>JASWHV010000009.1:56870934-58199864 GCA_030760725.1 Neostapfia colusana
ACCCCGCATTGAAGACTTGTTTGATCAGTTGAGGGGAGCATCTGTGTTCTTGAAAATTGATCTCAGATCGGGATACCACCAACTTAAGATAAGGCAGACTGATATTCCAAAGACAGCTTTCGTATCTCGGTACGGACTGTATGAATACACTGTCATGCCTTTCGTGCTAACTAATGCCCCGACATACTTCATGTATCTCATGAACAAGGTATTCATGGAATATCTGGACATTTGTGGTGGTTTTCATTGATTACATTCTCGTCTTTTCCAAAGATGAAGAAGAACATGAGAGGCATTTAAGGTTGGTGTTGCAAAAGCTAAGAGAACACCAACTATATGCCAAGTTGACCAAGTGTGAGTTTTGGTTGAAGAGAGTTCCCTTCTTAGGACATATAATCTCGGAGGGAGGAATCTCCGTAGATCCTGCCAAGATCGAGGATTTACAGAAGTGGAAGACCCCTGAGAATGTCGGGGAAGTTCGAAGCTTCTTAGAATTGGCTGGGTATTATCAACGGTTTATCGAGGGTTTCTCCAAGATTTCAAGACCCCTCACCAAATTGTTTGAGAAGGGAATCACATTCACATGGACACCGCAGTGCGAGACGAGTTTTCAAGAGCTAAAGAAAAGATTGACAACGGCCCCAGTGCTAGTTATGCCAGATATGCAGAAGAACTTTTTGGTGTACTGCGATGCATCAGGACACGGGTTGGGATGTGTTCTCATGCAAGAGGGGCATGTCGTGGCATATGCATCCCGGCAGCTCCGGAAGCACGAGAAGAACTATCCTATGCATGACCTAGACCTAGCCGCAGTGGTACACGCGTTGAAGATTTGGCGGCATTACTTGATGGGGAAGAGGACAGAGATATATACGGATCATAAGAGCTTAAAGTATATTTTCACATAGCTAGATCTCAACCTCAGATAAAGGAGATGGTTAGAGCTAATCAACGACTTTGATGTGGGCATCAACTATCATCCTGGGAAAGCGAACGTCGTAGCAGATGCTTTAAGCCGGAAGGTGCAGGTCAATAGGTTAAGCTTAAAGTACATGCCTACAGAACTGAAGGAAGAGGTTGTAAAACTCAATCTATCTCTGGTGAATAGTGGTGAGGCCATCGCCATGGAAGTGGACTCCACATTAGAGCAAGATATACGCAACGGTCAGAAGAATGACGAGAAGATACAAGAGATTAGAGAACTCATCAAAGATAATAAAGCCCCTGGTTTCAGAGAGGATGAACAAGGTACGGTGTGGCACGGGAAAAGAATCTGTGTGCCTGAAGTGAAGAAGATCCGTGAATTGATTTTGAAGGAGGCTCATGATTCCGACTATTCCATTCATCCTGGAAGTACGAAGATGTATCATGACCTCAAGAGCAGGTATTGGTGGTATGGAATGAAGCGAGATGTCACGGAACATGTTGCCCTATGTGACACATGTCAGTTGGTGAAAGCAGAACATCAACGACCCGCGGGATTATTGCAACCACTCAAAGTGCCTTAATGGAAATGGGAAGAAATCGGTATGGATTTCATAGTGGGACTGCCTAGGTCCCAATCAGGATATGATTCGATATGGGTCATCATCGACAGGCTAACCAAGGTAGCTCATTTCATCCCCGTGAAAGAAAGCTACAACGGATCAAAATTGGCAGAATTATACATGTCAAGGATCGTGTGTTTCCATGGAGTGCCACAGAAGATAGTGTCAGATCGAGGGACACAGTTCACCTCAAGGTTCTGGCAGAAGTTACATGAAACCATGGGAACCCATCTAAATTTCAGTTCTTCCTATCACCCCTAGACTGACGGGCAGATGGAAAGAACCAATCAGATCCTTGAGGATATGCTGAGAGCATGTGCGCTCAAGAACAATAGGAGTTGGGATAAGAACTTACCGTATGCGGAGTTCTCCTATAACAACAGCTATCAGGCTAGTATGAAGATGTCACCATTTGAGGCTTTGTATGGGAGGAAGTGCAGAACTCCCCTATTTTGGAACCAAACGGGGGAAAGTAAAGTGTTTGGGCCTCAGGTACTACAAGAAGCCGAGGCGAAAGTGAGGGAAATCCGCAACAATTTGAGGATAGCACAGACCCGACAAAAGAGTTATGCCGATGTACGGAGAAGAGAGCTTATTTTCAACGTGGGGGACTATGTCTATCTCAAGGTGTCCCCTATCCGAGGACTTCGTCGATTCAAGATGAAAGGGAACTTATCACCTCGATACATCGGACCCTTTCAAGTTCTCGAGGGGAAAGGCGAAGTGGCATATCAACTAGAACTACCGGCTCGCCTATCAGATGTGCATGACGTATTCCATGTGTCACAGCTCAAGAAATGTCTGAGGACGCCTGAAGAGATGTTACCCATGAATGAGGTTGATGTAGCAGAGGATCTGTCTTATGCCGAGCAACCGGTCAAGATTTTGGAGACAATGGAACGCCTCACAAGAAATAAAAGAATCCGGATGTGCAAGGTGCAGTGGAAGCATCACTCGAAAGAGGAAGCCACATGGGGGCGAGAAGACGAGCTTAAGGCATAGTTTCCAGAATTGTTTTCCTAGAACCACCAATCTCGAGGACGGGATTTCTTTTAAGGGGGTAGAGCTGTAACACCCCAAAATCTGCTAAAGAGGGGAATTTAAGAATTTTTGGACGTATTGCATGTGGTGCAAAAATTAAATTTAAATTAAAATTCAAATTCAAATCAAAATAGAAAAGAAAAGGAAAAAGAAAAAGAAAAAGAAAAAGAAAAACCCCACCGGCCAGTGGGCCGAAACCCACCAGCCGGCCTACTACTCCCACGCGCCAGCCCACAACCGCGCGCCCCCAACGGCCGGACTCTTCCCCGCGCCCGATTTCAACGAACTCCGGAAACCCGCGCCCCCAGCCCGAATTCTGGTCTCGGACGTCTCAAACTCGATCCCAACAGACCGCCGCCCTCCCTCGCCATTATAAACACCGACAATCACCCTGTTTTCCCCCCGATCGGCCGTTCTTCTCTCCAGTGAGAACCGAAGATTCAATCCCCTTTTTCCTTCGATCATTGCTCGGATTATCTGATCTAACTCGATAATCGTGCTCCACCGCCCCAGGGAGCCCTGCACGTGAAGGAAACGAAAGGTTTTGCGCCCTAGCAGCTGTTTCGGCATGCACCGAAGATCGTCACCGTTGAAGCTCGCCGCCGACTGACTTCTAGGACCTCTGAGTGTTGGAAAACCCCTCGGTGAGCGTCCCCTACCCCTCCGCAGCCGATCCATGCAAAAAGATGCAAGTTCTAACGAGTAGCGGCAAAAGCCGAGGCTGCGCCGGCGAGATCGCCAACCCCGCCGCGGCACGCTGCCGCACGCACGGGCTGGCTCCGGCCAGGGCGACGTGGCCCCTTGAGGGCCGTCTATTTTAAATCGCACGGTAGAATTAAAACCCGCGCGTACCGGTTCGATGATCTAATCTGAGCCGTCTATTTTAAATCGGACGGTCCACATCAGCCCCACGTTATAAAAGCCGGGATTCTTACGCGCTACCCCCTGGGGATCTCGGAAAACACGAGCTAGCCCCGGAAACTTCTGATCTAGCCCCTGGACTTCAGAAATTCATGTAAATTCAATTAAAAATCAGTTTTAGCCCCTGGACTTAATAAAAATTAGGAAAACCCCTCTGTTAGGTGTAGTTAGACCCTTAGAAATTTATGAAATAATAAATTAGACCCTGTAGTAGGGTGGATTTACCTTTTTGACCCTATATGATATTAAAATTCAGAAATTTGAATATGTGATTAGGATTTAAATTTAAAAGGTGAGGCAAACACATTGTAAATTCAAATTTAAACTCTACTAGCACTTGGAAAACTTTAGAATGAGTTAAAAATAGATTTTAGGCTGAAATGAATTCTATCTAAATGATATTCATATTTATTAGTTCTAGAAACATATTTTAGGCTAGGAAATAATTCTAAAAACTAGTAAAATAAATTTAATTTGTTTGACATCAGAGAGGAAGTTCAAAGATATATTATTGAACATTTAGATCAGAACCTATTCTGTTTAGATGGTGTGTCTTACTATTTTCATAATAAAACTCACTTTTAGGCATAGAAAATAAATCTGAAAAATAGAAAATGATAAATGAAGTCTCCAAATCAAAAAACTTCAGTTTAGGATTTGGTAGAAGATCTGAAAACCTATTCGGAATAGGAAAATACCTTTTATACAAACTTTGTGGCTAAGAAGTGTAATAACTGAATATAAAGAATTTGTTCAAATTGGAACTTCATATATAGTGTGCAAATAGAAATCTGAACATAGAAGTTAGAAATAATATACATATGTTTAAAGGTGAATGTAGGCCAAAAATCAACACATGTAGAGTAACCACAACACTTAGAAATGTGAATGACTTTCATAGGTATGTATGTGTGGTTTGTATGAAGTGAAAGTGTGAACTATGTCTTATGGATTGTTGTTTTCTTTTGCTATGTGTATTGGCATGAGTAGAACCTGCCCCAGAGCAAGTTCTCCCCTACCAAGACCAAGACTTTCCATTCCCAGAGCAGCAGGAAGAAGGCAAGTGTCCTTGACCACTTTGATCCTATACCAGGATGTGTAGATAGAATTATTTGTATTGTCAATTGAAATATGAAACCCATACTAGGAAGTTTCCCTAGAATTGCATTACCTTGTTTCCTTGTAGCTTGGGTTGGGATTTATTTTATCATGTCATTTATTCATATGCTTCTGCTTAGCCATGCTTAGAATGGGATAATTGGGATATGAGAATCATCAATTTATTTACCTTACTCTTGAATGAGATATCATGAGTTATGTAGATGTAGGGATCGAGGCAAGTTGGATGATTTGGTTGGTGTTGGGTGCACGAGACTCGGGTTTGTGTTTAGTACTTGCCTGGATCCTAAGGACCGGTTCATGGAGCATGTAACCTGGCTTTACCGTGCCAACCACATGCTGAGATGGGGCAGCTTGGCCAATTAATTAGGTGTATCCCTGACGTAGTATGGGTGTGTGGATGGTGCGGAGAATAGGTGTCAGCTGGACTACCATATAAACCGCAAGGCTCAAGAGGGGGCCATTGCAGCGGGGTTGGAGCCTCTTCTATGCTGTTAGGGGTGAAACCCCAGTGGGCCCACGCTCGTCAGGAATCCCTTTGTAAAGGCTTCGTAGTGATCTCCTGGCTACACACCTGGGAAGTGTGAATGTGGTTCGTGGCCACTGGCATAATGGAGGTTCTTTTAGTCCACCCGGCAACGGGGGATGAAATCACTACATGTGGGTACAGTGGTGCAAACTCTGCAAAGTCAAAACTGTCATGACAGCCGTGCTCACGGTCAAGAGCGGCTTGGACTTATTCATGATTAGAGGATGATGACTTTGGAAGTTGTGGATGTTAAGCGGGGAGCTTAACATTAGAAATGATGTTATGGTTATTTGATTATGATGGTGGGTTGGGAGATTGGGACCATTTCACCTATGTAGTAATGTAGGTGCTTAATAAGCTAAGGTGATAGGTATTAATTGCATAGTGCTTTAACCATGAGTTCAACCTCTCCTTGCTCTAGCCATGCATGACATAACTTTCCAACACTTGCTGAGTACCAACGGTAGTCAAACTTGCATATTTGTTGGTTTAAATTGCTGCTCAGGTCAAGGGGATGATGTGGTGTTCAATGACCAAGACTTCGGACCCGAAGAAGGATTCTTAGTTCATGGAGTCCCCCCGGGCAACGTCTGTGATGGAGCCCACAAGAATAACATTCCGCTGCTAGTTTATTTACATGTTATGAACTTATTATCGTCCATCAAGACGTATGCTTTGTTAGACATTTATATTCGACACTTGGCTTGTAATAAATGATGCTTCACTATTTGTCATCACATGTATGAGAAAATGATCCTGGCATACAAGTGATATCAACTCGGTTGTTCTTTGGAGAAACCGGGTGTGACATTATATGGCCAAGCTGCCCCATCTCAGCATGTGGTTGGCACAGTAAAGCCAGGTTACATGCTCCATGAACCGGTCCTTAGGATCCAGCCAAGCACTAAACACAAACCCGAGTCTCGTGCACACAGCACCAACCAAATCATCCAACTTGCCTCGATCCCTACCTCTACATAACTCATAATATCTCATTCAAGAGTAAGGTAAATAAGTTGATGATCTCATATCCCACTTATCCCATTCTAAGCATGGCTAAGCATAAGTATATAAATAAATGACATAATAAAATAAATCCTAACCCAGGCTACAAGGAAGTAAGATAATGAAAATCTGGGGAAACTTCCTAGCTTGGGTTCCATACTCCAAATTGACAATGCAATTAATTAAATTCTAACTACACATCCTAGTATAGGATCAAAGTGGTCAAGGACACTTGCCTTCTTCCTGCTGCTCTGGGAATGGAAAGTCTTGATCTTGAAAGGTGGGAACCTGCTCTGGGGCTGGTTCTACTCATGCCAATACACACATAGCAAAAGAAAACAACATTCCATAAGCCATAGTCCACACTTCCACTCATGCAATCCACACATACATACATATGAAAGTCATTCACATTTTTAAGTGTTGTGGTTACCCTAGATGTGTATATTTTAGGCCTACACGCACTTTTAAACATACACATTACTTCTAACTTTTGTATTCAGATTTCTAATTGCACAATATATATGAATTTCCAATTTGAACAAACTCGCTCTATTTAATTAATACACTTCTTAGACACAAAATTTGCATGAAAGAGAATTTCCTACTCCAAATAGGTTTTTTGATCTTCTACAAAATCTTAATTTGAAGTTTTTGGAATTGGAGACCTCATTTAACATTTTCTAATTATGCCTACCTATTTTCCTATATTTTTAGAATTATTTCCTAGCCTAAAAATGAATTTCCAGAAATTATAAAAAGTAACAGCACTTGGTCAGATTTCATTTCAGCCTAAAATCAGTTCTCAACTCATTCTAAATGTCTTCCAAATGCTAGGAAAATTTACATTTGTATTTGCACATGTGTTTACATTAACATTTGAATTTAAATTCTACTCATATGTTCAATTTCTGAATTTAATACCCTATAGGGTCTAAAAGGGCAAATCCACCCTACTGCAGGGTCTACTTCACTATTTCCTAAATTTTCAGGGGCCTAATTACACAAAACAGAGAGGTTTTCCTAATTTTTATTAAGTCCAGGGGCTAAAACTTATTTTTAAATGAATTTACATGAATTTCTGAAGGTCCAGGGGCTAGATCAGAAGTTTCCGGGGCTAGCTCGTGTTTTCCGAGATCCCTAGGGTGTAGCGCGTAAGATTCCCGACATTTATAATGCGGGGCCGACATGGGCCGTTGGATTTAAAACAGACGGCTCAGATTATAACGCGAAGCGGTACGGGTTAGATCTATTTGGTACCGCACGATTTAAAATGGACGGGCCTCAGGGGGCCACGTCGCCCTGGCCAGAGCCAGCCCGCGCGCGCGGCGGCGGGGACGGTGATCTCACCGGCAAAATCTCGGTTTTTGCCGCTGTGCGTTAGAACTCGCATCTTTTTGCACAGATCGGCCGCGGAGGGGTAGGGGAAGCTCACCGAGGGATGTTCTTGGGCCCGGGAGGGTTGGAATAGGCTCTGCGACGGCGACGGACGGAGGAGCTCCTCGGTGCTCGGTGGAGGAGTGGTTTGGTTCGGCGATCCTCCGAGTTCTCCTGTCGTGAGGCTTCCCTGCGGTTAGCAGATGGTGTACTGAGGGTCAGGTAGGGTCGGGTCATGGAAATTCGACGGCTTCAGAGATGACTGGCGGCTAGACCTCACCGGAGCTCGGCGGCATCGGTTGTCTGGGCAGCAAATCGTTCCGGAGTGGGCGTCACCGGCTAGTGTTCGATGCTGCGAAGTTGTGAAACCGGTTAGATGGACCAGAACGGCGTTGTGCCGAGGGGAATTCGGAGGTTGGGCGGCGGTGCTCACCGGTGGCGGTAGTTCGCGGGCGAGGTGGCGAGCAGAGGTGGTTTGTGGGAGTTTAAATCGGCCCGGAGTCCCGGGGTGGGTATGTGCGTGCGGAATTGGTGCTCGTGGGGGCGGATCAGTTTGTTGCGATTGTGGAATTCGGCCGGCGGCTTGCGATCAGCGCGGAAAGGTCGGTGGCGGTTGGCCGCGCGCGCGGGGAGGGAGATGACACGTGGGCCCCGTACGTCAGAGAGAGGGAGAGGGGTGGGACAGCTGCAGGTTTTGGGCCGGCTGAGGTGGGTTTCAGCCCACTGGCCGTTTTTCCTTTTTCTTTTTCCTTTTCCTTTTCTGTTTTGATTCAAATTTGAATTCCAGTTTAAATTTGAATTGCTTCACCACATGCAATACGTCCAAAAAATTTAAATTCCCCTCTTTAACAGGTTTTTGGGATGTTACACTAGACCCTCCCACGCTCCTGTAGGATCAAGAACCATCGAATTTCATCGAGTTTTGGCGCTGTTCATTGAGAATTTCAAGCTGGCGCCGGTTTTGATGAGGACTCACAACAGTGGATACTCACATTGATACACAAGGACCAATCACAAGAGCACGAGCACAATTACTAAATCAGCAGGTGAACTCGTTCCTAACTTCCTACCCATGTGATTGTGAGAATAGATTGTTATTTAATGATTTAATTGTTATTAGGAACCATGGACATGATCAACAAGTAAAGGGAGGAGGATTTCAGGACGTGGAGAACAAGATGGGACGTCCACAAGTTGATGGAAACAGTCGCCAACTCGGACTCGAGTTCAACTCGGAGTCCAGGAGCAGTCCATCTTAAAACGGACGCCCAGGGTGCATACGGACTCCGTTTTCGACGCTCTACATATGCATGGAAAGATGAGAAGATAAACTTTCTAATGGTTCTGGTCCCACATTAGAATTTGCCAGGAGTCATTGGGAATTGTCAAAACAAGTCGAATTCAGAGTTCTGTCCGGTGTTGCACCACCGTATTCGGCTTTTGGGCCTTGTATCCGGTATGAGTCCATTATGGACATGTATAAGGGTCTTATGGATGAACCCTAGCCTTTAAATACTGCATCCGCCAGCCATATTCGGTGGGTTTTGCTTAGATTAAACACTTTCGCCGTTCTACGGTTTGTGAGACCCCAATTTCGCAATTTCAGATTGCATCTTCATTGTTCTTGCTTGTGTTCTCGGTTGCACCTGTAGGGATAGCCTTGTTGGCAAGGTCAAGTGTTTGAAGCACGGTTGATAACCAATGGAGCAGTGGTGTAGTGATTGCAGGGGTGTTTGGGTCTGCTCGAGTGTCTCGAATCATCAACGTCGAGATCTCCACTTCAATTGACCTACCTTTCGGAAGATTGGGCCTAAACTACTCATCATTTGGTATCAGATTTCAGGTTGACCGTGAGGTACTTTGATTTCTCACTAGATTAGTTTTTGTTTTTCATACCTAGAGTCCACAGAAAAAGCCACAAAAAAATCATATCGTGTTTACTGATTCCTAGACCATAGTGCCTGCTAGTTTCGTTTTTCAGTTTGCATTGTTGAGTTTGCATTCGTGTGGTCGAGTCTTGTTGCTAGTTTAGCATTGTGTTTTTGGGTCGTAGTTATTGTTTTTCTTCCTTGTGTTTTCTTGCTGCTCACCTATTCCACAATCCCTAAATAACAAATCGAGCCAACAAGATCATCGGTTTGCCCTAGCTAGCCGCCTTGCGTGAACTCCCACATCGCCAGCCCTAGAACAGGTGAAAAACCATTGTGCCAGTCCTCCTTGATTCATCACACAACATCCCATCATTCGTTGTTGCTAAATTCCAATTGTTTTTCACATCCTATTGCGAGATCTTTTTCAAAACCGAGGTTGAATCAACATAAAAAACAGTAACTCGGGTAGCCTACCTTAAAACGGCCATAACTTTTGCATACAAACTCGAAATCGGTTTTTTTTTCAAATTGATCTACTCGAAATTCCGCAACCGATTTTCCACGGCTTTGTCGTGTTCAGCAAAATTTGTTTGGCCAAATTCCCCTCGGAAGATAGACTATCCGGCCTCCGAAGTTTCAGACCTAATTTTAAAGAATCTTCCTGATTTTCTATAGGCCACATCTTACATCCAATTGAGCTGCAATGTTGTCTGCTTTCTATTTTCTTGCTCTCGAGTAAATAAAAAATATCAAAAAATATTAAAAAAAGAAAAAAAAATAGTGAAGATAGCACAGATATTAAAGCATTGACAACACACACTTGAAAACAGTTGGCCTATACCCTTGTGCTGTACTTGTTGGTTATATATTCCTGATTTTCTATTTGCCTTTCTACTGCCTTGTATTGTGCTAGGCCTAGAACACTTGTTAACCAGCAACAGTTCCTACATTGAATACTTATTCAACTTTGTTTGTTGTTAATGATTTTTTTGCTTATTAGCCACCATATTGTGCCATCCAACCTCCACTTTTCCTCTTGAGCAGAACAGGTACCTTTGCAATCACTCCACGCTTCATTGGTTCTCACCGTCCACCGTTTACCACCTGCTGTGTCGGTAAGAACACTTGTAAGAACATGGTAAGACGCTTGAGAGAGAGAGAGAGAGAGATTGTTTCTTCCTTCCACTTTTCACATTGCCACTATCTTTTGTAGTTGATAGGGATAACATCATTTTGTTGTCTTTTGTTTACTACTAACAATGGCAAAAGATAAATGGGATGATGAATGTGTTCAACATGCTGAGTTGCGTGACATGATGAGGGAAATGACAGATATGTTCACCAAAACCCAAGCATCGACAGAGGCGTCATTGACGACCTTGAATCGCCAACTTGCTAATCTTGTTGTTCGTATGGACACTCTTGAGGCGCGGCTGCCTCCCGCTGAAGATCGTGAAGACGGTGCTTATAATATGGAAGATCATAACAATCAACCACAACTTCCACTTTATCTACGAGGTATGGGAGGTAATAATCATTATAATTACAATGATCATCATAACAATTTTAATTGCCCTCTTGATGATCCTTTTGCTAAAGTCAAATTTACTATACCCTCTTTTTCTGGTGCTTATGATGCTAAGGCATATCTTGATTGGGAGATGACAGTAGAGCAGAAATTTAATGCCCATCTTGTTCCTGAACAACTTAGAGTTCGTCAAGCCACTAGTGAGTTTAAGGATTTTGCTATCATATTGTGGATTGAACTTGTTAAAACTAGAACTGATCCTCCAACATGGGATAGATTAAAGGAAGCTATGTGTGTTCGTTTTGTTCCTCCTTTTCAGCGGGACCTTCACAAAAAATTGCAGCGCTTAGACCAAGGTAACATGTCCGTAGAGGAGTATTATCAAGAGTTACAAAAGGGTATGTTGCGCTGTGGGGTAGTAGAGGACATGGATGATAAAATAGCTCGTTTTTATGGGGGTTTGAGGCGTGAAATTCAGGACATTGTTGATTATAAAGAATATGATACTGTTAACAGATTATTTCAGCTGGCTATGTTGGCAGAAAAAGAATTACAGTGCCGCCAACAGCAGCAGCACCAACGCACGAGGAGCACCTTCACACCGCGTTCGACATCTACACCATCCAAAAGAGCACCATCTTCGAGTTTTCCTACTGCCACTACACCATCCAATGGTGGCCAACGAACTTCATCTACTGCTCCATTTCCTCGTGCGCCGGAGGGCAGCAAGACGGCACCATTCAAGCCTACGTCTTCTACTCCTTCCACGAGTCGAACTTCCAACGTTAAGTGTCACCGCTGCCAGGGAGTTGGTCATGTGATGAAAGATTGCCCTAGCAAACGAGCATACATAGCACGAGAAGATGGCGGGTATGATAGTACTTCGGATGTTGAAGATGAATATTCTCTTGCTACTAACGTTGCAGGACCAAAAGTTGACCACTATAGCACAGATGAAGAGGTACTTGGTACTGCAGCAACGGAAAACTATAGAAGCATAATTGTGCAGCGTGCTTTGAGCTCCAAAGTTGAGGCGGATGACAAGCTACAGCGACACAATCTTTTTCACGTGTTTCTCATCGTCAAGGACTGCCATGTGCACACTATAATTGATGGAGGCAGTTGCAACAACTTGGTGAACACGGGTGTGGTCAAGAAACTTGGGTTGACAACAAGAGCACACCCTCATCCATACCACATTCAGTGGTTCAACAACAGCGGTAAGGTTAGGGTAACACAAACAGCGAGAGTACATTTTTCGATTGGCTCTTACCAGGATTTTGCCGATTTTGATGTCTTGCCTATGGATGCTTGTTCTCTTTTGTAGGGACCTCCTTGGGAATTTGATACGGATGCTATTCATCATGGTAGAACTAATAAATATACTCTGTTGCATAAAGGAAAGAAAATCACTTTGCTTCCTATGACTCCTGCTGAAATTGTGCATTTGGAGAAAAGTAAAACACGTGATGATAAGGCAACAAAATCACTAGACTCTGAAAAACAGCAAGTAATTAAGTTGAAATCACCTTCGTTGCTCACAACTAAATCTGATCTTGCTGATTTGTTTAATACCAAATAGATGTACTATGCTTTAGTATGCAAAGAAGCCATGTTTTCGCTTCATGAAGTGTCCATTGCATTGCCCCTTGCTGTTGCTAACCTTTTGCAGGATTTTGCGGATGTGTTTCCCCCCGAGATACCCCCTGGATTACCACCTATCAGGGGCATTGAAAATAAGATTGACTTGATTCCAGGGGAAAGTTTGCCAAATCGTGCGGCGTACATGGCGAATCCGGAAGAGACAAGGGAAATTCAGTGACAAGTTCAAGATCTTTTGAACCGTGGGTATATTCGTGAAAGCCTTAGTCCTTGTTCTGTTCCTGTTCTTTTGGTTCCTAAGAAAGATGGTAGCTGGCGCATGTGTGTTGATTGTAGAGCGATTAATAACATCACCATTCGATATCGTTATCCTATTCCTCGCTTAGATGACATGCTTGATGAATTGAGTGGTGCCATTATTTTCATAAAAATTGACTTGCGTAGTGGTTACCACCAAATTAGAATGGCACTAGGAGATGAATGGAAAACTGCATTTAAAACCAAGTTTGGACTTTATGAGTGGTTAGTCATGCCTTTTGGTTTAACTAATGCACCTAGCACTTTTATGCGATTAATGAACGAGGTTTTACGTGCTTTTATTGGAAAATTTGTGGTGGTTTACTTCGATGATATCCTCATTCACAGCAAGTCATATGACAAACATCTTAATCATTTATGTGCTATTTTCAATGTCTTGAGAGATGCATGTTTGTTTGGTAACCTCGAAAAGTGCATCTTTTGCACCAATCGAGTTTCGTTTCTTGGATATGTCGTTTCATCACAGGGAATTGAGATGGATGAGGCAAAAATTGTGGCGATCACTAGCTGGCCAACTCCATTGACCGTCACGCAGGTCCGTAGTTTTCTTGGGCAGGTTTTTATCGACGCTTTGTGTGGGATTCCAGCACCATTGCAGCACCTCTCCATGAACTGACGAAGAAGGGAGTGCAGTTTCGATGGGGCGAACAGCAGCAACAAGATTTTGATGTTCTCAAATCAAAGCTTACACAAGCACCATTGCTACAACTTCCTGATTTTGACAGGACATTTGAGCTAGAATGTGATGCAAGCGGCATTGGTATTAGAGATGTTCTCATACAAGGAGGTAAACCCATTGCATTCTTTAGTGAAAAATTGCACGGTCCTTCTCTGAATTATTCTACTTATGATAAGGAATTGTATGCCTTAGTGTGAGTTCTACAAACTTGGCAACATTACCTTTGGTCTAAGGAGTTCGTCATACATTCTGATCATGAATCTTTGAAGTATCTTAAGTGTCAAGCCAATCTGAATAAACGACATGATAAATGGATTGAGTTCATAGAATCATTTTCATACATCATTAAGCATAAGAAATGGCAGGAGAATGTTATTGCAGATGCATTATCTAGACGTTACACCATGCTGTCCCAACTTGATCACAAAATATTTAGTTTGGAAACAATAAAAGGATTATATCCTACTGATTTGGACTTCAAAGATGCCTTTGAAAATTGTAGAGAAGGAAGAACTTGGAATAAATATGTACTACGGGAGGGCCTCCTCTATCGTGCTAATAAGCTATGTGTTCCTGCCAGTTTCGTTCGCCTATTACTTTTGCAGGAAGCACATGGAGGAGGTTTGATGGGACATTTTGGAGTGAAGAAAACTGAGGACGTGCTGGCCACACACTTCTTTTGGCCAAAGATGAGACGTGATGTCGAGCGCTACGTGTCACGATGCACTACTTGCAATAAAGCTAAGTCTCGACTTAACCCACATGGTCTTTATATGCCTCTTCCTGTTCCTAGTGTACCTTGGCAGGATATTTCCATGGATTTTGTTTTGGGATTGCCTAGGACTAAGAGGTGGAGGGATAGTATTTTTGTGGTTGTTGATCGTTTCTCCAAAATGGCACATTTTATACCTTGTCATAAAAATGATAATGCCTCACACATTGTTGATTTGTTTATGACGGAAATTATTCGTTTACATGGTGTGCCAAATGTCATTGTTTCTGATCGTGATGCAAAATTTTTAAGTCATTTTGGGAGAACTTTGTGGTATAAATTGGGAACCAAGCTGCTGTTTTCAACCACATGTCACCCACAAACCGATGGACAAACTGAGGTAGTAAATCATACTCTATCCACTATGTTACTGGCTGTTTTCAAAACAAATTTAAAGGGTTGGGAGAAATGTTTACCACATATAGAATTTGCTTACAACAGGTCAGTTCACTCTACTACAAAGGTAAGCCCATTCCAGGTAGTGTATGGTTTCAATCGCCGTGCTCCTATTGATTTATTACCTTCGCCTCCTTCTGAAACTATAAATTTGGATGCTACACAACGATCTGAATTCATTCTTAAGATGCATGAAACTACAAAGAAAAATATTGAAAGGATGAATGAGAAGTATAGAATTTCTGGTAGTAAAGGTAGAAAAGAAGTAAAACATGAGCCAGGGGACTTGGTATGGCTAGATTTGAGAAAAGAACGATTCCCTCACTTGAGAAAATCTAAAACTATGCCACGAGCTGCTGGTCCTTTTAAGATTGTTGAAAAGATCAATGACAATGCATATAAGCTTGAGTTGCCTCCCGATTTTAGGGTTAGTCCCACATTTAACATTTCAGATTTACGACCATACTTGGGAGAAGAAGATGATCTTGAGTCGAGGACGAATCCGATTCAAGAGGGGGAGGATGATGAGGACATCACAACAGTGGATACTCACATTGATATACAAGGACCAATCACAAGAGCACGAGCACGATTGCTAAATCAGCAGGTGAACTCGTTCCTAACTTCCTACCCATGTGATTTTGAGAATGGATTGCTATTTAATGATTTAATTGTTATTAGGAACCATGGACATGATCAACAAGTAAAGGGAGGAGGATTTAGGGACGTGAAGAACCAGATGGGACGTCCACAAGTTGATGGAAACAGTCGCCAACTCGGACTCGAGTTCAACTCGGAGTCCAGGAGCAGTCCATCTTAAAATGGACGCCCAGGATACATACGGACTTCATTTTTGACGTTCTACATATGCATGGAAAGATGAGAAGATAAACTTTCCAATGGTTCTGATCCCACATTAAAATTCGCCAGGAGTCATTGGGGATTGTCAAAACAAATCGAATTCGGAGTTCTGTCCGGTGTTGCACCACCGTATTGGGCTTTTGGGCCTTGTATCCGATATGAGTCCATTATGGACGCGTATAAGGGTCTTAGGATGAACCCTAGCCTTTAAATACTGCAGCCGCCAGCCATATTCGGTGGGTTTTGCTTAGACTAAACACTTTCGCCATTCTACGGTTTGTGAGACCCCAATTTTGCAATTTTGGATTGCATCTTCATCGTTCTTGCTTTTGTTCTCGGTTGCACCTGCAGGGATAGCCTTCTTGGCGAGGTCAAGCGTGTGAAGCAGGTTGGTAACCAACGGAGCAGTGGTGTAGTGATTGCAGGGGTGTTTGGGTCTGCTCGAGTACCTTGGATCATCAACATCGAGATCTCCACTTCAATTGACCTACCTTTCAGAAGATCGGGCCTAAACCACTCATCAGGTTTTGCCCCTAGGTCGCCGATGAGCCCCTATTTACTGCCATTTTTGAGCTGATTTGAGCTCATGACGGTGATGAGGGTTCAACCACGATGCTCTAGGAAGAGGAACCGAAGAGTTTGAGCCATTCTAGTGTGCGCGCGACGTTGCCGAAGCCGGGCCGCCGCCACCGCTCGTCGCCGACCCACTTCCGGTGGTCGGGGGCCTGTGCCGACCCCGGGGAGGAGTTGCCCGTGCTCCAAAAGGGAGAGGCGGCGAGTTTGGGGCCGAGGGGAGGCCGGGAGGGCACTTCCGGCGAGCCTCACCGGCGCTCACCGCCGTGCGACGCCACCCCAGCTGCTGTTGGCGCGAGGTTGAAGAAAAGGGGTGGGCCCCACCGACAGCAGTTTGAAATTTTCCAATTTCGGTTAAGATTTTCCTCCAACTTCCATTGCTTATAAATTTATATGGGAACCACCAAAAATTGTGAAATAAATTCCATTGGATTCCTATCAGTGAGTACTATCTAGGGGTGCATCCCAATATTTATGAAAATACCTAGATTTGGCTCAGTAATTCATTAAAAAAATCTTGTAGGAATTTTTACAGGAGTTCTGTTTATTGGAAAATTCCCAAATTTGGGCAGGAGTTTCTTCCAAATATCCTTGAACTGGAGTAAAAATTTCAAAGGCATTGGACTCCATTTGCTTAGACAATGTTGTTTCAATCCTCTATGTCTCTGAAAAATAGGAAAAATAACAGAGACCTTTTTCAGAGATTTTCTCCCAACTTGTAAAATCCATATCTCTGACTAGGAAGCTCCAAATTAAGTGAACCAAATTTTGTTGGATTCATATCTTTAAGTAATATCCAGAAAAAACAGCTTAAACTCATGAAACTTATTCTTTTTCTAGAATTAATTCCCTAAAATTTAAACTGTTGGGAATTTTATCTGGAGAATTCTTTTATGTAAAATTCTGAAATTTGGCTAGGATGTTCATTTGAAAATCCTTGAGTCACAGGAAAAATTTAAGATCCATACAAGTTCATCTATTCCCCCTAATGGTGTGATTAATTGAACTGCCATGAGAAAATGGAAAAATGTACAGAAACATTTTTCAGATTTTCTCAAATCTTGATTAGGGCATAACTATCTCTAGTATTCTTAAAATTACATGAAACCAACTCCATTAGAACCATATCAGACTCTAGTTTCTAGAAAGTAATGGTTTGAGTTATGAAAATCCCTGGAAATCATTAGAAGCTCTAGTAATGACCAATTAGACTTGTATTTGTGCAGAGCTCAAATGAGCTTAGGTTCAAATGAGAGTTGGTCAGGTTTCTGGTTAGGTCCTTACCAAGCCACTGTAAAAGTTTCAGAGCCAAATGAGATGTCTAGATAGAGTTATAGTCTTTACATACTCAATTTAACACATTGCATTAATATTGACATATCGTTAATGTGTGTACGTATAGTCGCTGAAGGCGAGGAGACCCTGGAAGTGCTGGACTTCCTACTTCCGTACAAGACCCTAACTTCTCACCTGCAGCAACAAGGCAAGGCCTTGTTTGCATTTAATAAGTTTATAAAGTTTTGCTTTATATATACTTTACATTGAGGTATTTATGTGCATTAGGTGTAGGATGGACGAAACCCAAATGCATAACCAGACCATTCCCACAAGAGTGACGGTAGTGTCTAAGTCCTCGATTAGTATATGCTCTGGTTAATGTGTATAGACTACGGTACAAGTCGAGTAGTTGGAATCTACTCGCGAATATAGGTTTTGGGACACACGGGATTGGTTCGAGTGATGTGAGATCACTTTAGTAACAAAATGAGACTAGGCAGGGGCTAGGGAGCAGCAAGAGGAAGTTTTGTGGGCGCATCCATGTCCGTGTCAATTGAGGACCTATCCGTGTGCGGCCCCGCTGAACTGATGTAACCTATACCTATACCTCCGGGTGTCGAGGTATAACGCGCCGATTTATAGGTGTAGGTTGATGGCAGCAAGGTGGAAATCCGCTAACGGGCATAGAGAGATGCTCCGTGTAGGGAACCTCCTGTCCGTTTGGGTGTGACCGGTTTGACGTTTGGGCTGTTTGGTGAAAGGTTGTCCCGTACGACATCGAGTGAGCGTGCTGTGCAGCTCAACGGGTGGGCGTAGTTGACGTGCTCTTCAGGTATCCCTGCAGGTGTATATCAAGTCGATTCACCGCCCCTCGCGGTTATGAGTACCGCTTGTTCACTGCGTCGTGATGTAGATAATTTATGGAATATTGTGATTCAATTCTGCTGGTATGTATAAATTGTATTGTTACATGTGTGCCACCAAATATCGCTTACTAAGTTTCAGATTCATGAACTGTTAACTTGTGACTAAAAGATGAATTAAGGATGAACTTGTAGGCGTGTCCTTTGCTGGAATGTGCCATCCCTTGTTGGTTATGAACCGCATGTAGAGTTTCATGTATAGGTGAGTCTGTTAAGACTTGCTGAGCCATCTTCTCACGGTTGCTGCTATGAGTGTTTTTCAGGTGAGGACTACCCCTCGGACTCGGGGTACAAGTCCACCGGCAAGGGATACCCTCCATCGGGGACCACGGCTGAGTGGGAGCCGTACACGCCGCGCTGAGATGAGGAGTGGAGCTAGTGTGGGTTGTCCTTAAAGCTGGACAACTGACTTTTGCTAGTTAGGTGGCGTGAGTTGTATAAATTTAGCTTCCGCTGTTGTAGACTCTGTAGATAAATGTAAACTGAAGGTTTTACTACTTTGTACATATTCAGTTGTTTTCGATGTAATACAAATGTTTCCTTATGGTGTGTGCTGTCGGGTGTCGCATCGTGCGGCACCACCCTCTGAGATCCTGCGCATACGGATTTCGGTCCGTCACAGCAAAGTTAGGGGGAAAGGGAGATCGGAGCGGGGCAGCACCCAATGAGGGGTGTGAGTCTCGTTTGGAACCCTGCACGCCGCCTTGTTTTGATGTGCTGCTAGTGTGAGGCATCCGCGGGCAGGATAGCTTCATTTTGCTTAGCGTAGGCTATAGTTCGTGAGTATATTCTTATCTTCCGCTGCAATGTACACTTGTACATTATTTGTAAAATGAGACAATAATATGTATGACAGACATATATTGTTGTGTATGTGGGTTTTTCGGATGTGTGCTGTTGGGAGCCGCATCACACGTCACCACCCAATTTGATTCCTCGACTGTCAGGACGGGTCCCCATATGCGTGGTATCAGAGCCGCATTGGGAATAACGCACCTGAAAAGACACGTATTTTCAAAAACTTAGAGTCTACGAGTGAGGAATCGGTACTAGGCCCACAAAAGGTTTACTGTTAGCCTAAGTGATGTAAGGTGGCTAACTAGCATACTTGTTATGCTATTCTGTAACGACGCACCGCCAACCAGGTAAGGTAAGGTACGCCACCGAAAGTGGATCGATTTCGGTTAGCCCCCCTGGTGAGGAACGTGGTTCAGGGAATAGGTCTCACAGCTTGGTGTGAGACGTTAATATGAAACTCTTGAACTCTTCATGTTCCTGAGCTCATATGAAACGCTGATCCCTGGCGTGCATTAGGCAAGAAAGTGGAAACCCCATCGTGTGGTCGGTAACGAGATAGTGTGTTCTTCTGGAAATAGCCTAGGAGGACATACGCAGCGCTCGCCATCAGCGTGCCCTGCAGGGAGTAGGTGGTATCCGTTGGGTTGATAAAATTCCCAACTGTGACGACCCGTTCGCGCTCTACTCGGGTTCCCTGTCGTGTGGTGTGAAAACGCGATCATGTGCCTTGAGACGTCACTTGACCCATGGACATCCCGTATGGAAATGACACGGGGCATATGTTTTAGTATGATATGGACATGCCTGGAATGACAACTCTATGTGTACATCATTATTGAGTTCTTTTCTGTAGGTACACTAAACACGTATCCGTATTACGAGTAGAAGACGTTTGCAAGTGAACGATTCTAGTGCCACTAATAGAACATATATGTCGGGTGTAATCCGGTTAGGATTTTCTACTTTTGTGAGGAACGTAGTACCGGCATTATCATGAAAATTGCATAAACACCTCACTCACCTCATAAACTTAAATATTCTGTAGAGTTTGCATGGAGACAGATAAAACTAATTCCTTAGAACTCATTTAGGAACCCACTCAAGAATATGAGTGTAGAGGGACCCAAAAACAGAGTCCCCTGTTTTGGCAATGTTTCTGCTGAAACTTGTATAGGATGTTACTCATTGTAGAAAAGGCGAATGGTATTGTGTGATACTGTTTTGGAAAGGTGGATAAGACCTATAAAACTTTTCTATAAATCTCCAGGACAGAAACGCACTTAAAGTTGGTCAAAAACCTTAGAAACCAAAAACTCCTACGAATGCTAGAACCGAAACAGAGTCTCTGTAATTCCACCATAACTCTCGGTGGAAAAATTGCTAACGGTATTGTGATACATTTCTGGAAAGTGAATGAGATATTCTACAACTTTGTAATTCAATGTTTTGCCAAAACTGGAGCAGAATTAATTGAAATTGTGGATTGAAACTAGGTACCTCTTGGGAGGTGCTGTCAGAATCCTGCAAGAAATTCTGTTAACTTTGAACCATCATATCTTTTGCTCCAGGAATGCAAAGAGGTCATATAAACACATTTTGAAAATATTGGGAAGTTCTTTACAAGTTTTCTGTTCAGTCTCAGTACAGAATCCTCCTATAAAGAGGTGAAATTCGCAGTACAATTGAAACTGTCCAGAGTACCCAAAGGCTGTGTATAGTTTCTGTACTGATTGGAATTTTGCTGATAGCTTCCTGTATAAAGATTGTAAAATGTGAAATCTTACAATTCTGAAAAGCTTAGGAATCGTGCTTCAACTTTTTAATTATGAGTTGAGCCATATACGTTTCTAACTGTATGGAAAAGTTAACTCAAAGTGAGCATGTACAGGGGAGGTGCTGCTAAAATTCCTCCAGAATTTGTGTCAACCCTTGGAAGCTCATAACTTCCGATCTAGAACTTAGTTAGAGGCTAATGACTATTCTCTGGAAAGGTACTGAGGTTATCTACAACTTTGGTATTTAACCCAAGCCATGAAACTTTTGTTTGGACAACAGAAATCTGGTTTGTTTGAGCACTGTTCAATCTGAGACAGTGACTATAACTGTGATTATTCCAGTTATTCTTTAAATCCTTGCTGTTAGTTGAATCAGTTTGCGCATAAATCATTTTGCTTACATGTTAAGACTTCATTATCGGTGTTTCAATAATTTGTTCATGGAATAAATGTAAAGACCCAAGTTTTTGCACACATTCAAAGTGTTCATCACACCACACACATCTCATTTGAGGAAAACTTATCAACACATTTGAATAGCAAGTAAACACCATAAACATAGTCATTGGATGATAAACTCACAAAATGAAAAAGTGGTACTTCCCACACGCAGCATATAGGGGCTGAGCATATGAAAAAATTCTACACCTTGCTAGGGATGCTCATGCCAGGTTTCACCCAAATCCAAAACCTTTTTGAGGTATTTTTGGGTATAAATAGAAAGAGGATAGTTTGAACTTAAATTCAAATTCAAACTCCTTTCATCCAATGAATTCAAAAGTGGGATTCATGTTCACACTCAGCAGATTTTTGTGAGCTCACACACCAATTTTCACTCCATTTGGAGTTGATCTTGACATGAGCTAATTTGGTTAAATTCAAACCATTTGAATTTCAGATGGCCTTTGCTGCAAATTTGATCAAATCAAATCACACTTTGAATTATTCAAGGTCAATTGGCCATTTTGAAGTTTAATCAACTCACAAGCAGTAGGAAGGTATATACTGTTTTGAGCAGTGGGAAAAATTGAAGTTCAGAGGTTAAACTAGGGGTGGGGCCCTCTTGTCAGCCTCACAAGTGAGCAAACCGACTGAAACACTCGGGGCTCGGTTCTTGCGCGCGCTCACGCGGATGCCACGGCGCAGATCAGCGCTGCCACATCCTACTCGGCGATTCTAGCTCCCGACCAACGTTCCCAGCATGTTATCATCGAGTCCCGGCGTCACAAGGCCATTTCGCCACTGTCCCGACGCCTCCTCGCGCTGAAAACCCGAAGAGAGCCGCCGCACACCCGAAACCACCACCTCGCCGTCGACCGGCCAAACCCGTCCGTTCCACCATGAGCTGAGGCCATAAACGGCACCGCCGACCATCGCTCGACGTCCTCCAGCCCTCATCTGCTCGTGATCAGCTCCCCTCGAGCTTTCTCGAGCCGATTTTTCACTGCCTTGTTCACCCCGAAGTGCCTCCGACTTGGCACCGTCGCCCAGGCAGCTCCAAGCTTCTCCGGCGCAGCCAACTGGTCTCTGAGGTTAGCAAAGAGGTCTAGTAGCTTCCCTTGCACTCCGTAGCTCTCTCTTAACACCGGTTAGCCGGAATTTTACTTTTTCCGATGATCGTCGTATTGAACGCCGAGAACCAAAACCAGAAATTCATCTCGACCACGTAATCTCTTGAGATTCTGGTTGAGCTGAAGCTATAGTAGAACCTCATGATTACCTTGGCCAAATCCTAGCAAAGATGATCAACCCAGTGAGCGTAGCACCGTAGTTTCACAACCGCCGGTGAAAACGGCTCGGGTCACCGGTGAAGTCTACATTCCCGGCAATCTCCGGCCAAGAGAGGGGCAGGGTTAGCTTCCCCGTGCCCCAGTGGTGCTTTGCAACCCGTTGGTTGACCGTGTTCATTGCTGAGATGATCAAGCACCATCAGACCTGAGCTCAATTCTGCCGCCACCGTCGCCGACTACTTTTCCTGTGATGTTGAGGCGCGAGGAGTTGTCCGGCGTGTGCGCCGTGCTTCAAGGGTCACGTAGGAAGAAACCACGTCAAGAATTAGGCAGTAGCGGAAGAGAATGAGACGCGCCACTGCCTTTGTGCATCGCCCACTCGGGCGCCGGCGGGAGGTTGAAGAAGGCACTGTGCATGGGACCCACGTGCAGTGTTTTAAACATTTCCCCGATTTTCAGATTTAGTTCAATTTCAAACCCATATAACTTTGGCTAGGAAATTCCAAATCAAGTGAACCAAATTCTGTTGGATTCAGATCTCTGAGTACTTTCCAACAAATCAAGTTTCATTTCATGAAAACCTTTATTTCTGCAGAATTAATTCTTCAAAATTTAAAATGTTTAGAATTCTAACTGGAGAACCCTTTAGTGGAAAAATCTGAAATTTGGCTAGGATGTTCACCAAATTATCCCTGAGCTACAATAAAAATTTCAGATGCAATTGAGCTGATTTGATCCACCTAATGGTGTGATTAATAAAACTGTTCCAGAGAAAATTGGAAATGTCCAGAAACATTTTCAGATTTTCTCTGAAATTGTTTAGCTCATATCTTTGGCTAGAAATCTCCAAATTAAGTGAAACCAACTCCATTAGAACCCTCTGAAAATCTTGTTTTCGGAAAGTCGTGGCTTACTCCATGAAAATAACTAGAACACCCTAAGAGCCCCAATTAATGCCAAATACACATTTATTTGTGGAGAGCTCAAATGAGATTTGATGCAAATAAAACTTAGCCAAGTCTCTGTTTAGGTTGTATCCAAACCACAGTAAAAATTTCAGAGTCATTGGGCCTGTCTAGCAGTACTTATGGTCTTAACAAATTCAACTTCAGATTCAAAAGCATTCATATTGACATATACATATATTTATCTTGTGTAGTCGCTAAGGTTGAGGAGGAGCCAGAAGTCTTAGACTTCATAACTCCGGAGGAACAGCTAGCCTACGACCAACAGAAGCAAGGCAAGCTCCGGTTAGCATTAACCTTTTATAAACTTTATTGTTTTGAGAACTTACATTGAGTATCCACCTTACTTATGCATTAGTCTTGATTGAAAACCCTACTGCATCGCCAAGAAAACCAGGTATTTTGGGCTTAGGTTTTTAAACCTTGTTTAGCTACTGCAATGCTAAGATAGTGTGGATTCGGTACAAGTCTAGTAGTTGGAACTGCTCGCGAGAATAGGCTAGAGGCACACTACTCAGGTAAAGATAGCAAATGGAACAGATGGCAAGAAAAATGAGACCGAGCGGAGAGTAAAGGCAGCAGGACTTTGTGGCCTGGGTGCCATAGCTCCTCTTGTGTCGATTGAGGACCGAGCGGTTTGCGGGCCTGTTGAACAAGCTAGAACAGTACCGAAGACCTACTGGATATATGGGAATCGGGAAACCGATGTAATTCGGGTAGCTAGCTGTTGAGGCATTGCTTGTCATCCAGAGGGTAGGTTGAGAGCTTAAGGTGTAAATCGGCTGGCGGCACTGCAGATGCGCGCGCAGAGACCTCTTGCTCGGGACGATAGGACCGGTTCAACATTTGGCTGACGGATGAAAGGTTGTTGCGTACAACGTCCGTTATGGTTGCTGTAGGAAACATCGAGTACGGGTGTACGTGACAGGTTATTCGGGTAACCCTACAGGTGTAAATCGATTATAATCGCCATCCCTCACGGTCAGTGAGTACCACTTGTTCACTGTACCGTGACATAGAAAGAACAAGCTAGATTCATGTTAAAATTTTGCTTATTTGAAGGATGTACCTTAATTGCTAATGAAGTGCTATAGTTTAGAGCTAATTAAAGTTCTCTTTTTATTGTGTGAGTTATTTGCAGGTAGTCTAACCACGAATCGGTAGACAAGTAGCACACGTGTGCGAGAGACATTTAGTGCCACTGAATTAACGAAACCGGCTAAGTCCGGTATATGTTTTTTTGTGAGGAACGTAGTACCGACATGAACTGGTGACGCTTCGACGTCACACCCCACTAAATGATTAACATCACTGTAAAACTTGAAGGTTTTGATCCAGAGCACTAAAACTTTGATATAACTTCTTCCCTTAATCAGGATGCTCAAAGTTAACAAGTTTTCAACTTATAGGATATTAAGAACAGAGTCCCCTGTTTTCAGCTGAAATAAGGCTGAAGTTAAACAGAGGTTAGAGGATAAGTTATTTCAAGGTTTGGGTCATATGATACATTTCTAGAAATATTTAGAAGATATTTACAACTTTTCTATTGATGTCAAGAGGTGTTCATCCCTTAACCAGTCGAAAAATGCAGTAGAGGTTAAACTGTACAGAAAACATGGCAGAGCAAATACTCTCTGTAAATTGAGCATAACATAAAAATCCAAAAATAGAAAATGAGGTAGTTCTGAAAAGTTCATGAGATAGCTTACAACTTTGTAACAGAAAGTATTGTCAAATTCGAGGTAGAATTAACTAGAATTCTTGGATCAAATCAGTACCTCAAGCAGGGAGGTGTTGTCCAATCGTCTCCAGAAATTTTGTCAACTTTGACATCTCATAAATTTTGGACCAGCACAGATTTGAGGCCAAACAAATACTTTATGGAAATCTATTGAAGTTAGCTTTAACTTTGATGTTGATCTCCAGATTTTATTTTGCTTTAGCATGGTCTAAACCAGGTTGAAATGGAAACTGGTCAGGGCTGTCAGTTTGGGCAGCAGACCAGCAATCAAATTTGTTCTAAGTTTGAATTGTGTTTCCAAAATTTATGAGTTCAATAACATGTTTTAATTTTATAACTCAACGATTTACTGTTGAAATGCATATTTGACCTTTTTCAAATATATTTCAACAGATGAAAGCGGATAAACAACTAGAGAACGGGTGGGTGGTATCCCATCTCTCAACGCAGCGGCTATCTGGAACTGTTGAAGCTAATGCTTCAACATTTCGGGTACGTGGAAAAGCTGCAGTACCTCACCAAGGAAGAAGGCGAGGAGGGGAACAGGACATGGACCATCCATGTCGATGTTCCAGCAGGACCTACGCCACCCGGTTGGGCACCGTTCACCATCACGGTGAGAGGTAGACAACTGGAGGAGATGTGGCAAGTAGCAGCCCGCGAAACTATGTCGCGTTTCTGCCAACTACACGTGAGAGCTATGGAGGGCACTCCATATGCGCTTGTTCTGGTGGAGGGACGAGCTAATCACGTGTGGAGGGAGAGGTACATGGAGGTGACAGATCCGGGCTGCCCAAGGTACAACCCCGCGGAGGCAAACCTCAGCCTCCAGTTGAGAGCAGGAAAGACCGTGATGGACAGCCAAGCTGTCCATACGGATCGTCTTGCCGTGGAGCTCAAGGAGAGCACCAGCTGCCAATACCATTTTGAGAGTGCTCACAGCGCACTCCGTAATGTTCTCCTTCCGAGGATAAAGCGACTGAACAAACAACACAATCGGTTGCGTCGTCTAAAGAATGCGAAGAAGGAAAGCTGCGTTGACGTCACGGCTTTAGAGCAGCAAGTGCAGGCCTTGACCCAGCAAAATGAGGTCCTCACTCAACAGCGTGAAGACGCCATTGAGGAGAGCCAGGGCTGGGAAGAGGAGTACAACCAGGCCATGGACGAGGTGCACGCATTGCAAGACCTTGTGCCTCCGGTAGTGGGCCTACCGATGATAGGTGCTGTACCCGTGGTTTTTGGTATCCCGGCGATGTGGGAACCTGAGCCAGAAGAGGAGGTCATGGACCCTGAGCCACCAGCAGAGGTAGCAGAGGAGGACGACCCGCAGGAGGTCGAGTTCTACTCTGAGTAGTGATTTACAGTTGCCAAGTAGGGCAGCAAGGGTGGCCTGTAAAAATTTTTGTAATCGGTGACATGTCGTGTAGATAGTAGTATGTGTATAGGTAGTGACGACATGAGCACGACTTCTCGGGGACCCGAGAGTAATGTATCTTGTACAAAGTTTATGCTTTATCAATATATGTGAATGTTGTGCAAGTTTATTCATGTGTCACTGCAATACCTACTGTTTATATGGAATTTTAATAATGACATGTGCTTATCGCTGCTGTTATGAATTTCAGAATGACTCGCACTCGTGCCAACCCGGAGGTTGGGGGTTCTAGTCAGGGGGGAGATGCCTCCCAACAGCTTCCCGATGATTCCTCGGGACAGCAACAGAAAGAACCGCCACCACCACCGCCAACAGTTATATTGGCTGACATCGTTGCGGCCATGGCGGGCTCACATCAGCAGCACACGGAGTTGCTGCAAACTTTAACTGCAAATACGTCTTGACCAGAGAAGCGTCAAGATCGAGAGGAGCACCAACAAAGCTCCTACTCCGACTTTCTGGCTACTCATCCCATTCTCAAGGGCGGATGAACCCCTCGATGCGGACAACTGGCTCCGCACGATGGAGATGAAATTTGGGCTGCTCCAAGTGAGTGAGCAGCACAAGACTCAGTTCGCGGCCCAGCAGCTTCAAGGGTCCGCGAGCACTTGGTGGGAAAACTTCTGTGCCTCGCAACCCACCGAGCGAGTGCTGACCTGGGCGGAGTTCTGGACGGCCTTCAGGGCATATCACATACCGCCGGGTCTAATGAAAAGGAAGACGCAGGAGTTCCTTCGCCTGCAGCAAGGCAGCAGGAACGTGCTGGAATACTCCACGGCATTCAATGATCTCGCGCTCTACGTCTCCTATCACGTCAATACCGACGAGAAGTGGCGGGATCATTTTTACCAGGGGCTTAATCCGCTCCTGAAGGACAAGCTGCCAATGTTCAATCGCGGCAGCCTCAATGACATTATTGATGCTGCGATTGTGCAAGAGGACTCCGGCAAGGAGTTAGCGGCGGCGGAGAAGAAGCGAAGCGCGCTGCAGAGCAGCGGAGAGGGAGGTGGTCCTTCCCAAAAATACCGGATGGTGTATCGCTCACCATCGGGTCAATGCTGGCAGCCACCACAGCGGCCGATGCAATTCTGTAGTCGGCCATATTCTCCACCGGCGTTTCGGCTGGCATTACCAGCACCACCACCGCAGCAACAACAGCAGCAGCGGGCGATGCTGCGTGCTTTTGCACCCCAGCAGCGCATGCTGAGCTTTTGTCCCCCAAGCACGGGCCAGTCGTCAACCGCATGCTTCAAATGCGATCGCCCAGGGCACTTTGCCAACAGCTGCCCCGAGAGGCAAGGCGGCGGAGTGGAACCATAGTTTCCGGGGAGGAATCAGCCCCGGAACCCCATTAATGCGCGGTGGGCAGATCCTAAGCCCGGCACCGTCCACCAACTCGCCATAGAGGACGTGCCGGAGGGGGAGCCAATCCATGCGGGTATGTTCCAGCTCCACCAGCATCACTCTATAGTTTTATTTGATTCAGGCACCACACATAATGTCATTTACCAAGCTTTTATTGCTAAACACAGCTTGCAAATACTACCCACCAAAAGTCCATATTTGATTTGTTCACAGGGTGGAAAACTTTCAGCAAGAATGATGATTTCCAAAGCACCATTATGCTTAGCGGGTAGAGTATACCCTACGTATCTCATAGCTTTAGAGGGACAAAAGGTCGATGTCATCCTAGGGATGTCGTGGTTAACCCGCCACGGTGCTGTTTTAGACACCGTCTTCCGAGTCGTGCATCTACACCCAGAAATGTACGAGTCACACTCATTATTTCTGGACAGTCCAGAAATAAAACTTCCATGTGTATATCAATCCACCACCATAAGATTGGAAGACATTCCAGTAGTCCGTGAGTTCCCTGACGTGTTCCCGGACGATTTGCCGGTGATGCCACCCGATCATGAGGTGGAGTTCAAGATTGAACTTGCACCGGGAACTATGCCAATATCCCGAAGGCCGTACAAGATTGGGCCAAAGGAATTGGCAGAATTGGAAAAGCAGTTGACGGACCTGCTGGAGAAGGGTTTTATTAGACCGAGCTCCTCGCCATGGGGCTGTTCGGCGTTATTTGTGAAGAAGAAAGATGAGACCTTGCGGCTTTGCACGGACTATCGACCACTGAACACCGTAACTATCAAGAACGAGTACCCGTTGCCACGGATTGACATGTTGTTTGATCAGTTGGTCGAAGCAAAGATCTTTTCCAAGATTGACTTAAGATCCGGGTACCATCCGATTAAGATACGGGCTGAGGATATACCAAAAACGGCTTTCTCGATGAGGTACAGACTTCATGAGTACCTGGTCATGTCCTTCGGCCTCACCAATGATCCAGCTCATTTCATGTACTTGATGAACTCGGTATTCATGCCGGAGCTGGACAAGTTTGTCGTGGTCTTCATCGACTACATATTGGTATATTCCAAGTCGGAGGAAGAACACGCGAAGCATCTGCGTATAGTCTTGCAAAGGCTGCGGGATCACAAGCTATATGCGAAATTCAGCAAGTGCAAATTCTGGATATCGCAAGTGCCTTTTCTCGGGCATATTATCTCAGCGGAGGGCATCTCTGTAGACCCTAGTAAGATCACACAAGTGCTGAATTGGAAGTCCCGGAGAACTGTTCAAAGGTACGGAGTTTCCTCGGACTCGCAGGATATTATCTGAGGTTCATTCTGAACTTTTGGAAGATTGCCAAGCCTAGGGACCGAGCTGCTGAAGAAGGCTACCAAATATGTTTGGAGTCCAGCATGTGAAGCAGCGTTCAAGGCATTAGTGAAGCACCTAACATCAGCAGCGGTTTTGGCGCAGCCAGACACAACAAAACCGTTCGATGTGTACTGCGATGCATCCGGCATTTAGCTCGGATGTGTGCTGATGCAAGACCAAAGGGTGGTCGCGTATGGATCACGGCAGCTCAGGAATCATGAGCAAAACTATCCATCTCATGACTTAGAGCTTGCTGCCGTGGTACTCGCACTAAAAATATGGAGGCATTACCTACTCGGTAACCTCGTGCATTTATATACCGACCACAAGAGGATCAAGTACATATTCACTCAGAAGGAGCTGAACATGAGGCAACGAAGAAGGTTGGAGTTGATAAAGGATTATAAAATAGAGATCAATTATTAACCCATCAAGGCAAACATAGTGGCGGATGCACTGAGTTGCAAGTCACACGTCAACAATCTGACCATAACACCGTTGGAAGAGAGCAAGCCACCATTGCATGTGATTCCACATGGAGCTGTCTACAACTTAGCTTTGATCCCCACCATCCGTAAAGAGATAGTGGCAGCTCAGAAACATGACAAGGGCATGTCGCATTTGCGGAGACGTGTAGACAGTGGGGAGCTGAAGTGTTTCCGGAATGACGGAGACGGCGTCCTATGGCTCAAGGACCGGATCATCGTACCCCGTAACCCGGAGTTGCAAAAGAAAAACTTTGATGAGGCTCACTTGTCAAAGTTTTCTATTCACGCCGGCAGCAACAAGATGTATCAGGAACTCAGAAGCAAGTTTTGGTGAACACAGATGAAGCGGGAGATCGCGAAGTACGTGTCCGAGTGTGATACATGCCGAAGGGTGAAGGCAGACCATATGAGAAAACCAGGATTGCTACAACCACTGGGCGTTCCTGCCTGGAAGTGGTAAGATGTGAGCATGGACTTCATCGTCGGTTTACACACCACATTTTAGAAGCATGATTCAGTGTGGGTGATCGTCGACCGGCTCACCAAAGTTGCCCATTTCATCCCGGTCAACACCAATTACAGCGCCAAGAAGTATGCTAAATTGTACATCTCACGGATCCTATGCTTATACCGTGTACCCTGTACCATCATATCAGATCAGGGCACTTTATTTGTGTCTCGTTTTTGGGAGCAGAAGCAGCTGATTCATAGTTCAGCGTACCACCCGCAGACGGACGGGCAAACCGAGCGGGTAAATCAGATTCTAGAAGATATGCTACGAGCTTGTGCTATCAACCACGGTAAGAATTGGGATGATCACTTACCGTTAGCCGAGTTCTCGTACAACAATGGGTACCAATCCAGCATCAAGATGGCGCCCTACGAGGCGCTATACGGGAGAAAATGCTGCAGACCACTGAATTGGTGTGAGTCTGGCGAAAGGGTCACCTTCAGGATTGATCTTGTCAATAATGCGGAAGAAAAGGTTAAGCTGATTCAAGCGAACCTAGAAGCCGCCCAATCCCGATAAAAATAGTATGCCGACCGGAGAAGATGCCCGTTAGAATTCGAAGTCGGGGATCACGTGTATCTACGTGTATCTCCAATGAAGGGCGTGAACATATTCGGGGTGAGAGGAAAGTTGGCACCCCGATTCATCGGTCCATTCCAGATTACAGAAAGATGTGGATCAGTTGCATAGCGGCTGGAATTACCTGAAACACTCTCTGGTGTGCACGACTGTCACAACCGGTTTCTCCGAAGAACAACCGAGTGAATATCACATGTATGCCAGGATCATTTTCTCATACGTGTGATGACAAATAGTGAAGCATCATCATATTACAGGCCAGGTGTTCGAATATAAATAAGTCTTACATTGCATACGTCTCGATGGACAATAATAAGTTCATAATATGTAAATAAAACAGCAGCGGAACATAAATCTTGTGGGCTCCGTCACGGGCGTTGCCCGGGGAACTCCGTGAACCTAAAATCCTTCTTCGGGTCCAAAGTCTTGGTCATTGAAAACCACATCATCCCCTTGACCTGAGCAGCAATTAAACCAACAGAAAAGCAAGTTTGAGTATCGTAGGTACTCAGCAAGTGGGGGAAAGTTATGTCATGCATGGCTAGAGCAAGGAGAGGATGCCTCATGGTTAAAGCACTACGCAATTAATATTCTATCACCTTAGCTTATTAAGCACCTACATTACTACACAGGTGAAATGGTCCCAATCTCCCAACCCATCATCAAAATTAAATAACCATAACATCATTTCCAATGTTAAGCTCCCCGCTTAACATCCTCAACTTCCCAATCCATCATACTCTAATCATGAATAAGTCCAAGCTGCTCTTGGCCGTGAGCACGGCTGTCATGACAGTTTTGACTCTGCAGAGTTTGTACCACTATACCCACATGTAGTGATTTCATCCCCCGTTGCCGGGTGGACTAAAAGAACCTCCATTATGCCAGTGGCCGCGAACTACATTCACACTTCCCAGGTGTGTAGCCAGGAGATCACTACGTGGCTTTTACAAAGGGATTCCCGACGAGCGTGGGCCCACTGAGGTTTCACCCCTAACAGCATACAAGAGGCTCCAACCCCGCTGCAGTGGCCCCCTATTGAGCCTTGCGGTTCATATGGTAGTCCAGCTGACACCTACTTCCAGCACCATCCAAAACACCCATACTACGCCGGGGATACACCTAATTAATTGGCCAAGCTGCCCCATCTCAGCATGTGGTTGGCACGGTAAAGCCAAGTTACATGCTCCATGAACCGGTCCTTAGGATCTAGGCAAGTACTAAAGACAAACCCGAGTCTCGTGCACCCAGCACCAACCAAATCATCCAACTTGCCTCGATCCCTACCTCTACATAACTCATAATGTCTCATTCAAGAGTAAGGTAAACAAGTTGATGATCTCATATCCCACTTATCCCATTCTAAGCATGGCTAAGCATAAGTAGTATGAATGAATGACATAATAAAACAAATCCCAACCCAAGCTACAAGGAAACAAGATAATGCAATTCTACAGAAACTTCCTAACATGGGTTTCATATTTCAATTGACAATGCAAATAATTCTATCTACACATCCTAGCATAGGATCAAAGTGGTCAAGGACACTTGCCTTCTTCCTGCTGCTCTGGGAATGGAAAGTCTTGGTCTTGGAAGGGGAGAACTTGCTCTGGGGCAGGTTCTACTCATGCCATTACACATAGCAAAAAAAAACAACAATTCATAAGCCATAGTTCACACTTCCACTCATGCAAACCACACATACATACATATGGGAGTCATTCACATTTCTAAGTGTTGTGGTTACCCTAGATGTGTTGACTTTTGGCCTACATGCACTTTTAAACATATATATTTTATTTCTATCTTTTGTATTCAGATTTCTATTTGCACACTATATATGAATTTCCAATTTGAACAAATTCTTTATATTTAATTAATACACTTCTTAGCCACAAAGTTTGCATGAAAGAAAGTTTCCTACTCCAAATAGGTTTTAGATCTTCTACAAAATCTTAATTTGAAGTTTTTGAAAATAAAGACCTGATTTCACATCTTCAAATCATGCATACTTATTTTCCTATATTTTCAGATTTAATTTCTATACCTAAAAGTGAACTTTACTATTAAAATAGTTAGTCTTATCATTTAAACAGAATAGGTTCTGATCTAATATGTTCAATAAAATATTTTTGAACTTCCTCTCTGATGTGAACCAATTTAAATTTATTTTACCAGTTTTCAGAATTATTTCCTAGCCCAAAAATATGTTTCTAGAAACAATAAAAATGAGCAACACTTAGGCAGATCTCATTTCAGCCGAAAATAAATTCTTAACTCATTCTAAAGGTTTTCCAAGTGCTAGGAGAGTTTAAATTTGAATTTGCACATGTGTTTGCCTCACCATTTAAATTTAAATCCTAGTCACATATTCAAATTTCCAAATTTAATATCCTATAGGGTCTAAAAGGCAAATCCACCCTACTGCAGGGTTTAATTTACTATTTCCTAAATTTTTATGGGCCTAATTACACATAACAGAGGGGTTTTTCCTAATTTTTATTAAGTCCAGGGGTTAAAACTGATTTTTAAACGAATTTACATGAATTTCTAAAGGTCCAGGGGCTAGATCAGAAGTTTCCGGGGCTAGCTCGTGTTTTTTGAGATCCTAGGGGGTAGCGTGTAAGAATCCCAGCCTTTATAATGCGGGGCCGACGTGGACCGTTCGATTTAAAACAGACGGCTGAGATTATAACGCGAAGCGGTACGGGTTAGATCTAATAGGAACCACATGATTTAAAATGGACGGGCCTCAGGGGGCCACGTCGCCCTGGCCGTGCGCGGGCAGCGCTGCCCGGCGGCGCGCGGCAGCGGGAGGAGGCGATCTCGCCGGAGATCTTCGGGTTTTCGTCTATACTTCCTAAAACTTGGATTTCTTGGCATAGAACGGAAGAGGGGATGTAGGGGATCTCACCTCGGGGTTTTTCTTGAGCTCGGGGGCCCTGGAACGCGGTCGGCGACGAGGTCCGAGGTGAAAACACGGTGGTGCTCGCCGGAGCTGTGTCCAGAGCGCAGAACACCGGGTTTCCTTCACCTGCAAGACTCCCCGGAGGCGGTGGAACATGATCATCATGTTAGATCAGGAAATTCGAGTGAGGATCGAAGGAAATACGTGGTAGAAGCTTCTGTTCTCACCGGAGAGAAAAAGGGAGCGGCGCTGGGGAATTCGGCTAGTTTTCTTGCGTGGAATGAACGAGGAGAGGCGGCGGAGAATCGGTTTGGATAAGTAGCAGCGTCCGGGGCCGAAGATCAGGCTGGGGGCACGGGTTTCCGGAGGTTGGTTTTGATTCAGTTGCGAGAGAGGGCCGGGGTCGGTTGGGGCGCGCACGATGGAGAAGATTACGGTGGGCCCCGCACATCAGAGAGAGGGAGAGAGAGGGGCTAAGCATAGGGGCTAAGCATATGAAAAACTTCTACACCTTGCTAGGGATGCTCATGCCATGTTTCACCCAAATCCAAAACCTCTTTGAGGTATTTTTGAGTGTTACAGCTCTACCCCCTTAAAAGAAATCTCGTCATCGAGATTGGTGGTTCTATTAAAACAATTTCGGAAATTGTGCCTTAAGCTCGTCTTCTCGCTCCCATGTGGCTTCCGCTTTCGAGTGATGCTTCCACTGCACCTTGCACATCCGGATGGATTCTTTTATTTCTTGTGAGGTGTTCCATTGTCTCCAAAACCTTGACCGGTTGCTCGGCATAAGACAGATCCTCTCGTACGTCAACCTCATCATGGGTAACATCTCTTCGGGCGTCCTTAGACATTTCTTGAGCTGTGACACATGGAATACATCGTGCACATCCAATAGGCGAGCCGGTAGTTCTAGTTGATATGCCACTTCACCTTTCCTCTCCAGAATCTGAAAGGGTCTGATGTATCGAGGTGATAACTTCCCTTTCACCTTGAACCGACGAAGTCCTCGGATAGGGGACACCTTGAGATAGACATAGTCCCCCACGTTGAAAACGAGCACTCTTTTCCGTACATCGGCATAGCTCTTTTGTCGGGTCTGTGCTATCCTCAAGTTGTTGCGGATTTCCCTCACTTTCGCCTCGGCTTCTTGTAGTACCTCGGGCCCAAACACTTTACTTTCCCCTGTTTGGTTCCAAAATAGTGGAGTCCTGCACTTCCTTCCATACAACGCCTCAAATGGTGACATCTTCATACTAGCCTGATAGCTGTTGTTATAGGAGAACTCCGCATATGGTAAGTTCTTATCCCAACTTCTATTGTTCTTGAGCGCACACGCTCTCAGCATATCCTCAAGGATCTGATTGGTTCTTTCCGTATGCCCGTCACTATGGGGGTGATAGGCAGAACTAAAATTTAGATGAGTTCCCATTGTTTCATGTAACTTCTGCCAGAACCTTTAGGTGAACTGTGTCCCTCGATCCGACACTATCTTCTTTGGCACTCCATGGAAACACACGATCCTTGACATGTACAATTCTGCCAATTTGGATCCGCTGTATTTTTCTTTCACGGGATGAAATGAGATACCTTGGTTAGCTTGTCGATGATGACCCATATCGAATCATATCCCGATTGGGTCCTGGGTAGTCCCACTATGAAGTCCATACCTATTTCTTCCCATTTCCATTCAGGCACTTTGAGTGGTTGCAATAGTCCCGCGGGTCGTTGATGTTCTGCTTTCACCAACTGACATGTGTCACATAGGGCAACATGTTCCGCGACATCTCGCTTCATGCCATACCACCAATATCTGCTCTTGAGGTCCTGATACATCTTCGTACTCCCAGGATGAATGGAATAGTCGGAATCATGAGCCTCTTTCAAAATCAATTTACGGATCTCCTTTACCTCAGGCACACAGATTCTTTTCCTATGCCACACCGTACCTTGTTCATCCTCTCTGAACCCAAGGGCTTTATTTTCTTTGATGAGTTCTCTAATTTCTTGTATCTTCTCGTCATTCTTCTGACCGTTGCGTATGTCTTGTTCTAATGTGGAGTCCACTTCCATTGCGATGGCCTTATCACTATTCACCAGACATAGATTGAGTTTTGCAATCTCTTCCCTCAATTCTATAGACATGTCCTTCGAACTCAACATGTTGACCTGCACTTTTTGGCTTAAAGCATCCGCCACGACGTTCGCTTTCCCAGGATGATAGTTGATGCCCACATCAAAGTCGTTGATTAGCTCTAACCATCTTCTTTGTCTAAGGTTGAGATCTGGCTGTGTGAAAATATACTTTAAGCTCTTATGATCCATATATATCTCTGTCCTCTTCCCCATCAAGTAATGCCGCCAAATCTTCAATGCGTGTACCACTGCGGCTAGCTCTAGGTCATGTGTAGGATAGTTCTTCTCGTGTTTTTGGAGCTGCCGGGACGCGTAAGCCATGGCATGCCCCTCTTGCATGAGAACACATCCCAACCCGTGTCCAGAGGCATCGTAGTACACTGAAAAGTTCTTCTGCATATCTGGCATAACTAGCACTGGGGCTGTTGTCAATCTTTTCTTCAGTTCTTGAAAACTCGTCTCACACTGTGGTGTCCATGTGAATGTGGTTCCCTTCTCTAACAATTTGTTGAGGGGTTTCAAAATCTTGGAGAAACCCTCAATGAACCGTCGATAATACCCAGCCAATCCTAAGAAGCTTCGGATTTCCCCGACATTTTCAGGGGTCTTCCACTTCTGCACATCCTCGATCTTGGCGGGATCTATGGAGATTCCTCCATCCGAGATTATATGTCCTAAGAAGGGAACTCTCTTCAGCCAAAACTCACACTTGCTCAACTTGGCATATAGTTGGTGTTCTCTAAGTTTTTGCAACATCAACCTTAAATGTCCCTCATGTTCTTCTTCATCTTTGGAGAAGACGAGAATGTCATCAATGAAAACCACCACAAATTTGTCCATATATTCCATGAATACCTTGTTCATGAGATACATGAAGTATGCCAGGGCATTAGTTACCCCGAACGGCATGACGGTGTATTCATACAACCCGTACCGTGATACGAAAGCTGTCTTTGGAATGTCGGTTTGCCTTGTCTTAATTTGATGGTATCCCGACCTAAGATCAATTTTTGAGAACACACAAGCTCCCCTCAACTGATCAAATAAGTCTTCAATGCGGGGTAATGGGTACTTGTTCTTGATGGTTATTTCATTCAATGCACGGTAGTCTACGCATAACCTTTGGGTCCCGTCCTTCTTGGGCACAAATATCACTAGAGCTCCCCATGGTGTGGAACTAGGACGAATATACCCCTTCTCCGTCAATTCTCTTATATGCTCCTTGAGCTATTCCAGCTGTTTGGAGTCCATCCGATAGGGCCTCTTGTATATCGGGGCTGTTCCAGGCACTAGTTCAATCGCGAATTCTACTTCACGATCGGGGGCATACCTGGCAACTCCTCCGGAAAAACATCTGGATATTCCCTGATAATCCTGATCTCTTCTACTTCCACCTCAACTTGATTGAGTTTAAGGTCCCTCCTAGGTTCTTGTACAGTTATGAACTTCACTCTTGTGCCACTAGGGTGAGTTAGTTCCACCGTTCTTGTTGAACAATGGATGATTCCTTTATGTTTGGTCAACCAATCAATACCCAAAATAATATCTATCCCTTGTGAGTCTATCACTATGAGGTTTGTAGTAAATACTACCCCATGAATGTCTAGATTCACCTTGGGACACACTTGTCTTGTCCTTATTTCTCCCCCTGGAGAGTTCACTGCTGGCATATGGTTCATTTGTGTTGTTGCTAGATCATGCTTCTTAACAAACCCTTGAGCAATGAACGAGTGGGTAGCACCAGAATCGAACAACAGGGTTGCAATGTGTAAATTGGCAGGAAACTTACCAATTACCACGTCAGGTGACTCTTGCGCTTCCTCCATGGTCACGTGGTTCGCCCATCCTCGCATCACATTCTGCTGTTGTGGCTGCATGGGCTTATTCTTTGGGCACTTATGGGCGTAGTGCCCCACTTCACCACAGTTGAAGCATTGCACCCCAACCTTAGGTGCCTGGCCTTTGTTGTCTTGGGGTTGGTTCGGTGGTCCTTGTCCTGCTGGTCGAGGTTGATATGTGGGGCGAGGCTGCTGTACAAACTGACGTTGTGGCTGTGCTGGTGCTGACGGAGGCCTGAAATTCGGGTTGTACCCTCTGGGTGCTGAGTAGGGTACTACAGCACGGCTCGTCTGCCCTGCGGGTTGCTGCATCAGATGTGGACGTGTGTTGCTACTTGAGGCTTGGTGTGACCATCCCGCCTTCCTCTTATTTTCAGTCTCCAAGGCCTTCAGCTTCCTCTCCACGACAAATGCTCTGTCTACCATCTTTTGGAAGCTCTCATACTCGTTGGAGCACATTGCACATTGCATTTCCATAGTAAGTCCTTCCACAAAACAGTTCCGTTTTTGCTCATCAGTTTCGATGTCCCGTGGTGCATATCGGGATAGTTGGGTGAACTTAGTGAGGTATTCCCTCACAGTCATGTTTCCTTGCTGCAGTCCCAAGAACTCCTTTCTCTTGTTTTTGAGTTCACCCCTTGGTATGTAACGGTTGCGGAAGCTGCGCTTGAACTCTTCCCAAGTGATGTTCTCGGGGTCATGATGGGCTGCCAAGTAAGCGGTCCACCAATCAGCAGCAGGTCCATGTAATTGGTGAGAGGCAAACAGCACCCTCTCATACCCTTGGCACTGTATGATCCTCATCTTGCTCTCTATGGTCTTTAACCAGTCATCTGCCTCCAGAGGTTCAGCAGCACTTGCAAACTTTGGGGGTTGAGTCCCCAGAAACTCACTCAACCTTGGTTGGCGTGGTGCAGCTTGTGGGGGTGGAGTTTGGTGCAAGTTGGCCACCACTTGAGTCAGACTCTGGATGAGCTGATTCTGATTTTCAAGCATTTGGTGGATAGGGTCAGCTCCTTCACGGCGACCACCCCTGTCTTGTCCTCCAGAAAGATGGGGGTTGCCGGCCTCATCGTTGTTGTTGGTGGGGTTGGCACCACGACCCTTTCCTCTTCCAGCCATCTATCATGATCAACCAAATTTTAACTTAAAGCATTACGTATTAACTTCCCAAATTGCTTGTTTGAACTTGCCTTAATATATTAAACATTTTCTGAGGGTTTCACGTAAAATTTTGGGAGTCACGTCTCACGTGAAAATAAATGCACTCTTAATTCATAGGGGTTCACACATCAAAGCAAAGCAACCTAAAGACAAGGTTGTGGACAAATGCCCATGGCTTCCACAACTCACGTCACACATCAAACATTAACACACAAATAACTAAGGTATTGACTCGACTACTCGATAACCTGCTGAAATAAGGGAAAGGACTCTAAACGACTCGTATCACTGAGCTGGCTCTTCGGGGTCTTCCTCATTATTGCGGCTGCCCTCTGATTCCGCTTTGGGTGGGGAAGCTGCTGGTGGAGAAGTGCGGCGATGCTTGCTCGCCCGGCGGTCTGGGGAGTCAGGAGTCCATGTGTCATTTACGGTGACACACAGTTCATTCACATCTCCTTTTTCTCTCTCCCTCAAGATGGCGCGAAGCAACGCCTCAGTCTCCTTCAGGCTGTCACGAACATCCTGAAGCTCCTACTGGCACTCCTGCAGTCGAGTGCTGAGCATAGCAGCATCCTCCAAGCACAGGTCCATGTGCTTATGGGAGGTCCCCTGCTGCACTGGCGGGTACTTGTACTCCGCGGTGCCACTCTCACGCTGGAGGACATACATGTACTCAGTCCTGTCCAGGTGGCGACGGTTGATGTAACTCTGGCAGGTGATGGCCTCCCAGGTGACATCCTTCTCAGCATTGGCCTGAGTCGCCCGCCAAGCTGGAGAGCGGTGGATCTTGAGCAGCTGATTTTCATGGATAATCCTCATCTCTGAGCTCCATTCTTCCCGCTTCTCACGGATGGTCCTGGTGGAGCTGTAGTGTATGATCAGCTTGCCAACATTGCCGGCAGCGTGGAGCATACGCTGAAGACGGCGCAACAAGCCTCCTACTGCCAATCCGTAGGAGTGGTTCGTCACCGGACGGTTCTCCTCTCTCAGGGCAAGGGCAACTACAGGAACTCTCCCTCCGGTGGACTTGCGGGCGGTACGGATCATACGAACCATCTAAAACATAAAGCATTTAAAATTAAGTTAGATAAGAGTTAAACAAAATTTTGTATTTTGAATAAAAGTTGGGGCAAGATGAATAAAGTGACCCCATTAAATAACACCTTCAACCCACACCTTTGTAAAATACTTTTTAAGAAAATAGGGTCCTTAAATACGTCCATTTCTACCTAGGTCCACGTTCCTACGGGCAACCTTGGCTCTGATACCACTTGTCACAACCTGTTTCTTCGAAGAACAACCGAGTGAATATCACATGTATGCCAGGATCATTTTCTCATACATGTGATGACAAATAGTGAAGCATCATCATATTATAAGCCAGGTGTTCGAATATAAATAAGTCTTACATTGCATACGTCTCGATGGACAATAATAAGTTCATAATATGTAAATAAAACATCAGCGGAATATAAATCTTGTGGGCTCCGTCACAGGCGTTGCCCGGGGAACTCCGTGAACCTAAAATCCTTCTTCGGGTCCAAAGTCTTGGTCATTGAAAACCACATCATCCCCTTGACCTGAGCAGCAATTAAACCAACAGAAAAGCAAGTTTGAGTACCGTAGGTACTCAGCAAGTGGGAGAAAGTTATGTCATGCATGGCTAGAGCAAGGAGAGGTTGCTTCATGGTTAAAGCACTACGCAATTAATATTCTATCACCTTAGCTTATTAAGCACCTACATTACTACACAGGTGAAATGGTCCCAATCTCCCAACCCATCATCAAAATCAAATAACCATCACATCATTTCCAATGTTAAGCTCCCCGCTTAACATCCTCAACTTACCAATCCATCATCCTCTAATCATGAATAAGTCCAAGCCGCTCTTGACCGTGAGCACGGCTGTCATGACAGTTTTGACTCTGCAGAGTTTGTACCACTGTACCCACATGTAGTGATTTCATCCCCCGTTGCCGGGTGGACTGAAAGAACCTCCATTATGCCAGTGGCCGCGAACCACAATCACACTTCCCAGGTGTGTAGCCAGGAGATCACGACGTGGCCTTTACAAAGGGATTCCCGACGAGCGTGGGCCCACTGAGGTTTCACCCCTAACAGCATACAAGAGGCTCCAACCCTGCTGCAGTGGCCCCCTCTTGAGCCTTGCGGTTCATATGGTAGTCCAGCTGACACCTACTCCCCGCACCATCCAAAACACCCATACTACGCCGAGGATACACCTAATTAATTGGCCAAGCTGCCCCATCTCAGCATGTGGTTGGCACGGTAAAGCCAGGTTACATGCTCCATGAGCCGGTCCTTAGGATCCAGGCAAGTACTAAACACAAATCCGAGTCTCGTGCACCCAGCACCAACCAAATCATCCAACTTGCCTCGATCCCTACCTCTACATAACTCATAATGTCTCATTCAAGAGTAAGGTAAACAAGTTGATGATCTCATATCCCACTTATCCCATTCTAATCATGGCTAAGCATAAGTAATATGAATGAATGACATAATAAAACAAATCCCAACCCAAGCTACAAGGAAACAAGTTAATGCAATTCTAGGGAAACTTCCTAGCATGGGTTTAATATTTCAATTGACAATGCAAATAATTCTATCTACACATCCTAGCATAGGATCAAAGTGGTCAAGGACACTTGCCTTCTTCCTGCTGCTCTGGGAATGGAAAGTCTTGGTCTTGGAAGGGGAGAACTTGCTCTGGGGCAGGTTCTACTCATGCCAATACACATAGCAAAAGAAAACAACAATCCATAAGCCATAGTTTACACTTTCACTCATGCAAACCACACATACATACATATGGTAGTCATTCACATTTCTAAGTGTTGTGGTTACCCTAGATGTTGACTTTTAGCCTACATGCACTTTTAAACATATATATATATATATTATTTCTAACTTTTGTATTCAGATTTCTATTTGCACACTATATATGAATTTCCAATTTGAACAAATTCTTTATATTTAATTAATACACTTCTTAGCCACAAAATTTGCATGAAAGAATGTTTCCTACTCCAAATAGGTTTTAGATCTTCTACAAAATCTTAATTTGAAGTTTTTGAAAATAAAGACCTGATTTAACATCTTCAAATCATGCATACTTATTTTCCTATATTTTCAGATTTAATTTCTATACCTAAAAGTGAACTTTACTATTAAAATAGTTAGTCTTATCATTTAAACAGAATAGGTTCTGATCTAATATGTTCAATAAAATATTTTTGAACTTCCTCTCTGATGTGAACCAATTTAAATTTATTTTACCAGTTTTCAGAATTATTTCCTAGCCCAAAAATATGTTTCTAGAAACAATAAAAATGAGCAACACTTAGGCAGATCCCATTTCAGCCGAAAATAAATTCTTAACTCATTCTAAAAGTTTTCCTAGTGCTAGGAGAGTTTAAATTTGAATTTGCACATGTGTTTGCCTCACCTTTTAAATTTGAATCCTAGTCACATATTCAAATTTCTGAATTTAATATCCTATAGGGTCTAAAAGGCAAATCCACCCTACTGCAGGGTTTAATTTACTGTTTCCTAAATTTTCAGGGGCCTAATTACACATAACAGAGGGGTTTTTCCTAATTTTTATTAAGTCCAAGGGTTATAACTGATTTTTAAATGAATTTACATGAATTTCTGAAGGTCCGGGGGCTAGATCAGAAGTTTCCGTGGCTAGCTCGTGTTTTCCGAGATCCCCAGGGGGTAGCGCGTAAGAATCCCGGCCTTTATAAAGCGGGGCCGATGTGGACCGTCCGATTTAAAACAGACGGCTGAGATTATAACGCGAAGCGGTACGGGTTAGATCTAATAGGAACCGCACGATTTAAAATGGACGGGCCTCAGGGGGCCACGTCGCCCTGGCCATGTGCGGGCGGCGCTGCCCGGCGGCGGGAGGCGGCGATCTCGCCGGAGATCTTCGGGTTTTCGTCTATACTTCCTAAAACTTGGATTTCTTGGCATAGAACGGAAGAGGGGATGTAGGGGATCTCACCTCAGGGTTTTTCTTGAGCTCGGGGGCCCTGGAACGCGGTCGGCGACGAGGTCCGAGGTGAAAACGCGGCGGTGCTCGCCGGAGCTGTGTCCAGAGCACAGAACACCGGGTTTCCTTCACCTTCGAGACTCCCCGGAGGCGGTGGAACATGATCAGCACGTTAGATCAGGAAATTCGAGTGAGGATCAAAGGAAATCGGCGGTAGAAGCTTCGGTTCTCACCGGAGAGAAAAAGGGAGCGGCGCTGGGGAATTCGGCGAGTTTTCTTGCATGGAATGCACGAGGAGAGGCGGTGGGGGATCGGTTTAGATAAGTAGCAGCGTCCGGGGCCGAAGATCGGGCTGGGGGCGCGGGTTTCCGGAGGTTGGTTTTGATTCGGTTGCGAGATAGGGCCGGGGTCGGTTGGGGCGCGCACGATGAAGAAGATGACAGCGGGCCCCGCACGTCAGAGAGAGGGAGAGAGAGGGGGCGCGGGTTTGGTCTGGCGTGGGGGTCTTGGGCCGGCAGAGCAGGTTTCGGCCCACTGGCCATTTTCTTTTTCCTTTTCCTTTTCTTTTTCTGTTTTGATTTGAATTCCAGTTTGAATTTGAATTGCTTCATCACATGCATTACGTCCAAAAAATTTTTAAATTCCCCTCTTTAGCAGGTTTTGGAGTGTTACAACGACGTCTTAAGAAGGTGAGGAAGTGTCTTAAGATATCAGCTACCGTTCGGCTGGGAGATATCAAGGAACTGAAACCGGATCTCACATATCGAGAGGAGCCGGTTCAGATCATTGATGAAAAGGCCCGAACGACACGCAACCGTACATTGAGATCCTACAAAGTTCTATGGAGTAATCACTCCGTAGATGAAGCGACATGGGAGAGCGAAGGCTTTCTTCGCGCTAACTACCCTGACTTTTTAACGTCGCACCTACGGTAATTTTCCACCATCCTCTCTCTCATTTTCACCTTATAATCTCGGGACGAGATTCTTTTAAGGGGGGAGGAATGTAAGGACCCAAGTTTCTGCACATTTTCAAAGTGTTCATCACACCACACATACCTCATTTGAGGAAAACTTGTGAACACATTTGAAGAGCAAGTAAACACCATCAACATAGTCATTGGATGATAAACTCACCAAACGCAAAAGTGATACTTCCCACATGCATCATATAGGGGCTAAGCATATGAAAACCTTGTACACCTTGCTAGGGATGCTCATGCCAAGTTTCACCCAAATCCAAAACCTTTTTGAGGTATTTTTGGGTATAAATAGAAAGAGGATAGTTTGAACTTAAATTCAAATTCAAACTCCTTTCATCCAATGAATTCAAAAGTGGGATTCATATTCACACTCAGCACATTTTTGTGAGCTCACACACCAATTTTCACTCCATTTGGAGTTGATCTTGACATGAGCTAATTTGGTTAAATTCAAACCATTTGAATTTCAGATTGCCTTTGCTGCAAATTTGATCAAATCAAATCACACTTTGAATTATTCAAGGTCATTTGGCCCTTTTGAAGTTTGATCAACTCCCAAGCGGTAGGAAGGTCTCTACTGTTTTGAGCAGTGGGAAAAATTGAAGTTCAGAGGTTAAACTAGGGGTGGGGCCCTCTTGTCCGCCTCACAAGTGAGCAAACCGACTGAAACACTTGGGGCTCGGTTCTTGCACGCGCTCACGCGGATGCCACGGTGCCAATCAGCGCTGCCACCACCTACTCGGTGATTCTAGCTCCCGACCGACGTTTCCAGCATGTTATCATCGAGTCCCGTGCGTCACAAGGCCATTTCGCCACCGTCCCGACGCCTCCTCGCGCTGAAAACCCGAAGAGAGCCGCCGCACACCCGAAACCACCACCTCGCCGTCGACCGGCCAAACCCGTCCGTTCCACCATGAGCTGAGGACATAAACGGTACCGCCGACCATCGCTCGACGTACTGCAGCCCTCAGCTGCTCGTGATCAGCTCCCCTCGAGCTTCCTCGAGCCGATTTTCCACTGCGTTGTTCACTCCGAAGCACCTCCGACTTGGCACCGTCACCCGGGCAGCTCCAAGCTTCTCCGGCGCAGACAACTGGTCTCTGAGGTTAGCATCGAGGTCTAGTATCTTTCCCCGCACTCCCTAGCTCCCTCTTAGCTCCGGTTAGCCGGAATTTTACTTTTTCCGATGATCATCGTTTTGAACACCGAGAACCAAAACCAGAAATTCATCTCGACCACGTAATCTCTGGAGATTCTGGTTTAGCTGAAGCTAGAGTAGAACCTCACGGTTACCTTGGCCAAATCCTAGCAAAGATGATCAACCTCGTGAGCGTAGCACCGTAGTTTCGCTACCACCGGTGAAAACGGCTCGGGTCACCGGTGATGTCTACTTTCCCGGTGATCTCCGGCCAAGAGGAGGGCAGGGTTAGCTTCCCCGTGCCCAGTGGTGCTTTAGACCCGTTGGTTGATCGTGTTCACTGCCGAGATGAGCTAGCACCATCGGACCCGAGCTCAATTCCGCCGCCACTGTCGCCGACTACTTTTTCGGCGATGTTGAGGCGCGAGGAGTTGTCCGGCGTGTGCGCCGTGCTTCAAGGGTTACGTAGGAAGAAACCACGTCGACAATTAGGCAGTAGCGGACGAGAACGAGACTCGCCACCGCCGCTGTGCATCACCCGCTCAGGCGCCAGCGGGAGGTTGATGAAGGCACTGTGCATGGGACCCACGTGCAGTGTTTTAAACATTTCCCCGATTTTCAGGTTTAGTTCAACTTCAAACCCATATAACGTTGGCTAGGAAATTCCAAATCAAGTGAACCAAATTTTGTTGGATTCAGCTCTCTGAGTAATTTCCAATAAATCAAGTTTACTTCATGAAAACCTTTATTTCTGTAGAATTAATTCTTCAAAATTTAAACTGTTTGGAATTTTAACTGGAGAACCCTTTAGTGGAAAATTCTGAAATTTGGCTAGGATGTGCATCAAAATATTCCTGAGCTACCATAAAATTTTCAGATCCATTTAAGCTCATTGTTCCACCTAATGGTGTGATTAATAAAACTGTTCCAGAGGAAATGGAAAATTTCCAGAAACATTTTCAGATTTTCTCTGAAATTGTTTAGCTCATATCTTTGTCTAGAAATCTCCAAATTAAGTGAAATCAACTCCATTATAACCCTCTGAAAATCTAGTTTTCATAAAGTCATGGCTTACTCCATGAAAATCCCTAGAACACCCTAAGAGATCCAGTTAAGGCCAAATACACATTTATTTGTGGAGAGCTCAAATGAGATTTGCTGCAAATAAAACTTCGCCAAGTCTCTGTTTAGGTTGTATCAAACCACAGTAAAAATTTCAGAGTCATTGGGCCTGTCTAGCAGTACTTATGATCTTAACAAATTAAACATCAAATTCAAATGCATTCAAATTGACATATACATATATTTATCTTGTGTAGTCGCTAAGGTTGAGGAGGAGCTGGAAGTCTTAGACATCATAACTCCGGAGGAACAGCTAGCCTACGACCAACAGCAGAAAGGCAAGCTCCGGTTTGCATTAACCTTTTATAAACATTATTGTTTTGAGAACTTACATTGAGTATCCACCTTACTTATGCATTAGAGTCTTGATTGAAAACCCAACTGCATTGCCAAGAAAACCAGAGATTTTGGGTTTAGGTTTTTAAACCTCGATTAGCTACTGCAATGCTAAGATAGTGTAGGATTCGGTACAAGTCGAGTAGTTGGAACTGCTCACGAGAATAGCCTAGAGGCACACTACTCCGATAAAGATAGCAAATGGAACACATGTTAAGAAAAATGAGACCGAGCGGAGAGTAAGGGCAGCAGGACTTTGGGGCCTGGGTGCCATAGCTCCGCTTGTGTTGATTGAGGACCGAGCCGTGTGCAGGCCTGTTGAACAAGCTAGAACAGTACAGAAGACCTACCGGATATATGTGAACCGGGAAACCAATGTAATTCAGGTAGCTAGGTGTTGAGACATTGCTTGTCGTCCAGAGGGTAGGATAAGAGCTTGAGGTGTAAATCGGCTGGCGGTACTACGGATACACATGCAGAGACCTCTTGCTCAGGATGATAGGACCGGTTCAATATTTGGCAGACCGATGGAAGGTGGTTGCGTACGACGTCTGTGATGGTTGCTCTAGGCAACATCGAGTACGGGCGTACGTGACGGGTTATTCGGGTAACCCTGCAGGTGTAAATCAATAATAATCGCCGTCCCTCACGGTCAGTGAGTACCACTTGTTCACTGTACCATGACGTTTGCTGATTTGAAGGATGTACCTTGATTGCTAATGAAGTGCTGTAGTTTAGAGCTAGTAAAGTTCTTTTCAACCTTGGGCAAAGCACATGAGAGAAATGTGTTTCTTGTTTGATTGTGTCTCTCTTATGTGCCTTAGTGTGAGGTTCTCTACAACTTGCTGCTAAAACTTGAAAGTAAGGTTCAACAATTTAGGCGAGTCCTTTGAACCTTACATTCCCATTTACACGTAATCCAGCATGTAGAAGTTTCATGTATAGGAAAGACGGGTGAGTCTTGCTGAGCCATAATGCTCACTGCTTGTGTTTGAAGCTTTTGCAGGGTGTTATGAGGAGGAGGCGGACCCCAAGAGGGCAATCCCGTTGAATGGGAGTCATGCACGCCGCCGTATTAGTGTGCGTATGTGCTAGAGGGGATACGTTCACGGGCTGAACGTGAACTCTGTGCGTAGTCTACGCCCGTGAGTGTGAACTGAACATATTTTCTTGTAAACATGTTCATAAACTCTTTTATGTAATAAAACTTTGCTTCCGCTTTGTACCTTTTATTTGTGTTATCAGGTGCTGTGCAACGCAGCACCCCTCAGCGTGATCCTAGCTCGTCGAGGCCGTGAGGTCCTCCCAATAAATCAGGTGATAGTGTTAAGCTGATAATGAACTCTTACCATTGCAGAATGGTTTGAACTCCTTCCATGGGTGAAGTGGGTGGTTTCCGTGGTGGTGGTGGTGATAACTCTCCACAGCGGGAGCAGCGAGCTCCGCAACAGCAGCAGCCACCAGGACCTTTACCTACGGTCACAATGGTGGACATTCTGTCTGCCATGATGGGTGCAAGCGATGAGCGAACCGACTTGCTCCGCACCCTTGTGATGAATACATCCCGTCAAGGGGGATTTCAAGATGAAGACCTTCGGCAACCTCAAATGAGTTCCTACGTTGAGTTCTTGGCGACTCAACCACCGGTTTTCATAGAAGCCGAGGATGCTCTTGTGGTGGATAGCTGGATCCGTACCATTGAATCTAAGTTCGGGTTGCTCCAATGCACCGAACATCAAAAAGTCTTATACGTGGCGCAACAACTTCATGGGTGCGCCAATGAATGGTGGGCAAATCAACTCGCCTCCCTACCAGCTGGACATCAGTTCACATGGACGGAATTCCGGAATGCATTTCTTGCTTATCATGTTCCTTCCGGAGTAATTCAACAGAAACTCGAGTAGTTTCTAGTCTTAAAACAAGGAGGGAGGGATGCATACGCACATTCCCAGGTGTTCAATAAATTGGCACAGTATGCGCCTGAATATGTGAACACTGGGGCACGAAAGTGCGAATGGTTCTTTCGCAGCTTCAATCCCAAGTTAAAAGAAAGACTCGTCTTAGCAGATCGAAGTAACTTTAATGAGTTGATGAGTGCTGCCATCATGGTTGAAGATGCTCAGCATGGAGTGCGAGCTGAGAAAAGAAAGAACAGTATACCACCGGACAGTAGCAATATTGCTCCTCAGAAATACCGGGTGGTAGACAGTACCTTGAACTGTTAGCTGATGCAGCCGGCTAGACGACTCCAACAATATTCGAGTCGTTCATCGCAATATTTTAATTTCGGACAGCTGCAACAACGGTATATGCAGCCGCAACATTCTGTTCCTCACGTGTTCGTGCCGCAACAGAATGCACCCAGTGTCCGTACTCAGAGTAACATAGAACCGGCTGAGAAACTGTGCTTCACATGCGGTTATTTAGATCACATGAGAAGGAGGTGTCCAGAAAGGATACAGCACAGAGGAAATACACCAGACAGGGTATAAATTACTCCCGTGCTCAGATCCATGGAACAGCACCAAAGTCTGGGTGCATCTACCATACAGCTCTAGAGGATGTGCCGGGAGGTGCACCTGTGCTAGCAAGAACGTTCACACTCAATGAACATTCCGTAGTGATTTTATTCGACTATGGAGCTACACACAATTTCATCAGCAGATTATTTGTGTGCAAAGCTGAGCTCTCTACCACTACACCAAAGGATCACTACCTTATCAGCTCACCTGGAGGAAACATAGCTGCTAATGATGTAGTGGTCAAAGCACCCCTGTGCTTAGGTGGGAATCTGTACCCCACAACCCTCATTGTGTTAGAGGGGCAGAAGATCAATGTAATACTAGGAATGGCATGGATGAACTACCACGGGGCTGTTCTTGACATCGGTCCATGGATTGTTCACTTGGACTCTCTGTTCTACGGTCTTCAAACACTCATACTTGAAGACGTGGAGTCTGAAATGTCAGTTACGTACCACAGTGTGACCATGAAACTGAAGGATATTCCAGTGGTCCGTGAGTACCCATATGTTTCCTGACGATCTTCCAGGGATGCCGCCTGAAAGAGATGTGGTATTCAAGATCGAGTTAGCACCGGGAACCACACCGATATCTCGGAGGCCATACAAAATGTCTCCGAAAGAATTAGCTCAACTGAAAGAGCAGCTAAAGGACTTAATGGACAAAGGGTTCATCAGGCCAAGCTCATCACCATGGGGCTGTTCAGACCTCTTTGTGAAGAAAAATGATGAATCGCTACGGTTATGTGTGGATTATCGTCCGCTGAATGCAGTGACGATCAAAATAAATATCCACTGCCGCAGATCAATATATTATTTGTCATTTAGTGGGTGCCAAAGTATTCTCCAAGATGTACTTGAGGTCCGATTATCATCAAATATAGATCAGAGCGGAGGATATACCGAAGACAGCATTCTCGACTAGATACGGGCTCTATGAGTATCTAGTCATGTCTTTCGGTGTGACAAATGCACCCGCACATTTCATGTATCTCATGAATTCTGTATTCAAGCCAGAGTTGGATCAGTTCGTCATGGTATTCATTGACGACATTCTCGTATACTCCAAATTGGAGGAAGAGCACGCTAAACATCTCCATGTTGTGCTCCAACGATTGCGAGAACATAAGCTGTATGCCAAATTCAGCAAGTGTGAATTTTGGATCAGCAAAGTACCATTCTTAGGCCACATTATTTCTGCAGAGAGTGTGGCCGTGGATCCAACCAAAGTTGAGCAAGTCTTGAAGTGGGAGTCTCCGACATCCGTTCATCAAATCCTCAGTTTCCTAGGACTAGTGGGGTATTACTGGAGATTTATCCCAGCTCCTCTAAGGTGGCTAAGCCAATGACAGAATTATTGAAGAAGAGCAGTAAGTATGTGTGGACTGAGGCCTGTGAAGAGGCATTTCAAACTTTAAATAAACATCTCACAACAGTACCGGTTCTAGCCCAACTGGATACGACAAAGCCGTTCGATGTTTATTGTGATGCCTCAGGCATTGGACTTGGCTGCGTATTAATGCAAGATAGACGTGTGATCACGTATGGATCTCGTCAACTCCACAACCACGAGCAGCAGTACCCCACTCATGACCTAGAACTCGCTGCAGTGGTGCTCGCATTGAAAATGTGGAGGCACTACTTACTTGGAAATTTAGTGCACCTCTACACCGACCATATGAGCCTCAAGTATATATTCACTCAGAAGGATATCAATATGATGCAGCGGAGATGGTTGGAATTAATCAAAGATTATGAATTCGAGATCCATTACCATCTGAGCAAAACTAACATGGTGGCTGATGCACTCAGTCACAAGTCCCACGTAAATAACGTGTCAGTTATTCCGAATGAGGAAGAGGAACCAAGATTGAGGGTGATTCCATATGGGACATTGTATAATCTTGCTCTCGTGCCTACCATTAAAGAGGATATTATACGAGCCCAAAAGAGAGATAAAGGAATGCAAAAAATCCGAGCAAGAATCAAAGAGGATAAGATGAAATGTTTACGGGAAGATGATCAAGGTGTGTTATGGTTCAACAACCGTATTGTGGTACCCCGGAACATGAAGCTAAGAAAGAAAATCTTGGATGAAGCTCATATGTCCAAGTACTCAATACATCCAGGAAGCAATAAAATGCATCGATACCTCAAATTAAAATTTTGGTGGACTCGGATGAAGCGAGAAATTGCCAAGTATGTACCCGAGTGTGATACATGTCGGCGAGTCAAAGCTGATCACATAAAGAAAGCAGGAATGCTGCAACCATTAAGTATTCCGGCATGGAAGTGGGAGGACATCAGCATGGAATTTTATGTCAGACTGCCTCTCACGTTCAAAAAGCATGACTCCATTTTGGTGATTGTTGATCGGTTAACAAAATGAGCACACTTCATCCCAGTAAATACAAGATTTCCGACTAAGGAATATGCAGAGTTGTATCTCTCAAGAATTGTATGCTTACACGGAGTCCCCGAAACCATTGTATCTGACCGAGGTTCCATACTCGTTGCTCATTTCTGGGAGCAACTACATGAATCTCTGGGAACAAAGTTACTTAGAAGCTCAGCATACCATCCTCAGACCGACGGTCAAACGGAGAGAGTGAATCAAATTCTAGAAGATATGCTGAGAGCATGTGCCATAGATCATGGATAGAATTGGGATGACCATTTTCCATTAGTGGAATTCTCCTACAATAATTGTTATCAATCCAGCATTAAAATGGCACCATACGAAGCACTATATGGCAGGAAGTGCCGCACACCACTTAACTGGTGTGAATACGGCGAGAGGGTGATATTCGGCATTGATCTTGTGAAAGACACCGAAGAGCAGGTCCAGCTTATTCAAGCAAATCTCAAAGTCGCTCAATCTCGCTAGAAAAGTTATGTGGACAAGCGACGCCGACCCTTGTATTTTGAAGTCGGAGATCACGTCTATCTCCGAGTAACCCCGATGAAAGGAATTCATTGATTCGGGGTCAAGGGAAAGCTAGCTCCTTGTTTTGTTGGTCCGTTTCTTATTACGGAACGGTGTGGACCAGTAGCCTACCGTGTGAGGCTGCCAACATCATTGTCGGGCATTCACGACATATTCCATGTCTCTCAACTGAGGAAATGTTTGAAGAAGCCGACAAAGGTTCTTTTGAAAGACATGCAAACATTACAACTGGATCTCACCTACATCGAGAAGCCGATACAAATCCTCGATGAAAAGACTCATGAAACAAGGCGTCAGTAGATGCGGTTTTACAAAGTGTTATGGAGTAACCACACCGACGACAAAGCTACATGGGAAAGCGAGGATTTTCTCCAAATGAATTGCTCGGAACTATTATTGAGCTATAACTGGTAACATTTGTAAAAGTCCCAAAACTTGTAGATAGAAAACTTGAGCTATGAATAAAGTTGAGTTTAGTACAAGAAATGGGACTTACAAAAACTTTTGTCTACTCATGAAAGTGTTGGCATGTGCAATAAAACTTTGAATTCAGTTTGAATTTAGAGGGTCACTTCAAAAAGAAGAAGGGCATTTTCAAAAGAGGAAAAATTCAAACTGTTGTTTAAGAAGTGGTATTTGCAATGACTAACTCAAAGATCAGAGGGCATATTCAAACTCTCCAGGTCCAAATTATGAAGGAGGCAAATTTTGAGCAAATTTGGAGGTGCTTTGATAGGTATATCAAAGGGGCATGTAATTTTATTCCAAATTTGAATTCAAATTTGAAACTGTGGCACAAATTGTCAAATGGCAAAATGGATTTTTAATTTGAATTTCTCATAGCTGAATTTGCAATGTGTCAAAATTTGGAGATCTTTTGGAGGAGAGGATCTGTGGGACCCACATGTCATGGACTGAAAATGGAGGAGACTTTCAACCGAAGCAAACCTGTTGCTCTGTTCAGACCGAGCCTGAAGCCAACATGCTGCAGCGCGCCACCGAGCTGCTGTTGCCTCCACCTCCTGCTCTTCACAACACGTTGGCAGCAGTGGGTGGGAATTCCTTCGGTGTAATCATCGTCTCCACAGCCAAGCCACTCGTGCTTTGCTTCCTCCTCACCAATATCACCCGAGAACAGCAACCTTAGCTCCCACCTTCTCTGCCTCACAGCAGTGCTGCATCCAGCAGGTTTGGCGCCTGTGGAGCCATCAAACAGCAGCGCCGGAGCCTCCTCTACCTCCCCAACATATCTGCAGCTCACCCCTGGCCTCCTCCAAGCGGTGCTGACCAGTTCTTTCATCAGCAAGACAGAGCTAGCAGGCTTTCACTGATCCTCGTCGTCCGGCCTGTCCGAAGCCTCTCCGTCGTGTTCAAAAGCTCACAGAGGTGCGCCACCATGTCTAGCTACTCCTCCCGTGGTCCTCTTGCCCTTCCCCGACACCGGCTAGCCGGAATTTCGTTTTTGGCGCCGGCGCACGTGAAGGACCGACCTCAGCAAATTTCTGAAATTAGCTCCAATCGCTTGATCATTCGTTCTACAATTCAAACCACAGCTACTAGGGTTCCTAGCGCCCTTCCATGCCGAAGCACGAAGCAAACCGACCCTCCTATGCCCCGGGCGATGAGAAATCGCCGCCGGCGGCTAAAAACTGCCGCGGTCCATGGTGACAACTAGGTTGCAGCAACTTTCGGCACGATTTGATCTCCGTTCCACGTTTCTCGACCAATAGGGATGCTGTAGGGCATCGTAGCTCGCCAGGAGAAACCTTGGACACGCGGGAATGCGTGCATGCCGAGCTCCCGAGCCGCCCCGCCGGTGCCGACCCACCTACAGCCGTTTTCATGCGGGGAAACCTTGCCCGGCTGCTAGGCCACGGTGTGAGGAGCGTGTATGGCGAAACCGGAGCAAAAATGGTGCAGAAATGAGGGAGAACGCGGCGCGCCACCCTTCTGTCCGGCGTGCACCCGCGGGCTCTGGCGAGAGGTTGAAGAAACACCAGACTTGTGGGCCCCACTTGAATTGTTCTGTGTAGAATTCAAACAGAAGGCTGTTCAAACTTTAGAACCTCATAACTTTTGCTAGGAAGCTCAAAAATTAGTGATTCAAATTGGGTGGGATTCAGGATGAAAACTCTATCCAAATATGCAACTCAATCTGTATGAAAATCAATATAAAATTCTAGAAAATTCTTTAAAGCTTTTCAGAAAGAGAATTTTAGGAGGAGTTTGGTCCAACCAAAAATCCCCAAATTTTGCCAGAATATTCCTTAGGATGTTCGAAAACTCCTGTAAAAGTTTCAGCTCATTTGGAGTTGATTTAGTTAGTGTAATTCTGATTTTAGGTTTCTGTATTCAAATGAATACAGAAACATTTTCAGAGAATTTCCAAAACTTGGAAATTCAGTTCTGGGCATTCCTTAGCTTCAACAATCCTAGGAAAATTCATGAATGCTCCCTGATCTATGAATGAAATTTTAGTTCACTGGAATTTGCATGAAAGTGCAAATTTATACCGAATTAATTCCTTTTTGCCTAAATGCTTAGGGATTTGTTCTGAGTGATCTACTTAGTGAAATATTCTGAATTTTGGTCCAGATGACTTTATTGTGACAAGGAACTCACATGAAAATTTTCAGCTCCATTGGAGCTCCGGATCACCAGTATCCTCTTCAACCTATTAAGATGAGTAGCACACAAGTGATGAAATGTAATTATCACTTGATCATGTTGCTTCACCCAAACCAAACCACTAGCACCAGTTTCATTTTAAATTATTAAACAGAGTTCCAGTTTTTAAACTTGTCTTTAGCACTTGCTAGAAAAAGTTTTATAATTAAACATGTATGCATATTCATAACGTGTAGTGATTAAACGTGGGAAGTGAAGGAGGAAAGGTGAAACTTGGATCAATAAGCAAGAAGGGCAGAAGTTGAACTTCAAGTCAGCAGCAACTAACTTCATAAACATCTGACTTTAGTCACCTGCAAAACCAAGGCAAGCCCTGGTTTGCACTTAAGTTATTTTTAAAGTTTTCCTTTGTTCACTACTATTGGTCAAAGTTTGTATGTGCATTAGGTCAAGGATGTTTTATACTCCACTTGCATAACCAAACATGAACCCTGAGGTCAAGGGTAGAATTGGGTCATCGCTGTAGAATAATGCCGTGCTAAATAGCTTAGGACATCCGGTAGAAGTCGAGTAGTTGAAATCTACTCACGAGCTATAGACGGGACTACCTGGGTGTAGATGGAAAAAGAGGGCAAACTAAGGATGGTTAGGCAGCGACAAGACGAGGTCTTGGTCGAGTAGCTCTGCCTGTGTCGGTTAAGGACCGATGCGTGTGCGGCACCCAGGAGCAGGTATTGAGTTGTGTACCGGATGCTTACTGATATATGGGAACCAGGAACCCGATGTACCAGGTTCACTGGATTGTAGAGGCACACCACATCGTCTCGTTAGACCTATGAGCCCGAGATGGCGTGACCGGTTCTACAGTCTAGTGTCCTGCGAAAGGTGGCCACATACGACGTAATGAAGGACGCCTGAGTTGGTTCTTCAGAGGCGGGCGCATATGTCGAGTTATCCGGGTAGTGTTTGATTCGAATCACCGTCCATCGCGGTTATTGATTACCGCTTGCTCCCTGTGTTGTGACGTAGTAATCAAGTTGTGTGGAAATAGTTTGCAAAGTTTTAAATGCTGTTATGATACTTTTAAATTGCATGAAAACCATGTTTGAAGTAGAGATAGAGCAAACTAAAGTTATTTTCACCTTGGGACAAGTAACATTGGAACAAAGCATTTCTTGTTTGATTGTGGAGTTCCAATGTTGCTAGGCGCAAGGTCACTACTATTATGGCTAAAACCTGAAAGTTAAGGATGAACTCGTATGCGAGTCTTTTCGCACATGACAGGCTTAAGTCTTAGGTTACTTTCATGTAGAGTTTCATGCCTTAGGAAAGACGGTTAAGTCTTGCTGAGCCTTTGTGCTCACTCTTGCTATATAAGTGGTTTTGCAGGTAAATCTCAACGCTATAAAGAAGGTTATCCGGTGAGACTCGGGAACTTCCGAGTCATGTATCACATGGAGGACATAGCCGCTGCCATGTCTTCGTGTTGCTAGCGAAAGGAGTCTGCGGGCTGGACCTCTTTTCGAGTGCTTCTTAGATATTCGACGTGAGCTGTTTATAGACTTCTGCTGTAGCTATTTTATGTAAATTATTTACAAAGAACAATTGTAAGCTTCCGCTTTTGATTTATGTAATACAGTGTTCCTTATATGTGTGCTGTTGGGTGCCGCATAACACGGCACCACCCAATGCGATTCCCGGGCAAGGTGCCCCGTCCCCGTGAGTGATCGGGACGGCGGGGTCCTCTCAGCGTGGTATCAGAGCTGCGTTGGTAATAGCGCATGAAATAAGGATCGTATTACGACAAAAACTTAGGATACGGTGAGGAAACGGTAATAGGCCCACATAAGGATTATAGTAGTATAGTTACTTAAAGTGGCATTGCTGACTTACTTGTTATAATTCTGAATTTTGATTATGTAACGACGCACCTACGCTCAGGTAAGAATGGTAAGGAACGCCACCGAAAGCGGTTCAATTTTGGTTAGCTCCCCTGACGAGGAAAGTGGTTCAGGGATAGGTCTCAAAGCTTGGTGTGGGACGTCAATATGAGACTCTTGGACTCTTCATGTTCCTGAGCTCATATGAAACGCTGATCCCTAGCATGCATTAGGCAAGTAAGTGGAGACCCCATCGTGTGGTCAGTAACGCGATAGTGTGTTCGTCTGGAAATAGCCTAGGAGGACATATGCAGCGCTTGCCATCGGCGTGCCCTGCAGGGCAGTAGGTGGTATCCGTTGGGTTGATAACATTCCCAACCGTGACGACCCGTTCATGACATACTCGGGTTCCCCATTGTGTGGTGTTGAAACACGATCACGTGCCTGGAGATGTGGCTTAACTCAAGGACGGCCGTACGACAATGATACGAGCGTTTGTATTTACTTTCAATTATGGAACTGCCTGAAATGAAACAACCTTTGAGTGCACCACTATTGAGTGTCTTTCTGCAGGTACTAACCACGTACGTATCCCGTGTAGTACACGTGTGCGAGAGACCATCTTAGTGCCACTGATAATACGTATATGCCGGTATAATCCGGTTAGAATTTTTATTTGGTGAGGCTACGTAGTACCGACATGATTCTTACGGTGCATCGACACCGTACTGAACATATAATCCTCTTCCCTGTGAAGAAATGATTCATGAACTAACTTTTAACTAAAAATGGAAGTTTGAAACAAATATTAGTTACTGAACTCTTATTTTGAGCTAAGATTCAAATGAGAGCATAACTAGGTGTCAAAGTTTTCAAAAACAGAGTGCTCTGTTTCTGGCAGGAATTCTTGCTGGACTTTGACAGAGCATAACTCTGAGTAGATTTAACCAATCAAGGTGTATGATACAGTTTTGGAAATATTTTCAAGTGCTCTACAATTTATTTGTAGACCTCCAGAGCAAAATCACACTTTAAGTTGGTAAAAAGTCCAGTTGAAGGCAAACTGTTCAAAACCAGGACAGTAGCAAAAACCTCTCTGGACCTTTCTGTTTTTAAGCCATAACTTTCTATAGAAAAATCTGTAAGGAGCCTATGACTACTTGTTGGAAAGCTACTGAAGTTTACTAAAACTTTGGTATTGAACTCAAGTCAAGAATCTGTTGATAACTTGAGTAAAATTTGGAGTTTGTGTGAACTGGTCGGGATAGTCTCGCTGATTAGTTTAGCGTACTTAAGATTGGTTTAAACATGAATGTTGTTATGCTTTCCTAAAGTTCATAACATGTTCATGTTTTACTTATCTTTACTTACTACTGAGATAGAATTTTGATTGACTCAAAAATTTTGTTTCGTGCAGTATGTTACGCACACATTCTCAAATGGAGATTGGAGGTTCAAGCCGAGGTGGGAATGACTCGACTTCATCACAAGAGCCATCGCCAACCGGATTGGCTGAAATTATGGCGAAGATGAATGAAACTCTCCAAACTCTAGTTCAGCAGGGAATAAATAGAGAAGCTCAAGGTCACATGCCAACCCAGAGCACGTACCTGGATTTCTTGGCGACACAACCACCGGTATTCTCTGAGGCGGCTGACCATTGTTAAGCAAATCACTGGTTACGTGTCATTGAGTCCAAGTTTGGGTTGATCCAATGTGATGAATTTTCGAAGACCCTATTTGCCGCTCAGCAGCTTCACGGCTTTGCTGGAGCATGGTGGGCAGAGTACCTTGCTGTCCAACCAGCAGGGCATCGTGTCACATTGGCGGAGTTTCAGGATGCATTTCGTGCTCGTTTCATCCCTGCGGGCATAATGCAAACAAGTCATGATGAGTTATGGAACCTAAAGCAAGGTGACATGAGTGTTATTGAGTATGCGAAGGAATTCAATCGCTTAGCTCAATATGTCCCTGACTATGGGAAGTCACCAGCCATGAAGGGTTATCACTTTTACCGAGGGTTGACTGCTAGTCTGCGATGTGAATTGGCTCAAGTTAGCCAAGAGAATTTTGATGAGTTTGTGAGCTGTGCTATCGCTCAAGAATATTATTCCAATCTCTACCTCAAAGAAAAGAGGGAGAGGGACTCATCACAGGAGGAATGCAATCATCCACCTCAGAAATATCGGTGGATGATCTGTTCACCTTCCGGTCGAGAGATTCCACAAGAGGTGCAATCATTCTGGGAGTGTGACGACTCTTCTACTCCACATAGGTCTTATTCACCTCTACCGCAGCAGCAAATTATATCTTATGCACCTCAGTATCAACAAGGTGCACTAGAATACTATTTCCCTCAAGAGGTTGAAGATGAACAAGGTGATTTCTCAGCTGAACCAAGTGCTATCCCACTTCATGTTGACAATGAGCTCAATGTCAATGAAGCAACTGAACCGAGCAGCAACAATGTGTCTGCGGGTCCAGTTCCAGAGAGCGATCTTGGGCAGCAAAGAAAAGCTATGTCCAAAGCGGGGACAGTTAATTATGTGTCAGTCGATGATCTGCCAAAGGGAGGACCTGTTCTTGCTGGCAGGTTCGCCTTAAATGACAAGCCGGTTGTCATTTTATTCGACTCTGGTGCAACACATAACTTCATTAGCAGGGCGACGGTGATACAGGATCAAATATCCACCACTATTACCAAAGGTTCATACCTTATTCATTCGCCAGGTGGAGACATATCAACTAATGAAGTCGTCTCTCGAGCACCACTTTGCTTGGGTGGAAAAATTTATCCTACCACCCTCATCATTCTCGAAGACCAAGGAATCAATGCCATATTGGGAATATCATGGCTGACCTTCCATAAGGCTGTTCTCGACATCGAGAACAGGAGTGTTCACTTGGACTCTCCACTTCACGGACGTCAAACATTGTATCTCGGCGAAGCGGGTTCCAAAGACCCGGAAGTATGTAATGCCGAGGCATACCAGTTAGAAGACATTCCGGTAGTCCGTGAATATCAGGACGTGTTTCCCGAAGATCTTCCAGGTCTACCACCTGAGCGCGAGGTGGAGTTCAAAGTAGAGTTGATACCGGGAACCACGCCGATCTCTCGGAGACCATACAAAATGGCTCCGAGTGAGTTAGCGGAATTGAAGGATCAACTCAAGGACCTGATGGACAAGGGGTTTATTTGTCCAAGTTCATCATCATGGGGTTGCTCAGCTTTATTTGTGAAGAAGAAGGATGAGACGCTGAGGCTATGCGTCGATTATCGTCCTTTGAATGCTGTGACGATAAAGAACAAGTATCCACTACCAAGAATTGATATCCTCTTCGATCAGCTAGTGGGTGCTAAAGTCTTCTCTAAGATGGACTTAAGGTCGGGGTATCATCAAATCAAGATCCGAGCGGAAGATATCCCGAAAACAGCATTCTCGACAAGATATGGACTCTATGAGTATCTTGTCATGTCATTTGGGTTGACCAATGCTCCGGCTCACTTTATGTATCTTATGAACTCGGTGTTCATGCCGGAGCTGGATCAGTTCGTCGTGGTGTTCATCGTTGACATCTTGGTCTATTCCAAATCTGAAGAAGAACACGCTAAACATTTGCATATTGTGCTTCAACGCTTGAGAGATCACAAGCTCTATGCAAAGTTTAGTAAATGTGAATTCTGGATCAACCAAGTGCCATTTCTTGGGCACATTATCAGAAGAAGGCATTTCTGTTGATCCAAGCAAGATTGAACAAGTGCTGAAGTGGAAGTATCCAACATCAGTCCATGAAGTTCGTAGCTTTTTGGGTTTGGCGGGGTATTACCGGAGGTTCATCCCGATCTTCTAAAAAATCTCCAGACCTATGACTGAGCTACTGAAAAAGGGCATCAAATACGATTGGAGCAAGCCATGTGAGGAAGCTTTTCAAGCGTTGGTGAAACACCTCACAACAGCCCTAGTTCTAGCTCAACCGGATACAACCAAGCCCTTTGATGTTTATTGTGATGCATCTGGCATCGGACTTGGTTGTGTACTCATGCAAGGAGGACGTGTGGTCGCTTATGGATCACGGCAGTTATGGAATCATGAGCAACATTATCCAACTCATGATCTCGAGCTTGCTGCCGTGGTATTAGCTTTGAAGATGTGGAGACATTACCTATTGGGAAATCTGGTTCATCTCTACACCGACCACAAAAGCTTGAAGTACATATTCACTCAAAAAGAGTTGAATATGCGGCAACGGCGATGGTTGGAGCTGATCAAGGACTATGAGATTGAAATTCATTATCATCCGGGCAAGGCAAATATGGCTGCCGATGCACTCAGCCGGAAGTCTCATATTCATGATCTGACCATTACGCCAATAGAAGAGGAAGAACCAAGTCTCTACTTGGTTCCATATGGAGCTTTACATAATCTAGCTCTCATACCCACAATAAGAGAGGAGGTTATGAAAGCTCAAAAGCAAGACAAGGGTATGGCTCATATCAAAAGGAGGTTGAAGAACGGGGAGATGAAATGTTTCCGGTTAGATGATGAAGACACCCTATGGTTGAAAGACAGGATAGTCGTACCCCGTGATATGAGGCTGCGGAAGAAGAATTTGGATGAGGCTCACTTATCCAAATTTTCTATTCATCCTGACAGCAATAAAATGTACCAAGACCTCCTGAATAAGTTTTGGTGGACACGTATGAAACGTGAAGTTGCAAAATACGTTTCAGAATGTGATACGTGTCGAAGAATTAAGGACGACCACGTAAAGAAGTCGGGCATGCTGCAACCACTACAAATACCGGCATGGAAGTGGGAAGACATGAGTATGGATTTCATCGTTGGGTTGCCGATGACCTCCCACCACCTTGACTCGATTTGGGTAATCATGGACCGGTTGACCAAATCGGCACGCTTCATCCCCGTGCATACCAGATACACCGCCAAGCAGTATGCGGAGTTATACATAGCACGGATCTTGTGCCTACATGGAGTTCGCCGGACGATCATCTCCGATCGAGGTGCGTTGTTTGTTGCTCGTTTCTGGGAGCAGCTACACGCATCCTTGGTAACCAAATTGATCCGAAGCTCTGCGTATCACCCTCAAACCGATGGGCAAACAAAGAGGGTGAATCAAATACTTGAAGATATGCTGAGAGCATGTGCCATCCACCACGGTAAGAGTTGGGATGATCACTTACCATTGGCACAGTTCTCATATAACAACGGGTATCAATCAAGTATCAAAATGGCGCCTTATGAAGCTCTCTATGGCCGGAAGTGCCGCACACCCTTGAACTGGTGCGAATCCGGCGAGAGAGTTATTTACGGGATTGATCTCGTGAATGAGCCTGAAGAGCGGGTAAGGTTTATTCAAGCAAATCTTAAAGCCGCTCAGTCCAGACAAAAGAGCTATGCAGATAAGAGGCGTCGTCCTCTGGAATTTCAAGTTGGGGACCACGTATACCTCCGTGTATCTCCTATGAAGGGCATTCACCGATTCGGAGTGAAAGGAAAATTAGCTCCACGTTTTATCAGTCCCTTCACCATCATTGAAAGGTGTGGACCCATGTCATACCGTTTGGAGCTGCTGGCAGCCTTAGCCGGAGTTCATAACATCTTCCACATATCTCAGTTGCGGAAGTGTTTGAAAGTTCCAACCGAGATTCTCACGGGGGACATATCAGATTTGAAGCCGGACCTCACTTATGTTGAGCATCCAACCCGGATAATTGATGAAAAGACTCGCGAGACCAGAAACCGGACGCTGCGATTTTTCAAGGTGCTATGGGAGAATCACACGTCCGACGAGGCTACATGGGAAAGCAAGGAGTATTTGCAACACAATTATCCGGAGTTGTTAGAGGCTTATATGTAGTAGTTGTCCTCTCCACATTGTCCTTAATCATGAATCTCGGGATGAGATACTTTTTAAGGGGGGGGGAATGTAAAAGTCCCAAAACTTGTAAATAGAAAGCCTGAGCTATGAATAAAGGTGAGTTTAATACAAGAAATGGGACTTACAAAAACTTTTGTCTACTCATGAATGTGTTGGCATGTGCAATAAAACTTTGAATTCAGTCTGAATTAAGAGGGTCACTTCAAAAAGAAGAAGAGCATTTTCAAAAGAGGAAAAATTCAAACTGTTGTTTAAGAAGTGGTATTTGCAATGACCAACTCAAAGATCAGAGTGCATATTCAAACTCTCCAGGTCCAAATTATGAAGGGGGCAAATTTTGAGCAAATTTGGAGGTGCTTTGATAGGTTTATCAAAGGGGCTTGTAAATTTATTCCAAATTTGAATTCAAATTTGAAACTGTGGCACAAATTGTCAAATGGCAAAATGGATTTTTAATTTGAATTCCTCATAGCTGAATTTGCAATGTGTCAAAATTTGGAGATCTTTTGGAGGAGAGGATCTGTGGGACCCACATGTCATGGACTGAAAATGGAGGAGACTTTCAACCGAAGCAAACCTGTTGCTCTGTTCAGACTGAGCCCGAAGCCAACATGCTGCAGCGCGCCACCGAGCTGCTGTTGCCTCCACCTCCTGCTGTTCACAACACGTTGGCAGCAGTGGGTGGGAATTCCTTCGGTGTAATCCTCGTCTCCACAGCCATGCCACTCATGCTTTGCTTCCTCCTCACCAACATCACCCGAGAACAGCAACCTTAGCTCCCGCCTTCTCTGCCTCACGGCAGTGCTGCGTCCAGCAGGTTTGGCGCCCTGTGGAGCCATCAAACAGCAGCGCCGGAGCCTCCTCTACCTCCCCAACATATCTGCAGCTCACCCCCGGCCTCCTCCAAGGGGTCCTTACCAGTTCTTTCATCAGCAAGACAGAGCTAGCAGGCTTTCACTGATCCTCGTCGTCCGGCCTGTCCGAAGCCTCTCTGTCATGTTCAAAAGCTCACAGAGGTGCGCCACCATGTCTAGCTACTCCTCCCGTGGTCCTCTTGCCCTTCCCCGACGCCGGCTAGCCGGAATTTCGTTTTTGGTGCCGGCGCACGTGAAGGACCGACCTCAGCAAATTTCTGAAATTAGCTCCAATCGCTTGATCATTCGTTCTACAATTCAAACCACAGCTACTAGAGTTCCTAGCGCCCTTCCACGCCGAAGCACGAAGCAAACCGACCCTCCTATGCCCCGGGCGACGAGAAATCGCCGCCGGCGGCTAAAACTGCCGCGGTCCACGGTGACGACTAGGTTGCAGCAATTTTCTGCATGATTTGATCTTCGTTCCACGTTTCTCGACCAATAGGGATGCTGTAGGGCATCGTAGCTCGCCGGGAGAAGCCTTGGACACTCGGGAATGCGTGCATGCCAAGCTCCCGAGCCGCCCTGCCGGTGCCGACCCAGCTACAGCCGTTTTCATGCGGAGAAACCTTGCCCAGCTGCTAGGCCACGGTGTGAGGAGTGTGTAGGGCGAAACCGGAGCAAAAATGGTGCAGAAATGAGGGAGAACGGGGCGCGCCACCCTTCTGTCCGGCGTGCACCCGCGGGCTCTGGCGAGAGGTTGAAGAAACACCTGACTTGTGGGCCCCACCTTTGAATTGTTCTGTGTAGAATTTAAACAGAAGGCTGTTCAAACTTTAGAACCTCATAACTTTTGCTAGGAAGCTCCAAAATTAGTGATTCAAATTGGGTTGGATTCAGGATGCAAAACTCTATCCAAATATGCAACTCAATTTGTATGAAAATTAATAGAAAATTATGGAAAATTCTTTAAAGCTTTTCAGCAAAAGAATTTTAGGAGGAGTTTGGTCCATCCAAAAATCCCCAAATTTTGGCAGAATATTCTTCAGGATGTTAGTAAACTCCTGTAAAAGTTTCAGCTCATTTGGAGTTGATTTAGTTAGCGTAATTCTGATTTTAGCTTTCTGTATTCAAATGAATAAAGAAACATTTTCAGAGAATTTCCAAAACTTGGAAATTCAGTTCTGGGCCTTCCTTAGCTCCAAAAATCCTAGGAAACTTCATGCATACTCCCTGATCTATGAATGAAATTTTAGTTCACTGGAATTTGCATGAAAGTGCAAATTTATTCAGAATTAATTCCTTTTTGCCTAAATGCTTAGGGATTTGTTCTGAGTGATCTATTTAGTGAAATATTCTGAATTTTGGTCCAGATGATTTTATTGTGACAAGGAACTCACATGAAAACATTCAGCTCCATTGGAGCTTTGGATCACCACTATCCTGTTCAACCTATTTAGATGAGTAGCACACAAGTGGTGAAATGTAATTATCACTTGATCATGTTGCTTCACCCAAACCAAACCACTAGCACCAGTTTCATTTTAAATTATTAAACAGAGTTCCAGTTTTTTAAACTTGTCTTTAGCACTTGCTAGCAAAAGTTTTATAATTAAACATGTATGCATATTCTTAACGTGTAGTGATTAAACGTGGGAAGTGAAGAAGGAAAGGTGAAACCTGGATCAAGAAGCAAGAAGGGCAGAAGTTGAACTTCAAGTCAGCAGCAACTAACTTCATAAACATCTGACTTTAGTCACCTGCAAAAACAAGGCAAGCCCCGGTTTGCACTTAAGTTGTTTTTAAAGTTTTCCTTTGTTCACTACTATTGGTCAAAGTTTGTATGTGCATTAGGTCAAGGATATTTTATACTCCACTTGCATAACCAAACATGAACCCTGAGGTCAAGGGTAGAATTGGGTCATCGCTGTAGAATAATGCCGTGTTAAATAGCTTAGGACATCCGGTAGAAGTCGAGTAGTTGAAATCTACTCGCGAGCTATAGACGGGACTACCTAGGTGTAGATGGAAAAAGAGGGCAAACTAAAGTTTACATTTCCAAAGATGAGACCGGGCAGGATGGTTAGGCAGCGACAAGACGAGGTCTTGGTCGAGTAGCTCTGCCTGTGTCGGTTAAGGACCGATGCGTTTGCGGCACCCAGGAGCAGGTATTGAGTTGTGTACCGGATGCTTACTGATATATGGGAACCAGGAAACCGATGTACCAGGTTCACTGGATTGTAGAGGCATACCACTTCGTCTCGTTAGACCTATGAGCCCGAGACGGCGTGACCGGTTCTACAGTCTAGTGTCCTGCGAAAGGTGGCCACATACGACGTAATGAAGGACGCCTGAGTTGGGTCTTCAGAGGCGGGCGTATGTGTCGCGTTATCCGGGTAGTGTTTGATTCGAATCACCGTCCATCGCGGTTATTGATTACCGCTTGCTCCCTGTGTTGTGACGTAGTAATCAAGTTGTGTGGAAATAGTTTGCAAAGTTTTAAATGCTGTTATGATAATTGTAAATTGCATGAAAACCATGTTTGAAGTAGAGATAGAGCAAACTAAAGTTATTTTCCACCTTGGGACAAGTAACATTGGAACAAAGCGTTTCTTGTTTGATTGTGGAGTTCCAATGTTGCTAGGCGCAAGGTCACTACTATTATGGCTAAAACCTGAAAGTTAAGGACGAACTCGTATGCGAGTCTTTTCGCACATGACAGGCTTAAGTCTTAGGTTACTTTCATGTAGAGTTTCATGCCTTAGGAGAGACGGTTAAGTCTTGCTGAGCCTTTTTGCTCACTCTTGCTATATAAGTGGTTTTGCAGGTAAATCTCAACGCTATAAAGAAGGTTATCCGGTGAGACTCGGGAACTTTCGAGTCATGTATCATATGGAGGACCTAGCCGCTGCCATGTCTTCGTGTTGCTAGCGAAAGGAGTCCGCGGGCTGGACCTCTTTTCGAGTGCTTTTTAGATATTTGACGTGAGCTGTTTATAGACTTCTGCTGTAGATATTTTATGTAAATTATTTACAAAGAACAATTGTAAGCTTCTGCTTTTGATTTATGTAATACAGTGTTCCTTATTTGTGTGCTGTTGGGTGCCGCATAACACGGCACCACCCAATGCGATTCCCGTGCAAGGTGCCCCGTCCCCGTGAGTGATCGGGACGGTGGGGGCCTCTCAACATTCTTCTTCCATCTCATTCTTTTCACTAATCTCGGTGTCAGACCTATGTGTGCTGAATACATTGGCTATGATGATAAAAGTTTTGAATTCTGCCAAAACACTCTTTTTGTCAAGGTCCGAGCTCCGACAAGATCCGACGTAAGGTCCGACTTGCTATGTCTAGGTCTGACATGTGTTTGGTTAGCTCCGGCGGTAGGTCCGACTAGCTTTGGTAAGTTCCGGTGCTAGGTTCTGCTAGCTTTGGTAAGCTCCGGCTCAAGGTCCGGAGCTAAATCGCAATGGTTCTGTTTTTACCGTGAAAATGTTTCGAACTTGCTTTACATCTATGGAAAGTTTACTTAGGATTCTTTTACTAAGTTTTTGAAGTGTTATGGCTGTTTACGGTGGTTAACATTTTGCTATGGTTTGCAACATGCTTATGTGAGGTGTTCACGTAAGGTGTTGTGTTTTCGGAACTAACGTGAGTCAAGTCACAGACTTGTGCTCGAAAGTATTGGTTGTTTATTCTTGTGCAGGTGTTGCTTGAGTTCAAGATATGGCTGGTGATGGGATCCATTGAACTAGTCTTAGGGAGAAGATGAGGTTCAACAACCAGGTTCGGGAGGAATTGTGGTTGAGTTGACCCGGATGTCGTGCAGCATGTTTGGATCAAGAACAATGCATATGAAGGTATCGTGGACGTCGTTGGAAGGTCTTTGCACGTGTGCATGGAGTGCATGGACGTGGCAACTTGGTTCCAAGGTGCGATGAACAGATGTGGACGTACAGAATTGGTAGGAAAGGTCCAACCAGCTGGATTATGGACTCAGGCTGCGGCTGAGTCGGTTATGGCTCAAATATGGAAAGATTTGAGTTGGTTATGATAGGATTTCGTGTGGGACAAGAAGTTGAGTTGTTTTAGGAATGTGGGATACGTTTCTAAGGTGTTTGGAAGTCTTAAGATTGCTTCTATCTGCGTATAGAAGAGTCTTAAGCAGTTATGGAATGTTTCGATTCAGAAACTGAGTAGGATTAGAGTTCTAGTTTGAATTGGGTTAGCCTCCGGGCTGGTTATATAAGCAAGGGAGGCCAGATCTCATGGTAAGACGACTTTGGGCTGTTTCTCTTATGTTTTGATCAATAAAATTCGTAATTTAGAGGAGCTTTTCTGCCTTGTTCGTCCGACTTGTTTTTGTCAAGTCTTTCTCGTCGAGTTTCTGGACAGCACGACAGTGCTTCGGTGTTTTGATCATAACTCGAGTTTTACATATCCAATTGACGTGATTCTTTTTTGTTGTCTTCGCAACTTGATTATCTATTATCTGTACAAATTTCACAGTCATTGGATTTGCAGTTTCGTATCTACACGAGTTTCTTTGTAGTGTTGCAGATCTGGTTTTTACTCGAGTAGAACAGATTGACCCTCGTTTGATCTTTCGATCATAACTTGAGTTTTTCTTGACGGATTTCCGCGATTCTTGTTGTCGGGTCTTTGTGACTTATAATATATACCACTTTTATCACGGTTGAAAACATTTATATCAGTCGCATACACGCTTTCTTTAACAGATCGATTTTCTACTGAGGTGGTTTTTGTTGCTTCCGCTAAAAATTTTAAATCTACCATTCACACCCCTCTGGTAGCTTTTCACATGCTCTTCAAAATTACAATTGGTATCAGAGCCACGGTGCTCTAATATTTGTGATTTTCACGTGTTTTGACTAATCATCATGGAGAAATACTCCGCAAAACCATGTGTGTTCAGTGGCATTGATTTTCAAGTTTGGAAGGCACGTATGGAGGCTTTCATCCAGGTGCAAGGCTTCGCAATATGGGAAAAGTTGTACAAGCCTTATGACGTGCCGCCAAAAGATCAAGTCACGACTACGAACATGAGAGATGTCGACAACAACAAAAAAGCACGGAACTTGATCATACAAGGATTAACTCAAAGTTACTTCGACCGTGTTGCACATCTCCGATCTGCATACGATGTGTGGAAAGCACTTTGTGACTACCATAAAGGATCCAACACGATCAAGGAGGTAAGACAAGATATGTTCAAGAAAGAATACATGCGTTTCGAGATGCAACCGGGTGAGTTAATCGATGACCTCTTTGCTCGCTTCAATAAAATTCTCAGCACTCGCGTAGTGTCAACGTTAATTTTTCAGATGCTGAAAATGCTAAGCAATTACTAAGTGCATTAGAAATGTCAATTTGGGAGATGAAAGTTACATTTATTCATTAATCTACTGTCATGAGCACACTTACATTAGATGTGCTATATTCTGAGTTAAAAACTCATGAAATTGACATAATATCACGTAAGAACCCCAACAAATCTCTTGCATTTGTTTAACAACGTGACATACCTAGCTCTAGTCAATCTTCATATTGTGGTACACTTTCTTTGTTGTCCTCTCTAACTCTTGAACAGATTGAAGAGGTTCCAGAGGAAGAACTTGCACTCATCTCTACTCGGTTCTTAAAGGCATTGCAAAATGTGAGAACTAAAAGGAGAAGAAGTGCCGGACCTCAACGATGCTTCGAATGTGGTAAGACAGGACATTTTCGTATGGATTGCCCTAACCTTTCAGGTCCTACTTCCCATGATGAAAAGAAAACTAGGACGAAGCACTCCTCTGCAAATGATAAGAAAAAGAAGAAGGGTTTTATAGGACGCCAATTGGTAAATAGTTTTATTTCAGCACTTCAAGAACTTGGCTCGAGCGATGTGGACATCGGAAGTGATGAAGATGAAGATGATTTGGCAAACTTATGCTTCATGGCGGGCAAGTCAAGTTCAAGTATGGAGGAGGCAGAACACAACAGCGACAATGAAGAGGTATGTCCTACTTGCGAAGAAATGTGTGATGCTATTTCTCGTGCCACTGTTATAGTTAGAAAAATGGACAAAAAGCTTAGGGACAATGCTCATCTGAAATTAACCGTTTGAAATCTTTGATTCCTAGTGATGATTCGAGTTCCTCATGTGATTTAATATATGAACAATTGTCCTCTCTTAGAAGTGCACATACCTCCACACTTGGTAAACTTGAGTTAGAGATTGAAACGAACAGAGAGCTTGCTGCACTTAATGATAAAAACTTGAAAGATGTTTGTTGTTCTACAATTGATTTGTATTGTTCTACTTGTGATGATCTTAATAAGAAACTACAAGATGCTATGAATGAAATTTCTATATTGAACAATGCTTTACGTTCTCATGAAGTTAAGTATTGTTCCAATTGCAAACTAAAAGGAAAAACTTCATGTCAAAACTGCCTAGACTTGTCTAAAAAACTTGATGACATGAATAGGACACTAGAGCGGTTTTATAATGGGAATAATAATCTGAACTTGCTGTTGAATTCTTCTAAATCTTGCAATGATAAAACTGGTTGAGGTTTTGATTCCCATGCCCATGCTAAAGCACATCCACCTAAAATTGTAAAGTCATTAGGAAGTGGTTTGATTAAAACAGTTCCTAAACAAAAAGAACTGGTTCTTAAATCTGCAGGAGTGTCGTCTCATTCGGTTTCAAATAAACATGTTGTCTGCTCATCTAGACATGAACATAAAGTTAAATTTCATTGTACCTACTGTGGTAGAGATGGTCATGTCATAGATTTTTGGTTAGACTAGCTAAGAAACAGAAATAGGAAAGAATGATTGCTAGATCACATAACAACTGTACAAAACCTGTTGCGTGTGCTGAACTGAATGTTAGGAATATGCAACCTGCTGTAATGAGTCAAAAACATGCAAAGTTTGCTTCCGGACCTACTGTTTCTAGTGCTACTCATGTAACACCTCGTAGGTCAGTAGTTCGGTACAAAAATCCTCAAACTTTGGCTCATAAACCTGCTGTTTGATCTCAGCCTTTGCGTGTTACTTCTGCTGGACGTCGTGTGACTCAGTACTGGATTCCTAAATGCCTTTTGACTAACCCCAGTATTGAGTCATCGACGTATTGTACTTCTATGTAGGTTACACGCTTGGGGAAGGAGAACATTTGGATTGTGGATTCTGGATGCTCATGCCACATGACCTGTAACAAAGAATGGTTCTCCTCCCTCTCTTTTGTGTCACATGTAGAAAATGTTACTTTTGCCGATAATTCTTCAACTCCATAATTGCTAAGGGTTCGGTTAGAGTAAATAATCACTACACTTTAAAAGATGTGGCACTTGTTAAAAATTTGAAATACAACTTGCTATCTGTTTCACAATTGCTAGATGAAAATCTGGAAATTATTTTCACTAAAAATTGTTGCAAGGTTGTATATTCAAATAGTGAGCTCATTTTTAATTTGTCTCGGTTTGGAAGAGTTTTTAAAGCTGATTTTGATATGTCATCCTCTAAGCATAGATGTCTAGTTGCTAATGATTCAAAAAACTTATATTTTTGGTATCGTAGACTGGGTCACATAGGCTCTGATCATCTCACACGTGTTAGTGCTCTTGATTGCATACGTTAGCTGCCTAAGCTTAAAAGGGGACAAAGAAATTGTGTTCTCTTCTTGTAGACATGCTAAGATGGTTGCAGGTTCACATGCTCCAATGACCATGACAACTGAACCGGGTCAACTTTTGCACCTTGACAACGTAGGACTTTCACGTGTTCAATCCTTCGGAGCTAAATGGTATGTTCTTGTGATTGTTGATGACTATTCCAGATACTCTTGGGTTTCTTTTATGGCATCTAAGAATGAAACTTTTAGTCACTTTAGAACTTTATTTCTTAGATTATCAATTGATCACCCAGGATCTTTAAAAGCAATTAGAAGTGATAACAGAACCAAATTTAAAAATCAATCGTTTGATCACTTTTGTGATGAAAATGGAATAGATCATCAATTTTCTTTACCATATGTACCTCAACAAAACGGTGTTGTGTAGAGAAAGAACAGAAGCTTAGTTGAGATGGCTAGGACTATGCTTTATGAATATCAAACTCCTAGAAAAGTTTGGGCTGATGCAATTGCAACTGCTTGTTGTGTCTCAAATCATGTTTTCTTGCGTGCTAAGCTAGGTAAAACACCATATGAACTTCAGTTTGGACATAGGCCTAGTGTCACACACTTTCGGGTCTCTGGTTGCTAATGCTTTGTTAAGAAACATGGTAATCTTGATAAATTTGAACTTAGATCCGTTGATGGCACGTTTCTTGGTTACCCATCTCATACTAGAGGCTACCGTGTGCTTTTACATGACACTAACAAAATTATGGGGGCTTGTGAGGTTTCTTTTGATGAAGCTAGCCCAGTTACTAGCTCTAATATTGCAGGACAGACCCAAATCCACAGGGGGAGAGTATTTTCATCCAAGAAGATGAAGAAGTGATGTTGCTGCCCAAAAATTCAGGAGCTAATGACATTGTTCCAGCTCCTGATTTTGATTCACAACCAGCACCGACGACCACCATTGCTGGTCCAGATCGTTCTCAAGTCACAAGTTCTTCAATTTGTGATGGACATGAAGATAAAGGAGTTTGTGAATTGTCTACTCCCCTCCGGGTCCTCAAAAGTCATCATCCACAACAAATGATTGGAAGCTTGCACGAACAAGTCACACGGTCCAGGTTTTGTGATCCAAACTCTCATGATCATTCTGCATTTGTTGCTTCTTTTGAATCCAAAGATATATCACACGCACTCGCTAATGAATCTTGGATTATTGCCATGCAAGAAGAGTTAGAAAATTTTGAAAGAAATAATGTTTGGAAACTTGTACCTCCACCTCAAGGTCACACTCTAATCGGAACTAAATGGGTGTTTAAAAATAAACAAAGTGAGGATGGGGTTGTGGTTAGGAATAAGGCTAGGTTGGTTGCTCAAGGTTTCACACAAGTTGAAGGACTAGATTTTGATGAAACTTTTGCTCCTTTTACTAGATTAGAAGCCATAAAAATTTTGTTAGCATTTGCTGCATCTAAAGGTTTCAAGTTATATCAAATGGATGTTAAAAGTGCTTTTCTTAATGGCTACATAGATGAGGAGGTTTATGTCAAGCAACCACCGGGTTTTGAAAATCCAAATTTTCCTAATCATGTTTACAAATTGTCCAAAGCCTTGTATGGTCTTAAACAAGCCCCTAGAGCATGGTATGATAGGTTAAAAACATTCTTACTTGAGAAGGGGTTTACCATGGGCAAGGTTGATAAAACTCTTTTGTGCTTAAGCATGGCAATGACTCATTATTCATTCAAGTGTATGTGGATGATATTATCTTTGGTTGTGCTTCTCATGATCTTGTGTCCAAGTTTTCAGCTACGATGATTTCAGAATTTGAGATGAGTATGATGGGAGAACTGACATACCTTTTGGGGCTGCAAATCAAGCAAACCAACGAGGGTACTTTTGTGCATCAAACAAAGTATACAAGAGACCTTCTTAAGCGCTTCAACATGGACAAAAGTAAGTCTCTTCGGACACCAATGGGTACAACAACGACACTTGAACTTGATGAAGATGGTGAATCCGTGGATAAAAAAGAATATAGAAGTATGATTGGATCACTTTTGTACGTCACGGCATCAAGACCGGACATACAATTCAGAGTATGTCTTTGTGCACGATTTCAAGCTTCCCCACGTGCTTCACATCATCAAGCCATCAAAAGAATTCTCAGGTACTTACATGGAACTCAAGAATTTGGGATTTTTCTTCCTTCTTCCTCAACCGTTACTTTGAAAGCTTTTTCAGATGCTGATTTTGGGGGTTGTATAATTGATAGGGAAAGTACTTCAGGTGCTTGTCATTTTCTTGGTAATTCACTTTTTGCTTGGTCCTCTAGAAAACAAAATTCAGTCGCACAATCCACAGACGAATCTAAATATGTAGCTGCTGCTAGCGCTTGCTCACAAATTCTTTGGATTGTTAAAACACTTAAGGACTATCGGGTTGATCTAGATAGTGTTCCACTATTTTTTGATAACATTAGTGCCATTTGCATTGCTAAAAACCCTGTGCAACATTTGAGAACAAAGCACATTGACATTAGGTATCACTTTCTCCGTGATAATGTTGAAAAAGGAAACATTGCGCTTCACCATGTAGATACCGAACAACAATTGGCTGACATTTTTTACAAAACCTTTGGATTTCACTCGTTTTTGTTTCATTCGTAGTGAAATAGGGGTTATGCATCCTCATGGCTTAAATTGAGGGGGGTTTGAAACATGGGAAGTTTATGTGTGAATCTGAATTTAAAATAATATGAACATAGTATTTCATACATATATGACTTTGTGATTCCTTTTATATGATGAAAGATCTTACTACATTACTCATGTTATACATTTAGTAGTTTTTGACATAACTAGTAATTGGAATAATTATTTACACTAAATCTGGTCATGATCAAACTTTCTTGCTGTTTTAAACTTGTTGCATGCTCACAAGTGCTTCTAATAATAAAAAAGTAATCAATCAACTATTCACATGTTGAGCTTTTATGTTCAAATGAAAAATTTAGAAAAAGATCAAGAGAATATGCATGCATCACACTTCTTCTTTTGAGATGGTTTATCATTGCACTTAGATTTGAACTTGGAATAAGTTGTGTATGACTAAAACCATGTCCTTAAGCTTCTGATTGACAAATGACATAGGCTTGGCTTGGTTGGTTAGGATAAGGCTGATGCGGCATATAATCTCTTGCAAATGTCATATGATCTGAATTTGTGCTTTGAAAAATAATTAAAATGCAGCAACAAGTGTCATGCTTTCAGGTCCTGACATAGTTAAGTTTGTGAGATCATGACTTGCTTAAATTGAAAATTACACTTTATCTCTAGCATGGCTTACACTACTTTATGTATCTCATTGATGTGATAGTGTAAGTTACTTGATAGTATGGCTTGGATGAGCTTTGTTTTATATGTATATGTTATAAACATGCTTATAACAATTAAAATTTCTCTTTTGAACCTTGCTGAATACATTGTCAAAGGGGGAGAAATTGATCACACATTGCACGATTCACAAGTGTTTTGGCACGATTCTTCTCAAGGGGAAATTTTTTTTCTTCTCATTTTATTTCTGATTTAGGAGGGGTAGAGGACGACCAAGGTTGACCTGGGAGGAGGCGGTAAAACGAGATTTGAGAGATTGGAATGTATCCAGAGACTTAGCTCATGATAGGACCACATGGAAAGTAGCAATTCATGTGCCAGAATCGTAGTCTTGTTTTTTTCTTTTCCTTTTTTCTTATTTCTTTTCTCTTTTCTCTTTTTCCTTTTTCTTTTTTTTTTCTTTTTTCTTTTTTCTCTTTTTTTCCTTTTTCTTATATCTCTTCCTCTCTTTTACTTCATTGATATTGGGTTTCATGTCTAGCCGACCCCAACAGGCTTGGGATGAAGGCTTGGATGTTGTTGTATTTTATTTCTGATTTACAAAGGGGGAGAAATATGTATAGGGGGATTGTTTCGAAATTTCTTTCTCATTTGATTGTTTTCAAAACTTTTCATGTGAATAAGCCAATGTTCGGATTTTAAGTGGTGTTGCCAATGCATTCATCAAGGGGGAGATTGTGAGACCTATGTGTGCTGAATATATTGGTAATGATGAGAAAAGTTTTGAATTCTGCCAAAACACTTTTTTTTGTCAAGGTCCGACTCTAGGTCTGAGCTCCGACAAGATCCGACGTAAGGTCCGACTTGCTATGGCTAGGTCCGAAATGTGTTTGGTTAGCTCCGGCAGTAGGTCCGACTAGCTTTGGTAAGTTCCGGTGCCAGGTTCTGCTAGCGTTGGTAAGCTCCGGCTCAAGGTCCGGTTAGATTTGGCAAGGTCCGGAGCTAAATTGCAATGGTTCTGTTTTTACCATGCAAATGTTTTGAACTTTCTTTACATCTATGGAAAGTTTGCTTAGTATTATTTTACTAAGTTTTTGAAGTATTATGGCTGTTTACGGTGGTTAACATTTTGCTATGGTTTGCAACATGCTTATGTGAGGTGTTCATGTAAGGTGTTGTGGTTTTCGGAACTAACGTGAGTCAAGTCGCGGACTTGTGCTCAAAAGTATTGGATGTTTATTTATGTGCAGGTGTTGCTTGAGTTCAAGATATGGCTGGTGACGGGATCCATTGAACTAGTCTTATGGAGAAGATGACGTTCAACAACCAAGTTCGGGAGGAATTGTGGTTGAGTTGATCGGGAGGTCGCGCAGCATGTTTGGATCAAGAACAATGCATATGAAGGTATCATGGACGTCGTTAGAAGGTGTTTGCACGTGTGCAAGGAGTGCATGGACGTGGCAACATGGTTCCAAGGCGTGATGAAGAGATGTGAACGTAAAGAATTGATAGGAATTGTAACACCCCAAAACCTGCTAAAGAGGGGAATTTAAAAATTTTTGGACGCAATGCATGTGATGAAGCAATTCAAATTCAAACTGGAATTCAAATTCAAATCAAAACAGAAAAAGAAAAGGAAAAGGAAAAGGAAAAATCGTCAGTGGGCCGAAACCTGCTCTGCCGGCCGAAGATCGCGCGCCAGCCAGCCCAAACCCGAGCCCCCCCTCTCTCCCTCTCTCTGACATGCGGTGCCCGCGTGTCATCCCTCTCCTCGCGCGCGCCCCAACCGACCCCGGCCCTCTCTCGCACCTGAATCAAAACCAACCTCCGGAAACCCGCGCCCCCAGCCCGATCTTCGGCCCCGGACGCTGCTACTTATCCAAACCGATCCTCCGCCGCCTCTCCTCGTGCATTCCACGCAAGGAAACTCGCCGAATTCCCTAGCGCCGCTCCCTTTTTCTCTCCGGCGAGAACCGAAGCTTCTACCACCGGTTTCCTTCGATCCTCACTCGATTTTCCTGATCTAACGTGCTGATCATGTTCCACCGCCTCCGGGGAGTCTCGCAGGTGAAGGAAACCCGGTGTTCTGCGCTCTAGACACAGCTCCGGTGAGCACCGCCGCGTTTTCACCTCGGACCTCGTCGCCGACCGTGTTCCAGGGCCTCCGAGCTCAAGAAAAACCCCGAGGTGAGATCCCCGACCTCCCCTCTTCCGTTCTATGCCAAGAAATCCAAGTTTTAGGAAGTATAGACGAAAACCCGAAGTTCTCCGGCGAGATCGCCGCGCGCCGCCGGGCAGCGCCGCCCGCACACGGCCAGGGCGACGTGGCCCCGTGAGGCCCGTCCATTTTAAATCGTGCGGTTCCTATTAGATCTAACCCGTACCGCTTCGCGTTATAATCTCAGCCGTCTGTTTTAAATCGGACGGTCCATATCGGCCCCGCATTATAAAGGCCAGGATTCTTACGCGCTACCCCCTGGGGATCTCGAAAAACATGAGCTAGCTCCAGAAACTTCTGATCTAGCCCCTGGACCTTCAGAAATTCATGTAAATTCATTTAAAAATCAGTTTTAGCCCCTGGACTTAAGAAAAATTAGAAAAAACCCTTTGTTATGTGTAATTAGGCCCCTGAAAATTTAGGAAATAGTAAATTCAACCCTGCAGTAGGGTGGATTTGCCTTTTAGACCCTATAAGATATTAAATTCAGAAATTTGAACGTATGAGTAGAATTTAAATTCAAAAGGTAATATAAACACATGTGCAAATACAAATTTAAACTCTCCTAGCACTTGGAAAACCTTTAGAGGGAGTCAAAAATAGGTTGTAGGCTGAAAGGAGATCTGCCTAAGTGTTGCTCATTTTTATTATTTCTAGAAACACATTTTTAGGCTAGGAAATAATTCTGAAAATTGGTAAAATAAATTTAAATTGGTTCACATTAGAGAGGAAGTTCAAAAATATATTATTGAATATTTTAGATCAGAACATATTCTGTTTAGGAGATATGTCTTATATTTTAATATTAAAGTTCACTTTTAGGCATAGAAAATAAATCTGAAAATATAGGAAAATAGGTATGCATAATTAGAAAATGATAAATGAGGTCTCCAAATCCAAAAACTTCAGTTTAGGATTTTGTAGAAGATCTGAAAACCTAATTGAAGTAGGAAATGATCTTTCATGCAAACTTGTGGCTAAAAAGTGTATTAATTAAATATAGAGAATTTGTTCATATTGGAAATTCATATATAATGTACAAGTAAAAATCTGAATACAAAAGTTAGAAATAATATATATGTGTTTAAAAGTGTATGTAGGCCTAAAATCAACACATCTAGGGTAACCACAACACTTAGAAATGTGAATGACTCCCATATGTATGTATGTGTGGTTTGCATGAGTGAAAGTGTGAACTATGGTTTATGGATTGTTGTTTTCTTTTGCTATGTGTATTGGCATGAGTAGAACCTGCCTCAGAGCAAGTTCTCCCCTTCCAAGACCAAGACTTTCCATTCCCAGAGCAGCAGGAAGAAGGCAAGTGTCCTTGACCACTTTGATCCTATACTAGGATGTGTAGTTAGAATTTAATTGCATGGTCAAATTGGAGTATGATACCCATGCTAGTAAGTTTCCCTAGAATTGCATTATCTTGTTTCCTTGTAGATTGGGTTGGGATTTATTTGATTATATAATTTATTTACATACTTATGCTTAGCCATGCTTAGAATGGAACAAGTGGGATATGATATCATCAACTTATTTACCTTACTCTTGAATGAGATATTATGAGTTATGTAGAGGTAGGGATCGATATAAGTTGGATGATTTGGTTGGTGCTGGGTGCACGAGACTCGGGTTTGTGTTTAGTACTTGCCTGGATCCTAAGGACCGGTTCATGGAGCACGTAACCTGGCTTTACCGTGCCAACCACATGCTGAGATGGGGCAGCTTGGCCAATTAATTAGGTGTATCCCCAGCGTAGTATGGGTGTGTTGGATGGTGCCGGGAATAGGTGTCAGCTGGACTACCATATGAACCGCAAGGCTCAAGAGGGGGCCACATCAGCGGGGTTGGAGCCTCTTGTATACTGTTAGGGGTGAAACCTCAGTGGGCTCACGCTCGTCAGGAATCCCTTTGTAAAGGCCTCGTAGTGATCTCCTGGCTACACACCTGGGAACTATGAACGTGGTTCGCGGCCACTGGCATAATGGAGGTTCTTTTAGTCCACCCGGCAACAGGGGATGAAATCAGTACATGTGGGTACAGTGGTGCAAACTCTGCAGAGTCAAAACTGTCATTACAGCTGTCTCACCGTCAAGAGCGGCTTGGACTTATTCATGATTAGAGGATGATGAATTTGGAAGTTGAGGATGTTAAGCGGGGAGCTTGACATTGGACATGATGTTATGGTTACTTGATTTTGATGATGGGTTGGGAGATTGGGACCATTTCACTTGTGTAGTAATGTAGGTGCTTAATAAGCTAAGGTGATAGGTATTAATTGCGTAGGGCTTTAACCATGAGTCAACCCCTCCTTGCTCTAGCCATGCATGACATAACTTTCCCACACCTGCTGAGTACCCACGGTACTCAAACTTGCATTTCTGTCGGTTTATATTGCTGCTCAGGTCAAGAGAATGATGTGGTGTTTAATGACCAAGACTTTGGTCCCGAGGAAGGATTCTAGGTTCACGGAGACCTCCGGGCAACGCCTGTGACGGAGCCCACAAGATTTATATTCCGCTGCTGTTTTATTTACATATTATGAACTTATTATCGTCCATCGAGATGTATGCTATGTAAGACTTATTTATATTCGAACACCTGGCTTGTAATATGATGATGCTTCACTATTTGTCATTACATGTATGATAAAATGATCCTGGCATACATGTGATATTCACTCGGTTGTTCTTCGGAGAAACCGGGTGTGACAGAAGTGGTATCAGAGCCAAGGTTGCCTGTAGGAACGTGGACCTAGGTAGAAATGGACGTATTTAAGGACCCTATTTTCTTAAAAACTATTTTACAAAGGTGTGGGTTGAAAGTGTTATTTAATGGAGTCACTTTATTCACCTTGTCCCAACTTTTAATTCAAAATACAAGATTTATTTAATTATTATCTAACTTAATTTTAGATGCTTTATGTTTTAGATGGTTCGCATGATCCGCACCGCCCGCAAGTCCACTGGAGGGAGAGTTCCTGTAGTTGCCCTTGCCCTGAGAGAGGAGAACCGTCCGGTGACGTACCACTCCTACGGGTTGGCAGTAGGAGGCTTGTTGTGCCATCTTCGGCGTATGCTCCTTTGCGCCGGCGATGTGGGCAAGCTGATCATACACTACAGCTCCACCAGGACTATCCGTCAGAAGCGGGAAGAATGGAGCTCAGAGATGAGGATTATCCATGAAAATCAGCTGCTCAAGATCCACCGCTCTCCAGCTTGTCGGGCGACTCAGGCCGATGCTGAGAAGGATGCCACCTGGGAGGCCATCACCTGCCAGAGTTACATCAACTGTCGCCACCTGGACAGGACTGAGTACATGTATGTCCTCCAGCATGAGAGTGGCACCGCGGAGTACATGTACCCGCTAGTGCAGCAGGGGACTTCCCATCAGCACATGGACCTGTGCTTGGAGGATGTTGCTATGCTCAGCACTCGACTGCAGGAGTGCCAGCAGGAGCTTTAGGATGTTCGTGACACCCTGAAGGAGACTGCGGCGTTGCTTCATGCCAGCTTGAGGGCTAGAGAAAAAGGAGATGGGAATGAACTGTGTGTCATCGTGAATGACACGTGGACTCCAGACTCCCCACACCGTTGGGCGAGCAGGCATCGCCGCGCTTCTCCACCAGCAGCTTCCCCACCCAAAGCGGAATCATGGGGCAGCCGCAATAATGAGGAAGACCCCGAAGAGCCAGCTCAGTGATATGAGTCGTTTAGAGTCCTTTCCCTTATTTCAGCAGGTTATCGAGTAGTCGAGTCAATACCTTAGTTATTTGGGTGTTAATGTTTGGTGTGTGACGTGAGTTGTGGAAGCCATGGGCATTTGTCCACAACCTCGTCTTTAGGTTGCTTTGCTTTGATGTGTGAACCCCTATGAATTAAGAGGGCATTTATTTTCGCGTGAGACGTTACTCCCAAAAATCTACGTGAAACCCTCAGAAAATGTTTAATATATTAAGGCCTCAAAAGTTTAAGTTTAAACAAGCAATTTGGGAAGTTAATACGTAATGCTTTAAGTAAACATTTGGTTGATCATGATAGATGGCTGGAAGAGGAAAGGGTCGTGGTGCCAACCCCACCAACAAGGACGAGGAGGCCGAGAACACTCATCTTTCTGGGGGACAAGACAGGGGTGGTCACCGTGAAGGAGCTGATCCTATCCACCAAATGCTTGAAAATCAGAATCAGCTCATCTAGAGCCTAACTCAAGTGGTGGACAACTTGCACCAAGCTCCACCCCCACAAGCTGCACCACGCCAACCAAGGTTTAGTGAGTTTCTGGGGACTCAACCTCCAAAGTTTGCAAGTGCTGCTGAACCTCTGGAGGCAGATGACTGGCTAAAGACCATTGAGAGCAATATGAGGATCATACAATGCCAAGGGTATGAGAGGGTGCTGTTTGCCTCTCACCAATTGCATGGACCTGCTGCTGATTGGTGGACCGCTTACGTGGCAGCCCATCATGACGCCGAGAACATCACATGGGAAGAGTTCAAGCGCAGTTTCCGCAACCATTACATACCAAGGGGTGAACTCAAAAACAAGAGGAAGGAATTCTTGGGACTGCAGCAAGGAAACATGACTGTTAGGGAATACCTCACTAAGTTCACACAACTATCCCGTTATGCACCACGGGACATCGAAACTGATGAGCAAAAACAGGACTGTTTTGTGGAAGGACTTACTATGGAAATGCAATGTGCAATGTCCTCCAACGAGTATGAAAGCTTCCAAAAGATGGTAGACAGAGCATTTGTCGTGGAGTGGAAGCTGAAGGCCTTGGAGAATGAAAAAAAAAGAGGAAGGCGGGATGGTCACACAAAGCCTCCGGTAGAAACACACGCCCACGTCTGATGCAGCAACCCGCAGGGCAGACGAGCCGTGCTGTGGTACCCTACTCAGCACCCAGAGGGTACAACCCGAATTTCAGGCCTCCGTCAGCACCAGCACAACCACAACGTCAGTTTGTACAGCAGCCTCGCCCCACATATCAACCTCGACCAGTAGGACAAGGACCACCGAACCAACCCCAAGACAACAAAGGCCTGGCACCTAAGGTTGGGGTGCAATGCTTCAACTGTGGTGAAGTGGGGCACTACGCCCATAAGTGCCCAAAGAAGAAGCTCATGCAGCCACAACAGCAGAACGTGATGCGAGGACGGGTGAACCACGTGACCATGGAGGAAGCACAAGAGGCACCTGACGTGGTAATTGGTAAGTTTCCTGCCAATTTACACATTGCAACCCTTTTGTTCGATTCTGGTCCTACCCACTCGTTCATTGCTCAAGGGTTTGTTAAGAAGCATGATCTAGCAACAACACAAATGAACCATATGCTAGCAGTGAACTCTCCAGGGGGAGAAATAAGAACAATACAAGTGTGTCCCAAGGTGAATCTAGATATTAATGGGGTAGTATTTACTGCAAACCTAATAGTGATAGACTCCCAAGGGATAGATATTATTTTGGGTATGGATTGGTTGACCAAACATAAAGGTATCATCCACTGTTCGACAAGAACGGTGGAACTAAGTCACCCTAGTGGCATAAGAGTGAAGTTCATAACTGTACAAGAACCTAGGAGGGACCTTAAACTCAATCAAGTTGAGGTGGAAGTGGAAGAGATCAGGATTATCAGGGAATATCCAGACGTTTTTCCGGAGGAGTTGCCAGGTATGCCCCCCGATCGTGAAGTAGAATTCATGATTGAACTAGTGCCTGGAACAGCCCCGATATACAAGAGGCCCTATCGAATGGACTCCAAACAGCTGGAAGAACTCAAGGAACATTTAAGAGAATTGACAGAGAAGGGGTACATTCGTCCTAGTTCCTCACCATGGGGAGCTCAAGTGATATTTGTGCCCAAGAAGGACGGGTCTCAAAGGTTATGCGTAGACTACCGTGCGTTGAATGAAGTAACAATCAAGAACAAGTACCCATTACTCTGCATTGAAGACTTATTTGATCAGTTGAGGGGAGCTTGTGTGTTCTCAAAAATTGATCTCAGGACGGGATACCACCAACTTAAGATAAGGCAAACCGACATTCCAAAGACAGCTTTCGTATCTCAGTACGGGCTGTATGAATACACCGTCATGCCGTTCGGGCTAACTAATGCCCCGGCATACTTCATGTATCTCATGAACAAGGTATTCATGGAATATCTGGACAAATTTGTGGTGGTTTTCATTGATGACATTCTCGTCTTCTCCAAAGATGAAGAAGATGAGGGACATTTAAGGTTGGTGTTGCAAAAACTGAGAGAACACCAACTATATGCATGTTGAGCAAGTGTGAGTTTTGGCTGAAGATAGTTCCCTTCTTAGGACATATAATCTCGGAGGGAGGAATCTCCGTAGATCCCGCCAAGATCAAGGATATGCAGAAGTGGAAGACCCCTGAAAATGTCGGGGAAATCCGAAGCTTCTTAGGATTGGCTGGGTATTATCGACGGTTCATTGAGGGTTTCTCCAAGATTTCGAGACCCCTCACCAAATTGTTAGAGAAGGGAATCACATTCACATGGACACCGGAGTGTGAGACGAGTTTTCAAGAACTGAAGAAAAGATTGACAACAGCCCCAGTGCTAGTTATGCCAGATATGCAGAAGAATTTTTTGGTGTACTGCGATGCATCTGGACACGGGTTGGGATGTGTTCTCATGCAAGAGGGGCATGTCATGCCGTATGCGTCCCGGAAGCTCCGAAACACGAGAAGAACTGTCCTACGCATGACCTAGAGCTAGCCGCAGTGGTACACGCATTGAAGATTTGGCGGCATTACTTGATGGGAAAGAGGACAGAGATATATATGGATCATAAGAGCTTAAAGTACATTTTCACACAGCCAGATCTCAACCTCAGGCAAAGGAGATGGTTAGAGCTGATCAACGACTTTGATGTGGGCATCAACTATCATCCTGGGAAAGCGAACGTCGTAGCGGATGCTTTAAGCCGGAAAGTGCAGGTTCACATTTTGAGTTCGAAGGACATGCCTACAGAATTGAAGGAAGAGATTGCAAAACTCAATCTATGTCTGGTGAATAGTGGTGAGGCCATCACAATGGAAGTGGACTCCACATTAGAGCAAGACATACACAACGGTTAGAAGAATGACGAGAAGATACAAGAGATTAGAGAACTCATAAAAGAAAATAAAACCCCTGGGTTCAGAAAGGATGAACAAAGTACGGTGTGGCATGGGAAAAGAATCTGTGTGCCTGAGGTGAAGGAGATCCGTGAATTGATTTTGAAGGAGGCTCATGATTCCGACTATTCCATTCATCCTGGGAGTATGAAGATGTATCAGGACCTCAAGAGCAGATATTGGTGGTATGGCATGAAGCGAGATGTCGCGGAACATGTTGCCCTATGTAACACATGTCAGTTGGTGAAAGCAGAACATCAACGACCCGCGGGACTATTGCAACCTCTCAAAGTGCCTGAATGGAAATGGGAAGAAATAGGTATGGACTTCATAGTGGGACTACCCAGGACCCAATCGGGATATGATTCGATATGGGTCATCATCGACAGGCTAACCAAGGTAGCTCATTTCATCCCTGTGAAAGAAAACTACAACGGATCCAAATTGGCGGAATTGTACATTTCAAGGATCGTGTGTTTCCATGGAGTGCCAAAGAAGATAGTGTCAGCTCGAGGGACACAATTCACCTCAAGGTTCTGGCAGAAGTTACATGAAACCTTGGGAACTCATCTAAATTTTTGTTCTGCCTATCACCCCCATACTGACGGGTAGACGGAAAGAACCAATCAGATCCTTGAGGATATGCTGAGAGCGTGTGCGCTCAAGAACAATAGGAGTTGGGATAAGAACTTACCGTATGCGGAGTTCTCCTATAACAACAGCTATCAGGCTAGTATGAAGATGTCACCATTTGAGGCTTTGTATGGGAGGAAGTGCAGAAATCCACTATTTTGGAACCAAACAGGGGAAAGTAATGTGTTTGGGCCCGAGGTACTACAAGAAGCTGAGGCGAAAGTGAGGGAAATTCGCAACAATTTGAGGATAGCACAGACCCGACAAAAGAGTTATGCCGATGTACGGAGAAGAGAGCTTACTTTCAACGTGGGGGACTATGTCTATCTCAAGGTGTCACCTATCCGAGGACTTTGTCGGTTCATGGTGAAAGGGAAATTATCACCGCGATACATCGGACCCTTCCAAATTCTGGAGAGGAAAGGCGAAGTGGCATACCAACTAGAACTACCGGCTCGCCTATCAGATGTGCACGATGTATTCCATGTGTCACAACTCAAGAAATGTCTAAGGACGCCCGAAGAGATGTTACCCATGAACGAGGTTGACGTACGAGAGGATATCTCTTATGTCGAGCAACCGGTCAAGGTTTTGGAGACAATGGAACGCCTCACAAGAAATAAAAGAATCCGGATGTGCAAGGTGAAGTGGAAGCATCACTCGGAAGCTGAAGCCACATGGGAGCGAGAAGACGAGCTTAAGGAAGAGTTTCCGGAATTGTTTTCCTAGAACCACCAATCTCGAGGACGAGATTTCTTTTAAGGGAGGTAGAGCTGTAACACCCGAAAACCTGCTAAAGAGGGGAATTTAAAAATTTTTGGATGCAATGCATGTGATGAAGCAATTCAAATTCAAACTGGAATTCAAATTAAAAATCAAAATAGAAAAAGAAAAGGAAAAGGAAAAAGAAAAATGGTCAGTGGGCCGAAACCTGCTCTGTCGGCCCAAGACCGCGCGCCAGCCAGCCCAAACCCGCGCGCGCCCCCCCCCTCTCTCCCTCTCTCTGACACGCGGGGCCCGCGTGTCATCCCTCTCCTCGCACGCGCCCCAACCGACCCCGGCCCTCTCTCGCACCCGAATCAAAACCAACCTCCGGAAACCCGCGCCCCCAGCCCGATCTTCGGCCCCGGACGCTGCTACTTATCCAAACTGATCCTCCGCCGCCTCTCATCGTGCATTCCACGCAAGGAAACTCGCCGAATTCCCCAGCGCCGCTCCCCTTTTCTCTCCGGTGAGAACCGAAGCTTCTACCGCCGATTTCCTTCGATCCTCACTCGAATTTCCTGATCTAACGTGCTGATCATGTTCCACCGCCTCCGGGGAGTCTCGCGGGTGAAGGAAACCCGGTGTTTTGCACTCTAGACACAGCTCCGGTGAGCACCGCCGCGTTTTCACCTCGGACCTCGTCGCCGACCGTGTTCCAGGGCCTCCGAGCTCAAGAAAAACCCCGAGGTGAGATCCCCAACCTCGCCTCTTCCGTTCTATGCCAAGAAATCCAAGTTTTAGGAAGTATAGACGAAAACCGGAACTTCTCCGGCGAGATCACCGCCTCCCGCCGCCGCGCGCCGTCGGGCAGTGCCGCCCGCACATGGCCAAGGCGACGTGGCCCCCTGAGGCCCATCCATTTTAAATCGTGTGGTTCCTATTAGATCTAACCCGTACCGCTTCGCGTTATAATCTCAGCCGTCTGTTTTAAATCGGATGGTCCACGTCGGCCCCGCATTATAAAGGCCGGGATTCTTACGGGCTACCCCCTGGGGATCTCGGAAAATACGAGCTAGCCCCGGAAACTTCTGATCTAGCCCCTGGACCTTCAGAAATTCATGTAAATTCATTTAAAAATCAGTTTTAGCCCCTGGACTTAATAAAAATTAGGAAAACCCCTCTGTTATGTGTAATTAGGCCCCTGAAAATTTAGGAAATAGTAAATTAAACCCTGCAGTAGGGTGGATTTGCCTTTTAGACCCTATAAGATATTAAATTCAGAAATTTGAACATATGAGTAGAATTTAAATTCAAAAGGTAATATAAACACATGTGCAAATACAAATTTAAACTCTCCTAGCACTTGGAAAACCTTTAGAGGGAGTTAAAAATAGGTTGTAGGCCGAAAGGAGATCTGCCTAAGTGTTGCTCATTTTTATTATTTCTAGAAACACATTTTTAGGCTAGGAAATAATTCTGAAAATTGGTAAAATAAATTTAAATTGGTTCATATTAGAGAGGAAGTTCAAAAATATATTATTGAATATTTTAGATCAGAACATATTCTGTTTAGGAGATATGTATTATTATTTTAATATTAAAGTTCACTTTTAGGCATAGAAAATAAATCTGAAAATATAGGAAAATAGGTATGCATAATTAGAAAATGATAAATGAGGTCTCCAAATCTAAAAACTTCAGTTTAGGATTATGTAGAAGATCTGAAAACCTAATTGAAGTAGGAAATGATCTTTCATGCAAACTTGTGGCTAAAAAGTGTATTAATTAAATATAGAGAATTTGTTCATATTGGAAATTCATATATAATGTACAAGTAAAAATCGGAATACAAAAGTTAGAAATAAAATATATGTGTTTAAAAGTGTATGTAGGCCTAAAATCAACACATCTAGGGTAACCACAACACTTAGAAATGTGAATGACTCCCATATGTATGTATGTGTGGTTTGCATGAGTGAAAGTGTGAACTATGGCTTATGGATATTATGAGTTATGTAGAGGTACGGATCGAGGCAAGTTGGATGATTTGGTTGGTGCTGGGTGCACGAGACTCGGGTTCGTGTTTAGTACTTGCTTGGATCCTAAGGATCGGTTCATGGAGCATGTAACCTGGCTTTACCATGCCAACCACATGCTGAGATGGGGCAGCTTGGCCAATTAATTAGGTGTATCCCCGGCGTAGTATGGGTGTGTCGGATGGTGCGGGGAATAGGTGTCAGCTGGACTACCATATGAACCGCAAGGCTCAAGAGGGGGCCACTGCAGCGGGGTTGGAGCCTCTTGTATGCTGTTAGGGGTGAAACCTTAGTGGACCCACGCTCGTCGAGAATCCCTTTGTAAAGGCCTCGTAGTGATCTCCTGGCTACACACCTGGGAAGTGTGAACGTGGTTCGCGGCACTGGCATAATAGAGGTTCTTTTAGTCCACCCGGCAACGGGGGATGAAATCACTACATGTGGGTACAATGGTGCAAACTCTGCAGAGTCAAAACTGTCATGACAGCCGTGCTCACGGTCAAGAGCGGCTTGGACTTATTCATGATTAGAGGATGATAAATTTGGAAGTTGAGGATGTTAAGCAGGGAGCTTGACATTGGACATGATGTTATGGTTACTTGATTTTGATGATGGGTTGGGAGATTGGAACCATTTCACCTGTGTAGTAATGTAGGTGCTTAATAAGCTAAGGTGATAGGTATTAATTGCGTAGTGCTTTAACAATGAGTCAACCTCTCCTTGCTCTAGCCATGCATGACATAACTTTCCCACACTTGCTGAGTACCCACGGTACTCAAACTTGCTTTTCTGTTGGTTTATATTGCTGCTCATGTCAAGAGAATGATGTGATGTTTAATGACCAAGACTTTGGTCCTGAGGAAGGATTCTAGGTTCACGGAGACCCCCGGGCAACACCTGTAACGGTGCCCACAAGATTTATATTCCACTGCTGTTTTATTTACATATTATGAACTTATTATCGTCCATCGAGACGTATGCTATGTAAGACTTATTTATATTCGAACACCTGGCTTGTAATATGGTGATGCTTCACTATTTGTCATTACATGTATGAGAAAATGATCCTGGCATACATGTGATATTCACTCGGTTGTTCTTCGGAGAAACCGGGTGTGACAGGAATGGTCCAACCGGCTGGATTATGGACTCAGGATGTGGCTGAGTCGGTTATGGCTCAAATATGGAAAGATTTGAGTTGGCTGTGATAGGATTTCATGTTGGACACGAAGTTGAGTTGTTTTAGGAATGTAGGATATGTTCCTAAGGTGTTTGGAAGTCTTAATATTGTTTCTATCTGCGCATAGAAGAGTCTTGAGCAGTTATGAAAAGTTTCGATTCAGAAACTGAGTAGTATTAGAGTCCTAGTTTGAATTGGGTTGGCCTCCGGGCTGGTTATATAAGCAAGGGAGGCCAGAGCTCGTTGTACAAGATGACCTTGGGCTGTTTCTCTAATGTTTTGATCAATAAAATTCATAATTTAGAAAAGCTTTTGTGTCTTGTTCGTCCGACTTATTTTTGTCAAGTCTTTCTCGTCGAGTTTCTGGACAGCATGATAGTGCTTCGGTGTTTTGATCATAAATCTAGTTTTACAGATCCAATTGACGAGATTCTTTTTGGGTTGTCTCCACAACTTGATTATCAATCATCTGTGAAAATTCCACGGTCATTGGATTTTTAGTTTGTGATCCATACGAGTTTCTTTGCAGTGTTACAGATCTGGTTTTTACTCAAGTAGAACAGATTGACCCTCGTTTGATCTTTCGATCATAACTCGAGTTATTCTTGATAGATTTCCGTGATTTTATTTGTCTTGTCTTCGTGACTTGATTCTCTATAATATATACCACTTTTGTATTGGTTGCATACACGGTTTATTTAACAGATCAATTTTCTGCCGAGCAGGTTTCTGTTGCTTCCGCTAAAAAGTTTAAATCTACCATTCACCCCCCTCTGGTAGCTTTTCACGTGCTCTTCCATCCTACAACACGGCGCGCAGAAGATGAGTGCTACTATTGTGGGTTTTCCGTAGGGCTGGTCAACCGACTTTTGCTAGTTAGATGGGCGTGAGTTGTACAAATTATTTTCCGCTGTAGAACTCTGTAATTAGTTGTAAAAACTGAAGGATTGTACTATCTTTTGTACATATTCAGTTTATTTTCAATGTAATACAATGGTTTCCTTATGATGTGTGCTGTCGGGTGTCGCATCGAGTGGCAGCACCCTCTGAGATCCTGGGCGTACGTATTTTGGTCCGTCACAGGCTGGAATCAGAGCTGCTTAGGGGATAGCACACTAAATAAGGACAGTATTACGGGAAAACTTAGAATTACGGTGAGGAATTGCTAGTATGCTCAAATAAGGACTATAGTAGTATAGTTACTTAAAGTGGCATGACTAACATACTAGTTATAATTCTGAAATTTGATTATGTAAAGACGCACCTACGCTCAGGTAAGCATGGTAAGGAACGCCACCGAAAGCGGTTCAATTTCGGTTAGCTCCACTGATGAGGAATGTGGTTCAGGGATAGGTCTCACAGCTTGCTGTGGGACGTTAATATGAAACTCTTACTCTTCATGTTCCTGAGTTCATATAAAATGCTGGTCCCTGGCGTGCTGTAGGCAAGAAAGTGGAAACCCCATCATGTGGTCGGTAACATGATAGTGTGTTCTTCTGGAAATAGCCTAGGAGGACATATGCAGCACTTGCCATCGGCGTGCCCTGCAGTACAGTAGGTGGTATATGTTGGGTTGATAAAATTCCCAACCGTGATGAGCCGTTCGCGTTCTACTCGGATTCCCCGTCGTGTGGTGTGAAAACACGATCACGTACCTTGAGACGTGGCTTAACTTAAGGACGGCCGTATGGCAATGATACGGGCGTATGTATTTACTTTCAAATATGGACCTGCCTGAAATGACAACCACCTTTGAGTGCATCACTATTTAGAGTTCTTATGCAGGTACTAACCACGTACGTATCCCGTGTAGTACACGTGTGCGAGAGACCGTTTAGTGCCACAATTGAGACGTATATGCCGGTATAATCCAGTTAGGATTTTCCTTTTTGTGAGGAACATAGTACCGACATGTTATAATAATGATTGCCTTAAAAACAATGTTAAAAAGGAACTAAGATATCTAAGTGTTAATCTTTAGGACTCTTGTCTTGTAGAAAAGTTCAAAAGTTAATTAGTTCAGCTAAAAGGGAATTGAAAAACAGAGTGCTCTGTTTTGGCAGCAAGTTTTCTGAACTTTAACAGAGCATAACTCACAGGTTACTTATAAAATGGGGGTGTGGAATATAGTAATGGAAATGGGTTTAAGTGCTCTACAACTTTGTTGTAGACTTCCGGAGCAGAATCACAACTTAAACTGGTTGAAATTCCAGATGATCGTAAACTGTCCAGATCCAGGACAGATTCAAAAAAAAACTCTCTAAACTGTTCTGTTTTTCAAGCATAACTTCCTGTAGAAAAATCTAAAATTATCATATGATACATGTTTGTAAAGTTCAGGAGATGTGGTACATCTTTGTAATTCAAAGATTCTGCAATTGCAGCACGGAATTCAGTGGAATTTAGAATTAAAAACAGCAATTTCCAAAGGAGGTGCTGTTGAAATTCTTCCATGAATTCTGTTGACTTTGAATTATCATAACTTTTTAACCAGAGCTCATATGGGGGCAAATGAATACTCGTTGGAAATCTAATGAAGTTATATTTAACTTTGGTATTCAACTTGAGTCATGAAAATGCCAAGTACCAGGTCAAAATCTGGGATATGTAGAAACTGCTAATCTGGGCAGAAAATGAGCAATTGAATTCATTTGAGAGATTGTTGTATCAAGTAGGGTTTTATTACTTCCATTGGAGTAGAACATACTCATGATTTGTTACTTCAACTAGTGAAAGATTTGAATATATTTCTTACTCAAGTTCTTTTGCTAGAGACCATGTTTGTATCGTATTGAAGATAAAAGGGTAGTATACTTGATGACAAAGCGAATATTAATGTCTCGTAGTGACCAAATTTAGTGAGATGGATTTCCAAAGAGGAAGTCCATCAAATTGGATTTCACTAGGTTATATTTGGTCTGGTAATGCTGTAGCTTGTGCAAAGTTATTACATTATCCATATACGAGATGTATCGCATGTTTACTGTCATTATGTTTTTACGCCTATTTTATTGGACTGCATGGAGTATGCTGTGGGACTGATTTTATTGTCGTATGGTTGCAGATGGTTCGCACTCGGGCCACGCACGAGGTTGGGGGCTCTAGTCAACAAGGGGGTGATGACTCCCAGCCACCTTCCTACGACATTACCCCGTAGCAACAACCACCACCGCCGCCTCCGCTTACACTAGCGGATGTGATCTCGGCGCTGGTGGGCAATCGTGAGGAGCAGACCGACCTGCTCCGCACGATCGTGCAGAATATGTCCCAGGCGGGGGGCACCAAGAGAGGGGGCTCGTGATCCCCACACTACGACGTACTCAGATTTCATGAGTGCGCATCCACCGGTGTTCACGGAAGCGGTAGAACCACTAGAGGCCGACAACTGGTTGCGGACGATCGAGTCCAAGTTTGGGCTTCTCCAATGCACGGAGCGGCAGAAGAATCTCTTCGTGGTGCAGTAGCTTCACGGTCCCGCTGGTGTGCGGTGGGTGAACTATGTTGCCTCACCACCTGCTGGCCACGCCGTCGAGTGGCAGGAGTTTCGGGAGGCGTTCCACGCCTACCATATTCCTCCTGGGATAATGAAGAGGAAGTTCCAAGAATTCTTGGAACAGAAGCAAGGCGGGAGGAGTGTCCACGACTACTCCCGTGCGTTCAACCATCTGGCGCAGTATGCATCGGATTATGTCTCCACCGAGAAGAGAAAGCGGGAGCAATTCTATTGGGTGTTAAATCCTGAGATGAAGACACATCTCGTGCAATGCAATCGCGGCACATTCAACAACCTCATCAATTCCACGATTAAGGAAATGGATGCTCAGAGGGAACTGGCGGCTGAGCAGTGAAAGCGAAGCGCTCCACCAAGCAGCGGTGGTGGAGCTCCTCAAAAATAACGCATAGTGTATCGGACACCATCCGATCAGCAGTGGCATCCACCGGCACGATCTCAGCAGTTTGGGGTCGTTCTTTTCAGCGACCCCCATTCCGACCGCCGATGCCACCACCGTGACCACAACAGCAGCAGCAGCAGCAGCAGCAGATGGTACCCCGAGCGTTTCCACCGCCACGACGCACTCCGGGATTCCATCCGCCGGTCAGCGGAGGACTGCCTCGCTACACATGCTACACGTGTGGCCAGGCGGGTCATTTCTCGAAGGACTGTCCTCAGGGGCAGAAAAGCAGTCGGCAAGTCCAATATCAGGGCGGTGCTTGAGGCTGACCTCCGTTCAAAAAGGGGGGTCAGCGAACCAGGGACATTCGCAACCTCGACAATGAGGACGCCCCGGAAGGAGAAAACGTGCTGGCGGGTACGTTCACTCTCAACGATCTAGCAATCATCATTTTATTTGATTCTGGTGCAACCCACCACTTGATAAGTGCATCATATGTGTTTAAGTATCAACTGGAAGTCTTTCCAACCGAGTGCTCTTATATGATCTGCTCGCCGGGAGGGAAGATTTCAGCAAATATGATGATTCCGAAAGCACCACTGTGCTTTGTTGGGAAGATATATCCCACTACTATGATTATTCTTGAGGGGCAGAAGATTGATGCAATCTTAGTGTGACACCCTCATTTTTTATTTCTGCATATAATCATATTTTATATGGAGAAAACATTTTAAAATAAGTAGAAACAAAGAAAATATAAAAAAGATAGCCAAAAAGAGCCCAATCCGGTTCACAGAAAGCGCCGAAGACAACTCCCATGGCTCGCTGCCCACGTGGCGTGTTCGGAGCTCATCTCCGCAAATGGGGAGAGGTCCACCGCTAACTGGCTACGTGGCAGGCTCGGGGCTCATCCCTGTGGCAGAGGGCGAGGTCCGACCCCATGGGACACGTGTTGCCCCCGGAGCTAGCCTCTGCAAAGAAGCGAGGTCAGCCCCGCAGGACACGTGTCGCTTCGAAGCTAGTCACTGGGGAAAAGAGAGGACCAGCCGCGCGGGACACGTGTCGCTCTCAGAGCTCACCTCTGAGAGGACCGGTCCTACTGGACACATGTCACCTCCGGAGCACACCTCCGGAAGGTCCGACACTATTGGACACGTGTCGACCTCGGAGCTCACCTACGGGAGGTCTGTCACTGTTGGACATGTGTCGACCTCGGAGCTCGTCTCTGAGGAGAAAGGAAGTCTGGCGCTGTTAGGACACGTGGCAATATCGGAGCTCACCTCCGAAGAGTGGGGAGGTCCAGCTCTGACACATGGCACATCCGAAGCCACCTCTGAAGAGAGGGGAGGTCCAGAACTGACACGTGGCGTTCGCGGAGCTCGCCTCTGTTGAGAGGGGAGGTCCCGACCCACCAGACACGTGGCGCACGCGGAGCTCATCTCTTGAGAGAGGGGAGGTTCCCACCCGCCATGATGCGTGGCGCACGCGGAGCTCACCTTTGAGGAAGAGGGAGGTCTTGCCCGCCTGACACGCGGCACAACCAGAGCTTGTCTCTGCTGAAAAGGGAGCCCAGGTTCCTACAGGACACGTGGAGCCTCCGGAGCACATCACCGCGAGGGTGACGGGATTTTAAGCAGTTATTGCTTCTGTACGCAGGGGAATACCGGTATGGGAGGAAACCGACACGAATTCCACGTTGCTACTGCAACAAATCAACTAAAGATAAGTTGTTAAAATCCAAACACAATTTGAATAGGACTCTTGTTCGAATTCCTCTCAGATTAGGACTCTTCTCTTCCCGATTATAAATAGAACCAAAAACCTTTGGCCGCAACTACGGACTTCTTTTCCACCTTCTGAGCCGAGAACTTAGAGCCCTAGCCCCAACTCGCCGAGCTAAACCTCTTTGCCGGAGTTGGACCACCAGAGAGATCACCGACGAGCCCAGATACGATTGCCATCGCCGGAGGAGAGCCGACGATCTGTTTCGCTGCCATTGCTAGGAGGAAGGACCCGAAGATAGTAAGGTAGGTCTCCAATACCACCTTACAACATCATCGCATTTTCTTTGCATCTGTTCTTCGATCCTTTCGAACAGAAGCTTTTTCATGGACAGATCACATGTTAATCGGTTTGATCTAAAGTCAAAATCATCGCCACGTCCACGATTGATCTTTACACCTCTGTTCATCGTAAAACCCATGCAAGCCATGCAAGAACACGTACAAACTAAACTGCATCATAGGATTAACATGCATGTGCAACATTGCATCTTAAGGTAGAGTTTGTGCATGATGATTGATTGTTATGAATCTTGTTTGTGTGTGATCTCGTATAGAAGGACAAGCTCAGTGAGCTACCTAAGACGGGCTACAACAGCAAGAATTTGAGCAACAGCAACCGCAAGAACAAGGCAAGTGCCCCTTGACCATATTGATCCCAAATTTTAGAAAACTGTTTTGTTTGCGAAAAGGTGTGTGTGCTTGAATCAACATGATGGGAAACACTTTCATAGGAGTTTACTAGTTTTGTTAGCCACCCTTGTCACCGGGACAGTTTATGAGTCGGGTATGATTTTTGCTTTTATGCTTTGCTGAGTCCATGGGATACGGGAAGCGAGATAGATGTGTCTAGCTAACTGAACTCGTATGAATAATATTAATGAGAAACGGATGTTCTCAATGAACGTGAATCAGAGGGAGATCTAGGCAAGCCTGGGTTTGTGTATGAGGTAGAATGAGATGGTGGTTACTTGCTGTAGATCTAAGGACCGGTTCATGCGAGCCATGCCAGGATAACAGTGCCACCACAAGGCTAAGTATGGGTGCGGCTTAGCTGAGTAATTAGGTAAGTTACTAGATTGTTATGGACCGTGGAAGGCGCAGGGAATGGGAGTCGAGTGAGGACTTCCCTGGGAACTGCATGGCACAGGAGGGTGCCCGTGGGTGGGAGAATTGGAGATTCTAGCCTGCCGGTGAAACCTTAGTGAGTCCATACATCTAGTAGCCCCTTTGTAAAGGCTATTTTTTGTTCTCTTGACCATACACCGACGGTAGTGTACTGGTATAATGGAGGTTCTGCAGTCGCCGACGGGTGACGAAATCACAAACTTGTGGATAAAGTGGTACAAACTCTACATAGTCTAAAACTATCATGATAGCCGAGCTTACGGTCGCGAGCGCTTAGACAACCCACATGATTAGATGGGATGGTTATTGGGATGGTTATCGGGTTGGTATTGGTTTGGTTATGGTTGGTCTTTGGTTTTGGTTTTCGGGACTGTTGAGTCCGAGTGATGAAAATGGTTGCATGACTGTTGAGTCATGGCAACGAGATTTGGGTCTTGGAATGAGATGGAATTGATTATGAGATGAATGGTAGTGAATACGAGATGGTATTCATGAGATGGTAGTGAATACGAGACGGTATTCATGAGCAAAGTTGATGTCTGGTTGAGACATGGAAAAAGGATGAATCATAATGGAGGTATATTAATGTTTAAATACATGTTGGGAATACATTTACTTAAAGCTGAGTTGCTGTTTTTATCGTGTTTTGAAATAAACTTTGCGTTCTGCAATGAGCCTTTTTATACCTTCCTTGCTGTGAGCTACATATCATATTTTCCCGCACTTGCTGAGTACATCATATACTCAAACTTGCATTATTACTTCATCATAAGAAACAGGAGAGGAGTACTAGGAAGACCACGTGGAGCATTATGCGTGTAATCTGTCCTCAACCTTGCCTGTGGGAATGGACTAGAGATGGAGCCGCTGCTGCTGCTTAGGTTGCTTCTGCTGCTAGAATAAAGACTTCCACTGCTAAGATTAGACTTCCGCTGCTAGCATGAGTCCAAGACTCATGAGACATTGTAATAAACCCTGTTATTGGTGGTTATATATATATTCTGAATTCAGTTTGTGGATATATGTGTATGTGTGATGAACATCCTGGGCACACATACGCATCAGTTCTCGGTTCTGAGTTCTACAGAAATGAGGGCGCCACAGATTATTATCAGAGCCACGGGTTGACGGTAGGTTGCATGCCTAGATAGAAAACATAAATTGGTATCAACCTGCCACGGGTTGATCGTAGATCACACACCTAGATAGGTCACAGATTGGTATCAACCTACCATGGGCTGATCGTAGATAGAAATCACAGATTGATATTAGAGCTGCCATGCCTAGTCACAGATTGGTACCAAGCTACCACGGTTGACTGTATGTCACAAGCCTAGATTGATCACAGACTGGTAGCTGGACCACGTTGACTGTAGGACGCACCTCTAGTAACAGATTGGTGTTAGAAGCCACGCTAACGGTAAGATGCAAGCCTAGGATGCATATATTGGCATTAGAACCACCTTGACATAGGATGCAAGCCTAGGAGAAGCCATAGTTAGATCACAGATTGGTATCACCCCAAACCACCTTGACTATAGGGTGAAATCACAGATCGGCATCACCCCAAAAACCCTATAGGACTCCCATTGAATAATCCTTGAATAGGAGTTGTGTGCTGGACTTTTGTGATGATTGTTTGTTCTTGTGTGCTTAGTGTGAGTTGTGGGACGTCTCAAGCGTTGTCCATATCCACACATAAGTAGAGAGAGGTGTGAGATGCCTCGGCACTTGTTCACATCCTCATATGGGCTAATATATATAGTCCATCCACCTTGATGCATATAGATGGGAGGGATCCATCTAAACTTCTAAACCTCTATCCTATCCAACTCTCTCTCAAGATGGTAAGAGGAAACGCCGGCCGTCAAGGGAGGAACGTCCGCAGCAACCAAGAAGAGGACCACGTCGAAGTTCCTGAGAATGTTAACCCCGGAGCAGGTGAAAACAACCTGGAACGGTTGATGGCCATGCAGAATCAGCTTATGCAAACCATGATCTAAACTTTGGGTCAGCTGCAGGCCAACAACAACAACCCCGTTCCGGAACCACCGCCACCACCGCCACCACCACCGGCTCACAACAGGCTGGGAGAGTTCATGAGGACTCGACCACCTACTTTTGCTCAAGCTAATGACCCCATGGAGGCCGACGATTGGTTGAAGTCCATGGAGAAGAAGCTTGCCATAGTTTAGTGCAATGACAGAGAGAAAGTTCTCTTTGCATCGCACCAACTAATGGGAGCAGCCGCCGACTGGTGGGATGCCCTTTGTAACGCTCATGACAACCCTGAGAATATCACTTGGGCTAAGTTCAAGGAGAGCTTACGCTCTCATTACATCCCTGCTGGTGTCATGATCAAAAGGCAGGAGTTTGAGGGTCTCCGCCAAGGACAGAAGAGCGCGAATGAGTACCTTAACAAGTTCACGCAGCTGTCACGGTATGCCCCTGAAGATGTCAACTTGGACCAACGGAAGCAGTACTTGTTTATGAGAGGGTTGAACAATGAGATCCAGGTTCAACTGCTCAACAATGACTATGCGAGCTTCCAGAAGCTGGTTGACAAAGCTATAGTGGTTGAGAGCAAGATCCGAGAGATCGAGCAACAGGGCAAAAGGAAGATGCCATACCAGCCACAAGGGAGCAACGTACCTCCTTGGTACATGCCCCCAGCTGCACCGCAATATGGATCGTCCGCCCCTACTTTTCGCCCTAACCAACCACCACAGCAACAACCCATTGCACAAGCACCTCGTGTGCCTCTACTTCCTGCGCCTCGTCCAAACATGGATGCTCCTGTTCAAAACCCCCGCCCCAATGTACCTGCTGCCATGGGCAACAGGGCATGCTTTGCATGCGGGGAGACGGACACTTTGCGAGCCAGTGCCCGAGGAGAGGTCCTGGACAGCAAGGAAACCGTGGACAGCAGAACTGTGCTCACGGCGATGTGAACGATGTCTCTGCTGAGGAAGCGCAACAGGCTGAGGACGTCGTGATTGGTATGTTCCTTGCCAACTCCACCCCAGCCACCATTTTATTTGATTCTAGAGCATCACATTCCTTCATATTATCCAAGTATGTTGCCAAGTATAATCTACCCATATCACACTTGAAATATACTATGTTAGTTAATTCTCCCGGTGGAGAGACGAGGACTAATATAGTATGTCCGAAAGTAAACCTTAAAATAAGGGGGGTAGACTTCCTTGCCAACCTCATTGTCTTGCATTCCCAAGGGCTTGACATAATACTCGGAATGGATTGGTTAAGAAAGCACAACGGAGTAATCCAATGTGCTGAGAGAAGCATGCAGTTGACAAACGAGCATGGAACCCGTATCTAGTTTGACTCAGCCAAACCAACAGCCCAGAAGGCGGAATTCTCTCATCTATTCTCCACTAGAGAATCTCGAGGGCGAGATTCAATTTAAGGGGGGTAGATTTGTGACACACTCATTTTTTATTTCTGCATATATTCATATTTTATATGGATAAAACATTTTAAAATAAGTAGAAACAAAGAAAATATAAAAAAGATAGCCAAAAAGAGCCCAATCTGGTTCACAGAAAGCGCCAAAGACAACTCCCGCGGCTCGCTGGCCACGTGGCGTGTTCGGAGCTCATCTCCGCAAATGGGGAGAGGTCCACCGCTAACTGGCTACGTGGCAGGCTCGGGGCTCGTCCCTGCGGCAGAGGGCGAGGTCCAACCCCGTGGGACACGTGTTGCCCCTGGAGCTAGCCTCTGCGAAGAAGCGAGGTCAGCCCTGCAGGACACGTGTCGCCTTCGAAGCTAGTCACTGCAGAAAAGAGAGGACCAGCCGCGCGGGACACGTGTCACTCTCTGAGCTCACCTCTAAGAGGTCCGGTCCTACTGGACACGTGTCACCTCCGGAGCTCACCTCCGGAAGGTACAACACTATTGGACATGTGTCGACCTCGGAGCTCACCTCCGGGAGGTCCGTCACTGTTGGACATGTGTCGATCTCGGAGCTCGTCTCTGAGGAGAAAGGAAGTCTGGCGCTGTTAGGACACGTTGCACTATCGGAGCTCACCTCCGAAGAGAGGGGAGGTCCGGCTCTGACACATGGCACATCCGGAGCCACCTCCGAAGAGAGGGGAGGTCCAGAACTAACATGTGGCGTTCGCGGAGCTCGCCTCTGTTGAGAGGGGAGGTCCTGACCCACCAGACATGTGGCGCACGCGGAGCTCATCTCTTGAGAGAGGGGAGGTTCCCGCCTGCCATGACGCGTGGCGCACGTGGAGCTCACCTCTGAGGAAGTGGGAGGTCTTGCCCACCTGACACGCGGCACAACCAGAGCTTGTCTCTGCGGAAAAGGGAGCCCAGGTTCCTACAGGACACGTGGAGCCTCCGGAGCTCATCACCGTGAGGGTGATGGGATTTGAAGCAGTTATTGCTTCTGTACGCACGGGAATACCGGTATGGGAGGAAACCGACACGAATTCCACGTTGCTACTGCACCAAATCAACTAAAGATAAGTTGTTAAAATCCAAACACAATTTGAATAGAACGCTTGTTCGAATTCCTATCAGATTAGGACTCTTCTCTTCCCGATTATAAATAGAACCGAAAACCTTTGGCCACAACTACGAACTTCTTTTCCATCTCCTGAGCTGACAACTTAGAGCCCTAGCCCCAACTCGCCGAGCTAAACCTCTTCGCCGGAGTTGGACCACCAGAGGGATCGCCGACGAGCCCAGATACGACTGCCATCGCCGGAGGAGAGCCGACGATCTGTTTCGCTGCCATTGCTAGGAGGAAGGACCCAAAGATAGTAAGGTAGGTCTCCAATACCACCTTACGACATCATCGCATTTTCTTTGCATCTGTTCTTCGATCCTTTCGAACAGAAGCTTTTTCATGGACAGATCACGTGTTAATCGGTTTGATCTAAAGTCAAGATCATCACCACGTCCACTATTGATCTTTACACCTCTGTTCATCGTAAAACCCATGCAAGCCATGCAAGAACACGTACAAACTAAACTGCATCATAGGATTAACATGCATGTGCATCATTGCATCTTAAGGTAGAGTTTGATTGATTGCTATGAATCTTGTATGTGCGTGATCTCGTATAGAAGGACAAGCTCAGGGAGCTACCTACGACGGACTACAACAGCAATAATTTGAGCAACAGTAACCGCAAGAACAAGGCAAGTGCCCCTTGACCATATTGATCCCATATTTTGGAAAACTGTTTTGTTTGTGAAAAGGTGTTTGTGCTTGAGTCAACATGATGGGAAACCCTTTCATAGGAGTTTACTAGTTTTGTTAGCCACCCTTGTCACCGGGACAATTTATGAGTCGGGTATGGTTTTTGCTTTTATGCTTCGCTGAGTCCATGGGATACAGGAAGCGAGATAGATGTGTCTAGCTAACTGCACTCGTATGAATAATGTTAATGAGAAACGGATGTTGTTAATTAACGTGAATCGGAGGGAGATCTAGGTAAGCCTGGGTTTGTGTATGAGGTAGAATGAGATGGTGGTTACTTGCCGTAGATCTAAGGACCGGTTCATGCGAGTCATGCCAGGATAACAGTGCCACCACAAGGCTAAGTATGGGTGCGGCTTAGCTGAGTAATTAGGTAAGTTACTAGATTGTTATGGACCGTGGAAGACGCGGGGAATGGGAGTCGAGTGAGGACTTCCCCGGGAACTGCATGGCACAAGAGGGGTCCGTGGGTGGGAGAATGGGAGATTCTAGCCCGCCGGTGAAACCTTAGTGAGTCCATACATCTAGTAGCCCCTTTGTAAAGTCTATTTTGTGATCTCTTGACCATACACCGACGGTTGTGTACTGGTATAATGGAGGTTCTGCAGTCGCCGATGGGTGACAAAATCACAAACTTGTGGGTAAAGTGGTACAAACTCTGCAGAGTCTAAAACTATCATGATAGCCGAGCTTACGGTCACGAGCGCCTGGACAACCCACATGATTAGATGTGATGGTTATTGGGATGGTTATCGGGATGGTATTGGTTTGGTTATGGTTGGTCTTTGGTTTTGGTTTTCGTGACTGTTGAGTCCGGGTGATGAAAATGGTTGCATGAATGTTGAGTCATGGCAATGACATTTGGGTCTTGGAATGAGACGGAATTGATTATGAGATGAATGGTAGTGAATACGAGATGGTATTCATGAGATGGTAGTGAATACGAGACGGTATTCATGAGCAAAGTTGATGTCTGGTTGAGACATGGAAAAAGGATGAATCATAATGGAGGTATGTTAATGTTTAAATATATGTTGGGATTACATTCACTTAAAGCTGAGTTGTTGTTTTTATCGTGTTTTGAAATAAACTTTGCTTTCTTCAATGAGCCTTTTTATACCTTCCTTGTTGTGAGCTACATATCATATTTTCCCGCACTTGCTGAGTACATCATGTACTCAAACTTGCATTATTACTTTATCATCAGCAACAGGAGAGGAGTACTATGAAGACCACGTGGAGCATTAGGCGTGTAATCTGTCCTCAACCTTGCCTGTGGGAATGGAGTAGAGATGGAGCCGCTGCTGCTGCTTAGGTTGCTTCCGCTGCTAGAATAAAGACTTCCGCTGCTAAGATTAGACTTCCGCTGAAAAGATAGACTTCTGCTGCTAGCATGAGTCCAAGACTCATGAGACATTATAATAAACCCTGTTATTCGTGGTTATATATATATTCTGAATTCAGTTTGTGGATATATGTGTATGTGTGATGAACATACTGGGCACACATACGCATCAGTTCTCGGTTCTGTGTTCTACAGAAACGAGGGCGTCACACTTAGGTATGTTATGGCTAAGTTACCATGGTGCTGTCCTAGAAACATTATCATGGACGGTTCATCTCAACTCCCGACTCCACCGTCCACAGTCCCTCATACTAGACAATCCAGTTCCGGAAGTTTCAGCCACCTATCATACTGAAGATCCCAAGTTAGAGGACATGCCCGTAGTCCAGGAGTATCCCGAAGTGTTCCCGGATGATCTTCCGGGCATGCCAGCTGAACGGGATGCGGAGTTCAAGATTGAACTTGCACCCAGGACTACACCAATATCGCGGAGACCGTACAAAATGGCTCCGAATCAGCTGGCTGAGTTGAAAAAGAACAGCTCAATTACTGTTGAGCAAGGGTTTCATTAGGCCGAGTTCCTCACCTTGGGGATGCTCGGCGCTGTTCGTTAAGAAGAAGGATGAAACCTTGAGGCTGTGTGCGGATTACCGGCCGCTCAGTGCCGTCACCATGAAGAACAAATATCCACTGCCCCGCATTGACATCCTATTTGATCAACTTGTGGGTGCAAGTGTGTTCTCTAAGATGGACCTTCACTCCCGGTATCATCAAATAAAAATCCAGGCAGAGGATATCCCGAAGATGGCCTTCTCGATGAGATATGGCCTCTATGAATATCTCGTCATGTCTTTTGATCTGTGACACCCGGTTCCGAAAATAGAACCAAGTGAATGCATATGTGTGCCCAGGATGTTCATCACACATACACATGTATTCCACAAACTGAATTCAGAATATAACCACGAATAAATAGTGTTTAAGTACTTCATTACATTGACTTATTGTCTCACTCATGAATCTCTAACTTATTCTTGCAGCGGAAGTCTCTAAATGACAGCAGAAATAACTAAACAGCAGGCTCCAGTCTTCAACTCCACAGGCATGTTGACGGTAGTTCGCACGCCTAGTACTCCACATGGTCCTCGAAGTACTCATCTCCTGTAGCTGATGTTTATGTGGTAATGCAAGGGTGAGTATATGTCGTACTCAGCAAGTGCGGGAAAAGTATGACATGTAGCTTACAACAAGGTAGTAAATAAAAAGGCGTATTGCAGCAAGCAAATTTTATTTCACAAACATGATAAAGCCTAGCGTTCTCTTGATTAGACTCGATGACTCGAGTCATAAGATTCATCCATCCTGTGGATGGTGGTTCCAACGGTGGAATAGAAGCATCACCGCCTCGATGAGAACTTCCGGCCCTACTCCTAGAGCGGTTATGAACCATACTGCAAAAATGTAGTTGAGAAGAGTTAAACAAGAACTCATCAGTATGTGAGACTAATGAAAACATGATTATGTCAAAACTTTAGTAAAAGCAGTAACAAAATCCATGTGTACATAATTCCTTAGTAGGCATAACTATCCAGCCTATCTGTACAGGACAGACCTTTATGCACTATCTCCAGATTTTGATCTAGTTAAGAGCATTTTCATATCTCTAGTTGCATACCAAGGTTAAAGTTAACTTCAGTATCTTTCACAAGAGTACTCATATGCCTACAGATCTTCTCTGGATTAAGATTTATGATTTTTCCAAAGTTGACAGAATTCCTGGATAAAATTTGCCAGCACCTCCTTTGTATGTGGCTGATTTTATCACGGTTGTAGATGCAAATACAATAAGAATCTGAACAACTTTAAACTACAACAATGTTGCACATTTCATAACCTTTCCAATGGTGTATCATACGCTTCTTAAGGGTTTTTCTACAGAAAGTTATTGCTTAAAAACAGGAAGGTCCAGAGAGGTTTTGCTGCTGTCCTGGTTCTGGACAGTTTACCTTCCTCTGAACTTTCTACCCATTTAGCTTGTGATTTTGCTCTGGAGCCCTAAACATAAGTTGTAGATCACTTGAAAATATTTCCAGGACTGTATCATACACCTTAATTGGGTCAAGCTACTCATAGTTATGCTCTGTTAAAGTACAGCAAGAGTTCCTGCCAAAAACAGAGCACTCTGTTTTTGGAAATCTTTAAAGCCTAGTGTCCCTCTCATTTGAATCTTAGCTCAAAATAAGAGTTCAGTAACTAATATTTGTTTCAAATTTCCATTTTTATTTGAAAGTTAGTTCATGAGTCATTTCTTCAAAGGAAAGGGTTTATTATGTTTAGTACGGCGTCGATGCACCGTAAGAAGCATGTCGGTACTACGTAGCCTCACCAAAAATAAATCCTAACCGGATTATACCGGCATAAACTTATCTTAGGTGGCACTAAAACAGTCACTCGCAAACGTGTACTAATCGTACTACGGTTTCTTGGTTAATCCTGCATAAGTCACACTCAATCGTCAGGTCCGGCTGCACACCGAACCCAGTATCCATACAGTTCTTACACCCGTCCGTCATCACTCACACAGGTGTTCTCAAGCCAAACACGCCTTGAGCTACGTCTTCACGTTACTAACCATGTGACGGGGTTTCCCAAATCGCACCACACACTCCCGGGACAGACATTGCTCGAGTACCCCAAAGGACATGAGGAGTTGTAGAGGATACTAAAGCGGGTCGGGTTACCTGCCACCCGTGGGGCTCCGCCCTTCAGCTTGTGCGCACTGGTGGACAGCGCTTACGTGCACCCCCCAAGACATAACTCGTCCCGAGATGCACGATTTTCCGACATAACAAATAAGTTAGTTTGCCACCTTCAAAATAAGCTAATAGTGATCCTTATGTGGGCCTAGTACCGTATCCTCACCGTAACCTAAATTTTTTGTCGTAATACGATCCTTATTCCGTGCGCTATTACCAATGCGGCTCTGATACCAGCTGAGACAGTCTACTCGCCCGGGACTCGCATTGGGTGGTGCCGTGTTGTGCGGCACCCAACAGCACACATACAAGGAACAATGTATTACATAAAACAATAGCGGAAGCTTACAAATTTTTCTTTGTAAATAATTTACATCAAATAGCTACAGCGGAAGTCTATAACAACTCAAGTCGAATAACTAAGAGCACTCGAGATGAAGTCCAGCCCGCGGACTCCTCTCGCTAGGAACACGAAGACAAGCAGCAGTGGCTGGGTTCTCCATGTGTTACCTGACTCGGAAGTCTCCGAGTCTCACCGGACAACCTCCATCTTAGCATCGATGTTAACCTGCAAAACCACTTATATAGCAAGCGTGAGCACATAGGCTCAGCAAGACTGATCCGTCTCTCCTAAACAAGAAACTCTACATGCACGACGGTTGCAATTGGGTTAGTTAGATTTGCATAAAGGACTCGCCTACAGTTGATCTTTAACTTTCACATTTTAAGCCTCATTGTGCAGACCTTGAGCCGAAAAGCATCGCAACTCCACAATCAAACAAGAAACGCTTTGTTGCGATGCTCCTTGCACAAAGTGAAAGTAAAGTTTAATGAGCCTATCTCTAAATCAATCATGGTTGAAATACAAATTGCATCACAGTTTTATCAAGTTCAAAAGATAACCAATTTCAGTTCTTACTACATCAAGACGCAGTGGGCAAGTATGCTCATATAACCGCGAGCGACGGTGATTCGAATCAGTACACGCCCGGACTACACGACACGTACACCCGTACTCCGAGTTGCCGGCAGCAACCTCGACTGACATTGTACGCGGCCACCTTTCCCAAGATCTTCCACATTGGACGCAGTCCAACTGCCCCGAGTACGCAAGCTCCCTCAAGGTACATACCCGCAGTGGTATGTTCTTAAGTGAGTTACCTCCTGCTACCCTGACGCCGAAAGCCTAAGGCAGTTGGAAAAGTTCCATTATGGATCTCCCAAGGTACATCGGTTTCCTGGGTCCCATATAGCTAGTATGTGCCTGGTACACAACTCAAACTTGTCCAACAGGGCCAAGCACGGATGGGCCTTAACCGACACAGGCAGGGCTATGCACGCACGGCCTGCAACCTGCTGCATCTAAACCTCCCTGCCCGGTCTCCATTTCTTACGTGTGAACTTTCCTCATCTTTTCTAATTCGGACCCGTTCCGAGTAAACCAGCCCTAAACTCGCGAGTAGCTTCCAACTACTCGACTTCTACCGGACCTTTCCTACTAACATTTAGCGTAGCCAAATCCACTCGAGGAGGTGCTATTCTACCCTTTCTCCTTAGGTATTTCGGGTCATGCAAGTGGGGTTTTCAATATCATCTAGACTTACTGCAATCAATGATGCAAAGCTATGATATCTACAAATAAAAATGCTTTATAAAACTGTTCAAATGCAAACCGGGGCTTGCCTGTTTTGCAGGTGACTAAGGTTACAATCAGTTAGTGATGATCACTTGTAGCTTGATCACTTGCCTTCCCTTCCTTCTTGATCTTCACTTTAAGTCCTTCTCCCTTCTTCACGTATATGCTACACGATATGATCATGCATATATATTTAATTGAAAAGCTTTTGGTAATAAGATCTAATGACAGTTTTAAAACTGGAACTCTGTTCAAGAATTTAAAAGGACACTGGTGCTAGTGGTTTGGGTTGGGTTTAAACACTATGATCAAATGTTGAGTGCTTTTCCCACTTAAGTGTTGATCACCTAAGAGATTACACATGACAGTGGTGATCCAGAGCTCCAATGGAGCTGCGAATTTTCATGTGAGTTCCTTGTCACAAGAAAGTCCTCTGGACCAAAATTTAGCACTTTTCATGGAGTGGTTTATTCAGAATAATTCTCTAAGTGTTTAGTCAAAGATGAATTAATTCTGAGGTAACACCCCTGTTCATGTTAAAATCAGTGAACCACAATTTCAATTATAGCTCATAGAGTCTACATGAATTTTCCTAGGATTTTTTGGAGCTAAGAATTGCCCAGAACTAAGTTTACAAGTTTTGGAAATTCTCTGAAAATGTTTCTGTATTCATTTGAACACAGTAACTTACAATCTGAATTCTCCTGACCAAATCAACTTCAAATGATCTGAAACTTTTACAGGAGTCTAAGAACACCCTAAAGAATGTTCTGGCAAATTTGGGGATTTTTGGATAAACCAAACTCCCTCTAAAATTCTTTTGCTGAAAAGCTTTAAAGAATTTTCTAGAATTAAATAAAGACTTTCATACAAATTGGGTTGTATATTTGGATAGAGTTTGTCAATCTGAATCTAACCCAATTTGAATCACTAAATTTGGAGGTTCCTAGCAGAAGTTATGCTCTTCTAAAGTTTGGGGAAAAATCTGGGATTTGAATAAATTCGGGAAAAGTTTAAACTGACGGTGGGACCACGGGTACACGTGTCTGCTGCTGGGAGTGCGCCACACGGGGTCACAGGGTTATTTCCCGTACTGTTACAATCGATCCCGCGCCACAGAATATCCGGCCCCCTCCCCCGAGTCGCTGACAGGCGGGACTGGCGAGGTCGTCTTCAACCTCCCGCTCCCGCGCGACACCGCCGCCGGGCTCGCCGGAGTAGCTTCGGAACCGGTCGTCCGGCCATCTTAACTGCTCAAACTAGCCGCTAGCCCCTAATTCAACGTGAGGAACAAGCTGGTGGGGTTTTCTCGAGCTGGCAGGACCCCCAAACTAGCCCGCGACGGCGCACCGGCTCGGATGAAGTCCGGCGACGTCGACCCGACGCTCTAGCCCGCCAAAAGCTTCCTGGACAGGCTCTACAGCACCAGTGGAGGTTGGCAAAGCTCGGTATGGCTTCACATGGGCTCAGGAGTGTCTCCAACCTAGGATTCATCGGATGCCCGACGTGTTCTACCGAAGCCGCCGTTGGAAAGATCAAAATTACGTCGTGCAGAGCGGGTTTCTAGCTAGGTTCCAAAAGGAAAGTTGTTGCTAAGCAAGGCTACTTCATGTGAGTGGAATTTGCAGTGCTCTAAACCATCCTAGCATGAGAATTTAACAGATCCTTACCCGCACCTCGGTGTGAACCGGCCGGAGAAGATTTCCGAAATTCACCGTCGAGAGGCAGAGACAGGCTTTGTGCTTCGGGTGGAAGCTGCAGGGAGCTCCTGCGCGTCCCAGGGTGGCCTTGCTTGGTCGTGAAAAGCTCTGGAGGAGGCTGTCCACGGGAGCGCCTCGTCGCTGTTGTGTGACGGCCGGCGCCGAAGCCGGGTTATCTCGGTGTGGAGAGCACGAACGCCCTCGGTGAGTGCACGAGGGGGTCGTGGGAGGTTCTGCGGTGTGGTTTTGCTGATCAGCTGGGGCTCGCACGCGAGCTAGGCGGTGGGCGATCGGTTTAGAGCTCAGCGGCGGGCTCTGCTTGTTTCACGGGTGGGGAGAGAAGGAACAGCGGTGTCTCGGTGAGAAGAGTGAACGGGAGGTCGGGAGAGGGTATAGACGCCGGTGCAGCCCTCCAGCGCGATGAAAATCCAGCAGGAGCTGGCTGCCGGCTGGCCCTCGGTGTCGAGCGGAGGAAGGTCGGCTCGCCCGTTGCTTCGTGTGGGAGGAAAACAAATGGAGACTGTGTACTGAGGATCTTTTGCAATATTCAGTCCCCTTAATGACATGTGGGTCCCACATGTCAGTTCCTCCTTACCTCTTCTAAAATATCTCCCAAGTTTGAATATTGATGGAATTCAATTGTGGGAATTCAAATCTGATATTCATTTGGATAATTGGGCAAGTTTCATCCAAATTCAAATGGGTGTTTGAATTCTTTGTCATTTAAAGTCCATTTTGAGAAATGGGTTGCAAATCATCTTCATAAATCATGAAACTTTGCACACCCCCTAATTTGGACCCAAGGAACTCAATTATGAAATCTGATTTTTAATTTGGCTGCAGCAAATGAGATTTGTAGCACAACAGTTTTGAAATTCCTAGTGTTGCTCTCATTTGAATTTTGAGTTTGAACAAGTTGTTCCAAATCTGATTTTTGTTTTCTCACACATATGGGAACTTCCCATCTTTGTTTTAGATCCCTCTTGGGTTCCAAGTTTTCAAATAAACATTTGAACTTGTGTGAAGAAAAACCTCATGTGTGTTATCACATGTGGGGAAAAGCTTTAACAAGTCCCAAATTTCACTCATATGAAACAAACTTTTGCAAACCAGAGTCTCTTTGTATTCATATTTTTGGGACCTTTACATTCCCCCCCTCCTTAAAAGGAATCTCGTCCCGAGATTCAAAAAGGAGAACAAGACGGGAGGTAATTACAAAGTTTATGACAAAAGCTCCGGATTGTTCTTGTGGATGTAATCATCGGTTTCCCACGTCGCCTCTTCCGGGATATGATTACTCCATAGGACTTTGTAAAATTTCAAAGTCCGGTTTCGGGTGATCCGGGTCTTTTCGTCGATAATCTTAATAGGTTGCTCGACGTAGGTGAGATCTGGCTTCAACTCGTCGATGTCTTCAGTGCGGATGGCAGCGGTAAACTTGAGACATTTCCGCAGCTGGGACACGTGAAATATGTCGTGAATACCGGCAAGGCTTGCTGGTAGTTCCAGCCGGTAGGCTACGTTTCCGCACTTTTCCTTTATAGCAAACGAACCGATAAATCGGGGAGCAAGTTTCCCCTTGACACTGAACCGATGAATCCCCTTCATCGGAGACACACGAAGATACACGTGCTCTCCGACTTCGAAATGCAGCGGCCGACGTCTCTGGTCTGCGTAGCTCTTTTGACGAGATTGGGCAGCTTTGAGGTTCTCTTGTATTATCCGAACTCTCTCTTCGGCTTCATTGACAAGATCAACCCCGAACGTTACTCGTTCACCGGATTCACACCAATTCAATGGTGTATGGCACTTCTGGCTGTATAGAGCTTCATATGATGCCATTTTAATGCTCGTCTGATATCCGTTGTTGTACGGGAACTCTGCCAGCGGTAAGTGATCATCCCAGCTCTTACCGTATTGGATGGCACATGCTCTTAGCATATCTTCCAGTATTTGATTCACCCTCTCAGTTTGCCCATCGGTTTGAGGGTCATACGCAGAGCTTATAATCAACTTTGTCCCCAAAGATGCGTGTAGCTTCTCCCAGAAACGGGCTACGAACAGCGATCCTCTATCTGACACAATGGTACGGGGAACTCCATGTAAGCACAAGATCCGTGCTATGTACAGTTCCGCATACTGCTTTGCGTTGTACCTAGTACGCACAGGGATGAAATGTGCTGATTTGGTTAACCGGTCCACAATTACCCAAATCGAATCATGGTTGTGGGAGGTCATCGGCAACCCGACGATGAAGTCCATACTCAAGTCTTCCCACTTCCATGCTGGTACTTGCAATGGCTGCAACAGGCCTGACTTCTTCATATGGTCGGTCTTGACTCTTCGACACGTATCACATTCCGAAACGTACTTTGCAACTTCACGTTTCATACGTGTCCACCAAAACTTCTTCCGGAGATCTTGGTACATTTTATTACTGCCCGGGTGAATGGAAAACTTGGACAAATGAGCTTCATCCAAAATTTTCTTCCGTAGTCCCATATCCCGGGGTACTACAATCCGGTCGTTGAACCACAAAGTACCTTCATCGTCTTTCTGGAAGCACTTCATTTCTCTGTTGTCTATCCTTCGCCGTATGTGAAACATACCCTTGTCTTTTCGTTGAGCTTCAATGATCTCCTCTCGGATGGTAGGAATGAGAGAGAGATTATAGATAGCTCCAGATGACACGGAAGCTTGGTTTGTCATCATCCATTTCAGCAATAGTTAGGTGATGGATATGCGCCTTGAGCGCATCGGCGACCACATTCGCCTTTCCTGGATGATAATGAATCTCAAGTTCATAATCTTTAATGAGCTCTAGCCATCTTCATTGCCTCATGTTCAATTCTTTCTGAGTGAAGATGTACTTTAAGCACTTGTGGTCAATGTAGAGGTGTACAAGATTTCCGAGCAAGTAATGCCTCCACATTTTCAAAGCGAGCACCATGGCAGCTAGCTCAAGATCATGAGTTGGATAATGCTGCTCGTGATTTCTGAGTTGACGAGATCCATAAGCGAATACTCATCTATCTTGCATCAGCACGCAACCAAGACCAATGCCAGATGCATCGCAATACACGTCGAATGGCTTCGTCGTATCCGGCTGAGCAAGAACTCGGGCTGTTGTGAGATGCTTCACTAAAGTCTTGAAAGCTTGTTCACACGCAGCACCCCACATAAATCTGGTGTTATTCTTTAATAGTTCCATCATCGGTTTAGCGATCTTAGAGAAACCCGGAATAAACCTCCGGTAATAACCCGCTAAACCGAGGAAGCTACGGATTTCATGTACTGACTTTGGTGACTCCCATTTCTGTACTTGGATAATCTTACTCGGATCTACAGCGATGCCCTCCGCTGAAATGATGTGTCCGAGAAAAGGTACTTGATTAATCCAGAATTCACACTTGCTGAATTTTGCATAGATCTTATGATCTCGCAATCTTTGTAGCACAATATGCAGATGTTCAGCATGTTCTTCCTCTGACTTGGAGTACACCAAGATATCGTCGATGAAGACAACGACGAATTTATCCAACTCCGACATGAACACTGAATTCATCAGGTACATAAAGTGTGCCGGGGCGTTGGTCAAACCAAAAGACATAACGAGATACTCATACAGCCTGTATCTCGTTGAGAATGCCGTCTTCGGAATATCTTCTGCCCGGATTTTAATCTGGTGATATCCGGACCGAAGATCCATCTTCGAAAATACCTTTGCACCCACTAATTGATCGAAGAGCATATCAATTCGAGGTAGTGGATACTTGTTCTTGATGGTAACGGCGTTCAAAGGACGATAATCAACACACAGCCGTAGTGTTTCGTCCTTCTTTTTGACAAAGAACGCTGAACAACCCCAAGGTGACGAACTTGGTCGTATAAAGCCCTAGCTCATTAGGTCATTCAGCTGTGTCTTCAATTCTGCCAGTTCATTGGGTGCCATCTTGTACGGCCTCAAGTGATATCGGTGTGGTTCCCAGTATAAGTTCAATCTTGAACTCAACGTCTCGTTCGGGCGGCATGCTCGGTAAATCCTCCGGAAATACATCCGGATACTCACGTACCACCAGAATGTCCTCTATCTTAACAGCTTCCGTGTGGTTCACTGTTGCAATCTGTTGCCGTCTGGCGCCCAGAATTAATATATGAAGACTGTGCTGTGGGGAGTTGAGCTCAACGGTCCTGGAGCTGATGTTAAGAACCGCCTGGTGGTAATTCAACCACGACATCCCCAAAATGATGTCGATCTTCAGACCTTCAAGAATAATGAGGGTCATAGGGTATATTTACCCCCCAAACAAAGAGGTGCTCGGGAGACAACCTCGTTTGCGGTACTGCTGCCCCCGGGCGAAGATATGAGGTATTGCCTCTTTGTATAAACTGTTTGGAGCTGATGTTGAGCCACAAAAGATTGGCTAATGAAGTTGTGTGTGGCACCGGAATCAAAGAGAACTAAACCCGGTAGCTGATTCAGAGAAAACATCCCTGCTAAAGTGGCTTCTCCTTCCGGAACATCATCAATCACAGTATAGTGAATTTTTCCCCTTATCTGCCCTCCTATCTGCAGATTAAGGTACGGATCGTATTGTTGTAAATATGATGACCCGCATCCTTGAATTCCCTCCGGACATTGCCTAGCATAATGGCCCATGCGCCCACAAGTAAAACACAGATGTCTCTCCGGTTCTTCGTTGACTTGCGGTGGACTGCTAGGTACATATGGCTGCAGCGATGGAGCACAAACCACCGTCTGATGCTGCGGCTGTGGGGGTGGTGCAAGTTGTAGAACTTGACCAGTAATCAATCTCTGAGGAGTTGATCGTACAGGTGGCCTCCATCTTTCACCGGGTGGCGTTTGATACACCAAACGGTACTTCTGAGGCACATAACTTGTGCTGGCCTGCTCGATCTCACTCATCTTCCTCTTCTCAGCTTGCCACTGAAGTGTCGGCTTTTCTTGGATGAAAGCCGCATCGACCATGTCGGTGTAACTGCCGTTATTGTGTATGGCCAACTTATCCGGTAGTATGGCACTCAGGCCATAGAAGAATAGGTCACACCGTGCCTCTTCTTTCGCCACATATTCAGGAGCATATTGGGCCAAAAGATTAAATCTCCTGACATACTCGAGGACACTCATGTCCCCTTGCTTCAAGCCCAAAAATTCCTCCCGTTTTGCCTTTACAATACCTAGTGGTATGTAACGAGTACGAAAGGCTTCACAAAATTCACTCCATGCTACTTGATGGTCCTCCGGAATGGTGGCAAGATGTTCAACCCACCAGTTTCCGGCGGCTCCATGGAGTTGTTGAGCGGCAAACTTAGTTTTCTGGTAGTCATCACACTTGAATACTCCAAATTTGGACTCCATGACACAAAGCCATTGATCTGCTTCCACAGGTTCAGTGGCTTCAGTAAAGATAGGCGGTTGAGTCGCCAAGAAATCTAGATAAGCGTCCCGAGATGGAACGGCTTGTTGCGTGTTCTGGAGTACGCCTTGCTGTACCAAAGCTTGGAGTAAGCGTGTGTGTTGTTGTGTTGCTTCTTGGAGTAGCCTAGCGTCCTCTTGATTAGACTCGACGGCTCGAGTCATAATATCCATCCATTGTGTGGATGGTGGTTCCAACGGTGGAATAGAAGCATCACCGCCTCGACGAGAACTTCCGGCCCTACTCCTAGAGCGGTTACGAACCATACTGCAAAAATGTAGTTGAGAAGAGTTAAACAAGAACTCAGCAGTATGTGAGACTAATGAAAACATGGTTATGTCAAAACTTTAGTAAAAGCAGTAACAAAATCCATGTTTACACAATTCCTTAGTAGGCATAACTATCCAGCCTATCTGTACAGGACAGATCTTTATGCACTATCTCCAGATTTTGATCTAGTTAAGAGCATTTTCATATCTCGAGTTGAATACCAAAGTTAAAGTTAACTTCAGTATATTTCACACGAGTACTCATATGCCTTCAGATCTTCTCTGGATTAAGAGTTATGATTTTTCCAAAGTTGACAGAATTCCTGGATAAAATTTGCCAGCACCTCCTTTGTATGTGGCTGATTTAATCACGGTTGTATATGCAAATACAATAAGAATCTGAACAACTTTGAACTACAACAATGTTGCACATTTCATAACCTTTCCAATGGTGTATCATAGGCTTCTTAAGGGTTTTTCTACAGAAAGTTATGGCTTAAAAACAGGAAGGTCCAGAGAGGTTTTGCTGCTGTCCTGGTTCTGGACAGTTTACCTTCCTCTGAACTTTCTACCCATTTAGCTTGTGATTTTGCTCTGGAGCTATACAAATAAGTTGTAGATCACTTGAAAATATTTCCATAACTGTATCATACACCTTAATTGGGTCAAGCTACTCATAGTTATGCTCTGTTAAAGTCCAGCAAGAGTTCCTGCCGAAAACAGAGCACTCTGTTTTTGGAAATCTTTAAAGCCTAGTGTCCCTCTCATTTGAATCTTAGCTCAAAATATTAGTTCAGTAACTAATATTTGTTTCAAATTTTCATTTTTATTTGAAAGTTAGTTCATGAGTCATTTGTTCAAAGGAAAGGGTTTATTATGTTTAGTACAGCGTCGATGCACCGTAAGAAGCATGTCGGTACTACGTAGCCTCACCAAAAATAAATCCTAACCGGATTATACCGGCATAAACGTATCTTAGGTGGAACTAAAACAGTCACCTGCAAATATGTACTATTCGTACAACAGTTTCATGGTTAATCCTGCATAAGTCACACTCAATCATCAGGTCCGGCTGCACACCGAACCCGGTATCCATACAGTTCTTACACCCGTCCGTTATCACTCACACAGGTGTTCTAAAGCCAAACACGCCTTGAGCTACGTCTTCACGTTACTAACCATGTGACGGGGTTTCCCAAATCGCACCACGCACGCCCGGGACAGACGTTGCTCGAGTACCCCAAACGACATGAGGAGTCGTAGAGGATACAAAAGCGGGTCGGGTTACCTGCCACCCGTGGGGCTCCACCCTTCAGCTTGTGCGCACTGGTGGACAGCGCTTACGTGCACCCCCAAGACATAACTCATCCCGAGATGCACGATTTTCCGATATAACAAATAAGTTAGTTTGCCACCTTCATAATAAGCTAATAGTGATCCTTATGTGGGTCTAGTAACGTATCCTCACCGTAACCTAGATTTTTTGTCGTAATACGATCCTTATTCCGTGCGCTATTACCAATGCGGCTCTGATACCAGCTGAGACAGTCCACTCGCCCGGGACTCGCATTGGGTGGTGCCGTGTTGTGCGGCACCCAACAGCACACATACAAGGAACAATGTATTACATAAAACAATAGCGGAAGCTTACAAATTTTTCTTTGTAAATAATTTACATCAAATAGCTACAACGGAAGTCTATAACAACTCAAGTCGAATAACTAAGAGCACTCGAGATGAAGTCCAGCCCGCGGACTCCTCTCGCTAGCAACACGAAGACAAGCAGCAGTGGCTCGGTTCTCCATGTGTTACCTGACTCGGAAGTCTCCGAGTCTCACCGGACAACCTCCATCTTAGCATCGATGTTAACCTGCAAAACCACTTATATAGCAAGCGTGAGCACATAGGCTCAGCAAGACTGATCCGTCTCTCCTAAACAAGAAACTCTACATGCACGACGGTTGCAATTGGGTTAGTTAGATTTGCATAAAGGACTCGCCTACAGTTGATCCTTAACTTTCAGATTTTAAGCCTCATTGTGCAGACCTTGAGCCGAAAAGCATCGCAACTCCACAATCAAACAAGAAATGCTTTGTTGCGATGCTCCTTGCACAAAGTGAAAGTAAAGTTTAATGAGCCTATCTCTAAATCAATCATGGTTGAAATACAAATTACATCACAGTCTTATCAAGTTCAAAAGATAACCAATTTCAGTTCTTACTACGTCAAGACGCAGTGGGCAAGTATGCTCATATAACCGCGAGCGACGGTTATTCGAATCAGTACACGCCAGGACTACACGAAACGTACACACGTACTCCGAGTTGCCGGCAGCAACATCGTCTGACGTTGTACGCGGCCACCTTTCCCAAGATCTTCCACATTGGACGCAGTCCAACTGCCCCGAGTACGCAAGCTCCCTCAAGGTACATACCCGCTGTGGTATGTTCTTAAGCGAGTTACCTCCTGCTACCCTGACGCCGAAAGCCTAAGGCAGTTGGAAAAGTTCCACTATGGATCTCCCAAGGTACATCGGTTTCCTGGGTCCCATATAGCCAGTATGTGCCCGGTACACAACTCAAACTTGTCCAACAGGGCCAAGCACGGACGGGCCTTAACCGACACAGGCAGGGCTATGCACGCGCGGCCTGTAACCTGCTGTATCTAAACCTCCCTGCCCGGTCTCCATTTCTTACGTGTGAACTTTCCTCATCTTTTCTAATTCGGACCCATTCCGAGTAAACCAGCCCTAAACTCGCGAGTAGCTTTCAACTACTCGACTTCTACCGGACCTTTCCTACTAACATTTAGCGTAGCCAAATCCACTCGAGGAGGTGCTATTCTACCCTTTCTCTCTTAGGTATTTCGGGTCATGCAAGTGGGGTTTTCAATATCATCTAGACTTACTGCAATCAATGATGCAAAGCTATGATCTCTACAAATGAAAATGTTTTATAAAACTGTTCAAATGCTTTAAAGAATTTTCTAGAATTAAATAAAGACTTTCAAACAAATCGGGTTGTATATTTGGATAGAGTTTATCAATCTGAATCTAACCCATTTTGAATAACTAAATTTGCAGGTTCCTAGCAAAAGTTATGCTCTTCTAAAGTTTGGGGAAAAATCTGGGATTTGAATAAATTCGGGAAAAGTTTAAACTGACGGTGGGACCATGGGTACACGTGTCTGCTGCTGGGAGCGTGCCGCACGGGGTCACAGGGTTATTTCCCCTGCTGTTACAATCGATCCCGCGCCACAGAATATCCGGCCCCCTCCCCCGAGTCGCTGACAGGCGGGACCGGCGAGGTCGTCTTCAACCTCCCGCTCCCACGCGACACCGCCGCCGGGCTCGCCGGAGTAGCTTCGGAACCGGTCATCCGGCCATCTTAACTGCTCAAACTCGCCGCTAGCCTCTAATTCAACGTGGGGAACACGCTGGTAGGGTTTTCTCGAGCTGGCAGGTCCCCCAAACTAGCCCGCGATGGCGCACCAGCTCGGATGAAGTCCGGCGACGTCGACCCGATGCTCTAGCCCGCCAAAAGCTTCCTGGACAGGCTCTACAGCACCAGTGGAGGTTGGCAAAGCTCCGTATGGCTGCACATGGGCTCGGGAGTGGCTCCAACCTAGGGTTCATCGGGTGCCCGACGTATTCTACTGAAGCCGCCGTTGGAAAGATCAAAATTACGTCGTGCAGAGCGGGTTTCTAGCTAGGTTCCAAAAGGAAAGTTGTTGCTAAGCAAGGCTACTTCATGTGAGCGGAATTTGCAGTGCTCTAAACCATCCTAGCACGAGAATTTAACAGATCCTTACCCACACCTCGGTGTGAACCGGCCGGAGAAGATTTCCGAAATTCACCGTCGAGAGGCAGAGACAGGCTTTGTGCTTCGGGTGGAAGCTGCAGGGAGTTCCTGCGCATCCCAGGGTGGCCTTTCTTGGTCGTGACAAGCTCTGGAGGAGGCTGTCCACGGGAGCGCCTCGTCGCTGTTGTGTGACGGCCGCCGCTGAAGCTGTGTTATCTCGGTGTGGAGAGCACGAATGCCCTCGGTGAGTGCACGAGGGGGTCGTGGGAGGTTCTGCGGTGTGGTTTTGCTGATCAGCCGGGGCTCGCACGCGAGCTAGGCGGTGGGCGATCGGTTTAGAGCTCAGCAGCGGGCTCTGCTCGTTTCACGGGTGGGGAGAGAAGGAACAGTGGTGTCTCGGTGAGAAGAGCGAACGGGAGGTCGGGAGAGGGTATAGACGCTGGTGCAGCCCTCCAGCACGATGAAAATCCAGCAGGAGCTGGCTGCCGGCTGGCCCTCGGTGTCGAGCGGAGGAAGGTCGGCTCGCCCGTTGTTTCGCATGGGAGGAAAACAAATGGAGACTGTGTACTGAAGATCTTTTGCAATATTCAGTCCCCTTAATCACATGTGGGTCCCACATGTCAGTTCCTCCTTATCTCTTCTAAAATATCTCCCAAGTTTGAATATTGATGGAATTCAATTGTGGGAATTCAAATCTGATATGCATTTGGATAATTGGGCAAGTTTCATCCAAATTCAAATGGGTGTTTGAATTCTTAATCATTTAAAGTCCATTTTGAAAATGGGTTGCAAATCATCTTCATAAATCATGAAACTTTGCACACCCCCTAATTTGGACCCAGGGAACTCAATTATGAAATCTTATTTTAATTTGGCTGCAGCAAATGACATTTCTAGCACAACAGTTTTGAAATTCCTAGTGTTGCTCTCATTTGAATTTTGAGTTTGAACAAGTTGTTCCAAATATGATTTTTGTTTTCTCACACATATGGGAACTTCCCATCTTTGTTTTAGACCCCTCTTGGGTTCCAATTTTTCAAATAAACATTTGAACTTGTGTGAAGTAAACCCTCATATGTGTTATCACATGCGGGGAAATGTTTTAACAAGTCCCAAATTTCACTCATATGAAACAAACTTTTGCAAACCAGAGTCTCTTTGTATTCATATTTTTGGGACCTTTACACTTATTGGTGCGACCAATTTGGAGAAAATTCCCCCCAAATGTGGGGAAAATTCTCCTTTTGTGGAATTGAGGAATTTGGAAATTTAGGGGAAATTTGGGAATGGCTCATTTAAGCTATCTTTTTCCCAATCCTCACCATTTCTATGTCACTTGTTCCATTTTTACATTCCCCTCTCCATTTCTACATTCCCCTCTCCATTTCTATGTCCCATTCTCCATTTCTACATTCCCCTCTCCATTTCTATGCCCCATTCTACATTTCTATATTCCCGTCTCCATTTCTATGCCCCATTCTCCATTTATATATTTCTTTCTCCATTCCTGTGGTTCTTCCTCCATTTCTATGGTTCCTTCCTCCATTTCTATGGTTCTTTCTCCATTTCTATGGTTCTTTCTCCATTTCTATGGTTCTTTTTCCATTTCTATAGTTCATTCTCCATTTCTAGTTCTTTTACAATGCTTTTCTACATGAAAAATGTATGCAATGCATGGTAATGAATTTGAGGGTGTTACAAACCTAACCCCCTTAAACTGAATCTCGCCCTCGAGATTCGATAGAGTGGAGAATAGATGAGGGAATTCTGCCTTGAGATCTTCCTCACGATCCCATGTAGTTTCGGCTTCCGTGTGATGGCTCCACTGTACATTGCACCAACCGATTACTTTGTTCCTCGTGACCCTTTCCTTCACATCCAAGATTTTGATGGGGTGTTCCACGTAGGTCAGGTCCCCTTGAAGCTTGAGCTCATCCATCGGTACTTGTTCTTCCGGTACTCTTAAGCACTTCTTGAGTCGGGACACGTGAAATACGCCGTGCACGTTGGAGAGGTGCGTTGGCAGCTCTAGTTGATAGGCTACTTCTCCTCGCTTGCCCAAAATCTTGAATGGCCCGATGTAGTGAGGTGCTAATTTGCCTTGACGTTGAATCGTCGTTGGTGTGACGCCCTCATTTCTGTAGAACACAGAACCAAGAAATGATGCATATGTGTGCCCAGGATGTTCATCACACATACACATATCATCCACAAACTGAATTTAGAATATATTACCACGAATAACAGGGTTTATTACAATGTCTTATGAGTCTTGGACTCATTCTAGCAGCGGAAGTCTTAATCTAGCAGCGGAAGTCTTCTAAACTAATGCCGAAGCAACTAAGCAGCAGCAGCGGCTCCATCTCTACTCCACAGGCAAGGTTGAGGACAGATTACACGCCTAAGGCTCCACTTGGTCTTCATAGTACTCCTCTCCTGTTGCTGATGATGAAGTAATAATGCAAGTTTGAGTACATGATGTACTCAGCAAGTGCGGGAAAATATGATATGTAGCTCATAGCAAGGAAGGTATAAAAAGGATCATTGCAGAAAGCGAAGTTTATTTCTCAAAACACGATAAAAACAGCAACTCAGCTTTAAGTGAATGTAATCCCAACATGTATTTAAACATTAACATACCTCCATTATGATTCATCCCCTTCCATGTCTCAACCAGACATTAACCTTTCAACTTTGCTCATGATTATCATCTCGTATTCACTACCATCTCATGAATATCATCTCATATTCAATTCCGTCTCATTCCGAGACCAAATCTCGTTGCCATGACTCAACAGTCATGCAACCAATCTCATTACACGGACTCAACAGTACCAAAAACCAAAACCAAAGACCAAACCATCACCAACCAATAACCAAACCAAAAACCATCCCAATAACCATCCCATCCCATCTAATCATGTGAGTTGTCCAGGCGCTCGTGACCGTAAGCTCGGCTATCATGATAGTTTTAGACTCAGCAGAGTTTGTACCACTTTACCCACAAGTTTGTGATTTCGTCACCCGTCGGCGACCGCAGAACCTCCATTATACCAGTACACAACCATCGGTGTATGGCCAAGAGATCACAAAATAGCCTTTACAAAGGGGCTACTAGATGTATGGGCTCATTAAGGTTTCACCGGCAGGCTAGAATCTCCTATTCTCCCACCCACGGGCCCCCTCTTGTGCCATGCAGTTCCCAGGGCAGTCCTCACTCGACTCCCATTCCCCGCGCCTTCCACGGTCCATAACAATCTAGTAACTTACATAATTACTCAGCTAAGCCGCACCCATACTTGGCCTTGTGGTGGCACTGTTATCTTGGCATGGCTGGCATGAACTGGTCCTTAGATCTACGGCAAGTAAAACCACCATATCATTCTACCTCATCCACAAATCAAGGCTTGCCTAGATCTCCCTCCGATTCATGTTCATTAACAACATCCGTTTCTTATTATTCATATGAGTGCAGTTAGCTAGACACATCTATCTCGCTTCCCGTATCCCATGGACTCAGTGAAGCATAAAAGTAAAAAAACATACCCAACTCATTAACTTTCCCGGTGACAAGGGTGGCTAACAAAACTAGTAAACTCCTATAAAGGGTGTCCCATCAATTTGACTAAGCACACACACCATTTCGCAAACAAAACAATTTTCCAAAAACATGGGATCAATATGGTCAAGGAGCACTTGCCTTGTTCTTGTGGTTCTTGTTGCTCAAATTCTTGCTGTTGTTGTCCGTCGTAGGTAGCTCCCTGAGCTTGTCCTTCTATACGTGATCATGCACATACAAGATTCATAGCAATCAATCATCATGCACAAACTCTACCTTAAGATGCAATGATGTTAATCCTATGATGCAGTTTAGTTTGTACGTGTTCTTGCATGGCTTGCATGGGGTTTTACGATGAACAGAGGTGTAAAGATCAATTGTGGACGTGGCGATGATCTTGACTTTAGATCTAGATCAAACCGATCAACATGTGATCTGTCCACGAAAAAGCTTCTGTTCAAAGGGATCGAAGAACAGATGCAAAGAAAACACGATAATGTCGTAAGGTGGTATTGGAGACCTACCTTACTTCCTTCGGGTCTTTCCTCAGATCGTCGGCTCTCCTCCGGCGATGGCAATCGTCTCTGGGCTCGTCGGCGATCTGTCCGGTGGTCAAACTCCGGTGAAGGGGTTTAGCTCGGCGAGCTGGGGGCTAGGTCTCTAAGTCGACAACTTTCGAGAGGTAGAAAAGAAGTTCGTGGTTGCGGCCAAAGGTTCTAGGTTCTATTTATAAGAGAAAACGAAGAGTCCTCCTCTGATCAGAATTCGAATAAGAGTCCTATTCAAATTGTTTTTAATCTTAACAACTTATCTTTAGCTGATTTGGTGCGGTAGCAATGTGGAAATCGTGTCGGTTTCCTCCCGTACCTGTATTCCCACGCGTACAGAAGCAAAAACCGCTTCAGAATCACATCCTTGCACAGGTATAAGCTCCGGAGGCTCCACATGTCCAGTAGAGGCCTGGGCTTCCCTTTTCCGTAGAGACAAGCTCCGGTTGTGCCGTGTGTCAGGCGGGCGAGACCTCCCTCTTACTCAGAGGTGAGCTCCGCATGCGCCACGCGTCCTAGCGGGCGGGAACCTCCCCTCTCTCCAGAGACGAGCTCCGCGTGCGCCACATGTCTGGTGGGTCGGGACCTCCCCTCTCAACAGAGGCGAGCTCCACGAACGCCATGTGTCAGTTCCGGACCTCCCCTCTCTTCGGAGGTGGCTCTGGATGTGCCATGTGTCAGAGTCGGACCTCCCCTCTCTTCAGAGGTGAGCTCCGAATCTGCCACGTGTCCTAGCAGCGCCGGACTTCCTTTCTTCTCGGAGACGAGCTCCGAGGTTGACACATGTCCAACATTAACGGACCTCCTGGAGATAAGCTCCGGAGGTGACACGTATCTAGTAGTGTCGGACCTCCCGGAGGTGAGCTCCGGAGGTGACATGTGTCCAGTAAGACCGGACCTCTCGGAGACGAGCTCCGAGAGCGACACGTGTCTGGCGGGGCCGGACCTCTCGGAGGTCAGCTCCAAGAGCAACATGTGTCCCGCGCGGCTGGAACTTTCTTTTCCGTGGTGACTAGCTCCGGTGACGACACGTGTCCTGCGGAACTGGCCTCGCTCCTCCGCAGAGGCTAGCTCCAGGGGCAACACGTGTCCCACAGGGTCGGACCTCTCCCCTTTGTGGGGATGAGCCCCGAGCCTGCCACGTAGCCAGCTTAGAGGCGGACCTCTCCCCCCTCTGCAGGGATGAGCTCCGGACGCGCCACGTGGCCAGCGGCCGTGGAAATTTTTCTTTGGCGCTCTCTGTGGATTGGATTTGGCTCTTTTTGGCTATCGTTTTGATATTTTCTCTGTTTCAACTTATTTTAAAAATGTTTTTCTACATGAAATATGAATATATGCAGAAATAAAAAATGAGGGTGTCACAAATCTACCCCCCTTAAATTGAATCTCGCCCTCGAGATTCGTTAGTAGAGAATAGATGAGGAAACTCTGTCTTGATATCTTCCTCACACTCCCATGTAGCTTCTGCTTCCGTGTGATGACTCCATTGTACCTTGCACCAGTGGATCACCTTGTTCCTTGTGACCCTTTCCTTTACATCCAAAATTTGGACAGGGTTCTCTGCATAGGTCAGATGCTATTGAAGTTCAAGCTCTGCCATCGGTACTTGCTCTTCCGGCACTCTCAAGCACTTCTTGAGCTGGGATACATGAAACACGTCATGTACATTGGAGAGGTGCGTCGGGAGCTCTAGTTGATAGGCTACTTCTCCTCGCTTGTCGAAAATCTTAAATGGTCCGATGTAGTGAGGTGATAGCTTGCCTTTGACGTTGAAATGTCGTTGGCCTCGGATAGGCGATACCTTAAGGTATACGAAGTCTCCTACTTCGAAAGTCAACTTCCTTCACCTATTGTCCGTGTAGCCTTTCTGACGTGACTGAGCAGCCTTCAAGTTCTCCCGTAGCGTTTGGACTTGCTTCTCAGCTTCTTGCAGCACTTCCGGTCTAAACACTTGGTTCTCTCCGGTCTCGTCCCAAAACAACGGCGTTCTACACCGTCTACCATATAATGCTTCGAAAGGTCACATCTTCAAGCTAGCTTGGTAGCTGTTGTTATAGGAGAACTCAGCATACGGCAAGCTGTTGTTATTTGTCCTCTCAGTTTGCCCGTCAGTTTTCAGGTGATAAGCGGAGCTGAAATTCATCCGTGTACCCATGGCTTCATGCAGCTTCCTCCAGAACCTAGAGGTAAATTGAGAACAGCGATCTGAAACTATCCTCTTCGGAACTCCATGGCGACACACGATTTGCTCCATATACAGATCGGCTAGTTCTGCGACGCAGTACGTGGTTCTAACAGGAAGGAAATGGGCTGTTTTCGTCAATTGGTCCACAATAACCCAAATGGAGTCGTAGCACGACCAAGTACATGGCAATCCGACAATGAAATCCATGCTGATGTCTTCCCACTTCCACTGGGGTACTTTCAATGGCTGCAACAGTCCAGCGGGTCTTTGATGTTCGCCTTCACCCATTGGCATGTGTCGCATAAGGAAACATGTTTGGCTATGTCCCTTTTCATACCATCCCACCAATAACAAGTCTTCAGGTCCTTGTACATCTTGGTACTTCCGGGATGTATGGAATAAAGTGAGTCATGTGCCTCTTTTAATATCATGTCGTGGATGTGCTTCACGTTAGGCACACAAATCCTTTTTCCTAGCCAAAGTGTACCCTTTTCGTCTTCCTTGAAGTCCTTCTCTATTCCTTGTTGGATCCTTTCCTTGATCTCCTTGATCTCCTCATCCGTAGCTTGGCCATCATTTATCTCTTGTTCCAATGATGAGTGGAGTTCCATCACTTCCATCTCGTTCAAGAACCCGAGATGTAACCATTCGAACTCCTTTCGTAGCTCGGGTGGTAGCTCCCGAACCGTGAGTTGGTGACATGCTCCCTTTCAGCTCAATGCATCGGCTACTACATTGGCCTTTCCGGGGTGATAGTTGATTCCAACATCATAATCCTTGATGAGCTCCAACCATCGACGTTGCCTCAAATTTAAATCCGTTTGAGTGAATATATACTTGAGGCTTTTATGATCCGTATAGATCTCACATCGGTGGCCAAAGATATAATGTCTCCAAATCTTCAATGCATGCACCACGGCTGCTAGCTCCAAGTCATGTAGGGTAATTCAGCTCGTGCTTCTTTAATTGTCGTGAGGCATAGGCTACCACTTGTCCTTCTTGCATGAGCACGCATCCGAGCCCTTGTATGGACGCGTCACAATATTTGTCAAAACTCTTGCTTACGTCCGGTAATACCAAAACCGACGCTGTGGTTAGCCTTTTCTTTAGCTCCTCAAAGCTTTCTTGGCACGCTGGTGTCCATTGGAAGGCTTTTCCCTTCGTTAGCAACTACGTCATAGGCTTTGCTATTTTAGAGAAGTCCTTGATGAACCGGCAGTAGTATCCAGCCATCCCAAGAAAACTCTGAATATCCATCACGTTTTGCGGTTGGTTCCACTTCAGAACATCTCCCACCTTTCCGGGATCAACCGATACTCCTTCCTCGGAGATGATGTGGCCTAGGAACGATATCTCGTTTAGCCAAAATTGACATTTGCTGAACTTGGCATACAATTGATGCTCCCGCAGCTTTTACAATGTCAATCTCAAATGTTCTTCATGCTCCTTCTCGCTTTTCAAATACACCATGATGTCGTCAATGAAAACCACAACGAACTTATCCAAGTACTCTATGAAGACCTTGTTCATGAGGTACATGAAGTATGCGGGTGCATTCGTTAACCCAAAAGACATTATGGTATATTCATACGAATCATACCATGTTCAAAAGGCAGTCTTGGGTATATCGGAGGGCTTCATCTTAAGCTGGAAATATCCCGACCGAAGATCAATCTTGGAGAAGACTCGGGCTCCCTTCATTTGGTCGAACAGGTCCTCTATACGGGGCAGAGGGTACTTGTTCTTGATCGTCACCTCATTGAGAGACCTATTATAGTCCACGCACATCCTTTCCGTTCCATCCTTCTTGTCTACGAAGAGCACGGGGGCTCCCCATGGTGACGAGCTTGGGCGTATAAAACCCTTCTCCAGCTGCTCCTGAATTTGCTTCTTCAGTTCCACTAGCTCGTTGACGGGCATCCTATATGGTCTCTTTGCTATGGGCGCGGTTCCGGGTACTAGGTCAATGGAAAACTCGATATCCCGGTCAGGTGGCATACCGGGAAGTTCTTTCGAGAACACGTCCGAAAACTCTTGAACCACCGGAATACTGTCCAATGTTGCTCCTTCGACGTGGTTTAACGTGGCCTTCTCGGTTGTTGGCTGGGCTGACTCAAACTCGATACGGGTTCCGTGCTCGTTTGTCAACTGCACGCTCCTCTCAGCACATTGGATTACTCCGTTGTGCTTGCTTAACCAATCCATTCCGAGTATTATGTCAAGCCCTTGGGAATCCAAGGCAATGAGGTTGGCAAGGAAGTCTACCCCCCTTATTTTAAGGTTTACTTTCGGACATACTATATTAGTCCTCATCTCTCCACCGGGAGAATTAACCAACATAGTATGTTTCAAGTGTGATATGGGTAGATTATACTTGGCAACATACTTGGATGATATGAAGGAATGCGATGCTCCAAAATCAAATAAAATGGTGGCTGGGTTGGAGTTGGCAAGGAACATAATAACCACGACGTCCTCAGCCTGTTGCGCTTCCTTAGCAGAAACAAGGTTCACGTTGCCGCGAGCATAGTTCTGTTGTCACGGTTTCCTTGATTGGCTCCTCCGTTCGGCCGTGGGTTCTGCTTGGGAACGTTGCCTTGCTGTCCAGGACCTCTCCTCGGGCACTGGCTCGCGAAGTGTCCCGTTTCTCCGCATGCAAAGCATGCCTTGTTGCCCACAACAGCAGGTACGTTGGGACGGGGGTTTTGAACATAAGTGCCCGTGTTGGGACGAGGCGCAGATGGCAAAAGCACTCGAGGTGCTTGTGCAACGGGTCGTTGTTGTGGTGGTCGATTAGGGCGATATGCAGGAGCGGTCGATACATACTGCGGTGCAGCTGGGGGCATGTACCGAGGGCGTATGTTGCTCCCTTGTGGCTGGTATGGCATCTTACTTTTGCCCTTTTGCTCGATCTCTCGGATCTTGCTCTCAACCACTATGGCTTTGTCAACCAGCTTCTGGAAGCTCGCATATTCATTGTTGAGGAGCTGAACCTGGATCTCATTGTTCAACCCTCTCATTAACAAGTACTGCTTCCGTTGGTCCGAGTTGACATCTTCAGGGGCATACCGTGACAGTTGCGTGAACTTGTTAAGGTACTCATTCACGCTCTTCTGTCCTTGGCGGAGACCCTCAAACTCTTGTCTTTTGAGCATCATTACACCAGCAGGGATGTAATGAGAGCGGAAACTCTCCTTGAACTCAGTCCAAGTAATAGTCTCCGGGTCGATGTGAGCGTTACAAAGGGCATCCCACCAGTCAGCTGCTGCTCCCATGAGTTGGTGCGACACAAAGAGAACTTTCTCCCGGTCATTGCACTGGACGATGGCAAGCTTCTTCTCCATGGATTTCATCCAGTCATCGGCCTCCATGGGATCATTAGCTTGAGCAAAAGTGGGTGGTCGAGTCCTCATGAACTCTACCAGTCTGTTGTGAGCCGGTGGTGGTGGTAGTGGTGGCGGTGGTGCCGGAACTGGGTTGTTGTTGTTGGCCTGCAACTGACCCAAAGTTTGGATCATGGTTTGCATAAGCTGATTCTGCATGGCCATCAACCGTTCCAGGTTGTTTTCACCAGCTCCGGGGTTAACAGGAACTTCATCGTGGCCATTCTCTTGGTTGCCACGGACGTTCCTTCCTTGGCTGCCGGCGTTTCCTCTCACCATCTGTGAGAGAGAACAGAATAGAATAGAGATTAGAAGGTTAGATGGATCTTCCTAACAATATGCATCAAGGTGGATGGACTTAATATCGTCCTATATGAGGATGTGAACAAGTGCCGAAGTATCTCACATCTCTCTACTCTGTGCGGATATGGACAACGCTTAAAATGTCCCACAACTCACACTAAGCTCAAACAATCACATGCAATCATCACAAGGTTCAGCACACAACTCCTATTCAAGGCTTTCTCAATGGGGGTCCTATAGGGTTTTTGGGGTGATACCAATCTGTGATTTCACCCTATGTCAAGGTGGTTTGGGGTGATACCAATCTGTGATCCAACTATGGCTTCTCCTAGGCTTGCAGCCTATGTCAAGGTGGTTCCAATGCCAATCTATGCATCTTAGGGTTGCATCCTATGGTCAGCGTGGCTTCTAATACCAATCTGTTACTAGGGTGCGTCCTACAGTCAACGTGGTTCAGCTACCAATCTGTGATCAATCTAGGCTTGTGACCTACAGTCAACCGTGGTAGCTTGATATCAATCTGCGGATTGTACCAATCTGTGACTAGACATGGCAGCTCTAATATCAACCTGTGACCTATCTAGGCTGTGTGATCTACGATCAACCTGTGGCAGGTTGATACCAATTTGTGTTTTCTATCTAGGCGTGTAACCTACCGTCAACCGTGGCTCTGCTACCAATCTGTGATGCCCTCGTTTCTGTAGAACACAGAACCGAGAACTAATGCCACATATCATCCACAAACTGAATTCAGAATATATTACCACGAATAACAGGGTTTATTACAATGTCTTATGAGTCTTGGGCTCATTCTAGCAGCGGAAGTCTTAATCTAGCAGCGGAAGTCTTTATTCTAGCAGCGGAAGTCTTCTAAACTAATGCGGAAGCAACTAAGCAACAGCAGAGGCTCCATCTCTACTCCACAGGCAAGGTTGAGGATAGATTACACGCCTAAGGCTCCACTTGGTCTTCATAGGACTCCTCTCCTGTTGCTGATGATGAAGTAATAATGCATGTTTGAGTACATGATGTACTCAGCAAGTGCGGGAAAATATGATATGTAGCTCATAGCAAGGAAGATATAAAAAGGCTCATTGCAGAAAGCGAAGTTTATTTCTCAAAACATGATAAAAACAACAACTCAGCTTTAAGTTAATGTAATCCCAACATGTATTTAAACATTAACATACCTCCATTATGATTCATCCCCTTCCATGTCTCAACCAAACATTAACCTTTCAACTCTGCTCATGAATACCATCTCGTATTCGCTACAATCTCATGAATACCATCTCGTATTCACTACCATCTCATATTCAATTCCGTGTCATTCTGAGACCAAATCTCGTTGCCATGACTCAACAGTCATGCAACCAATCTCATTACCCGGACTCAACAGTCCCAAAAACCAAAACCAAAGATCAAACCATCACCAACCAATAACCAAACCAAAAACCATCCCATCCCATCTAATCATGTGAGTTGTCCAGGCGCTCCTGACCGTAAGCTCGTCTATCATGATAGTTTTAGACTCTGTAAAGTTTGTACCACTTTACCCACAAGTTTGTGATTTTGTCACCCGTCGGCGACTGCAGAACCTCCATTATACCAGTACACAACCGTCGGTGTATGGCCAAGAGATCACAAAATAGCCTTTACAAAGGGGCTACTAGATATATGGACTCACTAAGGTTTCACCGGCAGGCTAGAATCTCCTATTCTCCCACCCACGGGCCCCCTCTTGTGCCATGCATTTCCCAGGGCAATCCTCACTCGACTCCCATTCCCCGCTCCTTCCATGGTCCATAACAATCTAGTAACTTACCTAATTACTCAGCTAAGCCGCACCCATACTTGGCTTTGTGGTGGCACTGTTATCCTGGCATGGCTGGTATGAACCGGTCCTTAGATCTACGGCAAGTAAAACCACCATCTCATTCTACCTCATCCACAAACCAAGGCTTGCCTAGATCTCCCACCGATTCATGTTCATTAACAACATCCGTTTCTTATTATTCATACGAGTGCAGTTAGCTAGACACATCTATCTCGCTTCCCATATCCCATGGACTCACCGATGCATAAAAGTAAAAACCATACCCGACTCATTAACTTTCCCGGTGACAAGGGTGGCTAACAAAACTAGTAAACTCCTATAAAGGGTTTCCCATCAATTTGACTCAGCACACACACCTTTTCGCAAACAAAACAGTTTTCCAAAAACATGGGATCAATATGGTCAAGGAGTACTTGCCTTGTTCTTGCGGTTCCTGTTGCTCAAATTCTTGCTGTTGTAGTGTCACACCCGGTTTCTTCGAAGAACAACCGAATGAATATCACATGTATGCCAGGATCATTTTCTCATACATGTGATGACAAATAGTAAAGCATCATTATATTACAAGCCAGGTGTTTGAATATAAATAAGTCTTACATAGCATACGTCTCGATGGACGATAATAAGTGCATAATATGTAAATAAAAAAATAGCAGCAGAATATAAATCTTGTGGGCTCCATCACAGGCGTTGCCCGGGGGACTCCGTGAACCTAGAATCTTTCCTCGGGACCAAAGTCTTGGTCATTAAACACCACATCATTCTCTTGACCTGAGCAGCAATATAAACCAACAGAAAAGCAAGTTTGAGTACCGTTGGTACTCAGCAAGTGTGGGAAAGTTATGTCATGAATGGCTAGAGCAAAGAGAGGTTGACTCATGGTTAAAGCACTACGCAATTAATACCTATCACCTTAGCTTATTAAGCACCTATATTACTACACAGGTGAAATGGTCCCAATCTCCCAACCCATCATCAAAATCAAGTAACCATAACATCATTTCCAATGTTAAGCTCCCCGCTTAACATCCTCAACTTCCAAATTCATCATCCTCTAATCATGAATAAGTCCAAGCCGCTCTTGACCGTGAGCACGGCTGTCATGACAGTTTTGACTCTGCAGAGTTTGCACCACTGTACCCACATATAGTGATTTCATCCCCCGTTGCCGGGTGGACTAAAAGAACCTCCATTATGCCAGTGGACGCGAACCACATTCACACTTCCTAGGTGTGTAGCCAGGAGATCACTACGTGGCCTTTACAAAGGGATTCCCGACGAGCGTGGGCCCACTGAGGTTTCACCCCTAACAGCATACAAGAGGCTCCAACCCCGCTGCAGTGGCACCCTCTTGAGCCTTGCAGTTCATATGGTAGTCCAGCTGACACCTATTCCCCGCACCCTCCAAAACACCCATACTAAGCTGGGGATACACCTAATTAATTGGCCAAGCTGCCCCATCTCAGCATGTGGTTGGCACGGTAAAGCCAGGTTACATGCTCCATGAACCGGTCCTTAGGATCCAGGCAAGTACTAAACACAAACCCGAGTCTCGTGCACCCAGCACCAACCAAATCATCTAACTTGCCTCGATCCCTACCTCTACATAACTCATAACGTCTCATTCAAGAGTAAAGTAAACAAGTTAATGATCTCATATCCCACTTATCCCATTCTAAGCATGGCTAAGCATAAGTAATATGAATGAATGACATAATAAAACCAATCCCTACCCAAGCTACAAGGAAACAAGATAATGCAATTCTAGGGAAACTTCCTAGCATGGGTTTCATATTTCAATTGACAATGCAAATAATTCTATCTACACATCCTAGCATAGGATCAAAGTGGTCAAGGACACTTGTCTTCTTCCTGCTGCTCTGGGAATGGAAAGTCTTTGTCTTGGAAGGGGAGAACTTGCTCTGGGGCAGGTTCTACTCATGCCAATACACATAGCAAAAGAAAACAACAATCCATAAGCCATAGTTCACACTTTCACTCATGCAAACCATACATACATACATACATATGAAAGTCATTCACATTTCTAAGTGTTGTGGTTACCCTACATGTGTTGATTTTTGGCCTACATGCACTTGTAACCATATGTATATGATTTCTACCTTTTGTATTCAGATTTCTAATTGCACACTATATATGAATTTCCAATTTGAACAAATTCTTTATATTTAATTAATACATCTCTTAGCTACCAAGTTTGCATGAAAGGTAATTTCCTACTCCAGATAGGTTTTCAGATCTTCTACAAAATCCTAAATTGAAGTTTTTGGATTTGGAGACCTCATTTATCATTTTCTAATTATGCATCCTTGTTTTCCTATATTTTATATTTATTTTCTATGCCTAAAAGTGAACTTTACTATGAAAATAGTAAGACACATCATCTAAACAGAATAGGGTCTGATCTAAAATGTTCAATAGTATATTTTTGAACTTCCTCTCTGCTGTGGAACAAATTAAATTTATTTTACTAGTTTTTAGAATTATTTCCTAGCCTAAAATGTGTCTCTAGAGAAATAAAAATGAGCAACACATAGGCAGTTTTCATTTCAGCCTAAAATCTATTTTTAACTCATTCTAAAGTTTTCCAAGTGCTAGGAGAGTTTAAATTTTAATTTGCACATGTGTTTGCCTTACCTTTTAAATAGAAATCCTAGTCACATATTCAAATTTCTGAATTTAATATCCTATAGGGTCAAAAAGGCAAATCCACCCTACTGCAGGGTCTAATTTACTATTTCCTAAATTTCCAGGGGTCTAACTACACATAACAGAGGGGTTTTCCTAATTTCTATTAAGTCCAGGGGCTAAAACTGATTTTTAAATGAATTTACACGAATTTCTGAAGGTCCAGGGGCTAGATCAGAAGTTTCCAGGGCTAGCTCGTGTTTTCTGAAATCCCCAAGGGGTAGCGCGTAAGAATCCCGGCCTTTATAACGCGGGGCTGACGTGGACCATCCGATTTAAAACAGACGACTCAGATTAGATCGCCGAACCGGTACGCGTCGGTTTTATTTCTACCGTGCGATTTAAAATAGACGGGCCCCACGGGGCCACGTCACCCTGTAAGGAGCCTGCCCGCGCGCGCGGGGGCGGGGGGTAGCGATCTCGCCGGCGCAGCCTCGGTTTTTGCCGCTACACGCTAGAACTCGCATCTTTTTGCACAGATCGGCTGCGGAGGGTTAGGGGATGCTCACCGAGGGGTTTTCCTGCACTCGGAGGCCCTGGAAGTCGGTCGGCGGCGAGCTTCAACGGCGATGGTCTTCGGTGCACGTCGGAGTGGTAGTTGGGGCGCAAGACACGTCGTTTCCTTCACCTGCAGGGCTTCCCGGCGGCGGTGGAACGTGATCAGCACGTTATATCAGGAAATTTGAGCAAGGATCGACGGAAATCGGCTGTAGAAAGTTCTGTTCTCACCGGAGAGAAAAACGGCCGATCGGGGGGGGGGGGGGGCAGGGCGATTGTCTCGGCGTTTAAATAGGCGAGGGAGGGCGGCTGGGGTTTGTCTGGATGTGCCGCAGCGCATGGCTGGAGATCGCGGCATCTGGAGCCAGAAAATCGGCGTGGGTGCTGCGGTCGGCGCGGAAGTCGCGCGGCAGTTGGGCGCGCGCGCGAGGAGAGGGATGACACGCGGGCCCCGCGTGTCAGTGAGAGGGGGAGAGGGGGGGGCGCGGGTTTGGGCTGGCGCGGGGGGTGGGGGTCTTGGGCCGGCTGGCGGGTTTCGGCCCATTGGCCGGTTTCGGTTTTCTTTTTCTTTTTCTTTTTCCTTTTATTTTTCTGTTTTAATTTGAATTTGAATTCCAGTTTGAATTTGAATTGCTTTATCACATGCATTACGTCCAAAATTTTTTAAATTCCCCTCTTTAGCAGGTTTTGGGGTGTTACAGCTCTACCCCCCTTAAAAGAAATCTTGTCCTCGAGATTGGTGGTTCTAGGAAAACAATTCCGGAAACTGTGCCTTAAGCTCGTCTTCTCGCTCCCATGTGGCTTCCTCTTCCGAGTGATGCTTCCACTGCACCTTGCACATCCGGATTCTTTTATTTCTTGTGAGGCGTTCCATTGTCTCCAAAATCTTGACCGGTTGCTCGGCATAAGACAGATCCTCTCGTACGTCAACCTCATTCATGGGTAACATCTCTTCAGGCGTCCTTAGACATTTCTTGAGCTGTGACACATGGAATACATCGTGCACATCCGATAGGTGAGCCGGTAGTTCTAGTTGATATGCCACTTCACCTTTCCTCTCTAGGATCTGAAAGGGTCCGATGTATCGAGGTGATAACTTCCCTTTCACCTTGAACCGACGAAGTCCTCGGATAGGGGACACCTTGAGATAATCATAGTCACCCACGTTGAAAACGAGCTCTCTTCTCCGTACATCGGCATAGCTCTTTTGTCGGGTCTGTGCTATCCTCAAGTTATTGCGGATTTCCCTCACTTTCGCCTCGGCATCTTGTAGTACTTCAGCCCCAAACACTTTACTTTCCCCGGTTTGGTTCCAAAATAGTGGAGTCCTGCACTTCCTTCCATACAACGCCTCGAATGGTGACATCTTCATACTAGCCTGATAGCTGTTGTTATAGGATAACTCCGCATACGGTAAGTTCTTATCCCAACTCCTATTGTTCTTGAGCGCACACGCTCTCAGCATATCCTCAAGGATCTGATTGGTTCTCTTCGTCTGACAATCAGTCTGGGGGTGATATGCAGAACTAAAGTTCAGATGAGTTGCCATGGTTTCATGTAACTTCTGCCAGAACCTTGAGGTGAACTGTGTCCCTCGATCCGACACTATCTTCTTTGGCACTCCATGGAAACACACGATCCTTGACATGTACAATTCCGCCAATTTGGATCCGCTGTAGCTTTCTTTCACAGGGATGAAATGAGCTACCTTGGTTAGTCTGTCGATGATGACCCATATCGAATCATATCCCGATTGGGTCCTGGGTAGTCCCACTATGAAACCCATACCGATTTCTTCCCATTTCCATTTAGGCACTTTGAGTGGTTGCAGTAGTCCCGCGGGTCGTTGATGTTCTGCTTTCACCAACTGACATGTGTCACATAGGGCAACATGTTCCGCGACATCTCGCTTCATGCCATACCACCAATATCTGCTCTTGAGGTCATGATACATCTTCGTACTCCCAGGATGAATGGAATAGTCGGAATCATGAGCTTCCTTCAAAATCAATTCACGGATCTCCTTTACTTCAGGCACACAGATTCTCTTCCCATGCCACACCGTACCTTGTTCATCCTCTCTGAACCCGGGGGCTTTATTTTCTTTGATGAGTTCTCTAATCTCTTGTATCTTCTCGTCATTCTTCTGACCGTTGCGTATGTCTTGCTCTAATGTGGAGTCCACTTCCATTGTGATGGCCTCACCACTATTCACCAAACATAGATTGAGTTTTGTGATTTCTTCCTTCAGTTCTGTAGGCATGTCCTTCGGACTCAACATGTGGACCTGCACTTTCCGGCTTAAAGCATCTGCTACGACGTTCGCTTTCCCAGGATGATAGTTGATGCCCACATCAAAGTCGTGGATTAGCTCTAACCATCTCCTTTGTCTGAGGTTGAGATCTGGCTGTGTGAAAATATACTTTAAGCTCTTATGATCCGTATATATCTCTGTCCTCTTCCCCATCAGGTAATGCCGCCAAATCTTCAATGCGTGTACCACTGCGGCTAGCTCTAGGTCATGTGTAGGATAGTTCTTCTCGTGTTTTCGGAGCTGCCGGGAGGCATACGCCACGACATGCCCCTCTGGCATGAGAACACATCCCAACCTTAGGTACCTGGCCTTTGTTGTCTTGGGGTTGGTTCGGTGGTCCTTGTCCTGCTGGTCGAGGTTGATATGTGGGGCGAGGCTGCTGCACAAACTGACGCTGCGGCTGTGCTGGTGCTGATGGAGGCCTGAAGTTCGGGTTGTACCCTCTCGGTGCTGAGTCGGGTACCACAGCACGGCTCGTCTGCCCTGCGGGTTGCTGCATCAGACGTGGACGTGTGTTGCTACTTGAGGTTTGGTGTGACCATCCCGCCTTCCTCTTGTTTTCATTCTCCAAGGACTTCAGCTTCCTCTCCACGACAAATGCTCTGTCTACCATCTTTTGTAAGCTTTCATACTCGTTGGAGGACATTGCACATTGCATTTCCATAGTAAGTCCTTCCACAAAACAGTCCTGTTTTTGCTCATCAGTTTTGATGTCCCGTGGTGCATAACGGGATAGTTGGGTGAACTTGGTGAGGTATTCCCTCACAGTCATGTTTCCTTGCTGCAGTCCCAAGAACTCCTTTCTCTTGTTTTTGAGTTCACCCCTTGGTATGTAATGGTTGTGGAAGCTGCGCTTGAACTCTTCCCAAGTGATGTTCTCGGGGTCATGATGGGCTGCCACGTAGGCGGTACACCAATCAGCAGCAGGTCCATGCAATTGGTGGGAGGCAAACAGCACCCTCTCATACCCTTGGCATTGTATGATCCTCATCTTGCTCTCAATGGTCTTTAGTCAATCATCTGCCTCCAGAGGTTCTTCAAACTTTGGGGGTTGAGTTCCTAGAAACTCACTCAACCTTGGTTGGCGTGGTGCAGCTTATGGGGGTGGAGCTTGGTGCAAGTTGGCCACCACTTGAGTTCAACTCTGGATGAGCTGATTCTGATTTTCAAGCATTTGGTGGATCGGGTCAGCTCCTTCACGGCGACTACCCCTGTCTTGTCCTCTAGAAAGATGAGGGTTGCCGGCCTCAACGTTGTCGTTGATGGGGTTGGCACCACGACCCTTTCCTCTTCCAGCCATCTATCATGATCAACCAAATGTTAATCTTAAAGCATTATGTATTAACTTCCCAAATTGCTTATTTAAACTTAAACTTTTGAGCCCTTAATATATTAAACATTTTCTGAGGGTTTCACGTAGATTTTTGGGAGTCACATCTCACGCGAAAATAAATGCACTCTTGATTCATAGGGGTTCACACATCAAAGCAAAGCAACCTAGAGACGAGGTTGTGGACAAATGCCAATGGCTTCCATAACTCACGTCACACACCAAACATTAACACACAAATAACTAAGGTATTGACTCGACTACTCGATAACCTGCTGAGATAAGGGAAAGGACTCTAAACGACTCGTATCACTGAGCTGGCTCTTCGGGGTCTTCCTCATTATTGCGGCTGCCCTCTGATTCCGCTTTGGGTGGGGAAGCTGCTGGTGGAGAAGTGCGGCAGCGCCTGCTCGCCCGGCGGTCTGGGGAGTCAGGAGTCCACGTGTCATTCACGGTGATACACAATTCATTCCCATCTCCTTTTTTCTCTCGCCCTCAAGCTGGCACGAAGCAATGCCTCAGTCTCCTTCAGGGTGTCACAAACATCCTGAAGCTCCTGTTGGCACTCCTGCAGTCGAGTGTTGAGCATAGCAGCATCCTCCAAGCACAAGTCCATGTGCTCATGGGAAGTCCCCTGCTGCACTGGCGGGTACTTGTACTCCGCGGTGCCACTCTCACGCTGGAGGACATACTGTACTCAGTCCTGTCCAGGTGGCGACGGTTGATGTAACTCTGGCAGGTGATGGCCTCCCAGGTGACATCCTTCTCAGCATCGACCTGTGTCGCACGACAAGCTGGAGAGTGGTGTATCTTGAGCAGCTGATTTTCATGGATAATCCTCATCTCTGAGCTCCATTCTTCCCGCTTCTCACGGATGGTCCTGGTGGAGCTGTAGTGTATGATTAACTTGCCCGTATTTCCGGCGGCGTGAAGCATACGCCGAAGACGGCGCAACAAGCCTCCTACTGCCAACGCGTAGGAGTGGTACGTCACCGGACGGTTCTCCTCTCTCAGGGCAAGGGAAACTACCGGAACTCTCTCTCTGGTGGACTTGCGGGCGGTGCGGATCATGCGAACCATCTAAAACATAAAGCATTTAAAATTGAGTTAGATAAGAGTTAAACAAAAAAAATGTATTTTGAATAAAAGTTGGGGCAAGATGAATAAAGTGACACCATTAAATAATACTTTCAACCAACACCTTTGTAAAATAGTTTTTAAGAAAATAGGGTCCTTAAATACATCCATTTCTACCTAGGTCCACGTTCCTACGGGCAACCTTGGCTCTGATACCACTTCTGTCACACCCAGTTTCTTCGAAGAACAACCGAGTGAATATCACATGTATGTCAGGATCATTTTCTCATACATGTGACGACAAATACTGAAGCATCATTATATTACAAGCCAGGTGTTTGAATATAAATAAGTCTTACATAGCATACGTCTCGATGGACGATAATAAGTTCCTAATATGTAAATAAAAAAATAGCAGCGGAATATAAATCTTGTGGGCTCCGTCACAGGTGTTGCCCGGGGGACTCCGTGAACCTTGAATCCTTCCTCGGGACCAAAGTCTTGGTCATTAAACACCACATCATTCTCTTGACCTGAGCAGCAATATAAACCAACAGAAAAGCAAGTTTGAGTATCGTTGGTACTCAGCAAGTGTGGGAAAGTTATGTCATGCATGGCTAGAGCAAGGAGAGGTTGACTCATGGTTAAAGCATTACGCAATTAATACCTATCACCTTAGCTTATTAAGCACCTATATTACTACACAGGTGAAATGGTCCCAATCTCCTAACCCATCATCAAAATCAAGTAACCATAACATCATTTCCAATGTTAAGCTCCCCGCTTAACATCCTCAACTTCCAAATTCATCATCCTCTAATCATGAATAAGTCCAAGCCTCTCTTGACCGTGAGCACGGCTGTCATGACAGTTTTGACTCTGCAGAGTTTGCACCACTGTACCCACATGTAGTGATTTCATCCCCCGTTGTTGGGTGGACTAAAAGAACCTCCACTACGCTAGTGGCCGCGAACCACATTCACACTTCCCAGGTGTGTAGCCAGGACATCACTACGTGGCCTTTACAAAGGGATTCCCGACGAGCGTGGGCCCACTGAGGTTTCACCCCTAACAGCATACAAGAGGCTCCAACCCCGCTGTAGTGGCCCCCTCTTGAGCCTTGCGGTTCATATGGTAGTCCAGCTGACACCTATTCCCCGCACCCTCCAAAACACCCATACTAAGCCGGGGATACAGATAATTAATTGGCCAAGCTACCCCATCTCAGCATGTGGTTGGCACGGTAAAGCCAGGTTACATGCTCCATGAACCGGTCCTTAGGATCCAGGTAAGTACTAAACACAAACCCGAGTCTCGTGCACCCAGCACCAACCAAATCATCCAACTTGCCTCGATCCCTACCTCTACATAACTCATAACGTCTCATTCAAGAGTAAAGTAAAAAAGTTAATGATTTCATATCCCACTTATCCCATTCTAAGCATGGCTAAGCATAAGTAATATGAATGAATGACATAATAAAACCAATCCCAACCCAAGCTACAAGGAAACAAGATAATGCAATTCTAGGGAAACTTCCTAGCATGGGTTTCATATTTCAATTGACAATGCAAATAATTCTATCTACACATCCTAGCATAGGATCAAAGTGGTCAAGGACACTTGCCTTCTTCCTGCTGCTCTGGGAATGGAAAGTCTTGGTCTTGGAAGGGGAGAACTTGCTCTGGGGCAGGTTCTACTCATGCCAATACACATAGCAAAAGAAAACAACAATCCATAAGCCATAGTTCACACTTTCACTCATGCAAACCATACATACATACATATGAAAGTCATTCACATTTCTAAGTGTTGTGGTTACCCTACATGTGTTGATTTTTGGCCTACATGCACTTTTAACCATATGTATATGGTTTCTAACTTTTGCATTCAGATTTCTATTTGCACACTATATATGAATTTCCAATTTGAACAAATTCTTTATATTTAATTAATACACCTCTTAGCTTCCAAGTTTGCATGAAAGGTAATTTCCTACTCCAAATAGGTTTTCAGATCTTCTACAAAATCCTAAATTGAAGTTTTTGGATTTGGAGATCTCATTTATCATTTTCTAATTATGCATCCTTAATTTCCTATATTTTCAGATTTATTTTCTATGCCTAAAAGTGAACTTTACTATGAAAATAGTAAGACCCATCATCTAAACAGAATAGATTCTGATCTAAAATGTTCAATAGTATATTTTTGAACTTCCTCTCTGCTGTGGAACAAATTAAATTTATTTTACTAGTTTTCAGAATTATTTCCTAGCCTAAAATGTGTCTCTAGAGAAAATAAAAATGAGCAACACTTAGGCAGTTTTCATTTCAGCCTAAAATATATTTTTAACTCATGCTAAAGTTTTCCAAGTGCTACGAGAGTTTAAATTTGAATTTGCACATGTGTTTGCCTTACCTTTTAAATTTAAATCCTAGTCACATATTCAAATTTCTGAATTTAATATCCTATAGGGTCAAAAAGGCAAATCCACCCTACTGCAGGGTCTAATTTACTATTTCCTAAATTTTCAGGGGTCTAACTACACATAACAGAGGGGTTTTCCTAATTTTTATTAAGTCCAGGGGCTAAAACTAATTTTAAATGAATTTACACGAATTTCTGAAGGTCCAGGGGCTAGATCAGAAGTTTCCGGGGCTAGCTCGTGTTTTCCGAAATCCACAGGGGGTAGCGCGTAAGAATCCCGGCCTTTATAATGTGGGGCTGACGTGGACCATCCGATTTAAAATAGACGGCTCCGATTAGATCGCCGAACTGGTACGCGTCGGTTTTATTTCTACCGTGCGATTTAAAATAGACGGCCCCCAAGGGGCCACGTCGCCCTGGCCGGAGCCAGCCCGCGCGCGCGGCGGCGCGCGGCGGCGGGGGGTGGCGATCTCGCCAGCGCAGCCTCGGTTTTTGCCGCTACACGCTAGAACTCGCATCTTTTTGCCCAGATCGGCTGCGGAGGGTTAGGGGATGCTCACCGAGGGGTTTTCCTGCACTCGGAGGCCCTGGAAGTCGGTCGGCGGCGAGCTTCAACGGCGATGGTCTTCGGTGCACGTCGGATTGGTAGTTGGGGCGCAAGACACGTCATTTCCTTCACCTGCAGGGCTCCCCAGCGGCGGTGGAACGTGATCAGCACGTTATATCAGGAAATTTGAGCAAGGATCGATGGAAATCGGCTGTAGAAACTTCAGTTCTCACCGGAGAGAAAAACGGCCGATCGGGGGGGGGGGGGACAGGGCGATTGTCGGCGTTTAAATAGGCGAGGGAGGGCGGCTGGGGTTTGTTTCGATGTGCCGCAGCGCATGGCTGGAGATCGCGGCATCCGGAGCCAGAAAATCAGCGTGGGTGCTGCGGTCGGCGCGGCAGTTGGGCGCGCGCGCGAGGAGAGGGATGACACGCGGGCCCCGCGTGTCAGTGAGAGGGAGAGAGGGGGGGCGCGGGTTTGGGCTGGCGAGGGGGGGTGGGGGTCTTGGGCCGGCTGGCGGGTTTCGGCCCACTGGCCGGTTTCGGTTTTCTTTTTCTTTTTTCTTTTCTTTTTCTGTTTTAATTTGAATTTGAATTCCAGTTTGAATTTGAATTGCTTTATCACATGCATTACGTCCAAAAAATTTTAAATTCCCATCTTTAGCAGGTTGTGGGGTGTTACATGTAGTCCATCGTCTCTGGGCTCGTCGGTGATCTCTACGGTGGTCAAACTCCGGTGAAGGGATTTAGCTCGGCGAGCTGGGGGCTAGGGCTCTAAGTCGACAACTTTCGGGAGGTGGAAAAGATGTTCGTGGTTGCGGCCAAAGGTTTTGGGTTCTATTTATAAGAGGAAAAGAAGAGTCCTCCTCTGATCAGAATTCGAATAAGAGTCCTATTCAAATTGTTTTTGAATCTTAAAAACTTATCTTTAGCTGATTTGGTGCGGTAGCAATGTGGAAATCGTGTCGGTTTCCTCCCGTACCGGTATTCCCACGCGTACAGAAGCAAAAACCACTTCAGAATCGCGTCCGTACGTAGGGATAAGCTCTGGAGGCTCCACGTGTCCAGCAGAGGCCTGGGCTTCCCTTTTCCGCAGAGACAAGCTCCGGTTGTGCCGCGTGTCAGGCGGGCGATACCTCCCTCTTACTCAGAGGTGAGCTCCGCGTGCGCCACGTGTCCTGGCGTGCGGGAACCTCCCCTCTCTCTAGAGACGAGCTCCGCGTGCGCCACGTGTCTGGTGGGTCGGGACCTCCCCTCTCAACAGAGGCGAGCTCCGCGAGCTCCACGTGTCGGTCCCGGACCTCCCCTCTCTTCGGAGGTGGCTCCGGATGTGCCATGTGTCAGAGCCGGACCTCCCCTCTCTTCGGAGGTGAGCTCCAAATCTGCCACGTGTCCTAGCAGCGCCGGACTTCCTTTCTTCTCGGAGATGAGCTCCGAGGTTGACACGTGTCCAACAGTAACGGACCTCCCGGAGATAAGCTCCGGAGGTGACACGTATCTAGTAGTGTCGGATCTCACGGAGGTGAGCTCTGGAGGTGACACGTCTCCAGTAAGACCGGACCTCTCGGAGACGAGCTTCGAGAGCGACACATGTCTGGTGGGGCCGGACCTCTCGGAGGTGAGATCCGAGAGCGACACGTGTCCAGCGCGGCTGGAACTTTCTTTTCCGTGGTGACTAGCTCCGGTGACGACACGTTTCCTGCGGGACTGGCCTCGCTCCTCCGCAGAGGCTAGCTCCGGGGGCAACACGTGTCCCACGGGGTCGGACCTCTCCCCTTTGTGGGGATGAGCCCCGATCCTGCCACGTAGCTAGCTTAGCGGCGGACCTCTCCCCCCTCCGTAGGGATGAGCTCCTGACGCGCCACGTGGCCAGCGGCCGCGGAAATTTTTCTTCGGCGCTCTCCGTGGATTGGATTTGGCTCTTTCTGGCTATCTTTTTGATATTTTCTCTGTTTCAACTATTTTAAAAATGTTTTTCTACATGAAATATGAATATATGCAGAAATAAAAAATGAGGGTGTCACAGTTGGCCTCGGATAGACGATACATTAAGATACACGAAGTCTTCCACTTCGAAGGTCAATCTCCTTCGCCTATTGTCCGCATAACCTTTTTGTCGTGACTGAGCAGCCTTCAAGTTTTCTCGTATCATTTGACTTGCTTCTCGGCGTCTTGCAGCACTTCGGGTCCAAACACTTGGCTTTCTCCAGTCTCATTCCAGAACAGCGGCGTTCTACACCGTCTACCATACAATGCTTCGAAAAGTGACATCTTCAAGCTGGATTGATAGCTGTTGTTGTATGAGAATTCAGCATACGGCAAGCTCCTATCCCAATTACGCCCATGTTTCAAGGCGCAAGCTCTCAACATGTCTTCCAAAATTTGATTTGTCCTCTTAGTTTGCCTGTCGGTTTGCAGGTGATAAGCAGAGCTGAAATTCAGTCGTGTACCCGTGGCTTCATGCAGCTTCTTCCAGAACCTAGAGGTAAATTGAGAACCCCGATCTGAAACTATCCTCTTCGGAACTCCATGGCGACACACAATTTGCTCCATATACAGCACGGCTAGTTGTGTGGCACGGTACTTGGTTCTAACAGGAAGGAAATGGGCTGTTTTCATCAACCGGTCCACAATAACCCAAATAGAGTCGTAACCCGACTGAGTATGTGGCAATCCGACTATGAAATCCATGCTGATGTCTTCCAACTTCCACTCGCGTACTTTCAATGGCTGCAACAATCCAGCGGGTCTTTGATGTTCGGCCTTAACTCGTTGGCACATGTCGCATAAGGAAACATATTCAGCTATGTCCCTTTTCATACCATCCCACCAATAGCATGTTTTCAGGTCCTTGTACATCTTTGTACAGCCGGAATGTATGGAATAAGGTGAGTCATGTGCCTCCTTTAATATCGTGTCACGGATATGCTTCACGTTAGGCACACAAATCCTTTTCCCTAACCAAAGCGTACCTTTCTCGTCTTCCTTGAAATCCTTTTCTATGCCTTGTAAGATTCTTCCATTGATTTCCTCATCCGTTGCTTAGCCATCTCGTATCTCTTGTTCCAGTGAGGAGTTCAGTTCTATCACCTCCATCTCGTTCAAGAACCCGAGATGTAACTGTTCGAACTCCTTGCGCAGCTCGGGTGTCAGCTCCCGAACCATGAGTTGGTGACATGCTCCCTTTCGGCTCAACGCATCAGCTACTACATTGGCTTTTCCGGGGTGATAGTTGATTCCAACATCATAATCCTTGATGAGTTCCAACCATCGATGTTGCCTCAAATTCAGATCCGTTTGCATGAATATATACTTGAGGCTTTTGTGATCCGTATATATCTCACATCGGTGGCCAAGGATATAATGCCTCTAAATCTTCAGGGCTTGTACCATGGATGTAAGTTCCAAGTCATGTGCGGGGTAATTCCGCTCATGTTTCTTTAGTTGTATTGATGCATAGGCTACCACTTGTTCTTATTGCATGAGCACACATACAAGCCCTTGTCTTGATTCGTCACAATATATATCAAAGCTCTCGCTCACATCCGGCAATACCAAAACTGGCGCTGTGGTTAATCTCTTCTTTAGCTCATCAAAGCTTTCTTGACACGCTGGTGTCCACTGAAATGCTTTCCCCTTCATTAGCAATTCAGTCATAGGCTTCACTATTTTGTAGAAATCCTTGATGAACCGGAGGTAATATCCAGCCATCCCAAGGAAACTCTAAATATCTCTCACATTCTGCGGTTTATTCCACTTCAAAACATCTCCCACTTTCCCAGAATCAACCGATACTCCTCCCTTGGAGATGATGTGGCCTAGAAACCATATCTCCTTTAGCCAAAATTGACACTTGCTGAACTTAGCGTACAATTGATGCTCTCGCAGTTTCTGCAATGTCAACCTCAAGTGTTCTTCGTGTTCTTCCTCACTTTTTGAATACACCATGATATCGTCGATGAAAACCACGACGACCTTGTACAAGTACTGCATGAAGACCTTATTCATGAAGTACATAAAGTATATGGGTGCATTTGTTAACCCAAAATACATAACGGTATACTCATACAAACCATACCGTGTCCGAAATGCAGTCTTGGGTATATCGGAGGGCTTAATCTTCAGCTGGAAGTATCTCGACCGAAGATCAATCTTGGAGAAAATTCGGGCACCTTTCATTTGATCGAACAGGTCCTCTATACGGGGCAGCGGGTATTTATTCTTGATCGTCACCTCGTTGAGAAACCTATAGTCCGCACACATCATTTGGGTCCCATCTTTCTTGTCTACGAAGAGCATGGGGGCTCCCTACGGTGACGAGCTTGGGCGTATAAAACCCTTTTCTAGATGCTCCTGAATTTGCTTCTTGAGCTCCACTAATTCATTAGCAGGCATCCAATATGGCTTCTTTTTCTACAGGTGCAGTTCTGGGTACTAAATCAATGGCAAATTCAATGTGCCGCTCAGGTGACATACATAGAAGTTCTTCCGGGAACACATCTGAATATTCTTGAACCACCGGAATGCTTTCCAATGTTGCTTCTTCGATGTGGTTCAGCACTGCCTTCTCGGTTGCAGGTTGGGCTGCCTTGAACTCAATACGAGTACTGTGCTAACTCGTCAATTGCACGATCCTCTGAGCACATTGAATCACTCTGTTGTGCTTGCTTAACCAGTCCATTCCAAGTATTATGTCAATCCCTTGGGAATCCATGACAATAAGGTTGGCAAGAAATTCTACCCACCTTATTTTGAGCCTTACTTTCGGACATATTATATTTGTAGGAGCTAGAATTCAGATTTGAAAGAAGCGATTTCCCAACTACATGCATCAAGGTGTATGAACTAAGCAACTTCTTTTATTAATTTCAGCCTATATGAGGATGTGAACACGTGCCAAAGCATCCCACATCTCTCTACTATGTGTGGATATGGACATTCTCCTAAGCGTGCCATAACTCACACCAAGCACACGAACACAAGCAATCATCACAAAAAGTTCAGCACACTACTCTTATTCAAGCTACTACGATCTAAACGTTCCTATTACAGCTTTATTCAATGGAAACCTAAACTTAATCGTGAGAACCGGTGCTGTTCTCGCCGTGTGACGGGGGTGGTCCATAAATGGGCGCACGTCATGGTGAGTTGGCAGTCCATGTAGGGATAGATGACGCTGGTGCTCCATTCGCTCCCGCGTTGGCACGAGTCTCCTCTTATTTCTCCAGCAAATACAGATTCTTGCGGAGGTAACGGATCTCTTCTTGTGCACTTGCATAGCGGTTTCCTAACTCCACGAGCAAACTCTGAGACTTGTCAGCAGCTTGTGGGTTGGAAAGAGCTGTTACATGGGGTCCAACGATCGCCCTTGTACCACTCTTCCGATACGGGTGCAGCTCAAAAGTTGTGTCCTCAAGCTGCTCACGGAAGGCATAGCACAGTCCAATGAGTGCTTCCCATGCAGCATCATTGATAGCTTCTGCCCTTGTAGCTCTCCATGTGGGTGTGAAGTGCCGGGTGAAAACCCTACCGTTAGATAGGATGGTTACGTCGGCCTTCCACTCTTCATGTCCGAGACGAGGGACTTTCTTGAGAAGATATTCTGGATATAAGCTGCAGCAATCCATAAATTATTTGAGCTCCCTAGATATGTATCCTCCTTCCATTCTGTCAGACCGAAATTATTGAACTGAATGGTTGGCCCATTCATCACCTTCATTATTGGTCTCAGCAAGGGGTGGCTCCTCCTCGGGTTCATCTCCTCCCGTCATAGCTTCATGAGGCTCCACGGGGTGTAAGCCCGCGTGAAACTCCTCCTGAGGTGCGTACCAATGCCGTTCTTGTGGATCATCCTCCATATCATCTTCGAATGGTTCGACCTCTTCCGGGTCCTCTTCCTCATGCATAGAGCTATTGACTTCCTCTTCATCATGAGGTTCCATCTTCACCTCCTCCCAATATGATCCATCGGACACCTCAATGGGGTTAAGTGCACTCCCACGTGGTGGTGGACGAGTATTTATGTGTGCCGTGCTCCTGATCACCGGCATCTATAAATAAGACATGAGAAACTTTAGAGAAGGAAGAAATAACTCCAAGACTTCAGAAGCTATGGAGAAAGAAAGCAAAAGTGTTGCTGTCCAAAAGAAGAGAAAAGGAGGGGCTGAAAATAGCACTTTGCGGTGGCTGAATTGACAAGTAAAGTGCAGCAGCAAGTAATTTTCGAAAATAGCAGTTTAGAAGAGTGTTCCTATGTGTTTTAGAGTGTCCATTCTACCTAGGCTTGTGTCCTACGGTCAACGTGGCTCTGATACCAATCTGTGACACCCGGTTTCGAAAATAGAACCAAGTGAATGCATATGTGTGCCTAGGATGTTCATCACACATACACATGTATTCCACAAACTGAATTCAGAATATAACCACGAATAAATAGTGTTTAAGTACTTCATTACAAATATGATAAAAACAGCAACTATTTAAAGCCTAATATATCCAAGTAAAATCAGCAACATTCTTTCATCATAATGCACCATTTATCAAGTCTCATCCAGCCATTAATCTTTCTCAAATTCATCTCATGCTCATAAATATTCATAACCATCTCATATTCCAATAATCGAAACCAAACTCACTTTCATGACTCAAAACAGTCCCAAAACCAATCCCAATGACCATACCATTACCATACCGAACAAACATCCCAAATTTGCCTCTAATCATGTGAGTTGGCCATGTGCTTGTGACCGGAAGCACGGCTATCATGATAGTTTTACACTCTGCAGAGGTGGCACCACTTTACCCACAAGTTTGTGATTTCGTCACCCGTCGGCGACTGCAGAACCTCCATTATACCAGTACACAACCATCGGCAGGCTACTAGATGTATGGACTCACTGAGGTTTCACCGGCAGGCTCGAATCACCATTCTCCCACCCACGGGCCCCCTCTTGTGCCATGAAGTTCCTAGGGCAGTCCTCCTCGACTCCCATTCCCCGCGCCATCCACGGTCCATAACAAGCTAGCAACACACCTAATTAGGCAGCTAAGCCGCATCCATATTTGGCCTTGTGATGGCACTGTTTTCCTGCCATGTGTTGGCATGAACAGGTCCTTAGATCTACGGCAAGTAAACCACCATCTCATTCAGCAACATCCACAAACCAATCTTTCCTAGATCTCCCCGATTCCATGCTCATTAACATCATCAAGTTCTCATCATCATTATTCATATGAGTGCAGTAGCTAACCATGTTTTATTTAAGCTTCCCGTATCCCGTAGATTAGGCGAAGCAAAAAGGAAAAACGACCATACCAGACTTATCAACTTTCCCGGCAACAAGGATGGTTAACAAAGCTAGTAAACTCCTATAAAAGGGTGTCCCATCAAGTTGACTCAAGCGTACACATTTTCGCAAACAAAACAGTTTCAAAACATGGGATCAATATGGTCAAGGGGCACTTGCCTTGCTCCTGTTGTTCGTGTTGCTCAAGCGTCTTGAAGTCTTGGTGCTGTAGTTCCTCGTAGACGGCCTCTTGAGCTTTTCCTTCTACTTACGACCACGCACATACAAAATTTACAGCAATCAATCATCATGCACATACTTTACTCAAGATGCAATGGAATTGATGAATTCAAATCCTATAGTGCAGTTTTATAAAATCAGTTTGTATGTGTTCTTGCATGTTTTAATGGGCTTTCATGGGGTTTTATGATGAACAAGGGTGTAGGGATCAAGTGTGGACATGGTGATGATCTTGACTCAAGATCTAGATCAATTCCACTGTCAAAAATCGATCAAAACGTGATCTGTCCACACGCAAAAGTTTCTGTTCGAAAGGGGCAAAGAAAACAGATGCGTAGAAAACAGCGGCGACGTCGTAAGATGGGTAATGGGGACCTACCTCACTTGCTTTTGGTGGCAGGGCCTTCCTCCTAGCAATGGCAGAAGCGGGGAATTTTTCTATGGAAGATTAGGGTAGGACAGATCGTCAGCTTCTTTTCTGGCGACGGTGAGGCGTGACGGGGCTCGACGGTGGCCAAATTCCGGTGAGGAGGGGGGGATTTGGCGACTTGGCAGCAAGGAAGGGGGCTTGGCAGCAGGGGGGACGACTAAAAGGGAGAGGGGTGCGGCCAGGGGGTGGGGGTTATATTTATAAGGGGGAAAAAGAGTCCTAGCAAGATGGGACTCAACCAAAGAGTCCTAATGGTGGGTGATTTAACCAAAGAGTCCTACAGGTGGGGGACTTAACCAAAGAGTCCTAAAGATGGGGAATAGGGTTCCCCCTTAGGGCTGCGGCCAAGGGGTCTCCCCCTTAATTCGTGTGACCAATTTGGGGAATATCCCCCCCCCCCCAAATGTGGGGAAAATTCCCCTTTTGTGGAATTGGGGAATTCGGAAATTTTGGGGAAATTTGGGAATGGCTCATTTCAGATATATTTTTCCCATTCCTCACCATTTCTATGTCACTTGTTCCATTTCTACATTCCCCTCTCCATTTCTATGTCCCATTCTCCATTTCTACATTTCCCTCTCCATTTCTATGTCCCATTCTCCATTTCTACATTCCTCTCTCCATTTCTATGCCCCATTCTCCATTTGTATATTCCCTTCATTTCTATGCCCCATTCTCCGTTTCTATATTCCTTTCTCCATTTTTGTGGTTCTTCCTCCACTTCTATGGTTCCTTCCTCCATTTCTATGGTTCTTTCTCCTTTTCTATGGTTCTTTCTCCATTTCTATGGTTCTTTCTCCATTTCTATAGTTCTCTCTCCATTTCTAGTTCTTTTACAATGCTTTTCTACATGAAAAATGTATGCAATGCATGGTAATGAATTTGGGGGTGTTACAGGTCTCACCAACGCTCTGGCACATTTCATGTACCATCATGAACTCAGTGTTCATGCCGGAGCTGGACAAGTTCGTTGTGGTGTTCATTGATGATATCTTTGTTTACTCCAGGTCAGAAGAAGAACACGCCGAACACTTGTGAATTGTCCTTCAACGATTGTGAGACCATAAACTCGATGCCCAGTTCAGCAAATGTGAGTTTTGGATCAGCCAAGTGCCATTTTTGGGACATATCATCTCAGCAGAAGGCATGGCGGTTGACCCAAGCAAAATTGAACAAGTGCTGAAATGGAAAGCCCCCACTCCTGTCAATGAAGTCAGAAGATTCCTCGGTTTAGCGGAATATTACCGGAGATTCATTCCGAGCTTCTCCAAGCTTGCTAAGCCAATGACAGAATTATTGAAGAAGGGGACGAAATATGTTTGGAACTCAGCATGTGAAGGAGCGTTCCAAGCATTGGTGAAGCATCTCACAACATCCCCGGTCTTAGCTCAACCGGATACGACCAAGCCCTTCGACGTTTATTGTGATGCGTCCGGTATCGGGCTCGGCTGCGTGTTGATGCAAAGAGGACGTATGGTCGCGTATGGCTCACGCCAACTCCGAAACCATGAGCAGAACTATCAGACTCATGATCTTGATCTCGCTGCTGTGGTTTTGGCGCTGAAAATGTGGAGGCACTATCTCCTGGGGAATTTGGTGCATCTCTACACCGACCACAAAGGCTTAAAATATATCTTCACCCAGAAGGAGCTGAATATGAGGCAAATGAGGTGGTTAGAATTAACCAAAGGCTATGATATTGAGATTCATTACCACCCCGGCAAGGCAAATGTGGTTGCCTACACGCTGAGTCAGAAATCACATGTCCATAACCTCACCATTACACTGATGGAAGAGGAAGAGCCGAGTTTATACATGGTTCCTTATGGATCACTCTACAACCTTGCCCTCATCCCTACGATTAGGGAGGATATCATTGCAGCTCAGAAAGTTGACAAGGGCATGGCCCATCTCCGGAGACGGATAGACAGTGGGGATATCAAATGTTTCCAGAAAGATGATGAGGGGACGCTGTGGTTCAATGACCGCATAGTTGTTGTAACACCCCAAAACCTGCTAAAGAGGGGAATTTAAAATTTTTTGGACATAATGCATGTGATGAAGCAATTCAAATTCAAACTGGAATTCAATTTAAAATCAAAACAGAAAAAGAAAAGGAAAAGGAAAAGAAAATGGCCAGTCAGCCGAAACCTGCTCTGCCGGCCCAAGACCCCCGCGCCGGCCCAAACCCGTGCCCCTCTCTCTCCCTCTCTCTGATGTGCGGGGCCCGCCGTCATCTTCTTCCTCGCGTGCGCCCCAATCGACCCCGGCCCTCTCTCGCAACCGAATCAAAACCAACCTCCGGAAACCCGCGCCCCCAGCCCGATCTTCGGCCCCGGACGCTGCTACTTATCCAAACCGATCCTCCGCCGCCTCTCCTCGTGCATTCCACGCAAGAAAACTCGCCGAATTCCCCAGCGCCGCTCCCTTTTTCTCTCCGGTGAGAACCGAAGCTTCTACCGCCGATTTCCTTCGATCCTCACTCGAATTTCCTGATCTAACATGCTGATCATGTTCCACCGCCTCCGGGGAGTCTCGCAGGTGAAGGAAACCCGGTGTTCTGCGCTCTGGACACAGCTCCGGCGAGCACCGCCGCGTTTTCACCTCGGACCTCGTCGCCGACCGCGTTCCAGGGCCCCCGAGCTAACGAAAAACCCCGAGGTGAGATCCCCTACATCCCCTCTTCCGTTCTATGCCAAGAAATCCAAGATTTAGGAAGTATAGACGAAAATCCGAAGATCTCCGGCGAGATCGACGCCTCCCGTCGCCGCGCGCCGCCGGCAGTGCCACCCGCGCCCGGCCAGGGCGACGTGGCCCCCTGAGGCCCGTCCATTTTAAATCGTGCGGTTCCTATTAGATCTAATCCGTACCGCTTCGCGTTATAATCTCAGCCGTCTGTTTTAAATCGGACGGTCCACGTCGGCCCCGCATTATAAAGGCCGGGATTCTTATGCGCTACCCCCTGGGGATCTCGGAAAACACGAGCTAGCCCCGGAAACTTCTGATCTAGCCCCTGGACCTTCAGAAATTCATGTAAATTTGTTTAAAAATCACTTTTAACCCCTGGACTTAGTAAAAATTAGGAAAAACCCCTCTGTTATGTGTAATTAGGCCCCTGAAAATTTAGGAAATAGTAAATAAACCCTGCAGTAGGGTGGATTTGCCTTTTAGACCCTATAGGATATTAAATTCAGAAATTTGAATACACTTTTAGACCTCAGCATGTGGTTAGACCTACATACACTTTTAAACATATATATTATTTCTAACTTTTGTATTCAGATTTCTATTTGCACACTATATATGAATTTCCAATTTGAACATGCTGAATACAAAAGTTAGAAATAATATATATGTGAACTATGGCTTATGGATTGTTGTTTTCTTTTGCTATGTGTATTGGCATGAGTAGAACCTGCCCTAGAGCAAGTTCTCCCCTTCCAAGACCAAGACTTTCCATTCCCAGAGCAGCAGGAAGAAGGCAAGTGTCCTTGACCACTTTGATCCTATGCTAGGATGTGTAGATAGAATTATTTGCATTGTCAATTGAAATATAAAACCCATGCTAGGAAGTTTCCCTAGAATTGCATTATCTTGTTTCCTTGTAGCTTGGGTTGGGATTTGTTTTATTATGTCATTCATTCATATTACTTATGCTTAGCCATACTTAGAATGGGATAAGTGGGATATGAGATCATCAACTTGTTTACCTTACTCTTGAATGAGACATTATGATTTATGTAGAGGTAGCGATCGAGGCAAGTTGGATGATTTGGTTGGTGCTGGGTGCACGAGACTCGGGTTTGTGTTTAGTACTTGCCTGGATCCTAAGGACCGGTTCATGGAGCATGTAACCTGGCTTTACCGTGCCAACCACATGCTGAGATGGGGCAGCTTAGCCAATTAATTAGGTGTATCCCCGGCGTAGTATGGGTGTTTTGGATGGTGCGGGGAGTAGGTGTCAGCTGGACTACCATATGAACCGCAAGGCTCAAGAGGGGGCCATTGCAGAGGGGTTGGAGCCTCTTGTATACTGTTAGGGGTGAAGCCTCAGTGGGCCCACGCTCGTCAGGAATATCTTTGTAAAGGCCACGTAGTGATCTCATGGCTACACACCTGGGAAGTGTGAATGTGGTTCGCGGCCACTGGCATAATGGAGGTTCTTTTAGTCCACCCGGCAACGGGGGATGAAATCACTACATGTGGGTACAGTGGTACAAACTCTGGAGAGTCAAATTGTCATGACAGCCGTGCTCACGGTCAAGAGCGGGTTGGACTTATTCATGATTAGAGGATGATGGATTGGGAAGTTGAGGATGTTAAGCGGGGAGCTTAACATTGGAAATGATTTTATGGTTATTTAATTTTGATGATGGGTTGGAAGATTGGGACCATTTCACCTATGTAGTAATGTAGGTGCTTAATAAGCTAAGGTGATAGAATATTAATTGCGTAGTGCTTTAACCATGAGGCAACCTCTCTTTGCTCTAGCCATGCATGACATAACCTTCCCCCACTTGCTGAGTACCTACGGTACTCAAACTCCTTTTTCTGTTGGTTTAATTGTTGCTCAGGTCAAGTGGATGATGTGGTTTTCAATGACCAAGACTTTGGACCCGAAGAAGGATTTTAGGTTTACGGAGTTCCCCGGCAACGCCTGCGACGGAGCCCACAAGATTTTTATTCTGCTGCTGTTTTATTTACATATTATGAACTTATTATTGTCCATCGAGACATATGCAATGTAAGACTTATTTATATTCGAACACCTGGCTTGTAATATGATGATGCTTCACTATTTGTCATCACATGTATGAGAAAATGATCCTGGCATACATGTGATATTCACTCGGTTGTTCTTCGGAGAAACCGGGTGTGACAGAAGTGGTATCAGAGCCAAGGTTGCCCATAGGAACGTGGACCTAGGTAGAAATGGACGTATTTAAGGACCCTATTTTCTTAAAAACTGTTTTACAAAGGTGTGGGTTGAAGGTGTTATTTAATGGGGTTACTTTATTCATCTTGCCCCAAGTTTTATTCAAAATACAAAATTTTGTTTAACTCTTATCTAACTTAATTTTAAATGCTTTATGTATTATATGGTTCGCATGATCCGCACCGCCCGCAAGTCCACCGGAGGGATAGTTCCTGTAGTTGCCCTTGCCCTGAGAGAGGAGAACCGTCCGGTGACGTACCACTCCTACGGATTGGCAGTAGGAGGCTTGTTGCGCCGTCTTGGGCGTATGCTCCACGCCGCCGGCAATGTTGGCAAGCTGATCATACACTACAGCTCCACCAGGACTATCCGTGAGAAGCGGGAAGAATGGAGCTCAGAGATGAGGATTATCCATGAAAATCAGCTGCTCAAGATCCACCGCTTTCCAGCTTGTCGGGTGACTCAGGCCGATGCTGAGAAGGATGTCACATGGGAGGCCATCACCTGCCAGAGTTACATCAACCGTCGCCACCTGGACAGGACTGAGTACATGTATGTCCTCCAGCGTGAGAGTGACACCGCGGAGTACAAGTACCCGCCAGTGCAGCAGGGGACCTCCCATGAGCACATGGACCTGTGCTTGGAGGATGCTGCTATGCTCAGCACTCGGCTGCAGGAATGCCAGCAGGAGCTTCAGGATGTTCGTGACACCCTGAAGGAGACTGAGGCGTTGCTTCGCGCCAGCTTGAGGGCGAGAGTAAAAGGAGATGGGAATGAACTGTGTGTCACTATAAATGACATATGGAATCCTGACTCCTAAGACCGCCGGGCGAGCAAGCATCGCCACACTTCTCCACCAGCAGCTTCCCCACCCAAGCGGAATCAGAGGGCAGCCACAATAATGAGGAAGACCCTGAAGAGCCAGCTCAGTGATACGAGTCGTTGAGAGTCCTTTCCCTTATTTCAGCAGGTTATCGAGTAGTCGAGTCAATACCTTAGTTATTTGTGTGTTAATGTTTGATGTGTGACGTGAGTTGTGGAAGCCATGGGCATTTGTCCACAACCTCGTCTTTAGGTTGCTTTGCTTTGATGTGTGAACCCCTATGAATTAAGAGTGCATTTATTTTCACGTGAGACGTGACTCCCAAAATTTTACGTGAAACCCTCAGAAAATGTTTAATATATTAAGGCCTCAAAAGTTTAAGTTTAAATAAGCAATTTGGGAAGTTATCACCTCGATACATCGGACCCTTTCAGATTCTGGAGAGGAAAGGCGAAGTGGCATATCAACTAGAACTACCGGGTCGCCTATCGGATGTGCAGGATGTATTCCATGTGTCACAGCTCAAGAAATGTCTAAGGACGCCCGAAGAGATGTTACCCATGAATGAGGTTGACGTACGAGAGGATCTGTCTTATCCCGAGCAACCGGTCAAGGTTTTGGAGACAATGGAACGCCTCACAAGAAATAAAAGAATCCGTATGTGCAAGGTGCAGTGGAAGCATCACTCAGAAGCGGAAGCCACATGGGAGCGAGAAGACGAGCTTAAGGCACAGTTTCCAGAATTGTTTTCCTATAACCACCAATCTCGAGGAAGAGATTTCTTTTAAGGGGGATAGAGCTGTAACACCCCAAAACCTGCTAAAGAGGGGAATTTAAAAAATTTTGGACGTAATGCATGTGATGAAGCAATTCAAATTCAAACTGGAATTCAAATTCAAATCAAAACAGAAAAAGAAAGGAAAAGGAAAAAGAAAATGGCCAGTGGGCTGAAACCTGCTCTGCCGGCCCAAGACCCCCGCGCCAGCCCAAACCCGCGCCCCCTCTCTCTCCCTCTCTCTGACATGCGGGGCCCGCCGTCATCTTCTTCCTCGCGCGCGGCCCAACCGACCCCGGCCGTCTCTCACAACCGAATCAAAATCAACCTCCGGAAACCCGCGCCCCCAGCCCGATCTTCGGCCCCGGACGCTGCTACTTATCCAAACCGATCCTCCACCGCCTCTCCTCATGCATTCCACGCAAGAAAACTTGCCAAATTCCCCAGAGCCGCTCCCTTTTTCTCTCCGGTGAGAACCGAAGCTTCTACCGCCGATTTCCTTCGATCCTCACTCGAATTTCCTGATCTAACATGTTGATCATGTTCCACCGCCTTCGAGGAGTCTCGCAGGTGAAGGAAACCTGGTGTTCTGCGCTCTGGACACAGCTCCGGCGAGCACCGCCGCGTTTTCACCTCGGACCTCGTCGCCGACCGCGTTCCAGGGCCCCCGAGCTCAAGAGAATCCCCGAGGTGAGATTCCCTACATCCCCTCTTCCGTTCTATGCCAAGAAATCCAAGTTTTAGGAAGTATAGACGAAAACCCGAAGATCTCCGACGAGATCGCCGCCTCCCGCCGCCTCGTGCCACCGGGCAGCACCACCCGCGCACGGCCAGGGCGACGTGGCCCCCTGAGGCCCGTCCATTTTAAATCGTGCGGTTCCTATTAGATCTAATCCGTACCGCTTTGCGTTATAATCTCAGCCGTCTGTTTTAAATCGGACGGTCCACGTCGGCCCCGTATTATAAAGGCCGGGATTCCTACGGAAAACACGAGCTAGCCCCGGAAACTTCTGATCTAGCCCCTGGACCTTCAGAAATTCATGTAAATTCATTTAAAAATCTGTTTTAACCCCTGGACTTAATAAAATTTAGGAAAAAACCCCTCTGTTATGTGTAATTAGGCCCCTAAAAATTTAGGAAATAGTAAATTAAACCCTGCAGTAGGGTGGATTTGCCTTTTAGACCCTATAGGATATTAAATTCAGAAATTTGAATATGTGACTAGGATTTAAATTTAAAAGGTGAGGCAAACACATGTGCAAATTCGAATTTAAACTCTCCTAGCACTTGGAAAACCTTTAGAATGAGTTAAGAATTTATTTTCGGCTGAAATGAGATCTGCCTAAGTGTTGCTCATTTTTATTGTTTCTAGAAACATATTTTTGGGCTAGAAAATAATTATGAAAACTGGTAAAATAAATTTAAATTGGTTCACATCAGAGAGGAAGTTCAAAAATATATTATTGAACATTTTAGATCAGAACCTATTCTGTTTAGATAATATGTCCTACTATTTTAACATTAAAATTCACTTTTAGGAATTAAATCTGAAAATATAGGAAAATAAGTATGCATGATTAGAAGATGTTAAATCAGGTCTTTATTTTCAAAAACATCAAATTAAGATTTTGTAGAAGATCTAAAAATCTGTTTGGAGTAGGAAATTACCTTTCATGCAAACTTTGTGGCTAAGAAGTGTATTAATTTGTTCAAATTGGAAATTCATATATAGTGTGCAAATAGAAATCTGAATACAAAAGTTAGAAATAATATATATGTTTAAAAGTGTATGTAGGTCTAACCACATGCTGAGGTCTAAAAGGCAAACCACATGCTGAGATGGGGCAGCTTGGCCAATTAATTAGGTGTATCCCCGGCGTAGTATGGGTGTTTTGGATGGTGCGGGGAGTAGGTGTCAGCTGGACTACCATATGAACCGCAAGGCTCAAGAAGGGGCCACTGCAGCGGGGTTGGAGCCTCTTGTATACTGTTAGGAGGTGAAACCTCAGTGGGCCCACGCTCGTCGGGAATCCCTTTGTAAAGGCCACGTAGTGATCTCCTGGCTACACACCTTGGAAGTGTGAATGTGGTTCCCGGCCACGGGCATAATGGAGGTTCTTTTAGTCCAGCCCGGCAACGGGGGATGAAATCACTACATGTGGGTACAATGGTACAAACTCTGCAGAGTCAAAGCTGTCATGACAGCCGTGCTCACGGTCAAGAGCGGGTTGGATTTATTCATGATTAGAGGATGATGGATTGGGAAATTGAGGATGTTAAGCGGGGAGCTTAACATTGGAAATGATGTTATGGTTATTTGATTTTGATGATGGGTTGGGAGATTGGGACCATTTCACCTATGTAGTAATGTAGGTGCTTAATAAGCTAAGGTGATAGAATATTAATTGTGTAGTGCTTTAACCATGAGGCAACCTCTCCTTGCTCTAGCCATGCATGACATAACTTTCCCCCACTTGCTGAGTACCTACGGTACTCAAACTTGCTTTTCTGTTGGTTTATATGCTGCTCAGGTCAAGGGGATGATGTGGTTTTCAATGACCAAGACTTTGGACCCGAAGAAGGATTTTAGGTTCACGGAGTTCCCCGGGCAACGCCTGTGACGGAGCCCACAAGATTTATATTCCGCTGCTGTTTTATTTACATATTATGAACTTATTATTGTCCATCGAGACGTATGCAATGTAAGACTTATTTATATTCGAACACCTGGCTTGTAATATGATGATGCTTCACTATTTGTCATCACATGTATGAGAAAATGATCCTCGCATACATGTGATATTCACTCGGTTGTTCTTCGGAGAAACCGGGTGTGACAGTTGTACCCCAGAATATGGAGCTGAGAAAGAAGATCCTTGATGAAGGTCACTTGTCCAAATTCTCCATTCATCCAGGCAGCAATAAAATGTACCATGATCTGAAAAGAAAATTTTGGTGGACACAGATGAAGCGGGAAGTTGCAAAGTACGTATCCGAGTGTGATACATGTAGACGAGTGAAGGCGGATCACATGAAGAAATCAGGACTGTTGCAACCCCTGAATTCCAGCATGGAAGTGGGAAGATGTGAGCATGTATTTCTTTGTGGGATTACCTCTGACTTCCAACAAGCATGATTCAATTTGGGTAATCGTTGACCGGTTAACCAAGTCGGCTCACTTCATTCCCGTGCATACACATTTCCATGCCAGCAGGTATGCGGAGTTGTACATTGCAAGAATTTTATGCTTGCATGGAGTACCCAAGACGATAATCTCAGATCGAGGGGCACTTTTCATGGCTCGTTTCTGAGAGCAGTTGCATGCTGCTTTGGGTACTAAGCTGATTAGAAGCTCCACCTATCATCCTCAGACAGATGGGCAAACTGAGAGGGTGAACCAAGTATTAGAAGACATGTTCAAAGTGTGTGCCATCCACCACGGTGGAAATTGGGATGATCATCTACCGTTGGCAGAATTCTCGTACAACAATGGCTATCAAGCGAGTATCAAGATGGCGCCATACGAGGCTCTCTACGTTCGCAAATACCGCACCCTATTGAACTGGTGCGAGTCAGGTGAAAGGGTCACGTTCGGGTTTAATTTGGTGAATGACGCCGAAGAGCGCATTCGGATGATTCAAGCAAACTTGAAGGCCGCTCAATCCCGGCAGAAAAGTTACACTGATAAGAGGCGTAGGCCGCTACACTTCGACATCGGGGAATACGGGTACCTCCGCTATCTCCGATGAAAGGTGTACACTGATTCGGCGTGAAGGGGAAACTCGCTCCCCGATATATTGGACCCTATGCTATCACCAAGAAGTGTGGACCAGTGGCGTATCGACTAGAACTACCAGCGTCTCTCGCTGGTGTTCACGACGTTTTCCATGTTTCACAACTCCGGAAATGTCTGAAGTATACAGCTACTGTTCCCACCAAAGAGATTGGCGAGCTACAACCGGATTTGACTTATGCTGAATATCCGGTGGTGATTATTGATGAGAAGGCCCGTACAACGCGTAATCGAACGCTGTGGTTCTACAAGATATTGTGGAGTAACCACACCGCTGAGGAAGCAACGTGGGAGAGCAAGGAGTTCCTTCGCTCAAACTACCCGGACTTCTTGGCATCTCATCACGGGTAATTCCTCTCACATCTTTGTCTCTTCTTTTGTAATCTCGGGACGAGATTCTTTTTAAGGGGGGAGGGATGTGAAATCCCAAAATTCTAGCAATTGGAGCTGCAAGTCACACCGAGAAAATGAGAGGGGATTTACATTATTGAATACAACGGTGTGAGCTCCAAATGCTAAAGTAACGTGCAACAATGTCCAAACAGGGAGACCTAAATCTACCATTTGGTTCTTCACACATCCACGGGTAGCCCGGCAAATTTTCAGTTCATTTGGAAAATATTTCCTATTTGTTGGAATTAAAATGGGAGACAATTCAAATTTGAATTCAAACTTCAGTTTCAAATTCCGACTTCACTGAAATTCAAATTTGAGAGCACCATTGTGTTCCTCATACTACTTTTGGCTTATCCTCCAAGTTTGATCAAATTTGGGGGTTTTTTTGCTAGTTCAAATGGAAATGAAAAGAAAAGAAGAGGGGAGAAATGGGGCCCACTTGTCAGTAGACTTACCCCCGAAGTCTCCTCTGTTTCTCACTCGGCAGCCGAACGCAGCACACCAGCTCCCGGCCAGCACCAACCGACGTTGCCACCACCTTGTAACACCCCAAATTTTGATTCAAAACCCTAAACCATGTTCAGAGGGGAATTTAAAAATTTTTGGACGTGTTGCATGTTTTGCAAAAATTCAAATTCAAACTGGAATTCAAATTAGACTCAAAACAGAAAAGAAATGGAAAAAGAAAAAGAGAAAACGGGAAAAAACCGGCCAGTGGGCCGAAACCCGCCAGCCGGCCCAGTTTCCCCGTGCCAGCCCGCAGCCGCGCGCCCGCGCTATCCCTCACAGACAGGTGGGACCCACCTGTCATCCCTAACCCCGCGACCCCGGACTCTCCCTCGCGCGCGCAATCTTAACCGATCGGAATACCGCGTCCCTCAGCCCGAATTCCGGTCCCAGAAGAATCAAACTCGATCACAACTGACCCACCGCCCTTCCCCGGCTATAAAAACCCCAGCCCCGATCGGTTTTTCTCACGCGATCGCCGATTTTTATTCCGGTGAGCACCGAGACTTCGCCGGTGAATTCTGACCGATCTAAGCTCGAAAACTCTGATCTAACTCGCTGGTCTTGATCCACCGCCTCCGGGGAGCTTTGCAGGTGCAGAAAACTCAGAGACTTACGGTGTAAATCCAGCGCCGACGAGCTTCGCCGTGGTTTTGCCTCGGACCTCGCCGCCGATCACTTTCCAGGACCCCCGAGCTCGAGAAAACCACCGAGGTGAGATCCCTGACCTCCCCTCTACCGATCTATGCCATAAGATCACAGTTCTAGGCAGAATTCTCGCGGATCCGAAACTTTCCGGCGAGATCGCCACTTCCCGCCGCCGTGCGCCGCCGGCAGCGCCGCCCGCGCTCGATCAGAGCGACGTGGCCGCTTGTGCGCCGTTTATTTTAAATCGCACGGTAGACTTTAAAACCCCGCGTACCGGTTCGATGTTATAATCTCAGCCGTCGGTTTAAAATCGGACGGTCCACGTCAGCCCCGCGTTATAAAGACTGGAAGTCTTACGTGCTACCCCCTGGGGTTCTCGGGAAATAAGAGCTAGCCCCGGAAACTTCTGATCTAGCCCCTGGAACTCCAGAAAATCATGTAAATTCATTTAAAAATCAGTTTTAGCCCCTGGATTTAATAAAAATTAGGAAAAACACCTCTGATAAGTGTAGCTAGACCCCTGGAAATTATGAAAATAATATTATAGACCCTGTAATGGGGTGAGTTCATTATTTTAGCCCTGTTTAGTATTTAATTTAGAAAATGGAATATGTAACTAGTGTTTAAAAATTAAAAAGTGGGACAAACATAATTGTCAAAATTAATTAAAAACTTTCTCAGTACTTAGAAAACTTTGGAGTGAGATAAAAATATACTTTGGGCTGAAATGAATCTGTTTCATTTATTAATCACATTATTTAGTATAGGGACACATTTTTAAGTAAAGAATAGCTATAGAAAAATAGGGAAAATAATTATGAAATAGTTTACATCAGAGGCCAAGGTCAAAATATGTTATTCAATTATTTAGGACCAAAACCTATACTGTTTAGATGATGTGTATTACTAATTTCATAATAAAATACACAATTATGCATAGGAATATAAATCTGAAAATATAGCAACTAGTAAATGATAAATGGAGTTTTTAAAATTCAAAGAGTTCAGTTTAGGGTTGATAGAAATTATGAAGGCACATATGGAGAAGAAAAATACTTTTCTTACATACTTGGTAGTTTAATATAAGGAATTTATTTAAAACTGAAATACACACACACACATATATATATATATATATATATAGTATGTAAGTATAAATATGAACACCAAAGTAGGAATCATACACATATAAATAAAAGTGTGTGCAAGCCACAGGTCAACACACAAAGTAACCACAACACATATAATGGTGAATGAATTTCATAAATATGAATGTGTGGTTTGTATGAAGTAAGAAGTGTGAACTATGTCTTATGATTGTTGTTTTTCTTTTGCTATGTGTGATGGTATGAAGTAGAACCTGTTCAAGAGCAAGTAATTCCTTTCCAAGATCAGGACTACCCATTTCAAGAGCAGCAAGAAGGAGGCAAGTGTCCTTGACCACTTTGATCCTATGCTAGGATGTGTAGATAGAATTATTTGCATTGTCAAGTTTAATATGAAACCCATGCTAGAAAGTTTCCCTAGAATTGCATTACCTTGTTTCCTTGTAGCTTGGGTTGGAATTTATTTTGGTCATGTCATTTATTTACATGAATATGCTTAGCCATGCTTAGAATGGGATATTTGGGATATGAGATCATCAGTTTATTTTACCATACTCTTGAATGAGCTATTGTGAGTTATGTAGAGGTAGGGATCAAGGCAAGTTGGATGTTTTGGTTGTGTGCTGGGTGCACGAGACTTGGGTTTGTGTTTAGTACTTGCCTGGATCCTAAGGACCGGTTCATGGAGCATGTAACCTGGCTTTACAGTGCCAACCACATGCTGAGATGGGGCCGCTTGGCCAATTAATTAGGTGTATCCCCGGCGTAGTATGGGTGTTGGATGGTGCGGGGAGTAGGTGTCAGCTGGACTACCATATGAACCGCAAGGCTCAAGAGGGGGCCACTGCAGCGGGGTTGGAGCCTCTTGTATGCTGTTAGGGGTGAAACCTCAGTGGGCCCACGCTCGTCGGGAATCCCTTTGTAAAGGCTTTGTAGTGATCTCCTGGCTACACACCTGGGAAGTGTGAATGTGGATCGTAGCCACTGGCATAATGGAGGTTCTTTTAGTCCACCCGGCAACGGGGGATGAAATCACTACATGTGGGTACAGTGGTACAAACTCTGCAGAGTCAAAACTGTCTTGACAGCCGTGCTCACGGTTAAGAGCGGCCTGGACTTATTCATGATTAGAGGATTGATGGTTTTGGAAGTTAAGCGGGGAGCTTAACATTGGAAATGATGTTATGGTTATTGGATTATGATGATGGGATGGGAGATTTGGACCATTTCACCTGTGTAGTAATGTAGGTGCTTAATAAGCTAAGGTGATAGGTATTGATTGCGTACTGCTTTTACCATGAGTTCAACCTCTCCTTGTTCTAGCCATGCATGATATAATTTTCCCACACTTGCTGAGTACCATTGGTACTCAATCTTGCATATTTGTTGGTTTATATTGATGCTCAGGTCAAGATAATGAGGTGGTGTATAATGACCAAGACTTTGGACCCGAGGAAGGTTTTTAGGTTCATGAAGACCACCGGGCAACGCCTGTGATGGAGCCCTAAAGAATAATATTCCGCTGCTAGTTTATTTACTTGTGATGAACTTATTATTGTCCATCGAGACATTTACTATGTAAGACTTACTTATATTCGACACCTGGCTTGTAATAAATGATGCTTCACTATTTGTCATCACATGTATGAGAAAATGATCCTGGCATACATGTGATATTCACTTGGTTGTTCTTCGGAAAAACCGGGTGTGACAGAGGTGGTATCAGAGCCAAGGTTGCCCGTAGGAACGTGGACCTAGGTACAAATGGACGTATTTAAGGGCCCTATTTTCTTAAAAACTATTTTCCCAAGGTGTGGGTTGAAGAGTGTTATTTAAGGAGTCATTTTCTTCATCTTACCCCAAATTTTCATTCAAAATGGGATTTTTGTTTAAAAAGTTTATCTAACCTAATTTTTAAATTCTTTTTGTTTTAGATGGTTCGCATGATTCGCACTGCTCGCAAGTCCACGGGAGGGAGAGTTCCCGTAGTTGCCCTTGCCGAAAGAGAGGAGAGTCGTCTAGTGACGTACCTTTCCTACGGATTGGCAGTAGGAGACTTGTTGCGCCGTCTTCGACGTATGCTCGAAGCCGCAGGCAATACGGGCAAGCTAATCATCCACTATAACTCCACCAGGACCATCCGTGAGAAGAGGGAAGAATGGAGTTCGGAGATGAGGATTATACACGAGAATCAGCTGCTTAAGATTCACCACTCTCCAGCTTGCCGAGCAACACAAGTTGACGCGGAGAAAGATGTCACCGTATGCGGAGTTTTCCTATAACAACAGCTATCAAGCTAGTATGAAAATGTCACCGTTTGAAGCTTTGTATGGAAGGAAGTGCAGAACTCCCCTATTTTGGAACCAAACAGGAGGAAGTAAAGTGTTTGGTCCAGAAGTGCTACAAGAAGCCGAGGCAAAGGTGAGGGAGATTCGCAACAATTTGAGGATAGCACAAACACGCCAAAAGAGCTATGCCGATGTACGAAGAAGAGAGCTCGTTTTCAACGTGGGAGACTATGTTTGTCTCAAGGTGTCCCCTATCAGAGGGCTTCGTCGGTTCAAGGTGAAAGGGAAGTTGTCACCTCGATACATCGGACCCTTTCAAGTTTTGGAAAGAAAAGGCGAAGTGGCGTACCAACTAGAGTTACCGGTTCATCTATCGGACGTGCACGACGTATTCCATGTGTCACAACTCAAGAAATGCCTGAGGACGCCTGAAGAGGTGTTACCCATGAATGAAGTGGATGTAGCTGAAGATTTGTCTTATGCCGAGCAACCATACAAGATTTTGGAGACGATGGAACGCCTCACCAGAAACAAGAGAATCCGGATGTGCAAGGTGCAGTGGAAGCATCACTCAGAAGAGGAAGCCACCTGGGAACGGGAAGATGAGCTCAAGGCACAATTTCCGGAATTGTTTTCTTAGAAACACCAATCTCGAGGACGAGATTTCTTTTAAGGGGGGTAGAGCTGTAACACCTCAAATTTTGATTCAAAACCCTAAACCATGTTCAGAGGGGAATTTAAAAATTTTTGGACGTGTTGCATGTTTTGCAAAAATTCAAATTCAAACTGGAATTCAAATTAGACTCAAAACAGAAAAGAAATGGAAAAAGAAAAAGAGAAAACGGGAAAAAACCGGCCAGTGGGCCGAAACCCGCCAGCCGGCCCAGTTTCCCCGCGCCAGCCCGCAGCCGCGCGCCCGCGCTATCCCTCACAGACAGGTGGGACCCACCTGTCATCCCTAACCCCGCGACCCCGGACTCTCCCGCGCGCGCGCAATCGTAACCGATCGGAATACCGCGTCCCTCAGCCCGAATTCTGGTCCCAGAAGAATCAAACTCGATCACAACTGACCCACCGCCCTTCCCCGGCTATAAAAACCCCAGCCCCGATCGGTTTTTCTCACGCGATCGCCGATTTTTACTCCGGTGAGCACCGAGACTTCGCCGGTGAATTCTGGCCGATCTAAGCTCGGAAACTCTGATCTAACTCGCTGGTCTTGATCCACCGCCTCCGGGGAGCTTTGCAGGTGCAGAAAACTCGGAGACTTACGGTGTAAATCCAGTGCCGACGAGCTTCGCCGTGGTTTTGCCTCGGACCTCGCCGCCGATCACTTTCCAGGACCCCCGAGCTCAAGAAAACCACCGAGGTGAGATCCCTGACCTCCCCTCTACCGATCTATGCCATAAGATCACAGTTCTAGGCAGAATTCTCGCGGATCCGAAACTTTCCGGCGAGATCGCCGCTTCCCGCCGCCGTGCGCCGCCGGCAGCGCCGCCCGCGCTCGATCAGAGCGACGTGGCCGCTTGTGCGCCGTTTATTTTAAATCGCACGGTAGACTTTAAAACCCCGCGTACCGGTTCGATGTTATAATCTCAGCCGTCGGTTTAAAATCGGACGGTCCACGTCAGCCCCGCGTTATAAAGACTGGAAGTCTTACGTGCTACCCCCTGGGGTTCTCGGGAAATAAGAGCTAGCCCCGGAAACTTCTGATCTAGCCCCTGTAACTCCAGAAAATCATGTAAATTCATTTAAAAATCAGTTTTAGCCCCTGGATTTAATAAAAATTAGGAAAAACACCTCTGATAAGTGTAGCTAGACCCCTGGAAATTATGAAAATAATATTATAGACCCTGTAATGGGGTGAGTTCATTATTTTAGCCCTGTTTAGTATTTAACTTAGAAAATGGAATATGTAACTAGTGTTTAAAAATTAAAAAGTGGGACAAACATAATTGTCAAAATTAATTAAAAACTTTCTCAGTACTTAGAAAACTTTGGAGTGAGATAAAAATATACTTTGGGCTGAAATGAATCTGTTTCATTTATTAATCACATTATTTAGTATAGGGACACATTTTTAAGTAAAGAATAGCTATAGAAAAATAGGGAAAATAATTATGAAATAGTTTACATCAGAGGCCAAGGTCAAAATATGTTATTCAATTATTTAGGACCAAAACCTATACTGTTTAGATGATGTGTATTACTAATTTCATAATAAAATACACAATTATGCATAGGAATATAAATCTGAAAATATAGCGACTAGTAAATGATAAATGGAGTTTTTAAAATTCAAAGAGTTCAGTTTAGGGTTGATAGAAATTATGAAGGCACATATGGAGAAGAAAAATACTTTTCTTACATACTTGGTAGTTTAATATAAGGAATTTATTTAAAACTGAAACACACACACACATATATATATATATAGTATGTAAGTATAAATATGAACACCAAAGTAGGAATCATACACATATAAATAAAAGTGTGTGCAAGCCACAGGTCAACACACAAAGTAACCACAACACATATAATGGTGAATGAATTTCATAAATATGAATGTGTGGTTTGTATGAAGTAAGAAGTGTGAACTATGTCTTATGATTGTTGTTTTTCTTTTGCTATGTGTGATGGTATGAAGTAGAACCTGTTCAAGAGCAAGTAATTCCTTTCCAAGATCAGGACTACCCATTTCAAGAGCAGCAAGAAGGAGGCAAGTGTCCTTGACCACTTTGATCCTATGCTAGGATGTGTAGATAGAATTATTTGCATTGTCAAGTTAAATATGAAACCCATGCTAGGAAGTTTCCCTAGAATTGCATTACCTTGTTTCCTTGTAGCTTGGGTTGGAATTTATTTTGGTCATGTCATTTATTTACATGAATATGCTTAGCCATGCTTAGAATGGGATATTTGGGATATGAGATCATCAGTTTATTTTACCATACTCTTGAATGAGCTATTGTGAGTTATGTAGAGGTAGGGATCAAGGCAAGTTGGATGTTTTAGTTTTGTGCTGGGTGCACGAGACTTGGGTTTGTGTTTAGTACTTGCCTGGATCCTAAGGACCGGTTCATGGAGCATGTAACCTGGCTTTACAGTGCCAACCACATGCTGAGATGGGGCAGCTTGGCCAATTAATTAGGTGTATCCCCGGCGTAGTATGGGTGTTGGATGGTGCGGGGAGTAGGTGTCAGCTGGACTACCATATGAACCGCAAGGCTCAAGAGGGGGCCACTGCAGCGGGGTTGGAGCCTCTTGTATGCTGTTAGGGGTGAAACCTCAGTGGGCCCACGCTCGTCGGGAATCCCTTTGTAAAGGCTTTGTAGTGATCTCCTGGCTACACACCTGGGAAGTGTGAATGTGGATCGTAGCCACTGGCATAATGGAGGTTCTTTTAGTCCACCCGGCAACGGGGGATGAAATCACTACATGTGGGTACAGTGGTACAAACTCTGCAGAGTCAAAACTGTCTTGACAGCCGTGCTCACGGTTAAGAGCGGCCTGGACTTATTCATGATTAGAGGATTGGTGGTTTTGGAAGTTAAGCGGGGAGCTTAACATTGGAAATGATGTTATGGTTATTGGATTATGATGATGGGATGGGAGATTTGGACCATTTCACCTATGTAGTAATGTAGGTGCTTAATAAGCTAAGGTGATAGGTATTAATTGCGTAGTGCTTTTACCATGAGTTCAACCTCTCCTTGTTCTAGCCATGCATGATATAATTTTCCCACACTTGCTGAGTACCATTGGTACTCAATCTTGCATATTTGTTGGTTTATATTGATGCTCAGGTCAAGATAATGAGGTGGTGTATAATGACCAAGACTTTGGACCCGAGGAAGGTTTTTAGGTTCATGAAGACCCCCGGGCAACGCCTGTGATGGAGCCCTAAAGAATAATATTCCGCTGCTAGTTTATTTACTTGTGATGAACATATTATTGTCCATCGAGACATTTACTATGTAAGACTTACTTATATTCGACACCTGGCTTGTAATAAATGATGCTTCACTATTTGTCATGTAACACCCCAAACTTTTAGTCAAGATTCAAATCTTTGGATTTAGAACCATAAAACATGTTCAGAGGGGAATTTAGAAATTTTTGGACGTATTGCATGTTTTGCAAAAATTCAAATTCAAACTGGAATTCAAATTATACTCAAAACAGAAAAGAAATGAAAAAGAAAAAGGAAAACCGGAAAAAAAACTGGCCAGTGGGCCGAAACCCCAGCCGGCCCAGCAACCTCCCGCGCAGCCCGCCCCCGCGCGCGCCGCGCTGCCCCTCGCTGACGGGTGGGACCCGCCTGTCATCCCTAACCCCGCGACCCCGGACTCTTCTCCGCGCGCGCGCGATCGCAACCGATCGGGAAACCGCGCTCCGCAGCAGAATTCTGGACCCTGAGGACTCTAACTCGATCACAACAGAACCACCGCCCTCCCCCGGCTATAAAAGCAACCGATCCGATCAGTTTTTCGCACGCGATCGCCGATTTTCACTCCGGTGAGCACCGAGACTTCGCCGGTGAATTCTGGCCGATCTAAGCTCGGAAACTCTGATCTAACTCGTTGGTGTTGATCCACCGCCTCCGGGGAACTTTGCAGGTGCAGAAAACCCGAAGATATACGGTGCAAATCCAGCTCCGACGAGCTTCGCCGTGGTTTTGCCTCGGACCTCGCCGCAGAGCACTTTCCAGGACCCCCGAGCTCGAGAAAACCCCCGAGGTGAGATCCCTGACCTCCCCTCTACCGATCTAGGCCATAAGATCACAGTTCTAGGCAGAATTCTCGAGGATCCGAAAGTTTCCGGCGAGATCGCCGCTTCCCGCCGCCGTGCGCCGCCGGCAGCGCCGCCTGCGCTCGATCAGAGCGACGTGGCCGCTTGTGCGCCGTTTATTTTAAATCGCACGGTAGACTTTAAAACCCCGCGTACCGGTTCGATGTTATAATCTCAGCCGTCGGTTTAAAATCAGACGGTCCACGTCAGCCCCGCGTTATAAAGACTGGAATTCTTACGTGCTACCCCCTGGGGTTCTCTGGAATTGAGAGCTAGCCCCGGAAACTTCAGATCTAGCCCCTGGAACTCCAGAAAATCATGTAAATTCATTTAAAAATCAGTTTTAGCCCCTGGACTTAATAGAAATTAAGAAAAACACCTCTGAAAAGTGTAGCTAGACCCCTGGAAATTATGAAAATGATATTATAGACCCTGTAATGGGGTGAATTCATTATTTTAGCTCTGTTTAGTGTTTAATTTAGAAAATTGAATATGTAACTAGTGTTTAAATATTAAAAAGGGGGACAAACATAATTATCAAACTTATTAAAAACTTTCTCAGTACTTAGAAAACTTTGGAGTGAGATAAAAATATATTTTTGGGCTGAAATAAATCTGTTTCATCTATTATTCACATTTAATAGTATAGGGACACATTTTTAAGTAAAGAATAGTTAAAGAAAAATAGGGAAAATAATTATGAAATAGTATACATCAGAAGTCAAGGTCAAAATATGATCCTAAATTATTTAGGACCAGAACCTAATCTGTTTAAGTAGTGTGTATTACTAGTTTAATAATAAAATGCACAATTATGCATAAGAATATAAATCTGGAAATATAGAAACTAGTAAATGATAAATGGAGTTTCTAAAGTACAAAGAATTCAGTTTAGGGTTGATAGAAATTATGAAGGCACATATGGAGAAGAAAAATACTTTTCATACATACTTGGTAGTTTAATATATAAGGAATTTATTTAAAACTGAAACACACATATATATATGTATATATATATATAGTATGTGAGTATAAATATGAACACCAAAGTAGGAATCCTATACATGTAAATGAAAGTGTATGCAAGCCCCAAATCAACACACATAGAGTATCCACAACACATAAAATGGTAAAGAAACTTTCATAAATGTGAATGTGTGGTTTGTATGAAGTAGAAGTGTGAACTATGTCTTATGAGTGTTGTTTTTCTTTTGCTATGTGTGATGGTATGAAGTAGAACCTGCTCAAGAACAAGTTATTCAATTCCAAGACCAAGACTACCCATTTCAAGAGCAGCAAGAAGGAGGCAAGTGTCCTTGACCACTTTGATCCTATGCTAGGATGTGTAGATAGAATTATTTGCATTGTCAAATGAAATATGAAACCCATGCTAGGAAGTTTCCTTAGAATTGCATTACCTTGTTTCCTTGTAGCTTGGGTTGGGATTTATTTTGTCATGTCATTTATGTCCATGCACATGCTTAGCCATGTTTAGAATGGGATATTTGGGACATGAGATCATCAGTTTATATTACCATACTCTTGAATGAGATATTGTGAGTTATGTAGAGGTAGGGATCAAGGCAAGTTGGATGTTTTGGTTGTGTGCTGGGTGCACGAGACTTGGGTTTGTGTTTAGTACTTGCCTGGATCCTAAGGACCGGTTCATGGAGCATGTAACCCGGCTTTACAGTGCCAACCACATGCTGAGATGGGGCAGCTTGGCCAATTAATTAGGTGTATCCCCGGCGTAGTATGGGTGTGTTGGATGGTGCGGGGAATAGGAGTCAGCTGGACTGCCATATGAACCGCAAGGCTCAAGAGGGGGCCACTGCAGCGGGGTTGGAGCCTCTTGTATGCTGTTAGGGGTGAAACCTCAGTGGGCCCACGCTCGTCGGGAATCCCTTTGTAAAGGCTTCGTAGTGATCTCTTGGCCACACACCTGGGAAGTGTGAATGTGGTTCGTAGCCACTGGCATAATGGAGGTTCTTTTAGTCCACCCGGCAACGGGGGATGAAATCACTACTTGTGGGTACAGTGGTACAAACTCTGCAGAGTCAAAACTGTCTTGACAGCCGTGCTCACGGTTAAGAGCGGCCTGGACTTATTCATGATTAGAGAATTGATGGTTTTGGAAGTTAAGCGGGGAGCTTAACATTGGAAATGATGGTTATGGTTATTGGTTTATGATGATGGGATGGGAGATTTGGACTATTTCACCTGTGTAGTAATGTAGGTGCTTAATAAGCTAAGGTGATAGGTATTAATTGCGTAGTGCTTTAACCATGAGTTCAACCTCTCCTTGTTCTAGCCATGCATGATATAATTTTCCCACACTTGCTGAGTACCATTGGTACTCAACCTTGCATATTTGTTGGTTTATATTGCTGCTCAGGTCAAGATAATGAGGTGGTGTATAATGACCAAGACTTTGGACCTGAAGAAGGTTTTTAGGTTCATGAAGACCCCCGGGCAACACCTGTGATGGAGCCCTAAAGAATAATATTCCGCTGCTAGTTTATTTACTTGTGATGAAGCATTAGTGTCCATTGAGACATTTGAAATGTAAGACTTATTTATATTCGACACCTGGCTTGTAATAAATGATGCTTCACTATTTGTCATCACATGTATGAGAAAATGATCCTGGCATACATGTGATATTCACTTGGTTGTTTCTTCGGAAAAAAAAACCGGGTGTGACAGAGGTGGTATCAGAGCCAAGGTTGCCCGTAGGAACGTGGACCTAGGTAGAAATGGACGTATTTAAGGACCCTATTTTCTTAAAAACTATTTTCCAAGGTGTGGGTGAAAAAGTGTTATCAAAAGAGTCATTTTCCTCATCTTACCCCAACTTTCATTCAAAAATAGGATTTTTGTTTGAAATTTTATCTAACCTAATTTTAAATTCTTTTGTTTTAGATGGTTCGCATGATTCGCACCGCTCGTAAATCCACGGGAGGGAGAGTTCCCGTAGTTGCCCTTGCTGAAAGAGAGGAGAGTCGTCCAGTGACGTACCTTTCCTACGGATTGGCAGTAGGAGATTTGTTGCGCCGTCTTCGACGTATGCTCGAAGCCGCCGGCAATACGGGCAAGCTCATCATCCACTATAACTCCACCAGGACCATCCGTGAGAAGAGGGAAGAATGGAGTTCGGAGATGAGGATTATACACGAGAATCAGCTGCTTAAGATCCACCACTCTCCAGCTTGTCGAGCAACACAAGTTGACGCGGAGAGGGATGTCACTTGGGAGGCCATCACCTGCCAGAGCCACATCTATCGTCGCCACTTGGACAAAACTGAGTACATGTATGTCCTCCAACGTGAGAGTGGTACCACGGAGTACAAGTACCCACCGGTGCAGCAAGGGACTTCCCATGAGCACATGGACTTGTGCTTGGAGGATGCTGCTATGATCAGCACTCGGCTGCAGGAGTGTCAACAAGAGCTTCAGGATGTCCGAGACACCCTGAAGGAAACGGAGGCGTTGCTGCGAGCTTGCTTAAAGGCGAGAGAAAGAGGAGATGGGAATGAACTGTGTGTCACTGTGAGTGATCCATGGACTCCTGACTCCCCGGATCGCCGAGCGATCAGGCGTCGTCGCACTTCTCCACCAGCAGCCTCCCCACCCAAAGCAGAGTCAGAAGGTAGCCGAAATGAGGAGGAAGATCCCGAGGAGCCAGCTCAAGAGGAAGAGTAGTGTAGAGTCTTTCCCCTAGCTAGCAAGAGGTCGAGTAGTCGAGTCGTTACGTGGTTAATGGTGTGATAATGCTTGGTGTGTGACGTGAGTTGTGGAAGCCATGAGCAATTGTCCACAGCCTCGTCTTCAGATTGTTTGCTTTGGTGTGTAAACCCACAGGAAATAATAGTGCATTTATTGGGTATGAGATATAAAACCCTCGTAAGATTTAACAAAACTTCAACACTTCAAAGTACAAACAAGTGAAAGTAGTAAGATGATACCAAATGCTTTCAAATTAACATTTGTGATTCTGCCAGATGGCCGGAAGAGGAAGAGGACGTGCTGCCAACCCCGCCAACAACAATGATGAGGCATGCAACTCTCATCTTTCTGGAGGCCAGAACCGGGGTGGTCGCCGTGAAGAAGTTGATCCTCTCCACCAAATGCTGGAGAATCAAAATCAGCTCATCCAGAACTTGACTCAAGTAGTGGCCAACTTGCATCAAGTTCCACCTCCACAAGCTGCACCACGCCAACCAAGGTTGAGTGAGTTTCTAGGAACTCAACCTCCAAAGTTTGCAAGTGCTGCTGAACCTCTGGAGGCAGATGATTGGCTGAAGACCATTGAAAGTAAGATGAGGATCATACAATGCCAAGGGTATGAGAGGGTGCTGTTTGCCTCTCATCAATTGCAAGGACCTGCTGCTGATTGGTGGACCGCCTACGTGGCCGCCCATCATGACCCTGAGAGCATCACTTGGGAAGAGTTCAAGCGTAGCTTCCGCAACCATTACATCCCAAGAGGTGAACTCAAAAACAAGAGGAAAGAGTTTTTGGGACTGCAGCAGGGAAACATGACGGTGAGGGAATACCTCACTAAATTCACCCAACTGTCCCGTTATGCTCCACGAGACATAGAGACAGATGAGCAGAAACAAGATTGTTTCGTGGAAGGACTTACCGCAGAGATGCAGTGTGCAATGTCCTCTAATGAGTATGAAAGCTTTCAAAAGATGGTGGACAGAGCGTTTGTGGTGGAAAGGAAGCTGAAGGCCCTTGAAAATGAGAATAAGAGGAAGGCTGGGTGGTCACATCAAGCCTCAGGGAGCAACACCCGCCCACGTATGATGCAGCAACCTACGGGGCAGACAAGCCGTGCTGCGGTACCCTATTCAGCACCAAGAGGGTACAACCCAAACTACAGGCCACCCGCAGCACCAGCACAGCCGCAACGTCAGTTTATGCAGCAGCCTCGCCCTGCATATCCACCTCGACCAGCAGTACAAGGACCCCCAAACCAACCCCAAGACAACAAGGGCCAAGCATCTAAGATTGGGGTGCAATGTTTCAGCTGTGGTGAAGTGGGGCACTACGCCCATAAGTGTCCAAAGAAGAAGCCTACGCAGCCACAGCAGCAGAACGTAATGAGAGGACGGGTGAACCACGTCACTATGGAGGAAGCACAAGAGGCACCCGACGTGGTAGTTGGTAAGTTTCCTGCCAATTTACACCTTGCAACTCTGCTGTTTGATTCTGGTGCTACCCATTCGTTCATTGCTCAAGGGTTTGTTAAGAAGCATGACCTAGCAACCACACAAATGAACCATATGCTAGCGGTAAATTCTCCAGGTGGAGAAATAAGGACAAGACAAGTGTGTCCCAAAGTGAACCTAGACATTAATGGGGTAGTATTTACCGCTAACCTCATAGTGATCGATTCACAAGGGATAGATATTATTTTGGGTATGGATTGGTTGACCAAACATAATGGAATCATCCATTGTTCGACCAGAACGGTGGAACTAACTCACCCTAGTGGCACAAGAGTAAAGTTCATAACGATACACGAGCCTAGAAGGGACATTAAATTAAATCAAGTGGAGGTGAAAGTTGAGGAAATCAGGACTATCAGGGAATATCCAGATGTTTTTCCGGAGGAGTTGCCAGGAATGCCTCCCGACCGTGACGTGGAATTCGCAATCGAGCTAGTACCGGGAACAGCCCCGATATACAAGAGACCTTATCGAATGGACTCCAAGCAGCTAGAAGAGCTAAAGGATCATTTGAGAGAATTGACGGAAAAGGGGTATGTTCGTCCTAGTTCCTCACCATGGGGAGCTCCGGTAATATTTGTGCCTAAGAAAGATGGAACTCAAAGGTTATGCGTGGATTACCGTGCCTTGAATGAGGTAACCATCAAGAACAAGTACCCATTACCCCGCATTGAAGACTTGTTTGATCAGTTGAGGGGAGCTTGTGTGTTCTCGAAAATTGATCTCAGGTCGGGATACCACCAACTCAAGATAAGGCAATCTGATATTCCCAAGACAGCTTTCGTATCTCGGTACGGACTGTATGAATACACTGTCATGCCTTTCGGGCTAACCAATGCCCCGGCATATTTCATGTACCTCATGAACAAGGTATTCATGGAATATCTGGACAAATTTGTGGTGGTTTTCATAGATGATATTCTCGTCTTCTCCAAAGATGAAGAAGAACATGAGAAACATCTAAGGTTGGTGTTACAGAGGCTGAGAGAACACCAACTATATGCCAAGTTGAGCAAGTGTGAGTTTTGGCTAAAGAGAGTTCCCTTTTTAGGACATATAATCTCGGAGGGAGGAATCTCCGTAGATCCCGCCAAAATCGAAGATATCCAGAAATGGAAAACCCCTGAAAATGTCGGGGAAGTTCGAAGCTTTTTGGGATTGGCTGGATACTATCGACGATTTATTGAGGGATTCTCCAAGATCTCGAGACCTCTCACCAAACTGTTGGAAAAGGGAATCACTTTCACTTGGACGCCACAGTGCGATACGAGCTTTCAGGAGCTAAAGAAGAGATTGACAACAGCCCCCGTGTTGGTTATGCCAGATATGCAGAAGAATTTCACGGTGTACTGCGATGCCTCTGGAAACGGGTTGGGATGTGTTCTCATGCAAGAGGGACATGTCGTGGCATATGCATCCCGGCAGCTTCGGAAGCACGAGAAGAACTATCCTACACATGACTTAGAACTAGCTGCAGTGGTACACGCGTTGAAAATTTGGCGGCACTATTTGATGGGGAAGAGGACAGAGATATATACGGATCATAAGAGTTTGAAGTACATATTCACACAGCCAGATCTCAACCTTAGACAAAGGAGATGGTTAGAGCTAATCAATGACTTTGATGTAGGCATCAACTATCATCCCGGGAAAGCAAACGTCGTGGCCGATGCCTTGAGTCGGAAAGCGCAGGTCAATAAGTTGAGCTTGAAAGATATGCCTACAGAATTGAAGGACGAGGTTATAAGGCTCAATCTATGTCTAGTAAATAGTGGTGAAGCCATCGCCATGGAAGTGGACTCCACACTTGAACGAGACATACGCGAGGGACAAAAGAATGATGAGAAGATACAAGAGATCAGACAGCTCATCAAGGAGAATAAAGCTCCTGGTTTTAGAGAGGATGAACAAGGAACGGTGTGGCACGGGAAAAGGATCTGTGTGCCAGAAGTAAAGGAGATTCGTAAATTAATTTTGAAGGAGGCTCACGATTCCGACTATTCCATTCATCCTGGGAGTACGAAGATGTATCAGGACCTCAAAAGCAGGTATTGGTGGTATGGCATGAAGCGAGATGTCGCGGAACATGTTGCCCTATGTGACACATGTCAGTTGGTGAAAGCAGAACATCAACGACCCGCGGGATTATTGCAACCACTCAAAGTGCCTGAATGGAAGTGGGAAGAAATCAGCATGGATTTTGTCGTGGGATTGCCTAGGACCCAATCCGGGTATGATTCAATATGGGTCATTATTGATCGGCTAACCAAGGTAGCTCATTTCATCCCTGTGAAAGAAAGCTACAGCGGATCCAAATTGGCAGAATTGTACATGTCAAGGATCGTGTGTTACCATGGAGTGCCAAAGAAGATAGTGTCGGACCGAGGGACACAGTTCACCTCGAGGTTTTGGCAAAAGTTGCATGAAACCATGGGAACCCATCTGAATTTTAGTTCTGTCTATCATCCCCAAACTGACGGGCAGACGGAGAGAACCAATCAGATTCTTGAAGACATGTTGAGGGCATGTGCACTCAAAAACAATAGGAGTTGGGACAAGAACTTACCGTATGCGGAGTTTTCCTATAACAACAGTTATCAAGCTAGTATGAAGATGTCACCGTTTGAAGCTTTGTATGGAAGGAAATGCAGAACTCCCCTATTTTGGAACCAAACAGGAGAAAGTAAAGTGTTTGGTCCCGAAGTGCTACAAGAAGCCGAGGCGAAGGTGAGGGAGATTCGCAACAATTTGAGGATAGCACAAACACGCCAAAAGAGCTATGCCGATGTACGAAGAAGAGAACTCGTTTTCAACGTGGGAGACTATGTTTATCTCAAGGTGTCCCCTATCAGAGGACTTCGTCGGTTCAAAGTAAAAGGGAAGTTGTCACCTCGATACATCGGACCCTTTCAAGTTTTGGAAAGAAAAGGCGAAGTGGCGTACCAACTAGAGTTGCCGGTTCATCTGTCGGACGTGCACGATGTGTTCCATGTGTCGCAACTCAAGAAATGTCTGAGGACGCCTGAGGAGGTGTTACCCATGAACGAAGTGGATGTAGCTGAGGATTTGTCTTATGCCGAGCAACCATACAAGATTTTGGAGACAATGGAACGTATCACCAGAAATAAGAGAATCAGAATGTGCAAGGTACAGTGGAAGCATCACTCAGAGGAGGAAGCCACCTGGGAACGGGAAGATGAGCTTAAGGCACAATTTCCGGAATTATTTTCTTAGAAACACCAATCTCGAGGACGAGATTTCTTTTAAGGGGGGTAGAGCTGTAACACCCCAAATTTTTAGTCAAGATTCAAATCTTTGGATTTAGAACCATAAAACATGTTCAGAGGGGAATTTAGAAATTTTTGGACGTATTGCATGTTTTGCAAAAATTCAAATTCAAACTGGAATTCAAATTATACTCAAAACAGAAAAGAAATGAAAAAGAAAAAGGAAAATCGGAAAAAAAACTGGCCAGTGGGCCGAAACCCCAGCCGGCCCAGCAACCTCCCGCGCAGCCCGCCCCCGCGCGCGCCGCGCTGCCCCTCGCTGACGGGTGGGACCCGCCTGTCATCCCTAACCCCGCGACCCCGGACTCTTCTCCGCGCGCGCGCGATCGCAACCGATCGGGAAACCGCGCTCCGCAGCAGAATTCTGGACCCTGAGGACTCTAACTCGATCACAACAGAACCACCGCCCTCCCCCGGCTATAAAAGCAACCGATCCGATCAGTTTTTCGCACGCGATCGCCGATTTTCACTCCGGTGAGCACCGAGACTTCGCCGGTGAATTCTGGCCGATCTAAGCTCGGAAACTCTGATCTAACTCGTTGGTCTTGATCCACCGCCTCCGGGGAACTTTGCAGGTGCAGAAAACCCGAAGATATACGGTGCAAATCCAGCTCCGACGAGCTTCGCCGTGGTTTTGCCTCGGACCTCGCCGCAGAGCACTTTCCAGGACCCCCGAGCTCGAGAAAACCCCCGAGGTGAGATCCCTGACCTCCCCTCTACCGATCTAGGCCATAAGATCACAGTTCTAGGCAGAATTCTCGAGGATCCGAAAGTTTCCGGCGAGATCGCCGCTTCCCGCCGCCGTGCGCCGCCGGGCAGCGCCGCCTGCGCTCGATCAGAGCGACGTGGCCGCTTGTGCGCCGTTTATTTTAAATCGCACGGTAGACTTTAAAACCCCGCGTACCGGTTCGATGTTATAATCTCAGCCGTCGGTTTAAAATCAGACGGTCCACGTCAGCCCCGCGTTATAAAGACTGGAATTCTTACGTGCTACCCCCTGGGGTTCTCTGGAATTGAGAGCTAGCCCCGGAAACTTCAGATCTAGCCCCTGGAACTCCAGAAAATCATGTAAATTCATTTAAAAATCAGTTTTAGCCCCTGGACTTAATAGAAATTAAGAAAAACACCTCTGAAAAGTGTAGCTAGACCCCTGGAAATTATGAAAATGATATTATAGACCCTGTAATGGGGTGAATTCATTATTTTAGCTCTGTTTAGTGTTTAATTTAGAAAATTGAATATGTAACTAGTGTTTAAATATTAAAAAGGGGGACAAACATAATTATCAAACTTATTAAAAACTTTCTCAGTACTTAGAAAACTTTGGAGTGAGATAAAAATATATTTTTGGGCTGAAATAAATCTGTTTCATCTATTATTCACATTTAATAGTATAGGGACACATTTTTAAGTAAAGAATAGTTAAAGAAAAATAGGGAAAATAATTATGAAATAGTATACATCAGAAGTCAAGGTCAAAATATGATCCTAAATTATTTAGGACCAGAACCTAATCTGTTTAAGTAGTGTGTATTACTAGTTTAATAATAAAATGCACAATTATGCATAAGAATATAAATCTGGAAATATAGAAACTAGTAAATGATAAATGGAGTTTCTAAAGTACAAAGAATTCAGTTTAGGGTTGATAGAAATTATGAAGGCACATATGGAGAAGAAAAATACTTTTCATACATACTTGGTAGTTTAATATATAAGGAATTTATTTAAAACTGAAACACACATATATATATGTATATATATATATAGTATGTGAGTATAAATATGAACACCAAAGTAGGAATCCTATACATGTAAATGAAAGTGTATGCAAGCCCCAAATCAACACACATAGAGTATCCACAACACATAAAATGGTAAAGAAACTTTCATAAATGTGAATGTGTGGTTTGTATGAAGTAGAAGTGTGAACTATGTCTTATGAGTGTTGTTTTTCTTTTGCTATGTGTGATGGTATGAAGTAGAACCTGCTCAAGAACAAGTTATTCAATTCCAAGACCAAGACTACCCATTTCAAGAGCAGCAAGAAGGAGGCAAGTGTCCTTGACCACTTTGATCCTATGCTAGGATGTGTAGATAGAATTATTTGCATTGTCAAATGAAATATGAAACCCATGCTAGGAAGTTTCCTTAGAATTGCATTACCTTGTTTCCTTGTAGCTTGGGTTGGGATTTATTTTGTCATGTCATTTATGTCCATGCACATGCTTAGCCATGTTTAGAATGGGATATTTGGGACATGAGATCATCAGTTTATATTACCATACTCTTGAATGAGATATTGTGAGTTATGTAGAGGTAGGGATCAAGGCAAGTTGGATGTTTTGGTTGTGTGCTGGGTGCACGAGACTTGGGTTTGTGTTTAGTACTTGCCTGGATCCTAAGGACCGGTTCATGGAGCATGTAACCCGGCTTTACAGTGCCAACCACATGCTGAGATGGGGCAGCTTGGCCAATTAATTAGGTGTATCCTCGGCGTAGTATGGGTGTGTTGGATGGTGCGGGGAATAGGAGTCAGCTGGACTGCCATATGAACCGCAAGGCTCAAGAGGGGGCCACTGCAGCGGGGTTGGAGCCTCTTGTATGCTGTTAGGGGTGAAACCTCAGTGGGCCCACGCTCGTCGGGAATCCCTTTGTAAAGGCTTCGTAGTGATCTCTTGGCCACACACCTGGGAAGTGTGAATGTGGTTCGTAGCCACTGGCATAATGGAGGTTCTTTTAGTCCACCCGGCAACGGGGGATGAAATCACTACTTGTGGGTACAGTGGTACAAACTCTGCAGAGTCAAAACTGTCTTGACAGCCGTGCTCACGGTTAAGAGCGGCCTGGACTTATTCATGATTAGAGAATTGATGGTTTTGGAAGTTAAGCGGGGAGCTTAACATTGGAAATGATGGTTATGGTTATTGGTTTATGATGATGGGATGGGGGATTTGGACTATTTCACCTGTGTAGTAATGTAGGTGCTTAATAAGCTAAGGTGATAGGTATTAATTGCGTAGTGCTTTAACCATGAGTTCAACCTCTCCTTGTTCTAGCCATGCATGATATAATTTTCCCACACTTGCTGAGTACCATTGGTACTCAACCTTGCATATTTGTTGGTTTATATTGCTGCTCAGGTCAAGATAATGAGGTGGTGTATAATGACCAAGACTTTGGACCTGAAGAAGGTTTTTAGGTTCATGAAGACCCCCGGGCAACACCTGTGATGGAGCCCTAAAGAATAATATTCCGCTGCTAGTTTATTTACTTGTGATGAAGCATTAGTGTCCATTGAGACATTTGAAATGTAAGACTTATTTATATTCGACACCTGGCTTGTAATAAATGATGCTTCACTATTTGTCATCACATGTATGAGAAAATGATCCTGGCATACATGTGATATTCACTTGGTTGTTTCTTCGGAAAAAAAAACCGGGTGTGACATGTCATCACATGTATGAGAAAATGATCCTGGCATACATGTGATATTCACTTGGTTGTTCTTCGGAAAAACCGGGTGTGACACACCTCCTGCTCGTGTGCTTCGGTGGTCGAAGGCTAGAAGCAGCGCTCTGACACGTGAACCATTTCCCCCTCACGCTGTTCACCATCGCCCTCCAATCTCTACCTCACACACACCCGAAGCAAACTCACGACAACCCGACGCTCTCGGTTCCCCGGCGATCACACGACACAAGCCCCCTCGTGCCCAACGTTCTACATGAAAAAGGATCACTCTAAGGGGCTGAACACAACCGTTCCGACCTCCCCTTCTCTCTTGCACGATCGGTAGAGAATTTTGCCATTGAGTGCTTTGGTGTGCATAAGACCGAGCCGCACAAACTTTCAAAATTCATCGTAATCATTCCACCATCACTTAGGCCGAGCTACAAACATGATCTGGACATGTCACACCCGGTTTCTCCGAAGAACCACCGAGTGAATACCACATGAATGCCAGGATCATTCTCTCATACATGTGATGACAAATAGTGAAGCATCATTTATTACAAGCCAGGTGTCGAATATAAATAAGTCTTACATAGCATACGTCTCGATGGACGATAATAAAACAGCAGCGGAATATAAATCTTGTGGGGCTCCATCACAGGCGTTGCCCGGGGGACTCCATGAACCTAGAATCCTTCTTCGGGTCCGAAGTCTTGGTCATTAAACACCACATTATCCCCTTGACCTGAGCAGCAATTTAAACCAACAAATATGCAAGTTTGAGTACCGTTGGTACTCAGCAAGTGTGGGAAAGTTATGTCATGCATGGCCAGAGCAAGGAGACGTTGAACTCGTGTTAAAGCACTACGCAATTAATACCTATCACCTTAGCTTATTAAGCACCTACATTACTACACAGGTGAAATGGTCCCAATCTCCCAACCCATCATCAGAATCAAATAACCATAACATCAATCCCAATGTTAAGCTCCCTGCTCAACATCCTCAACTTCCAAAGCCATCATCCTCTAATCATGAATATGTCCAAGCCTCTCTTGACCATGAGCACGGCTGTCAAGACAGTTTTGACTCCACAGAGTTTGCACCACTGTACCCACATGTAGTGATTTCATCCCCCGTTGCCGGGTGGACTAAAAGAACCTCCATTATGCCAGTGGCCGCGAACCACATTCACACTTCCCAGGTGTGTAGCCAGGAGATCACTACGAAGCCTTTATAAAGGGATTCCCGACGAGCGTGGGCCCACTAAGGTTTCACCCCTAACAGCATACAAGAGGCTCCAGCCCCGCTGCAGTGGCCCCCTCTTGAGCCTTGCGGTTCATATGGTAGTCCAGCTGACACCTACTCCCCGCACCATCAAACACACCCATACTACGCCGGGGATACACCTAATTAATTGGCCAAGCTGCCCCATCTCAGCATGTGGTTGGCACGGTAAAGCCAGGTTACATGCTCCATGAACCGGTCCTTAGGATCCAGGCAAGTACTAAACACAAACCCGAGTCTCGTGCACCCAGCACCAACAAAATCATCCAACTTGCCTCGATCCCTACCTCTACATAACTCATAATATCCCATTCAAGAGTAAGGTAAATAAATTTATGATCTCATATCCCAATTATCCCATTCTAAGCATGGCTAAGCATAAGCATATAAATAAATAACATGATAAAAAAATCCCAACCCAAGCTACAAGGAAACAAGGTAATGCAATTCTAGGGAAACTTCCTAGCATGGGTTTCATAGTTCAATTGACAATGCAAATAATTCTATCTACACATCCTAGCATAGGATCAAAGTGGTCAAGGACACTTGCCTTCTTCCTGCTACTCTGGGAATGGAAAGTCTTGGTCTTGGAAGGGGAGAACTTGCTCTGGGGCAGGTTCTACTCATGCCAATACACATAGCAAAAGAAAAACAACAATCCATAAGCCATAGTTCACACTTTCACTCATGCAAACCACACATACATACATATGGGAATCATTCACATTACTAAGTGTTCTGGTTATCCTAGATGTGTTGATTTTTGGCCTACATGCACTTTTAAACATACATATATTATTTCTAACTTCTATGTTCAGATTTCTATTTGCACACTATATATGAAGTTCCAATTTGACCAAATCCTTTATATTTAATTATTACACTTCTTAGCCACAAAGTTTGTATAAAAGGTATTTTCCTACTCCAAATAGGTTTTCAGATCTTTTACCAAATCCTAAATTGAGGCTTTTCGATTTGGAGAACTTCAGTTATCATTTTTCTAATTATGCATACCTATTTTCCTATATTTTTCAGATTTATTTTCTATGCCTAAAAGTGAATTTTAATATTAAATAGTAGGGCATATCATCTAAACAGAATAGGTTCTGATCTAAAATATTAAATAATATATTTTTTAACATCTCCTCTGATGTGAACTAATTTAAATTTATTTTATCAGTTTTTAGAATTATTTACTAGCCTAAAAATGTGTTTCTAGAACTAATAAATATGAACAACACTTAGGCAGATTTCATTTCATCCTAAAATCTATTTCTAACTCATTCTAAAGTTTTCCAAGCACTAGGAGGGTTTAAATTTGAATTTGCAATGTGTTTGCCTTACCTTTTAAAATTTAAGTCCTAGTGACATATTCAATTTTCTGATTTTAATCTCATAAAGGGTCAAAAAGGTAAATCCACACTACTGCAGGGTCTAATTTATTATTTCTTAAATTTCCAAGGGTCTAACTACACATAACAGAGGGCTTTTCCTATTTTTTATTAAGTCTAGGGGCTAAAATCGATTTTTAAATGAATTTACACGAATTTCTGAAGTTCCAGGGGCTAGATCAGAAGTTTTCGGGGCTAGCTCGTGTTTTCCGAGATCCCCAGGAGGTAGCGCGTAAGAATCCCGGCCTTTATAAAGCGGGGCTGATGTGGACCGTCCGATTTAAAATAGACGGCTCAGATTAGATCGCTGAACCGGTACGTGCGGGTTTTAATTCTACCGTGTGATTTAAAATAGACGGCCCTCAAGGGGCCACGTCGCCCTGGCCGTGTGCGGGCGGCGCTGCCCGGCGGCGCGCGGCGGCGGGAGGCGGCGATCTCGCCGGAGATCTTCGGGTTTTCGTCCATACTTCCTAAAACCTGGATTTCTTGGCATAGAACGGTAGAGGGGAGGTCGGGGATCTCACCTCGGGGTTTTTCTTGAGCTCGGAGGCCCTGGAAGGTGGTCGGCGGCGAGGTCCGAGATGAAATTGCAGCGGTGCTCGCCGGAGCTGCGTCTAGAGTGCAAAACACCGGGTTTTCTTCACCTGTGTGACTCCCAGGAGACGGTGGAACATGATCGGCGCGTTAGATCAGAAAACCCGAGCAAGGATCGAAAGAAAATGGTGATCGAAGCTTCGGTTCTCATCGGAGAGAAAAGTGGAGCGCGCTGGGGAATTCGGCAAGTTTCTTTGCGGGAATTTCACGAGGAGAGGCAGCGGAGGATCGGTTTGGTTAAATAGAAGCGTCCGGGGCCGAAGATCGGGCTGGTGGCGCGGGTTTTCGGAGGTGGTTTGGATTCGGGTGCGGGGAAGAGTCCGGTCGGTTGGCGCGCGCTGGAGGTAGGAGATGACACGCGGGCCCCGCGTGTCAGTGAGAGGAAGAGAGGGGCGCGGGTTTGGGCTGGCGTGGGGAGATAGTGGGCCGGCTGGCGGGTTTCGGCCCACTGGCCGGCTGGGGTTTTCTTATTCTTTTTCTTTTTTCCTTTTCTTTTCTGTTTTGATTTGAATTTGAATTCCAGTTTGAATTAATTTTCTGCACCACATGCAATACGTCCAGAAAATTTTAAATTCTCCTCTTTAGCAGATTTTGGGGTGTTACAACTCTACCCCCCTTAAAAGAAATCTCGTCCTCGAGATTTGGTGGTTCTAGGAAAACAATTCCGGAAACTGTGACTTAAGCTCGTCTTCTCGCTCCCATGTGGCTTCCTCTTCCTAGTGATGCTTCCACTGCACCTTGCACATCTGAATTCTTTTATTTCTTGTGAGGCGTTCCATTGTCTCCAAAACCTTGACCGGTTGCTCGGCATAAGACAGATCCTCTCCTACGTCAACCTCATTCATGGGTAACATCTCTTCAAGCGTCCTTAGACATTTCTTGAGCTGTGACACATGGAATACATCGTGCACATCCGATAGGCGAGCCGGTAACTCAAGTTGATATGCCACTTCGCCTTTTCTCTCCAGGATCTGAAAGGGTCCGATGTATCGAGGTGATAACTTCCCTTTCACCTTGAACCAACGAAGTCCTCGGATTGGGGACACCTTGAGATAAACATAGTCCCCCACATTGAAAACGAGCTCTCTTCTCCGTACATCGGCATAGCTCTTTTGTCGTGTTTATGCTATCCTCAAGTTGTTGTGGATTTCCCTCAGTTTCGCCTCGGCTTCTTGTAGTACCTCGGGCCCAAACACTTTACTCTCCCCTGTTTGGTTCCAAAATAGTGGAGTTCTGCACTTCCTCCCATACAAAGCCTCAAATGGTGAAATCTTCATACTAGCCTGATAGCTGTTGTTATAGGAGAACTCCACATATGGTAATCTCTTATCCCAACTCCTATTGTTCTTGAGCGCACATGCTCTCAGCATATCCTCAAGGATCTGATTGGTTCTTTCCGTCTATCCGTCAGTCTGGGGATGATAGGCAGAACTAAAATTCAGATGAGTTCCCATGGTTTCATGTAACTTCTGCCAGAACCTTGAGGTGAACTATGTCCCTCGATCTGACACCATCTTCTTTGGCACTCCATGGAAACACAGGATCCTTGACATGTACAATTCTGCCAATTTGGATCCGCTATAGCTTTCTTTCACGGGGATGAAATGAGCTACCTTGGTTAGCCTGTCGATGATGACCCATATCGAATCATATCCAGATTGGGTCCTGTGTAGTCCCACTATGAAGTCCATACCTATTTCTTCCCATTTCCATTTAGGCACTTTGAGTGGTTGCAATAATCCTGTGGGTCGTTGATGTTCTGCTTTCACCAACTGACATGTGTCACATAGGGCAAAATGTTCCGCGACATCCCGCTTCATGCCATACCACCAATACCTGCTCTTGAGGTCATGATACATCTTCGTACTCCCAGGATGAATGGAATAGTCGGAATCATGAGCCTCCTTCAAAATCAATTCACGGATCTCCTTCACTTCAGGCACACAGATTCTTTTCCCGTGCCACACCGTACCTTGTTCATCCTCTCTGAAACCAGGGGCTTTATTATCCTTGATGAGTTCTCTGATTTCTTGTATCTTTTCATCATTCTTTTGACCATCGCGTATGTCTTGCTCTAATATGGAGTTCACTTCCATGGCGATGGCCTCACCACTATTCACCAGACATAGATTGAGTTTTACAACCTCTTCCTTCAGTTCTGTAGGCATGTCCTTTAAGCTTAACCTATTTTGACCTGCACCTTCCGGCTTAAAGCATCTGCTACGACGTTCGCTTCCCTAGGATGATAGTTGATGCCCACATCAAAGTCGTTGATTAGCTCTAACCATCTCCTTTGTCTGAGGTTGAGATCTGGCTGTGTGAAAATATACTTTAAGCTCTTATGATCCGTATATATCTATGTCCTCTTCCCCATCAGGTAATGCCGCCAAATCTTCAACGCGTGTACCACTGCGGCTAGCTCTAGGTCATGCGTAGGATAGTTCTTCTCGTGCTTCCGGAGCTGCCGGAATGCATACGCCATGACATGCCCCTCTTGCATGAGAACACATCCCAACCCGTTTCCAGAGGCATCACAGTACACCGAAAAGTTCTTCTGCAGATCTGGCATAACTAGCACTAGGGCTGTTGTCAATCTTTTCTTCAGCTCTTGAAAACTCGTCTCACACTGCGGTGTCCATGTGAATGTGATTCCCTTCTCCAACAATTTGGTGAGGGGTCTCGAAATCTTGGAGAAACCCTCGATAAACCGTCGATAATACCCATCCAATCCTAAGAAGCTTTGAACTTCCCCGACATTCTCAGGGGTCTTCCACTTCTGTACATCCTCGATCTTGGCGGGATCTACGGAGATTCCTCCCTCCGAAATTATATGTCCTAATAAGGGAACTCTATTCAACCAAAATTCACACTTTCTCAGCTTGGCATATAGTTGGTGTTCTCTCAGTTTTTGCAACACCAACCTTAAATGCCTCTCATGTTCTTCTTCATCTTTGGAAAAGACGAGAATGTCATCAATGAAAACCACCACAAATTTGTCCAGATATTCCATGAATACCTTGTTCATGAGATACATGAAGTATGTCGGGGCATTAGTTAGCCCGAAAGGCATGACGGTGTATTCATACAGCCCGTACCGATATACGAAAGCTGTCTTTGGAATGTCAGTTTGTCTTATCTTAAGTTGGTGGTATCCCGACCTGAGATCAAATTTTGAGAACACACAAGCTCCCCTCAACTGATCAAGTAAGTCTTCAATGCGGGGTAATGGGTACTTGTTCTTGATGGTTACTTCATTCAAAGCACGGTAGTCTACGCATAACCTTTGGGTTCCGTCCTTCTTGGGCACAAATATCGCTGGAGCTCCCCATGGTGAGGAACTAGGACGAATATACCCCTTCTCTGTCAATTCCCTTATATGCTCCTTGAGCTCTTCCAGCTGTTTGGAGTCCATCCGATAAGGCCTCTTGTATATTGGAGCTGTTCCAGGCACTAGCTCAATCGCGAATTCCACTTCACGATCGGGAGGCATACCTGGCAACTCCTCCGAAAAAACATCTGGATATTCCTTGATAATCCTTATCTCTCCCACTTCCACCTCAACTTTATTGAGTTTAATGTCCCTTCTAGGCTCTTGCACGGCTATGAACTTCACTTTCGTGCCACTAGTGTGAGTTAGTTCCACCGTTCTGGTCGAACAGTGGATGATACCTTTATGTTTGGTCAACCAATCCATACCCGAAATAATATCAATCCCTTGTGAGTCTATCACTATGAGGTTTGCAGTAAATACTACCCCATTAATGTCTAGATTCACCTTGGGACACACTTGTCTTGTCCTTATTTCTCCTCCTGGAGAGTTCACTGCTAGCATATGGTTCATTTGTGTTGTTGCTAGATCATGCTTCTTAACAAACCCTTGAGCAATGAACGAGTGGGTAGCACCAGAATCAAACAACAGGGTTGCAATGTGTAAATTGGCAGGAAACTTACCAATTACCACGTCAGGTGCCTCTTGCGCTTCCTCCATGGTCACATGGTTCACCCGTCCTCGCATCACATTCTGCTGTGGTGGCGGCATGGGCTTCTTCTTTGGACACTTATGGGCGTAGTGCCCCACTTCACCACAGTTGAAGCATTGAACCCCAACCTTAGGTGCCTGGCTTTTGTTGTCTTGGGGTTGGTTCTGTGGTCCTTGCACTGCTGGTCGAGGTTGATATGTGAGACGAGGCTGCTGTACAAACTGACGCTGCGGGTGTGCCGGTGCTGATGGAGGCCTGAAATTCAGGTTGTACCCTCTAGGTGCTGAGTAGGGTACCACAGCACGGCTCGTCTGCTCTGCGGTTTGCTGCATCAGACGTGGGCGTTTGTTGCTACCCGAGGCTTGGTGTGACCATCCCGCCTTCCTCTTGTTTTCATTTTCCAAGGCCTTCAGCTTCCTCTCCATGACAAATTCTCTGTCTACCATCTTTTGGAAGCTTTCATACTCGTTGGAGGACATTGCACACTGCATTTCTGTAGTAAGTCCTTCCACAGAGCAGTCCTGTTTCTGCTCATCAGTTTCGATGTCCCGTGGTGCATAACGGGATTGTTAGGTGAACTTAGTGAGGTATTCCCTCACAGTCATGTTTCCTTGCTGCAGTCCCAAGAACTCCTTTCTCTTGTTTTTGAGTTCACCCCTTGGTATGTAATGGTTGCGGAAACTGCGCTTGAACTCTTCCCAAGTGATGTTCTCAGGGTCATGATGGGCTGCCACGTAAGCGGTCCATCAATCAGCAGCAGGTCCATGCAATTGGTGAGAGGCAAACAGCACCCTCTCATACCCTTGGCATTGTATGATCCTCATCTTGCTCTCAACGGTCTTTAGCCAGTCATATGCCTCCAGAGGTTCAGCAGCACTTGCAAACTTTGGAGGTTGAGTCCCTAGAAACTCAATCAACCTTGGTTGGCGTGGTGCAGCTTGTGGGGGTGGAGCTTGGTGCAAGTTGGCCACCACTTGAGTTAGGATCTGGATGAGCTGATTCTGATTTTCAAGCATTTGGTGGATGGGATCAGCTCCTTCACGGCGACAACCCCTGTCCTGTCCTCCAGAAAGATGAGGGTTGCCGGCCTCATCGTTGATGTTGGTGGGGTTGGCACCACGACCCTTTCCTCTTCCGGCCATCTATCATGATCAACCAAATGTCAATTTAAAGCATTACGTATTAACTTCCCAATTTGCTTGTTTAAACTTAAACTTTTGAGGCCTTATTATATTTACATTTTCTGAGGGTTTCACGTCTCACGCGAAAATAAATGCACTCTTAATTCATAGGGGTTCACACATCAAAGCAAAACAACTTGAAGACGAGGTTGTGGACAAATGCCCATGGATTCCACAACTCACGTCACACACCAAACATTAACACACCATTAACTAAGATATTGACTCGACTACTCGATAACCTGCTGAACTAGGGGAAAGGACTCTACACGACTCGTATCATTGAGCTGGCTCCTCGGGGTCTTCCTCATTATTGCGGCTGCCCTCTGACTCCGCTTTGGGTGGGGAAGCTGCTGGTGGAGAAGTGCGGCGACGCCTGCTCGCCCGGCGGTCTGGGGAGTCAGGAGTCCATGTGTCATTCACGGTGACACACAGTTCATTCCCATCTCCTCTTTCTCTTGCCCTCAAGCTGGCTCGAAGCAACGCCTCAGTCTCCTTCAGGGTGTCACGAACATCCTGGAGCTCCTGCAGGCACTCCTGCAGTCGAGTGCTGAGCATAGCAACATTCTCCAAGCACAGGTCCATGTGCTCATGGGAAGTCCCCTGCTGCACTGGCGGGTACTTGTACTCCGCTGTACCACTCTCACGCTGGAGGACATACATATACTCAGTCATGTCCAGGTGGCGACGGTAGATGTAACTCTGGCAGGTGATGGCCTCCCAGGTGACATCCTTCTTGGCATCGACCTGTGTCGTTCGACAAGCTGGAGAGCGGTGGATCTTGAGCAGCTGATTTTCATGGATAATCCTCATTTCTTAACTCCATTCTTTCCGCTTCTCACGGATGGTCCGGGTGGAGCTGTAGTGTATGATTAGCTTGCCCGTATTGCCGGCAGTGTGGAGCATACGCCGTAGACGGCGCAACAAGCCTCCTACTGCCAATCCGTAGGAGTGGTACGTCACCGGACGATTCTCCTCTCTCAGGGCAAAGGCAACTACAGGAACTCTCCCTCCGGTGGACTTGCGGGCGGTGCGGATCATGCGAACCATCTAAAACATAAAGCATTTAAAATTAAGTTAGATAAGAGTTAAACAAAAATTGTATTTTGAATAAAAGTTAGGGTAAGATGAATAAAGTGACCCCTTTAAATCACACCTTCAACCCACACCTTTGTAAAATAGTTTTTAGGAAAATAGGGTCCTTAAATACGTCCATTTCTACCTAGGTCCACGTTCCTACGGGCAATCTTGGCTCTGATACCACTTCTGTCACACCCGGCTTCTCCGAAGAACCACCGAGTGAATACCACATGTACGCCAGGATCATTCTCTCATACATGTGATGACAAATGGTGAAGCATCATTTATTACAAGCCAGGTGTCGAATATAAATAAGTATTACATAGCATACGTCTCGATGGACGATAATAAGTTCATAACATGTAAATAAAACAGCAGCGGAATATAAATCTTGTGGGGCTCCGTCACAGGCGTTGCCCGGGGGACTCCGTGAACCTAGAATCTTTCCTCGGGACCAAAGTCTTGGTCATTAAACACCACATCATTCTCTTGACCTGAGCAGCAATATAAACCAACAGAAAAGCAAGTTTGAGTACCGTTGGTACTCAGCAAGTGTGGGAAAGTTATGTCATGCATGGCTAGAGCAAAAAGAGGTTGACTCATGGTTAAAGCACTACGCAATTAATACCTATCACCTTAGCTTATTAAGCACCTATATTACTACACAGGTGAAATGGTCCCAATCTCCCAACCCATCATCAAAATCAAGTAACCATAACATCATTTCCAATGTTAAGCTCCCCGCTTAACATCCTACTCCCCGCACCATCCAACACACCCATACTCCCCGCACCATCCAACACACCCATACTACGCCGGGGATACACCTAATTAATTTTCCAAGCTGCCCCATCTCAGCATGTGGTTGGCACGGTAAAGCCAGGTTACATGCTCCATGAACCGGTCCTTAGGATCCAGGCAAGTACTAAACACAAACCCGAGTCTCGTGCACCCAGCACCAACCAAATCATCCAACTTGCCTCGATCCCTACCTCTACATAACTCATAATATCCCATTCAAGAGTAAGGTAAATAAATTGATGATCTCATATCTCAATTATCCCATTCTAAGCATGGCTAAGCATAAGCATATAAATAAATAACATGATAAAATAAATCCCAACCCAAGCTACAAGGAAACAATGTAATGCAATTCTATGGAAACTTCCTAGCATGGGTTTCATAGTTCAATTGACAATGCAAATAATTCTATCTACACATCCTAGCATTGGATCAAAGTGGTCAAGGACACTTGCCTTCTTCCTGCTGCTCTGGGAATGGAAAGTCTTGGTCATGGAAGGGGAGAACTTGCTCTGGGGCAGGTTCTACTCATGCCAATACACATAGCAAAAGAAAAACAACAATCCATAAGCCATAGTTCACACTTTCACTCATGCAAACCACACATACATACATATGGGAGTCATTCACATTACTAAGTGTTCTGGTTATCCTAGATGTGTTGATTTTTGGCCTACATGCACTTTTAAACATACGTATATTATTTCTAACTTCTATGTTCAGATTTCTATTTGCACACTATATATGAAGTTCCAATTTGACCAAATCCTTTATATTTAATTATTACACTTCTTAGCCATAAAGTTTGTAAAAAAGGTATTTTCCTACTCCAAATAGGTTTTCAGATCTTCTACCAAATCCTAAATTGACATTTTTGGATTTGGAGAACTTCAGTTATCATTTTTCTAATTATGCATACCTATTTTCCTATATTTTTCAGATTTATTTTCTATGCCTAAAAGTGAATTTTAATATTAAATAGTAGGGCATATCATCTAAACAGAATAGGTTCTGATCTAAAATATTAAATAATATATTTTTGAACTTCTCCTTTGATGTGAACTAATTTAAATTTATTTTATCAGTTTTTAGAATTATTTCCTAGCCTAAAATGTGTTTCTAGAACTAATAAATATTAACAACACTTAGGCAGATTTCATTTCAGCCTAAAATCTATTTCTAACTCATTCTAAAGTTTTCCAAGCACTAGGAGAGTTTAAATTTGAATTTGCAATGTGTTTGCCTTACCTTTTGAAATTTAAGTCCTAGTCACATATTCAATTTTCTGATTTTAATCTCATATAGGGTCAAAAAGGTAAATCCACACTACTGCAGGGTCTAATTTATTATTTCTTAAATTTCCAGGGGTCTAACTACACATAATAGAGGGGTTTTCCTAATTTTTATTAAGTCCAGGGGCTAAAATTGATTTTTAAATGAATTTACACGAATTTTTGAAGTTCCAGGGGCTAGATCAGAAGTTTCCGGTGCTAGCTCGTGTTTTCCGAGATCCCCAGGGGGTAGCGCGTAAGAATCCCGGCCTTTATAAAGCGGGGCTGATGTGGACCGTTCGATTTAAAATAGACGGCTCAGATTAGATCGCCGAACCAGTACGTGCGGGTTTTAATTCTACCATGCGATTTAAAATAGACGGCCCTCAAGGGACCACGTCGCCCTGGCCGTGTGCGGACGGCGCTGCCCGGCGGCACGCGGGGGCGGGAGGCGGCGATCTCGCCGGAGATCTTCGGGTTTTCCTCCATACTTCCTAAAACCTGGATTTCTTGGCATAGAACGGTAGAGGGGAGGTCGGGGATCTCACCTCGGGGTTTTTCTTGAGCTCGGAGGCCCTGGAAGGTGGTCGGCGGCGAGGTCCGAGATGAAATCGCGGAGATGCTCGCCGGAGCTGCGTCTGGAGTGCAAAACACCGGGCTTTCTTCACCTGCGTGACTCCCCGGAGGCGGTGGAACATGATCGGCGCGTTAGATCAGAAAACCCGAGCAAGGATCGAAAGAAAACGGTGATCGAAGCTTCGGTTCTCACCGGAGAGAAAAGTGGAGCGCGCTGGGGAATTCGGCGAGTTTCTTTGCGGGAATTTCACGAGGAGAGGCAGCGGAGGATTGGTTTGGTTAAATAGCAGCGTCCGGGGCCGAAGATCGGGCTGGTGGCGTGGGTTTTCGGAGGTGGTTTCGATTCGGGTGCGGGGAAGAGTCCGGTCGGTTGGCGCGCGGGGGAGGTAGGAGATGACACACGGGCCCCGCTTGTCAGTGAGAGGAAGAGAGGGGCGCGGGTTTGGGCTGGCGCGGGGAGATAGTGGGCCGGCTGGCGGGCACTGGCCGGCTGGGGTTTTCTTTTTCTTTTTCCTTTTCTTTTCTGTTTTAATTTGAATTTGAATTCCAGTTTGAATTTAAATTTCTGCACCACATGCAATACGTCCAAAAATTTTTAAATTCCCCTCTTTAGCAGATTTTGGGGTGTTACAAGACACTCCCACGCTACTCTAGGATAAAGAACCATCTAATTTCATCGAGTTTTGGAACTGTTCTTCGAGAATTTTGAGCCGGCACCGACTTTGGCCCTAGGTCGCCGATGAACTCCTATTTGCAGCTACTTTGGAGCTGATTTGAGCTCATGCCGGTGACTAGGGATCCACCACGGTGCTCTAGGAATAAAAACCGAAGACTTTGATCCATTCTAGTGTGCGCGCAACGTTGCTGAAGTCAAGCCGCCGCCACAGCTCGTCGCCGAACCATTTCCAGTGGTCGGGGGCCTCGGCCAACCCCGGGGATGAGTTCCCCGTGCTCCAAAAGTTAGGGGCGGCAAGTTTGGGGGCAAGGGAAGGCCGGGAAGGCACTTCCGGAGAGCCTCATCAGAGCCCACCGCCGCGCGCCGCCACCCCAGCTGCTGCTGGCGCGAGGTTGAAGAAAAGGGGTGGGCCCCACCGGCAGCAGTTTGGAATGTTCCCAATTCCTGTTCAGATTTTCCTCCAACTTCATTTGCTCACAACTTTTGATAGGAACCTCCAAAAATTGTGAAATCAATTCCATTGGATTCCTATCACTGAGTAATATCCAGGGGTGCATCCCAATTTTTATGAAAATCCCTAGATTTGGCTCATTAATTCATTTAAAAAATATTGTAGGAATTATTACAGGAGTTCTATTTATTGCAAAATTCCCAAATTTGGGCAGAACATTCTTCCAAAAATCCTTGAACTCCAGTAAAAATTTCAGAGTCATTGGAACTCATTTGCTTGGCCAAATGTGGTGTCAATCCTTTATGTCTCTGAAAATAGGAAAAATAAACAGAGCCCATTTTCAGACTTTTACCCAAACTTAATAAATCCATATCTCTGACTAGGAAGCTCCAAATTGAGTGAAACAAATTTTGCTGGATTTATCTCTGTGAGTACTATCCAGCAAAATAATTTTCAGCTCATTAAACTTATTCTTTTTCCAGAATTAATTCCCTCAAGTTTAAACTGTTAGGAATTTTATCTGGAGAATTCCTTTATGGAAAATTCTGAAATTTGGCTAGGATGTTCATTCGAAAATCCTTGAGTCACAGGAAAAATTTCAGATCCATCCAAGTTAATTTTATTCCCCCTAATGGTATGATTAATTGAACTGCCCTGAGAAAATAGAAAAATATGTAGAAACATTTTTCAGATTTTCTCAAATCTTAATTAGGGCATAACTTCCTCTAGGATTCTTCAAATTACATGAGACCAACTCCATTAGAACCATCTCAAACTCTAGTTTCCAGAAAGTAATGGTTTGATCCATGAAAATCCCTGGAAATCCTTAGAAGCTCTAGTAATGACCAATTAGACTTTTATTTGTGCAGAGCTTAAATGAGTTTTGATTCAAATGAAATTTGGTCAAGTCTCTTGTTAGGTCCTTACCAAGCCACCATAAAATTTCAGCCAAATGGGATGTCTAGCTAGAGTTATGTCTTTACATCCTCAATATAACACATTGCATTTAAATTGACATATCGTTATATTGCTCACGTGTAGTCGCTGAAGGCGAAGAGACCCTGGAAGTCTTGGACTTCCTACTTCCGGACGAGGCACTAACATCTGACCAGCAGCAACAAGGCAAGCCCCGGTTTGCATTTAACAAATTTTATAAAGTTTTGCTTTCTATACATTTAGCTTGAGGTATATATGTGCATTAGGTGTAGGATGGATGAAACCCAAATGCATAACCAGATCATTACAACAAGAGTGAGGGTAGTGTCTAAGTCCTCGAGTAGTATATGCTCTGCTTAATGTGTATAGATTTTGGTACAAGTTGAGTAGTTGGAATCTACTCGCGAGTATAGGCTTCGGGACACACGGGATTGGTTCGAGTGATGTGATATCACTTTAGTAAGAAAATGAGACTAAGCAGGGGCTAGGGCACAGCAAGAGGAAGTCTTGTGGGCGCAGCCCTGTTCGTGTCGATTGAGGACCGATCCGTGTGCGGCACATGGATATATGGGCCCTGATAAACTGATGTAACTTATACCTCCGGGCGTCGAGGCATAACGCACCGATTTATAGGTGTAGGTTGAGGGCAGAAAGGTGGAAATCCACTAACGGGCATAGAGAGATGCTCCGTGTAGGGAACCTCCTGTTCGTTTGGGTGCGACCGGTTCGACGTTTGGGCTGTTTGGTGAAAAGTTGTCCCGTACGACATTGAGTGAGCGTACTGTGCAGCTCCACAGGTGGGCGTACCTGACGTATGTTAATATATGAAATGTTATGATTCAATATTTCTGTTATGAATAATTTGTATTGTTACATGTGTGCCACCAAATATTGCTCACTAAATTTCTGACTTCATGAACTGTTAACTTGTGGCTAAAAGATGGATTAAGGATGAACTTGTGGGCGTGTCCTTTGCTGCAATGTGCCATCCTATGTTGGTTATGAACTGCATGTAGAGTTTCATGTATTGGTGAGTCGGTTAAGACTTGCTGAGCCATCATGCTCACGGTTGCTTCTATGAGTGTTTGCAGGTGAGGAGTACCGCATGGACTCAGGGTACGAGTCCACTGGCGAGGGCTACCCTCCTTCGAGGACCACGGATGAGTGCTGCTAGTGTGGGTTGTCCGTAGGGCTGGACAACTGACTTTTGCTAGTTAGATGGGCGTGAGTTGTACAAATTATCTTCCGTTGTAGAACTCTGTAATTAGTTGTAAAAACTGAAGGTTTGTACTATCTTTTGTACATATTCAGTTTGTTTTCAATGTAATACAATGGTTGCCTTATGATGTGTGCTGTCGGGTGTCGCATCGAGCGGCACCACCCTCTGAGATCCTGGGCGTACGGATTTTGGTCCGTCACACCGGTGAGTGCATCCCATGCAACATCATCAATAGCTTCTTCCCTTGTATCTCTACATGTGGGTGTGAAGTGCCGAGTGACAACCCTACCGTTAGATAGGATGGTTATCTCAGCCTTCCACTCTTCATGTCCGAGACAAGGGACATTCTTGAGGAGGTACTCTGGGTATAAGCTGCAGCAATCCAGGAACTCTCTAAGCTTCTTGGATATGTGTCCTCCCTCCATCCCGTCGGACCGGAATTCTTGAACTGAACGGTTGGCCCGTTCATCACCTTCATTCTCAGCCTCAGCAGGGAGTGGCTTCTCTTTGAATTCATCTCCTTCCAACATAGCTTCATGAGGCTCCGCTGGGTGTAAGCCCGTGTGAAATTTCTCCTGAGGTGCATACCAATGCTGCGGTTCTTGTGGATCATCTTTCATGTCATCTTCGATTGGTTCTACCTCTTCCGGATCCTATTTCTCATGCATAGAACTACTGACTTCATCTTCCTCATGGGGCTCCATCTTCACCTTCTCCCAATATGGTCCATCGGACACCTTAATGGGGTTAAGTGCACTCTCAAGTGGTGGTGGAGGAGACCTTATGCGTGTTGTGCTCCTAGTTATCGGCATCTATAAATAAGACATGAGAAACTTTAGAGAAGAAGAAAATAACTCCAAAACTTCAGAAGCTATGAAGAAAGAAAACAAAAGTGTTGCTGTCCAAAAGAAGACAAAAATAGGGGCCAAAAATAGCACTTTGCGGTGGCTAAGTTGACAAATAAAGTGCAGCAGCAAGCAATTTTCGAAAAATAATAGTGTAGAGGGGTGTTCCTATGTGTTTTAGAGTGTACATTCTACATAGGCTTGCGTTCTACGGTCAACGTGCCTCTGGTATCAATTTGTGACATCCAGTTCCGAAAATGAACCAAGTGAATGCATATGTGTCCCAGGATGTTCATCACACATACTCATGTATTCCACAAACTGAAATTCAGGATATAACCACGTATGAATAATGTTTAAGTACTTTATTACATTGACTCAATGTCTCACTCATGAATATCTAACTTATTCTTGCAGCGGAAGATTTTAAACGACAGCGGAAAATGACTAAAACAGCAGGCTCCAACTTCAACTCCACAGGCATGTTGACGGTAGTGCGCACGCCTAGTACTCCACTTGTTCTTCGAAGTATTCTCCTCCTGTAGCTGATGTATATGTGGGAATGCAAGAGTGAGTACATGTCGTACTCAGCAAGTGCGGGAAAAGTATGACATGTACCTTACAACAAGGTAGGGAATAAAGAGGTTCATTGCAATAAGCAAATTTTATTTCATAAATATGGTAAAAACAGCAACTATCTCTAGTTGAGTGAAATACCACATAACCAAGTAATTCAACAACATTCTCTCATCATAGTTCGCTATTTATCAAGTCTCAATCAGCCATTACTCGTTCTCAAGTTCATCTCATACTCATAAATATTCATAACCATCTCATTTTCATATAACCGGAACCAAACTCATTGTCATGACCCAAAACAGTCCCAAAACCAATCCCAATGACCATACCATAACCATCCATCCCAATTTTTCCCTCTAATCATGGAAGATGGCCAGGTTCTTGTAACCGGAAGCACGGCTATCATGAAAGTTTTACGCTCTGCAGAGGTGACACCACTTTACCCACAAGTTTGTGATTTCGTCACCCATCGGCGACTAGAAAGAACCTCCATTATAACAGTACAAAACCGTCGGTGTATGGCCGAGAGATCACAAAATATCCTTTACAAAGGGGCTAATAGGATGTACGGACCCACTGAGGTTTCACCGTAGGCTCGAATCTGAATTCTCCCACCCACAGGCCCCCTCTTGTGCCATGCAGTTCCCAGGGCAGTCCCTCTCGACTCCCATTCCCCGCGCCATCCAACGGTCCATAACAAGCTAGCAACACACCTAATTAGTCAGCTAAGTCGCACCAATATTTGGCCTTGTGGTGGCACGGTTTTCCTGGTATGTGCTCGCATGAACCGGTCCTTAGATCTACGGCAAGTAAATCACCATCTCATTCAGCAACATCCACGAACCAACCTTGCCTAGATCTCTCCAATTCCATGCTCATTAACATCATCAAGTTCTCATCATAATTATTCATATGAGTGCAGTAGCTAACCATGTTTCAATTCAGCTTCCCATATCCCATAAATTAAGTGAAGCAAAAAGGAAAAACGACCATACCTGACTCATCAACTTTCCTGGCGACAAGGATGGTTAACAAAACTAGTAAACTCCTATAAAAGGGTGTCCCATCAAGTTGACACAAGCATACAAGTTTTCGCAAGCAAAACAGTTTCAAAAACATAGGATCAATATGGTTGAGACGCTTGAGCAACACGAACCATTGGAGCAAGGCAAGTGCCCCTTGACCATATTGATCCCATGTTTTGAAACTGTTTTGTTTGCGAAAACGTGTATGCTTGAGTCAACTTGATGGGACACCCTTTTATAGGAGTTTACTAGTTTTGTTAACCATCCTTGTCACCAGGAAAGTTGATGAGTCGGGTATGGTCATTTTTCCTTTTTGCTTCACTTAATTTACGGGATACGGGAAGCTGAATTAAAACATAGTTACCTACTGCACTCATATGAATAATGATGATGAGAACTTGATGATGTTAATGAGCATGGAATCAGGGAGATCTAGGCAAGATTGGTTCGTGGATGTTGCTGAATGAGATGGTGGTTTACTTGCCATAGATCTAAGGACTGGTTCATGCGAGCACATGCCAGGAAAATAGTGCGACCACAAGGCCAAATATGGGTGCAGCTTAGCTGACTAATTAGGTGTGTTGCTAGCTTGTTATGGACCGTTGGATGGCGCGGAGAATGGGAGTCGAGGGCGACTTCCCTGGGAACTGCATGGCACAAGAGGGGACCCGTGGGTGGGAGAATGGAGATTTGAGCCTGTCAGTGAAACCTCAGTGGGTCCGTACATCCTAGTAGCCCATTGGTAAAGGCTATTTTGTGATCTCTTGGCCATACACCGACGGTTATGTACTGGTATAATGGAGGTTCTTTCTAGTCGCCGACGGGTGATGAAATCACAAACTTGTGGGTAAAGTGGCGCTACCTCTGCAGAGCGTAAAACTATCATGATAGCCGTGCTTCTGGTTACAAGCACCTGGCCAACTTCCATGATTAGAGGCAAAACATGGGATGGATGGTTATGGTATGGTCATTGGGATTGGTTTTGGGACTGTTTTTAGTCATGAAAATGAGTTTGGTTTCGGTTATATGAATATGAGATGGATATGAATATTTATGAGTATGAGATAAACTTGTGAAAGATTATTGGTTGGTTGAGACTTGATAAATGGTGAATTATGATGAAAGAATGTTGCTGAATTACTTGGTTATGATGGGACTAAAGTCACCTAGAAATAGTTTTTGTTTTTACCATGTTTGTGAAATAAAATTTTGCTTGCTGCATTGAGCCCTTTTTTCCTACCTTGTTGTAAGCTACATGTCATACTTTTCCCGCACTTGCTGAGTACGACATGTACTCACCCTTGCATTACAACATATACATCAGCTACAGGAGAAGAGTACTTCGAGGAACATGTGGAGTACTAGGCGTGCGCACTACCGTCAACATGTCTGTGGAGTTGAAGTTGGGGCCTGCTGTCTTAGCCATTTTCCTCTGTCCTTTAGAGTCTTCCGCTGCTAAATAAGTTGGATATTCATGAGTGAGAGATTGATTCATTGTAATAAAGTACTTAAAACACTATTTATTCATGGTTATATTCTTAATTCAGTTTGTGAATTACATGTGTATGTGTGATGAACATCCTGGGCACACATATGTATTCACTTGGTTCTATTTCAGGAACCGGATGTCACAGGAGGAGCCTCCCGAGAAAGAGATGGGTCCCCCAGAGGTCACCTCCATGCTAGGAGTGTGTGGGTGTAGCTGGTGAGAACACGTTCACGGGCTGAACGTGAACTCTTTTTCTTACTCTACGCCTGTGAGTGTAGGCTATAAATGTACCTTAATGTAAATTATGTTTCAAAACATGTTATGTAATAAAAGTTAGCTTCCGCTGTTTTTAATGTGAATGTCTTCATACATCTGTTATCCAGTGTTGCATATTACAACACCCCTCAGCAAGATTCTAGGATGTCAGGACCCCGGGCCCTCACATCCTGGTATCAGAGCTCCATTGAGGTTTAGCACACTGAAGAAGGCTCAAATTTCAAAAATTCGGTTAGGAACGATTAATAGCCCACATAAGGAGTATTATTAGTATACACAAGTGGCATATTAACCTAATTGTTATGTCGGAAACATGCATCTCGAGACGTTCTATGTCTTGTGGGGTGCATGGCTGCGTTGTCCACTAGTGCACACAAGCTGAAGGGTGGAGCCTCATGGGTGGCAGGTAACCTGGTCAGCTTATGTATTCTCTACGACTCTTCATGTCATTTGGAGTACGTGAGCAACACCAGTCTCTGGCGTTCTGCGGGAAAGTAGGTGGAGACCCCTTCACGTGGTTGGCTTGAGAACGCCCGTGTGACTGACGTGTGACACCCGGTACTGAAAATAGAACCAAGTGAATGCATATGTGTGCCCAGGATGTTCATCACACATACACATGTAATCCACAAACTGAATTCAGAATATAACCATGAGTAAATAGTGTTTAACTACTTTATTACAATGATACAATGTCTCACTCATGAATATCTAAATTATTCTTGCAGTGGAAGTCTCTAAACGACAGCGGAAAGTAACTAAACAGCAGGCTCCAAGTTCAACTCCACAGGCATGTTGACGGTAGTTTGCACGCCTAGTATTCCACATGATCCTGGAAGTACTCTTATCCTATTGATGATGTATATGTGGGAATGCAAGGGTGAGTACATGTCGCACTCAGCAAGTGCGGAAAAAGTATGACATGTAGCTTACAACAAGGTAGGAAATAAAAAGGTTCATTGCAGCAAGCAAGTTTTATTTCATAAACATGGTAAAAAAAATAGCAACTATCTTCAGGTGAATTAAATCCCAATATAACCAAGTAAAACAGCAATATTCCTTCACCATAATTCACCATTTATCAGTCTCAACCAGCCATTAATCTTTCTCAAGTTCATCTCATGCTCATAAATATTCATAACTATCTCATATTCATATAACCAAAACCAAACTCATTGTCATGACTCAAAACAGTCCCAAAACCAATCCCAATGACCATACCATAACCATACTGAATAACCATACCAAGTTTTTCCTCTAATCATGGAAGTTGGCTAGGTGCTTGTGACCGGAAGCACGGCTATCATGATAGTTTTACACTCTGCAGAGGTGGCACCACTTTACCCACAAGTTCGTGATTCCGTCACCCGTCGGCGACTGCAAAACCTCCATTATACCAGTACAAAACCGTCGGTGTATGGCCAAGATATCACAAAATAGCCTTTACAAAGGGGCTACTAGATGTACGGACCCACTGAGGTTTCACCGGCAGGCTTGAATCACCATTCTCCCATCCATGGGCCCCCTCTTGTGTCATGCAGTTCCCAGAGCAGTCCCTCTTGATTCCCATTCCCCGCGCCCCCGCGCCATCCAACGGTCCATAACAAGCTAGCAACACACCTAATTAGTCATCTAAGCCGCACCCATATTTGGCCTTGTGGTGGCACTGTTTTCCTTGCATGTGCTGGCGTGAACCGGTTCTTAGATCTATGGCAAGTAAACCACAATCTCATTCAGCAACATCCATGAACCAAGCTTGCCTAGATCTCCCCGATTCCATGCTCATTGACATCATCAAGTTCTCATCATCATTATTCACATGAGTGCAGTAGCTAGACATGTTTTATTTCAGCTTCCCGTATCCCGTAAGTTAAGCGAAGCAAAAAGGAAAAACGACCATACCCGACTCATTAACTTTCCCGGCGACAAGGATGGTTAACAAAACTAGTAAACTCCTATAAAAGGGTGTCCCATCAAGTTGACTCAAGCATACAAGTTTTTTTATAAACAAAACAGTTTCAAAACATGGGATCAATATGATCAAGGGGCACTTGCCTTGCTCCCGTGGTTCGTGTTGCTCAAGCGTCTCGAAATCTTAGTGCTGTAGTTCCTCGTAGACGGCCTCTTGAGCTTGTCCTTCTACTCACGATCATGCACATACAAAATTTACAGCAATCAATCATCATGCACAAACTTTACTCAAGATGTGTTGGGGTAGATGAATGCAAATCCTATAGTGCAGTTTTTTCAAACCAGTTTGTACATGTTCTTGCATGTTTTAATGGGCTTTCATGGGATTTTATGATGAACAAGGGTGTAGTGATCAAATGTGGATGTGGTGATGATATTGACACAAGATCTAGATCAATTCCACTGTCAAAAATCGATCAAAACATGATTTGTCGACACGGGAAAGTTTCTGCTCGAAGGGGGCGAAGAAAACAGATGCGTAGAAACGGTGCCGACGTCATAAGATGGGTAATGAAGACCTACCTCACTTCCTCCTTGCGGCAGGGCCTTTCTCCTAGCAACGGCAGCAGCGGGGGGATTTTTCTATTGAAAATTATGGTAGGGCAGATCATGTGGGGGAAATTCCCCCTAGGGGAATTTTGGGAAATTTGGGGAAAATCAGGAAAAATTGGGAAGAATTTGGGAATTTTCGGGAAGGGGGAAATTAGGAGAACTTGGGAAAAAATTGAGGAAATTTGGGAATGCCTCATTTCAGCTATTTATTTCCATTTCTCTCCATTTCTATGTCCATTTCTCCATTTCTATATTCCCCTCTCCATTTCTATGTCCCTTTCTCCATTTCTATATTCCCTTCTCCATTTCTATGGTTCTTTCTCCATTTCTATGGTTCTTTCTCCATTTCTACTTCTTTTCAAATGCTTCTCTACATGAAAAATGTATGCAATGCATGGTAATGAATTTGAGGGTGTTACGAACCTACTCCCCATAAAATGAATCTCGCCCTCGAGATTCGATAGAGTGGAGAATAGATGGGGGAATTCTGTCTTGAGATCTTCCTCACGCTCCCATGTAGTTTCGGCTTCCTTGTGATGGCTCCATTATACCTTGCACCAACGGATCACTTTGTTCCTCGTGACCCTTTCCTTCACATTCAAGATTTTGATGGGGTGTTCCGCGTAGGTCAGATCCTCTTGAAGCTCTAGCTCATCCATCGGTACTTGTTCTTGTGACGCCCATGTTCCGAGAACCTCGGAACCGAGCTGATGCATATGTGTGCCCAGGATGTTCATCACACATACACATATAATCCACAAACTGAATTCAGAATAATACCACGAATAATAGTGTTTTATTAAATTGTCTCATGAGTGTCTAACTCATTCTAGAAGCGGAAGTCTTTATTCTAGCAGCGGAAGTCTTCTAAACTATTGCGGAAGCAAACTAAGCAGCAGCGGCTCCATCTCCTACTCCACAGGCAAGTTGACGGTGGGTCACACGCCTAGTACTCCTCATGCTCTTCGAAGTACTCTTCTCCTGTTGCTGATGATGAAGCAATAATGCAAGTTTGAGTACATGATGTACTCAGCAAGTGCGGGAAAATATGATATGTAGCTTACAGCAAGGTAGGATTAAAAAGGCTCATTGCAGAAAAGCAAAGTTTATTTCACAAACATGATAAAAACAACAACTAGCTTTAAGTGAATTTAATCCCAACATATATCCAATTAAAACATAAACATACCTCCATCATGTTTCACCACCTTCCATGTCTCATCCAGACATTTATCTTTCTCAATCTTTTCTCATGCTCATGAATACCATCTCGTATTCATTACCATCTATCTCATATTCAATTCCATCTCATAACCGAAACCAATCTCATTGTCATGACTCAACAGTCATGAAAACCAATACCAAAGACCAAACCATAACCAATCCAATAACCAAAACAAAACCATCCATATAACCATCCCAAATCCTCCCTTCTAATCATGGAAGTTGGTCAGGTGCTTGGGACCGGAAGCATGGCTATCATGATAGTTTTACACTCTGCGGAGTTTGCACCACTTTACCCACAAGTTTGTGATTTCGTCACCCGTCGGCGACTGCAGGACCTCCATTATACCTGTACACAACCGTCGGTGTATGACCAAGAGATCACAAAATAGCCTTTACAAAGGGGCTACTAGATGTATGGACTCACTAAGGTATCACCGGCGGGCTCAAATCACCATTCTCCCACCTACGGGCCCCCTCTTGTACCATGCAGTTCCTAGGGCAGTCCTCTCTCGACTCCAATTCCCCATGCCTTCCACAGTCTATAACAATCTAGCAACTTACCTAATTAGTCAGCTAAGCCGCACCCATATTTGGCCTTGTGGTGGCACTGTCATCCTGGCATGTGCTTGCTTGAATCTGTCCTTAGATCTACGGCAAGTAACCACCATCTCATTCTACCACTTCCACGAACCAAACTTGCCTAGATCTCTCCCGATTCATGTTCATTAACATCAAGTTCTCATTATCATTATTCTCATGAGTGCAGTAGCTAGACACATTCTATCGCTTCCCATAACCCGTAGATTAGCGAAGCAAAAAGCAAAAATTGACCATACCCGACTCATAAACTTCCCTGGTATCAAGGGTGGTTAACAAAACTAGTAAACTCCTATAAAAGGGTTTCCCATCAAGTTGACTCAAGCATTCACAGTTTTCACAAACAAAACAGTTTCCAAAAACATGGGATCAATATGGTCAAGGGGCACTTGCCTTGTTCCTGTGGCTTCTGTTGCTCACAGATCTCAAAGTCTTGTTGTTGTAGCTCGTCGTAGATAGCTCCCTCAGCTTGTCCTTCTACTCACGATCACGCATATACAAGATTTACAGCAATCAATTATCATGCACAAACTTTACTCAAGATGCAATGGTGCATATGCATGCTAATCTTATGGTGCTTGTTTTATTAGATCAGTTTGTACGTGTTCTTGCATAGCTTGCATGGATTTGCATGGGTTTTTTACGATGAACAGAGGTGTAAAGACCAACTGCGGACGTGGTGATGATCTGGACTCAAGATCTAGATCAAACCGATCAGCACGTGATATGTCCACGAAAAAGCTTCTGTTCGAAGGGATCGAAGAAACAAATGCAAAGAAAACCGTGATGAGGTCGTAAGGTGGTAACGAAGACCTACCTCACTTCTCCTTGGTCTCAGGTCTTCCTCCTAGCAAGACAGATCGTCGGGGCTCTCTTCTGGCGACGGCGAGCTCGTTGGTGGTCTCCGGCAAAGGGAATTAACTTGACGAGTTGGGGGCTAGGACCTCTAAGTCGTTGACTTGGGAATAGATGGTACGGCTAAGGGGTGTTTCGGGTTCTATTTATAACCGGAAAAAGAAGAGTCCTAATCTGATTGGATTTCAAATAAGAGTTCTATTCAAATCTTTTTTGAATCTTAACAAGTTATCTCCAATCGAATTGGTGCGGTAACATCATGGAAATCATGTCGATTTCCTCCCGTATCGGGTATACCCACGCGTACAGGAGAAAAACCACTTAAGATCTCGTCACCTCCGCGGTGATGAGCTCCGGAGGCTCCACGTGTCCAGCAGAGGCCGGGCCTCCCTTTTCCGTAGACGCGGGCTCCGGTTGTGCCGCGTGTCAGGCGGGCGGGACCTCCCTCTTCCTCAAAGGCGAGCTCCACGTGCGCCATGCGTCCTGGCGGGCAGGGACCTCCCTCTTCTTCAGAGGCGAGCTCCGCGTGCGCCAAGCGTCCTGGCGGGCGGGGACCTTCCTCTCCCTTAGAGGCGAGCTTCGCGTGTGCCACGTGTCTGGTGGGTCGGGACCTTCCCTCTCTCCATAGACGAGCTCCGTGAACGCCATGTGTCAGTGTCGGACCTCCCCTCTCTTCGGAGGTGAGCGCCAGGAGTGCCACGTGTTAAGCAGCACCGATTTTTCCTTTCTCCTCAGAGACAAGCTCCGAGGTCGACATGTATCTATCAGCATCGGACCTCCCGGAGGTGAGCTCCGGAAGTGACACGTGTCCAGTAGTGTCGGACCTCCCGGAGGCGAGCTCCGAAGATGACACGTGTCCAGTAGGACCGGACCTCTTGGAGGTTAGCTCCGAGAGCGACACGTGTCCCGCGGTGTCGGACCTCTCGGAAGTGAGTTCCGAGAGCGACACGTGTCCAGCGGGTTGGACCTTACTTCCCCGCAGTGACTAACTCCAGTGGCGACACGTGTCCTGCGGGCTGGACTTCGCTTCTCCGCAGAGACAAGCCCCGGAGGCGACACGCGTCTAGCGGGTCGGACCTCGCCCCTTCCACAGAGGCTAGCTCCGAGCCTGCCACGTGTCTGGCGGTGCCGGACCTCTCCCCACTACGCAGGGATGAGCTCCAAACACCCCACGTGGCCAGCAGGCCGCGGGAAGTGTCTACAGCGCCCCTCGGCGAACTGGAACTGGCTCATTTTAGCTATCTTTTTTATTCCTTCTCCGTTTCTACTTATTTTAAAATGTTTCTCTACATGAAATATGAATGCATGCATGATTACGAAATTGAGGGTGTTACAAACCTACCCCCCTTAAATTGAATCTCGCCCTTGAGATTCGATAGAGTGGAGAATAGATGAGGGAATTCTGCCTTGATGTCTTCCTCAAGTTCCCATGTAGCTTCGGCTTCCGTGTGATGGCTCCATTGTACCTTGCACCAAAGGATCACTTTGTTCCTCGTGACCCTTTCCTTTACGTCCAAAATTCGGACAGGGTGCTCTACATAGGTTAGATCCTCTTGAAGCTCGAGCTCATCCATTGGTACTTGCTCTTCTGGTACTCTCAAGCATTTCTTGAGTTGGGACACATGAAACACATCATGCACGTCAGAGAGGTGCGTTGGGATCTCTAGTTGATAAGCTACCTCTCCTCGCTTGCCCAAAATTTTGAATGGCCCGATGTAGCGAGGTGCTAACTTGCCTTTGATGTTGAAACGTCGTTGGCCATGGATAGGTGACACCTTAAGGTATACGAAGTCTCCTACTTCGAAGGTCAACTTTATTCGCCTATTGTCCGCATAGCCTTTCTGTCGTGATTGAGCAGCCTTCAAGTTCTCCCGTATTGTTTGGACTTGCTTCTCGGCTTCTTGCAGCACTTCAGGTCCAAACACTTGGTTCTCTCCGCTCTCGTTCCAAAACAGCGGCGTTCTACACCGTCTACCATACAATGCTTTGAAAGGTGACATCTTCAAGATAGCTTGATAGCTGTTGTTATAGGAGAATTCGGCATACGGCAAGCTCCTATCCCAACTATGCCCATGTTTCAAGGCGCAAGGTCTCAACATGTCTTCTAAAATTTGGTTTATCCTCTCAGTTTGCCCATCGGTTTGTGGGTGATAAGTGGAGCTAAAATCCATTCATGTACCCATAGCTTCATGCAGCTTCCTCCAAAACCTAGAGGTAAATTGGGTACCTCGGTCTGAGACTATCTCTTCGGGACTCCATGGCCGCACACGATTTGCTCCATGTACAGCTCGGCTAGTTGTGCAACGTTCTACTTGGTCTTAACAGGAAGGAAATGGGCGGTTTTCGTCAATCAGTGCACAATAACCCAGATGGAGTCATAACCCGACTGGGTACGTGGCAATCTGATGATGAAATCCATACTGATGTCCTCCCACTTCCACTCGGGTACTTTCAATGGTTACAACACTCCAGCGGGTCTTTGATGTTCGGCCTTCACCCGTTGGCATGTGTTGCATAAGGCAACATACTCAGCTATGTCCCTTTTCATACCATCCCACCAATAACAAGTCTTCAAGTCCTTGTACATTTTTGTACTGCCGGGATGTATGGAATAAGGTGAGTCATGTGCCTTCTTTAATATCGTGTTGCGGATATGCTTCACGTTAGGCACACAAAGCCTTTTCCCTAACCAAAGTGTACCCTTCTCGTCTTCCTTGAAGTCCTTTTCTATGCCTTGTCGGATTCTCTCCTTGATTTCCTTGACTTTCTCATCCGTTGTTTGGCCATCTCTTATCTCTTGTTCCAGTGAAGAGTGGAGTCCTATTACTTCCATCTCGTTCAAAAACCCGAGATGTAACCGTTCGAACTCCTTGGGTAGCTTGGGTGGTAGCTCTCGAACCATGAGATGGTGACATGCTCCCTTTCGGCTCAATGCATCAGCTACTACATTGGCCTTTCCGGGGTGATAGTTGATTCCAACATCATAATCCTTGATGACTTCCAACCATCGACGTTGCCTCAAATTCAAATCCGTCTAGGTGAATATGTACTTGAGGCTTTTATGATCCGTATAGATCTCACATCGGTGGCCAAGGATATAATGTCTCCAAATCTTTAATGCATGCACCATGGCTGCGAGCTCCAAATCATGCGTGGGATAATTCAGCTCGTGTTTCTTTAGTTGTATCGACGCATAGGCTACCACTTGTCCTTCTTGCATGAGCACACATTCAAGCCCTTGCCTTGATGAGTCACTGTAACACCCCAAAAACCTGTTAAGAGGGGAATTTAAAAAATTTTGGACGTATTGCATGTGGTGCAGAAATTCAAATTCAACTCAAAACTGAAAAGAAAAAGAAAAAACAAAACCCCGGCCAGTGGGCCGAAACCCACTGACACGACCCCACTGGTCCTGTTGAGCCAGGATCACGCTGAGGGTGTTGCGTTGCACAGCACCGTATAACACACGTCAAAGGTACAAAGCGGAAGCGGAAATTTTATTACATAAACAAGTTATGCACATGTTTACATCAAAATAAGTTCAGTCTACACTCGCGGGCGTAGACTAAGCATCAAGTGCACGTTCAGCCCTTGAACGTGTCCTTGCTAGCACACACGCACACTAACTCTGCGGCGTGCACGACTCCCACTCGACGGGGTTCCCCTCCTGGGGTTCCGTCTCTTCCTCGGGAGTCCCTTCCTCATAGAACCCTGCAAAAGCTTCAAACACAAGCAGTGAGCACGAAGGCTCAACAAGTCTGACTCGTCTCACCTAAACATGGAACTTCTACATGAGGGTAATGGGTTACATGAGGTAAAAATCAGTTGCAAGGACTCGCCTAATTAGTAGAACCTTACTTTCAAGTTTTAGCAGTAGGTTGTGGAGAACCTTACGCTAAGGCACATGAGAGAGCCGCAATCAAACAAGAAACGCATTTCTCTCATGTACTTTGCCCAAAGTTGAAAAGAACTTTAGTTAGCTCTAAGCTACAGCATATCATTAACAATCAATGTCCAGCTTTCAATCAGCAACATTTTAACATGTAACTAGCCTGTTATTTCTACGTCATGGTACAGTGAACAAGTGGTACTCACTGACCGCGAGGGACGGAGATTATAATCGATTTACACCTGCAGGGTTACCCGAACAACCCGTCACGTACGCCCGTACTCGATATTGCCTACAACAACCATCACGGACGCCGTACGCAACTACCTTTCACTCGTCAGCCAAATATTGAACCGGTCCCATCGTCCCGAGCAAGAGGTCTCTGCACGCGCATCTCTGTGCCGCCAGCCGATTTACACCTCGAGCTCTCAACCTACCCTCTGAACGACGGGCAATGCCTCAATACCCAGCTACCCGGGTTACATCAGTTTCCCGGTTCCCATATAGCCGGTAGGTCTTCGGTACTGTTCTAGCTTGTTCAACAGGCCCGCACACGGCTCGGTCCTCAAACGACACAAACAGAGCTACAGCACACAGGCCCCAAAGTCCTGCTGCCCTTACCCTCCGCTTGGTCTCATTTTCTTACCATGTGTTTCATGTGCTATCACTACCCGAGTCGAGTGCCTCTAGCCTATGCTCGCGAGTAGTTCCAACTACTCGAATTGTACCGAATCCTACTCTACCTTAGCATTGCAGTAGCTAACGGGGTTTGCAATCCTAAACCCAACCCGTGGTTTTCTTGGCTATGCAGTTGGATTTCCAAACAAGACTCTAATGCACAGAACAAAGGAAACAAGTATGTGCTCAAAACAATAAAAATTTGTAAAAAGGTTAATGCAAACCGGAGCTTGCCTTGCTGCTCTTGGTCGTAGGCTAGCTGCTCCTCCGGAGTAACGAAGTCTAGGACTTCGGGTTCCTCCTCGACCTTAGCGACTACATGATAGAAACAATACAGTATTAATTTAATGCATTTGTATTAGGTTTGAAGTTGTGAAGTCGATAACTTTTGCTAGACAGACCTAATGACTGTGAAACTTTTATTGTGGCTTGGTTACAACCTAAACAAAGAATTGGTCAAGTTTTATTTGCAGCAAAGCTCAATTGTGCCCTCCACAATTAATTATGTCCTTGACCTTAATTGGAACTCTTAGGGTGTTCTAGGAATTTTCATGAAGCCAACTATGACTTTCCGAAAACTAGATTTTCAGAGGGTTCTAATGGAGTTGGTCTCACTTAATTTGAAGGTTCCTAGCTAAAGTTATGAGCTAAACAATTTCGGCGAAAATTCTGAAAATGTTTCTGAACATTTTCTATTTTCTCTGGAACAGTTTCACTAATCACACCATTAGGTGGATCAGATGAGCTCAAATGGATCTAAAATTTTTATGGTAGTTCAGGGGTATTTTGATGAACATCCCAGCAAAATTTCAGGATTTTCCTCCAAAGGATTCTCCAGTTAAAATTCCTAACAATTTAAACTTTGAGGAATTACTTCTGGAGAATTAAGAGTTTTCGTGAAGTGAAACTTGATTTGCTGGAAAGCACTCGGAGAGCTGAATCCAGCAAAATTTGGTTCACTCAATTTGGGGCTTTCTAGCCAAAGTTATGAGGATTTGAAGTTTGATGAAAATCTGAAAATCGGGGAAAAGTTTAAACTCGCGCGTGGGCCCAGGGGACACGCGTCGCACGCCTAGGCGATGGCACACCGCGGCCCACAAGGATTTTGCACGCCAGCACACCCGATCCCGGCCGCAGTCGGATCCCGATTCAAAATATCGGCCGCTGAAAGCTGGGGTCCACCCCCTTCTTCAACCTCTCGACGCCCGCGCTCCGCCGCCGAGGGGCCTCGCCGGAGAGCTCGCCGCCGGCTTTTGTACAGCTCCAAACTTCTCGATTCTGGCCGCCCCTGCCTACTTTTACTCGGGTAACAGGATTCTAGGGTCAGCTGCTCATGACAATGGCCGGAGCATGGTCGGCGATGAGCCGCCACCTCGGAATGACTTCGGCCATGTCGGCTGACTTCTCTAGCACCTCAGCTACTTGGGAAATCGGTCGGGGAGCATCAGTGGACCTCAGAGAAGGTCGACATGAGCTCGAGGCAGCTCGGGGAAGGCCCGAAATAGGTCCTCACCGTGCGCCCGATGCCGCCCGTTCATTCCGCCATTGGTAGACCTCAAATTACGCCGGATACAGGGGTTCTCCGGCCTAGAGTTGTGAAGGCAACTTGTGCGTTACCGTGTCTAGCTTGTGTGAGAGCGGTTTGAGGCCCTCTAATCCTTTCTAGAGCACGAATTAAACAGAATCGTACCCGAAGGTCGTTCTGCACACAGAAAGGGGAAAAGTGGAAATTCGCCGCCGGTGAGCAACCACTCGAGCTGTGGCTCGGGGGTGAGCAGCACCGGTCACCAGCGCGTCCAAGGGTGCCTTGGCTCGGGCGTGACAATGCCCTGGTTGGGCTGTCCACGAGAGCCCAGGGTGCGGCGGTTCCAAGTCCCGAATTTGATCTTTCGGCACAGCCGATATCAATCGGTTTCAACTGAATTCTAGCAACGGGGAGGGCGGAGGAAGGTCTCTAGTACCTTACTGGGGCTCTGGAGTGGACGGAGGGAGCTGCGATCGGCGTTCTCCGATCGATTCTGAGCTGCGGAAAACTGTCGGCCGGCGCTGAGTTCTTGCGGGGAAGAACGGCGGTGCCTCGGCCGGGGAGGGGGGCAGGCGCCTTAAGAAGGCTCTGCACCGCCTTGCGCACGCGCGTGGGCAAGCAGCTGCTGGCGCGGCGGCTGCCCTCGGTGGCGATCACCGCTGCGGCTCGGCGACCCGAGTGAAAAAGTCTCAGTCGGTTTGATCTGAGCAGTGGCTGACATGTGGGTCCCACTTCCAGTTTTAACCTCTGAAATTTACTCCTAATCACTGTTGTAAACAGTGAACCCCATACTACCCTTGGCAATTCAAATTATTCACCCATGAGCCATTTGAATTGATCAAAGTTCAAATGAGGTTTGGTTTGAATGAATTTCAGCACAAGTTCAGTTTGAAATTCAAATAAAGTTTGAATTTCTCCCACTTAGCTCATGTCAAGATCAACTCCAAATGGAGTGAAAATTGGTGTGTGAGCTCAAAAAAATGTGCTGAGTAAGAATATGCCTCCCACTTTTAAATTCATGGGATAAAAACAGTTTGAATTTGAATATGGTTTCAAACTGCCCTCTTCCTAACTATACCCAAAATGACCTCAAAAAGGGTTTTGAATTTGGGTGAAACTTGGCATGGACATCCTTAGTAAAGTGTAGGAGTTTTCATATGTCCAGCCCATCTATATCACATGTGGAAAATACCAATTTTGCATTGTGTGAGTTTGTTCTCTAATGAGCATGTTGATAATTGTTACTTGCTCTTCATTTGTGTTCATCATCCTTCCTCAAATGAGGTGTGTGGTGTGGTGATGAACACTGCAAATGTGTGTCAAAAACTGAGGCCCTTACACCCACCAGCCGGCCCACCCACCCCCGCGCCAGCCCGCAGCCGCGCGCCCCCCTCTCCCTCTCACTGACACGCGGAGCCCGCGTGTCATCCCTCACCTCCCGCTCGCGCCAACAGCCGGACTCTTCCGCGCGCACCCGATCGCAACCGACTCCGGAAACCCGTGACCCCAGCCGAATTCTGGTCCCGGACGACTCAAACTCGATCACAACCGACACGCCGCCCTCCCCCGTCTATATAAACGCCGGCATCACCCCGTTTTTTCCACCCGATCAGCTGTTTTCCTCCCGGTGAGAACCAAAGCTCCGATCACCGTTTTCTCTCGATCTTTGCTCGGGTTTTCTGATCTAACGCGCTGATCGTGTTCCACCGCCTCCGGGGAATCACGCAGGTGCAGAAAACTCGGTGGTTTGCGCTCTAGGCACAGCTCCGACGAGCACCGCAGCGGTTCCACCTCGGACCTCGACGCCGACCGCCTTCCAGGACCTCCGAGCTCAAGAAAAACCCCGAGGTGAGATCCCCGACCTCCTCTCTCCCGATCTATCCCATGAAATCCCAGTTTTAGGAGGTATAGACGAAGATCCGAAGTTCTCCGGCGAGATCGCCGCCTCCCGCCGCCGCGCGCCGCCAGGCAGCGCCGCCCGCGCACGGTCCGAGCGACGTGGCCGCTTATGCGCCGTCTATTTTAAATCGCACGGTAGAATTAAAAACCGCGTGTACCGGTTCGGCGATCTAATCTGAGCCGTCTGTTTTAAATCGGACGGTCCACATAAGCCCCGCATTATAAAGGCCGGGACTCTTACGTGCTACCCCCTGGGGATCTTGGAAAACACGAGCTAGCCCCGGAAACTTCTGATCTAGCCCCTGGAACTTCAGAAATTCATGTAAATTCATTTAAAAATCAGTTTTAGCCCCTGGACTTAATAAAAATTAGGAAAACCCCTCTGTTATGTGTAGTTAGACCCCTGGAAATTTATGAAATAATTTAATAGACCCTGTAGTGGGGTGAGTTTACCTTTTAACCCTATATGATATTAAATTTAGGAATTTGAATATGTGATTAGGATTTAAAATTTAAAAGGTGAGACAAACACATTGTAAATTCAAATTTAAACTCTCCTAGCACTTAGAAAACTTTAGAATGAGTTAAAAGAAGATTTTAAGCTGAAATGAATCTGTTTAATTGATTGTTCACATTTATTAGTTATAGGGACACATTTTTAGGTTAGGAAATAATTCTGAAAATTGGTAAAATAAATTTAAATTAGTTCACATCAGAGGAGAAGTTCCAAAATATATTATTTAATATTTTAGATCAGAACCTATTCTGTTTAGATGATATGCCCTACTATTTAATATTAAAACTCACTTTTAGGCATAGAAAATAAATCTGGAAAATGTAGGAAAATAGGTATGCATAACTAGAAAATGATAAATGAAGTCTCCAAATCCAAAGACTTCAGTTTAGGATTTGGTAGAAGATCTGAAAACCCATTTGAAGTAGGAAATTACCTTCCATGCAAACTTGGTAGCTAAAGAGTGTGTTAAAGAATTTGTTTAAATTGGAAATTCATATATAGTGTGCGAACAGAAATCTGAATACAAAAGTTAGAAATAATATACATATGTTTAAAAGTGCATGTAGGCTAAAAATCAACACATCTAGAGTAACCACAACACTTAGAAATGTGAATGACTATCATATGTATATATGTGTGGAGTGAAAGTGTGAACTATGTCTTATGGATTGTTGTTTTCTTTTGCTATGTGTGTTGGCATGAGTAGAACCTGCCCCAGAGCAAGTTCTTCCCTTCCAAGATCAGGACTGTCCATTCCCAGAGCAGCAGGAAGAAGGCAAGTGTCCTTGACCACTTTGATCCTATGCTAGGATGTGTAGATAGAATTATTTGCATTGTCAATTGAAATATGAAACCCATGCTAGGAAGTTTCCCTAGAATTGCATTATCTTGTTTCCTTGTAGCTTGGGTTGGGATTTACTTTATCATGTCATTTATTTATATGTTTATGCTTAGCCATGCTTAGAATGGGATAATTGGGGTATGAGATCATCAATTTATTTACCTTACTCTTGAATGGGATATTATGAGTTATGTAGAAGTAGAGATCGAGGCAAGTTGGATGATTTGGTTAGTGCTGGGTGCATGAGACTCGGGTTTGTGTTTAGTACTTGCCTGGATCCTAAGGACCGGTTCATGGAGCATGTAACCTGGCTTTACCGTGCCAACCACATGCTGAGATGGGGCAGCTTAGCCAATTAATTAGGTGTATCTCCGGCGTAGTATGGGTGTTTTGGATGGTGCGGGGAATAGGTGTCAGCTAGACTACCATATGAACCGCAAGGCTCAAGAGGGGGCCACTACAGCGGGGTTGGAGCCTCTTGTATGCTGTTAGGGGTGAAACCTCAGTGGGCCCACGCTCGTCGGGAATCCCTTTGTAAAGGCTTCGTAGTGATCTCCTGGCTACACACCGGGGAAGTGTGAATGTGGTTTGTAGCCACTGGCATAATGGAGGTTCTTTTAGTCCACCCGGCAACGGGGGATGAAATCACTACATGTGGGTACAGTGGTGCAAACTCTGCAGAGTCAAAACTGTCATGACAGCCGTGCTCACGGTCAAGAGCGGCTTGGACTTATTCATGATTAGATGATGGTGGCTTTGGAAGTTGTGGATGTTAAGCGGGGAGCTTAACATTGGAAATGATGTTATGGTTATTTGATTATGATGATGGGATGGGAGATTGGGACCATTTCACCTGTGTAGTAATGTAGGTGTTTAATAAGCTAAGGTGGTAGGTAATAATTGCGTAGTGCTTTAACCATGGGTTCAACCTCTCCTTGTTCTAGCCATGCATGACATAATTTTCCAACACTTGTTGAGTACCAACGGTACTCAACCTTGCATATTTGTTGGTTTAAATTGCTGCTCAGGTCAAGGGGATGATGTGGTATTCAATGACCAAGACTTCGGACCCAAAGAAGGATTCTAGGTTCATGGAGTCCCCCGGGCAACGCCTGTGACGGAGCCCACAAGAATAATATTCCGCTGCTATTTTATTTACTTGTTATGAACTTATTATCGTCCATCGAGACATATGCTATGTAAGACTTATTTATATTCGACACCTGGCTTGTAATAAATGATGCTTCACTATTTGTCATCACATGTATGAGAAAATGATCCTGGCATACATGTGATATTCACTCGGTTGTTCTTCGGAGAAACCGGGTGTGACAGAGGTGGTATCAGAGCCAGGTTGCCCGTAGGAACGTGGACTTAGGTCGAAATGGACGTATTTAAGGACCCTATTTTCTTAAAAACTATTTTACAAGGTGTGGGTTGAAAAGTGTTATTTAATGGGGTCACTTTCTTCCTCTTACCCCAACTTTTATTCAAAATACAATTTTTGTTTAACTCTTATCTAACTTAATTTTAAATGCTTTATGTTTTAGATGGTTCGCATGATCCGCACCGCTCGCAAGTCCACCAGAGGGAGAGTTCCTGTAGTTGCCCTTGCCCTGAGAGAGGAGAACCGTCCGGTGACGTACCTCTCCTACGGATTGGCAGTAGGAGGCTTGTTGCGCCGTCTTCGACGTATGCTCCAAGCCGCCGGCAATACGGGCAAGCTAATCATACACTATAGCTCCACTGGGACCATCCGTGAGAAACGGGAAGAATGGAGTTCGGAAATTAGGATTATCCATGAAAATCAGCTGCTTAAGATCCACCGCTCTCCAGCTTGTCGAGCGACACAGGTCGATGCGGAGAAGGATGTCACCTGGGAGGCCATCACCTGTAAGAGTCACATCTACTGTCACCACCTGGACAGGACTCAGTACATGTATGTTCTCCAGCGTGAGAGTGGTACAACGGAGTACAAGTACCCGCCAGTGCAGCAGGGGACTTCCCATGAGCACATGGACTTATGCTTGGAGGATGCTGCTATGCTCAGCACTCGACTGCAGGAGTGCCAGCAGGAGCTTCAGGATGTTTGTGACACCCTGAAGGAGACTGAGGCGTTGCTTCGAGCCAGCTTGAGGGCGAGAGAAAGAGGAGATGGGAATGAAATGTGTGTCACCATGAATGACACGTGGACTCCTGACTCCCCAGATCGCCGGGCGAGCAGGCGTCGCCGCACTTCTCCACCAGCAGCTTCCCCACCCAAAGCGGAGTCAGAGGGCAGCCGCAATAATGAGGAAGATCCCGAGGAGCCAGCTCAGTGATACGAGTAGTGTAGAGTTCTTTCCCTTAGTTTAGCAGGTTGTCGAGTATTCGAGTTGTTACCTTAGTTAATGGTGTGTTAATGCTTGGTGTGTGACGTGAGTTGTGGAAGCCATGGGCGTTTGTCCACAACCTCGTCTCTAGGTTGTTTTGCTTTGGTGTGTGAACCCATATGAATTAAGAGTGCATTTTCGCGTAAGACATGAAACTCTCAGAAAATATAAATGAAATAAGGTCTCAAAATTTTAAAGTCTAAACAAGCAAATTGGGAAGTTAATACGTAATGCTTTAAATTAACATCTAGTTGATCATGATAGATGGCCGGAAGAGGAAAGGGTCGTGATGCCAACCCCGCCAACAACAACGATGAGGCCGGCAAGCCTCACCTTTCTGGAGGACAAGACAGGGGTGGTCGTCGGGAAGGAGTCGATCCCATCCACCAAATGCTTGAAAATCAGAATCAGCTCATCCAGAGCCTGACTCAAGTGGTGGCCAACTTGCACCAAGCTCCACCTCCACAAGCTGCACCACGCCAACCAAGGTTGAGTGAGTTTTTAGGGACTCAACCTCCAAAGTTTGCAAGTGCTGCTGAACCTCTGGAGGCAGATGATTGGCTAAAGACCGTTGAGAGCAAGATGGGGATCATACAATGCCAAGGGTATGAGAGGGTGCTGTTTACCTCTCACCAATTGCATGGACCTGCTGCTGATTGGTGGACCGCTTACGTGGCAGCCCATCATGACCCTGAGAACATCACTTGGGAAGAGTTCAAGCGTAGCTTCCGCAACCACTACATACCAAGGGGTGAACTTAAAAACAAGAGAAAGGAGTTCTTGGGGCTGCAGCAAGGAATAATGACGGTGAGGGAATACCTCACTAAATTCACCCAACTATCCCGATATGCACCACGGGACATAGAGACTGATGAGTAGAAACATGACTGCTTTGTGGAAGGACTTACATTGGAAATGCAGTGTGCAATGTCCTCCAACGAGTATGAAAGCTTCCAAAAGATGGTGGACAGAGCATTTGTGGTGGAGAGAAAGCTGAAGGCCTTGGAAAATAAAAACAAGAGGAAGGCGGGATGGTCACACCAAGCCTCGGGTAGCAACACCCGCTCACGTCTGATGCAGCAACCCGCAGGGCAGACGAGCCGTGCTACGGTACCCTACTCTGCACCGAGAGGGTACAACCCGAACTTCAGGCCTCCGTCAGCACCAGCACAGCCACAACGTCAGTTTGTACAGCAGCCTCGCCCGACATATCAACCTCGACCAGCAGGACAAGGACCACCGAACCAACCCCAAGACAACAAAGGCCAGGCACCTAAAGTTGGGGTGCAATGCTTCAACTGTGGTGAAGTGGGGCACTATGCCCATAAGTGCCCAAAGAAGAAGCCCATGCAGCCACAACAACAGAATGTGATGCGAGGACGGGTGAACCACGTGACCATGGAGGAAGCGCAAGAGGCACCTGACGTGGTAGTTGGTAAGTTTCCTGCCAATTTACACATTGCAACCCTGTTGTTCGATTCTGGTGCTACCCACTCATTCATTGCCCAAGGGTTTGTTAAGAAGCATGATTTAGCAACAACACAAATGAACCATATGCTAGCCGTAAACTCTCCAGGGGGAGAAATAAGGACAAGACAAGTGTGTCCCAAGGTGAATCTAGACATTAATGGGGTAGTATTTACTGCCAACCTCATAGTGATAGATTCACAAGGGATAGATATTATTTTGGGCATGGATTGGTTGACCAAACATAAAGGAATCATCCATTGTTCGACCAGAACGGTGGAACTAACTCACCCTAGCGGCACAAGAGTAAAGTTCATAACAATACAAGAGCCTAGGAGGGACATTAAATTAAATCAAGTTGAGGTGGAAGTGGAGGAGATCAGGATCATCAGGGAATATCCAGATGTTTTTCCGGAGGAGTTGCCAGGTATGCCCCCCGATCGAGAAGTGGAAATCGTGGTTGAGCTAGTGCCTGGAACAGCTCCGATATACAAGAGACCTTATCGGATGGACTCCAAGCAGCTGGGAGAACTCAAGGATCATTTAAGAGAATTGACGGGGAAGGGGTACATTCGTCCATTAAGAGTATTATGTCAAGCCCTTGGGAATCCAAGACAATGCGGTTGGCAAGGAAGTCTACCCCCTTATTTTAATGTATACTTTCGGACATACTATATTAGTCCTCATCTCTCCACCGGGAGAATTAACCAACATAGCATATTTCAAGTGTGATATGGGTAGATTATACTTGGCAACATACTTGGATGATATGAATGAATGTGGTGCTCCAGAATCAAATAAAATGGTGGCTGGGTTGGAGTTGGCAAGGAACATACCAATCACGCGGTCCTCAGCCTGTTGCGCTTCCTCAGCGGAGACATGGTTCACATTGCCACGAGCGTAGCTCTGCTGTCCACGGTTGCCTTGCGTAGCTCCTCCATTCGGCCGCGGTTCTGCTTGGGCGCGTTGCTTAATTGGCTGTCCAGGACCTTTCCTCGGGCACTGGCTTGCAAAGTGTTCTGTTTCTCCGCATGCAAAGCATGCCTTGTTGCCCAAGACAGCAGGGACGTTGGGACGAGGGTGGTTTTGAGTATAAGCACCCATGTTCGGACGGGGTGCAGGAGGCAAAGGCACACGAGGTGCTTGCATAACAGGACGTTGCTGTGGTGGTTGGTTAGGGTGAAAAGTGGAAGTAGATGAGCCATATTGTAGTCCAGCTGGGGGCATGAAACAGGGATATACATTGCTCCCTTGGGGATGATATGGCATCTTTCTTTTGCCCTCTTGCTCGATCTTCCGGATTTTGCTCTCAACCACTATAGCTTTGTCAACTAGCTTCTGGAAGTTTGCATAGTCATTGTTGAGAAGTTTAACTTGGATCTCATTGTTCAACCCTCTCATGAACAAGTATTGCTTCCTTTGGTCCGAGTTGACATCTTTGGGGCATACCTTGACAGTTGCGTGAACTTGTTGAGGTACTCATTCACGCTTTTCTTGCCTTGGTGGAGACCTTCAAACTCTTGCCTTTTGAGCATCATGACTCCAGAAGGGACGTAATGAGAGCGGAAACTCTCCTTGAACTCAGCCCAAGTGATAGTCTCCTGGTTGACATGAGCGTTGCAAAGAGCGTCCCACCAGTCAGTGTCTGCTCCCATAAGTTGGTACGATGCGAAGAGAACTTTCTCTCGGTCATTGCACTGAACTATGTCAAGCTTCTTCTCCATGGACTTTAACCAATCATCAGCCTCCATGGGATCATTAGTTTGTGCAAAGGTAGGTGGTCGAGTCCTCATGAACTCTCCCAGTCGGGTGTGAGCCGGCGGTGGTGGCGGTGGTGGTGGCGGTGGTGCAGGAACGGGATTGTTGTTGTTGGCTTGCAGCTGACCCAAAATTTGGATCATGGTTTGCATGAGCTGATTCTGCATAGCCATCAACCTTTCAAGGTTGTTTCCACCAGCCTCAGGGTTGACATTCTCAGGAACTTCGACGTGGTCATCCTCTTGGTTGCCACGGATGTTCCTCCTTTCTCGGCCGGCGTTTTCTCTCACCATCCATGAGAGAGAGTTGGATAGAATAGAAGTTAGAAGTTTAGATGGATACCCTTAACTATATGCATCAAGGTGGATGAACTATTTATCATCCTATCTGAGGATGTGAACACATGCCGAAGCATCTCACATTTCTCTACTATGTGTGGATATGGACAACGCTGAAACGTCCCACAACTCACACTAAGCACACAATCACAAGCAATCATCACAAAAGTTTCACACAACTCCTATTCAAGCTTATTCAATGGGAGTCCTATGTGTTTCTGGGGTGATACAAATATGTGACTTCGTCCTATAGTCAATGTGGTTTGGGGTGTACCTATGATACCAATCTGTGACTTCTCCTAGGCTTGCATCCTACGGTCAAGGTGGTTCTGATGCCAATCTATGCATTCTAGGCTTGCATCATACGTTCAGCGTGGCTTCTAATACCAATCTGTTACTAGGCCTGCGTCCTACTGTCAACGTGGCGATTTTGATACTAATCTGTGATTTCTATCTAGGCTTGCGACCTACGGTCAACCGTGGCTCTGATACCAATCTGTGACGCCCCTGTTCTGAGAACCTCGGAACCGAGCTGATGCATATGTGTGCCCAGGATGTTCATCACACATACGCATATAATCCACAAACTGAATTCAGAATAATACCACGAATAATAGGGTTTTATTACATTGTCTCATGAGTGTCTAACTCATTCTAGCAGCGGAAGTCTTTATTCTAGCAGCGGAAGTCTTCTAAACTATTGTGGAAGCAAACTAAGCAGCAGCGGCTCCATCTCCTACTCCACAGGCAAGTTGACGGTGGGTCACACGCCTAGTACTCCTCATGCTCTTCGAAGTACTCTTCTCCTGTTGCTGATGATGAAGCAATAATGCAAGTTTGAGTACATGATGTACTCAGCAAGTGCGGGAAAATATGATATGTAGCTTACAGCAAGGTAGGATTAAAAAGGCTCATTGCAGAAAAGCAAAGTTTATTTCACAAACATGATAAAAACAGCAACTAGCGTTAAGTGAATTTAATCCCAACATATATCCAATTAAAACATCAACATACCTCCATCATGTTTCACCACCTTGCATGTCTCATCAAGACATTTATCTTCCTCAATCTTTTCTCATGCTCATGAATACCATCTCGTATTCATTACCATCTCATCTCATATTCAATTCCATCTCATAACTGAAACCAATCTCATTGTCATGACTCAACAGTCATGAAAATCAATACCAAAGACCAAACCATAACCAAAACAAAACCATCCATATAACCATCCCAAATCCTCCCATCTAATCATGAAAGTTCGACAGGTGCTTGTGACCGGAAGCACGGCTATCATGATAGTTTTACACTCTGCAGAGTTTGCACCACTTTACCCACAAGTTTGTGATTTCGTCACCCGTTGGCGACTGCAGAACCTCCATTATACCAGTACACAACCATCGGTGTATGGCCAAGAGATCACAAAATAGCCTTTACAAAGGGGCTTCTAGATGTATGGACTCACTAAGGTTTCACCAGCAGGCTCGAATCACTATTCTCCCACCTACGGGCCCCCTCTTGTGCCATGCAGTTCCTAGGGCAGTCCTCTCTCGACTCCCATTCCCCGCGCCTTCCACGGTCCATAACAATCTAGCAACTTACCTAATTATTCAGCTAAGCCGCACCCATATTTGGCCTTGTGGTGGCACTGTCATCCTGGCATGTGCTCGCATGAACCGGTCCTTAGATCTACGGCAATAACCACCATCTCGTTTTACCACTTCCACGAACCAAACTTGCCTAGATCTCCCCTGATTCATGTTCATTAACATCAAGTTCTCATTATCATTATTCTCATGAGTGCAGTAGCTAGACACATTCTATCGCTTCCCATAACCCGTAGATTAGCGAAGCAACAAGCGAAAATCGACCATACCCGACTCATAAACTTCCCTGGCGTCAAGGGTGGCTAACAAAACTAGTAAACTCCTATAAAAGGGTTTCCCATCAAGTTGACTCAAGCATTCACAGTTTTTACAAACAAAACAGTTTCTACAAACATGGGATCAATATGGTCAAGGGGCACTTGCCTTGTTCCTGTGGCATCTGTTGCTCACGGATCTCGAAGTCTTGTTGTTGTAGCTCATCGTAGATAGCTCCCTGAGCTTGTCCTTCTACTTACGATCACGCATATACAAGATTTACAGCAATCAATTATCATGCAAAAAACATTACTCAAGATGCAATGATGCATATGCATGCTAATCTTATGGTGCTTGTTTTATTAGATCAGTTTGTACGTGTTCTTGCATAGCTTGCATGGATTTGCATGGGCTTTTCTACGATGAACAGAGGTGTAAAGACCAAGTGAGGACGTGGTGATGATCTGGACTCAAGATCTAGATCAAACCGATCAATACTTGATCTGTCCACAAAAAAGCTTCTGTTCGAAGGGATCGAAGAAACAGATGCAAAGAAAACTGTGATGAGGTCCTAAGGTGGTAACGAAGACCTACCTCACTTCTCCTTGGTCTCAGGTCTTTCTCCTAGCAAGACAGGTCGTCGGGGCTCTCTTCCGGCGACGGCGAGCTCGTCGGCGGTCTCTGGCGACTGAACTCCGGCGAAGGGAATTAACTCGACGAGTTGGGGGCTAGGACCTCTAAGTCGTCAACTTGGGAATAGATGGTAGGGCAAAGGGGTGTTTCAGGTTCTATTTATAATCGGAAAAAGAAGAGTCCTAATCTGATTGGATTTCAAATAAGAGTCCTATTCAAATTATTTTTGAATCTTAACAACTTATCTCCAATCGATTTGGTGTGGTAACATCATGGAAATCGTGTCGGTTTCCTCCCGTATCGGGTATACCCACGCGTATAGAAGAAAAACCGCTTAAGATCTCGTCACCTTCGAGGTGATGAGCTCCGAAGGCTCCAAGTGTCCAGTAGAGGCTGGGCCTCCCTTTTCCGCAGATGCGGGCTCCGGTTGTGCTGCGTGTCAGGCGGGCGGGACCTCCCTATTCCTCAGAGGCGAGCTCCACGTGCGCCACGCGTCCTGGCCGGCGGGGACCTCCCTCTCGCTCAGAGGCGAGCTCCGCGTGCGCCACGCGTCCTGGCCGGCGGGGATCTCCCTCTCCCTCATAGGCGAGCTCTGCGTGCGCAACGTGTCTGGTGAGTCGGGACCTCCCCTCTCTCCAGAGACGAGATCCGTGAACGTCGCGTGTCAGTGTCGGACCTCCCCTCTCTTCGGAGGTGAGCTCCAGGACTGCCACGTGTTAAGCAGCGCCAAATTTTCCTTTCTCCTCATAGACGAGCTCCGAGGTCCACACGTATCTATCAGCGTCGGACCTCTCGGAGGTAAGCTCCGAGGTTGACACGTGTCCATCAGCGTTAGACCTCCTGGAGGTGAGGTCCGAGGTTGACACGTGTCCAATAGTGTCGGACCTCCCGGAGGTGAGCTCCGGAGGTGACACGTGTCCGGTAGTGTCGGACCTCCCGGAGGCGAGCTTCAAAGGTGACACGTGTCCAGTAGGACCGGACCTCTCAGAGGTTAGCTCCGAGTGCGACACGTGTCCCGCGGTGTCGGACCTCTCGGAAGTGAGTTCCGAGAGTGACACGTGTCCAGCGGGTTGGGCCTTACTTCCCCATAGCGACTAGCTCCGTTGGCGACACGTGTCCTGCGGGCTGGACTTCGCTTCTCCGCAGAAACAAGCCCCGGAGGCGACACGCGTCCAGCAGGTCGGACCTCGCCCCTTCCACAGAGGTTAGCTCCGAGCCTGCCACGTGTTTGGCGCTGCCGGACCTCTCCCCACTATGCAGGGATGAGCTCCAAACACACCATGTGGCCAGCAGGCCGTGGGAAGTGTCTACAGCGCTCCTCGGCGAACTGGAACTGGCTCTTTTTAGTTATCTTTTTTATTCCTTTTCCATTTCTACTTATTTTAAAATGTTTCTCTACATGAAATATGAATTCATGCATGATTACGAAATTGAGGGTGTTACAGTTCTTCCGGTACTCTTAAGCACTTCTTGAGTTGGGATACGTGAAACACGTCGTGCACGTCGGAGAGGTGTGTTGGCAGCTCTAGTTGATAGGCTACTTCTCCTCGCTTGCCCAAAATCTTGAATGGCCCAATGTAGCGAGGTTCTAATTTGCCTTTGACGTTGAACTGTCGTTGGCCTCGGATAGGCGATACTTTAAGAAACACAAAGTCTCCTACTTCGAAGGTCAATCTTCTTCGCCTATTGTCCGCATACACTTTTTGTCGTGACTAAGCGTCCTTCAAGTTTTCACGTATCATTTGGACTTTCTTTTCGGCGTCTTGCAGCACTTTGGGTCCGAATACTTGGCTTTCTCCGGTCTCATTCCAGAATAGTGGTGTTCTACATCGTCTACCATACAATGCTTCGAAAGGTGACATCTTCAAGCTGGCTTGGTAGCTGTTGTTGTATGAGAATTCAGCATACTACAAGCTCCTATCCCAACTACGTCCATGTTTCAAGGCGCAAGCTCTTAACATGTCTTCCAAAATCTGATTTGTTCCCTCAGTTTGCCCGTCGGTTTGCGGATGATATGCAGAGCTGAAATTCAACCGTGTACCCATGGCTTCATGCTGCTTCTTCCAGAACCTACAGGTAAATTGAGAACCTCAATCTCAATCTATCCTCTTCGGAACTCCATGGCGACAGACGATTTGCTCCATATTTCGGCTAGTTGGGCGACGGTGTACTTGGTTCTAACAGGAAGGAAGTGGGCTGTTTTCGTCAATCGGTCCACAATAACCCAAAAGAGTCGTAACCCGACTGAGTACGTGGCAATCCGACTATGAAATCCATGCTGATGTCTTCCCACTTCCACTCGGGTACTTTCAGTGGCTGCAACAATCCAGCGGGTCTTTGATGTTCGGCCTTCACTCGTTGGCACGTGTCGCATAAGGCAACATATTCAGCTATGCCCCTTTTCATACCATCCCACCAATAGCAAGTTTTCAGTTCCTTGTACATCTTTGTACAGCCAGGATGTATGGAATAAGGTGAGTCATGTGCCTCCTTTAATATCGTGTCGCGGATGCGCTTCAAGTTAGGCACACAAATCCTTTTTTCTAACCAAAGCGTGCCTTTCTCGTCTTCCTTGAAATCTTTTTCTATGTGTCGGATTCTTTCCTTGATTTCCTCATCCGTTGCTTGTCCATGTCATATCTCTTGTTCCAGCGAGGAGTTCAGTTCTATCACCTCCATCTCGTTCAAGAACCCGAGATGTAACCGTTTGAACTCCTTGCGCAGCTCGGGTGGCAGCTCCCGAACCGTGAGTTCATGACATGCCCCTTTTCGGTTCAACGCATCAACTACTACATTGGCCTTTCCGGGGTGATAGTTGATTCCAGCATCATAATCATTGATGAGTTCCAACCATCGACGTTGCCTCAAATTCAGATCCGTTTGCGTGAATATATATACTTGAGGCTTTTGTGATCCGTATAGATTTCACATCGGTGGCCAAGGATATAATGCCTCCAAATCTTCAAGGCATGTACCACGACTGCAAGTTCCAAGTCATGTGTGGGGTAATTCAGCTCATGTTTCTTTAGTTGTCTCGATGCATAGGCTACCACTTGTCCTTCTTTCATGAACACGCATCCAAGCCCTTGTCTTGATGCGTCACAATATATATCGAAGCTCTTGCTCACATCCGGCAATACCAAAACCGGCGTTGTGGTTAATCTCTTCTTTAGCTCCTCAAAGCTTTCTTGACATGCTGGTGTCCACTGGAATGCTTTTCCCTTCATTAGTAATTCAGTCATAGGCTTCGCTATTTTGGAGAAATCCTTGATGAACCGGCGGTAGTATCCAGCCATCCTAAGGAAACTCCAAATATCTCTCACATTCTGCGGTTGGTTCCACTTCAGAACATCTCCCACTTTTCCGAGATCAACCGATACTCCTCCCTCGGAGATGATGTGGCCTAGAAACGATATCTCCTTTAGCCAAAATTGACACTTGCTTAACTTAGCATACAATTGATGCTCTCGCAGTTTCTGCAATGTTAACCTCAAGTGTTCCTCGTGTTCTTCCTCGTTCTTTGAATACACCATGATGTCGTCGATGAAAACCATGATGAACTTGTCCAAGTACTCCATGAAGACCTTATTCATGAGGTAGATAAAGTATGTGGGTGCATTCGTCAACCCAAATGACATAACGGTATATTCATACGAACCATACCATGTTCAAAATGCAGTCTTGGGTATGTCGGAGGGCTTAATCTTCAGCTGGAAATATCCTGACCAAAGATCAATCTTGGAGAAAATTCGGGCACCTTTCATTTGATTGAATAAGTCCTCTATGCGGGGCAGCAGGTATTTATTCATGATCATCACTTCGTTGAGAGACCTATAGTCCACACACATCCTTTGAGTTCCATCTTTCTTGTCTACGAAGAGCACGGGGCTCCCCACGGTGACGAGCTTGGGCATATGAAACCCTTTTCTAGCTACTCTAAATTTGCTTCTTGAGCTCCACTAATTCATTAGCAGGCATCCTATATGGCCTCTTCGCTATAGGTGCAGTTCCGGGTACTAAATCAATGGCAAATTCAATGTCTCGGTTAGGTGGCATACCTGGAAGTTCTTCTGGGAACACATCTGAATATTCTTGAACCACCGGAATGCTTTCCAATGTCGCTTCTTCGATGTGGTTCAGCACTTCCTTCTCGGATGCCGGTTGGGCTGCCTTGAACTCAATACGAGTACCGTGCTAACTTGTCAACTGCACGATCCTCTCAGTACAGTGAATCATTCCGTTGTGCTTGCTTAACCAGTCCATTCCAAGTATTATATCAATCGCTTGGAAATCCAAGACAATAAGGTTGGCAAGAAAGTCTACCCCCCTTATTTTAAGGCTTACTCTCGAAATAGAATTCAGAATTGAAAGAAGCGATTTCCCAACTATATGCAACAAGGTATATGAACTAAGCAACTTATTTTATTAATATCAGCCTATATGAGGATGTGAACACGTGCCGAAGCATCTCACATCTCTCAACTATGTGTGGATGTGGACATTCACCGAAGCATCCCACAACTCACACCAGCACACAAACCAAGCAATCATCACAAAAATTTCAGCACACTACTCTTATTTGACTTGCGGTGATCTAAACGTTCCTATTACAGCTTTATTCAATGGAAACCTAAACTTAATCGTGAGAACCGGTGCTGTTCTTGCCATGTGACGGGGGTGGTCCATATATGGGCGCAGGCCATGGTGAGTCGGCAGTCCATGTAGGGATAGATGACGCTGGTGCTCCATTTTCTCCTGCGTTGGCACAAGTCTCCTCTTGTTTCTCCAGCAAGTACAGCTTCTTGCGGAGGTAATGGATCTCTTCTTGTGCGCTTGCATAGCGGTTTCCAAACTCCACGAGCAACCTCTGAGACTTGTCAGCAGCTTGTGGGTTGGAAAGAGTTGTTACATGGGGTCCAATGATCTCCCTTGTACCACTCTTTCGATACAGATGCAGCTCAAAAGTTGTGTCCTCAAGCTGCTCATGGAAGGCGTAGCACAGTCCGGTGAGTGCTTCCCATGCAGCATCATCAATAGCTTCTGCCCTTGTAGCTCTCCATGTGGGTCTGAAGTGTCGGGTGACAACCCTACCGTTAGATAGGATGGTTACGTCAGCCTTCCATTCTTCATGTCCGAGACGAGGGACTTTCTTGAGAAGGTATTCTGGATATAAGCTGCAGCAATAAAGAAATTTTTTGAGCTCCTTGGATATGTGTCCTCCTTCCATTCCATCGGACCGAAATTGTTGAACTGAATGGTTGGCCCATTCATCACCTTCATTATTGGCTTCATAAAGGGGTGGCTCCTCTTTGGGTTCATCTCCTCCCGACATAGCTTCATGAGGCTCCACAGGGTGTAAGCCCGCGTGAAACTTTTCCTGAGGTGCGTACCAATGCCGTTCTTGTGGATCATCCTCCATATCGTCTTCGAATGATTCCACCTCTTCCGGGTCCTCTTCCTCATGCATAGAGATATTGACTTCCTCTTCATCATGAGGTTCCGTCTTCACCTCCTCCCAATATGGTCCATTGGACACCTCAATGGGCTTAAGTGCACTCCCACGTGGTGGTGGACGAGTTCTTATGCGTGCTGTGCTCCTGATCACCGGCATCTATAAATAAGACATGAGAAACTTTAGAAAAGGAATAAATAACTCCAAAACTTCAGAAGCTATGGAGCAGGAAAGCAAAAGTGTTGCTGTCCAAAAGAAAAGAAAAAGAGGGGCTGAAAATAGCACTTTGTGGTGGCTGAATTGACAAGTAAAGTTCAGCAGCAAGCAATTTTCAAAAATAACAGTTTAGAGGGATATGCCTATGTGTTTTAGTGTGTCCATTATACTAGGCTTGCGTCCTACGGTCAACGTGGCTCTGGTACCAATTTGTGACACCCGGTTCTGAAAATAGAACCAAGTGAATGCATATGTGTGCCCAGGATGTTCATCACACATACACATGTAATCCGCAAACTGAATTCAGAATATAACCACGAGTAAATAGTGTTTAAGTACTTTATTACAATGACTCAATGTCTCACTCATGAATATCTAACTTATTCTTGCAGCGGAAGTCTCTAAACGACAGCAGAAAGTAACTAAACAGCAGGCTCCAACTTCAACTCCAAAGGCATATTGACGGTAGTTCGCACGCCTAGTACTCCACATGATCCTCGAAGTACTCTTCTCCTGTAGCTGATGTATATGTGAGAATGCAAGGGTGAGTACCTGTCATACTCAGCAAGTGCGGGAAAAGTATGACATGTAGCTTACAACAAGGTAGGAAATAAAAAGTTCATTGCAGCAAGCAAGTTTTATTTCATAAACATGGTAAAAAACAGCAACTATCTTTAGGTGAATTAAATCCCAATATAACCAAGTAAAACAGCAATATTCCTTCACCATAATTCACCATTTATCAAGTCTCAACCAGCCATTGATCTTTCTCAAGTTCATCTCATGCTCATAAGTATTCATAACTATCTCATATTCATATAACCGAAACCAAACTCATTGTCATGAATCAAAACAGTTCCAAAACCAATCCCAATGACCATACCATAACCATACCGAATAACCATCCCAAGTTTTCCCTCTAATCATGGAAGTTGGCCAGGTGCTTGTGACCGGAAGCACGGCTATCATAATAGTTTTACACTCTGCAGAGGTGGCACCACTTTAGCAACAAGTTCATGATTTCGTCACCCGTCGAAGACTGCAAAACCTCCATTATACCAGTACACAACCGTCAGTGTATGGCCAAGATATCACAAAATAGCCTTTACAAAGGGGCTACTTGATGTACGGACCCACTGAGGTTTCACAAGCAGGCTCTTATCACCATTCTCCCACCCACGGGCCCCCTCTTGTGCCATGCAGTTTCCAGGGCAATCCCTCTCGACTCCCATTCTCCGCGCCATCCAACGGTCCATAACAAGCTAGCAACACACCTAATTAGTCAGCTAAGCCGCACCCATATTTGACCTTGTGGTGGCACTGTTTTCCTGGCATGTGCTGGCATGAACCAATCCTTAGATCTACGGCAAGTAAACCACCATCTCATTCAGCAACATCCATGAACCAAGCTTGCCTAGATCTCCCAGATTCCATGCTCATTAACATCATCAAGTTCGCATCAGCATTATTCACATGAGTGCAGTAGCTGAAAACGACCATACCCGACTCATTAACTTTCCCGGCGACAAAGATGGTTAACAAAACTAGTAAACTCCTATAAAAGGGTGTCCCATCAAGTTGAATCAAGCATACAAGTTTTTTGTAAACAAAACAGTTTCAAAACATGGGATCAATATGGTCAAGGGGCACTTGCCTTGCTCCCGTGGTTCGTGTTGCTCAAGTGTCTCGAAATCTTGGTGCTGTAGTTCCTCGTAGACGGACTCTTGAGCTTGTCCTTCTACTCACGACCACGCACATACAAAATTTACAGCAATCAATCATCATGCACAAACTTTACTCAAGATGCATTGGGGTAGATGAATGCAAATCCTATAGTGCAGTTTGTTTAAGCCAGTTTGTACGTGTTCTTGCATGTTTTAATGGGATTTCATGGTATTTTATGATGAACAAGGGTGTAGGGATCAAGTGTAGACGTGGTGATGATCTTGACACAAGATCTAGATCAATTCCACCATCAAAAATTGATCAAAACATGATCTGTCCACACGGAAAAGTTTCTGCTCGAAGGGGGCGAAGAAAACGGATGCGTAGAAATGGCGGCGACGTTATAAGATGGGTAATGAAGACCTACCTCACTTCCTCCTTGTGGCAGGGCCTTTCTCCTAGCAACGGCAGCAGCGGGGGATTTTTCTATAGAAAATTATGGTATGGCAGATCGTTGGGCTTCTTCTCCGGCGACAGCGAGGCGTGACGGGGCTCGACGGCGGCCAAATTCTGGCAAGGGGGGTACTCAGCGACTTGGCAGCAAGGAAGGGGGCTTGGCAGCAGGGGGGACGACCAAAATAGAGAGGGGTGTGGCCAGGGGGTGGGGGTTATATTTATAAGGGAGAAAAAGAGTCCTAGAGGTGGAAACAAAGAGTCCTTGAAGTATGGGACTCAACCAAAGAGTCCTAGGGGTACAAACAAAGAGTCCTAGAGGTAGGGGACTCAACTAAAGAGTCCTAGGGATGGGGGACAAAGAGTCCTAGAGGTGGGAGACTTAACCAAAGAGTCCTAAAGGTGGGGGACTTAACCAAAGAGTCCTAGAGGTGGGAGACTTCACCAAAGAGTCCTAGAGGTGGGGGACTAGGGCTCCCCCTCAAGGGATGTAGCAAAGGGGTCTCCCCCCCTAATTTGGTGCGGCCAATTTGGGGGGGGGGGGGGAATTGCCTCCAAATGTGGGGGAAATTCCCCCTACGGGAATTTTGGGGAATTTGGGGAAAATCAGGAAAAATTGGGAAGAATTTGGGAATTTTTTGGGAAGGGGGAAATTTGGAGAACTTGGGGAAATTTTGAGGAAATTTGGGAATGGCTCATTTCAGCTATGTTATTTCCATTTCTCTCCACTGTGTCCCTTTCTCCATTTCTATATTCCCCTCTCCATTTCTATGTCCCTTTCTCTATTTCTATATTCCCTTCTCTATTTCTATGGTTCTTTCTCCATTTCTATGGTTCTTTCTCCATTTTTGTGGTTCTTTCTCCATTTCTATGGTTCTTTCTCCATTTCTAGTGTTCTTTATACATTTCTACTTCTTTTCAAATGCTTCTCTACATGAAAAATTTATGCAATGCATGGTAATGAATTTGAGGGTGTTACACTGACGACAGGCGGGCGTATGCATTTGTTTATGGAGCCGGGTTCAGCGTGCAACTGAACCTGATGATTATGTGGTTTTCTGCTGGTACTCTAAACATGAATATGTATCCGAGTAGAACACGTGTGTGAGAGTCGATTGGTGCCACTGAAATAACGAAGCTGGCTAAATCCTGTAAAGGGTTTGTTTTTTGAGGCAACGTAGTACCGGCATGTTATGGTGATGCTTCGACATCACACTCTACTATATTGACAACCCAATTGTAAAGGATGGATAATTTTGATCCAGAGAACTAAAAGTTTGATTAAAACCTCTTCCCCTGATCTGGATTTCAAAATTTAACAAGTTTCAAGCTATAGAACATTAGAAACAGAGTCCTCTGTTTTCAGCCGAAACAATGATGAAGTTGTGCAGAGTATAGCTGTTGAGTCTTTTCGACATTGGGGTGGTATTATACATTTATGGAAAGCCATTTAAGAGTTACAAAACTTTTCTATTGGCATCCAGAGTTGTTTCCTCCATTAACTTGTCGAAATCTTCAGTAGAGTTAAAACTTTCCAGAAAACAGGGCAGAGTAAAAACTCTCTGGAATTCTCTGTAATTTGACCATAACTTCCTGCTTAAAAATCCAAAAATAGTAAATGAGACATTTACGAAAAATTCATGAGATATTTTACAACTTTGTAACTGAAACTTTTGTCAAATTCTATAGAGAATTAGCTGGGATTGTTGGATCAAGTCAGTACATCAAGCAGGGAGGTGCTGCCCAATTTTCTCCAGAATTCTGTTAACTTTGACGTCTCATAACTTTTGAATTAGAACAGATCTGAGGGCATATAAATACATTCTGAAAATCTATTGAAGTTAACTTTAACTTTGGTATTGAATTGCAGAAATGATTTCTCCCTTAGTGTGGTCTAATTCTGGGAAGAAGGGGAATGGGTCAGCACTGTAAATTTTGGCAGTGTAACAGGAATCAACTTGTGTACAAGTTTGATTTGTGTTTCCAAATTCTATGAGTTCAATGACATGATTTTATGTTATAACTCGTTATTTTACTATTGAAATTAATATTTGACATTTTCAAATATTTTTCTAGAGATGGAAGACAATAGACAGTTGGAGAACGGTTGGGTGGTGTCCCACTGTTCTCAACACCACGGTTATCCGGATCTGTTGAAGCTTATACTTCAATGTTTCAGGTATACGGAGATGTCGCGTTTTCTTCCCAAGGAAGAAGGCGAGGAGGAGAACACGAGATGTATCATACACGTCGATGTTCTGGCTGGACCAACTCCGCCGGGATGGGCACCGTTCACTGTCACGGTGAAAGGTAGACACCCGGAGGACGTGTGACAATTGGCAGCCCGTGATGCCATGTCAAGATTCTTCCAACTCCATATGCGAGCTATGGAGGACACTCCATATGCACTTGTTCCAGTGGAGGGACAAGCCAATCGCATGTGGTGGAGGCGGTACTTTGAGGCAAGTGAGGCGAAATGCCCAAGGTACAATCCAGCAGAGGCCAATCTTAGCCTCTATGTCATGGCAGGAAGGAACGTGATGGACAGCCAAGCTATCCATACGGCTCGTCTTGCCATGGAGCTCAAGGAGAGCACCACCCGCAGCGACCATTACAAGAGTGCCCATAATGCACTCCGTGATGTATTCGCGCCAACGATGCAATGACTGAATCGGCAAGATAATCAGTTGCGTCATTTGAAGAAGGCGGGGACGAAAAGTCGTGTCGAAATCACGGCTTTGCAACAGCAAGTCCATGTCTTGACCATCAATGGATTTCTTACTCAAGAGCGCGATAAAGCGATTGAGGTGGGACGGAACTGGGAGATGGATTACAATCAAGCTATGGACGAGGTGAACGCTTTGCAGGACCTTGTACCTCCGGTAGTGGGCCTATCGTTTGCAGGTGCAGTACCTGTGGTTCTCGATATTCTGGTGGTACCGGAGCCTGAACCAGAAGATGAGGTCATGGATCTGGAACCACCAGAAGAACCAGCAAAGGAGGAAGACTCGCAGGAGGTGGACTTCCACTCTGACTAGGGAGTTTCCATTGCCGGATAGGGCAGCGAGGGTAGTCACGTGTATAACTTTTGTAACAGCGACATGTCGTTAGAAAAAACAGTAGCGTGTGAGTATGTAGTGATGACATGAGCACGACTTCTCAGGTGATCCAAAGCTGCTGTAATTTTGACGTGAGAATAATGTATCTTGTGTAAAATCTTTGCTTTATCAATATATGTGAATGTTGTGCAAATATCTCAATGCATCACTACATTACCATACTGTTTTCATGGAATTTTAAGTATGACATGTGCTGATTTTTACATGTTATAAATTTCAGAATGACTCGTACTCGGGCCAACCCGGAAGTTGCGGGTTCAAGTCAGGGGGAGATGTGTGGGGGCCGCCTCGTGGTCCTCCCACTCCAGAATCGCAGAGGGTGGTGCCGTGCGATGCGGCACCCAACAGCACACAAGAAAATATTAAGAACAACATACAAACTTTTATTTACATAAAACAGAGGAAGTATTTTACAAAACCTAATATACATCGCAAGTCTTACTCATAGCTAAACTCTCAGCCTAGCTATGCAAAAGTGCAGCCGTCCAGCCCGAGGACGCTACACACTAGCAACATACAACCGGAGATCACGGCGACGTGCAGGGTTCCAGCTCGGCCGTGTACCCCGACGGGTGCATCGCCTCGTCCTCGGACCCTTCTTCATAATTCTTACCTGCAGCAACTCAATTATAGCAACCGTGAGCACGATGGCTCAGCAAGACTTAACCGACATTCCTAAACATGAAACTCTACATGCAGGGATTCTTAATATAGAAAATGATATTGCGATAAAGACTCGCCTACAAGTTAATCCTTACTTTCATTTTTTAGCGGCAAGAGGATGTGCCTTGAGCAGCCCTCACATCAGAATTCCATAATCAAACAAGAAACGCTTCCTTCCGATGTGGTTATGCTCAAAGTGAAATATAAACTTAATGAGCTCTACAACTACAGCATACAAGTTTGCAATTCAATAAGAATTCAATACATCATATTCTTCTAGCCTCTTTCAATTCTTACTACGTAACAGCACAGTGAACAAGAAATACTCAAATAACCGCGAGGGATGGTGATTGCAATCAATAGACACCAAGATAACACGTCACATACACCCATTTTAGAAGTGTGGTACTTCACACCTTCCTACTCTGTTGTATGCAGCAACCTTTCAAAGGAAGCTCAAATGCCAAACCGGTCCATTCATAACGGGCAGGAGGTCCCCGCGCGGAGCGGTCTGTGCTCGCCGGCAGACTTACACCTTGCTACCCTTAACCCACTCCTATAAAATGGTTGGGTAAGCCTCGGCACCCAGGTTAATCAATTACATCGGTTTCCTGGTTCCCATATAGCCAGTATGCATCCGGTACTGTTCAAACTTGTTTAGCAGGGCCGCACACGGCTCGGTCCTCAACCGACACCAACAGGGCTACGCACGTGATATCTCCGCTCACTTCATCCTATCCCCCCTGCTGGGTCTCAAATTCACATTCTTAAGCCATTCTTTGTTCCTTTCTATCCTATGTGATAACATCCTATCTCGCGGGTAGATTCCAACCACTCGACTTCTACCGAGATCCTAAAAACATTATCATGGCATTCTCTACTCATCGAGTTGTAGACTACCCAACTCTCCATAGGATTTAAAGTCATGCAAGTGGGGTTTCAATCACCGTAACTCTAATGCAAGCATTTCACCCTAGACACAAGTGATACAAAATGAAAACTTTGCAAAAGGTATTTAAATGCAAACCTAGGCTTGCCTGGTTGCGAGTTAAATGGGAAGTTAGTTTCTGGTGGAAGGACCTCCAACGGCTCCGGAGTGTCCTCAACTTCGGTCACTATATGATATGCAACAAAATATATGTATAAGTGATAATGATTTATAAGAAGTAAACTTCTATTGCTAGCTACTGCTATTAAGGTTTCTTAATTGGCTTTGGACTTTTTCCAGTGGATACTAGACACTCTGAGGATGATTTGAGAAAATTTTGAGGACTTCTCATGGAAGCTTGTGGTCTCCAAAATTCCCACAAGTACAAGGCTTCTCTGAATTTTGATCCCAAATCTGAAGTTTTGACATGGCTAACAGTGGAAGATCTAAATAAAGGAAGTCTCCCTGGTTCTAGCTAACTTTGTTTCATGATTTTTTGAGCTTTCTACAGGGAGAAATGGAATTTTGAAGTTGATAAGAAGTGCTGAAAAAGTTTCTGTTTATTTTGGAAATGCCAAAGGCTGAACTTTGGATCAGAGTTTAGCCTAGCAAATATACTCCAATGAAGCTCAAATTTTTACAGGAGATCACTAGAGTTATGAATGATCTTCTGGCCAAAATTGAGGAAATTCCATAACAGGAATCTCCTGTAATTAATTCCCAAAGATTTAAATTTGATGAATTTTGGAGAAAATTCCATGGATCTTCAGACCCATTTCTTTGCATTTCTGCAAAGTACTGGCTGAGAGGACTTCAACGAAATTGTTTCACAAATTTTGGATATTCCTACTGAAAGCTATGTGGGTTTTAAGTTTGAATGGAATTCTGAAAATGAGTGAAATGTTTAAACGGCTGACAGTGGGTCCCACCTGGGCGTCTTCCTCCTCGCGCCAACAGAGCTCCGCGGTGGCGCATGCCGGTGAGGTCCTCCAGAATGGCGTTCCAAGCCGTCTTCGGGGCTGAGGCTTGCCACCCCTAGGATTTTGCCCTCGGGGAACTCGGTGGTGGGGTCAGCTAAGACTCTTGGTAGCCGGAACCTAGTCGGGGACGGCGGCAGTGGCTATTCCAACTTCAGCGAGGTCGTCCGAGCCCAACAAAGCTTTATTTTGAGCGTGGTTTCTGCCTACAGCTCCGTGGTGGCATGCTAAGCACGAATATGGCGTTGGTTTGCCGTAGAAGTGGTCGGAGCTATGACCTCACCGTCGACCTAGGGCTAAAAACGACGGCGACAGGAAAAACTCGAAACACAGCACCTATGGTCGATGGTTGTTGATCCTAGAGGGTCGTTGGAAGGTCTAGGACGTATGGCTAGAGGAAAACAAGCTGAGATGGACTGATCATCAAGAATTTCGAGTCGAGTCCCCACTCGGTCCTAAGAATGTGTGATCGGTAAACCTCAAAATACTCCCTCGCTACTGAACGAAATGGAGGAAGGCGTTCACCGGAAGATCGAGGAGAGGATGGCGCGTGCTTTTGCTGTATTGGATCGCCTGAGTCACGGCCTACATCACGGAGGCGATGGGGGGGAGGGGGGGCCAGGGCCGCTCGGGCAGTGAGAACAGAGAAGAAACGCGCGCGTGCGTGAGGCAGCAGCGAGGAACTGGTTCCGTGCATGGCCGAATGACGTGGGGAGGACGCCTTCACACGGTCTGATCGCCAAAGCATGAGGTGGAATGATGATTTCATCGGGGCAGGGTTCAACCGAGCGCTGGCGTGTTCTCGGTGCTCGGCTGAAGAACAGAGCCGGTTTGCTTCTGTGTGTGGCTGACCAGTGGGCCTCTCCCCTCAATTCTTTTCCATTTTTCACTGATATTTTTCCTACAGCTACTCACACTTAAATGCTAGACTTCCACACCAAGTCATAATTTTAATTTTTTTTGGAATTCAAATGGATCATATTTTTGGTGTGGAATTTGAACTGTATTTGACTCTTGGAATTTGAATTCGAATTTGAATATTCCTCCTTCCATTGCTCCAAAGGTATAGTAAACCAAATCCAAATAGTATGAATTTTGGCATGGATGCTAACTCAAATGTGGAGAACACATTTGTGCATCCAATTTGCCACTTTGGAGACGTTTGAATTTGAAACTAAAATTTGAATTCAGATTTGAGGGCTTCCTCTCTTAATTCCAAACAAATAATAAACCCCCTCCAAATGAGCTGAAATTTGGGAGGTTTAAGATTTGAATTATGGAGACCCAAGTTATGACTTTAGATCTCCATGTTTGGGAGTTTTTGAGAGATTTGAATCAGCACTTTGAACTCACACCGCTATAATTAAAAGTTTTAATTCCCCTCATTTTTCCTAAAGGTGATTGTGCTGAATTATTTGCTAGCATTTTTGGGGATTTTACAATATGACTCCCAACAGCCGCCCGAGACATCCTCGGGGCAGGAACAGCAACCACCACCACCGCCAACGATAACGCTGGCGGATATTGTTGCAGCCATAGCGATCTGCCGAAGCTGTGGGATGTTAAAATGCATCGGCAGGGGAGCGTTCTGCCTCGGGACTCGCATCAGCAGCACACCGAGCTGCTGCCAATGCTAATTGAGAATACGTCTCTCCCAGAGAGACGTCAAGGCCAGGAAGAACGCCAGAAATGTTCTTACTTGGACTTCAGGGCGAGGCGTCCCCTGGTATTCTCGTGGGTGGATGGACTCATTGATGCGGACAACTGGCTCCGCACAATGGATATGAAATTTGGGCTGCTCCAAGTGAGTGAGCAGCAGAAGACACAGTTTGCGGCCCAGCAACTTATGGGGGTCCTCAAGCACTTGGTGGGCCAATTTTTATGCCTCCCAACCCACCAAGCGGTATCCGCCCGGCTTAATGAAGCGGAAGATGCAGGAGTTCTTACACCTGCAGCAGGCGAGCAAGAACGCACTGGAGTATTCCCGTGTTTTCAGCGATCTCGCCTTATATGCGTTGTATCATGCTGATACGTATGAGAAGAGGTGGGACCATTTCTATCAGGGTGTGAATCTGCTCCTGAAAGACAAGCTAGTGATGTTCAATCACGGCAGCCTCAACGATATGATTGATGCTGTGATTGTCCAGGAGGACTCCGGCAAGGAGTTAGCCACGGCAGAGAAGAAGAGAAGTATGCCGCAGAGCAGTGGAGAGTGAGGTGGTCCTTGAAAAAGTCCCAAAAATGTGAATGCAATAAACTGAATGTGAATGCCATTTGTGTTTCGAGTTCATGAAATTGGGACGTACATAAACTTTCTACACGTGATGATGCACATGAGTGTCCAACCAAACGAACTCAAATGTTCATTTGAAATGTTTTAGCCAAGGTTAAATTAAACACCATGTGTAAAGTTCTCATGTGCAAGAGGAGGTTTTAAATTCAGATTTTGAACTCAGTTTTTTCACTTAAATTTAGAGGTGGTCATTTCAAAAAGGGAATACAAACTGTTTGTTCAAAATTCCTATTTGCAGTGGCCAACTCAAAAAATCAGATTTCATATTTGAATTCCTCAGGTCCAAATTAGGGGGAATGCAAAGTTTGAGAGAATTCGGGGATGCTTTGCTATTCATTTCAAAGAGGACCTCAAACTGCATGGGAATTCAAATTCAGATTTTAATTTGGATGAAACTTGATCAATTGTCCAAATGAATTTCAGATTGGAGCTCCACATATTGGAATTTGATCACTTGCCAAATTTGGGAATAATTTGAGAGCAACAAAGATGGATAAGGAGGAGAGGAAAATGTGGGACCCACTGGTCAGCCACAACACACAAAAGATCAACACACAGTCGGTTTCTCCGTTTTCACTCGAATACACCGAAATTTCACCAGGCGACACCGAGGGAAACGTCGATGCCACCTCTCAGCTGCTTGAGCAGCGCTGGAGAGCAGCTCCTTGCATTGATAAGCTCAGACCGTGTTCATTTTGACCACAAACCAAAACCCCGATGCTCTACCTCTCCCTCGAGCAAATACAGAGCCGCACCATCGCCGCCGCCTCGGGAGCGATCGTGAGCCGGCGTTTTCTTGCGTGCAGAGGCTCTTTGAGTAGCAAAACGGCACCATGGCTTCTCCCTCGATATCCTCGGTGCAAAGTTGAGCGGTGATCATCCTTCCCAACCCTAGAGCACCGTCTTCACGCGGCGACCGATCTACACTAAAGATTGAGGCTCACGTGGACAGCTCTACTCGCGCCGGAATTTCGAGCTGCTCCTCCCCAAATCATAGACCGAGCCGTGGATCATCGAGTTGGAATTCGAAGATTTTCTTCCGGCCGGTGCAAACCCACCTTCGGGTAAGAATCCACGAAATCCTCGCTCAATCCTCGTTTATGGTTCTCCGAACTTCACACATAGGTGCTAGACTCGCTAGTGCACCTCCAGCACCGAAACCATAGCTTAAGATCAGATGTAGAAGCACTATTTCAAGTTTTCCCGATGGTGAACCGTTGGTACACCGTCGGGCGCACGGTGACATCGTATGTAGCGACCTTCCCAATCATGTTTGCATCCACGTAAAGCATCCCCGTGATTCCGTGAAGCTGTAGGGACAGATCTCATCGAGTTTAGGGTTCTAGGGGGTGCGGCCAACGTCGCCGGAGTGAGACCCGAGCCGCCGCACATTGCACGATGGGTTGGAGTCGTCGCCGGCCCGTGGAAACCTCACCAGCATGTTCCTCACGTCGGGTTGGGGGCTAGCAGCGAGTTTTAGGCTGGGAGGTGGCCGGAAACCCAAGCTCCGAGGAGCGCCGCCTCTGCCCGGTGAGTGGGAAGGTGCGCGAGCGCGTGACGTAGATGATGAACTTGCAGGCCCAAGCATCAGCCTCTGTTTCCGGTGAACTGGATTCTCTGTGGCTACACGCATTTATCCCTGTGTCCCCGTGTGTTCTGCTCCCTGGTGGCGCCACATCACCCTTGGACCCGCTGTCAGAGTATAAACTTTTTCCGGGTTTATTTGAATTCCAGATTCTAGCCAAACTTTAGCAGCTCATAACTTTTGCTACAAAACTCCAAATTGGGTGATTCAAATTATATTAAATTCAGATTGAAAAGATATATCCAAATTTGCAACCCAATTAGTATGAAAGTCAATAATAAATTCTGGAATATTCATTGAAGCTATTTAGTAAAAGAATTTTTTAGGGAGTTTGGTTTATCCAAAATTTCCCAAATTTTGCCATAACATTCCTTAGGATACTATTGAACTCCTGTCAAAATTTCAGCTCCTTTGGAGTTGATTTGTGTGGAAAATTAGAATTACAAATCACTGTGCTCAATCAAGTTCAGAATGATTTTCAGCGAAATTATCCCACTTTGTAAAATTAGTTCTGGGCAATTATTAGCTCCAAAAATCCTAGTACAATTCATGCATGCTTTATGATCTATTCTTGAAATTGTGGTTCACTTGATTTTGCATGAAAGTGCAAAGTTCTTCATAATTAATTCCTTTTGGCCTAAACGCTTAGGGGATTGTTCTGGATGATGTACTCCATGAAAAGTCTTGAATTTTGGTCTAGAATGCTTTCTTGTGACAAGGAACTCACATGAAAATGTTCAGCTAAATTTGAGCTCTGGATCAGTACTTTTCAGTATACTTTGCTTAGGTGAAAATACCACAATTAGGGAGAACACTTAGCCTTGATCCCAATTGCTAAATCCAACTCCATCCAATAGAATCAATTCAATTCCTACTCCAAATCAGAAGTTTTGTTTTTAACTTATCATTAGGCCTTGATAGCAAAATCTTTACAATTAATTGCATATGCATCTTCATAACGTGTAGTGTTGAAGTGGAGAAATTTGGAGCAAGTAAAGCTTGGATCAAGGAACAACGAGATCAAGTGATTAAGCATCAAGTGATCAGAAACTAACTGAATTATATATACGCTAGCCACCTGCAAAACAGGCAAGCCCCTGTTTGCATTTGAGCAATTTTTATAAAGTTTTCATTTGTATAGACTATAGGTGTGAGATGATATTGTGCATTAAGTCTAGATGATATTGAATATCCAATTGCATGACTAGATTTATCTTGAGAGATATGGGTACAATAGCACCCCGTCGAGTGAATTAGGCTACTCTTAATGTTCCTTTGGAATGACCGGTAAAAGTCGAGTGGTTGGAATCTACTCGCGAGCTTAGGGCTTGGGAACCATCGGTACGGATTTATGCTTAGAAATTTGAGGAAAATTTACAAAGGAAAAGTTGAGACCGGGCAGGGATGTAGAGAGCAGCAGGACGAGATCCGTGAGTGTGTAGCCTTGCCTGTGTTGGTTAAGGCCCGTTCGTACTTGGCCCTGTTGGACAAGTTTGAGTTATGTACCGGACACATACTGGCTATATGTGACCCAGGAAACCGATGTACCTTGTGAGATCCATATTAGAACTTTTCCAACCGGCTTAGGCTTTTGGCGTCAGTACAGCAGGAGGTAACTCGCTCAACAACATCTCACAGCGGAGATGTACCTTGAGGGAGTTTGCTGTTCGGGTCGATGGGACCGCGTCCGGTGTGGATGAACTTGGGAAAGGTGGCTGCGTGCAACATCGGTCGAGTGTGCTGACGGCAGCTCGGGGATGGGTGTACGTGTCATGCAGTCCGGGCGTGTCTTGGATCGAATCACCATCGCTCGCGGTTATATGAGCATACTTGGACACTGAGTCTTGACGTAGTAAGAAGTGAAGTGAATTACTATGAATTGATAAGTCTTATGTTACAATTTGTATTGCCAACTTGTATGAAATAGAGATAGTGCAAATTAAATTTATTTCACCTTGTGCAATAAGCATCGTAACAAAGCGTTTCTTTTTTATTGTGGAGTTGCGATGCTGCTCGGCTCAAGGCTCTAAAATGATGCTATAAATGTGAAAGTTAAGGATCAACTGTAGGCGGGTCCTTTATGCAAATTTCAGCTACCATGTTCAATCCTTCTTGCATATAGAGTTTCTTGTTTAGAGGGGACGGATCAGTCTTGCTAAGCCTATGTGCTCACGCTTGCTATATTAGTGGTTTTGCAGATTAACATCTATGCTTATGAAAAGGTTGTCCGGTGAGACTCGGAGCCATCCGAGTCGTTTAACTCATGGAAACCCCTGCCGCTGCCGTATGTCTTCATGTTGCTAGCAAGGAGAGTCCACGGTCTAGACGTCTTCTTGCGAGCTTAGTTTAGATATGAAACATGAGATGAATCTAGTCTTCCGCTGTAGTTTATTTTGATGTAAATTATTTACAAACTGAACTTGTAAGCTTCCGTATTGATTTATGTAATATGATGCCCTTATATGTGTGCTGTTGGATGCCGCATCGCACGGCACCACCCAATGCGATTCCTGGGAAGTGTGGATCCCAAAGGGGGTCCCGTGACAATCCTCCCCAAAAATATCAGATGGTGTATCGCATACCATCTGGGCAACGCTGGCAAGCACCGTCTCGACCAATGCAATTCCGCAATCGGCCGTATCCACAGCCGGTGTTTCAACCGGCGTTACCAGCACCTCCGCAGCAGAAACAGCAACAACAGCAGCAGCGGGCAATGCTGCGTGCGTTTGCACCCCAGCAACGCATGCCCGGCTTTCATCCACAAGGCAGCGGACAGCCACTGTATGCATGCTATACGTGCGGTCGCCAGGGGCATTTTTCAAAGGATTGCCCCGAGAAGCAGCAGGGCAGCAGAGTGGCACCACCATCTGGGGAGAAACCAGCTCCGAAACAACAACAATGCACGGTGTGCAAACCCCAAGCCCGGCAATGTCCACCACCTCTCCATTGAGGACGTGCCGGAGGGAGAACCCGTCCTTGCGGGTATGTTCCAACTCCACCATCACCTTGTCATAGTTTTATTTGATTCAAGTGCCACTCATAACTTCATTAGCAACGCTTATGTTGCTAATCATAGTCTACAAATAATACCCACCGAAAGTCCCTTCTTGATTTGTGCACCGGGCAGCAAAATTTCAGCAAGCGTAATGGTTCCAAAAGCACCGTTATGCTTAGGAGGGAAATTATACCCCGCGTCTGTCATAGTCTTAAACGGACAGAAGGTTGACGTCATCCTAGGGATGTTGTGGTTAACCCGCCACGACACTGTTTTAGACGTCGTCTCTCATGTCGTGCACTTGAACTCATCGGTGCACACCTCATTCTCTATTTCTTGACAGTCCAGAAATAAAACTTCCAGCCGTTTATCATTCCACCACCAGCAGATTGGAAGACATTCCAGTGGTCCGAGAGTTCCCCGACGTATTCCCGGATGTTCTACCGGGTATGCCGCCCAACCAGGAGGTGGAGTTCAAGATAGAACTTGCACCAGGAACCATGCCAATATACGAAGGCCGTACAAGATGGCACTGAAGGAATTGGCAGAATTGAAAGTGCAGTTGACGGACCTGCTGGACAAGGGTTTCATTAGGCCGAGCTCCTCACCATGGGGCTGTTCGGCATTATTTGTCAAGAAGAAAGATGAGACGTTGCGTCTTTGTGTGGACTATCGTCCACTAAACACCGTCACAATCAAGAACAAATACCCGTTGCCTCGTATCGACATGTTGTTTGATCAGCTGGTATGGGCAAAGATCTTCTCGAAGATGGATTTAATATCAGGGTACCATCAAATTAAAATCAGGGCTGAGGACATACCGAAGATGGCTTTCTCGACGAGGTATGGGTTATATGAGTACCTTGTCATCATGCCGGAGCTGGACAAATTTGTCGTGGTCTTCATTGATGACATCCTGGTTTATTCCAAGTCGGAGGAAGAGCACGCAAATCACTTGCATATAGTCTTGCAAAGGCTGCGAGATCACAAGTTATACGCAAAATTCAGCAAGTGTGAATTTTGGATATCTCAAGTACCCTTCCTCGGGCATATTATCTCAGCGGAGGGAATCTCTGTAGACCCGAGCGAGATCGTACAAGTGCTGAATTGGAAATTCCCGAGGTCTGTCCACGAGGTTTGGAGTTTCCTCGGACTCGTGGGATATTATCGGAGGTTCATCCCGAACTTCTCGAGGATTGCAAAGCCGATGACCAAACTGCTGAAGAAGACTTCCAAATATATCTGCAGTCCAGCATGTGAAGCGGCATTCAAGGCTTTGGTGAAGCACCTCACATCCGCACCGGTTTTGGCGCAGACGGATACAACAAAACTGTTCGATGTTTATTGCAATACATCCGGCATCGGGCTCGGATGTGTGCTGATGCATGATAGAAGAGTGGTCACGTAAGGCTCACGGCAGCTCCGGAATCATGAGCAAAATTATCCAACTCATGACTTAGAACTCGCTGCTGTGGTACTCGCACTCAAGATGTGGAGGCATTACATGCTTGGCAACCTCGTGCATCTATATACCGACCACAAGAGCCTCAAATACATATTCACTCAGAAGGAGTTGAACATGAGGCAGCGGAGATGGTTAGAGTTGATAAAAGATTACAAAATAGAGATCCATTATCATCCCGGGAAGGCAAACGTGGTGGCCGATGTGCTGAGTCGCAAGTCACACGTTCATAATCTAACCATTACACCGGTGGAAGAGAGTGAACCAAACCTGTATTTGGTTCCACATGGAGCTCTCTACAATCTAGCTCTTATTCCCACCATCCGTGAAAAGATAGCGGCAGCCTAGAAACATGACATGGGTATGTCACATTTGCGGAGACGAGTGGACAGCGGAGAGCTGAAATATTTCCAGAAAGATGGAGACAGTGTTCTGTGGTTCAAAAACAGAATAGTCGTACCCCGTAACCCGGAACTAAGGAAGAAAATATTTGATGAGGCACACTTTTAAAGTTTTCAATTCACCCCGGCAGCAACAAGATGTATCAAGAGCTGAAAAGCAAATTTTGGTGGACACGGATGAAGGGGGAGATCGCTAAATATGTGTCCGAGTGCGATACATGCCGGAAGGTGAAGAAAGATCATATGAAGAAACTGGGACTGCTAAAACCAGTAGGCATCCCTGCCTGGAAATGGGACGACATGAGCATGGACTTCATTGTTGACTTACCCACAATGTTTCAAAAGCATGATTCGTATTGGGTAATAGTCGACTGGCTCACGAAATCTGCACATTTTAACCCGGTTAACATCAACTACAACGCCAAGAAGTATGATGAACTGTACATCTCATGGATTCTGCGTTTACACGGCGTACCCCACACCATCATCTCGGATCGAGGCACTTTATTTGTGTCTCGTTTTTGGGAGCAGTTACATGAAGTGTTGGGTACAAAAATGATCCGGAGTTCAGTGTACCACCCGCAGACTGATGGGCAAACCGAGCGGATAAACCAAATCCTGGAAGGCATGCTACCATCTTGTGCTATAAATCATGGTAAGAATTGGGATGATCACTTACCGTTAGCGTGTGCACGATTTATTCCACATATCTCAGCTGAGAATGTGCCTCAAATTCTCAACCATAGTCCAGCTGGGAGATATTGAGGAACTGAAATCGGATCTCACGTATCGGGAGGAACCGGTTCATATCATCCACTAAAAAGCTCAAACCACACGTAATCGTACGCTGTGGTCCTACAAAATATTGTGGAGCAATCACTCCAAGGAGGAAGCAACGTGGGAGAGCAGGAGTTTCCTCGCACCGACTACCCGGAATTTTTAACGTCGCATATCCGGTAATTCTCCACCATCATTTCTCTAATTTTCACCTTATAATCTCGGAACAAGATTCTTTAAGGGGGGGATGTAAAGGACCAAGTTTTGGCTTTCTAAAATGCTCCTCAACTCACACACACGTCAGCTCAAATTGTGGAAATCATTTAGACATGGTTGAAGAGCAATTAACAACCATCAATGGAATAATTAGAGGAAGAAGCCACATAATCTAAAAGTAGTAGTTCCAACATGTTAACATTTTAGGCTGAGCTCTCTATTTAGTCCTAAACATTCTTAGGAATGCTCATGCCAAGTTTCATGCAAATCCAAACATGTTTCGGTACTTTTGGATACAATTATTAAAATGGATTGTTTGAATTTAGATTCAAATTTAAACTACTTTAATCACATGGAGTCAAAAGTTTTCTTCATATTCAAACTCAGCATATGTTTCTGGGTCACTCCACTAAATTCCATCTCAATTGGAGTTGATCTTGACGGTAGCTAAATTTGCACTGATTTAAAACTGAATTTGAATTTCAAATTCAAGTGTGAATCAAATTTAGCAAAACCAGCCTCCAATCTGAGGAATTCAAATTCTCAAATGTCCATTGTGGAATTATAGCAAATTACAGGGGCATTAGAGTCCACAATAATTAAGCACAGTGTTTGGATGAGTATTAGGGGCCGAGGGACCCACATGTCAGCCTCTCAGGTATTCTCACGCGTTCGGTTGGAGCGGGCGCTGGAGCTTCGCGTTGATCTCCAGCGAGGAGGCACCTGGCATCTCATGCTTTGGCTGGGGACGTGGTGCAACAGCTGTTGCGCCCTCCACACTCCTCCTTCGGCTATAAAATGGGTAGCCACGACCAACGGCGACTTCTTTCTCCCGTTTCCAAAACCATCGCACCACCGCCGCCGTGAAACGCCCGATCCCAACTGTCTCCGATCTCAACACCAACAACAAAATTATGCGCCAGCTCCTTTACGAGCTCGCCGTGCAAACCGTTCCTCGGTTCGTCCTTCCTACACAATGAATTTCAGAGTTTGCCTTTGGGAGCTCATTTCGGGACCCGACTAGGTTTAGGAAGAATTCGACGTGATCATCCTGTGTTAATCCAAACAGGGTTTAGAATTAGCATCTCCAGAGTCTTGCGCCCCTCCTTGATCGAAACCCGGCAATAAAACACCATGGGAACCCTACAACCGTCGGTGAACCGCACGGCAGAAGGGGGTCGTGTAAAAGCCCAGGAAAGTGACTTGCAAAAAAAATGTTCATCACCTCACAACACAACAGCTCATGTGGTGGATATCTCATGGACACTTGTGAAGAGCAAGTAAACACCATCAAAAGGGTGATTAGAGGGGAAAGCCCTAACTTCAAAAAGTAGGATTCCTACACATAAACATGAAAGGTTGAGCTCACCCCTAGACCTTAAATAGTATTGGGAAGGCTCAGGCCAAATTTCATGCAAATCCAATACTTTTTGAGGCACTTTTGGGGACATTTGTAAAAGGGGCTAATTTGAATGCAAATTCAAATTGCAGCTACTTTCATCACTTGAATTCAAAAGTTGACTTCATATTCAAACTCAGCACATTTTTATGAGTTAGTCAACCAATTTTCATCCTCATTGGAGTTCATCTTGTCGGGAGCTAAATTTGCATTATTTCAAACTGAATTTGAATTTGAAATTCAAATGGGCACAAATTTAGCCAAATTAATCTCAAATTGAGGGAATCAAATTCAAACCATGACTTGGTGGCTAAGTCTCTCATTCAATTGTGAGTCGCTGGGATCTTTTCAGTAAAAATTGGAAATGAATTAGAGGGGAGAGGAGGGACCCACTGGTCAGACACACAGAGGCAAAACTGGCTCTGTTCTCCAGCCGAACACCGAGAGCTCGCCAGCGCACGGGTGAACCTCGCCCCAACAAATTTGCCGTGCCACCTCCTGTTCCGGGGATCAGATCGCGCAGACGTCTTCTCCATGTCGTCCGACCCCAACCGGGACCATTTCACGGATGTGCCCTCCCTCACGCGCGCGTACCATCTCTGTTCTCACCACCCGAGCGACTCTTGGTTCTCCACCGTCCCCGCGATACAAGCCGAGACTCGATCGATCACCTACAGCAAAAACACGCGCCGTCCTCTCCTCGATCTTTCAGTGAACGCCTTCCTCCTTCTCGTTCAGTAGTGAGGGAGTATTTTGAGGTTTACCGAATTGCCGTTTTTAGAACTGAGAGCGGGCTCGACTCAAAATTCTTGGTGGTCAGTCCATACCAGCTCGTCCTCCTTTAGCCATCCGTCCTAGGCCTTCCAACAGACCTCTAGGATCAACAACTGGAGAAAACCGTCGACTCTGGTGGCTGTTCTCCGAGTTTTTCTGATCGCCGCCATTTTCAACTCTAGTTCGACGGTGAGGTCCTAGCTCCAGCGGTTTCCATGGCAAACCGAGTTCATTTTCGTGCTCAGCATGCCACAGCGGAGCTGTAGGAGCAAACCATTCAAAAAATAAGGCCCTGAGTAGCTCGGGCGACATCGCTGGAGTGGGTATCGCCGCTGTCACCGTCGCGAGCGTGGTTCCGGCCATCGCCGAGCTCTGGTGAGTGCACCAACGTGTTCTCCGAGCAAAGTTGGGCACAGGCGGCAAAATCCGTCGAAGGTCGTGCGGTAAAATGGCCGGCAGCGAGCTCTCCGGCAAAGTGAGGCCGCGGGGGTCGCGGGGTGTTGCGAGGTAGACGAAGGGGGGGCCGGGTCCACCGGTCAGTCCCTGTTTCCAGATGGGATCCATTTTGCAGCCGGGATCCTGTGCGGCAGCGCGGGCGCGATCTCAGTGGGCCGGTTTAAAGAGTGGGGCCAACAACCCGAGTTTAAACATTTCTATGATTTTCAGATTTGGTTCAAACTTCAAATGCATATAAGTTTTGCTAGGAAGATCCAAATTCAGTGAACCAAGTTTTGTTGGATTCATCTTTTTGAATACTAACCAGCAAAACAAGTTTCAGCTTATGAAACTTATTCCTTTTCCAGAATTAATTCTTTAAAATTTAAACTGTTGGGAATTTTATCTGGAGAATCCTTTTATGGAAAATTCTGAAATTTGGTTAGGATGTTCATTTGAAAATCCTTGTGTCACAGGAAAAATTTCAGAACTATCCAAGTTAATTTAGTCCTCCTAATGGTGTGATTAAATGAACTGCCCTGAGAAAATAGAAAAATGTACAGAAACATTTTTCAGATTTTCTCAAATCTTGTTTAGGGCATAACTTCATCTAGATTGCTTCAAATGACATGAAACCAATTACATTAGATCCATCTCAAACTCTAGTTTCCATAAAGTAATGGTTGGAGCCATGAAAATCCCTGGAAATCCTTAGAGACCCTACTAATGACCAAATAGGCTTTTATTTGTACAGAGCTCAAATGGACTTTGTTTCAAATGAAACTTGGTCAAGACTCTGGTTAGGACCCTACCAAGTCACCATAAAAATTTCAGAGCCAAAGAGAAGGGCTATCTAGAGTTATGGTCTTTACATAATCATTTCTAAGCATTGCATTTAATATGACATGTAGTATATTGTTTACGTGTAGTCGCTGAAGGCGAAGAAACTCCGGAAGTGCTGGACTTTCTTCTTCCGGACAAGGCCTTAACATATGACCAGCAGCAACAAGTCAAGCCACGGTTTACATTAACCAATTTTACAAATTTTTGCTTTATGTATACTTAGTATTTGGTATGGATGTGCATTAGGTACAGGATGGATGAAACCCAAGTGCATAACCGGATTTTTCCTACAAGAGTGAGGGTAATGTCTAAGTCCTCGAGTAGATAGGCTATGCTTAATGATTTATAGAACTTTGGTACAAGTCGAGTAGTTGGAATCTACTCGTTAGTTTAGGCTTTGGGACACACGGGATTGGTTCAAGTGATGTGAGATCACTTTAGAAAGAAAATGAGACTAGGCAGGGGCTAGGGCGCAGCAAGAGGAAGTCTTGTGGGCGCAGCCCTGTCCGTGTCGATCGAGGACCGATCCGTGTGCAGCCCTGCTAAACAAGTATTAAACGTACCGAAGGCATATCGGATATATGGGCCCCGATAAACCGATGTAACCTATACCTCCGGGCGTCGAGGCATAACGCACCGATTTATAGGTGTAGGCTGAGGGCAGCAAGGTGGAAATCTGCTAAAGGGCATAGAGAGATGCTCCGTGTAGGGAACCTCCTGCTCGTTTCAGTGCGACCGGTTCGACGTTTGGGTTGTTTGGTGAAAGGTTGTCCCGTACGACATCAGTGGAGCGTGCTGTGCAGCTCCAAGTGTGGGCGTACGTGACGTGGTATTCAGGTATCCCTGCAGGTGTATATTGAGTCGATTCACCATCCCTCGTGGTGAAGAGTACCGCTTGTTCACTGAGTCGTGACGTAGGTTAATATATGAAATGTGATGATTCAATATTGTTGTTATGATAAAAATTGTACTGCTACATGTGTGCCACCAAATATTGCTCATTAAAGTTCAGATTCCAGGAACTGTTAACTTGTGGCTAAAAGATGAAATAAGGATGAACGTGTAGGCGTGTCCGTTTGCTGAAATTTACCATCCCATGTTCGTTGTAAACTACATGTTGAGTTTCATGCCTAGGTGAGTCGGTTAAGTCTTGTTGAGTCATCGTGCTCATGGTTGCTGCTATAAGTGTTTTTCAGGTGAGGAGTATCCCACGGACTCGGGGTACGAGTCCACCGGCAAGGGCTACCCTCCGTCGGGGACCACGGCTGAGTGGGAGCCGTACAAGCCGCGCTGAGCTGAGGAGTGCAGCTAGTGTGGGTTGTCCCTAGGGCGGGGCAACCGACTTTTGCTAGATAGATGGGTGTGAGTTGTATATACTTAGCTTCCGCTGTTGTAATCTCAACAAGTAGTTTATAACTGAAGTCTTGTACTACTTTGTACATATTCAGTTGGTTTTCTATATAATACAATGTCGTTCTTATGATGTGTGATATCCTGGTTCCCGGCTTAATAGGATTGATAGAGTACTCATACCAACAAGGTATACCTTCTTTTTCGGAAGCCCACCTGCAAAGGACTCCAGGGTTAAGCGTGCTTGGCTCGGAGAAATTTGGGGATGGGTGACCAACTAGAAAGTCTTCCCGGGTGCCCACGAGTGAGGACAAAGTGCGTAGAAAAGACGAGTGCTGGTATGTGGGGCCAGTCTATGATCCTAGAGAGCTGTCACAAATGGTACCAGAGCCGACCCTCGCAGTTTCACGGGTGCGTACGGGTCAGTGAGAAGGATATGGTAGCGTACAGGTCAGGGACGTGGGTACGTACGCATGACACGTGGGTCCTCTGTGTGGGACACGGTATGGTACATATGCTGCTAACCGGACGTACGGTATGCGTATGCCAGTACTGAACATACGAACGTGTCTAAGAGGGGACGTTCCTGTCTTGGCGTTGACCGACGAGGATGTCAATCTTCTAAAGGGGGTCGATTGTGTGATATCCTGACTCCCGGCTTAATACGATCGATAGAGTACTCATATCATCAAGGTATACCTTCTTTTCTGGAAGCCCACCTGCAAAGGACTCCAGGGTTAAGCGTGCTTGGCCCGGGGAAATTTGGGGATGGGTGACCGACCGAGAAGTTTTCCCAGGTGCGCTCGAGTGAGGACAAAGTGCGCAAAAAACACGAGTGTTGGTCTGTGGGCCTAGTCTATGATCCTAGAGAGCTGTCACAGGTCGCCGGTGAGGTCCGGTTTTCCGGAGGCCATGCTGAGCTTCCTGAGGTTGCACTGAACGTGGTGACGCGATTAGCGCGTGGAATGGGTGGCCAGAACGTCGGGAACACGTCGCCGATGAGGTTCGATGGCATAGCTCTCGTCGCCGGCGAGCTACGGCGGTTAACCGTCGGCGGCACTTTGTCTATCATGTTCAGCATCGAAAGTTAGGTGGGGGTGGCAAGTTTCACCGCTACTGGCGAGCTATGTCGCCGGGAAAGCGAACCTCGTCGGAGCTCCGGCGGCGCAGGTCGGCGACGTCGGGAGGTAGACGAAAGGTAGGGTACCACGTGTCAGCAACTGATCAGAGTGCGCGCGCGGGCGGGTTTAGTTTAAATTAAACCGCGCGCCCGCTGTCAGCGGCTGATTAGGTGCGGCAAAGATTTTCTGTAGGAAAATAAATCCGAATTCAGCCTAAACTTTAGAAATCCATAACTTTCTCTAGAATTGTCCAAATTTAGTCAACCAAATTTTGTTGGATACTCTCTGAGTGATATCTAGCAAAACAACGTTTATTCCTTGAAAGTCTTTCTTTTCCAGAATTAAATTCCTAAACTTTAAATTTTTAGGAATTTTAACTTGGGATACACTTTGTGGAAAATTCTCGAATTTGGTCAGGAAGTTCATTTTAATATACTTGAGTCCCATGCCAAATTTCAGATCCATCCGAGTTCATTAAGTTGACTTAATTGTGTGCTTAAGTGAACTTCCCTAAGAAAATAGAAAAATGTACAGAAATATTTTTCAGAATTCTCTCAAACCTTTCATTAGCCATAACTTTCTATAGGATTATTCAAATTACATGAAACTAATTCCATTAGAACCATCATAAAATCTAGTTTCCATAAAGTATAGGTTTACTTCATGAAAATCCCTAGAAATCCATAAAAGCACTAATAATGGTCTTTTATACATTTATTTGTGCAGGGCTCAACTGAGCTTTCTTTAAATGAAATTTGGCCATTCCCCTGTTTAGGTCTTCACCAAGCCACTGTAAAAATTTCGGAACAATTACTGATGTCTAGCTAGAGTTAAAGTCATTACATTCTCAAATCAATACAATTGCATTTTTTCCCGGGTGCGCACGAGTGAGGACAAAGTGCACAAAAAAGACGAGTGTTGGTCTGTGGGGCTAGTCTATGATCCTAGAGAGCAGTCACAGGTCGCCGGTGAGGTCCGGTTTTCCTTGCTTTCGGGTCCAAACCGAGGCCATGCTGAGCTTCCCGAGGTTGCACTGAATGTGGTGACGCGATTAGCGCGTGGAATTGGTGGCCGGAACGTCGGGAACACGTCGCCGATGAGGTTCGATGGCATAGCTCTCGTCGCCGGCGAGCTACGGCGGTTAACCATTGGCAGCACCGTGTCTATCATGTTCAGCATCGAAAGTTAGGTGGGAGCGGCAAGTTTCACCGCTGCTGGCGAGCTATGTCGTCGGGAACGCGAACCTCGCCGGAGCTCCGGTGGCGCAGGTCGGCGACGTCGGGAGGTAGACGAAGGGTAGGGTACCGCGTGTCAGCAACTGATCAGAGTGCGCGCGGGCGGGTTTAGTTTAAATTTAACCGCGCACCCGCTGTCAGCGGCTGATTAGGCGCGGCAAAGATTTTCTGTAGGAAAATAAATCCGAATTCAGCCTAAACTTTAGAAATCCATAACTTTCTCTAGAATTGTCCAAATTTAGTCAACCAAATTTTGTTGGATTTCCCTCTCTGAGTGATATCTAGCAAAATAACGTTTATTCCTTGAAAGTCTTTCTTTTTCCAGAATTAAATTCTTAAACTTTAAATTGTTAGGAATTTTAACTTGAGATACACTTTGTGGAAAATTCTCGAATTTGGTCAGGAAGCTCATTTTAATATCCTTAAGTCCCATTCCAAATTTCAGATCCATCCGAGTTTATTAAGTTGACTTAATTGTGTGCTTAAGTGAACTTCCCTAAGAAAATGGAAAATGTACAGAAATATATTTCAGAATTCTCTCAAACCTTTCATTAGCCATAACTTTCTATAGGATTCTTCAAATTATATGAAACCAATTCCATTAGAACCATCATAAAATCTAGTTTCCATAAAGTATAGGTTTACTTCATGAAAATCCCTAGAAATCCTTAAAAGCACTAATAATGGTCTTTTATACATTTATTTGTGCAGGGCTCAACTGAGATTTGCTTTAAATGAAATTTGGCCATTCCCCTGTTTAGGTCTGCACCAAGCCACTGTAAAAATTTCGGAACAAATACTGATGTCTAGCTAGAGTTAAAGTCATTACATTCTCAAATTAATACAATTGCATTTAAACTTGACATGCATTATTCATTTTATTTCGTGTAGTCACTGAGGTCGAAGAAGCCCCGAATATTCTGGATTGTATCCCTCCGAAGGAGAGTTTAGTCGATGACTCGCAGCAAGGCAAACTCCGGTTTGCATTAACCTTATTTATAAAGTTTTACATTTTACAATTGTGATAGAATGTGTAGAACTTGTTTGCATTAGGTCCTTGATTGAAAACCCAAATGCATAACCATGAAAATCAGGGAGTTTAAGTCTAGGTTATGAACCTGGAGTAGCCACTGCAATGCTCCAAATGGTATAATATTTGGTACAAGTCGAGTAATTGGAACTACTCACGAGGATAGGCTTAGGGGTACACCACTCGGGTATTGAGATAGATCATGACCCACACGACTTGAAAATGAGACCGCGCAGAGGGTAGGAGCAGCAGGACTTTAGGGGCCTGTGATGTCATAGCTCTATTTGTGTCGGTTGAGGACCGAGCCGTGTGCAACCCTGTTGAACAAGCTAGAATTGTACCGAAGACATACCGGCATTATGGGAACCGAGAAACTGATGTAATTCGGGTAGCTAGATGTTGAGGCATTACTTGTCATCCAAAGGGGTTGGTTGAGAGCAGCAAGGTGTAAATCTGCTAGCGGGCGTAGTTGCTCCACGTAGGGATCTCCAGCTCGGGACGATAGGACCGGTTCAACCCTTGGCTAATGGGTGTAAATCGATTATAATCGTCGTCCCTCGCGATCAGTGAGTACCACTTGTTCACTGTACCGTGACGTAGAGAAAAAGAATAGTTGCCATGGATTCAAACTTGCTGTTTTGAAGTAATATTTACTATGATAATGTGTGCTTTAGATTAGAGCAAATAAAAGTTCTTTCAACCTTAGGCGGCAAACATAGGGAGAATGTGTTTCTTGTTTGATTGCGGACTTCCTATGTTGCTTAGCACAAGGTTACCATTTTACATGAGGCTAAAACCTAAAAATAGGATTCAAGTAATTAGGTGAGTCTTTAAACAAAGTTCTTTCCCTTGTACACCAATTTCCAGCATGTAGAGTTTCATGTTCTAGCAGCGTCAGGTCAGTCTTGCTGAGTTTTCGTGCTCAGTGCTTGTTGTTAAAGCATTGTGCAGGTGAGTATGAAGAGGAGGAGGCTCTCGAGGAAGAGACAGGTCCCCCAGAGGGTACCACCATCGAGTGGGAGCCGTGCACGCCGCCATGCTAGGAGTGTGTGGGTTTAGCTAGTGGGAACATGTTCACGGGCTGAACGTGAACTCTTTTGCTTAGTCTATGCTCATGAGTGTAGGGTATAACCGTACCTTAATTTAAATTATGTTTCAAAACATGTTATGTAGTTAGCTTCCGTTGTTTTTAATGTGAATATCTTCATATGTGTGTTATCCGGTGTTGCATATTACAACACCCCTCAGCGAGATTCTAGGATGTCGGGACCCTGGGTCCTCAAGGTTTGCTTCGGTTTTTGAGTTAACTGATCATTACCACATCCAGTGCCAACTTCCTTCCTGTGACCCCCAAGGCTCTCTGGAGAGTTTTTTATCATAGAATTCAATCGGTTTCTCTTGATACCGATAGCTTCCTTGCCTTTTTCCATCCAGAGCGCTCCCGAGGCCTCTAGCGATGTAACTTGGGGATATATCCCTCTTGTATCCACCTAGTCTTTGGAAAACATTCCCCTTCTATTGCCTTAGGTACTTGTTTAGCAAGAAATCGGAAGTGGGCTTGAACACTGTGGTTTTCCTCGACCCATTGATCTTTCACACTCCAACCTCAGGACTTCTTGGCTTGATCATCTTTTTTCATAAGTCATCGGACACTATCACATTCTTGCCTTTAGTTTTTTTAGCTTGATTGGTCCTCACCAGGATCCTCTTCTCTTCAAAGTTAATCATATTCATTGGAAAGGGATCGACATCTAGCTTCATCTTGTTGCCATACCCTAAGGTTAACCGGCCATCATTCAAAGCCGATTGTACCTATCAAAGAAAGAAGATGCATTCGTTAAATGTATGAGAAAAACAATCATGCTATTTACAGTATCTTCTCTTTGCCAACTGCTTGGGTGATGGAATCACGTGCCCCTCCTTAAGTTTTATCACTTTTTTTGTAACAACACGTCAAACAACTTGTCACACTTGGTTAGTAAAAGGTGAACCTCATCTCTTCTTTCTTCTTCGGGCTCTGCTTCAAAAAGGCACAAGCCAAAGGCTTGTTCTTGTGGGTCTCTATCCATTCGGCCACACATACTTCCATGTCATCGTTGCTGGCTGAATCTTCACCTAGAATGTTGACGTGTTGCTTCTCTTTGTCTCTGCGGTTTCCTTTCTTGAACCGGCTATGCATCCTGCTATCCTTAGCATGGTTCTCATAAGCCACAGCACGCTGTAGAACTTGGTTGACATCACCAAATTCTACTCCTAGCTTCTACTTCAAGTATGGCAATAATCCTGCAAAAGCTAGATCGGCCAAATCCTTTTCTCCTATGGTTAGGCTAAAACACTTGTTTCTAGTTTCTCTAAACCTTTTGGTATAATCGGTCACAGTTTCATTATACTTTTGTTTCACGGTAGTGAGATGAAATAGTCTAAGCTCGCTTTCACCATTGTAGAAGTACTCATGAAACTTTTGTTCAAGGCACAGCCATGTAGTTATGGAGTTTGGAGGTAGAGGGGTAAACCAGTTGAAGGTCGTGCTAGAAAAGGATAGGGGAGACAATCTAATCTTATGAATATCAGTTATGCCTACATCACTTACCTAGGTTAGGAATTGGTCTGTGTATTCATCAGTTGTTTTAGTATCCTCCCTGGTAAACTTAGCAAAGTTGGGTATTATAAACCCTCTGGGGTATAGCATTGTGTTGAAGTACTCGGGATATGGCTTATGATAAGTTCTTGTGTGCCCCTTAGGTATGATCCCGAGTTCCCTAAGATTTTTGGCCACTTGATCTTTGAGTTTATCGTGCACATCATTGGGAGGATTGGGGAGGCCATAAGATGTAGTGTACAGATGCACTTGAAGAAAGAACCTGTCGGAAATTGGCCCAAGTGGAGCACCGTTTCCCGTAGGAGGTATGCTAGGTCCGTATGCCATAGTTTGGTAGTAAGGTTGCTGGACATTCACCCCTGATTGTCTAGGTGGAACATAAATTGGTGGGATGCTTGCAAAGTTAGTCGGTATATGGCTCGCATTGCAATCTACATGTTTCCCCCTAGCCTCCTCTTCCACTTGTTGGACCATAGATCGAATCGGCCTATGCAAGTTGCTATCCATGTTTTGCTCGAACCCGGCTTTGAAAGCATCGAAAGAATTCTTGAGCGAGCAAGTCTTTCAAAGTCAGCCCCATACTTGCTCGCAACATACATGTCTACCATGTGTACGAGTTCCTCGACCGTGAAAGATGAGTTTACCTTACAAGTTAAGGCTTCCACTGTGTCGGCCCTCTGGACTATACCCCCTCAAGTATTTTGGAAGAAAGCCAGTTTACTTTGGAGTCTCGCCACCTTTTCTTGCTCGATCTCGCGCTCGAGCTCCTCTTCAATCCTATCCCGATCCTCCTGCGTGAGATCCTCTAGATGAACTTCGACAACGTTGCTAGCATTGACGGCCAAACCGTCGGCTTTCCTCCTTGATGCTTTGGCCATTGCTTCTTCAGCTTTTGATCAGCATTAGATAGCACCGATCGCTGAGTAGCTTGTGAAGATTGATCAACAAATCGTCTTCCCCAGCAGAGTCGCCAATTTTGTTGGTGTAGCTTTATGATAAACTTCAAAACTTGGATGAAACTTGGTGTCTCCCGAAGGTTTCGGTGATGAACGGGAATATCTTATCACTTTCAGAGAGAAGGTCGGATGCTTTCCTCGGCAAAGCAACAAAGGACAACAAACATGCTAAGGGAACTAATAAAAGCAAAGAAAACTAGAAGGAAATCGAGTAATTTGATCGGAATTGTGCTTGTTATTCATCTCGGCAACATACTGCCTTTAAATAGACCCAAAAACATGATAAGTCTTGGCTAACTACGATCATTTTCTATCTAAAACTTAAATTCTAAACTAATCTATCTCTAACTTATCTTCTCGGCGCATACACACGAATATGTCACGCCTACATCTTCTAGAACCTATTTTACAATGCCACGTACAAGTGCAAAGTGGTACATCATCAAGTCTAGTCCAAAATTTTCTAAGTCCTCCTTCGGTCTCGACATCTTGTAGTTTAGAGCTTTTATCACGATACCACCATGTAAACTTGGTTTCCGACTGATCCCTCATCCGCACACCAGCACCTTGGATTTTCATGATAAAACTGCCTCCCTCACCAAGTTTCTCGGAAGTTTTAACCTGTAAAACAGATTACCATTCTCGGTACCTAGCATAGTGAAACCATCTTTAATTGACCCCTTAACCGTTCTCTTGACATTGATTCAATTGTCTTAACCGCTACCAGCATCACCAACCATAGGGATTGATACATCTTCAGTTATCAGACGTCCTTGATCAATCATTTTCCCGTAGGAGATGAGTCCCACATCTAGTAGTCCAAGCCGCGCAGCAGAGATTGAGAAACCTGCATTGGCAGACATGGAACCTTTAGTAAAACCCTCGAGTATGGCATGATGATGCCTCGTGTCTCCAAAAGCCAAGCAATGATAAATCAGCACATGAGCTACATTATATTGAAGCCCTTCTCACTAGATTCATGGACAATGCAGGTCCTACCGATTGCCTTTAGAAAGGCACAGTGATTGGGAGGAACACGCATGCACTCAACGAGGCGTGCGCCTCTAGGAGATCCTTATGGACACGAGCGTGGGTAGAGGTGATGGATGGAGAAGTCGCGGGGTCGCGACGCGCCGGCTCCCACGGGAAGGAGGGGTGCCGAGAGGGCGATGCCGGCGGTGGTTAGCATTGGAGCTAGGAGTGGCGGTTCGGTTAATGCGGTTAATTCGGTTCGGTTAATTCAGTTAAGAGAAATTTGCGTTATGACTATTGGTGGCCAACGGGTCGTGCTAGACCAGCATAGCCCGAGCTCGGCCGGGCTCGGGCCATAAGAACCTCGATCCAGAAAAGAATTGGGTCGTGCTGGGCCAGCCCACTGGCCGGAGGTCAAGGCCCAGGCACGGCCCAAGTTCATTTTATGTATGTCAGGCCATACCGGGACATAAATGGGTCGTGTTGGGCTGGCTTGTGGCCCGTTTATTTGAAAATACATTAAAAATAGCAAAAGAATATATATTATACGGTATTAAATGGGTCGTGCCGGGCCAGGCCCCCACGAGCTAACAGGGTCATACCACCGGGTCGACCAGGCTGACCTTAAACGGGTCGTGCCGGGCCAGCCCGACGGGCCGGAGGTTGAGGCCCGGGCATGGCCCGCACCGGGCTTTGGGCCGGCTCTGGCCCGGTTTTTTCGTGTCGGGCCATGCTCGTGCGGGGCCATTTTTGCTGGGCTTCGGGCCAGCTCGATTGGCGCAGCGGTAAAGCTGTTGCCTTGTGACCATGAGGTCACGGGTTCGAGTCCTGGAAACAGCCTCTTGCAGAAATGTAGGGAAAGGCTGCGTACAAAAGACCCAAGTGGGTCGGACCCTTCCCCGGACCCTGCGCAAGCGGGAGCTACATGCACCGGGCTGCCCTTCGGGCCAGCTCGATTGGCCCGGCCCATTTGGCCACCTATAGTTATGACAAGTTGATAACCGTATTTGATCCAAAAAAGTTATAACTGCATAATTGGATGTGGTTATGCGGTTAACCGCATTTTAATGTGTAATATAATTTTTGGGCAAAAATAACAATAAACACATAAAATAGTAATAAATATGTAAAAATGACATATATGTGTCGGGTGATGGGTGAGGATTATTAAGATTGGGTTGTACAATAAGAAAAATTATAGTGGAAATAAATATTAGTACTATTGTGCTTTATTTTTATGGGTTATAAGAAAGTGTGGATTAAAACTTTGGTTAAATTGGTTATTCGATTAATATGACGTGATAATTAAATTAAATTTGGTTAGCCGAAATATATAAAAATGATAACTAATTTAATAAAAAAATTGGTTAACCACGTATTTCAGTTCGGTTTTACGGTTAAGGGTTAAACGTGTCCACCCCTAGTTGGAGCTGAATCGATCAACACACGCTAACACTAAAGTTGAATACGCTGGAACTAGTGACTAAACGCTCAAGTATTTTATGCAGACTCAACATTGTTGTGATCAACTCAATTGTTCTACTCCAACAAGCAGCATCAGAGCTACACTCACAATCTTGTCCCGTGGACATAATGTGGTGTGAGACCCGTGAGTAGGGATGAAAACGGACGGATATGGACGGATCAAATGCTTTTCCATATCCATATCCATATTAAAAATTTCGGAAACGGATCGGATCGGATATTATCGGAAACGGATATGATATCGGATATGTCGGATGTATCGGAAACGGATTCATCGGATCGGAAAAATATGGATATCGGACGGAATTCGGATATTTGTTTCGGAAAAACAATTCACAAGTAACATATAATTTATAGTTCATACATCTAATACAAAGTACATCCACTGATCCAAATTAAATTTATATATGGTTCGTACATGAAACTTGAAACAAATAGTTCATACATAATACTTAATACATAAATGGTTCATACATAGACATAGTGCATATTTTCCAATCTTCATCACCGCTAGATGAAAAAATCAGCAACATCATTCATCTCATCGGGATCACCACTACCGCTAATCATAAAAATTGCAGAAAATAAAACCTCGTCGACGCTAGGGACAAACACCGAGGCCGGTGCAAGGAGCTGTTGGAGTGGAAGGAGAACCGAACGGTGCTGCCAATGCAAATACCAATCGGAAGGAGAACCGTGCCTGGCTGCCCGTCGGCGGGGGGGGGGGGGGGGGGGGGCGGCGGCGGGCACCGAGCGCTGCGCGCGGGGGGGGCGGGGCGGCAGGCACCGAGCGCCCGCGCGCGCGCGGGGGGGGGGGGGCGCCGAACGCCCGGTCACTCGGTCGGCGGGGGGGGGGGGGGGGGGGGGGGGGGGGGCGCGCTGGCGGCCGAACGGCCGGTCACTCGGTCGGCGGGGGGGGGGGGGGGGGGGGGGGGGGGGGGGCGGGCGCGCGCTGGCGGCGCCGAACTGTCGGTCACTCGGTCGGCGGGGGGGGGGGGGGGGGGGGGGGCGGGGCGCGCGCTGGCGGCGCCGAACGGCCGGTCACTCGGTCGGCGGGGGGGGGGGGGGGGGGGGGGGGCGGCGGGCGGGCGCGCGCTGGCCGGGCAGTCGGTCGGCGGGGGGGGGGGGGGGGGGGCGCGCCCGGCGGTCGGTCGGCGGGGGGGGGGGGGGGGGGGGCGGCGGACGGGGGGGGGGCGCTCAACTCCTGCCTGCCCTAGGCTTGGTCGCAGCGGCGGGGGGGGGGGGACTGGGGAGAGATCCAAACTGAAATGAGGCAGGGTGCGGGCCGCGTGGGCTGGGCCGGCTGGCTGCGGCCTGTGGAGGATAAATTGGGTCGGATATGTCTCGGACATTGTTCGGATATATCCGACCCAATATGGATATCCGACAAAACGGACGGATATTAACGAAAACCATATCCGATCCGATATCCGATTTACAATATCCGAATCCATATCCGTATCCGAAAAAAATCCGACCAAAATGGATATGGATCGGATATCTTCGAAAACGGTTGCGGACGGATCGGAAAATATCCGATCCGTTTTCATCCCTACCCGTGAGGTTACGTGTGCCATGTGAGCCATCAACGTGTGACAGGTGAGATTGTTAGGAATAGTTACACATTGATTACGGGAGAATTTCTTCCGGTTAGACCAGCACTCGTGATATTGGGCCAAGTACCGAGTAGCACGCCATCTCCGTCGCGCGCTCTCCCACTTGCTCGGTGTCTGCCTGTCTGAACCAGGATGTAGTCGCCGCGAGGTCTCCTCGTTCCGTTTCCTACCGAGGCCGATCAGGATGGAATCATTCGTCATCCCGTCTGCGTTAGCTGGCCTAGGGTATGCCAGAGCTCATACAAGCATACGTCCGGCCATAGTCACTGCACTGGCTTTTTTAAAAAAAAAACTAGGGTCGGTCATTATTCGAAACTTCCAAAAAAATAACAGAAAAATGACAAACCGAGCATGGAATTGATAACTCTTGTTAAGGTGCGTGTAGCTCCTATACTACATTATATATGCATTTTTTGGCCAATTCGTTTTCTGATTATTTCACTTGCAGCGCCTAATGTCTCTGATCAAAGCCACAATACACCTTTAGTCCTCACTGGGAACATTGTTGCCACGTGAAATACTTTAAGTAAAAAATACACGTAAATGAGATCGTGTGACTTAGAATAGATGTTGTCTCCTAGTCGCTCTGAAAATATATACATTTACCTATAAGAAAAATCATGGAGGAAAGAAAGACTAGATAATGGTTGCCGTAAAGCGTCACTAAAGAAATTAATCGATGAGGATTAGTTAAACAAATATCCCCTCTTTCATAAGGGTTTGTTTGCGTATAATAAATCACTGTCAAAAGAGGGAATGGAGAGAGAAATGAACTAATTTTTACTTCAATCTCTATCAATCCACTCTAAATGGAGAGTATTCAACTCTATATAAACAAAGCGTGAGGGAGTAGGAGGCAACTTTGACAGCAGGGTTCGAACAACCTGCATAGGAAAAAGGCGAACACATTTCGAGGCTGTCCCATTAACCAATAGGGTATATGGAATTTTTGGTAAAGATGAATACTTGTTACTATAACTTTTTTGTGTTGGTATGCATTTTATAGAGACAAAACTAGTGAGGCAAAATAAATAGAGAGCAAATATTTGATATCCGCAACATAATATGTATTTTCCCTCACTATCATATGGATCATACAGAAATAAATATAAAAAAGAGGTTACTTATTTTTAGCTATCCTCGTGACTCATGTAAAATGGCTATCCCATTTACATAGAGGTGGGCATGAAACTCGAAACCGAATTATGATCCCGAAAAAACCCGAACCTGAACTCAAAAATCCCAAAAACCGAAACCCAAAATCATTTCTCGGGTAGAGGTTTGCAAAACCCGATGATATTTTGAGTATTTTCGGGTAATGATGTCCGATATCTGAAATACCCGATCTCTAGCTTGGGACATGGCTTTTTCGTATTTTGGCCTAACACGCTTTGGATTTAGCCCGTGCTTGCATATAATTATAATGTTATATATATGGTCACACTACTATTATTTAAGAATACTTATAAATTTTCACTTATTTTGCTGCTAGAATATCAATTTTATTTCTGTTTTAGCTGCTATATGGGTAACCCGAACCCAAATTCTCAGGTACACAAATTTTTGGATGCCCGAAAAATTAGGTACAATTTAGGTAGTGATTTTAAAAAGCCGAATTTTTTAAAAGCTGAATTACCTGACCTAAAATTTCAGGTAATCTCAAACGCCATGCTGATTTACATATGTTATTCAAGACTGTTTGAGCTGCTTTTCGAGACCTAAATTAGATTTGGGTTATTGATTGGGTCGCCTATTGAAAATAACCTAGTATCCTGCTATTCTTGTAGGCTGAGGCGCCAAGGGAAATAATCCTATTATTCTCTTCTATTTTTACAAACACTCACTGCATTCCGATGAATACCAGACACAAGACGGATTAGCTTCAGGAAACCTACCTACCTGACTTCCATACTCAACTATGGTACTAAGAATCAAAGAATCGACACAATTAGAAATCTCGAAACAGATGTGTTCCTTATTAGAGGACACGGACGATTCATTAAAATGCGCCAGTTTACTTGCAGTTACCAGGTCTTGGCCAAGTGCTCGGTTCAACAACTATTGTATCAGGGAGCATAGCAAGTGACGTTACATTCAAAACAAAGTGTCGCTCTGTAGTGTCTAGTAGAGCAGAATTAACTAACAATAACTTAGGACAGTGACAAGGCGGCGTCACTTCTTTTGCTTGTTCACCACGTTCAGCTGCTGGAGGTTGAGCAGCAGGTCCTGGGAATCAAGGAACACCTTGTTGGCTGAGGTCGAAATGGTGTGGGAGATTTCCCTCGCAGCTTCAATATGCCTGAGGGCAAGGAACGCAGGGTTGTTTGCAATGGCCTGACCAATCAGCTCTGCACTCTTAGCCTCACCCTGTTCACAGCAGAGATCAAAGCAGGTTTGTCTTAGAGCAAGGTTCAGCTCAACAATTACATTTCCTGGATATTGCAAAAATAAGAAAATGCTCAAGCATGCCTCAAATGATGGTTCAGCTAGCCAAGGTCCCAGATAGGACATGAGGGGTAAGCGGGGCTCCAGAACCACACAGGTATGAGCCAGCAAAAAAATTTAAAAAAAACTGTTGATTTTCCTCTTATTTTGTTTCTAAAGGTATATCTTATACAAGGGTACATTTCTTACCTGTGCCCTGATAATTGCACTTCTCTTATCTTGCTCAGCTTTCTCAACAATGAACTTTGCACGCTCAGCTTCTTGTGCAGCAACTTGTTTGGCTTCAATCGCATGAGTGAACTCCTTTCCAAAGCTCAGGCTTGTAATGGAGACATCATCAAGGGCAATGTTGAAGTTCCTGGCCCTCTCAGTCAGAATCTTCCTAATCTCCCTACTCACAGTCTGAAACAGAGGGAAAACAGCAAACATTCAGAACCCTAAAGCATTAGCTTCTCTCAAAATAATAGGCAATAATATGATCACACATGGTTTAACCATACCTCTCTCTGTGTGATTAGCTGACTAGCATTGTACTGTGCCACAACAGCTTTGAGTGTTTCATGAATGATTGAAGGCAAAACTCTCTCATTGAAATTCTCACCCAGGGTCCTGTAGATAGTTGGTAGTCTTTCTGGCATGGGCCTTGTTAGGACACGGAGACCAATTTTCACCTGCCCAGTACAGATAACAAATACATAGTAAAAAAATATGAAAACTGTGACTACATCATGTCGTTAAGATCCGCATCAAAACAATTTTCAACATAACACCACATGGCAGAAAATAAACCAATTCATGTTAGCTTACTTTACCTCTAACAACAACAACCAATCCTTTATCCCAAGCCTGTTGGGGTCGGCAAACTTTAACTCTAAAACTAAAATATGCATTATTACTTGAAAAGTAAAACAGTTCATGGCAAAACTTTAAGAGAAGAAAAATTTAACATTTTTGTAACTACCATAAGCAACAAAAAGGGTTAGTCATGGGACGGAAAGAAACATAGCAAACATGCTTATACAACAACAACAACCAAGCCTTTATCCCAAGCATGTTGGGGTCAGCTAGACATGAAACTCAAATAATTATATATATATATATATATATTTCAATGAAGTAAAAAAGAGGAAGAGATATAAGAGTAGCAAGAAAAAGAAAAGAAAAAAGACTAAGATTCTAGCACATGAATTGCTACTTTCCATGCGGTCCTATCATGCGCCAAGTCTCTAGATACATTCCAATCTCTCAAATCTGGTTTTACCGTCTCCTCCCAGATCAACCTTGGTCGTTCTCTATCCCTCCTAATATTTTCTCTACCTCTTAAAATTCCACTGTTAAACTCCGCCTATGTTGTAATGACATAGCCGGTCCCAAGCCCGGGTAAAGGAGGAGGGGGTTGTGATAGGTTTGGCGAGCCAACAACTACACTTAGCCATTCTCATGGAAATGAAACCCAATAGAAATTCGTTGGGGCGTAACCCTCTTAGCGACGCGCCATATCGGAACCCGGGTATGGTGTTAAGTGGGCAAGGGCCGGGTCGCCACCGCCTTAGTGGCGCGCCATATCGGAACCCGGATATGGTGTTAAATGAGCAAGGGCCGGATCGCCATCACCTTAGTGGCGCGCTACATCATCGCCCGGATGTAGTGATAAGTGAGCAAGGGTCTTTGCATCTTACTCGACGGGTGCAAAGCGTAAGGAAGCTAGCCGAGGAACATAGATTTCGGGTGGGTAGTTGGAATGTAGGATCCTTGACAGGGAAGTTACGTGAGTTAGTAGATGTTGCCATTAGGAGACGAGTAAATATCCTTTGTGTACAAGAGACTAGATGGGCGGGTCAAAAGGCGAGAGAAGTCGAGAATACCGGTTTCAAGCTTTGGTATTCTGGTTCGGCTGGGACTAGGAATGGCATAGGTGTTCTAATAGATAAGAGTCTTAAGGATGGAGTAGTGGATGTTCGAAGACGAGGAGATAGGATCATCTTAATCAAGATAGTAATTGGGGACATTGTCTTCAACGTCATTAGTGCTTATGCCCCACAAGTTGGGCTCAACATGAGTGGTAAGAGGCAATTTTGGGAGGACTTGGAGGATATGGTTAGTAGTGTACCGATAACCGAGAAACTCCTCATAGGGGGAGATCTCAATGGTCATGTGGGTGCAACTAACCTAGGATTTGAGGGAGTACATGGAGGTTTTGGATGCGGCGATAGAAATCAAGAGGGTAAGGACATCCTAGACTTTGCTGTAGCCTATGATCTTTTGATAGCTAACACCCTCTTTAGGAAGAGGCAATCTCACCTAGTGACCTTTAGTAGTGCCCAACACTCTAGCCAGATTGACTTTGTCCTCACTAGGAGAAAGGATAGACGGGAGTGTCTAGATTGTAAGGTGGTCCCGGGGGAGTGTGTTGTGACACAACATAAGCTTGTGGTAGCTGATTTTCGCTTCCATACATGTTCTTTGCGGGACAAAGGTGTCAAAATCACAAGAACAAAGTGGTGGAAGTTGAAGGGAGAATCACAAGTATCCTTTAAAAATAGGGTGATCACAGAAGGACCCTGGGCAGAAAATGGAGATGCAGATAGTATGTGGATGAAGATGGCAACTTGCATTAGGAAGGTAGCTAGTGAGGTGTTCGGTGTGACAAAGGGAAAGAAACTTGTAGATAAAGACACTTGGTGGTGGAATGAGGATGTACAAAAGGCCATTAAGGAGAAGAAGGAGTGTTATAAGAGTTGGCATAATGATAGAAGCGCAAGCAACATGCTTAAGTACAAAGAGGCTAAGAAGAATGCAAGGCGGGTTGTGAGTAAGGCAAGAGGACAGGCCTATGATAAGTTATATGAGAGACTAGGGACAAAAGAAGGTGAAAAGGACATATACAAGGTAGCAAAAATCCGCGAGAGAAAGATGAGGGATCTCAATCAAGTTAAATGCATCAAAGATGAGACTGACCGCATTCTAGTGAAGGATGAAGAGATTAAGAATAGATGGCGTGATTACTTTAATGGGCTATTCAATGATGGGAATGGGAGCACTATGGTTGAGTTGGATGACTCCTTTGATGACTCCAACAGGCGGTTCGTGCGGAGGATACAAGAGTTTGAGGTTAAGGAGGCCTTAAAGAGGATGAAAGGAGGAAAGGCCCTCGGCCCTGACGATGTCCCTATTGAGGTGTGGAGGTGTCTTGGGGACGTCGCAATAGTATGGCTCACAAAGCTATTCAACCACATTTTTCGGTCAAACAAGATGCCTGAAGAATGGAGGAAAAGTATATTAGTACCTATCTTCAAAAATAAAGGAGATATTCAAAGTTGTACTAATTATCGAGGTATTAAGCTTATGAGTCATACTATGAAGCTTTGGGAGAGAGTGATTGAACACCGCCTGAGGAAAGTGACCAATGTCACTAAAAACCAGTTTGGTTTTATGCCTGGGAGGTCTACAATGGAGGCGATTTTCTTGCTTTGTCAGCTTATGGAGAGATATAGGGAGCAGAAGAAGGACTTGCATATGGTGTTCATCGACTTGGAGAAGGCGTACGACAAGATACCAAGGTCAGTCATGTGGTGGGCACTAGAGAAACATAAAGTGCCAACAAAGTACATTACCCTTATCAAGGATATGTACAATAATGTTAGGACAAGTGTGCGCGTAAGTGATAGTGCGACTGATGCATTTCCTATCACGGTAGGACTACATCAAGGATCAGCTTTGAGCCCATACATCTTTTCCTTGGTGATGGATGAGGTGTCGAAGGATATACAAGGGGATATCCCTTGGTGCATGCTCTTTGCTGATGATGTAGTGCTGGTAGATGAAACTAGAGATGGTGTTGATAAGAAATTAGAGTTATGGAGACAAACCTTAGAGTCCAAGGGGTTTAGACTTAGTAGGACTAAAACCGAGTATATGAGGTGTGACTTTAGTGGTGTTGGTCGTGAAGAGGGAAATGTTAGTCTACAAGGACAAATAGTACCTAGAAGGGACTCTTTCCGATACTTAGGATCAATGTTACAAAGCAATGGCGATATTGATGAGGATGTTTGCCACAGGATCAAGGTAGGGTGGATGAAATGGCGGCAAGCCTCTGGAATCCTATGTGATAGGAAAGTCCCACAAAAGCTAAAAGGGAAGTTCTATAGGACGGTGATCAGACCCGCGATGCTCTATGGGGCGGAATGTTGGCCAACTAAACGGCAACATGTCCAACAAATGAGTGTCGCAGAGATGCGAATGCTACGGTGGATGTGCGGGCACACGAGAAGAGACCGAATAAGGAATGAGGCGATTCGTGATAAGGTAGGGGTGGCGCCGATTGAAGAGAAGTTAGTCCAACATCGACTTAGGTGGTTTGGACATATCCAACGGAGATCTCCAGAAGCACCGGTTAACAGTGGGATTTTAAGAGGTAGAGAAAATATTAGGAGGGGTAGAGGACGACCAAGGTTGACTTGGGAGGAGGCGGTAAAACGAGATTTAAGAGATTGGAATGTATCCAGAGACTTAGCTCATGATAGGACCGCATGGAAAGTAGCAATTCATGTGCCAGAATCGTAGTCTTGTTTTTTTTTCTTTTTCTTTTTTTCTTTTTTCTTTTCTCTTTTCTTTTCCTTTTTTCTTTTCTCTTTTTCCTTTTTCTTTTTTTTTCTTTTTTTTCTTTTTTTCTTTTTTTTCTCTTTTTTTCTTTTTCCTTGTTCTTATATCTCTTCCTCTCTTTTACTTTATTGATATTGGGTTTCATGTCTAGCCGACCCCAACAGGCTTGGGATAAAGGCTTGGTTGTTGTTGTTGTTGTTGTCTTAAAATTCCACTGTTAACCATTGCTTCTAAGAGATCTCCACTGGATATGTCCAACCCACCTTAGTAGATGTTGGACTAACTTCCCCTACTCTATCACGAATCGCCTTATTCCTTATTCGGTCTCTTCTCGTGTGCCCGCACATCCACCGTAGCATGCGCATCTCTGCGACACTCATTTGTTAGATATGTTGCCATTTAGTTGGCCAACATTCCGCTCCATATAGCATCGCGGGTCTGATCACCGTTCTATAGAACTTCCCTTTTAGCTTTTGTGGGACCTTCCTATCACATAGGATTCCAGAGCCTTGTCGCCATTTCATAGACCCTACTTTAATCTTGTGGCAAACATCCTCATCAATATCGTCATTGCTTTGTAACATTAATCCTAAGTATCGAAAAGAGTCCCTTCTAGATACTATTTATCCTTGTAGACTAACATTTCCCTCTTCACGACCAACACCACTAAAGTCACACCCCATATACTCGGTCTTGATCCTAATAAGTCTAAAACCCTTGAACTTTAAGATTTGTCTCAATAACTCTAATTTTTTATCAACACCATCCCTAGTTTCATCTACCAGCACTATATCATCAGCAAAGAGCATGCACCAAGGATATTCCCTTGTATATCCTTCGACACCTCATCAATCACCAAGGAAAAGATGTATCGGCTCAAAGCTGATCCTTGATGTAGTCCTACTGTGATAGAAAATGCATCAGTCTCAATATCACTTACGCGCACACTTGTCCTAACATTATTGTACATAGTGTTATCCTAAACGGTATTAAGCGGCCGTTTAAACGTGTTTAAACGGTAAACAGACACTTATGTAGTTTAGACCCTATACGAACAATTAAACAATTGACCCGTTTAAACGGGTCAATGGCCGTTTAAAGGGTGTAAACGGACCAAATAAAACGGTTTCTATTCATGTTTAAACGTGTTTTGATCTGTTTAGGCGGAGTGAAAATGTTAGAGCCAGGTTCTTTCAACCCATTAAGCTGCACGCGGTCGAAGACTCCTATTGCTTCCACCGATCCGCTGCCACCAAGTACGCCCCCGCCCCATTGGCTCGCAACAAAAGTAGCCCGCCAATCAGCTACAGCTCACGCGTAGCTTGGTCGCCCTCTCCCTCCATTCCCCTACCACACACCCCCACCCCGTGCACTCGAGTCCCTACGCGGTGCACATAACTGTGTCCCCTCGTACATGACCTCAGCTCAGGAACATAGAGTATACATATGACACACATGAGTTGCATCTTTTATTAGCCTTTTATTTTATAATTTTTCATGTTTGTGGGTTGCAGGACAGCTGAAACTCAATAAGAGTACGGGGTTCTAATTTATCTAATAACCTCGCAAGTTATATTCTTTAGTTGTGAAGACGGGATGGTACCGAACTTCCTCCTTGGTGGACGCAGGGGAGAGAGGAGTCTCTGCCTTGAGGTTGCGTCTGACCTAAAAAGGTAGCGAGGAGCAATAGAAGAACAAGAGGAGATGTCGTCTGGGCTAGGTGAATGCCCAGCCAGGGCGACCGAAGAAGAACCCTAGGAAAGGGGATACTTTATTTCTTCGATCCTGATTACGACTATGCTGCCGCCCTCTTATAGAACCAGGGAGGGTGCAGCTTATTAGGAGATCAGATCTGTTAAGCAGAATCTAATCTCAATAACCAAAACAAACTCTGATCAGATCTAAGCAGAATCTGATCTCAACAACCAAAACAAACTTAATCTAATGATAACAGAATCCCCCTTTCTCCCTTATCTAATTAACCCTGCTGGCGCTTCACATATTGGCGCCCATAGAAAGAATCGATGACATTTCCTCTCTCTGTCCTTAAGCTGAAAGTGAGGGTACCTCTCCTTGAATACTTTGAGTGGCTCCCAAGTAGCTTCAGCAGCACTTCTATCTTCCCAATGCACCAGAAGTTCCCACATCCCCCTGTTGAGCCTATCTCTTATAACTTTCGCAGGAGATGGGATAACCCTGCCATGAAAACATTCTGGCAGCTTTGCTTCCTCTGCAGGAACTTGCCCTTCAAACTTCTTGAGAAGAGATACATGAAACACATCATAGATTCTTGCTTTGGACGGTAATTTTAGTTTGTATGAAAACTGGCCAATTCTCTCGTGAACCTGGAATGGTCCATAAAAACGTGGGTTCAGTTTTTCTGCTGTGATCCTTGTAATTCCAGCTGCAGTCCAGTGATGAAGTTTCACCCAAACCCAGTCACCGACTTCAAACTCAATGAAGCTTCTCTTCTGGTAATGATAGAATTTTATGACATCCTGAGCCTGTTCCAACCTTTCCTTTATTTGCTTCAAAAACTCATCCCTCTCTTGCATTTGCTAGTCCACCGCTGCCACTCGAGCTCTCCCTGGTTCATAAGACATAAGGACAGGGGGTCTCTCCCATATACAACTCGAAATGGTGTAGTTTGTAGAGAAGTGTGGAATGATGTGTTGTAGCAATATTCAGCCCATGGCAGCCACTTGAGCCAAGTCTTGGGTCTATCTCCCGCCAAACACCTTAAATACATAGTGATGACTTTATTTATCATTTCGGATTGACCATCAGTTTGAGGGTGGAAAGCCGAACTCATCCTCAACTTGACGCATGCATGCTGAAACAGTTCTGTCCAGAAGTTACTAGTAAAGACCAGATCCCTGTCACTCACAATGGAACATGAAAATCCATGTAACTTCATAATCTGCTCGAAGAATTCCTTAGCCACTGATGATGCCGAGTAAGGATGACCCAAGGGAATGAAATGAGCAAACTTTGAAAAGTGATCAACCACTATGAGGATCACTGATTTACCTCCCACCTTTGGAAATCCTTCAACAAAATCCATTGCTATATCGCTCCACACTTCCGATGAAACGGGTAGTGGACCACTCTTATTCTTCTGACATGTGGTACATTCCTTAACATATTCCCTCACACGTTTAGCAGCTAGGGGGCTATAGAACTGACTTCTGAAACGATGCAGCGTCTTCTCAATGCCCTCATGGCCCATATGTGATTGTTCTAGCACTTGGGCCCAGAATTCAGAATGTTCAGGCAAAAATATTTTTCCTTTGAACAGAAGCAAATCCTCCACCAAATCCCACCCATCAGGTGCTGATTGGGTCATAATTTCATGTTTCTGTTTTGTTGCTCTACTGTCTTTGGCCTGTTCAGATTTTAGTTCCTCAAACAGGGCAAAATGTGGTCCAGACAGGGCTTGCAAACTTACTTCCTCTGCTTCCCTTCTTGACAAGGCATCAGTTGCACCATTCTGTTTTCCCAGCCTATACTCCACTGAAAAATCAAAACCAAACAACTTACTCACCCAAGTGTGTTGAGGAATAGTGGTGAGACATTGATCCAACAGAAACTTCAAGCTATAATGGTCAGTACGCACAGTGAACATTGTTCCCCACAAATATGGTCTCCAATGTCGGACTGCTTTCACCAGGCCTATGGATTCTCTTTCATATGCCAGTAATTTAGCATGCTGGGCAGCCACCGGTCTGCTGAAATAAGCAATGACACCTTCCTCTTGATAGAGTATTGCACCAAAACATGTCCCTGAAGCATCACAGTCCACCATAAATTGCTTCTGAAAATCAGGAAGCTGTAGGATTGGGGCCGAGGTTAAGGTTGTTTTCAGCCTTTGAAAAGCATCCATTGCTGCTGGAGACCAAGAAAATGAGTTCTTGAGAAGAGCGGTCAATGGACTGGCAATTTCACCATAACTTACAATAAACCTACGGTAGTACCCTGTTAAGCCTAGAAAACCTCGAAGAGCTTTGATAGTGCGCGGGGTGGGCCAAGCCTGAACAGCAGCCACCTTTGATGGGTCCATGGCTACTCCTCTATGTGAGATAATGTGCCCCAAATATGAAACAGATTCCTGCCCAAAAAGCACTTGGATTTTTTTAGAACCAAGTAATTATCCTTCAAGATTTGCAGCGCTGCTTTGACATGTTGGAGGCGCGCCGACCATGACGAGCTGTAAATCAAAATGTCATCGAAAAATACCAGCACTGATTTTCTGAGGAACGGTTTCAGCACAGCATTCATCAAGGCCTGGAAGGTGGAGGGCGCATTAGTCAACCCAAAAGGCATGACGAGGAACTCAAAATGGTCATGGTGGGTACGAAAAGTTGTTTTCTCCACATCTGCTGCATGCATCCGCACTTGGTGGTAGCCGCTTCGAAAGTCTAATTTAGTGAAAAAACGAGCTTGTTTAAGTTCGTCCAGCAACTCTTCCACTACCGGTATAGGGAACCGGTCCTTGATAGTTTGCTCATTGAGTGCCCGATAGTCCACACAAAACCTCCAAGTCTCGTCTGCCTTCTTGACCAACAGCACTGGTGAGGAAAAAGATGAAGTGTTAGGGCGGATAATGCCTTGTTTCAACATGTCCTCGCATTGTCTTCCAATTTCATCTTTCAGCAATTGTGTGTATCTATATGGCCTGATCGCCACCGGAGACACTCCTACCTTTAAATGAATGTGGTGGTCCTGGATTCGAGGTGGAGGCAGTCTCTGCAGGTCTGAGAACAGATCATAATACTCTTGCAGCAATACGTCCATTAATTCTGAACCTGTGAAGGACTGTAGCGCTGAAACAGAACCTTTGTTGACACCGACCCATCTGACCTCTCTTCCCTGGTCTCAGAAAGTGAGTGTCATCTCATCAAAGTTCCATAGGATAGGTCCCAAGGTTTGCAGCCACTTGACCCCCAACACCATATCCACCCCGTATAAAGGAAGAAGAAAGCAGTCTATGAAAAATACTTCCTTCTCAATTCGCACTGCCGTGCGCCCACAAACTCCTATGTTGGTCATTCTTTCCCCATTTGCTACATGAACAGAGTCCAGATTTTTTAGTAACTTGCAGTTTCAGCTCTTTAGTCAGCTCTTCATTTATGAATGAGTGAGTAGACCCTGTGTCCACCAAAGCTTTAATTGATTTCTGTCCCACCCTCACCATCAGTTGCATAGTTTTAGGCACCCCAATGCCTGTGAGAGCATGAAGGGAGATGCCCAGATCCTCTGTTGCTTCCTCCGGAGCTCACTATCTTCCAACTCTATGACGAAGCTGGATTTACCACTGCACTTATGATCTGCAGAATATTTCTCGGTGCAGTGATAACATTCCCCATTAGCGCGTTTGACGGCTAATTCCTCAGCTGAGAGACGTCGGAACTTTGGCCTAGATGCCCCTGTAGAGTTCTAGGACGCTGCAACCCCATTTGTCTTGAAAGCAGCAGGAAGAAGGTTCTTGTTTGTGCTGTGCGCAGCAGTCCTTACAGTGTTGGTCCTATCATCTTTCTCCAGCCGCTGCTCAAACGCACGAGCCAAACTCATAGCAGACTGCAAATTTGCGGGTGTCTGCAATTCTACATCAGTCCTCAGTGGTTGTCCCAGCCCTGCAGTAAAGAGATTTATCTGTTGTTTTATTGAGAGATCCTCGTATCTACAGAGCAGCGCCAAGATCTGTCATTAGCGCGGATAGGGGGCCAAACCGCATGTTCACAAAATCAGCAAATCTCGGCCAAGACAGAATCCCATGGTCCCGTTCCAGTGCATAATACCATTGTGCTGCAGCACCCTCCAAGTGCAAGAATGCTAGCCATACCTTGTCCTCGTTCATCGTCCTCATACCACTAAAATGTCTCACATGTGGTGAGCCATGTCAATGGATCTGTTTCCCCATCAAAATTTGGGAAGTTGATCTTGGGAAAACGAGATGAATGTCGACAATCATCATCCTGTGCTGATCGGCCATTAGATTCAAACTCAGGACGTTTGTTGGACTTGAAGAATTCCCCAATTTGGCTCAGCTGGTCTTCAGTTTTGACAATCCTGTTGTCGTGCGCAGAGAGACGTGAGTTGATTGTGGATACCTGGGCAAGGATTTGATCTAGCTTCTGCTGCACCGTTTGCTCCCCAGAATCACTTTCAATGCCGACCATGGTGGCTGGCGGCAGTCCTGATCCTGATACCAAGTTGGTACTGAACTTCCTCCTTGGTGGGCGCAGGGGAGAGAGGAGTCTCTGCCTTGAGATTGCGTCTGACCTAAAAGGGTAGCGAGGAGCAGTAGAAGAACAAGAGGAGATGTCGCCTGAGTTGGGTGAATGCCCAGCTAGGGCGACCGAAGAAGAACCCTAGGAAAAGGGATACTTTATTTCTTCGATCCTGATTACAACTATGATGCCGCCCTCTTATAGAACCAGGGAGGGTGCAGCTTATTAGGAGATCAGATCTGTTAAGCAGAATCTGATCTCAACAACCAAAACAAACTCTGATCAGATATGTTAAGCAGAATCTGATCTCAACAACTAAAACAAACTTAATCTAATGATAACAGAATCCCCCTTTCTCCCTTATCTAATTAACCCTACTGGCACTTCACATATTGGCGCCCATAGAAAGAATTGACACGGGAATTTATAGATTAAAGTTACATATTTTACTTGCTAAAAAGTGTAGCTAAAGTATAAACCGTTTAATCCATTTAAACACCGTTTAAACGCCGTTTAGATAGGATAAACGGTAAACAGACCTCCACCGACTGTCTACCGTTTACCGTTTAGGATAACACTGATTGTACATATCATTAATAAGTGTAATGTACTTTGTTGGCACTTTATGTTTTTCTAGTGCCCACCATATGACTAACCTTGGTATCTTGTCGTACGCCATGAGCACCATATGTAGGTCCTTTTTCTGCTCACTATATCTCTCCATAAGCTGAAGAAGCAAAAAAAATCACTTCCATAGTAGACCTCCCAGACATAAAACCAAACTGGTTTTTAGTGACATTGGTCACTTTCCTCAGACGGTGTTCAATCACTCTCCCCCAAAACTTCATATTATGACTCATAAGCTTAATCCTTCGATAATTTGTACAACTTTAAATATCTCCTTTATTTACTAATATAATTTTCCTCCATTCTTCAGTCATCTTGTTTGACTGAAAAATGTGGTTGAATAGCTTTGTGAGCCACGTCCCCAAGCCATCTCCACACCTCAATAGGGATATAATCAGGGCCAAGGGCCTTTTCTCCTTTAATCTTTTTTAAGGCCTCCTTAACCTCAAACTTTTGTATCCTCCGCACAAACCGCCTGGTGGAGTCATTAAAGGAGTCATCCGACTCAACCGTAGTGCTTCCATTCCCATCATTGAATAGCACATTAAAGTAATCCCGTCATCTATTCTTAATCGTGGGATGACCTGCCGCTGGGCCTGGGCGGCCAGAACAGGGGGGGCGAACCCTGATCCCCCCCTTATGCGTGCGCTCAGGTCAGGGGGCTGGTCAGCCCCTATGTGTTGCAGCTGCACCAGGTTTAGGCGGCAGCCCTAGTTTAGGAAGAGTTTAGATTTTTCTCCTATTGTAATAGATCAGGACTCTTGTAAGGGGGGCTATATAAAGAAGCCAAACACCCCAGTTTTATTCAGATCAAAAAGAGAAGAATTCCTCCTCAAACCCTAGCCGCCTCCACCTCTCCCTCTTGGAGCCGCCGCCTCCACCTCTGCCCTAGCCGCTGCCCAGGCTTCTGCCCTAGCCGCCACCAAGGCCTAGGACTAGCCACCGCCATCTCTTCCATTCAAGCCGCCGCCTCCCACCTCAACCCTAGCTGCCACCAGGCTAGGATCAGCCGCCGACCCTGTTTCCCCCTTGTTCTGCGCCTCCATCAAAGCCGGAAGACAGACTGATCTGCTAGGGCAGATCAGCTTGTTCAGCAAGAACAGAGACAGTTTTGGGGCTAGAATTGCAACATTCGTGGCATCAAAGCTGATTTCGACCCTAGGTAAAATTCTGCATGATATCGTACACACCTCCAAGTAGCAGCAGCAGCGCCACCAACCATGCGACACCCTCACCGGCAGCTCGTGAGGTGAACACCGGGATGGGGTTCCCCATGCTCACCAAGACCAACTACGCGGAGTGGGCTGTCATGATGAAGATCAAGCTGAAGGCACGGCTGCTTTGGAAGGTTGTGGAGGAGGGCAACGTGAGCGAGCAAGAAGATATGATGACGCTTGACATCTTGGTCAGCGTTGTCCCGCCGAAGATGATCACGACGATCGGAGAGAAGAGGACGGCGAAGGAGGCATGGGACACGATCGCCATCATGCGGGTCGGGGCCGACCGCGTGAAGAAGTCGACGGCACAGCAACTCCGGAAGGAGTTCGAAGACGCTGTCTTCAAGGATGGCGAAGGTGTGGAGGACTTCTCCCTTCGCCTGAGCGGCAATGCTATCACGGCTTGCGTCGCTAGGGGAGGAGATAGGAGAAGAGAGAGCCGTGGAGAATCTCCTGCGAAGCCTTCTAGAACGCTTTCAACAGATCATGGTGGCGATCACGACACTGCTGGATGTGTCGACCCTCACCTTGTTGGAGGTGACGGGGCGTCTCAGGGCAGCGAAGAACGCCTTCGACTCGACGCAACGAAAGGGATGAGTACACGACGGCCAGCTGTACCTCACTCGGGAGGAGTGGGAGGCACAGCGAAAGGAGCGATCTACTCAGTCCGCGGGTTCTTCTAAGAGGGGCGGCCGAAAGGGCACGCCCAAGAAGACCGGATGCAAGAAGGGAGGTTCCAAGAAGGATATTCCGCGGGACTAGTGCAGGAAGTGCGGGAAGAAGGACCACTGGGCCAGGGAGTGTCAGTCGAAGCCTACGGAGGAGCCGCAACAGCAGGCTTTCGTAGCGAAAGCGGAGGAGGGCGCCTTGTTTATGACAAGGGTGGCGCCCACTGGAGATAGTGGAGGGACGTGTCTTCGCTCATCGTAGCAACGACGACAACTTTGACGACACTCATTGGTACCTCGACACGGGCGCGACCAACCACATGACGAGTTTTCACGTCGTCTTCTCCGAGCTCGACAAAAACGTCGTCGGAACCATTAAGTTCGGCGACAACTCCGTCGTGCGTATCCAAGGGAAGGGTACGGTCCTATTCGCCGCCAAGACAGGTGAGCACAGGAGGCTCATTGGCGTCTACCTCATCCCGCGCCTCACCACCAACCTCATCATTGTCGGCCAGCTGGATGAGGATGGCAATAGCATCACGGTGTATGGAGGAGTGATGCACATACAGAATGAGCAGCAGCGTCTCCTTACACGGTTCAGCGCAACAACAGCAAGCTGTACTCTATCAGACTCAACATCACACGCCCGGTTTGCCTAACCGTGAGGCGTGATGATGTTGCATGGCGTTGGCAAGAACGCTACAAACATGTCGGCTTCCAGGCGCTTCGAAAGTTAACACGAGAGGAGATGGTGCTCGGGCTTCCGCGAATTGATCACGTCGATCAATTGTGCGAAGCTTGCTTGGTCGGGAAGAAGAGGCGCTCCAGCTTCCTCAAGCAAGCTCGATGGCGCGCGGGGGGCATGCTCGACCTCATCCACGACGACACCTGCAGGCCTATCACGCCGACGACTCCAGGCAGCAAAAAGATGTTCTTGTTGCTAGTGGATGACATGAGCCGCCATATGTGGCCCTATCTTCTAGCAACCAAGGACCAGCCGCCCGACTTAATTCAGCAATTCCAGGCGGCGGCTGAATTAGAGTCCTGGAGAAGGCTGAAGCTATTCCATACTGATCGCGGAGGGTAGTTCACCTCACAGGAGTTCGGCGAGTACTGCGCTCAGCACGAAGTACAACGTCAACTCAGCCCCGTATACGCCGCAGCAAAACGGAGTTGTGGAGCGGCGCAACCAGACGGTGGTCGACATGGCGAGGAGTATGCTAAAGGCGAAGGGTATGCCCGGGATATTTTGGGGTGAGACAGTTATCACGGCTGTCTACATCTTAAATCGATCCCCCACCCGTAGCCTCGACGGGAAGACCTCAACGGGAAGACGCCATATGAATGCCCGGGATATTTTGGGGTGAGGCAGTTATCACGGTTGTCTACATCTTAAATCGATCCCCCACCCGTAGCCTCGACGGGAAGACGCCATATGAAGTTTGGCATGGGGAGCGACCTGCCGTCAACTACTTCCGAACTTTTGGGTGCGTGGGGCATGTCAAGAACACACGCCCCCACCTGAAAAAGTTGGAAGACCGGAGTACTCCGATGATTTTTCTTGGCTATGCTGCAGGGACGAAGGGCTATCGGATGTATAATCTGGCTGATGGGCGCACACACATATTACGTGACGTAATATTCAACGAGGGGGCCAAGTGGGATTGGGGAGGAGCATGAGAAGAGGACTACACCGCCTTCCACGTCGACTCCTTAGGTCTAACACCTGCTGGACCTGCTGTTCAAGCACCTGGAGAGGTACTACAGGGTCCCAAGGGGCCGAACAGCGCCCCTCCAGTGCCCAAGAGGGGCGCAAAAGGGTCTGTCCAGACCCTAGGAGTTCCTGAGCCAGCCTCCATACCTGCTGGAGAGGGTCCAGCACACACGGTGTCGCCCCAAAGGCTCCTGCAGGGACTGTCCAGCGCAGAGCAAGGCTAGGACAGTCTTGCACGGGGGTCAGCAGCAGCAGGGGGTTTCGGACTTGAAGATTCCAGCACCTTCGTCACGCCCCGGAATCCTCCACGGCCCATCCGCTTCGCCACGCCGCTTTCAGACCCCGGCAGCAACGTCGTCGACGCCTACTACGACGACGACGCGAAACTACGGTTCCGCACGATGCGCAATATGCTTGGAACCCTCACCCCTCCTAGTCGGGCTGAGCGCCCACCAAGCTTGGAGGAGGGGGAGCTCATGTTCACCACCGCGGAGGAGCCCACGTCCTTCGCTGATGCAGAGGAACACCCGTGCTGGAGAAGGGCCATGCTCGAGGAGATGGAGTCCATAGAAGAAAACAAGACTTGACAACTTGGTGATCTTCCTGTAGGACACAAGCTCATTGGCCTCAAATGGGTGTTCAAGGTGAAGAAGGACGAGCATAGGGAGATGGTGAAGCACAAGGCTCCATTGATGGCAAAAGGCCATGTCCAACGGCAAGGAATAGATTTTGACGAGGTATTTGCTACTGTAGCTTGTCTAAAATCTGTTCGCTTGCTCCTTGAAGTTGCTGCGCACAAGGGGTGGGAGGTACACCACATGGACGTGAAGAGCGCCTTCCTGAACGACGACTTGATGGAAGAGGTGTACGTCTCCCAACCCGCTGGCTTCATCATCGACGGAGCCGAACACAAGGTGTATCGGCTCAAGAAGGCTTTATATGGACTTCGTCAGGCGCCCAGGGCCTGGAATGCCAAGCTCAACGATAGCTTGCTATCGCTTGGTTTCCAGAAGAGTACGAGCGAGCACGGGATCTATTTCCGTGGAGCTGAAGATGAGAAGCTCATTGTCGGCGTGTACGTCGACGATCTTGTGATCATAGGAGGAGGCGATCTCAAAAAGTTCAAAGGGGAGATGATGAAGAGGTTCAAGATGAGCGACTTGGGTCTCTTGTCATATTATCTTGGCCTAGAGGTGCAGCAAACAAATGCAGGGATAAGCGTTGGGAAGCAGCCTACGCTTCCAAACTTGTCACTAAAGCTGGCCTGGAGGGATGCAACCCCTGTGCATTCCCCATGGAGCAAGGCCTCAAGCTTTATAAGGCAAGTGATAGTCCATTGGTGCATGCAATGGACTATAGGAGCTTGGTGGAAGGGCTGCGATACTTGGTGAACACACATCCCGACCTCGCCTACTCGGTCGGGTACATGAGTCGGTTTCTGGAGGAGCCCAAGGAGGAGCACTTTGCTGCAGTCAAACGCATTGTACGCTACATAGCGGGTATAATCAACTATGGAGTCTTCTATGCAAGAGGAGGAGACATGGAGCTTATTAGGTACTCGGATAGTGACTATGCGGGAGACGTGGAGGACCGCAAGAGCACAAGCGGGATGCTGTTTTGTCTTGGAAACAGCCCCGTTTCATGACAGTCCTGCAAGCAGAAGGTGGTGGTCTTGTCCTCATGTGAAGCAGAATATATCGCAGCAGCTCAAGGGGCATGTCAGGGTGTATGGATGACACGGCTGATGGAGAACTTAGCTGAAAAATCGAAGGCGCCGGTGTTGTGGGTTGATAACAAGTCAGCTATAGACTTGAGCAAAAACCCGGTACACCATGACCGAAGCAAGCACATCGATGTCAAGTACCACTACATACGGGAGTGTGTGGACAGCAGTACTATTGTGCTTGAGCAAATCTCCACTCAAGACCAGATGGCGGACATCTTGACCAAGGCCCTTGAAAGACAAAAGTTCGTAGAGATGAGAAGAAGGATCGGGATCCTAGACGTGGGCCAGCGTTAGGATCAGGAGGATGTTGCAACTCCGGTCCCGTTTCCTGCTGAAACAACGTCTGATCTTGCTTTATAATCATATCTGAACTAGCAGATCAATCTACCCTAATGGCAGCTAGGGTTGAGAAGGGAGTCAGCAGCTTGGGGAAGATGAAACCCTGGCGCCGGCTGGAACAGCAGCAGTCTTGGGCGGCTGCTGGAGAGGCGGCTGGAGACCTGGGCGGCGGCAGACCCTAGCCCCTGTGGCGGCTAGGGTTTCTGGTGGTGGCGCCGACTTGGGAGAAGAAGAGGGGGCGGCGGCTGCAGCAGGGGAGAGAGGCGGCTAGGGCAGAAAAACTGGAGGAAAATTTCTTTATTCAACTCTCACAATTTGGGGTGTTTTTGGCTTGTATACATAGCCCCCCTTACAAGAGTCCTAATCTATTACAAAAGGATCTTTTAGTCTATCTCTAAGAAGATTAAACTCAGATTTCTTCTAGAAAGGGGGCCCACTCGGCCCAATTCTGGCCGCCCTGGGCCAGGAGCAGATGGCGGACATCTTGACCAAGGCCCTTGGAAAACAAAAGTTTGTAGAGATGAGAAGAAGGATCGAGATCCTGGATGTGGGCCAGCGTTAGGATCAGGAGGAGAATGTGGGATGACCTGCCGCTGAGCATGGGCGGCAAAAACAGGGGGGGCAAACCCTGATCCCCCCTTGTGCAGCTCAGGTCAAGGGGCTGGTCAGCCCGTATGTGGTGCGGCTGCACCAAGTTTAGGCGGAAGCCCCAGTTTAGGAAGAGTTTAGATTTTTCTCGTATTGTAATAGATCAGGACTCTTGTAAGGGGGGCTATATAAAGAAGCCAAACACCCCAGTTTTATTCAGATCAAAAAGAGAAGAATTCCTCCTCCTCAAACTCTAGCCGCCTCCACCTCTCCCTCATGGAGCCGCCGCCTCCACCTCTGCCCTAGCCGCCGCCCAGGCTTCTGCCCTAGCCGCCACCGGGGCCTAGGACTAGCCGCCGCCATCTCTTCCCTTCAAGCCGCCGCCTCCCTCCTCAACCCTAGCTTCCACCAGGCTAGGATCAGTCGCCGACCCTGTTTCCCCCTTGTTCTACGCTTCCATCAAAGCCGGAAGACTTCAACTTGTTCAGCAAGAACAGAAACAGTTTTGGGGCTGGAATTGCAACATTAATCTCTTCGTCCTTCACTAGAATGCGGTCAGTCTCATCTTTGATGCATTTAACTTGATTAAAATCTTCCATCTTTCTCTCGCGAATTTTTGTTATCTTGTATATGTCCTTTTCACCTTCTTTTTATCTCTAGTCTCTCATATAACTCATCATATGTCTGTCCTCTTGCTTTACTCAGAGTCCGCCTTACATTTTTCTTGGCCTCTTTGTACTTCAGCGTGCTGCTTGCGCTTCTATCATGATGCCAACTCTTGTAACACTCCTCCTTAATGACCTTTTGTACATCCTCATTCCACTACTAAGTGTCTTTATCTACAAGTTTCTTTCCTTTTGTCACACCGACCACATCACTAGCTACCTTCTTAATGCAAGTTGTCATTTTCACCCACATTACTATCTGCATCTCTATTTTCTGCCCAGGGTTCTTCTGTGATCACCTTGTTTTTAAAGGATTCTTGTGATTCTCCTTTCAACTTCCACCACTTTGTTCTTGTGATTTTGACACTTTTGTCCCGCAAAGAACATGTGTGAAAGCGAAAGTCAACTGCCACAAGCTTATGTTGTGCCACAACACTCGCCGGGCATCACCTTACAATCTAGACACTCCCGTCTATCCCTTCTCCTAGTGAGGACAAAATCAGTCTGGCTAGAGTGTTGGACACTACTAAAGGTCACTAGGTGAGATTGCCTCTTCCTAAAGAGGGTGTTAGCTAGCAAACATGTTCATATTCATGCAAAAATGAATATGGAGGAATTTTATCATAATAAAATGAAAAAATGATTTCTATGAAACTTGGCATATGGAGAAGATATCAGAATACAGTTTATAACCTCAAAAAGCCATAAAACATAACCAGAATAATGTCCGTAATAACATCCATAGATCATGTTGACAAAGAAGACTTGTTTCTTTCAGCAAGCTAAGGCAAAGCTACAAGATGATATGCTGAATTGAGGACAGGGTTGCGAATCCACGCCTGGACGCCTAGGCGCCCGTCGGCCGCCGGGACGCCTAGGCGCCTAGGCGAGCGCCAGCCGAGGAGGGGAGGCGCCGGGCGCGGCGGCGAGCGAAGGCGGAGGCGACGTGTGCGGAGGCGGCGGCGGGCGCAGTGGAGGCGGGCGGGCAGAGGCGGCGGGCGCGGCGGCGGCAGCAGCGGAGGCGGGCGAGCAGAGGTAGCGGGCGGGCTCTCTGAACCGTTGGATCTAATCCAATGGTGATCTTTCCACGTCAGCAAATATAAAATACCACCCCACCCCACCCTAACCCAAAACAGAATCCCTCTCACCCTCACTCTCCTCTCCACCGATTGCGGCGGCGGCGCAGCGACTGGCGGCGGCGGCAGCCTCCAGGTGAGGCGAACTGTCCAAGCGTTGCCTCCGGACCGACTGGACGCCTAGGCGACGCCTCAAAAAGGTTGGTTGAGGATAATTGGTGATATATTTTGTAGCAAACTAGCAACGATGATATTTCTCGATAAATTCATAAATTTGAGTTATTCGATGCAAATTGCAAAGAGACCACTAGTGCTGAAATGATCCTATATTCTGTATTAGCTAATTATGACTAATCGAATGATCATAAAATCAGTAAGAAACAAGTTAATTTGTCTCAAGTTCTGCTGAGAGAAATACTGAAGCATCCATGTTAAATGGCGGGAGCAAGTTTATATGAAATAAAAGGTAAAAATCTTACATGATGAATGGCAACATAGTACTAAAAGTTGCGTCATATTTACCATCTGAAGGTCCCTGCTTCCAGAAGTACTCTCAACAAGATTTGGGCGAGCACGGACATCATATATGATTGGCCGTTCAAACCATGGAATCATAAAGTGAGTCCCCTCAGGGTACACCTGCATCAAGGAAAGATACAATTTAAATTGAATATGTCCATTATACAAAAAGAAAGGACAGTGCGGTGCATGTAGCTCCCGCTTGTGCAGAGTCCGAGGAAGGGTCCAACCCACTATCCATTATACAAGTAGCTGCAAAAACCAATGTTTAAAAAAACGGTGCAGAAAAGTGAAGCTCTGCTTAGCAACTAGGCATTTCGCAAAAAGCGGAGTCAACTCTCTATATATTTCATCTTGTGCTGTAAAAATTTTTGGAAGGAGTGTCCTAGCTTAGTAGTAAGGTTGTCACTTTGTGACCATGAGGTCACGGGTTCAAGTCCTGAAAACACATGTTGCAGAAATGTAGGAAAATATTGTGCACAATAAAACCAGAGTAGGTCAGACCCTTCCCCGGACTCTGCGCAAGCGGGAGCTCCATGCATCGGGCTACTATAAATTTTTAAATTTGACAATGATGAATACTTTGATCAGTGAGATAAGCGGCCAAGAGCAGCAAAAAAGCGCAAGAAAGCAGCAAAAAGTAGCAAAAGACGCGCTTTCAAACGCTTGTGAGTTCAACTGCTTAATAGTGGCTGCTTTCACAAAAGCGAACCGTTGGGCACTGCTCAGCGAGCGCTGTTTTTTTAAACAGAGGTAAAAACGAGTTAAATACGAGAAGCCCAGTCTGCCAAACATCCCCAAAAAAGTTTAAACTCCATAAAAAACTAGTAGTATTGATTCAATAATGCATGCACCAATCAGCCTTTTTGAGGCGTCGCCTAGCGTCCAGTCAGTCCGGAGGCGACGCCTGGACAGGTCGCCTCGCCTGGAGGCCGTCGCCGCCGACGGCGGCCCTCACCACGCCGCCGCCGCCATTGCTGGAGAGGAGAGTAAGGGTGAGAGGGATTCTGTTTAGGGTTAGGGTGGGGTGGGGTGGTATTTTATATGTGCTGACGTGAAAAGATCACCGTTGGATTAGATCTGACGGTTCAGAGAGCCCGCCCGCTGCCTCTGCTCCGCCCGCTGCCTCCGCCTCTGCTCGCCCGCCTCCGCCGCCGCGCCCGCCGCCTCCCCTCCTCGCTTGGCGCTCGCCTAGGCGACCGCCTAGGCGCCTAGGCGTCCCAGCGGCCGGTGGGCGCCTAGGCGTCTAGGCGTGGATTCGCAACCCTAGCACCAATAGATGCTAGAAGTTTTGGTGCACCAGAATACATCATAACTGATATATGACAACAGTGGTGCATAACTGCTTATCAAAGATGGACACCAACATTTACTTGCACAAGCATGTTGGAAATCCAGAGTTAATTTTCTCTAATCTTTTCCCCCCTCCTTTTTATTCTCAATGGGGGGCTGTATATATAGCCCCAAATTACAGAGTCCTAATCTAATACTAACTAAACTCCTACTCTTATTTTACTTGTACTCTATCTCTAACTCTAGTTTAATCTAGAAAACGGGATTATTTCTAACAATCGCCTCCTAATCTCGTTTTTCTAGATCATACTCACACTATTTAGGAACTCCGTCTATGTTGTAATGACATAGCCGGTCCCAAGCCCGGGTAAAGGAGGAGGGGGTTGTGATAGGCTTGGCGAGCCAACAACCACACTTAGCCATTCTCATGGAAATGAAACCCAATAGAAATTCGTTGGGGCGTAACCCTCTTAGCGACGCGCCATATCAGAACCCGGGTATGGTGTTAAGTGGGCAAGGGCCGGATCGCCACCGCCTTAGTGGCGCGCCATATCGGAACCCGGATATGGTGTTAAATGTGCAAGGGCCGGATCGCCACCACCTTAGTGGCGCGCTACATCATCGCCCGGATGTAGTGATAAGTGAGCAAGGGTCTTTGCATCTTACTCGACGGGTGCAAAGCGTAAGGAAGCTAGCTGAGGAACATAGATTTCGGGTGGGTAGTTGGAATGTAGGATCCTTGACGGGGAAGCTATGTGAGTTAGTAGATGTTGCCATTAGGAGACGAGTAAATATCCTTTGTGTACAAGAGACTAGATGGGCGGGTCAAAAGGCGAGAAGTCGAGAATACCGGTTTCAAGTTTTGGTATTCTGGTTCGACTGGGACTAGGAATGGCGTAGGAGTTCTAATAGATAAGAGTCTCAAGGATGGAGTAGTGGATGTTCTAAGACGAGGGGATAGGATCATCTTAATCAAGATAGTAATTGGGGACATTGTCTTGAACGTCATTAGTGCTTATGTCCCACAAGTTGAGCTCAACATGAGTGCTAAGAGGCAATTTTGGGAGGACTTGGAGGATATGGTTAGTAGTGTATCGATAACCGAGAAACTCCTCATAGGGGGAGATCTCAATGGTCATGTGGGTGCAACTAATCTAGGATTTGAGAGAGTACATGGAGGTTTTGGATGCGGCGATAGAAATCAAGAGGGTAAGGACATCCTAGACTTTGTCGTAGCCTATGATGTGTTGATAGCTAACACCCTCTTTAGGAAGAGGCAATCTCACCTAGTGACCTTTAGTAGTGTCCAACACTCTAGCCAGATTGACTTTGTCCTCATTAGGAGAAAGGATAGACGGGGGAGTGTGTTGTGACACAACATAAGCTTGTGGTAGCTGACTTTCGCTTCCATACATGTTCTTTGCGGGACAAAGGTGTCAAAATCACAAGAACAAAGTGGTGGAAGTTGAAGGGAGAATCACAAGAATCCTTTAAAAATAGGGTGATCACAGAAGGACCCTGGGCAGAAAATGGAGATGCGGATAGTATGTGGATGAAGATGGCAACTTGCATTAGGAAGGTAGCTAGTGAGGTGTTCGGTGTGACAAAGGGAAAGAAACTTGTAGATAAAGACACTTGGTGGTGGAATGAGGATGTACAAAAGGCCATTAAGGAGAAGAAGGAATGTTACAAGAGTTGGCATAATGATAGAAGCGCAAGCAACATGCTTAAGTACAAAGAGGCTAAGAAGAATGCAAGGCGGGTTGTGAGTAAGGCAAGAGGACAGGCTTATGATAAGTTATATGAGAGACTAGAGACAAAAGAAGGTGAAAAGGACATATACAAGGTAGCAAAAATCCGCGAGAGAAAGATGAGGGATCTCAATCAAGTTAAATGCATCAAAGATGAGACTGACCGCATTCTAGTGAAGAATGAAGAGATTAAGAATAGATGGCGTGATTACTTTAATGGGCTATTCAATGATGGGAATGGGAGCACTATGGTTGAGTTGGATGACTCCTTTGATGACTCCAACAGGCTGTTCGTGCGGAGGATACAAGAGTTTGAGGTTGAGGAGGCCTTAAAAAGGATGAAAGGAGGAAAGGCCATCGGCCTTGACAATGTCCCTATTGAGGTGTGGAGATGTCTTGGGGACGTGGCAATAGTATGGTTCACAAAGCTATTCAACCACATTTTTCGGTCAAACAAGATGCCTGAAGAATGAAGGAAAAGTATATTAGTACCTATCTTCAAAAATAAAGGAGATATTCAAAGTTGTACTAATTATCGAGGTATTAAGCTTATGAGTCATACTATGAAGCTTTGGGAGAGAGTGATTGAACACCGCCTGAGGAAAGTGACCAATGTCACTAAAAACCAGTTTGGTTTTATGCCTGGGAGGTCTACAATGGAGGTGATTTTCTTGTTTCGTCAGCTTATGGAGAGATATAGGGAGCAGAAGAAGGACTTGCATATGGTGTTCATCGACTTGGAGAAGGCGTACGACAAGATACCAAGGTCAGTCATGTGGTGGACACTAGAGAAACATAAAGTGCCAACAAAGTACATTACCCTTATCAAGGATATGTACAATAATGTTAGGACAAGTGTGCGCGTAAGTGATAGTGAGACTGATGCATTTCGTATCACGACAGGACTACATCAAGGATCAGCTTTGAGCCCATACATCTTTTCCTTGGTGATGGATGAGCTGTCGAAGGATATACAAGGGGATATCCCTTGGTGCATGCTCTTTGCTGATGATGTAGTGCTGGTAGATCAAACTAGAGATGGTGTTGATAAGAAATTAGAGTTATGGAGACAAACCTTAGAGTCCAAGGGGTTTAGACTTAGTAGGACCAAAACCGAGTATATGAGGTGTGACTTTAGTGGTGTTGGTCGTGAAGAGGGAAATGTTAGTCTACAAGGACAAATAGTATCTAGAAGGGACTCTTTCCGATATTTAGGATCAATGTTACAAAGCAATGGCGATATTGATGAGGATGTTTGCCACAGGATCAAGGTAGGGTGGATGAAATGGCGACAAGCCTCTGGAATCCTATGTGATAGGAAAGTCCCACAAAAGCTAAAAGGGAAGTTCTATAGGACGGTGATCAGACCCGCGATGCTCTATGGGGCGGAATGTTGGCCAACTAAACAGCAACATGTCCAACAAATGAGTGTCGCAGAGATGTGCATGCTACGGTGGATGTGCGGGCACACGAGAAGAGACCGGAGGCGATTCGTGATAAGGTAGGGGTGGCGCCGATTGAAGAGAAGTTAGTCTAACATCGACTTAGGTGGTTTGGACATATCCAACGGAGACCTCCAGAAGCACCGGTTAACAGTGGGATTTTAAGAGGTAGAGAAAATATTAGGAGGAGTAGAGGACGACCATGGTTGACCTGGGAGGAGGCGGTAAAACGAGATTTGAGAGATTGGAATGTATCCAAAGACTTAGCTCATGATAGGACCGCATGGAAAGTAGCAATTCATGTGCCAGAATCGTAGTCTTGTTTTTTCTTTTTTCTTTTTTCTTTTCTCTTTTTCTTTTTCTTTTTCTTTTTTCTTTTCTCTTTTTCTTTTTCCTTTTTTTCTTTTTTTCTTTTTTTTTCTTTTTTCCTTGTTCTTATATCTCTTCCTCTCTTTTACTTCATTGATATTGGTTTTCATGTCTAGCCGACCCCAACAGGCTTGGGGTAAAGGCTTGGTTGTTGTTGTTGTTGTTGTTGTTGTACTCACACTATTTAGGATGGAAACACACTTCCACCCTACACACACATTTGAGGTGGACACTACACCCCCAGGATGGTCACTTCACTCTGCACGCGCTAGAGGATGGGAACTACATCCCCCGAGATGGGCACTACATCACGGACACGAATTTGGGTTGGGCACTACAACCCTGGAGCGGGCACTACATCCCTGAGGTGGGCACTACACCTCGAACTCTCAATTTTGGGATGGGCACGACTTCATCCCTAGGATGGCCGCATCTTCATCCTGCACACAAATTTGGGTTGGTCACATCTTCAACCCCAGAATGGGCTCATCTTCATCCTGCACTCGATCTCGGAATGGACATATCTTCATTCCGATCACATACTCGAGATGGCCACATCATCATCTCGAGCACACCTCGCATTGCTCTGCTCTTCCTCACGCGACAGAGCACCCAATATTCTTCTTCTTCACCTTCATCGTCGTGGCAATAGCACCTTGGGTCAGTGATCTCGTACTCCTCTAAGATCCATCTTGTGCTACGTCGTTTCTCTAGTTCTCCACACACGTAGAAGCAGAACTTGACCATACGCCACTGCACCACAACTCCCATGTTGAAAAATGACTGTGTGCACTTGGTCGCGCTACGCTTCCAGATACCGCCACCGGAACCGTTGTACTCGAGGCTTGCTCCACTTGCGTAACGTGAAGAAGTATCCCAAGTCACGCAGGCCGTAGTTCGCCAAGAGGTCCCACGACGTCACATCATAGAAGTCTGCTTCTATCACAACGCCCGCCTCACACAGTGGAAAACCACGCAGCTATGGTCGAAGACAGTAAAACACCAGCTTTGAATCAGTCGCCATATTCCATATACACCTTGTGTGCACCTAACAAATCCTCAATTTTTTTCTCCCTCCTTCCTCACGAGAGCATCCTCCTTCCCCACATGAGCACAACAGGTATTCTTTTTTTGAATCTGACTTACTTTGGGTATGTTGCTCACCCACGTGGTCTCTACCAAGTCTGACACCTTTTCCTTGCTGCACATAGCAACACGCCACCACTTTTTTTCAGCCCTGTGCTCAGCTCCAAGGTGCGCTGCCCCACGCAACATGAGCAGCTCACGCCCAAACACCCAGCCTCGGGTTGCACCCCACCTCAGCACCGCTCTGGTCCATCCTTCAATGCACGCTACCCGTGACCTTTGTGCTGCACAGCTGACGCATCTGTAGAGCACCTGTCGCTCAGCCTTTGCGACAACTCGCACCCCTCTCAGCGTGGCTGGTGCCCTACGTCTACAGCCACTCGCTGTAAAGTTGCCTCTACCTACCAAGCTCATCCAGGCCTACCGTCATGCACGGCTCAAGGAAACAAATTGCGCTTAGGCTCAACCATCAACGCAGTCTTCCAAAAACTGCCGCCTTGCCTGCAAGCGCGCCTCCCGTGGACGACACTACGGACCACAGCGCCCGCGCGACAGCCTTGGCCTGAGCCGCCCTTGCTGTCGCCTGCCCGGCCACCTGCGCCACCTCCTCCGCGCGCCTCTCGGCGTGCCGCGTCGCCACCTGCCTGACTACGGCGCCGCTGAGTGCCACCCGCTCGTCCACCTGCTCCTCGCTGAGGGTGACCCCGTTTCCGGCACGAGGTCCTCCGCCCGGCGCACAGGGGTTGGCCGCCCCGGGAGCACGTCCTCCCGGGGCAACACAAGTTTAGATCTTGAACCCTACCTCTGATACCAAATGTTGGAAATCCAGAGTTAATTTTCTCTAATCTTTTCCCCCCTCCTTTTTATTCTCAATGGGGGGCTGTATATATAGCCCCAAATTACAGAGTCCTAATCTAATACTAACTAAACTCCTACTCTTATTTGACTTGGACTCTATCTCTAACTCTAGTTTAATCTAGAAAACGGGATTATTTCTAACAAAGCATAGGTCCAATTAGAAGTTTGCTTAAGGCTAAAGGAGTTATTCATGAACAGTTTTTTTAATACAATATTAGTACGATTAAACCATGCTAACCTCATCTCAAATGTGTGCACTCCTATATCAGTTGAGCTAGTGCAAACTAAGTACCACAATAAACCATCACCACTTTCATAGTATACTAGTACAAGTGTTGGGTCCATTGAACCTCACTCGATACACTTCAAGTTTTGTATTTAGCGTAACGCATCCTCGCTTGAGTCTGTTTCAATTAAATATAGAGTTTGTTCAGATGAAATCATCAATACTGCACCGCCTAGTTCATTGTAGCCACCAGAAATGTGGCAGATAAGTGGAATGGACTCAAGAAAAAAATTCCCTAACAGAACACAAATGGATCATCTTACAACAAACAATCAATCACAACTTTCATTCGCAGAGATTACACTGAAAAGTAAGATGATAGCTCTTATCTGTTAATTAAACATTTCTGCATAAAACCAATGAAGATCACTGTTATGTTTAGAGAGCACAAGAAAACATATCAGATAACAACTAGAAGAGAAATAATTCTTCCCTGACCCAGGCTTAAGGAAATCACGAGAAGATATAAAGCTGTGCAGGTACAACTGCCCACCATCACATCCACTAGAAAATTCAAGGAACTGACTACACTTGCCCATTACTAGTTAGATTTAACAAATAATAGCAAAAGTCAAGTGTCAAACCACGCTGCAACAGCAGCTAATCACATATTATCTATGAACTGTTAACAGGGATAGCTTGCTGCATGCACTTTTTAGAAGGTGTTACCTAGTCGCCGCCTATGTATCCAAGCGCTCCCGCCTGGACGCCATGGTCGGTCGCCTAGGCGGGCGCCTTGGTGTCCAGGCGCCCGGCAGTCGCATAGGTGTCCAGGCGTCCTTTTAAAACAGTAGCTACGTGTTCTAACCATCTTTAGGTGACCCAGTGCCCAATATTTCAAAGCTGTCTTTGGATGTCAAACGAGGAGACCATATAAATAAACAGACATAGAAAAACGAAACAATTTTAAATAATAAATCAAACAAACAGTTCCAAATACTGGACATCGAAAAAAGGAATCATTGCTAGCATGAGATCACAAACAGGAATGTTATTGCAAGGACTCAGCACAGAGTCCACAATCAAGTACCAGAATCTCAACATCAGATAATGCTTCTAGTGAAAAAAAAAACATGATGACTCATCAACAATTTGACATGCCACAAACCTGGGTTCTGCTAAACGCAACAGATTATTTGCTAGATTTACAAGATAAATGCTCAAAAATGCTAATGATTCCTCAATAACATCCAGGCGGATTAAAATCCACATATCATAGCACCTGCAGACACATTTCACCGACGAGGAGGCACAGTACTGCTACAACGAACATGCTTGATTGGGTCAGATTTACTGGGAGCACAAACAACATTTAAGAATAGATCCTTAAACACCTCATCGAGACTCAAATCCATCTCATCACAGCACCTGCATAAACATTTCCCCACCAATCGCGCCCTAAACAACCAAATAGCTAAAACCCACAACTACCAGACATCCAAATACAGAGAAGGGGGGCACTGCACGGAGAAAGAGTGGGAATGGGTGCGGTGTCCGGACCTTGTCCTTGATCCCCTGGATGCGGTTGAATACGATGGCCCGGTGCCCACCCTCGACGTTGTAGAGGCTGTTCATGGCGGCGTACACGGCGGCGCCGCCAATCACCGCCACCTTCGCCAGCGCGCCGGCCCCCGCCGGAGGGACCGGAATCCGGCTGCCTCCCTTGACGTTCATCTTCACCGCGCCGCTTGGGATTGCTGGGGGTGGAGCAGGCGGTGGCGGAGGGGAGTAGGACCTGTGGGGCGGCGCGACGCGGCGGCTAGGGTTTTGGAGTTTTTGTTGAGGTGCCGAAAAAGGAGGCGGAGAAGAGGTTGGTCTCCAGGAGAGCTGCGCGTAATCGAGGCCGTCGGAGGTTAGATGGACGGTATGCGATGGTGTGGGACGTGGGGTTCTTTCCTGCTTCGCAAGAAAGCGTGGTACTGTGCTCTAGAGCTGACGCGAATGCGGATTTTGGGCAAGCGTTCCACCGCACCGGGCTGCCTGGAAGCCTTCTCTCAATTTCTATATTGACCAATGCATATGTAGTGGCTGTTGCTAGATAACAATGCACTTTAAAAATAAATAAAATTTTAAACTACAACAATACGAATAATAGATAATTTATAAAACATAATAACGGCATACATATAAGGCATATTATATCTACCTTATTAAAATATGTAGAAAATTTATCTACTCAATTATAGATAAAAAGGTAGTAGAAGTAAGCAGATCTTCTATTAAGCAGTCACGCGAACACTAACCAAAACTTGATTCTTCCTGACCCGGCCAACGACACACCGGTAAGAGAGATGGAGACGCTCCAAATCAAGAGTTTGTTCACCTTACAAGCATAATGGATTTTTTTCTACCAGTGCATGAAGGTTTTCTCTCTATTTAATCATAGGCTTTAGTAACTGAAGATAACTAGTGTCTAGTAAAACCAGACAATTAATCTCTAGTAAATAAAGACAATAAACCTTTAATATTTATAACACAATTAGGGTCTCTTTGTTCAGCTACACCAACCAGATTCACTACTAAAAATCAGAAATCTGAATCAAAGGGATTCTCATGAGAATCAGATCTACAAAATCTCTATTTTCCTAGTAGCATATTTCTCTTCCAACTTCTTCTAGAAATTACCCACCATGTCACTGACTACATAACCTGAAACGTTATTTTCTTTATAATAAACATTTATTACAGAATCCACGGTTGTTACAGCCAGATAGATTTCAGCTTCCCGCAGCTTTCACCTTACAACAACTTTCTCCCAGCTCACATCTAGAATCAGATTTTCAGGAACACACAGCGGAACCAAACACACCCTTAGCCTGCAATAATTGAGACTTAATTATCTTTCCGAAAACTAACTCGTGGAATGAAACACAATAAATTAATAAGTAGCAGAAAAGAAAGCAAGATTACCACACCAGTCACCACGTCACAAGTCAAAAGTCATGCGGTAAGTCACGTGAAAAACATGTGAATACGCTCGTGTGCGCATGTGACTTGTGTGTGACTCCAGCCCATCCTTCTCTTATATATTCCACACATGTAAAATAGCTCCCCTTATAAATGTTTATTGCTCCCCTCCAATTTTCTATTTGAGATTAATCTTTTGTTATGAGCTTTTAGAATTTAATCTGGAATTATTGGGGCCCAAGACCGACATACTTCGACAATTCCCAACAAATTCCAAAAGGCACTATTGACACAACTTCTCATATGTTCACAATGTTGTTTGATATACTAGTTTAATGATAAAGACCTATTAAGTTGAACATCCATCTTGATTTAATAATTATATCAACTCACAACTATACAAAGGACTATGTCTTGAATTGTTAGTTTTGTGTGAGCTAACTTAATTTGAATACTAAAATGATAGTGTACGTCCATTGGGCCTCTTTGGGTGGAGCACTCATGTGTTAGTTCATGAGCTTTCTAGCGAGTTCTCACGTCTCATAGACTACAATCAATAGTTAACTCATATAGGCATGTTTGTACAATAATACTCTATAGAATAATATCTTGCAATCAAGCCTTTGAACACACTAAGACTTAAAGCTAGCCTTTCTTATATAATATAGAGTACTGCATCTTTACTACGGAGGGTACTACTAGATTGTGTACTCTTCTTGTTATACATACAATTTATTTTTCCTAAATTTTGATTCACGAAATGTCTAATCACACAGACTTGGGTTACCGCTGTGTATAACTCACGTTAGATCTCAATGCCATCTTCTTTGATGAAATATCTATCACATTCTTTGATAGACCTTTTATAAACGGATATGTTAGATTATTTGTCGTTTGAACATAGTCAATGACTATTACTTCGGAGTTTCTCAAATTTTGTGACATATTTTAACTGTTTTTTCTTAGGTCTTGAGAATTTCATATTATCCTTTGTACTTAACACTTTTACAGAGAACGTTTGATTATCATGGCTACAATTTATTTTTCCATATTAGGCAAATCCATCAAGAGTTGTTTCAACCATTATATCGTTGCAAAGGTTGTATCTAATGTTATAATCTCTGCTTACATGGTTGACCATGTTAAAATAGTATGTATACATGACCTCCATGGAATATCAACTCCTACAAAAGTAAAGACATAACTGTTTGTTACCTTTATCTCATTAGTATTAAACATCCAACTAGAGTCACTATAACCCTACAATACTTTGGGTATACTATATGGTGAAGTCCATAATTTATTGTACCATACAAATAGCGCATAACTCTCTCAAAGCGCATGCTAAAGAGCAGTTGTTGGGTACAAGAAATGGTTGTATGTTTTGCAGGTGGAAGGCACCAAAAAACGAGTTGCAGGGAGTCATTTATCTTGGAAACTCAAGGTGTAAACGACCTCAGCAAGAGAATCTACTTAAGACCAAGGATCAGCTTGCGGGATCAGTTTTACCTTGAAAACACAAGATGCGAGCACCTGGGAGGGAGTCTAGTTCGGGAGACCGAGTTTACCTCGCGGCCGCAAGATAAACAAGCTAAACTACAAGATACAAAAGCCGGAGCAAGACTTAGTAGTTCTCGGTGTAGGATCAAAGAGCACGTGAAAAGCTACCAGAGGTAGATTAAAACTTTTTATGCGAAATCTACAAAACCCCCTATCAAAAAATTGATCCAATAAAAAAACTGTGTGTGCGACTGTTTATGACATGTTCAAACGTGACTAAACTAGTGAAGATTATAGAGAATCATGTCACGAAGCCACTGCAACAAGAATCACGTGAAAACACTAAGTAGAACTTGAGTTATGATCAAAAGACTAGACAAAGGTCAATCTGTTCTACCCAATTTTAAAAACAGATCTACAATGTTGCAAAGAAACTCGTATAGATCAAAAACCACAAATCTAATGACCATGAAATTTTCACAGATGATAGATAATCAAGTTGCGAAGACAACGCAAAAAGAATCACATCAAAACATGAGTTATGATCAAAATACCGAAGCAACGTTGTTCTTTCCAGAAACTTGCCAAGGAAAAACTTGTCTGGAACAAGTCGGACGAACAAGGCAACAAAGCTCCTCTAAACTAAGAATTTGATTGTTCAAAACTAAAGAAAAGCAGCCACAAGTCATGCTCTCCATGAGCTTTGGCCTCCCTTGCTTATATAACCAGCCCTAATGCCAACCCAATCCAAACTCTTTCCATGCACCCCTTGCATACGTGCAAACACTTTCCAAAACGCTCACAACACCTTTATATGCATTGTTCTTGACCCAAACATGTTGCGTGAGCTACCAATCAGCTCAACCATAATTCATCCCGAACTTGGTTGTTGAAACTCATCTTCTCTCTAAGACTAGTTTAAGGATATTCATCACCAGTCATGTCTTGACCTCAAGCAACACCTGCACATGAACAAACAAGCAAATCTTCCGAGCACACGTCCTCGACTTGACTCACATTAGTCCGAAAACCACAACACCTTATGTGAGCATCTCACATAAGCATGTTGCAAACATAAACAGATAATGTCCACCATGATCAGCCAAAACGCATTAAAAACTTAGTAAATAAATACTAAGCAAACTTCCTATAAGCTAAAAAACCAGTTTGAAACATTGCAAGTTAAAAAACATAGTGGCTAAAAATTAAACACTATGAAAACAGTTGCTCTGCAGTGACAGTTACTTCTGAAATGCAATGAGAAAGTTCAGACAATCTGAAAGTAATAATTACTCCCAAAAACACATTTGTAAAGATCAACTGTGTCGACTCACATGCATCTCATGTGAGTGAAAGTTCGGACACTCCGAAGCAGGTATTTTGGCAATAATCAAAATTTTGAATGTAAATCCTCACTTTTATTCTAATTGCCAACGTATTCGACACACATAGGTCTCACAACCTCGCACTTGATTAATGCATTGGCAACACCACTTAGAATCTGAACATTGGCTAATTCACATGAAAAAGTTTTGAAAGCAAATCCCCCCTTTTGAAATCAAAAATCAAATGAGAAAGAAATTATGTGAGTTCTCCCATCATACTCATCTCAAATTCTAAACTCATCATAGCTGAAAACATGGACACAAGATCATGAGAAGCACAACCAAAGATATTATCATCCACATACACTTGAACGAATAGTGAGTCATTTCCATGCTTAAGAACAAAAAGAGTTTTATCAACCTTGCCCATGGTAAACCTCTTTTCAAGTAAAAATTATCATACCATACTCTAGGGGTTTGTTTAAGACCATACAAAGATTTGGACAGTTTGTAAACATGATTAGAAAAATTTGGATTTTCAAAACCTGGTGGTTGCTTCGCATAAACTCCTCATCTATGTAGCCATTAATAAAAGCACTTTTAACATCCATTTGATATAACCTTGAAACCTTTAGATGCAGCAAATGCTAACAAAATTCTTATGGCTTCTAATCTAGCAACGGGAGCAAAAGTTTCATCAAAAATCTAAACTTTCAACTTGTGTAAAACCTTGAGCAACCAACCTGTGACACCCGGTTTTAAAAATGAACCATGTGAATGCATATGTGTGCCCAGGATGTTCATCACAAATACACATGTATTCCACAAACTGAAACTCAGAATATAACCACGTACGAATAATGTCTAAGTACTTTATTACATTGACTCAATGTCTCACTCATGAATATCTAACTTATTCTGCAACGGAAGACTCTAAACGACAGCGGAAAATATGGTACCAATGGGGCTCCGCTGGGTGTAAGCCCACGTGAAACTCCTCCTAAGGTGCGTACCAGTGTTGTTCTTGTGGATCATCTTTCATGGCTTCTTCGATTGGTCCCACCTCTTTGGTATCCTCTTCCTCATGCATAGAGCTAATGATTTCATCTTCCTCATGAGGTTCCATCTTCACCTCCTCCCAATACGGTCCATCGGACACCTCAATGGGGTTAAGTGCACTCCCAAGTGGTGGTGGACGAGTCCTTATGCGTGTTGTACTTCTAGCCACCGGCATCTATAAATAAGACATGAGAAACTTTAGAGAAGAAGAAAATAACTCCAAAACTTCAGAAGCTATGAAGCAAGAAAACAAAAGTGTTGCTGTCCAAAAGAAGAGAAAAGAGGGGCTGAAAATAGCACTTTGCGGTGGCTGAATTAACAAGTAAAGTGCAGCAGCAAGCAATTTTCGAAAATAACAGTTTAGAGGGGTGTTCCTATGTTTTTTAGAGTGTCCATTCTACTTAGGCTTACGTCCTACGGTCAACGTGGCTCTGGTACCAATTTGTGACACTCAGTTCTGAAAATGAACCAAGTGAATGCATATGTGTGCCCAGGATGTTCATCACACATACACATGTATTCGACAAACTGAAATTCAGAATATAACCACATACAAATAATGTTTAAGTACTTTATTACATTGAATCAATGTCTCACTCATCAATATCTAACTTATTCTGCAGCGGAAGACTCTAAACAACAACGGAAAATGGCTAAGACAGCAGGCTCCAACTTCAACTCCACAGGCATGTTGACGGTAGTGCGCACGCCTAGTACTCCACCTGATCCTCAAAGTATCCCTCTCCTGTAGCTGATGTATATGTGGGAATGCAAGGGTGAGTACATGTCGTACTCAGCAAGTGCTGGAAAAGTTTGACATGTAGCTAACAACAAGGTAAGATATAAAAAGGTTCATTGAGCAAGCTAATTTTATTTCACAAACTTGTTAAAAACAACAATTATTTCTAGGTGAGTTAAATCCCATCATAACCAAGTTAATCATCAACATTCCTTCATCATAATTCACCATTTATCAAGCCTCAACCAGCCAATACTCTTTCTCAAGTTCATCTCATTCTCATAAATATTCATAACCATCTCATTTTCATAGAACCAAAACCAAACTCATTTTCATGACCCACAACAGTTCCAAAACCAATCCCAATGACCATACCCAAATAACCATCCCAAATTTTACCTCTAATCCTGGAAGTTGGTCAGGTGCTTGTAACCGGAAGCACAATTATCATGATAGTTTTACACACTGCAGAGGTGGCACCACTTTACCCACAAGTTCGTGATTTCGTTACCCGTCGGCGACTAGAAAGAACCTCCATTATACCAGTACACAACCCTCGGTGTATGGCTAGGAGATCACAAAATAGCCTTTACAAAGGGGCTACTAGAATGTACGGACCCACTGAGGTTTCACCGGCAGGCTCGAATCTCCATTCTCCCACCAACGGGCCCCCTCTTGTGCCATGCGAGCCACAAATTCTTCGATTTGTGATGAACATGAATAAGAAGGAGCTTGTGAAGTGTCTACTCCCCTCCGCGTCCTCAAAAGTCATCCTCCACAACAAATTATTGGAAGCTTGCACGAACGGATCACACGGTCCAGGTTTTGCGATCCAAACTCTCATGCGCATTCTGCTTTTGTTGCTTCTTTTGAACCCAAAGATATATCACAGACACTCACTAATGAATCTTGGATTATTGCCATGCAAGAAGAGTTAGAAAGTTTTGAAAGGAATAATGTTTGGAAAATTGTACCTCCACCTCAAGGTCACACTTTAATTGGAACTAAATGGGTGTTTAAAAATAAACAAAGTGAGGATGGGTTGTGATTAGGAACAAGGCTAGTGCAACACCCTCGAAATTACTACCATGCATTGCATACATTTTTCATGTAGTGAAGCAAACAAGAAGAAATAAAGAGATGAATGTAGAAGCAAATAAAATAATAAAAGAAAATAGAAATGGAAATACATAGAAAAGGGAAATAAATAAAAGAAAAAGAAAAAAATAAATAAAATAGCCAGATTGGGCCACCCCAAATTTTCCCCAAAATTCCCCAATTTTCCCCCAAATTCCCCTCTCCCCTAATTTCCCAAATTTTCTCTAATTTTCCTGATTTTCCCCAAATTCCCCAAAATTCCCTAGGGGAAATTTTCCCCACATTTGGGTGGAAATCCCCCCCCCCCAATTTTGCCGCACAACTTAGGGGAAAACCCTAATTGTCCCCACCCCTTTGTCCGCATCCCATTAGGGGCGGAAACCCTAGCCCCCCCCCCTTTTGTTGATTTTTGTGGGCTTTTATTCTCAATTAATCTCAGCCATTGGTGGAAAATAAGTAATAAGATTCTAGCCCCTAGCTCCCACCTCTTTTAAAATTAAATCTCAGCCATTGGATAATTGGGTTGCTAAAATCCTAGCCACACTAGCTCTTTTCCCCCTTATAAATATAACCACCCCTAGCCACCACCACCCCTCTTCTTTTTTTGGCCGCCGCACCCTCTCCCTTGCTGCCAAGTTGCCGCGCCCCTGCTGGAGTTTGGCCGCCGTCGAGCTCCGTCACTGTAACACCCTCAATTTCACTACCATGCATTGCATACATTTTTCATGTAGAGAAGCATTTAAAAAGAAGTAGAAATGGAGAAAGAACCATAGAAATGGAGAAAGAATCATAGAAATGGAGGAAGAACCATAGAAATGGAGAAAGAACCCTAGAAATAGAGAAAGAAATATAGAAATGTAGAAAGGAATGTAGAAATGGAGAAATAAACATACAAATAGAGAGAAATGGAAATAAGATAGCTAAATTGAGCAATTCTAAATTTTCCCCAAATCTCCCCAATTTCCCCAAATTCCCCTAGGGGGGAATTTTGCCCACCTTTGGGGGGAAATTTTGCCCCAAATTGGCCGCAGCCCTAGAGGGGGGCAAACCCTAGGACTCTTGGGATGAGTCCCATCTTGCTAGGACTCTCTTTTTTTCCCTTATAAATACAACCCCCCAGCCCCCCTACACCTTTGGCCGCCGCCCCCCAAACTCGCCGAGTTGCCCCCTGCCCCCCCCCCCCCAAACTCACCGAGTTGCCCCCCCTGCCAAAGTTTGGTCCCCGACGAGCCCCGCCAACGAGGCCCACTGTCGAGCCCCACCATCAAGCCCCATTGTCGATCCCCGCTGTTGAGACCCGCCATCGAGCCCCGTCACGCCTCGCCGTCGCCGGAGAAGAAGCCCGACGATCTGCCCTACCATAATTCCCCCACAGAAAAATCCCCAGCTGCTGCCGTTGCTAGGAGGAAGGCCCTGCCACAAGGAGGAAGTTAGGTAGGTCTTCATTACCCATCTTACGACGTTGCCACTGTTTCTACGCATCCGTTTTCTTCGCCCCCTTCGAGCAGAAACTTTTGTGTGTGGACAGATCGTGTTTTGGACGATTTTTGATGGTGGAATTGATCTACATCTTGTGTCAAGATCATTACCACGTCTACACTTGATCCCTACACCCTTGTTCATGATAAAACCCCATGAAATCCCATTAAAACATGCAAGAATACGTACAAACTTGTTTTATAAAACTGCACTATAGGATTTGCATTCATCTACCCCATTGCATCTTGAGTAAAGTTTGTGCATGATGATTGATTGCCGTAGATTTTGTATGTGCGTGGTCGTGAGTAGAAGGACAATCTCAAGAGGCCGTCTACGAGGAACTACAACACCAAGACTTCGATACGCTTGAGCAACACGAACCACGGGAGCAAGGCAAGTGCCCCTTGACCATATTGATCCCATGTTTTGAAGTTGTTTTGTTTGCAAAAACTCGTATGCTTGAGTCAACTTGATGGTATACCATTTTTATAGGAGTTCACTAGTTTTGTTAACCATCCTTGTCGCCGGGAAAGTTGATGAGTCAGGTATGGTCATTTTTCATTTTTGCTTCGCTTAACTTATGAGATACGGGAAGCTGAAATAAAACATGGTTAGCTACTACACTCATGAGAATAAAGATGATGATAACTTGATGATGTTGATGAGCATGGAATCGGGGAGATCTAGGCAAGATTGGTTCGTGGATGTTGCTGAATGAGATGGTGGTTTACTTTCCATAGATCTAAGGACCGGTTCATGCGAGCACATGCCAGGAAAACAGTGCCACCACAAGGCCAAATATGGGTGCGGCTTAGCTGACTAATTAGGTGTGTTGCTAGCTTGTTATGGACCGTTGGATGACGCGGGAAATGGGAGTCGAGAAGGACTGCCCTGGGAACTGCATGGCACAAGAGGGGGCCCGTGGGTGGGAGAATGGAGATTCAAGCCTGCTGGTGAAACCTCAGTGGGTCCGTACATCCTAGTAGCCCCTACAAAATCCCCAAAAGTGTTAACAAAAAATTTCAGCACATTTACACTTAGGAAAAATGAGGGGAATTAAAACTTTGAGTTTTAACGGTGTAAGTTCAAAGTGAGGATTCAAACTTCCCAAAAACTTCCAACATGGAGATCTAAATTCATAACTTGGGTCTTCATATTTCAAATATTCAACCTTCCAAATTTCAGCTCATTTGGAGGGGTTCTAATATTTGTTTGGGATTAAAAGAGGAAGCCCTCTAATCTGAATTTAAATTTCAGTTTCAAATCCCAACTTCCTCAATTTGCAAATTTGGTTCCACAAATGTGTTATCCACATTTGAATTAGCAGCCATGCCAAAATTCAGAGATATTGGAGTTGGTTTGCTATGTTTTTGGAACAATGCAAATGAATAATTCAAATTCCATTTCAAATTCAAATAACCAAACTCAATTCAAACTCCACACCAGAATTCAAATCATTTGAATTCAACATTTCAAACCATGATTTAGAGGTGAAGCAAAGCATTCAATTGTGAGTAGCTGTGGGAAAAAGTTTGATTAAGAAATGAGGGGGGTTGGACCCATCTGTTTTCCTGGCATGTGCTCGCATGAACCGGTCCTTAGATCTACGGCAAGCAAACCACCATATCATTCAGCAACATCCACGAACCAAGCTCGCCTAGATCTCCCCGATTCCATGCTCATTAACATCATCAAGTTGTCATCATCTTTATTTATATGAGTGCAGTAGCTAAACAAGTTTTATTTCAGCTTCCCGTATCCCGTAAGTTAAGCGAAGCAAAAAGGAAAAACGACCATACCTGACTCTTCAACTTTCTCGGCGACAATAATGGTTAATAAAACTAGTAAACTCCTATAAAAATGTGTCCCATCAAGTTGACACAAGCATACGAGTTTTTGCAAGCAAAATAGTTTCAAAAATATAGGATCAATATGGTCAAGGGGCACTTGCCTTGCTCCCGTGGTTTGTGTTGCTCAAGCGTCTCAAAGTCTTGGTGCTGTAGCTCCTCGTAGACGGCCTCTTGAGCGTGTCCTTATACTCACGACCACGCATATACAAAATTACAGCAATCAATTATCATGCACAAACTTTACTCAAGATGCAATGAGGTGGACGAATGCAATTCCTATGGTGCAGTTTTATAAAATCAGTTTGCATGTGTTCTTGCATGTTTTAGGTAGGCTTCCATTGGGTTTTGTGATGAACAAGGCTGCTGAGATCAAGTGTGGACGTGGTTATGATCTTGACACAATGTGTAGACAAATTCCACCGTCAAAATTTGACCAAAATATGGTATGTCCACACGTAGAATTTTCTGTTCGCAGGGAGTGAAGAAAACAGGTGCATAGAAACAGAGGCGACGTTGTAAGAGGGGTAACCAAGACCTACCTCACTTCTTCCTCCCCTCTTCCTTGCGGCAGAACCTCCTCCCTTGCAATGGCAGCAGCGGGAGATTTTGTACGGAGAATTATGAGGCTGCAACTAGGGCAAAACGTCAGGGGCTTCTTCTCCGGCGACGGCGAGGCGTGACAGAGCTCGACGGCGGCCAAACTCCAGTAGGGGGCGGCGACTTGGCAGCAAGGGAGAGGGGGCAGCGTCCAAAAAAAGAGGGGTGGTGGCGGCTAAGGGGGGTTATATTTATAAGGGGAAAAGAGCTAGGGTGGCTAGGATTTTAGCAACCCAATTATCCAATGGTTGAGATTAAATTTTAAAAGAGGTGGGAGGTAGGGGCTGGGATTTTATTATTTATTTTCCACCAATGGATGAGATTAATTAAGAATAAAAGCCCACAAAATCCACAAAAGGGGGGGGGGCGGCGGGGGTGCCCCCCTAATGGGCTGCGACCAAGAGGGTGGGGCCCATTGGGGTTCTCCCTAAGTGGTTCAACCAAATTTGGGGGGGGGTCCCCCAAATGTGGGAAAAATCCCCCTAGGGGAATTTTGGGGAATTTGAGGAAAATCATAATTGGGAAAAATTTGAGAAAATAGGGGAGCGGGGAATTTTGGGGAAAAATTAGGGTGGCCTAATTTGGCTATTTTATTTATTTTTATTTTTATTTTCATTTCTTTTCCTTTTTTATTTATTTCTATTATTTTCCATTTCTATTTCCTTTTATTATTTTATTTGCTTCGACATTCCTCTCTTTATTTCTTCTTCTTTTTTAAATGCTTCACTACATGAAAAATGTATGCAATGCATGGTACTAATTTTGAGGGTGTTACAAACCTACCCCCTTAAAATGAATCTCGTCCTCAAGATTCGATAGAGTGGAGAAAAGATGAGGGAACTCTGCCTTGAGACCTTCCTCACGTTCCCATGTAGTTTCAGCTTCCGTGTGATTGCTCCATTGTACCTTGCACCAATGGATTACTTTGTTCCTCGTGACCCTTTCCTTTATTTCCAATATTTTGATGGGGTGTTTAACGTAGTCAGATCCTCTTGAAGCTCAGCTCATCCATCGGTACTTATTCTTCCGGCACTCTTAGGCACTACTTGAGTTGAGATACGTGAAATACGTCATGCACGTCGGAGAGGTGTGTTGGCATCTCAAGTTGATAGGCTACCCCTCCTCGCTTACCCAAAATCTTGAATGGCCCGATGTAGTGAGGTGCTAACTTGCCTTTGACATTGAAGCGTCATTGGCCTCGGATAGGCGACACCTTAATATACACAAAGTCTCCAACTTCAAATGTCAAGCTCCTTCGCCTATTGTCCGCATAGCCCTTTTGTCGTGTCTGAGCGGCCTTCAAGTTTTCACGTATCGTTTGGACTTACTTTTTAGCGTCTTGCAGCACTTCGGGTCCAAATACTTGGCTTTCTCTGGTCTCATTCCAGAACAGCGGTGTTCTACACCGTCTACCATACAATGCTTCGAAAGGTGATATCTTCAAGCTCGCTAGGTAACTATTGTTGTATGAGAAATTCAGCATACAAAAAACTTTTGTCCCAACTACGCCCATGTTTCAAGGCGCGAGATCTCAACATGTCTTCCAAAATCTGATTTGTCCTCTCTGTTTGTCCGTCTGTTTGCGGGTGATATGCAGAGCTGAAATTCAACCGTGTGCCCATAGCTCCATACAACTTCTTCTAGAACCTAGAGGTAAATTGAGAAACTCGATCTGAAACTATCCTCTTTGAAACTACATGACGACGCACGATTTGCTCCATATACATCTCGACTAATTGCGCCATGGTGTACCTAGTCCTAACAGGAATAAAGTGGGCTATTTTCGTCAATCGGTCCATGATAACACAAATAGAGTCGTAGCCCGACTGAGTACGTGGCAATCCGACAATAAAATCCATGCTGATGTCTCCCCACTCCCACTCGGGTACTTTCAATGGCTGCAATAATCCAGCGGGTCTTTGATGTTCGGCCTTCACTCATTGGCACGTATAGCATAGGGCAACATATTCAGCTATGTCCCGTTTTATACCATCCCACCAATAGCAAGTTTTCAGGTCCTTGTACATCTTTGTACAACCGGAGTGTATGGAATAAGGCGAGTCATGTGCCTCCTTTAGTATCGTGTCGCTGATGTGCTTCAGGTTAGGCACACAAATCCTTTTTCCTAACCAAAGCGTGGCATTCTTGTCTTCCTTGATATCCTTCTCTATCCCTTGTCAGATTCTTTCCTTGATTTCCTTTATCTCCTCATCTGTTGCTTGGTCGTCTCGTATCTCTTGTTTCAGTGTTGAGTTCAGTTCTATCACCTCCATCTTGTTTAAGAACCCGATATGTAACCGTTCGAACTCCTTACGCAGCTCGGGTGGCAGCTCCCGAACCGTGAGTTGGTGACACGCTCCTTTTCGGCTCAACGCATCAGCTACTACGTTGGCCTTTCTGGAGTGATAGTTGATTCCAACATCATAATCCTTGATAAGTTCTAACCATCGACGTTGCTTCAAATTCAGATCCATTTGCGTGAATATGTACTTGAGTCTTTTGTGATCTGTATAGATCTCACATCGGTGACCAAGGATATAATGCCTCCAAATCTTCAAGGCATGTACCACGACTGCAAGTTCCAGATCGTGTGTAGGGCAATTCAGCTCATGTTTCTTTAGTTGTCTCGATGCATAGGCTACCACTTGGCCTCCTTGCATAAGCACACATCCGATCCCTTGTCTTAATGCGTCACAATATGTATCGAAGCTCTTGCTTACATCCGGCAATACCAAAACCGGCGCTGTTGTTAATCTCCTCTTTAGCTCCCCAAAGCTGTCTTGACACGCTTGTGTCCACTGAAATGCTTTCCCTTTCATGAGCAATTCAGTCATAGGCTTCGCTATTTTGGAGGAATCCTTGATGAGCCGACGGTAGTATCCAGCCATGCCAAGGAAACACCGAACGTCCCTCACATTCTGCGGTTGGTTCCACTTCAAAATATCCCTCACTTCTCCGGGATCAACCGACACTCCTTGGGAGAAGATGTGGCCTAGGAACGATATCTCCTTTAGCCAAAACAAACACTTGTTGGACTAAGCATACAATCAATCCTCTCGCAGTTTCTGCAACGTCAATCTCAAGTGTTCTTCATGTTCTTCCTCGCTTTTTTATTACACAATGATATCATCGATTAAAACCATGATGAACTTGTCCAAGTACTCCATGAAGACCTTATTCATGAGGTACATAAAGTATGCAGGTGCATTCATCAACCCAAATGACATAACGGTATATTCATACAAAACACACCGTGTTCGAAACGCAATTTTTGGTATGTCGGAGGGCTTAATTATCAGCTGGAAGTATCCCGACCGAAGATCAATCTTGGAGAAAATTCCTCTATGCGGGGCAGCAGGTACTTATTCTTGATCATCACTTCATTGAGAGACCTATAGTCCACACACATCCTTTGGGTCCCATCTTTCTTATCCATGAAAAGCACAGGGGCTCCCCAAGGTGACGAGTTTGGGCGTATAAAACCCTTATCTAGCTGCTCCTGAATTTGCTTCTTGAGCTCCACTATTTCATTACCAGGCATCCTATATGGCCAGTTCGCTATAGGTGCAGTTTTGGGTACTAAATCAATGGCAAATTCAATGTCCAGGTCAGGTTGCATACCTGGAAGTTCTTCCGGGAACACATCTGAGTATTCTTGAACCACCAGAATGCTTTCTAATGTATTTTCTTTGATGTGGTTCAACACTGCTTTCTCCATTGTAGGTTGGGCTGCCTCAAACTCAATACGAGTACCGTGCTCACTCGTTAACCGTACGACCCTCTGAGCACATTGAATCACTTCGTTGTGCTTGCTTAACCAGTTCATTCCATGTATTATATCAATCCCTTGGGAATCCAAGACAATAAGATTGGCAAGAAAGTCCACCCCCTTATTTTAAGGCTTACTTTCAGACATACTATATTAGTCCTCATCTCTCCACCGGGATGTGCTCGCATGAACCGTGAGCACGATGGCTCAACAAGACTTAACCGACTCACCTAGGCATGAAACACTACATGTAGTGTACAACGGACATGGGGTGGTAATTAGCAGCAAATGGACACGCCTACAAGTTCATCCTTATTCATCTTTTAGCCACAAGTTAACATTTTATGAATAGGAAATTTAGTGAGCAATATTTGGTGGCACACAGGTAACAATACAATTATACATATCAGCAGAATTGAATCATGACATTCCATAGTTTATCTACGTTACGACGCAGTGAACAAGCGGTACTCGTCACCGCGAGGGACGGTGAATCGACTCGATATACACCTGCAGGGATACCCAAAGAGCACGTCAAGTACGCCCACCCGTGGAGCTACACAGCACGCTCACTCGATGTCGTACGGGACAACCTTTCACCCAACAGCCCAAACGTCGAACCGGTCGCACCGAAACGGACAGGAGGTTCCCTACACGGAGCATCTCTCTATGCCCGTTAGCAGATTTCCACCTTGCTACCCTCAACCTACACCTATAAATCGGTGTGCTATGCCTCGACGCCCGGAGGTTTAGGTTACATCGGTTTATCGGGGCCCATATATCCGATATGCCTTCGGTACGTTCAATACTTGTTCAGCAGGGCCGCACATGGATCGGTCCTCAATCGACATGGACAGGGCTGCGCACACAAGACTTCCTCTCGCTGCGCCCTAGCCCTTGCCTAGTCTCATTTTCATTACTAAAGTGATCTCACATCACTCAAACCAATCCCGTGTGTCCCAAGCCTAACTTGCGAGTAGATTCAAACTACTCGACTTGTACCAAAGTTCTATGAATCATTAAGCATAGCATGTCTACTCGAGGACTTAGACACTACCCTCACTCTTATAGGAAAAAGCTGTTTGTGCACTTGGGTTTCATCCACCCTACACCTAATGCACATTCATAAACCTCATACTAAGTATATAACAAAACACAACTTTATGAAATGGGTTAATGCAAACCAGGGCTTGTCTTGTTGCTGCTGGTCAGTGGTTAGGGCATCGTCCGGAAGAAGGAAGTCGAGCACTTCCGGAGTTTCCTCGCCTTCAGCGACTACACGTCAACGAGATACTATATGTCAATTCAAATGCAATGTTTAGAACTGAATAAGTAATTACTATAACTGTAGTTAGCCCTCCCCTTTGGTTCTGAAATTTTATGGTGGCTTGGTAGGATCCTAACCAGAGTATTGACCATGTTTCATTTGAAACAAAGTTCACTTGAGCTTTGTACAATTAAAAGCCTATTTGGTCAATATTAGAGCCTCTAAGGAATTCTAGGGATTTTCATGGCTTCAACCATTACTTACTGAAAACTATAATTTGAGATGGTTCTATTGGAATTGGTTTCATGTCATTTGAAGAATTCTAGATGAAGTTATGCCCTAAACAAGATTTGAGAAAGTCTGAAAAATGTTTCTGTACATTTTTCTATTTTCTCTGGGCAGTTCACTTAATCACAACATTAGGGGGACTAAATGAACTTGGATGAGTCTGAAAATTTTACTGTGACTCAAGGATTTTCCAATGAACCTCCCAGCTAAATTTCAGAATTTTTCATAAAGTAATTCTTCAGATAAAATTCCTAACAGTTTAAAATTTAGGGAATTAATTCTGGAAAATTATTAAGTTTCATGAGCTGAAACTTATGTTGCTGGAAATTACTCAAAAAGATGAGTTCAGCTAAATTTGGTTCACTGAATATGGAGCTTCGTAGCAGAAGTTATATGCATATAAAGTTTGAACTAAAACTGGAAAATCCTAGAAATGTTTAAACTCTGCAGGTGGGCCCCACCACCTGTCTTCTTCCTCCTCGCGCGCGCCCACGAGTTCGGCGGCGGTCTACTCCGGCGAGGTTCACTGGAACTGACTTTCCGACCGTCCCCAGCACTAGAACTGGCCGCCTAGCCCTATCTCGCCACGTGGAACTTGCCTCGGGGGTTGGAGCTCGCCGGCAGTGACCGGAAACGGCCGTGCGACGTCAACCGCGGAGGTTAGGGCTCCGGCGAGGTCGTTCTCGCTCTATGAGGCATGAAAAGAGTCATGGTTTGCTTGGGGAGCACCAGTGGGTCATGAGGAACCCGACGTGAGCAGCCTCGGACGCTAAAAATGCCTGCAAACCCACTCTTGATGGCGACCCGAGTCGTGTTTGCACCGGCGGCTATGGAAACTGCTATAACTCGGCCATTTCTGGACGGTTGTGCTCAGTTCTTCCTCGAGGAGGGACGCTAGGAGGTGTAGAAGCTACTTGCGAGCTAGCTTGACCATTGATTCAGCGTGTAAGCCGAATTTTGGTTTTTGCCAAACTCGGTCAGTTGCACTAGGGTTCGGGACTTTCTAAAATTCTTGCTACCCGATGGATTATTTACCGAATGGTTTGCGGCTACACCATCTAGGGATCCCCACACACCTTTCTTGTGTAGTACGCGGTCGGCGAAGATTGCCGGATGGGGCTGTTGATGGTGAGCCGAAGCACAGCTCCACCGGTTCCTTCCGGTTTCTAGACTTTGACGGCTTACACCTCGCACAACCGAGTGCAGCTTGCTGGTGCAGCACGGGGAACAGCTAGAGCACACCTTGGTGCTCCTTTTTTCTGCAGGGACCACGAGCGATCGATGATCGGCACCGGTGTGTGCCGAGTTTCGAAGGTGCGGTCGCCGCTGCCGGTTTTTCGCGCGTGCGAGAGCTGAGCAGAGCGACGCAGGCGAGGGAGGCTGCGAAATCTGTTTGTGCCGTGTACGTGGTGATCGGGAGGGGGGGCATTAGCTGATCCAGACGCGCACTGGCGAGGCCGTGAGGCGGCAACAGCCCCGGCGGCTGACCGACGACCACCGAGTCGGTTTCCCTCTGAGCACAGTCACTGACCAGTGGGCCCTTCCCCCTCTAATTTCTTTTCCAATTTTTCATTTCTGTTTTCACTGAAAAGACCCCAGCTACTCACAATTGAATGAGAGACTTAACCTCCAAGTCATTGTTTGAATTTGATTTCTCCAATTTGAAATTGGTTTGGCTAAATTTGCTGCCCATTTGAACTGAAATTCAAATTCAGTTTTGAATTATTGCAAATTTAGCTCCCGACAAGATGAATTCCAATGGGGATGAAAATTGGTGGACTAACTCAGAAAAATGTGCTGAGTTTGAATATGAAGTCAACTTTTGAATTCAAGTGATGGAAGTGGCTACAATTTGAATTTGCATTCAAATTGGCCCCTTTTGAATTGTCTCCAAAAGTGCCTCAAAAAGTATTGGATTTGCATGAAATTTGGCCTGAGCCTCCCAAGAATATATAATGTCTAGGGGTGAGCTAAAGCTTTCATGCTTATGTGTAGAAATCCTTCTTTTTGGAAGTTAGGGATTTCCCCTCTAATCACCCTTTTGATGTTTTTTACTTGCTCTTCACAAGTTTTCATGAGATATCCATCACAAGAGCTGTGGTGTTGTGAGGTGATGAACATTTCTTTGGCCTTCACTTTCTTGGGCTTTTACATCCCTCCCCCCTTAAAAGAATCTCGTCTCGAGATTATAAAGGAAGAGACAACGATGTAACAAGAACTCACCCGTGATGAGACGCCATGTACTCCAGGTAGTTTGAGCGAAGAAATTCCTCGCTCTCCCACGTCGCTTCTTCGGCGGTATGGTTGCCCAAAGTATCTTGTAGAACCACAATGTTCGGCTACGTGTGGTCCGAGCTTTCTCATCAATAATTGCCACCGGATATTCATCATACGTCAAATCCGGTTGCAGCTCACCGATGTATTTAGTGGGAACAGCAGCCGCATGCTTCAGACATTTTCGTAGTTGTGAAACATGGAAAATGTCGTGAACACCAGAAAGAGATGCTGGCAGTTCCAGTCTATACGCCACTGGTCCACACTTCTCGGTGATGGCATATGGTCCAATGAATCTGGGAGCGAGCTTTCCCCTCACGCCGAACCGGTGCACGCCTTTCATCGGAGATACACGTGTTCCCCGACGTCAAAGTGCAGCGGCCTATGCCTCTTATCAGCGTATCTTTTCTGCCGGGATTGAGCGGCCTTCAAGTTGGCTTGAATCATACGAACACGCTCTTCGGCGTCGTTCACCACATCAACCCCGAATGTGACCCTTTCACTGGACTTGCACCAGTTTAATGGAGTGCGGCATTTACGACCGTAGAGAGCTTCATTGGGTGCCATCTTGATACTCGCCTGATAGCCATTGTTGTACGAGAATTCCGCTAACGGTAGATGATCATCCCAGTTTCTTCCGTGGTTGATGGCACACGTTCTCAACATGTCTTATAGTACTTGGTTCACCCTCTCTGTCTGCCCATCTGTCTGAGGGTGATAGGCGGAGCTTCTAATCAGCTTAGTACCCAAAGCAGCGTGCAACTGCTCCTAGAAACGAGATACAAATAGTGCCCCTCGGTCTGAGACTATGGTCTTGGGTACTCCATGCAAGCACAGGATTCTTGCAATATACAACTCCGCATATCTGTTAGCATGGAAATGTGTATGCATGGGAATGAAGTGAGCCGACTTGGTTAACCGGTCAACGATCACCCAAATTGAATCATGTTTGTTGGAAGTCAGGGGTAATCCCACAATGAAATCCATGCTCACATCTTCCCACTTCCATGCCGGGATTTTCAGGGGTTGCAGCAGCCCTGATTTCCTCATATGATCAGCTTTCACTGTCTACACGTATCACACTCGGATACGTATTTAGCCACTTCCCGCTTCATCCGTGTCCACCAAAATTTCTTTTTCAAATCTTGGTACATTTTATTACTGCCCGGATGAATGGAGTATTTAGACAAGTGAGCTTCATCAAGAATCTTTTTCCTCAGCTCCATATTCCGAGGTACGACTATGCGGTCATTGAGCCACAGCGTCCCCTCATCATCTTTTCGGAAACATTTGATTTCCCCGTTGTCTATCCGTCTCCGGAGATGTGCCATGCCTTTATCAACTTTCTGAGCTGCAATGATCTCCTCCCTAATGGTAGGGACGAGGGCAAGGTTGTAGAGCGATCCATAAGGAACCAAGTATAAACTCGGCTCTTCCTCCTCTACCGGTGTACTGGTGAGGTTATGGACATGTGATTTCCGACTCAACGCGTCGGCAACCACATTCGCCTTGCCGGGGTGGTAATGAATCTCAATCTCATAATCTTTGATTAGTTCTAACCATCTCCTTTGCCTCATATTCAGCTCCTTCTGGGTGAAAATGTACTTCAGACTCTTGTGGTCGGTGTAGAGATGCACCAAATTCCCCAGGAGATAGCGCCTCCACATTTTTAACGCCAAAACCACAGCAGCAAGCTCAAGATCATGAGTCGGATAATGCTGCTCACGGTTTCGAAGTTGGCGTGAGCCATACGCGACCACACGTCCTTCTTGTATCAACACGCAGCCGAGCCCGATGCCGGACGCATCACAATATACGTCGAAGGGCTTAGTTGTATCAGGTTGAGCTAAGACCGGGGCTGTGGTGAGATGCTTCACCAAAGCTTGGAACGCTCCTTCACAAGCCGCGTTCCAAACATATTTTGTTCCCTTCTTCAATAACTCTGTCATCGGCTTAGCAAGCTTGGAGAAGCTTAGAATGAATCTCCGATAGTATCCCGCTAAGCCGAGGAAGCTTCTGACTTCATGGACTGAAGTGGGAGCTTTCCATTTCAGAACCTGCTCGATTTTGCTTGGGTCAACCGCAATGCCTTCCGCTGAGATGATATGTCCAAAAAATGGCACCTAGCTGATCCAAAACTCACACTTGCTGAACTTGGCGTAGAGCTTGTGGTCCCGCAATCGTTGAAGAACAATTCTCAAGTGTTCGACGCGTTCTGCTTCTGTCTTGGAGTAAACCAAGATATCATCGATGAACACCACAACGAACTTATCCAGCTCCGGCATGAACACCGAGTTCATGAGATACATGAAATGTGCCAGAGCATTGGTGAGACCAAAAGACATGACGAGATACTCAAGCCATATCTCGTCGAAAAGGCCGTCTTCGGGATATCCTCTACCTGTATTTTTATTTGATGATATCCAGAGCGAAGGTCCATCTTGGAGAACACACTTGCACCCACAAGCTGATCAAACAGGATGTCAATGCGGGACAGTGGGTATTTGTTCTTGATGGTGATGGCGTTGAGCGGCCGGTAGTCCACACACAACCTCAAGGTTTCATCCTTCTTCTTTACAAACAGCGCCGAGCATCTCCACGGCGAGGAACTCGGCCTAATGAAACCTTTGCTCAACAGATCATTGAGCTGTTCTTTCAGTTCAGCCAGCTCGTTTGGAGCCATTTTGTATGGTCTCCGTGATATGGGCATAGTCCCGGGTGCAAGATCAATCTTGAACTCGACATCCCGCTCAGGTGGCATGCCTGGAAGATCATCCAGAAACACGTCGGGGTATTTCCGGACTACGGGGACGTCCTCTAACTTGAGAGCTTCAGTATTATTAATTGCTGAAACCTCCTGGACAGGATTGTCTAACACCATGGAATGCGGACGGTGGAATGGAGAATTCAAATGAACCGTCCGTGTCCGAGTGTCCAGGACAGCGCCATGGTAGCGTAACCATGACATCCCTAAGATTGCATCAATCTTTTGCCCCGTAAGGATTATCAAGGTGGTGAGATATATCTTCCCACCTAAGCACAGAGGTGCTTTTGGAATCATCATATTTGCTGAAATCTTCCCGCCCGGTGAGCCGATCATATATGTGTAGTCGGTTGGGAAGACTTGCATTTGATGCTTAGCCACATAGGATGCACTTATGAAACTGTGGGTTGCACCCGAATCAAATAATATGACGATTGCTTGATCGTTGAGAGTGAACGTACCCACCAGCACGTTGTCTCCCTCTGGGGCGTCCTCATTGTCGAGGTTGCGAATGCCCCCAGTCCGCTGACCAACCTTCTTGACCGGAGGTCGGCCTCGAGCACTGCCCTGGAACTGGGCTTGCCCGCTGCTCTGCTGCCCCTGGGGACAGTCCTTCGAGAAATGGCCCACCTGGCCACACGTAAAGCATGTGTAGCGAGGCGGTCCTCTGCTGATTGGCGGACGGAAACCCGGGGCGTGTTGTGGTGGTGGAAACGCCCGGGGTACCGTCTGCTGCTGCTGTTGCGGTCGCGGCGGTGGCATCGGCGATTGGAACGAGGGTGGCTGAAAAGAACGACCCCCAAACTGCTGAGATCGCGCCGCTGGATGCCACTACCGACCGGATGGTGTCCGATACACCATGCGGTATTTCTGGGGAGCTCCTCTCCCACTGCTGGGTGGCGTACTGCACTTCCGCTGCTCAGCCGCCAACTCCCGCTGAGCATCTTCTTGCATGATCGCGACATTGACTAGATCATTGAACGTGCCGTGATTGCATTTGACGAGATGCGTCTTCATCTCGGGGTGTAGCCCCTGATAGAAGTGCTCTCGTTTCTTCTCCTCGGTGGAGACGTAATCCGACGCATATTGCGCCAGATGGTTGAAGGCACGGGAGTAGTCATGGGCACTCCTCCCGCCCTGCTTCAGCTCCAAGAACTCTTGGAACTTCCGCTTCATTATCCCGGGAGGGATATGGTAGGCGCGGAACGCCTCCCGGAATTCTTCCCACTCCACGGCATGGCCAGCTGGATGTGAGGCGACATAATTCACCCACCACGCACCAGCGGCACCGTGAAGCTGCTGCGCCGCGAACAGAGTCTTCTGCCGCTCCGTACATTGGAGCAGCCCGAACTTGGACTCAATTGTACGCACCAGTTGTCACCTCCAGGGGTTCTGCTACTTCTGTGAACACCGGAGGGTGCGTACTCATGAAATCCGAGTACGTCACAACAAGGGGCTCACGAGGCCCCCTCTCTTGACGCCCCCCTGCCTGGGACGTATTCTGCACGATCGTGCGGAGCAGGTCGGTCTGCTCCTCACGACCACCCACCAGTGCCACAATCACATCCGTTAGCGTAAGCGGCGGTGGTGGTTGTTGCTGCGGGGTGCTGTCGTAGGCAGGTGGCTGGGAGTCATCACCCCCCTGCTGGCTAGAGCCACCAATCTCATACGTGGTCCGAGTGCGAACCATCTGCAACCATCCGACAATAACCATCAGTCCCGCAACATGCTTCATGCAGTCCAATAAAATGGCGTAAAACATAATGATTGTAAAAACATGCGATACATCTCGTATACAGATAATGTAATAACTTTGCACAAGCTACACCATTACTAGACCAAATACACGCTAGTTAAATCCAATTTGATGGACTTCCTCTTTGTAAGTTCATCTGAACTAGGTTTGGTTACTACGAGACGTTAAAATCGCTTTGTCATCACGTATACTACCCTTTTATCTTCAATACGACACAAACATGGTCTCTAGCAAAAGAAGCTTGAGCAGGACATACACTCAAATCTTTCACTAGTTGAAGATAACCACTCATGAGTATGTTCTACCCCATTGGAAGTACTTAAACCCCCTAGGGTACAACAATCTCTCAATTGAGTTCAACTGTCATCCCTCTGCCCGAATGACGAGTTCCTACATATTCCAGATTTTGATCTGGTTCTGAGAATCTTCATCCCTCAAGCTAAACACCAAAGTTAAAGTTAACTTCAGTATATTTCCAACGAGTATTTATTTTCCCTCAGATCAGCTATGGTTAAAAAGTTATGGTAATTCAAAGTCAACAGAATTTCTGGGAGAACTTCAACAGCCCCTACATGGGAAGTTGCTGTTTTGAACTCTAATTTCCACTGAGTTCTGTGCTGAAATTTCAGAAACTTTGAATTACAAAGAGGTAAAATATCTCCTAACCTTTCCAGTAATATATCATATGATAATTTTAGATTTTCCTACAGGAAGTTATGCTTGTAAAACAGAACAGCCCAGAGAGTAGTTTAAATCTGTCCTGGTTCTGGACAGTTTACTTTCTTCTGGAATTTAAGCCATCTTAAGGTGTGATTCAGCTCTGGGGGTCTACAACAAAGTTGTAGACTACTTAAACACATTTCCAGAACTATATCCCACACCTCCATTGGCTAAATAATCTGTGAGTTATGCTCTGTCAAAGTTCAGCCAACTTGCTGCCCAAAACAGAGCACTCTGTTTTTCAATCGCTTGGAGCTACACTGATCCACTACTGATTTTTTCTACCCAACCAGGGTCCTAAATGTTGAAACTTAGTGATTTTAGTTCCTTGTTATCATTATCTTTCATGCACATGCCTATTATATGTCGGTACTACGTTCCTCACAAAAAGAAAATCCTAACCGGATTATACCGGCATATACGTCTCAATTGTGGCACTAAACGGGCTTTCGCACACGTATACTACACGGCATACATACGTGGTTAGTACCTGCATAAGAACACCCAATAATGATGCACTCAAAGGTTATTCTCATTTCAGGCAGGTCCATATTTGAAAGTAAATACAAACGCCCGTATCATTGCCATATGACCGTCCTTGAGTTAAGCCACGTCTCAAGGTACGTGATCGTGTTTTAACACCACACGACGGGGAACCCGAGTAGAGCGTGAACGGGTCGTCACGGTTGGGAATTTTATCACCCCAACAGATACCACCTACTGCCCTCCAGGGCACACCGATGGCAAGCGCTGCGTATGTCCTCCTGGGCTATTTCCAGACGAACACACTTTCGCGTTACTGACCACGCGATGGGTCTCCACTTACTTGCCTAATGCACGCTAGGGATCAGCATTTCATATGAACTCAGGAACATGAAGAGTCCAAGAGTTTCATATTAACGTCTCACACCAAGCTGTGAGACCTATCCCTAAACCACGTTCCTCGTCAGGGGAGCTAACTGAAATTCAATCGCATTCGGTGGCGTTCCTTACCATTTTTATCTGAGCGTAGGTGCGTCATTACATAATTAAGATTCAGAATTATAACACATATGTTAGTCTTGCCACTTTAAGTAACTATGCTAATATAGTCCTTACTTTGGCAAACTAGCGAATCCTCACCGTAATCCTAAATTTTCCCGTATTACAGTCCTTAATTAATGTGCTATCCCCAATGCGGCTCTGATACCAGCCTGTGGCGGACCGGGATCCGCTCATCCAGGATCGCAGAGGGTGGTGCCGTACGATGCGACACCCAACAACACACATCATAAGGACACATAGTATTACATAGAAAACCAACTGAAATGTACAAAGCAGTACAATACTTCAGTTACAAACTAGTGTTTATATTACAACAGCGGAAACTAAATTTGTACAACTCACGCCCGTCTATCTAGCAAAAGTCGGTTGCCAAGCCCTAGGGAAACCCACACTAGCTGCACTCCTCAGCTCAGCGCGGTGTGTACGGCTCCCACTCAGCCGTGGTCCCCGATGGAGGGTAGCCCTCGCTGGTGGACTCGTGACCCGAGTCCGTGGGATGCTCCTCACCTGAAAAACACTTATAGCAGCAACCGTGAGCGCGATGGCTCAACAAGACTTAACCGACCCACCTAGGCATGAAACTCTACATGCAGTGTACAACGGACATGGGGTGATAATTAGCAGCAAATGGACACGCCTACAAGTTCATCCTTATTTCATCTTTTAGCCACAAGTTAACAGTTCATGAATAGGAAATTTAGTGAGCAATATTTGGTGGCACACAGGTAGCAATACAATTATACATATCAGTAGAATTGAATCATGACATTCCATAGTTTATCTACGTTACGACACAGTGAACAAGCGGTACTCGTCACCGCGAGGGACGGCGAATCGACTCGATATACACCTGCAGGGATACCCAAAGAGCACGTCACGTACGCCCACCCGTGGAGCTGCACAGCATGCTCACTCGATGTCGTACAGGACAACCTTTCACCCAACAGCCCAAACGTCGAACCGGTCGCACCGAAACGGACAGGAGGTTCCCTACACGGAGCATATCTCTATGCCCGTTAGCAGATTTCCACCTTGCTGACCTCAACCTGCACCTATAAGTCGGTGTGCTATGCCTCGACGCCCGGAGGTTTAGGTTACATCGGTTTATCGGGGCTCATATATCCGATATGCCTTCGGTACGTTCAATACTTGTTCAACAGGGCCGCACATGGATCGGTCCTCAATCGACATGGACAGGGCTGCGCTCACAAGACTTCCTCTCGCTGCGCCCTAGCCCCTGCCTAGTCTCATTTTCATTACTAAAGTGATCTCACATCACTCGAACCAATCCCGTGTGTCCCAAGCCTAACTCGCGAGTAGATTCCAACTACTCGACTTGTACCGAAGTTCTATGAATCATTAAGCATAGCCTTCTACTCGAGGACTTAGACACTACCCTCACTCTTATAGGAAAAAGCTGTTTATGCACTTGGGTTTCATCCACCCTACACCTAATGCACATTCATAAACCTCATACTAAGTATATAACAAAACACAACTTTATGAAATGGGTTAATGCAAACGGGGCTTGCCTTGTTGTTGCTGGTCAGTGGTTAGGGCTTCATCCGGAAGAAGGAAGTTGAGCACTTCCGGAGTTTCCTCGCCTTCAGCGACTACACGTCAACGAGATACTATATGTCAATTCAAATGCAATGTTTAGAACTGAATAAGTAATTACTATAACTGTAGCTAGCCCCCCCCTTTGGTTCTGAAATTTTTATGGTGTCTTGGTAGGGTCCTAACCAGAGTCTTGACCAAGTTTCATTTGAAACAAAGTTCATTTGAGCTTTGTACAATTAAAAGCCTATTTGGTCAATATTAGAGCCTCTAAAGAATTCCAGGGATTTACATGGCTTCAACCATTACTTGCTGAAAAATAGAATTTGAGATGGTTCTAATGGAATTGGTTTCATGTCATTTGAAGAATTCTAGATGAAGTTATGCCCTAAACAACATTTGAGAAAATCTAAAAAATGTTTCTGCACATTTTTCTATTTTCTATGGGCAGTTCACTTAATCACACCATTAGGGGACTAAATGAACTTGGATGAGTCTGAAAATTTTATTGTAACTCAAGGATTTTCCAGTGAACCTCCCAGCCAAATTTCAGAATTTTTCATAAAGTAATTCTTCAGATAAAATTCCTAACACTTTAAATTTTAGGGAATTAATTCTGGAAAATTATTAAGTTTCATGAGCTGAAACTTGTGTTGCTGGAAAGTACTCAAAAAGCTTAGTTCAGAAAAATTTGGTTCACTGAATTTGGAGCTTCCTAGCAGAAGTTATATGCAATTGAAGTTTGAACTAAAACTGGAAAATCCTAGAAATGTTTAAACTCTGCGGGTGGGCCCACCACCCGCCTTCTTCCTCCTCGCGCGCGCCCGCGAGTTCGGCGGCGGTGTACTCAGGCGAGGTTCTCCAGAACTGACTTCCCGACTGCCCCCAGTGCTAGAACTGGCCGCCTAGCCCTATCTCGCCACGTGGAACTTGCCTCGGGGGTCAGAGCTCGCCGGCGGTGACCGGAAACGGCCGTGCGACGTCAACCACGGAGGTTAGGGCTCCGGTGAGGTTGTTCTCACTCTCTGAGGCATGAAAAGAGTAACAGTTTGTTCGTGAAGCACCAGTGGGTCACGAGGAACCCGACGTGAGCAGCCTCGGAAGCTAAAAATGCCTGCAAACCCACTCTCGACGGCGACCCGAGCCGTGTTTGCACCGGCGGCTATGGAAACTTCTATAACTCGGCCATTTCTGGACGGTTGTTCTCAGTTCTTCCTCGATGGTGAGCCGAAGCACAGCTCCACCGGTTCCTTCCGGTTTCTCGATTTTGACGGCTTACACCCCGCACAACCGAGTGCAGCTTGCTGGTGCAGCACGGGGAACAGCTAGAGCACACCTTGGTGCTCCTTTTTGCTGCAGGGACCACGAGCGATCGATGATCGGCACCGGTGTGCACCGAGTTTCGAAGGTGCGGTCGCCGCTGCTGGTTTTTCGCGCGTGCGAGAGCTGAGCAGAGCGACGCAGGCGAGGTAGGCAGCGAAATCTGTTTGTGCCGTGTACGTGGTGATTGGGAGGGGGGTCACGAGGTGATCCAGACGTGCGCTGGCAAGGCCGTGAGGCGGCAAAATCCCTGGCGGCTGACCGACGACCACCGAGTCGGTTTCCCTCTGAGCACAGTCACTGACCAGTGGGCCCTTCCTCCTCTAATTTCTTTTCCAATTTTTCATTTCTGTTTTCACTGAAAAGATCCCAGCTACTCACAATTGAATGAGAGACTTAACCTCCAAGTCATTGTTTGATTTTGATTTCCCCAATTTGAAATTGGTTTGGCTAAATTTGCTGCCCATTTGAACTGAAATTCAAATTCAGTTTTGAATTATTGCAAATTTAGCTCCCGACAAGATGAATTCCAATGGGGATGAAAATTGGTAGACTAACTCAGAAAAATATGCTAAGTTTGAATATGAAGTCAACTTTTGAATTCAAGTGATGAAAGTGGCTACAATTTGAATTAGCATTCAAATTGGCCCCTTTTCGAATTGTCTCCAAAAGTGCCTCAAAAAGTATTGGATTTGCATGAAATTTGGCCTGAGCCTTCCCAAGAATATATAAGGTCTAGGGGTGAGCTAAACCTTTCATACTTATGGGTAGAAATCCTTCTTTTTGGAAGTTAGGGCTTTCCCCTCTAATCACCCTTTTGATGGTTTTTACTTGCTCTTCACAAGTTTTCATGAGATATCCATCACAAGAGCTGTGGTGTTGTGAGGTGATGAACATTTCTTTGCCCTTCACTTTCTTTGGCTTTTACAGCAACTCCACTCCTTCTTCATCTTCAATGAAAATACTCTCCCCCTACGGATATGCATCCTGATCTGCAGTAGTAGAGCTAGTACCTGGGCTAGCTTCATCAAAAGAAACTTCAAGTCACCACAATTTTGTTAGTGTCAAGTAAAAGCACACGATAGCCTCTAGTATGAGATGGGTAACCAAGAAACATGCCACCAACAGATCTATCTTCAAATTTATCAATATTACCATATTTATTAACAAAACATTTGCACACAAAGACCCTAAGATGTGTGACACTTGGCCTATGTCCAAACCGAGGCTCATATGGTGTTTTTCCTAGCTTAGCTCTCAGGAAAACACGGTTTGAAACATAACAATCTGTTGCAATTGCATCTCTCCAAAATTTTCTAGGAGTTTGGTATTCATTAAGCATAGACCTAGCCATCTTAACTAAGGTTCTGTTCTTTCTCTCTACAACACTATTTTGTTGGGGTGCATATGTTGAAGAAAATTGACCTATTCCTTTTTCAATACAAAAGTGGTCAAAAGTTTGATTTTTAAATTTGGTTCCGTTATCACTTCTAATTGCATTTAAAGATCCTGAGTGATCAACTGATAATCTAAGAAATAAAGTTTTAAAGTGACTAAAAGCTTCATTCTTAGATGGCATAAGCTAAATCCAAGAGTATCTAGAATAGTCTTCAACAATCACAAGCATATACCATTTACCTCCAAAAGATTGAACACGTGAAGGACCTACGGTATCAAGATGTAAAAGCTGTCCTGGTTCAGTTGTGATGGTCATTGTGAGAGGAGAATGTGAACCTGCAACCATCTTAGCATGTCTACAAGAAGAGCATACAATATCGTTGTCCCCTTTAAGCTTAGGTAGCCCACGTATGCGATCAAGACTCTAACACGTGTGAGGTGATCAAAGCCTACATGACCAAGTCTACTATGCCAAAAACATAAGTCATTTGAATCATTAGCATCTGGACACCTATGCTTAGAAGTTGACATATCAAAATCAGCTTTAAAAACTCTTCCAATCCTAGACATGTTAAAAAAGCTCACCTTTTGAATCTACAACCTTGAAGCAATTTTTAGTGAGCAACCTGAATCTACGATCCAAATAGTCTCCTTCCTCAAGCGTGTAACCTACATAGCAGCACAATACGTCGATGACTCAATGCTGGGGTTAGTCAAAAGACATTTAGGAATCCAGTACTGAGTCACACAACGTCTAACAGGAATAGCACACGAAAGCCGAGAAAATACATCAGGTTTGTAGCCAAATTTTGAGAATTCTTGTTCCCAACTACTGAGTTATGAAGTGTGTAGCACGAAAAACAGAAGGTTTAGGAGCAATCTTTGCATTTTTATGACTCATTACAGCAGGTTGCATGTTATTAACATTTGATTCAGCATGTATAACAAGTTTTACTCGGTTGTTATGTGATCTAGCAATCAATCTTTCCTTTTTATGTTGTTTAGCTAGTCTATAACAAAAATCTATGACATGACCATCTCTACCACAGTATGTATAATGAAAAGTAACCTTATGTTCATGTCTAGATGAGCAAGCAACATGTTTATTAGAAACCGAATGAGACAACACTCCTGCAGGTTTGAAAAACCACTTCTTTTTGTTTAGGAACTGTTTGAATCAAACCATTTCCTAATAACTTTACAATTTTAGGTGGATGTGCTTTAGCATGAGCATGAGAATCAAAACCTAAACCAGCTTTATGATTGCAAGACTTAGATGAATTCAGCAGCAAATTTAGTTTCTTATTTGCACCTACAAAACCGTTCTAGTGTCCTATGTAGAAAGTTTTCACATGAAGTCTTTACTTTTAGTTTGCAATTAGAACAAGAATTAACTTCATGAACACGTAAAGCATTGTTCAAAGCAAAATTTTCATCTGTAGCATCATGTAGTTTCTTATTAAGATCATCACAGCTAGAACAATGCAAACCAATTGTAGAACAACTAGCATCTTTCATGTTTTTATCATTAAGTGCAGCAAGCTTTTTGTTCTTTTCAATTTCAAGTTCAAGTCTATCAAGTGTGGAGGTGTGCGCACTTCTTAAAGAGAACAATTGTTCATAAATCAGATCGCAAGATGAGCAAGATCATCACTAGGAACCAAAGTTTTTAAACATTTAATTTCATATTCTAGTGATTCAATTTTAACATCACTTTGCTTAAGTTTTTTTATCCTTTTTCTTAAGTACGGTAGTGGCACGATAAAGAGCATCAAACAATTAATCGTAAGATGGATTTACCTCCTCATTGTCGTTGATTTGTTTGTCTTCCTGCAAGCTTAACCTTGATTTGCTTGCCATGAAATATGCATTTGCCACGATGTCTTCATCTTCGTCACTTCCAATATCAACGTCGCTCGAGCAATACTCTTGAATCATGGAGAAAATTTTGTCTATCACTTGACGTTGAGTAAAACCCTTCTTTTTCTTGTTGTAGTTGGCAGAGGAGTGCTTCGTCATTGTTAGTTTTCATCACGGAAAGTAGGACCTGAACGGTTAGGGCAATCTGTACGAAAATGTCCTGTCTTACCACATTCAAAGCATCGTTGAGAGCTGCCACTTCCTCTCCTTCTTGTTCTCACATTTTGCAATGCTGTTGAGAACCGAGTTGAGAGAAGTGCTAGCTCCTCCCCCGAAAACTCTTCAATATGTTCAAGGGTTAGAGAGGACAACAAAGAAAGTGTACCACAAGATGAAGAATTGCTAGAACTAGGCATGTCACGTTGTGAAACAAAAGCAAGAGACTTATTGGGATTCTTACATAAGATTATGTCAATTTCATGCGTTTTCAATTTAGAATATAGCACATCTAAAGTAAGTGCACCCATGACAGTAGATTCAAGAATAGATGTAACATTCATCTCCCAAATTGACATGTCTAATGCACTTAACAATTGTCTAGCATTTTCAGCATCGGAAAAAATTAACATTGACACTACGCAAGTTGTTGAGAATTTTATTAAAGTGAGCAAATAAATAGTCGATGGACTCACCTGTATGCATATAAAAGCGCATATATTCTTTCTTGAACATATCTTGCCTTACCTTCTTGATCATGTTGGATCCTTCGTGGTAGTCGCAAAGTGCTTTCCACACATTGTATGCAGATCGGAGGTGTGCCACACGATCGAAGTCACTTTGAGTCAATCCTTGGATGATCAAGTTGTGAGCATTGTTATTGTTGTCGACATCCCTCATGTTCACAGCCGTAACTTGATCGTTTTATGGCATGTTGAAGGACTTGTAGACCTTTTCCCATATGGCGAATCCTCACGCTTGTATGTAAGCCTCCATACGAGCCTTCCAAACCTGAAAATCAACGCCATCGAACACACAAGGTTTTGCAGAGTACTTCTCCATGTTGATTAGCGAAAACACATACAAATCAATGAGATTAGAGCACCATGTCACTGATACCAATTGTAGGATCGAATAGCAAGTGAAAAGCTACCAGAGGGAGGGTGAATGGTAGATTAAAACTTTTTATGCGGAAGCTACAAAAACCCTTCGGCAGAAAATTGATCTGATAAAGAAACCATGTGTGCGACTGTTTTTGACGTGTTCAAACTTGACTAAACTAGTGGAGATTATATAGAATCAAATCACAAAGTCACTGCAACAAGAATCATGTGAAAACACTAAGTAGAACTTGAGTTATGATCAAAAGACTAGACGAAGGTCAATCTGTTCTACCCGATTTTAAAAACAGATCTGCGGTGCTGAAAAGAAACTCGTGTAGATAAAAAACCACAAATCCAATGACCGTGAAATTTTTGCATATGATAGATAATCAAATTGTTAATACAACCCAAAAAGAATCACGTCAAAACGTGAGTTATGATCAAAATACTGAAGCAACGTCGGTCTGTCCAGAAACTCGCCGAGGAAAAACTTGTCTGAAACAAGTGGGACGAAAAAGGCACCAAATTTCCTCTAAACTACGAAGTTTATTGATAAAAACTAAAGAGAAGCAGCTACAAGTCGTGCTCTCCACGAGCCTTGGCCTCTCTTGCTTATATAACCAGCCCTAATGCCAACTCAATCCAAACTAGGACTCCTACTCCTACTTGGATTCAAACTTTAACTTTCAAAACTGCTCAAGACTCTTCTGTACGCAGATAGAAGCAATCTTAATACTTCCAAACACCTTAGGAACGTCTCAAACATTTCTAAAACAACTCTACTTTGTGCCTGACATGAAATCCTATTATAACCAACTCAAAACTTTCCATAAACGAACCATAACCACCTCACCCGCAACCTGAGCGCAAAATCCAGCCGGTTGAACCTTTTCAACCATATCTTCACTTCCATATCTCTTCACCACGCCTTGGAATAGTGTAGCCACATCCATGCACTCCTTGCATACGTGCAAACACTTTCCAAAACATTCACAACACATATGCATTGTTCTTGACACAAACATGCTGCGTGACCTTCCGATCAGCTGAACCACAATTTCTCCCGAACTTGGTTGTTGAACCTCATCTTCTCTCTAAGACTAGTTCAAGGATCTCCATCACCAGCCATGTATTGACCTCAAACAATACCTGCACATGAAAAAAAGCAAATCTCCCGAGCACAAGTCCTCGACTTGACTCACATTAGTCTGAAAAACACAACACCTTATGTGAGCACCTCACATAAGCATGTTGCAAACATAACAAGATAATGTCCACCATGATCAGCCAAAACACATCGAAAACTTAGTAAATGAATACTAAGCAAACTTTCCATAAGCCAAAAAGCAAGTTTGAAACATTGCAAGTTAAAAACATAGTGGCTGAAAATTAAACACTACGAAAACAGCTGCTCTGTAGTGACAGTTACTCCTGAAATGCAATGATAAAGTTCAAACAATCTGAACTGAGTAAAGAGTAACAGTTACTCCCAAAAAACACATTTATAAATATCAACTGTGTCGACTCACGTGCAGCTCATGTGAGTGAAAGTTCAGACACTCCGAAGTGGGTATTTCAGTAATATTCAAAACTTTGAATGTAAATCCTTACTTTTATTCTAATTACCAATGTATTCAGCACACATATGTCTCACACTCGGGTGGATTCAAACATTGTAAATTTTTAAGTTTTTGTCGTGTCAACTTTCTAGAAGAGCCTGCATGATATTATCCTTGCCTTAGTGATAAGATAAAGATTAGAGAGTCCTAGTTTAAACTTAGAATAAGATAGAGTCATCAAAGCTTTGTACCAAGGCTGTATAAAGGTAGCCTTTTGACGAGAATAAAGCAATCAAGCAGAATTCTGGTCAAACTACTTTCGTTATTTACTTGTTCTTTTGTTCTTCGTAGTTCTTAGCCGTAGCTCGTAGTTCTTTGTTGCTTTGCCGAGTAAAGCATCCGGGTTCTCTCCACGTAAGTGAGACTTATCACGTTCCTGCCTCAGGAACCTCGACTTCATCTAAGTTTCGGTGACTAACGCTGAGATTCATCATGAAACAGGTGAATCCAACAATCTATTCACCAACAGAATTGGCAACTCCGCTGGGGACCGGCTTCAACTGCATCTACCAACGCTGCAACCATATTACCAAACCGTCGCGTATGTACCTGCCATGCCACCCACAGGAAGTGGTGTGCCGCTCGGGCCAGTGCCCGACGCATGTTTTCCTCCACCACCGCCACAAGTTGCACCTTGCAACTTGCCAGTGCCTTCCATAGCATCAAACAATGCTCCACGCGATGAACTTAGAGATCAAGTGGCCAGGGCACTTAGGGAGTTTGGAGTAACAACCATAGCAAACATAAGAAACTACTGAAAGCCTTACTCTGACCACTACGACAATGTCCCGTATCCTATGTGTTTTAGAGTGCCCGACTTCTCTAAGTTTAGTGGGGAGGATTCAAATATCACACAAGAACATGTATGCCAATTCTTGATCCACTGTAGTGACATAGGAATAGCGGATGTACACCGGATCAGATTGTATCCCTTGTCCCTAACTGGCATGGCCTTTAGCTGGTTTACATCGTTAGCCCCTAATTCTGTCCTCACCTGGCCGTGATTGGAACAAAAGTTTCACGAGTACTTCTATAATGGTGAGACCAAACTTAGATTGTTTCATCTGACCGCGTTCAGGCAACACAATGAAATCGTGACTGAATACATCAAAAGTGTGAGGACCAGGGGGTCCCAACATCCCAGGATCTCACTGAGGGGTGTTGTATTATGCAACACTGGATAACACACATATAAAGACATTTATATTTAAAACAGTGGAAGCTAAATTTTTATTACATAAACGTTTCTGAAACATAATTTACATAATATACGTTTATAGGGTACACTCTCGATCTGTGAAACCCGGTTCCGAAAATGAACCAAGTGAATGGATATGTGTGACCAGGATGTTCATCACACACACACACACACACACACACACACACACACACAACACACACACACACACACACACACACACACACACACACACACACACACACACACACACACACACACACACACACACACACACACACACACACACACACACACACACACACACACACACACACACACACACACACACACACACACACACACACACACACACACACACACACACACACACACACACACACACACACACACACACACACACACACACACACACACACACACACACACACACACACACACACACACACACACACACACACACACACACACACACACACACACACACACACACACACACACACACACACACACACACACACACACACACACACACACACAGCTTTATCACAAAATGAATTCAGAATATAACCACGTAAGAATAGTGTTTAAGTACTTATTACAATAACTGAATGACTCAATCATGAATGTCTAACTTTATTCATCAGCGGAAAACTCTAAACGACAGTGGAAAATCACTAAAGACGATGGGGCTCCACTCCGACTCCACAGGCATGTTGACGGTAGTGCGCACGCCTAGTACTTCTGTTCCTCAAAGTATTCTTCTCCTGTAGCTGATATGCAAGGGTAAGTACATGTCATACTCAGCAAGTGCGGGAAAGTATGACATGTAGCTTAAAACAAGGTAGGAAATAAATGGTTTCATTGTAGCAAGCAATTTTATTTCACAAACATGATAAAAACAACAACTATCTCTAGGTGAGTTAAATCCCAACATAACCAAGTAAATTATCATCCCTCCATCATAATTCATCATTAATCAAGTCTCAACCAGTTAATACTCTTTCTCAAGTTCTTCTCATACTTATAAGTACTCATGACCATCTCATTTTCATAGAACCAAAACCAAACTCATTATCATGACCCAATACAGTCCCAAAAACCATACCCGAATAACCATCCCAAGTTTTGCCTCTAATCATGGAAGTTGGCCAGGTGCTTGTAACCGGAAGCACGGCTATCATGATAGTTTTACACTCTACAGAGGTAGCACCCTTTACCCACAAGTTCGTGATTTCGTCACCCGTCAACGACTAGAGAAACCTCCATTATGCCACTACACAACCGTTGGTGTATGGCCAAGAGATCATAAAATAGTCTTTAGAAAGGGGCTACTAGAATGTATGGACCCACTGAGGTTTTGCCGGCAGGCTCGAATCTCCATTCTCCCAGCCACGGGCCCCCTCTTGTTCCATGCAGTTCCCAGGGCAGTCCTCCTCGACTCCCATTCCCCACGCCATCCAATGGTCCATAACAAGCTAGCAACACATCTAATTAGTCAGCTAAGCCACACCTATATTTGGCCTTGTGGTGGCACTGTTTTCCTGGCATGTGCTCACATGAACTGGTCCTTATATCTACGGCAAGCAAACCACCATCTCATTCAGCAAAATCCACAAATCAATCTTGCCTAGATCTCCCTGATTCCATGCTAATTAACATCATCAAGTTCTCATCATCTTTAATCTTATGAGTGCAGTAGCTAACCATGTTTTATTTCAGTTTTCTTGTATCCTGTAATTTAAGCGAGGCAAAAAGGAAAACGATCATACCCGACTCGACAATTTTCTAGGCGACAAGGGTAGATAACAAAGCTAGTAAACTCCTATAAAAATGGTTTCCCATCAAGTTGACACGAGTATGCAAATTTTACAAACAAAACAGTTTCAAAACTTAGGTTCAATATGTTCAAGGGCACTTGCCTTGCTCCCACGGTTCATGTTGCTTAAGCGTCTCAAAGTCTTGGTGCTGTAATTCCTCATAGACGGCCTCTTGAGCGTGTCCTTCTACTCACGACCACACACATACAAAAATTACAGCAATCAGTTATCATGCACAAACTTTACTCAAGATGCAATGAGGCAGATGTATGCACTTCCTATGGTGCAGTTTGTAAAAATCAGTTTGCATGTGTTCTTGCAAGTTTTAGTAGGCTTCCACAGGGTTTTATTATGAACAAGGCTGCTGAAATCAAGTGTGGACATGGTTATGATCTTGACTCAATTTGTAGATCAATTCCACCGTCAAAACTTGACCGAAACGTGGTCTTTCCACGTGCAGAAATTTCTGCTTGCAGGGGGCGGAGAAAAATGGGTGCGTAGCAACAGCGGCGACGTGGTAAGAGGGGTAATGGGAACCTACCTCTCTTATTCCTCCTATCCTCCTTGCGGCAGGTCCTTTTTCCTTGCAATGGCAGCTGCTGGGGCTTTCCTTCGGAGAATGTGAAGCTGCGGCTAGGGCAGGATATTGGGGGCTTCTTCTTCGGCGATGGCGAGGCGTAGCGGAGCTTCGATGGTGGCCAGACCTCAGTAGGGGTGGCGACTAAGGCTTGGCAGCAGAGAGAGGGGGTGGCGACCAGGAATTATGGGGCTGGGGGTGGAGGCTAGGGGGAAGGTTTTATTTATAAGGGGGAGAAAATAGCTAGGGGGGCTAGGATTTTAGAAACTCATTTATCCAAGGGCCGAGATTTAATTTGAGAAGAGGTGAGAGCTAGGGGCTGTGATTTAATTATTTATTTTCCACCAAGGGCTGAGATTATTTGGGGGAAAAATAAAATCCAAAAAAATAAAGGGGGAGGGGCGGCTAGGGTTCCCCCCTCAGGTGGTGCGGCCAAAGGGGAGGGAGGCCGGCTAGGGTTCCCCCCCCCCTAGGTGGTGCAACCAATTTGGGGGAAAAATCCCCTAGGGGAATTTATGGGAAATTAGGGGGAGGATTTAGGTGGGAGATTTGGGGAATTTTGGGGAAAAATTAGGGGGCGGCCAGGTTTGGCTATTTTTATTTATTTTTTCTTTTTCTTTTCCTATTTTTATTTCCTTTTATTAATTTATTTGTTTCTATATTCCTTCCTTTATTTTCTTCTTCTTTTTAAATGCTTCTCTACTTGAAAAATGTATGCCATGCATGGTAGTAAATTTGAGAGTGTTACACGAGCGTAGTCTATGCAAAAGAGTTCATGTTCAGCCCGTGAACATGTTCCCACTAGCTATACATACAAAACTCAACACGGCGGCATGCAGGGTTCCCACTCGACGGTAGAACCCTCTGGGCCCGTCTCTTCTTCGGGAACCTCTTCATTTACGTCCTCACCTGCAACAATGCTTTAACAACAAGCAGTGAGTATAAAGACTCAGCAAGACTAACCCGACGCTGCTAGAACATGCAACTATACATGTTGGAATTTGGACATACAAGGGAAGTAATTGTTGCATAAAGACTCGCCTAATTATTTGGATCTTATTTTCAACTTTTAGCATCAAGTAAGGTAGTAACCTTGTGCTAAGCAACACAGGAATTTCCGCAATCAAACAAGAAACGCTTCATTCATATGTCCCCTGCCTAAGGTTGAAAAGAAACTTTCATTTGCTCTATTCTAAAGCACATCATTAGCATCGCAAGTTTTACTCAAACAGCAGGTTCAATTCATGACATCCATTCTATTTATCTACATCACGGTACAGTGAACAAGTGGTACTCACTGACCGCGAGGGACGGCGATTATAACCGATTTACACCTGCAGGGTTCACCCAAAAAATACGTCATGTACGCCCATACTCGAAGTTGCATACAGCACACATCCTGGACGTCGTACAAGACAACCATTCATCCATTAGCCAATTGTTGAACCGGTCCTATCGTCCTAGGCAGGAGGTCCCTATGTGGAGCAACCACGTGCCTGCTAGCGGATTTCCACCTTGCTGCCCTCAACCAACCCCTCCATACGACAAGCAATGCCTCAACCTCCAGCTACCCGAATTACATCGGTTTCCCGGTTCCCATAATACCGGTATGTCTTCCGTACAATTGTAGCTTGTTCAACAGGGCCACACACAACTCAGTCCTCAACCGACAAGCAGAGCTATAGCTCACATGCCCCCAAAATCCTGCTGCTTGGTCTCAAATTCAAGTCATGTGTCTCATGATTTGTCTCAATACCCGAGTAGTGTACCCCTAAGTCCATCCTCGCGAGTAGTTCCGACTACTCGACTTGTACCGAATCCGATACCATTTGGAGCATAGCAGTGGCTACTAAAAATTCATAACCTAGACTCAACTCCCTGGGATTTCATAAGCTATGAATTTGGGTTTTCAATCAAGGACCTAATGCACAATTATTTACTCATATAGTAAGTGTGAAAGATAAAACCTCAAAAAATCGTGTTAATGCAAACCGGAGCTTGCCTTGCTGCGAGTCGTCGACTAAATTATCCTCCGGAGGGATGCAGTCGAGAATCTCCGGGGCTTCGTCAATTTCAGCGACTACACGTAATAAAATTAAGAATGCATGCCAAATTACTATGCAATTGAATTTGAGTGAATATGTAAAGAATCTAACTCGAGCTAAACATCAGTATTGACTATGAAATTTTTCCAGTGGCTTTGTTAACACCTAAACAGAAGATTGGCCAAGTTTCATTTGAACCAAAGCTCAATTGAGCCTTGTACAAATAAATGTATAAAAGGCCATTAATAGTGCTGCTAAGGATTTCTAGGGGTTTTCATGAAGCTAATTTATACTTTCTGGAAACTAGGATTTCTAAGGAGTTTAATGGAAGTGGTTTATGTCAATCTAAGCATCCTAGAGAAAGTTATGGTCTAAAGAAGTTTGAGAAAATTTTAAAAATGTTTCTGGATATTTTCTATTTTCTCAGGGGCAGTTCACTTAATTACACAATTAAGTGGACTTAATGAACTTCGATGGATATGAAATTTGGCATGTGAATCAAGGGTATTAAATGGAATATCCTGACCAAATTTGAGAATTTTCCACCAAGTGGATCTCCAGTTATAAATCCCAACAGTTTAAATTTTAGGGATTTAATTCTGGAAAAAGGACTTTCAAGGAAAGAAATTTGTACTGCTGGATAGTACTCATAGAGATGAATCCAACAAAATTTGTTTAACTAAATTTGGACATTCCTAGAGAAAGTTATGTGTGTTTGAAGTTTGGAGGGAAATCTGGAAAAATGAAAAAGGAAATGTTTGAATTTCTGATGGCAGGACCCACATGGCAGAGCCTTCTTCTACATCCCAGCTAGGTCATGGCGCGCACCGGACAGCGGCGGTGGCACACCTCGTTATCCTCCTACACTAGCTAATTCTCGACGAGGTTTTCACCTACGTGCTCCTCAGATCACGGCGCAGACGCCGGGCAACGTCTCGGAGCTCGACATCGCCGGAGAATAGGTCGGCGACGGCGGCGACAGATTGCAACGCGACGCCGATGGTGAACACTCGACTCGAATCCTAAACCGATGAGGGAAAGGGCTGTAGAGAACCAGTAGGGTGTGTGGTAGCTGATTCTACACCCAGCTTGAGCTGAAAACAACGGGAAAGTAGAGTTCACTGGCGACCCGACTCGTTTTGGCCGGCGGCGATGAAATCACGTCGCACAGCTCACCGGATAGATGGTTTTCCCTAGGTTTGGTCCGAGGTGATCTTAGGAACTCTAGTTGCTATGGCTTGATCAGAATTGACGATGGATCATCATGCGCGATGAATTTCCCATTTGATTTCTATCGGTTCTACACAACACTCGACACAAGAATCCAAATTCTGGCTCACCAGCGTTGAGAGTGTTCAAGGGGGTCTAGGATGATGAACTAGGCTTGTTTGCTAACCTTTTTACGTGTTTGATCGGGCCGGAAAGTCCACGAGTTGGCCGCGCAATGAAGAACCGCGCCGGCGACTTGGCTCTGTCCGGAGGAGAAGAAAAGGTCATGGCACAGCTCGGGGAAGCCGGAACCAGCTCGGTAATGTGTCGAGGAGGTAGAGGAGGGTTGTGTGATCCTTTCTTCGGCCTCAGTTCGACGTGAAATGCTCGGAAACGAACTAGCGACGGTGGAGGTGGTGGCACAACATAGCGATGATGGTGGCGGCGGTTTCTGTGCGCGAGGGAGGCTACGTTTGGGTGAAATGATCCTGGAGCGAGCAGCGCATGAGGATAAGAAAGCGTGGGGAGGTGATCGGCTGCTGGAACCCAAGAACAGGTGGTGGCAGAGAACAATCCATTGGCGTTCACGCATGCAACACCGAGGCTCGAGCAGCTCGGCTGAGAGGCAGTTCACTTCGCTTGTGTGGCTGACAGAGGGGTCCCAAAGCTCAATTTTCTCCTCCCAAATTGAATTCTTCACTGTTTCAAATAATTGGGACCCAAGTACCTCTTTGATTTACTCAAGCCAAAGAATTGCGATTTGGGTTTGGAATGAATCAAAGTGTGAAACTGGTTTGGATGAATTTGCATCAGACATGAATCTGAAATTCAAATTCAGTTTTGAATTGAGCAAATCTAGCTACCGTCAAGATCAACTCCAAATGAGATGAAACTTGGTGTAGTAGCTCAGAAAAATGTGCCGAGTTTGAATATGAAGAAACCTTTTGAATCCATGTGATGAAAGTAGCTTGAATTTTAAATCTGAATTCAAACTATCCTTTCAATAATTGTATCCAAAAGTACCCCAAACATGTTTGGATTTGCATGAAACTTGGAATGAGAATTCCTAAGAATGTTTAGGACTTAATATGGAGCTTAGCCTCTAAAGATGACATGTTGGAATTTCCACTTTTGGATGGTGTTGCTTCTTCCTCTAATTATTCTATTAATGGTGGTTACATGCTCTTCAAGCATGTTCATTTGATTGCTACAAAGTGAGCTGTGGTGTGTGAGGTGATGAACATTTAGTGTGAGAACCCGACGGTCTCTACAAACCAGGATCACGCTGAGGGGTGCTGCGATATACAGCACCGAATAACACACATAAAAGGCGTTAAGCGGAAGCGAAATTTTATTACATAAACTTGTTTATTAACATGGTTACATCAAAACATCATTAAGTCTACACTCACGAGCGTAGACTAAGCAACGAGAGTTAAAATGCAGCCTGTGAACGTGTCCTCACTAGCACACACACCACACTAACACGGCGGCATGCACGGCTCCCACTTGACGGTGGTTCCCTCTTGGGGGCCCGTCTCCTCCTCGGGAGCCTCCTCCTCATAGCACCCTGCAAACGCTTCAAACACAAGCAGTGAGCATGATGACTCAACAAGACTGACCCGTCTCACCTCGCTGCTCTCAACCTACACTCTGGATGACAAGCAATGCCTCAACATATCGCTACCCGAATTACATTGGTTTCCCGGTTCCCATATAGCCGGTAGGTCTTCGGTACTGTTCTAGCTTGTTCAACAGGCCCGCACACGGCTCGGTCCTCAACCGACACAAGCAGAGCTATGGCACCCAGGCCCCAAAGTCCTTCTGCCCTTACTCTCCGCTCGGTCTCATTTTCTTGCCATGTGATTCATTGTCTATCTTTCTAACCGAGTGGTGTGCCTCTAGCCTATTCTCGCGAGTAGTTCCAACTACTCGACTTGTACCGAATCCTATACCATTTTAGCATTACTGTGGCTACTCGAGGTTTAAATCCTAAGCCCAAAACCCATAGTTCTCTTGGCTATGCATTTGGGTTTCCAATCAAGACTCTAATGCACAATTGTAGGAAATGCATAAAGTAAGTGATCAAAACATAACACTTTGTAAATGGTTAATGCAAAACGGAGCTTGCATTGCTGCTGGTCGTGAGCTAATTGTTCTTCCGGAGTGATAAAGTCAAGAACCTCCGGGTCTTCTTCAATTCTAGCGACTACACGAAATAAAATACGATGTGTGTCAAATCTGAATGGATTTGTATTGAATTGATATAGTGAAGAGTATAACTCTAGTTAGACAGCCCTTTTAACTCTGAAATTTTTACTGTGGTTTGGTGACAACCTAAAAAGGAACTTGGCCAAATCTCATATGAGCCCTGCACAAATAAATGTGTATTTGAACATATTTAGGGCCCTTATGGCTTTCTGGGAATTTTAATGGAGCAAGCCATGACTTTTTGGAAACTAGAGTTTCAGAAGGTTCTAATGGAATTTGTTTCATATAATTGGAGAATCCTAGCAAAAGATATGAGCTAAACAAGTTCAGGTAAATTCTGAAAAATGTTTCTGGACATTTTTCTTTTCTCTGGACCAGTTTTTTTAATCACACCATTAGGTGGACTAAATGAGCTTGGATGGATCTGAAATTTTTATGGTCAATCAAGTATATTACAAGGTACATCCTGGACAAATCTCAGAATTTTCTACTAAAGGGATCTCCAGTTAAAATTCTCAACAATTTAGAGTTTGGAGAATTAATTCTGGAGAACTAAAGGTTTTCATAGAGTCAAACTCGTTTTGCTGGAAAGTACTCAGAGATCTGAATCCAACAAAATTTGGTTCACTCGATTTGGACAATTCTAGCCCAAGTTATGGGCTTTTAAAGTTTTGTAGGGAAAACTGGAAAATCCACTCGGTTTATTTAACATACTGTCAACCGGGACCCACAAAAAAGTGCCATCTTCAACCTCCCGCCGGCGCCCGAGCGCGCGCCGGACAGCTGCACTGGCGCGGCCCGTTCTCCGGCTACGGTGGACAATTTTTGGTGATCTTTCGTGCTACACGCTCATTGGACCAAGCCCTAGCGGCCACAAAGGTTGTGCAGCACGCCATCAACAGAAAACCGGTCGGCATCGAAGCTCGAGGAAGGTGATGGTGCACTCAAACCCCGTGGAAAACGACCGGAGCTATGAGCTCAATGGCGACCCGAGCCATTTTGGTCGGCGGCGGCGAGTTTGTGCTGCTCAGCTCGTCGGATGGAGGTTTCTTCGTGGTTTTTGGTTAGGGTGGTCGTAAAGGGCCCTAGTTGCTATAGCTAGACCATTTTTGGGAAAGATCAACCATGCTAAACGAATTTTCCGTTTTGGTGTACTTCGGTTCTTCACGGAAATCATCGGAAAGCGTCAAATTATGGCTAGTCGGCATGATGAACGAGCTAGGGGGTTCAGGAGGAGCTACTAGACTTCGATGCTAACCTCTGTGAGCAGTTGGTTGCGCCGGAGGAGCTCGGAGCTGTCCGGGCAATGGTGTTTAGTCGGAGGCGCGTCGGGATGAACAGGGGACGTCAAAACGCCTCGGTGAAGCTCGAAGGAAGCCGATCACGCGCTGCTGAGGGATAGAGCACATCGAGTGAAGGTCAGCGGTTCCATTTTGTAACACCCTCAAATTCATTTCCATGTGTTGCATACATTTTTCATATAGAGAAACATTATAAAAGAAGTAGAAATGGAGAAAAGAACCATATAAATGGAGAAGGAATCACAAAAATGATGGGTAATGGGAAAAAAGATAGCTGAAATGAGCCAATTCCAATTTGTCGAAGTGCGCAGTCGACACTTCCCCGGCCCCGCTAGACACGTGGCGCCTTCAGAGCTCACCCATGTGGAAGGGGTGAGGTCCGGCCTCGCTGGACACGTGGCACCCTCGGAGCTCGCCTCTGAAGAGAAGGGAGGTTCGGCCCCGCTGGACACGTGGCGTCTTCGGAGCTCGCCTCTGCGGAGGGGGCGAGGCCCGGCTCCGCTGGCCACGTGGCAGGCCCGGAGCTCGCCTCTGAGGAGAGGGGAGGCCTGGCCTCGCTGAAAACGTGGCGCCTTCGGAGCTCACCCCTGCAGAGGGGGAGAGGTCCTTAGGCGGTTTTTCTCCTGTGCGCGGGGGTACCCGGTACTGAGGGTACCAACACAATTTTCCCAAAATTTTCCCCATATTTGGGGGGATAAAATCCCCATGGCCACTGCACCTAACTGAGAAGATAAGTTTGTTGAGGCCCAAAATTGAGTTGGACTCTTATTTGAGCTCCAATTGGAGTAGGACTCTCCCTTTTTCCCCCTTCTAAATATAACCCCCACCCCCTGGCTGAAATCTTCTCTATTTTGGACGTCCCACCCTTGCTGCCAAGCCCCCTTCCTCGCTGCCAAGTCGCCAACCCCCCCCCCCCCTGCCGGAATTTGGCCGCCGTCGAGCCCAGTCACGCCTCGCCGTTGCCGGAAAAGAGCCAACGATCTGTCCTGCCCTAATCTTCCATAGAAAAGTTCCCCGCAGCTGCCATTGCTAGGAGAAAGGCCCTGCCACCAAAAGGAAGTGAGGTAGGTCTTCATTACCATCTTACGACGTCGTCACTGTTTCTACGCATCCGTTTTCTTCGCTCCCTTTGAATAAAAACTTTTTCGTGTGGACAGATCACGTTTTGATCGGTTTTTGATGGTGGAATTGATCTAGATCTTGAGTCAAGATCATCACCACGTCCACACTTGATCCCTACACCCTTGTTCATCATAAAACCCCATGAAAGCCCATTAAAACATGCAAGAACACGTACAAACTGGTTTAATAAAACATCACCATAGGATTTGCATTCATCTACACCATTGCATCTTGAGTAAAGTTTGTGCATGGTGTTTGATTGCTGTAAATTTTGCATGTGCGTGGTCGTGAGTAGAAGGACAAGCTCAGGAAGCCATCTACGAAGAACTACAACACCAAGACTTCGAGACGCCTGAGCAACAAGAGCCACGGAAGCAAGGCAAGTGCCCCTTGACCATATTGATCCCATGTTTTGAAACTGTTTTGTTTGCGAAAACTCGTATGCTTGAGTCAACTTGATGGGACACCCTTTTATAGGAGTTTACTAGTTTTGTTGTTCATCCTTGTCGCCGGGAAAGTTGATGAGTCGGGTATGGTCGTTTTTGCCTTTTTGCTTCGCTTAATCTACGGGATACGGGAAGTTGAATTAAAACAAGTCTAGCTACTGCATTCATATGAATAATGATGATGAGAACTTGATGATGTTAATGAGCATGGAATCAGGGAGATCTAGGCAAGCTTGGTTCGTGGATGTTGCTGAATGAGATGGTGGTTTACTTGCCGTAGATCTAAGGATTGGTTCATGCCAGCACATGCCAGGAAAACAGTGCCACCACAAGGCCAAATATGGGTGTGGCTTAGCTGACTAATTAGGTGTGTTGATAGCTTGTTATGGACCGTGGATGGCGCGGGGAATGGGAGTCGAGAGGGACTGCCCTGGGAACTGCATGGCACAAGAGGGGGCCCGTGGATGGAAGAATGGTGATTCGAGCCTGCCGGTGAAACCTTAGTGAGTCCATACATCTAGTAGCCCCTTGTAAAGGCTATTTTGTGATCTCTTGGCCATACACCGACGGTTGTGTACTGGTATAATGAAGGTTCTGCAGTCGCCGATGGGTGACGAAATCACAAACTTGTGAGTAAAGTGGTGCCACCTCTGCAGAGTATAAAACTATCATGATAGCCGTGCTTACGGTCACAAGCACCTGGCCAACTCACATGATTAGAAGGGAAAAACTTGGGATGGATATTCGGTATGGTTATGGTATGGTCATTGGGATTGGTTTTGGGACTGTTTTGAGTCATGAAAATAAGTTTGGCTTCGGTTATATGAATATGAGATGGTTGAATATTTATGAGCATGAGATGAATTTGAGAAAGACTAATGGCTGGTTGAGACTTGATAAATGGTGAATTATGATGAGGAATGTTGCTGATATAACATCGTTATGATGGGATTTAACTCACCTAGAAATAGTTGCTGTTTTTATCATGTTTGTGAAATAAAATTTGCTTGCTGCAATGAGCCCTTTTATTCCATACCTTGTTGTAAGCTACATGTCATACTTTTCCCGCACTTGCTGAGTACGACATGTACTCACCCTTGCATTATCACATAAACATCAGCAACAGGAGAAGAGTAATTCGAGGACCATGTGGAGTACTAGGCGTGCGAACTACCGTCAACATGCCTGTGGAGTTGAAGATGGAGGCTGCTGCTATTTAGTTATTTCCGCTGTCGTTTAGAGACTTCCGCTACAAGAATAAGATAGACAATCATGAGTGAGACAATTAGTCGATGTAATAAAGTACTTAAACACTACTTATTCGTGGTTATATTCTGAATTCAGTTTGTGGATTACATGTGCATGTGTGATGAACATCCTGGGCACACATATGCATTAACTTGGTTCTATTTTCGAAACCGGGTGTCACAGATTGGTATCAGAGCCACGTTGACCGTAGGACGCAAGCCTAGGTAGAAGGGACACTCTAAAACACATAGGCACACCCCTCTAAACTGCTATTTTCGAAAATTGCTTGCTTCTGCACTTTACTTGTCAATTCAGCCACTGCAAACTGCTATTTTCAGCCCCTCTTTTCTCTTCGTTTGAACAGCAACACTTTTGCTTTCTTGCTTCATAGCTTCTGAAGTTTTGAAGCTATTTTCTTCCTTCTCTAAAGTTTCTGATGTCTTATTTAGAAATGCTGGTCACTAGGAGCACATCACGCATGATAACTCATCCACCACCACTTGGGAGTGTACTTAACCCCATTGAGTTGTGCGATGGACCATATTGGGAGGAGGTGAAGATGGAACCTCATGATGAAGATGAATTCAATAGCTCTATGCATGAGGAAGAGGACCCCTAAGAGGTGGAACCATTCGAAGATAACATGGAGGATGATCCACAAGAACGGCATTGGTACGCACCTCAGGAGGAGTTTCACGCGGGCTTACACCCCGTGGAGCCTCATGAAGCTATGACGGGAGGATATGAACCCGAGGAGGAGCCACCCCTTGCTGAGACCAATAATGAAGGTGATGAATGGGCCAACCATTCAGTTCAAGAATTTTGGTCCGACGGAACGGAAGGAGGACACATATCCAAGGAGCTCAAAGAGTTTCTGGATTGCTGCAGCCTATACCCGGAATATCTTCTCTAGACAGTCTCTCGTCTCGGACATGAAGAGTGGAAGGCTGAAGTAACCATCCTATCTAACAATAGGGTTGTCACTCGGCACTTCGCACCCACATGGAGAGCTACAAGGGCAGAAGCTATCGATGCTGCTGCATGGGAAGCACTCACCAGACTGTGCTACGCCTTCCATGAGCAGCTTGAGAATACTACCTTTGAGCTGCACCCGTATCGGAGGAGTGGTACACGGGAGATCATTGGACCCCATGTAACAACTCTTTCCAACCCACAAGCTGCTGACAAGTCTCAGAGGTTGCTCGTGGAGTTAGGAAACCGCTAGGCAAGTGCACAAGAAGAGATCCGTTACCTCCGCAAGAAGCTGTATTTGCTGGAGAAACAAGAGGAGACTCGTGCCAACGCGGGAGCAAACGGAGCACCAGCGTCATCTATCCCTACATGGACAGCCGACTCACCATGGCATGCACCCATGTATGGACCACCCCCGTCACACGGCGAGAACAACACCAGTTCTCATGATTAAGTCTAGGTTTCCCAATTGAATAAAGTTGTAATAGCAGCGTTTGGATCGGAGTAGCTTGAATGAGAGTGGTGTTGAATTTTTGTGATGATTGCTTGTGTTTATGTGCCGATGTGAGTTGTGGGATGCTTCGGCAATGTCCACATCCACACATAGTAGAGAGATGTGAGATGCTTTGGCACTTGTTCACATCCTCATATAGGCTGAAATTAATAAAAGAAGTTGCTTAGTTCATACACTTTGATGCATATAGTTGGGAAATCACTTCTTTCAATTCTGAATTCTATTCTGAGGGTAAGCATTAAATTAAGGGGGGTAGACTTTCTCGCCAACCTTATCGTCTTGGATTCCCAACGGATCGACATAATACTTGGAATGGACTAGTTAAGCAAGCACAACAGTGTGATTCAATGTGCTGAGAGGAGCGCGCAGTTGACAAATGAGCACAGTACTTGTATTGAGTTCGAGTCCGCCACAACCAGCAACCGAGAAGGCAGCGCTGAACCACGTCGAAGAAGCAACATTGGAAAGCATTCCGGTGGTTCAAGAATTTTCAGATGTGTTCCCGAAAGAACTTCCAGGTATGCCACCTGACCGGGACATTGAAATTGCCATTGATTTAGTACCATGAACTGCACCTATAGCAAAGAGGCCGTATAGGATGCCCGCTAATGAACTAGTGGATCTCAAGAAGCAAATTCAGGAGCAGCTAGAAAAGGGTTTTATACGCCCAAGCTCGTCACCATGGGGAGCCCCCATGCTCTTCGTAGACAAGAAGGATGGGACCCAAAGGATGTGTGTGGATTATAGGTCTCTCAATAAGGTGACGATCAAGAATAAATACTGGCTGCCCCGTATAGAGGACCTGTTCAACCAAATGAAAGGTGCTCGAATTTTCTCTAAGATTGATCTTCGGTCGGGATACTTCCAGCTGAAGATTAAGCCCTCCGACATACCCAAGACTGCATTTCGAACACGGTATGGTTCGTATGAATATACCGTTATGTCTTTTGGCTTAACGAATGCACCCGCATACTTTATGTACCTCATGAATAAGGTCTTCATGGAGTACTTGCACAAGTTCGTCATGGTTTTCATCGACGATATCATGGTGTATTCGAAAAGCGAGGAAGAATATGAAGAACACTTGAGATTGATGTTGCAGAAACTGTGAGAGCATCAATTGTATGCCAAGTTCAGCAAGTGTCAATTTTGGATAAAGGAGATATCGTTCCTAAGCCACATCATCCCCGAGGGAGGAGTATCGGTTGATCCCGGAAAAGTAGGAGATGTTTTAAAGTGGAACCAACCGCAGAATCGAAGCCTATGACTGAATTGCTAATGAAGGGAAAAAAATTTCAGTGGACACCAGTGTGCCAAGAAAGCTTTGAGGAGCTCAAGAAAAGACTAACCACAGCGCTGGTTTTGGTATTGCCGGACGTGAGCAAGAGCTTCGGCATATATTGTGACGCATCAAGACAAGGGCTTGGATGTGTGCTCATGCAAGAAGGAAAAGTGGTAGCCTATGCACCGAGATAACTAAAGAAACACGAGCTGAATTACCCCACATATGACTTGGAACTTGCAGCCGTGGTACATGCATTGAAGATTTGGAGGCATTATATCCTTGGCCACCAATGTGAGATCTATACGGACCACAAAAGCCTCAAATATATATTCACGCAAACAGATCTGAATTTGAGGCAACGTTGATGGTTGGAACTTATCAAGGATTATGATGTTGGAATCAACTATCACCCTGGAAAGGCCAATGTAGTAGCTGATGCATTGAGTCGAAAGGGAGCATGTCGCCAACTCACGGTTCGGGAGCTGCCGCCCGAGCTGCGCAAGGAGTTCGAACGGTTACATCTCGGGTTCTTGAACGAGATGGAAGTGATAGAACTCAACTCTTCACTGGAACAAGAGATAAGATATGGCCAAGCAACGGATGAGGAAATCAAGGAAATCAAGGAAAGAATCCGACAAGGCATAGAAAAGGATTTCAAGGAAGACGAGAAGGGCACGCTTTGGTTAGGGAAAAGAATTTGTGTGCCTAACATGAAGCACATCCATGACACGATATTAAAGGAGACACATGACTCACCTTATTCCATACATCCCGACTGTACAAAGATGTACAAGGACCTGAAAACTTGCTATTGGTGGGATGGTATGAAAAGGGACATAGCTGAATATGTTGCCTTATGCGACACGTGCCAATGGGTGAAGGCTGAACATCAAAGACCCGCTGGACTGTTTCAGCCACTGAAAGTATCTGAGTGGAAGTGGGAAGACATCAGCATGGATTTCATTGTCAGATTGCCACGTACTCGGTCGGGTTACGACTCCATTTGGGTTATTGTGGACCGATTGACGAAAACAGCCCATTTCCTTCCTGTTAGAACCACGTACCGCGTCGCAAAACTAGCCGAGCTGTATATGGAGAAAATCGTGTGTCGCCATGGAGTTCCGAAGAGGATAGTTTCAGATCGGGGTTCTCAATTTACCTCTAGGTCCTGGAAGAAGCTGCATGAAGCCATGGGTACACGGCTGAATTTCAGCTCCGCTTATCACCTGCAAACTGACGGGCAAACTGAGAGGACAAATCAAATTTTGGAAGACATGTTGAGAGCTTGCGCCTTGAAACATGGGCACATTTGGGATAGGAGCTTGCTGTATGCTGAATTATCATACAACAACAGCTATCAAGCCAGCTTGAAGATGTCACCTTTCGAAGCATTGTATGGTAGACGGGGTAGAACGCCGCTGTTCTGGAATGAGACCGGAGAGAGCCAAGTGTTTGGACCCGGAGTGCTGCAAGATGCCGAAAAGCAAGTCCAAATGATACGAGAAAATTTGAAGGCTGCTCAGTCACGACAAAAGGTTATGCGGACAATAGGCGAAGAAGATTGACCTTCGAAGTAGGAGACTTCGTGTACCTTAAGGTATCGCCTATCCGAGGCCAACGACGGTTCAACGTCAAGGGCAAATTAGCACCTCGCTACATCGGGCCATTTAGGATTTTGGGCAAGCGAGGAGAAGTAGCCTATCAACTAGAGCTGCCAATGCACCTCTCCGACGTACACGACGTGTTTCACGTATCCCAACTCAAGAAGTTCTTAAGAGTACTGGAAGAACAAGTACCGATGGATGAGCTCGAGCTTCAAGAGGATCTGACCTATGTGGAGCACCCCATCCAAATTTTGGACGTGATGGAAAGGGTCATGAGGAACAAAGTGATTTGTTGGTGCAAGGTACAGTGGAGCCATCACACGGAAGCCGAAACTACATGGGAGCGTGAGGAAGACCTCAAGGCAGAATTCACTCATCTATTCTCTACTCTATCGAATCTCGAGGGCGAGATTCAGTTTAAGGGGGTAGGTTTGTAACACCCTAAAATTCATTTCCATGCATTGCATACATTTTTCATATAGAGAAACATTATAAAAGAAGTAGAAATGGAGAAAAGAACCGTATAAATGGAGAAGGAATCATAAAAATGATGGGGAATGGGAAAAAAGATAGCTGAAATGAGCCAATTCCAATTTTTCAAAGTGCACTGTCGACACTTCCCCGGCCCCGCTGGATACGTGGCGCCTTCGGAGCTCACCCCTGCGGAAGGGGTGAGGTCCGGCCTCGCTGGACATGAGGCGCCCTCGGAGCTCGCCTCTGAAGCGAAGGGAGGTCCGACCCTGCTGGACACGTGGCGCCTTCGGAGCTCGCCCCTGCGGAGGGGGCGAGGCCCGGCTCCGCTGGCTGCGTGGTAGGCCCGGAGCTCGCCTCTGAGGAGAGGGGAGGCCTGGCCTCGCTGGACACTTGGCGCCTTCAGAGCTCACCCCTGCAGAGGGGGCGAGGTCCTTAGGCGGTTTTTCTCCTGTGTGCGGGGGTACCCGGTACTGAGGGTACCGACACAATTTTCCCAAAATTTTCCCCACATTTGGGGGGATAAAATCCCCAAGGCTGCCGCACCTAACTGAAAAGATAAGTTTGTTGAGGTCCAAAATTGAGTTGGACTCTTATTTGAGCTCCAATTGGAGTAGGACTCTCCCTTTTCCCCCTTATAAATATAACCCCCACCCCCTGGCCGAAATCCTCTCTATTTTGGATGCCCCCCCCCCCTGCTGCCAAGCCCCCTTACTCGCTGCCAAGTCACCAAGTCCCCCCCCCCCTTGCCGGAGTTTTGCCGCCGCCGAGCCCCGTCACGCCTCGCTGTCACCGGAAAAGAGCCGACGATCTGTCCTGCCCTAATCTTCCATAGAAAACATCCCCGCTGGTGCCATTGCTAGGAGGAAGGCCCTGCCACCAAAGGGAATTGAGGTAGGTCTTCATTACGATCTTACGACGTTGTCGCTTTTTCTACGCATCCGTTTTCTTCGCTCCCTTCGAACAGAAACTTTTTCGTGTGGACAGATCACGTTTTGATCGGTTTTTGATGGTGGAATTGATCTAGATCTTGAGTCAAGATCATCACCACGTCCACACTTGATCCCTACACCCTTGTTCATCATAAAACCCCATGAAAGCCCATTAAAACATGCAAGAACACGTACAAACTGGTTTAATAAAACAGCACCATAGGATTTGCATTCATCTACACCATTGCATCTTTAGTAAAGTTTGTGCATGATGTTTGATTGCTGTAAATTTTGTATGTGCGTGGTCGTGAGTAGAAGGACAAGCTCAGTGTGACGCCCTCGTTTCTGTAGAACATAGAACCCTGAACTGATGCGTATGTGTGCCCAGGATGTTCATCACACATACACATATAACTCACAAACTGAATTCAGAATATATATAACCACGAATAACAGGGTCTATTACAAAGTCTCATGAGTCTTTGGACTCATTCTAGCAGCGGAAATCTTAATCTAGCAGCGGAAGTCTTATTCTAGCAGCGGAAGTCTTCCAAACTATAGCGGAAGCAATCTAAGCAGCAGCAGCGGCTCCATCTCTACTCCACAGGTAGGGTTGAGGACAGATTACACGCCTAAGGCTCCACTTGGTCTTCATAGTACTCCTCTCCTGTTGCTGATGATGAAGTAATAATGCAAGTTTGAGTACATGATGTACTCAGCAAGTGCGGGAAAACATGATATGTAGGCTCACAACAAGGCAGGTATAAAAAGGCTCATTGCATAAAGCAAAGTTTATTTCTCAAAACCACGATAAAAACAGCAACTTAGCTTTAAGTGAATGTAATCCCAACATGTATTTAAACATTAACATACCTCCATCATGATCCATCCCTTTTCATGTCTCAACCAGACATTAATCTTTCTCAACTTTGCTCATGAATACCATCTCGTATTCACTACCATCTCATGAATACCATCTCGTATTCACTACCATTCATCTCATATTCAATTTCCGTCTCATACTGAGACCCAATCCCATTTCCATGACTCAACAGTCATGCAATCAATTTCATTACCCGGACTCAACAGTCCTGAAAACCAAAACCACCGACCAAACCATAATCAAAACGAAACCATCCAAAACCTCGCTCTTTTTCACAGAGACGAGCCCCGAGCCTGCCACGTAGCCAGTTAGCGGTGGACCTCTCCCCCTCTGAAGGGATGAGCTCCGAACGTGCCACAGGCCAGCGAGCCGCGGGAATTGTCTTCGGCGCTCTCGATGAACTGGATTGGGCTCTTTCTGGCTATCTTTTTAATATTTTCTCTATTTCTACTTATTTTAAATTTTTTTCTCTATATAAAATATGAATATATGCATAAATAAAAAATGAGGGTGTCACACTCAGGAAGCCATCTACGAAGAACTACAACACCAAGACTTCGAGACGCCTGAGCAACAAGAGCCACGGGAGTAAGGCAAGTGCCCCTTGACCACATTGATCCCATGTTTTGAAACTGTTTTGTTTGCGAAAACTCGTATGCTTGAGTCAACTTGATGGGACACCCTTTTATAGGAGTTTACTAGTTTTGTTAACCACCCTTGTCGCGGGAAAGTTGATGAGTCGGGTATGGTCGTTTTTGCCTTTTTGCTTCGCTTAATCTACGGGATACGGGAAGTTGAATTAAAATAAGTCTACCTACTGCACTCATATGAATAATTATGATGAGAACTTGATGATGTTAATGAGCATGGAATCGGGGAGATCTAGGCAAGCTTGGTTTGTGGATGTTGCTGAATGAGATTGTGACTTACTTGCCGTAGATCTAAGGACCGGTTCATGCCAGCACATGCAAGGAAAATAGTGCCACCACAAGGCCAAATACGGGTGCGGCTTAGCTGACTAATTAGGTGTGTTGCTAGCTTGTTATGGACCGTTGGATGGCGCGGGGAATGGGAATCAAGAGGGACTGCCCTGGGAACTGCATGACACAAGAGGGGGCCCGTGGGTGGGAGAATGGTGATTCAAGCCTGCCGGTGAAACCTCAGTGGGTCCGTACATGTAGTAGCCCCTTTGTAAAGGCTATTTTGTGATCTCTTGGCCATACACCGACGCTTGTGTACTGGTATAATGGAGGTTCTGCAGTCGCCGACGGGTGACAAAATCACGAACTTGTGGGTAAAGTGGTGCCACCTCTGCAGAGTGTAAAACTATCATGATAGCCGTGCCTACGGTCACAAGCACCTGGCCAACTCACATGATTAGAAGGGAAAAACTTGGGATGGATATTCGGTATGGTTATGGTATGGTCATTGGGATTGGTTTTGGGACTGTTTTGAGTCATGAAAATAAGTTTGGCTTTGGATATATGAATATGAGATGGTTACGAATATTTATGAGCATGAGATGAATTTGAGAAAGATTAATGGATGGTTAAGACTTGATAAATGGTGAATTATGATGAAGGAATGTTGCTGATATAACATCGTTATGATGGGATTAAACTTACCTAGAAATAGTTGCTGTTTTTATCATGTTTGTGAAATAAAATTTGCTTGCTGCAATGAGCCCTTTTATTCCATACCTTGTTATAAGCTACATGTCATACTTTTCCCGCACTTGCTGAGTACGACATGTACTCACCCTTGCATTGTCACATAAACATCAGCAACAGGAGAAGAGTACTTCGAGGACCATGTGGAGTACTAGGCGTGCGAACTACCGTCAACATGCCTGTGGAGTTGAAGATGGAGCCTGCTGCTATTTAGTTATTTCCGCTGTCGTTTGGAGACTTCCGCTGCAAGAATAAGATAGCCAATCATGAGTGAGACAATTAGTCGATGTAATAAAGTACTTAAACACTATTTATTTGTGGTTATATTCTAAATTCAGTTTGTGGATTACATGTGTATGTGTGATGAACATCCTGGGCACACATATGCATTAACTTGGTTCTGTTTTCGGAACCGGGTGTCACACGTTTCTGGCCTAAGCTCGCGGTGACACCTTCGGTTTTGGCCGCTCGATGGTGAAGGTGGGAGCTCGGGTGGTGCGGCGAGGTATAGCGCAGTTTCTGTGCGGGAGAACGACGAAGCAGTGAAGAAATTGTCTTTGGGCTGTCCTGGGTGAAGATACGGAGGCTAGCCGCGAGTGCTCGACATCCAGGACCTGAGAACAGGAGGTGGCGTCGGCTATGCGCTGTGGCGGTCGCGCGCAGAAAAACGGGCACCCAAGTTCAGTCGGTTTGGAACACTCATGTGACTGACAGGAGGGACCCACTTCTCCAAATTTTCTCCAAAAACTTGAATTCTTACTGCTCTTAATCTTGGGGACTCAAATGCCCTTGGTGATTTCATCAATTCACCCAATGCCCAATTGAATTTGAATAGTTCAAGGTGTGACATTGTTTATATGAATTTGCAGCACATGTGAAGTTGAAATTCAAATTTGATTTGAATTTAGTCAAAGTAGCTCATCTCAAGATCAACTCCAAATGGAGTGAAAATTGGTATGTGAGCTAATAAAAATGTGCTGAGTATGAATATGAATCCCACTTTTGAATTTATGGGATGAAAGGAGTTTGAATTAGAATTGTTTAAACTAGCCTTTTAATGATGGTACCCAAAAGTACCTCAAATGGGTTTGGATTTGGGTGAAATTTGGCATGAGCATCCCTAACAAATTTTACGAGTTAATAATGTGCTCAGTCCCTATATGATTCATGTGGGAAATACCACTTTTGCATTTTGTGAGTTCATCTCCTAATAAATCTATTTACGGTGGTTACTTGCTATTCAAATGTGTTCATGTGACCACCACAAATGAGGTGAGGTGTGGGTGTGATGAACACTTTTAGCAAGTGAAAAACTTGGGCCCTTACATTCCTCCCCCTTAAAAGAATCTTATCCGGGGATTATAAGGTAAAAATGAGAGAGAGTATGGTGGAAAATTACCGGAGGTGCAACGTCAAAAAGTCCGGGTAGATGGCGCGAAGAAATCCTTTGCTCTCCCATGTCGCTTCATCCTTGGAGTGATTACTCCATAAAACTTTATAGAACCACAACGTAAAGTTGCGTGTGGTTCGGGCCTTCTAGTCAATGATCTGAATTGGTTCCTCCTGATACGTGAGATCCGGTTTTAGTTCCTCGATATCTCCCAGCTGAACAGTGGTTGAAAACTTGAGGCACTTCCTCAGCTGAGAAATGTGGAAGATGCCGTGCACACCAGAGAGTGTCACTGGTAATTCCAGCCGGTATGCAACAGATCCGCATCTTTCCAGAACCTGGAATGGACCGATGATCGGGGTGCCAACTTCCCTCTGCCCCCGAATCTGTTAACACCCTTCATCGGAGACACACGTAGATACACGTGATCCCCAACCTCGAATTGCAGAGGGTGTCTTATCCGGTCCGCATATTGTTTTTTTTGGGATTGGGCGGCTTTTACGTTCGCTTGAATCAGCCGAACTTGTTCTTCTGCATTGTTGACAAGATCAATCCTGAAGGTGACCCTTTCGCCAGATTCACACCAATTCAGCGGTGTGCGGCATTTTCTTCCGTATAGCGCCTCGTAAAGCGCCATCTTGATGCTGGCCTGGTATCCATTATTGTACGAGAACTCAGCTAACGGTAAGTGATCATCCCAATTCTTACCGTGCTTGATAGCACAAGCTCGTAACATGTCTTCTAGGATTTGATTTACCCGCTCGGTTTGCCCATCCGTCGGCGGGTGGTACGCTGAACTACGGATCAGCTTCATACCCAATGCAGCATGTAACTGCTCCAAAAAACGAGAAACAAATAATGTGCCCCGATCTGACATAATAGTGCGGGGTACGCCGTATAAGCAAAGAATTCGTGAGATGTACAGTTCAGCATACTTCTTGGCGTTGTAGTTGGTATTGACCGGGATAAAATGGGCAACCTTTGTGAGCCGGTCGACGATGACCCACACTGAATCATGTTTCTGAAATATGGTGGGTAAATCGACGATGAAATCCATGCTCACATACTGCCACTTCCAGGCAGGAATGCCTAGCGGTTTCATCAGTCCCAGTTTCTTCATGTGACCAGCCTTAATCCTCCGGCATGTATCACACTCGAACACGTATTTCACGATCTCCAGCTTCATCCGTGTCCACCAAAATTTGCCTCTGAGTTCTTGATACATCTTGTTGCAGCTGGGGTGAATAGAAAACTTTGACAAGTGAGCCTCATCAAAGATTTTCTTCCATAACTCTGGGTTACGAGGTACGACTATCCTGCTCTTGAACCACAGGATACCGTCTCTGTCCTTCCGGAAACATTTTAGTTCCCCACTGTTTACACGTCTCCGCAAATGTGACATACCCTTGTCATGTTTCTGGGCTAGCGCTATCTCTTCACGCATGGTGGAGATAAGGGCTAAGTTGTATAGAGCTCCATGAGGAACCACATACAATAGTGGCTGGCTCTCTTCCATCGGGGTGATGGTCAGATTAAGAACGTGTGACTTGCGACTCAGCGCATCCGCCACCACGTTTGCCTTGTCTGGGTGATAATGGATTTCTATTTCATAATATTTTATAAGCTCATGTTCAACTCCTTCTGAGTGAATATGTACTTGAGGCTTTTGTGGTCGGTATATAAATGTACGAGGTTAACGAGTAGGTAGTGCCTCCACATTTTGAGTGCGAGTACCACGGCAGCAAGTTCTAAGTCATGAGTTGGATAGTTTTGCTCATGATTCCAAAGCTGCTGTGATCCATACGCAACCACCCTTCAGTCTTTCATCAGCACACATCTGAGCCCAACGCCAGATGCATCGCAGTACACATCGAACGGTTTTGTTGTGTCTAGCTGCGCCAAAACCGGTGCTGATGTTAGGTGCTTCACTAAAGCCTTGAATTCTGCTTCACATGCTGGACTCCAAACATATTTGGTAGCCTTCTTCAGCAGCTCGGTCATAGGCTTGGCAATCTTCGAGAAGTTCGGAATGAACCTCCGATAATATCCCGCGTCCGAGGAAACCTCGTACCTCGAGGACAGACCTCGGGGACTTCCAATTCAGCACTTGTGTAATCTTGCTTGGGTCTACAGCGATGCCCTCCGCTGATATGATATGCCCGAGGAAAGGTACTTGCAATATCCAGAATTCGCACTTGCTGAATTTCGCGTATAGCTTGTGATCTCGCAGCCGTTGCAAGACTATACGCAGATGCTTTTCGTGTTCTTCCTCCAACTTGGAATAAACCAGGATATCGTCGATGAAGACCATGACAAACTTGTCCAGCTCCGACATGAATACCGAGTTCATCAAATACATGAAATGAGCTGGAGCGTTGATGAGGCCAAAGGACATGACCAGGTACTCATAAAGCCCATACCTCGTCGAGAAAGCCGTCTTCGGAATATCCTCAGCCCGTATCTTATTCTGGTGGTACCCTGATCTTAAATCCATCTTGGAAAATATCTTTGCTTCGACCAACTGATCAAACAACATGTCGATCCATGGCAATGGGTACTTGTTCTTGATCATAACGGCGTTTAGTGTATGATAGTCCATGCAAAGCTGCAACATTTCATATTTGTTCTTCACAAATAATGCCGAACAGCCCCATGGCGAGGAGCTCGTCCTAATAAACCCATTTTTCCAGCAAGTCTGTCAACTGCATTTTTAATTCTACCAATTCTTTGGTGCCATCTTGTACGGCCTTCGGGATATTGGCATTGTTCCCGGTGCAAGTTCAATCTTGAACTCCACCTCTCGGTATGGTGGCATACCCGGTAAATCATACGGGAACACGTCAGGGAACTCACGGACTACTGAAATATCTCCCAATCTGATTGTGGTGGATTGGTATACATCTGGAAGTTTTATTTCTGGACTGTCCAGAAATAATGAATGAGACTCGTGCATCTCCGGATGCAAATGCACAACTCATAGGACGGTGTCTAAAACAGCACCATGGCGGGTTAACCACGACATCCCTAAGATGACATCGACCTTTTGTCCCTCCAAAGCTATTTGAGACGTAGGGTATACTCTACCCCCTTGGCACAATGGTGCTTTTTGAACCATCATGCTTGCTGGAATTTTACCACCCGATGAACAAATCAAATATGGACTCTCAGTGGGTAGTATTTGCATACTGTGCTTAGCAATATAAACTTGACTAATGAAATTATGTGTGGCACCCGAATCAAATAAAACTATGGCGGGATGTTTGTGGAGTTGGAACATACCTGCAAGTATGGGTTCTCCCTCTAGCACGTCCTCTAGGGTGAGTTGGTGGGCGGTGCCAGGCTTAGGGTTTGCCCACAGTGCATTAACGGGATTCTGGGGCCGATTCCTCCCCGGAAACTGTGGTGCCACTCCGCTGCCTTGCTTCTCGGGGCAGTTGTTGGCAAAATGTCCCTGGCGACCACACTTGAAACATGTGGTCGATGGCTGACCGGTGCTTGGAGGACGAAAACCCGGCATGCGCTGCTGAGGTGCAAACGCACGCGGCATCGCCCGCTGCTGTTGTTGTTGCTGCGGAGGTGCTGGTAAAGCCGGTCGGAACGCCAGCTGTAGATACGGCCGATTGCGATATTGCATCGGTCTCTGTGGTGGCCGCCAGCGTTGACCTGATGGTGAGTGGTACACCATTCGATATTTTTGGGGAGGACCACCTCCCTCTCCGCTGCTCTGCGTTGCGCTGTGCTTCTTCTCCGCTGCCGCCAACTCCTTGCCGGAGTCCTCCTGTACAATCGCAGCATCAATCATATCATTGAGGCTGCCGCGATTGAACATCACCAGATTGTCCTTCAGGAGCGGATTCAGCCCCTGGTAGAAGTAGTCCCGCCTCTTCTCGTCGGTATCAGCATGATACGACGCATAGAGGGCGAGATCGTTGAACACACGGGCATACTCCAGTGCGTTCCTATTTTCTTGCTGCAGGTGGAGGAATTCTTGCGTCTTCCTCTTCATAAGACCTGGCAGTATATGATAGGCCCTGAAGGCCGCCCGGAACTCTGCCTAGGTCAGCACTCTCTCGTTGGGTTGCGAGGCGCAAAAGGTCACCCACCAAGCGCTCACAGACCCCTGAAGTTGCTGGGCCGTGAACTGTGTCTTCCGCTGCTCACTAACTTGGAGCAGCCTGAATTTTATCTCCATCGTGCGGAGCCAGTTGTCCGCATCGATGGGTTCATCCACCCTTGAGAATACCGGGGGATGCGTCGCAAGGAAATCCGAGTAGGAACTTTGCTGTCGTTCCTCTCGGTCTTGACGCCTCTCAGGTCAAGACGTATTTGCAATCAGAGTTTACAGCAACTCGGTGTACTGCTGGTGCGAGCCCAGCATGGCCGCAACAAGGTCTGCCAACGTGACCGCTGGCGGTGCTGGTGGCTGTGGTTGCTGCTGCTGCTGTCACGAGGATGTCTTGGGAGGCTGTTGGGAGGCCTCCCCCCCCTGACTTCAACCCCCAACCTCAGGGTTGGCACGAGTACGAGTTATTCTGAAATTCAAAACAGCAACGGTCAGCACATGTCATACTCAAAATTCCATGAGAACAGTATGGTAATGTAATGATGCATTGAGAACTTTGCACAACTTTCACATATATTGATAAAGAAAAAACTTTATACAAGATACATTATTCTCGGACTTCCGAGAAGTCGTGCTCATGTCGTCACTACATATACACACGCTACTGTCCACACGACATGTCGCTGTTACAAAAGTTATTACACACCACCCTCGTTGCCCTACTTGGCAATGGTAAACTCACTACTCGGAGTAGAATTCGACATCCTGCGAGTCTTCCTCCTCCGCTAGTCCTGCTGGTGGCTCAGGGTCCATGACCACCTCTTCAGGTTCAGGTTCCGACATCGCCGGGATACCCAAAACCACGGGTACTGCACCTACCATCGGTAGGCCTACTACCGGAGGTACGAGGTCCTGCAAAGCATGCACCTCGTTCATGGACTAGTTATAATCCTCCTCCCAGTTCTGCCCTCCTCAATAGCGTCATCACGCTCTTGAGTAAGGACCTCGTTCTGCTGGGTCAAGGCTTGGACCTGCTGCTGCAAAGCCGTGATGTCGACACGGCTTTTCTTTCACGCCTTCTTCAGACGACGCAACTAATTGTGCTGCTCATTCAGTCGCTTCGTCGGAAGCAGCACATTAAAGAATGCATTCTGAGCACTCTTGAAATGTTCACGGCAGCTGGTGCTCTCCTTGAGCTCCACTGCAAGTCGATCCATATGGACAGCTTGGCTGTCAATCACGTTCTTCCCTGCCGTCAAATGGAGGCTGAGGTTCGCCTCTGCGGGGTTATACCTTGGGCAACTCGGATCTGTCGCCGCAAAATATCTCTCCAACCACACGTGGTTAGCTCGTCCCTCCACTGGGACAAGCGTGTATGGAGTGCCCTCCATAGCTCTCACGTGTAGCTGGCAGAAACGTGACATGGTATCGCGGGCTGCCACTTGCCACATATCTTCCGGTTGTCTCCCTTTCACCGTGACGATGAACGGTGCCCAACCCGGTGGCGTAGGTCCTGTTGGAACATCGACATGGACAGTCCATATCTTGTTCCCCTCCTCGCCTTCTTCCTTGGCAAGGTAAGACCAGTTTCCCTTTTAACTTGATTTAGACCATGCTAAAGGCAAAATAAGTTCTGGAGCTCAACATAAGAGTTAAAGTTAACTTCAATAGCTTTCCAGAATGTATTTGTATGCCCTCATATTTGTGACACCCTCAATTTTGATTTCTGCATGCATTCATATTTTATATAGAGAACACATTTTAAAAGAATTAGAAACAGAGAAAGAATAAAAAAGATAGCCAAAAAGAGCCAAATCCAATCCACAGAGAGCGCCGAAGACAACTCCCGTGGCCCGCTGGCCACGTGGCGCCTTCGGAGCTAATCCCCGCAAAAAAGGGAGAGGTCCACCGCTAACTGGCTACGTGGCAAACTCGGGGCTCGTCTCTGCGAAAGGGGTGAGGTCCGACCCCGTGGGACACGTGTTGCCCCCGGAGCTAGCCTCTGCGAAGGAGCGAGGTCAGCCCGCAGGACATGTGTTGCCCTCAGAGCTAGTCACTGCAGAAGAAGGGAGGTCCGAAGCTGATGGAAACGTGTCGACCTCGGAGCTCACCTCCGGGAGGTACGACACTGTTGGACACGTGTCAACCTTGGAGCTCGCCTCCGAGATAAAAGGAAGTTTGGCGCTGTTAAGACACATGGCACTATCGGAGCCCACCTCCGAAGAGAGGGGAGGTCTGGCTCTGACACGTGGCACTTTCGGAGCTCACCTCTGAAGAGAGGGGAGGTCCGGCACTGACACGTGGTGTTCGCGGAGCTCGCCTCTGAGAGAGAGGGAGGTCCTGCCCGCTAGGACGCGTGGCGCACGTGGAGCTCACCTCTGAGGGAGATGGAGGTCCTGCCCGCATGACACGCGGCACAACCGGAGCCCGCATCTGCGTGAAAAGGGAAGCCCATGCCCCTGCCGGACACACGGAGCCTCTGGAGCTTATCACCGCGAAGGTGACGAGATCTAAAGCGGTTTTTGCTTCTGTACGTGCGGCATTACCGACACGGAAGGAAACCGACATGAATTCCACGTTGCTACCACACTAAATCAATTGAAGATAAGTTGTTAAGATTCAAAAACAATTTGAATATGACTCTTATTTGAATTCCGATCAGAGTAGGACTCTTCGTTTCCCTCTTATAAATAGAACCCGAAACAACCCCTTGGTCGTAACATCTTTTCTAAGCCGACAACTTAGAAGCCCTAGCCCCAAACTCGCCGAGCTAAACCCCTTCGCCGGAGTTTGACCACCGAAGAGACCGCCGACGAGCCCAGACACGATCGCCATCGCCGAGGAGAGCCGACAATCTGTTTTTTCTGGAGGAAAGACCCGAAGGAAGTAAGGTAAGTCTCCAATACCACCTTACAACATCATCGCAGTTTTCTTTGCATCTGTTCTTTGATCCTTTCAAACAGAAGCTTTTCCATGTGGACAGATCACGTGTTGATCGGTTTGATCTAGATCTTGTGACAAGATCATCGCCACGTCCACATTTACACCTTTATTCATCGTAAAACCCATGCAAGCCATGCAAGAGCACGTACAAACTAAACTGCATCATAGGATTAGCATGCATATGCATCATTGCATCTTGAGTAAAGTTTGTGCATGATAACTGATTGTCGTGAACCTTGTATGTGTGTGATCACGAATAGAGGAACAAGCTCAGGGAGCTGTCTACGAAGGATTTCAACACCAGGAATTTGAGATCCCAGAGCAACAGAAGCCGCAAGAACAAAGCAAGTGCCCCTTGACCAAATTGATCCCATGTTTTTGGAACTGTTTTGTTTACAAAAAGGTGTGTGTGCTTGAGTCAAACTTGATGGGAAACCCTTTCATAGGAGTTTACTAGTTTTGTTAACCACCCTTGTCGCCGGGACAGTTTATGAGTCGGGTATGGTCGTTTTACTTTTTGCTTCGCTGAGTCTACGGGATTATGGGAAGCGAGATAGAAGTGTCTAGCTACTGCCCTCATAATGATAATGAGAAACTGATGTTAATGAACATGAATGGGAGGGAGGTCTAGGCAAGATTGGTTTTGTGGATGAGGTAGAATGAGATGGTGGTTTACTTGCCGTAGATCTAAGGACCGGTTCATGCCAGCCATGCCAGGATAACAGTGCCACCACAAGGCTAAATATGGGTGTGGCTTAGCTGACTAATTAGGTAAGTTGCTAGATTGTTATGGACCGTGGAAGGCGCAGGGAACAAGTGAGGACTGCCCTGGGAACTGCATGGCACGAGAGGGGGCCCGTAGGTGGGAGAATTGGAGATTCTAACCTGCTGGTGAAACCTTAGTGAGTCCATACATCTAGTAGACCCTTTGTAAAGGCTATTTTGTGATCTCTTAGCCATACACCGATGGTTGTGTACTGGTATAATGGAGGTTCTGCAGTCGCCGACGGGTGATGAAATCACAAACTTGTGGGTAAAGTGGTGCAACCTCTGCAGAGTGTAAAACTATCATGATAGCCGAGCTTACGGTCACGAGCGCCTGGACAACTCACATGATTAGATGGGATGGTTATTGGGATGGTAATCGGTTGGTAATTGGTTTGGTTTTGGTCTTTGGAATTGGTTTCGGGACTGTTGAGTCCTGGTAATGAAAATGGTTTCGGGACTGCTGAGTCCTGGTAATGAAAATGGTTTCGGGACTGTTGAGTCTTGGTAATGAAAATGGTTTCGGGACTGTTGAGTCCGGGTAATGAGATTGGTTGCATGACTGTCGAGTCATGGCAATGAGCATTGGTCTCTGTATGAGACGTAATTGAATATGAGATGAGATGGTAGTGAATACAAGATGGTATTCATGAGCATGTGAAAAGTTGAGCAAGATAAATTTCTGGTTGAGACATGAAAAATGGTGAATCATGATGGAGGTATGTTGATGTTTAAATACATGTTGGGATTACATTCATTTTAAGCTAGTTGCTGTTTTTATCTAGTTGGGTGAAATAAACTTTGCTTTCTGCAATGAGCCTTTTTATAACTACCTTGCTGTGAGCTACATATCATATTTTCCCGCACTTGCTGAGTACATCATGTACTCAAAGTTGCATTATTACTTCATCATAAGCAACAGGAGAGGAGTACTATGAAGACCACGTGGAGTATTAGGCGTGCAATCTATCCTCAACCTTGCCTGTGGAGTAGAGATGGAGCCGCTGCTGCTGCTTAGTTGCTTCCGCAATAGTTTAGAAGACTTCCGCTGCTAGAATAAAGACTTCCGCTGCTAGAATGAGTCTAAGACTCATGAGACATTGTAATAAACCCTGTTATTCATGGTATTATTCTGAAAATTCAGTTTGTGGATTATGTGTGTATGTGTGATGAACATTCTGGGCACACATACACATCAGTCTCAGTTCCAGAGGTTCTCTCTCAGAACAGGGGCGTCACAGATTGGTATCAGAGCGACGGTTGATCGTAGGTCACACGCCTAGGTAGGTCATAGTTTGGTTTTATAAGCCACGGGTTGATCGTAGGTCACACGCCTAGATAGAAATCATAGATTGATATTTGAGCTGCCATGCCTAGTCACAGATTGGTATAGATACCACGGTTGACTGTACGTCACAGGTCTAGATAAGATCACATATTGGTATAATTCACAGATTGGTATCAAGCTACCACGGTTGACTATAGGTCACAAAGCCTAGATTGATCACAAATTGGTAGCATAACCACGGTTGGCCCTAGGACGCAAGCCTAGTCGCAGATTGGTATTAGAAGCCATGCTGACCATAGGATGCAAGCCTAGGTAGGATGCATAGATTGACATTAGAACCCCATTGACCATAAGACAAGTCACAAATTGGTAGTCACAGAAGTTACAGATTGGTATCACCCCAAAACCCCATAGGACCCCCATTGAGTAAGCATTGAATAGGAGTTGTGTGCTGAACTCTGTGATGATTGTTTGTGCTTGAGTGCTTAGTGTGAGTTGTGGGACGTTTCAGCGTTGTCCATATACCACACATAGTAGAGAGATGTGAGATGCTTCGGTACTTGTTCACATCCTGATGTAGGACGATATATAGTCCATTCACCTTGATGCATATAGTTGGGAAGGATCACTCTAAACTTCTAACCTCTATTCTACTCAACTCTCTCTCACAGATGGTGAGAGGAAACGCCAGCCGTTAAGGGAGGAACGTCTGTGGCAACCAAGAGGATGACCACGTTGAGGTTCCTGAGAATGACAATCCTAGAGCTGGTGCAAACAACCTGGAATGGTTGATGACCATGCAGAACCAGCTTATGCAAACCATGATCCAAACTTTGGGTCAGCTGCAAGCCAACAACAATAACCCCGTTCCTGCACCACCGCCACCACCGCCGGCTCACAACCGACTGGGAGAGTTCATGAGGACTCGACCACCCACTTTTGCTCAAGCTAATGATCCCATGGAGGCCAATGACTGGTTGAAATCCATGGAGAAGAAGCTTGCCATAGTTCAGTGCAATGACCGAGAGAAAGTTCTCTTTGCATCGCACCAACTTATGGGAGCTGCCGCTGATTGGTGGGACGCTCTATGCAACGCTCATGTCGACCCGGAGACTATTACTTGGACTGAGTTCAAGGAGAGTTTCCGCTCTCATTACATCCCTGCTGGAGTAATGATGCTCAAAAGACAAGAGTTTGAAGGTCCCCGCCAGGGCAGGAAGAGCGTGAATGAGTACCTCAACAAGTTCACACAGCTTTCAAAGTATGCCCCCGAAGATGTCAACTCGGACCAACGGAAGCAGTACTTGTTCATGAGAGCGTTGAACAATGAGATCCAAGTTCAGCTCCTCAACAATGACTATGCGAGCTTCTAGAAGCTAGTTGACAAGGCTATAGTGGTTCAGAGCAAGATCCGGGAGATCGAGCAAGAGGGAAAAAGAAAGATGCCATACCAGCCACAAGGGAGCAACGTATGCCCCTGGTACATGCCCCCAGCTGCACCGCAGTATGGATCGTTCAGTCCTACTTTTCGCCCTAATCATCCACCACAGCAACGTCCTTCCATGCAAGCACCTCGTGTGCCTTTGCCTCCTGCACCCCGTCCAAACACGGGCGCTCCTGCTCAAAACCCCTGCCCCAATGTACCTACTGTCGTGGGCAACAAGGCATGCTTTGCATGCGGAGAGACAGGACACTTTGCGAGCCAGTGCCCGAAGAGAGGTCCTGGACAGCCAAGCAACGTGCCCAAGCAGAACCCACGGCCGAACGAAGGAGCCAATCAAGGAAACCGTAGACAGCAGAACTACGCTCGCGGCAACGTGAACCATGTCTCTGCTGAGGAAGCGCAACAGGCTGAGGACATCGTGATTGGTATTTTCCTTGCCAACTCCAACCCAGCCACCATTTTATTTGATTCTAGAGCATCACATTCATTCATATCATCCAAGTATGTTGCCAAGTATAATCTACCCATATCAGATTTGAAATATACTATGTTGGTTAATTCTCCCGGTGGAGACATGAGGACTAAAATAGTATGTCCGAAAGTAAACCTTAAAATAAGGGGGGTAGACTTCCTTGCCAACCTCATTGTCTTGGATTCCCAAGGGCTTGACATAATACTCGGAATGGATTGGTTAAGTAAGCACAACGGAGTGATCCAATGTGCTAAGAGGAGCGTGCAGTTGACAAACGAGCACGGAATCAATATCGAGTTCGAGTCAGCCCAGCTAACAACCGAGAAGGCAACGTTGAACCACGTCGAAGGAGCAACATTGGAGAGCATTCCGGTGGTTCAAGAATTCTCGGACGTGTTCCCGGAAGAACTTCCAGGTATGCGGCGGGGAACCCCTTCCGGGATCCACACTCCAGGATACACATTGGGTGGTGCCGTGCGATACGGCACCCAACAGCATACACGAAAAAAACCATAAACGTACAAAGACTTTTATTTATCAACATAGTGTCTTTTACAAAATAATGTACCACGAGGGTACACGCAGCGGAATATACATACACACTTACTCTCGGTCCTAACTAAGCAAAGGAGAAGACGTCCAGCCCGCGGACGCTTCTTACTAGCTTCCACAAAGATGAGTGCAGCGGCAGGGTTTCCGGTGAGTCTCTGATGGCTCACCGAACAACCATCTTCATAGCAAATTTTATAACCTGCAAAACACTAATAATGCAACCATGAGCACAATGGCTAAGTAAGACTTAACCGACACTCCTAAACATGGAACTCTACGTGCAGGGATTACTAACATAGGAAAAGGTATGATGCAATAACGACACGCCTAAATGTTGATCCTTACTTTCAGGTTTATAGCAGCGGATTATTATGCCTTAGGCAGCCCTCACATCGGAAGTCCACAATCAAACAAGAAACGCTTTCCTCCGATGTGGTGATGCCCAAAGAGGAAAATAAACTTAATGAGCTCTACAACTACAGCATACATGGTTGGCAATACAATGAATTTAAGAACTTCATATCAGCAATGATTCATCACACTTTATCTAGAATTTATTACTACGTCACAACTCAGTGAACAAGTGGTACTCATATAACCGCGAGGGACGGTGATTGCAATCAGGACACACCCGGAATACACGACACATACACCCTCCTCGAAAGACTCACGCGAGCTCTTTCTTACATTGTATGCAGCAACCTTTCACCCGTCACTCCAATGCCGAACCAGTTCCGCCGACCCATCAGAAGGGCCACTACACGGAACACATCGAAGTTGCTCCGCTAGCGGGTTTACACCTCTGACACCAACCCCCAAAGGACGGCCGTATAAGTTTCGACACGAGAGTACCCGAGTTACATCAGTTTATCGGGTCCCATATATCCGATATGCATCCGGTACTGTTCAAACTTGCTCAGCAGGGCGGCATACGCATCGGTCCTTAACCGACACAAAAAGAGCTACAGCCACACAGGCCCAACGTCCTGCTGCTCCTACTCTCTGCCCGGTCTCATTTTCCATTCCAGAGCTTTCATTTTCTAGAATCATACCCCGCTGAACCAACATCCTAAACTCGCGAGTAGCTTCCAACTACCCGACTTGTACCGGATCCTATACAACTTAAGCCTAGCCGAAGCTACACGAAGGTAACCTATTCTACCCTTTAACTCCAAGGGTTTGTGGGTCATTCATTTGGAGTATCAATCACCTTGACCTAATGCACAATACATACTAGACCCATAAAAGTGATACAAAGTAAAATGTAACTAAAAGCTGTTAAATGCAAACCGGGGCTTGCCTTATGTTGCTGCAGGTTTAGTTCTACTTTATAGTCAGTATCTTGGCGATGAGTTAAGCTTCAACTTGCTGCTCCGAGTCAAGTTGCCCGTCGACCTCCTTCCTCGTATTTCCTACCGATATGAATCTGCACAGTTTTTAATACAAGTAACTGAATTATAAAACAAATGTGTTTTAGGAACTAAGGATGGTTTATACCAACTCTAAGGTGAGTAAGAATCTCTGTTATGGACAAAAACAGAGAACTTTAGCTGGCAGTAGATGTTGGTTGGAGTAAAATTCAAAGAGTTATATCTAATGGACATCAGAAAGGTAGTGGAAAGAACCAGCAGAAAACTGGAGAAGATGATCTCAATTTGCTCTGAAATTTTTACAGTGGACCATATATCTTACAGAGGTATGGCTTGCAAAATTTCAGACAAAGTTGATGGAAGATGTGGCCTAGGGAATTTTCTTACTATTTGGCTTCTCTGAAATCCTATGGCAATTATAGTGCCTTGTCATGATCCAAATTTGGTTTTTTCAGAAACTTTAGAGTCTCATGAGTCCATAGGACTTGGTTTCACCATTTTTGGAGCTTCCTACACAGAGATATGAATTTTCCAAACTTGGTTAAAAGTCTGAAAATGTCTCTGTTCATTTTCCCATTTTTCAGAGACATAGAGGATTCAAACAACATTTGGTCAAGCAAATGGAGTCCAATGCCTCTGAAAATTTTACTGGAGTTCAAGGATTATTGGAAGAATGTCGTTCCCAAATTTGGGAATTTTCCAATTAACAGAACTCCTGTAAAAATTCATAAAATATTTTCATTAAATGAATTAATGAGCCAAATCCAGAGATTTTCATAACTATTGGGATGCACCCCTGGATAGTACGCTTTGAGAGGAATCCAACAAAATTTGTTTCACAATTTTTGGACACTCCTACACAAAGTTATGGCTCTCCAAAGTTTGAACTGAAAAATAGGAAAATCTGGAAAATGTTTAAATGCTGACAGTGGGTCCCACTCGTCATCCCTGAACTCCAGCCACGCGCCAAACAGAGCAGGGGCGGCTCCCTCTGGCGAGATCGCCAAAAATGACCTTCCCGGCCACCTCCGGACCCCCTGCTGGCCGCCCCCCCCCCCATTTTTCCCCATGCTGAACTCATTGGTGAGGTCGCCGGCGGCTGAAACTCGCCGGAAAACGGGGCGCACCGGCAACAGCTAACCCTAGTGCTCCGGCGATGTCGTGCGCAATGATTTCTCCACCAAATGGTCGGTTCTTGGGCTCTATAGCACCGTGGGGGATTCCTCATCACCGGCATGGGCTCAAATCGGCTCAAGAATGGCTGCAAATAGGGACTCATCGGCGACCTAGGGCAAAATTCGGTGCCGGCCCAAAATTCTCGAAGAACAGCCCCAATTCTTGATTATTTTCGATGGTTTTTGATCCTAGAGGAGCGTTGGAGAGTCTAGAACATGTTTGAAGCTCGGCATACATGATGGTGGACTGAACACGACGAATTTTGAAGATTTGTGCAGCTCGGTTCTATGAATACACTTGTAGTAAACAGAGAAATTCTTCCTCTGTAGTGCATGAAAAGAGGAGGGGTTTTCACCGGAGTGTAGAGCAGTCTGGGGCGCCTCTTTTTCATGTAGAACGTCGGGCACGAGGATGACCGTAGAGCTCGGTTGCTGGAGAACAGAGGAGGTCGACTGGTGGCTGGTTTTCCTTCGGTGTGCTCGGGAGGAGGAGGAACAAATGAACCTTTTCTCGGCCTGGTGGGGAGTGGATCACGTGGAAAGGAGAAGGAAGCCGCTTCACGGTTGCCAGCTCGAGGGAGAGGGAGAAGGAGGTGGCGCTCGGGCGACGGTAGGTGGCGCACGCTGCTGCCCGAGTGAAAACAGAGAAGACTTCGGGTTGAAGTCTACTGACATGTGGGCCCCATTTCTCCCCTCTTATCCCCCAATTCTGTTTAAAACAGCAAACGAGCTCCGAATTTGATAAAATTTGGAGTATAGGCCAAAAGAAATATGAGGAACACAATGGTGCCCTCAAATTTGAATTTCGGTGAAATCAGAATTTGAAACTGAGATTTAAATTCAAATTCGAATTTTCTCCCGTTTAAATTCCAACAAATAGGAAATACTTTTCAAGTGCTCTGAAAATTTGCCGGGCTATTATTGGATGTGTGGAGAACCAAATGATAGCTTTAGATCTCTGTGTTCGGGAGTTTTTGCAAGTTCAAGTTTAGACTTGAAGCTCACACCGTTAAATTCAAAAGTTTAAATTCCCTCTCATTTTCTCGGTGTGACTTGTAGCTCCACTTGCTTGAGTTTTTGGGATTTCACATCCCTCCCCACTTAAAAAGAATCTTGTCCCGAGATTCATAAAGAAGAGACGAAGTGGTAGGGAAGGAATTACCGGATATAAGCGGACAACAAGTCCGGATAGTTTGAACGGAGGTATTCTTCACTCTCCCATGTCGCCTCCTCCGCGGTATGATTTCTCCATAATACCTTATAGAATTGGAGCGTCCGATTCCTTGGTGACCAAGACCTTTCATCGATAATCTGGATTGGATGCTCGGTATAGGAGAGATCCGGTTGCAATGTCTCAAGATCTTCATTGCGGACAGCAGCGGTATTCTTGAGACATTTTTGAAGCTGAGAGACGTGAAATATATCATGCACACCAGCGAGATTTGTCGGTAGCTCAAGCCGGTAGGCTACAGGTCCACATTTCCCCGTGATAGCAAATGGACCAATAAACCGGGGAGCGAGCTTCCCTTTTACACCGAATTGGTGAACTCCCTTCATTGGAGATACGCGGAGATATACGTACTCTCCGACGTTGAAGTTCAACGGTCGACGTCGCTGGTCTGCATAGCTCTTCTGTCGAGATTGAGCAGCCTTTAAATTTGCTTGTATGACCCGAACTCGTTCTTCAGCGTCATTGACAAGGTCAATCCCTAATGTCACTCTTTCACCGGATTCACACCAATTCAGCGGTGTGCGACATCTCCGGCCGTAGAGAGCCTCATACGGTGCCATCTTGATACTCGTTTGATAGCTGTTGTTGTACGAGAATTCCGCCAACGGTAGATAAGCATCCCAGTTCTTACCGTGGTGGATGGCACACGCTCTCAACATATCTTCCAAGACTTGATTCACCCTCTCGGTTTGTCCATCGGTTTGAGGGTGATATGTGGAGCTTCTAAGCAATTTGGTTCCCAAAGATGCGTGCAGTTGTTCCTAGAAACGAGAAACAAACAGTGCACCACGATCTGAAACTATTGTTCTTGGAACTCCATGCTGGCATAATATCCGCTCAATGTATAACTCCGCATATTTCTTGGCATTGAATCCCACATTCACCGGTATGAAGTGTGCTGACTTGGTTAATCGGTCAACGATTACCCAAACCGAATCATGCTTTCGAGATGTGAGCGGCAGTCCGACAATGAAATCCATACTCACATCTTCCCACTTCCATGCCGGAATATGAAGGGGCTGCAGCAAACCCGGTTTCTTCATGTGATCTGCTTTCACCCTTCGACACGTATCACACTCGGATACGTATTTAGCAATTTCCCACTTCATCCGTGTCCACCAAAACTTGTTTCTCAAATCTTGGTACATCTTGTTGCTACCCGGATGAATGGAAAATTTTGATAAATGAGCTTCGTCTAATATCTTCTTACGAAGCTTCATGTCACGGGGTACGACTATACGGTTTTTGAACCATAGCGTACCATTCACATCTTTCCGGAAGCACTTAGCTTCTCCTTTGTCTATTCTCTTCCGGATATGGGCCATGCCCTTATCTTTCTTTTGAGCCGCTACAATTTCATCATGAATTGTAGGAATGAGGGCAAGGTTAAACAATGACCCATAGGGAACCAAGCGCAGGCTCGGTTCTTCTTCTTCCATTGCAGCCATGGTTAGATTATGCACATGTGATTTCCGACTAAGTGCGTCGGCAACCACATTCGCTTTTCCAGGATGGTAATGAATCTACAGTTCATAATCCTTGATTAGCTCTAACCATCTTCGCTGCCTCATATTTAATTCCTTCTGTGTGAAGATGTACTTTAAACTCTTGTGGTCCATGTAGAGGTGGACTAAGTTTCCAAGCAAATAGTGCCTCCACATCTTTAGAGCAAGAACCACAGCAGCTAGCTCGAGATCATGTGTCGGATAATTGTGCTCATGATTCCGAAGCTGTCTGGATCCATATGCGACCACTCGCCCTTCTTGCATAAGCACGCAGCCAAGGCCGATGCCGGATGCATCACAATAGACATCAAAATCCTTAGTCGTATCGGGCTGCGCCAACACGGGGGCTGTTGTGAGGTGCTTTACCAATGCTTTGAATGCCTCCTCACATGCTTCACTCCACACATATTTGTTGCCTTTCTTTAGAAGTTCCATCATCGGTTTAGAAACTTTGGAGAAATTCGGAATGAATCTCCGGTAGTACCCCGCTAAACCGAGAAAACTACGGACTTCGTGAACTGACTTTGGTGAACTCCAATTCAGCACTTGGATGATCTTGCTCGGATCAACTGCGATGCCCCCCACAGAAATAATGTGCCCAAGAAATGGCACTTGGTTGATCCAAAACTCACACTTGCTGAATTTTGCATACAGTTTGTGATCCCGTAGGCGTTGGAGCACAATATGCAGATGTTCGGCGTGTTCTTCCTCCGACTTAGAATATACCAAGATATCGTCGATGAAGACCACGACAAACTTGTCCAACTCCGGCATGAAGACTGAATTCATCAAGTACATAAAATGAGCCGGAGCATTAGTGAGTCCGAATGACATGACGAGATACTCATATAACCCGTATCTCGTTGAGAATGCAGTCTTGGGTATGTCTTCAGCCCGGATTTTTATCTGGTGATATCCGGACCGAAGATCCATCTTCGAGAAAACCTTAGCACCCACTAGTTGATCGAAAAGCATATCAATACGTGGTAGTGGATACTTGTTCTTGATAGTTACGGCATTTAGCAGACGATAGTCCACACATAACCTCAGAGTCTCGTCCTTTTTCTTGACGAACAGCGCGGAGCATCCCCATGGTGATGAACTGGGGCGAATGAAGCCTTTGCTTAACAAATCGTTCAGCTGCTCCTTCAGCTCCACGAGTCCCTTCGGTGCCATTTTATACGGCCTCCGAGAGATGGGTGTGGTTCCCGGTGCTAGTTCAATTTTGAACTCCACTTCACGATCGGGCGGCATGCCCGGTAGATCATCGGGAAACACGTCCAGATATTCCCGGACCACTGGAATGTCCTCCAGTTTCTTAACTTCAACAGTGTGGACAGCAGTGACTTCCGGTGCAACATTTCTCAGAATCAACGTATGTTGCCCGTGCTTCTTTGAATTCAGCTGCACCGTTCGTGAACTAATATCAAAGATAGCTTGGTGATGTGTCAACCAAGACATTCCCAAGATGATGTCAATCCGCAAGCCTTCTAGAATGATGAGTGTAGTAGGATATATACGCCCATCCAAACATATAGGCGCTCGAGCAACAATTCTGCCCGCTGTCCTACTACCTCCCGGTGAATTAATATGATATGATGCGGCCAAGGTCGTTGATAGTACTTGGTGCTTAACCACATAATCTTTGCTGATAAAATCATGTGTAGCACCTGAGTCGAACAACACAAGTGTGGGCTTATCACGTAGGCTGAACATGCCCGCCAACACGGGTTCTCCTACGGGAACATCTTCAACTGCCATATAGTTTACGTTCCCCACCTTCAGTGTTGTCCTCCTTGGCTGACCATGAAATTTCTTTGCCGCTTGAGATGACATGTGACTGCCGCTTTGCTGGGTCACTTGACCCTCCTGAGAAATATGCTCTACATCGCTAAGAGTACCGTACGATGCGAGCTCAGGATCTTCACCATATGGAAGTGGTTGATATTCTTGTGCACTTTGCTGAGGTGGCGGCGCACAAATACTCATTTCCTGCTGTTGCAGCAGTGGCTGAACCTCCATGGGTGAATATGGACAGTATTGGATCTGAGGTGGTCCGTCAATGGACTGAATTTCCACCCCGGATGGTAAGCAATATATCACCGGTTGTTCTTGATGATAATCATCCGTACTTGCCAGTGATAATTTCTCTTCCTCTTACTTTCCTTGAGCGGCATTGACTAACTCACTATAATTCCCTTTATTGCATTGTGCCACTTTTGTCCGAAGCTTCACATCGAGGCCTCGGAAGAAGTAATGACACTTCATCGTCTCGTTATGCACATAAGAGGATGCATATTGTACTAAACGGTTAAATTCCGTGAAGTACTTCATGACACTCATGCCTTCTTGTTTGAGTTCATAGAACTCTTCAATTCTGGTTTTGATAATGCCCTCACAAATATGACGTGCACGGAAATCCTCACGAAACTCCGTCCACGTCACACGATGACCTTCAGCGATCTTAGCAAGATATTCAGACCACCAAGCCCCAGCGGATCCATGAAGTTGCTGAGCGGCAAATAAAGCCTTCTCATATTTATCACACTGGAGCATTCCCAGTTTAGATTCAATCACCCGGAGCCAATGATCTGCCTCCAAGGCTTCTTTAGCTTCAGAGAATACCGGTGGTTGTCTTGCTAGAAAATCCAGATACGTATTCAGTGTGGGGTTTTGCTGGGAGGTCTCCTGTCGGATGCCCTGCTGCACCAACATCTCAAGAGACTCAGCCATTCTTCCCAACACCTCCGCCAGTCCGGTTGATGATGGCGGTGATCGTCGCTGCGACGAATCATTTCCATCCCGACTGGAACCACCAACTTCATATCCAGAATGAGTATGATCCATACTGCAAGAGTGAGCAATTTCGGTTAATATCCAAGAGTGTACTCAGCTTTAACTCGAAATTATTAACCGCAAAAGCATCACATCAACGTTGCAGCACATATAATGGAAACAAGGTTTTTGCCAATTCTGAAATATGACCAATGATTGTTCAAGTTTGTCAAACGCTTAAATCAACAGAAAGGAATGATGAAATATGACTAATGAATATGTCATGGAACTTATAGAAGTATAAAAACCTTCATGTCCATAACAAGTCCTAAATTACATGGGCAATGAGCAATGCTCTGTTCAGCATGACCCTTCGACCTTAATCCCAGAATTTGATTATGAAAATGGCCGTTTCATGTCTCAAGGTGAATATCAAAGTTATACATAACTTCAATATATTTCCAAGGAGTATTTATTTCCCTTCATATCTGTTCTGGATCAGGCGTTGTGATATTTCAAAGCTGACAGAAATCTGGAACAATTTTGACAGCACCTCCTCTGAAAGTGTCTGTTTTGTCCACAAGATTTCATAAAGTTCTACCCCAAATCTGTAGAAACTTTAAACTACAAAATTGTAGCACATATCACAAACTTTCCAACGGTGTCTTACATGACCCTTAGAAATCTTTCTACAAGAAGTTATGGTCGAAATACAGAAAATTCCAGAGAGTATTTTTGGTCTGCCCTGTTTTTGGACAGTTAACACTCATCTGAGATTTTCATCCAGTTGCAGGGGGATTCTGTTCTGGAGTTCTACAGAAAAGTTGTAGAAGACTTCAAAAAATTTCCAGAAATGTATCCTTCACCTCCATTGGTTCAACCAATCAAAAGTTATGCCCTGTTCAAGTTCAGAAAAAATTCTGCTGAAAACAGGGGAGGTTGTTTCTAATGGTTTAAAATGGAAACTATACTCCCAATTGACTCTTAGTTCAATATAGGAGTTCATTAACCCCTAATGAAATCCTAGACTCCAAATTTACTCTTTTCTTTGAAAAGTTTCTTTGCCATGCAGTTAGGAACATTTCACGGTACTACGTTTCCTCACCAAATCAAAAATCCTGACCGGCGTTACACCGGCATATACGTCTCAAGGGGTGGCACTAAAACGATCACTCACACACGTGTTCTAAACGGAATGTGCTAACGTGGTTAAGGTACCTGCAGAAAAACAATCAATAGTGATGCACACAAAGGTTTTCCATTTCAGGCAGGTCCATATCATAGTAAAAACATACACCCCGTATCATTGCCATACGGGCCGTCCTTGAGTCAAGTCACGTCTCAAGGTACATGGTCGCGTTTTCACACCACACGACAGGGAACCCGAGTAGAGCGTGAACGGTTCGTCACGGTTGGGAATGTTATCAACCCAACGGATACCACCTACTGCCTCATGACCTTTGAGGCACGCCGATGGCGAGCGCTGCGTATGGCCCTTTGAACATTGAACGTTCAAGAGTTGCATACTATCGTGTTGCTTACCACACGATGGGGTATTCTCACTTTTGCCTAAAGCACGCTGGAGATCAGTGTTTTCATATGCTCTCAGAACCATAGAGAGGTTCAGAGACTCATATTAACTACCGTGCCAAGCCACGGTATACCATTCCATACTATTACTCGTATGGCGAGTTACCACAATTGATCCGCCTGCGGTAGCATACCTTACCTCTTACCTGACATAGGTACATCGTTACAGAATTGAAATACTGAACGTGTAGTATGCCCACAGAATTGAAATACTAACAATATTCCTTATGTGGGCATACTACACGTTCCTCACTCGTATACTTCCAAGTTTTTGAAAATAAGCTCTTTTTATGCGTGCTATTCCCAATGCGGCTCTGATACCACACCTGTGGGGAACCCCTTCTAGGATCCACACTCCAGGATACACATTGGGTGGTGCCGTGCGATACGGCACCCAACAGCATACACGAAAAGAACCATAAACGTATAAAGTCTTTTATTTATCAACATAGTGTCTTTTACAAAATAATGTACCACGAGGGTACACGCAGCGGAATATACATACACACTTACTCTCGGTCCTAACTAAGCAAAGGATAAGACGTCCAGCCCGCGGACGCTTCTTACTAGCTTCCACAAAGATGAGTGCAGCGGCAGGGTTTCCGGTGAGTCTCTGATGGCTCACCGAACAACCATCTTCATAGCAAATTTTATAACCTGCAAAACACTAATAATGCAACCGTGAGCACAATGGCTCAGCAAGACTTAACCGACACTCCTAAACATGGAACTCTACGTGCAGGGATTACTAACATAGGAAAAGGTATGATGCAATAACGACACGCCTAAATGTTGATCCTTACTTTCAGGTTTATAGCAGCGGATTATTATGCCTTAGGCAGCCCTCACATCGGAAGTCCACAATCAAACAAGAAACGCTTTCCTCCGATGTGGTGATGCCCAAAGAGGAAAATAAACTTAATGAGCTCTACAACTACAGCATACATGGTTGGCAATACAATAAATTTAAGAACTTCATATCAGCAATGATTCATCACACTTTATCTGGAATTTATTACTACATCACAACTCAGTGAACAAGTGGTACTCATATAACCGCGAGGGACGGTGCTTGCAATCAGGACACACCCGGAATACACGACACATACACCCGCCTCGAAAGACTCACGCGAGCTCTTTCTTACGTTGTATGCAGCAACCTTTCACCCGTCACTCCAATGCCGAACCAGTTCCGCCGACCCATCAGAAGGGCCACTACACGGAACACGTCGAATTTGCTCCGCTAGCGGGTTTACACCAACCACCAAAGGACGGCCGTATAAGTTTCGACACGAGAGTACCCAAGTTACATCAGTTTATCGGGTCCCATATATCCGATATGCATCCGGTACTGTTCAAACTTGCTCAGCAGGGCAGCATACGCATCGGTCCTTAACCGACACAAACAGAGCTACAGCCACACAGGCCCAACGTCCTGCTGCTCCTACTCTCTGCCCGGTCTCATTTTCCATTCCAGAACTTTCATTTTCTAGAATCATACCCCGCTGAACCAACATCCTAAACTCGCGAGTAGCTTCTAACTACCCGACTTATACCGGATCCTATACAACTTAAGCCTAGCCGAAGCTACACGAAGGTAACCTATTCTACCCTTTAACTCCAAGGGTTTGTGGGTCATGCATTTGGAGTATCAATCACCTTGACCTAATGCACAATACATACTAGACCCATAAAAGTGATACAAAGTAAAATGTAACTAAAAGCTGTTAAATGCAAACCGGGGCTTGCTTTATGTTGCTGGAGGTTTAGTTCTACTTTATAGTCAGTATCTTGGTGATGAGTTAAGCTTCAACTTGCTGCTCCGAGTCAAGTTGCCTGTCGACCTCCTTCGTCGTATTTCCTACCGATATGAATATGCACAGTTTTTAATACAAGTAACTGAATTATAAAACAAATGTGTTTTAGGAACTAAGGATGGTTTATACCAACTCTAAGGTGAGTAAGAATCTCTGTTATGGACAAAAACAGAGAACTTTAGCTGGCAGTAGATGTTGGTTGGAGTAAAATTCAAAGAGTTATATCTAATGGACATAAGAAAGGTAGTGGAAAGAACCAGCAGAAAACTGGAGAAGATGATCTCAATTTGCTCTGAAATTTTTACAGTGGACCATATATCTTACAGAGGTATGGCTTGCAAAATTTCAGACAAAGTTGATGGAAGATGTGGCCTAGGGAATTTTCTTACTATTTTGCTTCTCTGAAATCCTATGGCAATTATATTGTCTTGTCATGCTCCAAATTTGATTTTTCAGAAACTTTAGAGTCTCATGAGTCCATAGGTCTTGGTTTCACCATTTTTGGAGCTTCCTACACAGAGATATGAATTTTCCAAACTTGGTTAAAAGTCTGAAAATGTCTCTGTTCATTTTCCCATTTTTCAGAGACATAGAGGATTCAAACAACATTTGGCCAAGCAAATGGAGTCCAATGCCTCTGAAAATTTTACTGGAGTTCGAGGACTATTGGAAGAATGTCCTGACCAAAACTGGGAATTTTCCAATTAACAGAACTCCTGTAAAAATTCATACAATATTTTACTTAAATGAATTAATGAGCCAAATCCAGAGATTTTCATAAATATTGGGATGCACCCCTGGATAGTATTCTTTGAGAGGAATCCAACAAAATTTGTTTCACAATTTTTTGACACTCCTACACAAAGTTATGGCTCTCTAAAGTTTGAACTGAAATGGGAAAATCTGGAAAATGTTTAAATGCTGACAGTGGGTCCCACTCGTCATCCCTAACCTCCAGCCACGCGCCAAACAGAGCAGGGGCGGCTCCCTCCGGCGAGGTCGCCGGAAATGACCTTCCCGGCCACCTCCGGACCCCCTGCTGGCCGCCCCCCCCCCCATTTTTCCCCATGCTGAACTCATTGGTGAGGTCGCCGGCGGCTGAAACTCGCCGAAAAATGGGGCGCACCGGAAACAGCTAACCCTAGTGCTCCGGCGAGGTCGTGTGCAGTGATTTCTCTACCAAATGGTCGGTTCTTGGGCTCTATAGCACCGTGGGGGATCCCTCATCACCGTCATGGGCTCAAATCGGCTCAAGAATGGCTGCAAATAGGGACTCATCGGCGACCTAGGGCAAAATTCGGTGCCGGCCAGAAATTCTCGAAGAACAGCCCCAATTCTTGATTATTTTCGATGGTTTTTGATCCTAGAGGAGCATTGGAGAGTCTAGAACATGTTTCCAGCTTGGCATACATGATGGTGGACTGAACACGACGAATTTTGAAGATTTGTGCAGCTCGGTTCTATGAATACACTTGCAGTAAACAGAGAAATTCTTCCTCTGTAGTGCATGAAAAGAGGAGGGGTTTTCACCGGAGTGTAGAGCAGTCTGGGGCGCCTCTTTTTTGTGTAGAACGTCGGGCACGAGGACGACCGTAGAGCTCGGTTGCTGGAGAACAGAGGAGGTTGACTGGTGGCTGGTTTTCCTTCGGTGTGCTCCGGAGGAGGAGGAACAAATGAACCTTTTCTCGGCCTGGGGGGGAGTGGATCACGTGGAAAGGAGAAGGAAGCCGCTTCACGGTTGCCAGCGCGGGGGAGAGGGAGCAGGAGGTGGCGCTCGGGCGACGGGAGGTGGCGCACACTGCTGCCCGAGTGAAAACAGAGAAGACTTCGGGTTGAAGTCTACTGACATGTGGGCCCCATTTCTCCCCTCTTATCCCCCAATTCCGTTTAAAACAGCAAACGAGCTCCAAATTTGATAAAATTTGGAGGATAGGCCAAAAGAAATATGAGGAACACAATGGTGCCCTCAAATTTGAATATCGGTGAAATCAGAATTTGAAACTGAGATTCAAATTCAAATTCGAATTTTCTCCCGTTTAAATTCTGACAAATAGGAAATACTTTTCAAGTGCTCTGAAAATTTGCCGGGCTATTATTGGATGTGTGGAGAACCAAATGATAGCTTTAGATCTCTGTGTTCGGGAATTTTTGCAAGTTCAAGTATAGACTTGAAGCTCACACCGTTAAATTCAAAAGTTTAAATTCCCTCTCATTTTCTCGGTGTGACTTGTAGCTCCACTTGCTTGAGTTTTTGGGATTTCACATATGCCACCTGACCGGGACATTGAGTTTTCCGTTGACTTGGTACCCAGAACTGCACCTATAGCGAAGAGACCATATAGGATGCCCGTTAATGAACTAGTGGAGCTCAAGAAGCAAATTCAGGAGCAGCTGGAGAAGGGTTTTATACGTCCAAGCTCGTCACCATAGGGAGCCCCCGTGCTCTTCGTAGACAAGAAGGATGGAACCCAAAGGATGTGCGTGGACTATAGGTCTCTCAATGAGGTGATGATCAAGAACAAATACCCTCTGCCCCGTATAGAGGACCTGTTCAACCAAATTTAGGGAGCCCGAGTCTTATCCACGATTGATCTTCGGTCGGGATATTTCCAGCTGAAGATTAAGCCCTCCAATATACCCAAAACTGCCTTTTGAACACGGTATGGTTAGTATGAATATACCGTGATGTCTTTTGGGTTAACAAACGCACCTGCATACTTCATGTACCTCATGAACAAGGTTTTCATGGAGTACTTGGACAAGTTCGTCGTGGTTTTCATCGATGATATCATGGTGTATTCAAAAAGTGAGGAGGAACATGAAGAACATTTGAGATCGACATTGCAAAAGCTGCGAGAGCATCAATTGTATGCCAAGCTCAGCAAATGTCAATTCTGGCTAAAGGAGATATCGTTCCTAGGCCACATTATCTCCGAGGAAGGAGTATCGGTTGATCCCGGAAAAATGGGAGATGTTCTAAAGTGGAACCAACCGCAAAACATGAGGGATATTCGGAGTTTTCTTGGGATGGATGAATACTACCGAAGGTTCATCAAGGACTTCTCCAAGATAGCAAAACCTATGACGGAATTGCTAATGAAAGGAAAAGCCTTCCAATGGACACCAGCGTGCCAAGAAAGCTTTGAGGAGCTCAAGAAAAGGCTAACCACAACACCGGTTTTGGTATTGCCGGACGTAAGCAAGAGCTTTGACATATATTGTGACGCATCCAGACAAGGGCTTGGATGTGTGCTCATGCAAGAGGGACAAGTGGTAGCCTATGCGTCGAGACAACTCAAGAAACACGAGCTGAATTACCCCACACATGACTGGGAACTTGCAGCCGTGGTGCATGCATTGAAGATTTGGAGACATTATATCCTTGGCCATCGATGTGAGATCTATACGGATCATAAAAGCCTCAAGTACATATTCACCCAAATGGATTTGAATTTGAGGCAATGTCAATGGTTGGAACTTATCAAGGATTATGATGTTGGAATCAACTATCACCCCGGAAAGGCCAATGTAGTAGCTGATGCACTGAGCCGAAAGGGAGCATGTCACCATCTCACGGTTCGGGAGCTACCACCCGAGCTACAAAAGGAGTTCGAACGGTTACATCTTGAGTTCTTAAACGCGATGGAAGTAATGGAACTCCACTCTTCATTGGAACAAGAGATAAGAGATGGCCAAGCTACGGATGAAGAAATCAAGGAGATCAAGGAAAGGATCCAACAAGGCATCGAAAAGGACTTCAAGGAAGACGAGAAGGGTACGCTTTGGCTAGGAAAAAGGATTTGTGTGCCTAACATGAAGCAGATCCACGACACGATATTAAAGGAGGCACATGACTCATCTTATTCCATACATCCCGGAAGTACCAAGATGTACAAGGACCTAAAGACTTATTATTCGTGGGATGGTATGAAAAGGGACATAGCAGAATATGTTGCCCTATGCGACACATGCCAACGGGTGAAGGTAGAACATCAAAGACCTGCTGGACTGTTGCAACCCTTAAAGGTACCCGAGTGGAAGTGGGAAGACATCAGTATGGATTTCATTGTCGGATTGCCACGTACTCGGTTGGGTTACGACTCCATCTGCGTTATCATGGACCAATTGACGAAAACAGCCCATTTTCTTCCTGTTAAAACCATGTACCGTGTGGCAGATGTAGCCGAGCTGTACATTGAGCAAATCGTGTGCCGCCATGGAGTCCCGAAGAGGATAGTCTCAGATCGGGGTTCTCAATTTACCTCTAGGTTCTAGAGGAAGCTGCATGAAGCTATGGGTACACGATTGGATTTTAGCTCTGCTTATCACCCGCAGACTGATGGACAAACCGAAAGGACAAACCAAATTTTGGAACACATGTTGAGAGCTTGCGCCTTGAAACATGGGCGTAGTTGGGATAGGAGCTTTCCGTATGCCGAATTCTCCTATAACAACAGCTATCAAGCTAACTTGAAGATGTCACCATTCAAAGCATTGTACGGTAGACGGTGTAGAACGCCGTTGTTTTGGAGCGAGACCAGAGAGAACCAAGTGTTTGGACCCGAAGTGCTAGAAGAGGCTGAGAAGCAAGTCCAAACAATACGGGAGAACTTGAAGGCTGCTCAGTCACGACAGAAAGGCTATGCGGACAATAGGCGAAGGAAGTTGACTTTTGAAGTAGGAGACTTCGTATACCTTAAGGTATCGCCTATCCGAGGCCAACGACGTTTTAACTTCAAAGGAAAGTTAGCACCTCGCTACATCGGACCATTTAAGATTTTGGACAAGCGAGGAGAAGTAGCCTATCAACTGGAGCTCCCAATGCACCTCTCCGACGTGCATGACGTGTTTCATGTATCCCAGCTCAAGAAGTGCTTGAGAGTACCAGAAGAGCAAGTACCGATGGATGAACTTGAACTTCAAGAGGATATGACCTATGTAGAGCACCCTGTCCGAATTTTGGACGTAAAGGAAAGGGTCACGAGGAACAAAGTGATCCGATGGTGCAGGGTACAATGGAGCCATCACACAGAAGCTGAAGCCACATGGGAGCGCGAAGAAGACATCAAGGTAGAATTCCCTCATCTATTGTCCACTAGCGAATCTTGAGGGTGAGATTCAATTTAAGGGGGGTAGATTTGTGACACCCTCAATTTTGATTTCTGCATGCATTCATATTTTATATAGAGAAAACATTTTAAAAGAATTGGAAACTGAGAAAGAATAAAAAAGATAGCCAAAAAGAGCCAAATCCAATCCACAGAGAGCCACGAAGACAACTCTCGCGGCCCGCTGGCCACATGGCGCCTTCGGAGCTCATCCCCACAAAAGGGGAGAGGTCCGCCTCTAACTAGCTACGTGGCAGGCTCAGGGCTCGTCTCTGCGAAAGGGGCGAGGTCCGACCCCGTGGGACACGTGTTGCCGCCGGAGCTAGCCTCTGTGGAGGAGCGAGGTCAGCCCGCAGGACACGTGTTGCCCTCGGAGCTAGTCACTGTGGAAGAAGGGAGGTCCGATGCTGATGGACATGTGTCGACCTTGGAGCTCACCTCCGGTAGGTCCGACCCTGTTGGACACGTGTCAACCTCAGAGCTCGCCTCTGAGAAGAAAGGAAGTCTGACGCTGTTAAGACACGTGGCACTATCAGAGCCCACCTCCGAAGAGAGGGGAGGTCTGGCTCTGACACGTGGCACTTTCGGAGCTCACCTCCAAAGAGAGGGGAGGTACGACACTGACACGTGGCGTTCGTGAAGCTCGCCTCTGAGAGAGAGGGAGGTCCCACCTGCTAGGACGCGTGGCACACACGGAGCTCACCTCTGAGGGAGAGGGAGATCCCGTCAACCTGACACGAGGCACAACCGGAGCCCACCTTTGTGGGAAAAGGGAAGCCTAGGCCCCCGTAGGACACGTGGAGCCTCCGGAGCTCATCACCGCGGAGGTGACGAGATCTGAAGCGGTTTTTGCTTCTGTACGCGTGGGAATACCGACATGGAAGGAAACCGACACGAATTCCACATTGCTACTGCACCAAATCAATTGAAGATAAGTCGTTAAGATTCAAAAACAATTTGAATAGGACTCTTATTCGAATTCCGATCAGAGTAGGACTCTTCGTTTCCCTCTTAATAATAGAACCCAAAACAACCCCCTGATCGTAACATCTTTTCTAAGCCGACAATTTAGAAGCCCTAGCCCCAAACTCGCCGAGCTAAACCCCTTCGCTGGAGTTTGACCATCGAAGAGACCGCCAACGAGCCCAAACACGATCCCATCGCCGGAGGAGAGCCAACATTCTGTTTTTCTGGAGGAAAGACCCGAAGGAAGTAAGGTAGGTCTCCAATACCACCTTATGACATTATCACGGTTTTCTTTGCATCTGTTCTTCGATCCTTTCGAACAGAAGCTTTTCTGTGTGGACATATCACGTGTTGATCGGTTTGATCTAGATCTTGTGACAATATCATCATCACGTCCACATTTACACCTTTATTCATCGTAAAACCCAGTGTGTGATCATGAATAGAAGAACAAGCTCAGGGAGCTGTCTACGAAGGATTTCAGCACCATGAATTCGAGATCCCAGAGCAACAGAAGCCGCAAGAACAAGGAAAGTACCCCTTGACCATATTCATCCCATGTTTTTGAAACTGTTTTGTTTACAAAAAGGTGTGTGTGCTTGAGTCAAACTTGGTGGGAAACCCTTTCATAGGAGTTTACTAGTTTTGTTAACCACCCTTGTCGCCGGGACAATTTATGAGTCGGGTATGGTCGTTTTACTTTTTGCTTCTCTGAGTCCACGGGATTATGGGAAGCGAGATAGAAGTGTATAGCTACTGCACTCATAATGATAATGAGAAACTGATGTTAATGAACATGAATCGGAGGGAGATCTAGGCAAGATTGGTTTTGTGGATGAGGTAGAATGAGATGGTGGTTTACTTGCTGTAGATCCAAGGACCGGTTCATGCCAGCTATGCCAGGATAACAGTGCCACCACAAGGCCAAATATGGGTGCGGCTTAGCTGACTAAATAGGTAAGTTTCTAGATTGTTATGGACCGTGGAAGGCGCGGGGAATGGGAGTCGAGTGAGGACTGCCCTGGGAACTGCATGACACAAGAGGGGGCCCGTAGGTGGGAGAATTGGTCACTCTAGCCTGCTGGTGAAACCTTAGTGAGTCCATACATCTAGTAGCCCCTTTGTAAAGGCTATTTTGTGATCCTTTGGCCATACACCGACGGTTCTATACTAGTATAATGGAGGTTCTGCAGTCGCCGACGGGTGACGAAATCACAAACTTGTGGGTAAAGTGGTGCAACCTCTGCAGAGTGTAAAACTATCATGATAGCCGAGCTTACGGTCACGAGCGCCTGGACAACTCACATGATTAGATGGGATGGTAATCGGTTGGTAATTGGTTTGGTTTTGGTTTGGTCTTTGGAATTGGTTTCGGGACTGTTGAGTCCTGGTAATGAAAATGGTTTCGGGACTGTTGAGTCCTGGTAATGAAAATGGTTTTGTGACTGTTGAGTCCGGGTAATGAGATTGGTTGCATGACTGTTGAGTCATGGCAATGAGCATTGGTCTCGGTATGAGACGGAATTGAATATGAGATGAGATGGTAGTGAATACAAGATGGTATTCATGAGCATGTGAAAAGTTGAGAAAGATAAATGTCTGGTTGAGACATGAAAAGTGGTGAATCATGATGGAGGTATGTTGATGTTTAAATACATGTTGGGATTACATTCATTTTAAGCTAGTTGCTGTTTTTATCCAGTTTGGTGAAATAAACTTTGCTTTCTGCAATGAGCCTTTTTATAACTACCTTGCTGTGAGCAACATATCATATTTTCCCGCACTTGCTGAGTACATCATGTACTCAAACTTGCATTATTACTTCATCATCAGCAACAGGAGAGGAGTACTATGAAGACCACGTGGAGTATTAGGCGTGCAATCTATCCTCAACCTTGCATGTGGAGTAGAGATGGAGCCGCTGCTGCTTCTTAGTTGCTTCCGCAATAGTTTAGAAGACTTCCGCTACTAGAATAAAGACCTCCGCTGCTAGAATGAGTCTAAGACTCATGAGACATTGTAATAAACCCTGTTATTCGTGGTATTATTCTGAAAATTCAGTTTGTGGATTATGTGTGTATGTGTGATGAACATCCTGGGCACACATACGCATCAGTCTCAGTTCCGAGAGGTTCTCTCTCAGAACAGGGGCGTCACAATATCTGCCCTTATTCAAAAGTTTTGTGATGTCAAAGTTGACAGAATTTCTGGAGAAAATTGGACAGCACCTCCCTGCTTGAGGTACTTATTTGATAGAAGAATTCCAGTTAATTATATATCGAATTTGACAAAACGTTCTGTTACAAAGTTGTAACCTATCTCATAAAAATTTCAGAACTGACTCATTTGCTATTTTTGGACTTTGATGCAGAAAGTTATGCTCATTTTATAGAGAGTTGCAGAGAGTATTTGCTCTGCCCTGTTTTCCGGACAGTTTCAACTCTACTGTACTTTTCGACCAGTTAAGGGATGAAACACCTCTGGACATCAATATAAAAGTTGTAAATCTCTTCCAAAGCTTTCCATAAATGTATCATGCATCCCCAACATCGAAAGAACTCGACCTCTAACCTCTGTATAACTTCAGCCTTATCTCAGCCAAAAAACAGAGGACTCTGTTCCTAGTCTTACATAAGCGGAAACTTGCTTAATTTTGAAGTTCTGATCAAGGGAAGGAGTTAACTCAAGATTTTAGTACTCTGGATCAAAACTTTCAAGTTTTACAATGAAGTTATTCATTTAGTGGAGTGTGACATCGAAGCGTCACCACAAACATGCCAGTACTGCGTTCCTCACCCAGAAAACCTATACCGGACTTAGCCGGCTTCGTTAATTCAGTGGCACTAAATGTCTCTCGCACACGTATGCTACTCGTCTACTCATCCGTGGTTAGACTACCTGCAATTAAACCACAAAATCATCAGGTTAAGCTGCACACTGAACCCGGGCCCATACAGTTCCATACACCCGTCCATCGTCACTCGCACGGGTGTTCTCAAGCCAAACACGCCTTGAGCTACGTGCTCACGTTAATAACCACGTGACGGGGTCTCCCCTATTTGCCCGTAGCACACCAGGGAAGGGCATTGCTCGAATACCCCAAACAACATGAAGAGTCGTAGAGGATACTAAAGCTGGCCGGGTTACCTGCCACCCGTGAGGCTCCACCCTTAAGCTTGTGCGGACTGATGGACAGCGCTTACATGCACCCCCAGGACATATGAAATCCCGAGATGCATGATTTTCCGACATATCAAATAGGTTAGTATCGCCACTTTCTATACACTAATAACTCGTTCCTCACCGAGTTTTTTGAGAATTTAACCTTTTTAAGTGCGTTAAACCTCAACGATGCTCTGATGCCATGCTGCAAGGACCCGACGGTCCCGACAAACCAGGATCACGCTGAGGGGTGCTGTCATATACAGCACTGGATAACACACATAAAAGGCGTTAAGCGGAAACAAAATTTTATTGCATAAACTTGTTTATGAACATAGTTACATCAAAGTTAAGTCTACACTCACGGGCGTAGAATAAGCAACGAGAGTTCACGTTCATCTCGTGAACATGTCCTCACTAGCACACACACCACACTAACACGGCGGCGTGCACGGCTCCCACTCGACGGTGGTTCCCTATTGGGGGTCCGTCTCCTCATCGGGAGCCTCCTCCTCATAGCACCCTGCAAACGCTTTAAACACAAGCAGTGAGCACGATGGCTCAGCAAGACTGACCCGCCTCACCTAAACATTTAACTATACATGATGGGTTTTCAGTGTATAGTAGGGAAGCACGTTGCAAAAGACACACCTAATTAGTTGACTCTTACTTTCAGGTTTTACCCACAAGTTAGTGGGGAACCTTGTGCCAAGACACATAAGAAACCCACAATCAAACAAGAAACACATTTCTCTTATGTGCTTTGCCTAAGGTTGAAACAAACTTTAATTGGCTCTAAACTAAAGAATTTTATTAACAAACAATGTAAAACTTTCAACTAGCAACATTTTATCATGACAACTAGCCTGTTCTTTCTATGTCAAGGTACAGTGAACAAGTGGTACTCACTGACCATGAGGGACAGCGATTATAATCGATTTACACCTGCAGGGTTACCCGAATAACCCGTCACGTACGCCTGTACTCGATGTTGCCTACAACAACCATCACAAACATCGTACGCAACCACCTTTCATCCGTTAGCCAAGTGTTGAACTGGTCCTATCGTCCGGAGCAGGGGGTCTCTATGCGGAGCATCCTCGATGCCCGCTAGCCGATTTACACCTCGCTGCTCTCAACCTACCCTGTGGACGACAAGCAACGCCTCAACTTATCGCTACCTAAATTACATCGGTTTCCCGGTTCGCATAAAGCCGGTAGGTCTTCGGTACTGTTCTAGCTTGTTCAACAGGCCCGCACACGGCTCGGTCCTCAATCGACACAAGCAGAGCTATGGCACCCAGGCCCCAAAGTCCTCCTGCACTTACTCTCCGCTCGGTCTCATTTTCTTGCCATGCGATTCATTGTCTATCTTTCTAACCGAGTGGTGTGCCTCCAGCCTATTCTCGCGAGTAGTTCCAAATACTCGACTTGTACCGAATCCTATACCATTTTAGCATTGCTGTGGCTACTCGAGTTTTAAATCCTAAGCCCAAAACCCCTGGTTCTCTTGGCTATGCATTTGGGTTTCCAATCAAGACTCTAATGCACAATTGTAGGAAATGCATAAAGTAAGTGATCAAAACATAAGACTTCATAAATGGTTAATGCAAACTGGAGCTTGCCTTGCTGCTGGTTGTGAGCTAATTGTTCTTCTGGAGTGATAAAGTCCAGAACCTCTGGGTCTTCTTCGATTCTAGCGACTACACGAAATAAAATACGATGCATGTCAAATTTGAATGCATTTGTATTGAATTGAGACGGTGAAGACTATAAGTCTAGCTAGACAGCCCTTTTAACCCTGAAATTTTTACTGTAGTTTGGAGACAACCTAAAAAGGGACTTGGCCAAATTTCATTTGAAGCAAAGCTCATTTGGGCCCTGCACAAATAAATGTATATTTGACCATATTTAGGGCAGTTATGGCCTTCTAGGAATTTTCTTGGAGCAAGCCTTGACTTTTTGGAAACTAGAGTTTTAGAAGGTTCTAATGGAATTGGTTTCATCTAATTTAGAGAATCCTAGCAAAAGATTCTAAACAAGTTTATGGAAATTCTGAAAAATGTTTCTGGACATTTTTCTTTTTCTCTGACCAGTTTATTTAATCACACCATTAGGTGGACTAAATGATCTCGGATGGATATGAAATTTTTATCGTGACTCAGGTATATTATAATAAACATCCTGGACAAATTTCAGAACTATCCACTAAAGGTATCTCCAGTCAAAATTCCCAAAAGTTTAAATTTTGGAGAATTAATTCTGGAGAACTAAAGGTTTTCATGGAGTGAAACTTGTTTTGCTGTAAAGTACTCAGAGAGCTGAATCCAACAAATTTGGTTCACTCAATTTGGACCATTCTAGCAAAAGTTATGGGCTTCTAAAGTTTTGGAGGGAAAACTGGAAAATCCACTCGATTTGTTTAAACTACTGTCAACCGGGATCCACAAAACAGTGCCGTCTTCAACCTCCCGCCAGCGCCCAAACGCGCGCCGGACAGCAGAAGTGGCGCGGCCCGTTCTCCGGCTACGGCGGACCATTTTTGGTGATCTTTTGTGCTACACGCTCCTCAGACCAAGCCCTAGCGGCCAGACAAGGTTGTGCAGCACGCCATCGACGGAAAACCGGTCAGCATCGACGGCGGCAATCGGTGGTGCGGCGCCGATGATGACCAACACGTCCCAAGTTTCCCCCGATGCCTGAAGCGGCCCTAAAGAACCACTGGAGCTCGAGGAAGATGATGGTGCACTCAAACCCCACGGAAAACGACCGGAGCTATGAGCTGAACGGCGACCCGAGCCATTTCGGTTGGCGGTGGCGAGTTTGTGTTGCTCAGCTCGTAGGATGGAGGTTTCTTCGTGGTCTTTGGTCAGGGTGGTCGTGAAGGGCCCTAGTTGCTATAGCTAGACATGTTTTGGGAATGATCAACCATGCTAAACGAATTTTCCGTTTTGGTGTACTTTGGTTCTACACGGTGATCATCAAAAAACATCAAATTCCGGCTAGTCGGCACGATGAACGAGCTAGGGGGTTTGGGAGGGGCTACTAGACTTTGATGCTAACCTCTGTGAGCAGTTGGTTGCGCCGGAGGAGCTCAGAGCTGTCCGGGCAACGGTGTTTAGTCGGAGGCGCGTCGGGATGAACAAAGGAGGTCAAAACGCCTCGGTGAAGCTCGTAAGAAGCCGACCGCGTGCTGCCGAGGGATGGAGCACATCGAGTGAAGGTTAGAGGTTCTGTTTCTGGCCTCAGCTCACGGTGACACCTTCGGTTTCGGCCGGTCGATGGTGAAGGTGGGAGCTCGGGTGGTGCGGCGAGGTGTAGCGCAGTTTCTGTGTGGGAGAACGATGAAGCAGTGAAGAAATCATCTTTGGGCTGTCCAGGGTGAATATAAGGAGGCTGGGCGAGTGCTCGACGTCCAGGACCCGAGAACAGGAGGTGGCATTGGCTATGCGTCGTGGCGGTCGCACGCAGAAAACCGGGCACCCGAGTTCAGTCGGTTTGGAACACTCATGTGACTGACAGGAGGGACCCATCTCTCCAAATTTGTCCCAAAACTTGAATTCTTACTGCTCTTAATCTTGGGGACTCAAATGCCCTTGGTGATTTGATCAATTCGCCAAATGCCCAATTGAATTTGAATAGTTCAAGGTGTGACATTGTTTGGATGAATTTGCAACATATGTGAAGTTGAAATTCAAATTTGATTTGAATTTAGTCAAAGTAGCTCATCTCAAGATCAACTCCAAATGGAGTGAAAATTTGAGTGTGAGCTCATAAAAATGTGCTGAGTATGAATATGAATCCCACTTTTGAATATATGGGATGAAAGGAGTTTGAATTAGAATTTAAGTTCAAACTAGCCTTTTAATGATGATACCCAAAAGTACCTCAAATGGGTTTGGATTTGGGTGGAATTTGGCATGAGCATCCCTAACAATGTTTAGGAGTTAATAATGTGCTCAGTCCCCATATTATTCATGTGGGAAATACCACTTTTGCATTTTGTGAGTTCATCTCCTAATAAATCTATTTACGGTGGTTACTTGCTATTCAAATGTGTTCATGTGACCACCACAAATAAGGTGAGGTGTGGGTGTGATGAACACTTTTAGCAAGTGAAAAACTTGGGCCCTTACATTTAGAAAGCCAAATCTTGGTCCTTTACACCCCTCCTCCCTTAAAAGAATCTCGTCCCAATATTACAATGTTAAAAATAGAGAGAGGATGGTGAAGATTTATTGGATATGCGACGTTAAAAATTCCGGGTAATTGGTGCGAAGAAACTCCTTGCTCTCCCACGTCTCTTCCATCTCGGAGTGGTTACTCCACAATATTTTGTAGAACCACATCGTCATGTTGCGTGTGGTTCGAGATTTCTCGTCGATGATCTGAACCGATTCCTCCCGATACGTGAGATCCGGTTTCAGTTATTTGATATCTCCCAGCTGGACCGTGGTTGAAAACTTGAGGCACTTTCTCAGCTGAGATATTTGGAATATATCATGCACACCGGAGACGGATGCTGGTAATTCCAGCCGTTGTGCAACGGATCTGCACTTCTCCAAAATCGAACGGACCGATGAATCAGGGTGCCAACTTTCCTCTGACCCCGAATCTATTCACACCCTTCATCGGAGACATGTGTAGATAAACGTGATCCCCAATATCAAACTGCAGAGGGCGCCTTGTACAATCTGTGTAGTGCTTTTGTCAGAATTGGGCAGATTTCAAGTTCGCTTGAATAATCCGTACTTGTTCTTCTGCATTGTTGACAAGATCAATCCCTAAGGTGACCCTCTCGCCTTACTCGCACAAATTTAGCGGTGTGCGGCATTTCCTTCCGTATAGCACCTCATAAGGCGCCATCTTGATGCTCGCCTGGTACCCGTTGTTGTATGAGAACTCGGCCAACGGTAAGTGGTCATCCCGGTTCTTACCGTGATGAATAGCGCAAGCTCGTAGCATATCTTCCACGATTTGATTTACCCGCTCGGTTTGCCCATCCGTCTGCAGGTGGTACACTGAACTCCGCATCAGTTTTTTACCCAACGCTACATGTAACTGCTCCCAAAAATGAGACACAAACAGGGTGCCTCGATGGTGAGAGGTACTCCATGCAAACATAGGATCCATGAGATGTACAGTTCATCATACTTCTTGGCGTTGTAATTGATGTTAACCGGGATAAAATGGGCAGATTTCGTAAGCCTGTCGACAATCACCCAAATTGAATCATGTCTTTGAAACGTCATGGGTAAGCTGACGATGAAATCCATGCTCACGTCCTTCCACTTCCAGGCCGGTATACTCAACGGTTGTAACAGCCCTGGTTTCTTCACATGATCAGCCTTCACCCTTCGGCATGTGTCACAGTCAGACACGTATTTAGCAATCTCTCCCTTCATGCGTGTCCACCAAAATTTTCTTTTCAGCTCTTGGTACATTTTGTTACTGCTGGGGTAAATTGAAAACTTTGACAAAAGTGTGCCTCATCAAAGATTTTCTTTCCTAGTTCCGGGCTCATGATTTTGGAGCTGTCGTGATCCATACGCGATCACTCTCCTATCTTGCATCAGCACACATCCGAGTCTGATGCCGGATGCATTGCAATAAACATCGAATCCGGTTGCGCCAAAACCGGTGCTGATGTGAGGTGCTTGACCAAAGCCTTGAATGCCACTTCACATGCTGGACTCCAGATATATTTGGAAGACTTCTTCAGCAGTTCGGTCATCGGCTTTGCAATTCTCGAGAAGTTTGGGATGAACCTCCGATAATATCCCACGAGCCCGAGGAAACTTCAAACCTTGTGAACAGATCTCGGGAATTTCCAATTCAGCACTTGTACAATATTGCTCGGGTCTACAGTGACTCCCTCCGCTGAGATGATATGCCTGAGAAAGGGTACTTGAGAAATCAAGAACTCAGACTTGCTGAATTTCGCGTATAACTTGTGATCTCGTAGCCGTTGCAAGACTATACGCAAGCTGTTTGCATGCTCTTCTTCTGACTTGGAATAAAATAGAATGTCATCGATGAAGACCACGACAAATTTGTCCAGCTCTGGCATGAACACAGAGTTCATCAAGTACATGAAGTGAGCCGGAGTGTTGGTGAGGCCGAAAGACATGACAGGGTACTCATATAGTCCGTACCTCATCAAGAAAGCCGTCTTCTGCATGTCCCCATTTCTGATTTTAATTTGATGGTACCCTGATCTCAAGTCCATCTTGAAAATGATCTTTGCCACTACCAGCTGATCAAACAACATGTTGATATGGGGCAGTGGGTACTTGTTCTTGATCGTGACGGTGTTTTGTGGACGATAGTTCACACACAGCCGCAATTTCTCATCCTTCTTCTTGACAAACAATGCCGAGCACCCCCATGGTGAGGATCTCGATCTTATGAAGACCTTGTACAGCAGGCCCGTCAAGTGCTCTTTCAACTCTGCCAATTCCTTCGGTGCCATTTTGTACGGCCTTCGGGATATCGGCATGGTCCCCGGTGCAAGTTCTACCTTGAACTCCACCTCCCGGTCAGGTGGCATACCCGGTAGATCATCCTGGAATATGTCGGGGAACTCTTGGACCACTGGAATGTCTTCCAGGCTGCTGGTGGTGGAATGATAAATTGCTGGAAGTTTTATTTCTGGACTGTCTAGAAATAAAGAATGAGGTTCGTGCACCAACGAGTTTAAGTGCACGACACAAGAGACGACGTATAAAACAACTCTGTGGCGAGTTAACTATGACATCCCTAAGATGACGTCGACCTTTTGACCCTCTAAGACAATGAGAGACGCGGGGTATAACTTCCCTCCTAAGTATAATGGTGCTTTTGGAACCATTACACTTGCTGAAAGTTTCCCACCCGGTGAACAAATCAAAAATGGACTTTCGGTGGGTATTAATTATGAGTGGCACCCAAATCAAATAAGATTATGACGGGGTGGTGGTGGAGATTAAACATACCCGCAAGGACGGGTTCTCCCTCCGGCACATCCTCAATGGCGAGGAGGTGGACGTTGCAGGGCTTGGGATTTGCATGCCATGCATTGTTATTTCGGGGCTGATTTCTCCCCAGAAATGGTGGTGCCGCTTGGTTCCCTTGCTGCTTTTCGGGTAACCCTTTGAAAAATGCCCCGGATGACCACACGTATAGCACGCGTACGGTGGCAGGACCCTGCCTTGTGGACAAAAGCCGGGCATGCGTTGCTGAGGTGAGAATGCACGTGGCATCACCCTTTGCTGTTGCTGTGGCTGCTGCGGAGGTGCTGGTAATGCTAGTCGGTACGCTGGCTGCGGATACAGCCGATTGCGGAATTGCATCGGTCGAGGCGGTGGTTGCCAGTGTTGCCCAGATGGTGTGTGATACACCATCCGATATTTTTTGGGAGGACCATCTCCCTCTCCACTGCTCTGTGGCATGCTTCGCTTCCTCTCTGCCATGGCTAACTCCTTGCTGGAGTCCTCCCGGACAATCGCAGCATCAATCATGTCGTTGAGGCTGCCGCGATTAAACATGGCCAGTTTATTTTTCAGTAGCGGATTTAGCCCCTGAATGAAATGATCCCGCCTCTTCTTGTCTGTATCAGCATGATACGGCACATATAAAGCGAGGTTGTCGAACACACAGAAATACTCCAGTGTGTTCCTGTTCCCCTGTTGCAGGTGTAAGAATTCCTGTGTCTTCCTCTTCATCAAACCGGGCAAAATGTGATAGGCCCGAAAGGCCGTCTTGAATTCCCCAGGTCAAAACTCGCTCAGTAGGTTGGGAGGCACAAAAGTTCGTCCACCAAGCGCTTGCGGACCCCATTAGTTGCTGGGCTGCAAATTGAGTCTTTTGCTGCTCGCTAACTCAGAGCAGCCCAAACATCATCTTCATTGTGCGGAGCCAGTTGTACGCATCAATGGGTTCCTCAGCCTGCGAGAATACTGGTGGGTGCGTCGCCAGGAAGTTCGAGTAAGAAATTTGATGACATTCATCCCGGTATTGACGTCCCTCAGTGTGTCGGACCAAAATCCGTACATTCCAGGATCACAGAAGGTGGTGCCGCACGATGCGACACCCGACAGCACACACGATAAGGCAACATAGTATTACATTGAAAACATGCTGAATTTGTACAAAAGTAGTACAATCTTCAGTTACAACTCCTGTACAGAGTCTACTGCAGCGGAAAGTATTTGTACAACTCACGACAACACCTAACTAGAAAAAGTTGGCTGTCCGGCCCTTCAGACAACCCACACAAGCTGCACTTAGCATCACCGTGGCGTGTACGGCTCCCACACAGCCGTAGTCCCCGATAGAGGGTAGACCTCGCCGGTGGACTCATACTCAGAGTCCATGGGGTACTCCTCACCTGCAAACACTCATAGCAGCAACCATGAGCACGATGGCTTAGCAAGTCTTAACTGACTCTCCTACACATGAAACGCTACATGCAAGTCATACTCGAATATAGGATGAAAGTTTGCAGCAAAAGGACACGCCTACAAGTTCATCCTTAATTCATCTTTTAGCCACAAGTTAACGGTTCACAAAACTGAAATTTACTGAGCAATATTTGGTGGCACACATGTAACAATACAATTTATTCATATCAGCAGTATTGTGTCACAACATTCCATATTTTTATCTACGTCACGACACAGTGAACAAGCAGTACTCATAACCGTGAGGGACAGCCAATCGACTCGTTATGCACCTACAGGGATACCCGAATAGCACGTCACGTACACCCATCCTCGGAGCTGCAACGGCACGCTCCACCGATGTCGTATGGAACAACATTTCACCCAACAGCCCAAACATCGAACCGGTCACACCGAAACGAGCAGTAGGTTCCATACACGGAGCATCTCTCCATGCCCGTTAGCGGATTTCCACCTTGCTACCCTCAACCTACACCTATAAATTGGTGTGCTATATCTCGACGCCCGGAGGTTTAGGTTACATCACTTTATCGGACCCCATATATCCGATATGCCTTCGGTACATTCAAACTTGTTCAGCAGGGCCGCACACGGATCGGTCCTCAATCGACACGGACAGGGCTGCGCACACAAGACTTCCTCTTGCTGCGTCCTAGCCCCTGCCTAGTATCATTTTTCTTACTAAAGTTGTCTCACATCTCGAACCAATCCCGTATGTGGTGAATCCTATACTCGCGAGTAGATTCCAACTACTCGACTTGTACCGAAGTCTATACCCTTTAAGCAAAGCATGATCTAGTCGAGGACTTATACACTACCCTCACTCTCTTTGGAATAATCTGGTTATGCAAATTGAGTTTCATCCATCCTAAACTTAATGCACATACATACCTCAAACTAAGTGAGTAAAAAGCAAAATTTGATAAAACTTGTTAAATGCAAACATGGGCTTGCCTTGTTGCTGATGGTCAGGGGTTAGTGTCTCCTCCAGAGGTATGAAGTCCAGTATCTCCGGGGTTTCCTGACGTTCAGCGACTACACGTAATCAATTTAACGATATGTCAATTTAAATGCAAATATGTTGAATTTATCATAAAAGACCATAACTCTAGATAGACATTCCTTTTGGCTCTGAAATTTTTACTGTGTCTTGGTAAGAACCTAACCAGAGACCTGACCAAATTCCATTTGAGCTCTGCACAAAGAAAAGTCTAAATGGTCATTACTAGAGCTTCTAAGGATTTCCAGGTATTTTCATGGATAAAACCATTACTTTCAGGAAATTAGAGTTTTATATGGTTCTAAGGGAGTTGGTTTCATGTAATTTAAAGAATCCTAGAGAAAGTTACACCCTAATCAAGATTTTTCTATTTTCTCAGGGCAGTTCACTTAATAACACAATTAGGGGAAATAAATGAACTTTGATAGATATGAAATTTTTCATGTGACTCAAGGATTTTCAAATGAACATCCTAGCCAAATTTCAAAACTTTCCATAAAGGAAATCTCCAGATAAAATTCCCAACAATTTAAATTTAGGGAATTAATTCTGGAAAATTAATAAGTTTCATGAACTGAAACTTGTTTTGCTGGATAGTACTTGGAGAGCTGAATCCAACAAAATTTGGTTCACCAAATTTGGACAATTCTACACCAAGTTATGAATTTCTAAAGCTTGGGCTGATTCCTGAATTATTTTCCTAAAGAAAATCACTTTCCGCACCTAAACAAAGACTGAAAGCAGGGCCCGTGCAGTTAATTTAAACTAACCCGCGTGCGTGCGCTTAGCTCGGTGACTGACATGTGGGACCTGGTGCTTTCGTATTCCTCGCGACGCTGCCCCGAGCTGCCGGAGCTCCAGCGAGGTTGGCGTTTCCGGCAACCTTGCTCGCCGGCGACGGTGAAACTCGCCGCCCCCACCTAACTTTGTATGCTGAACACGATGGACACCTCGATATCACCGGCTAGCCACCGTAGCTCGCCGGCAACGAGAGCTATGCCACTGTGCCTCATCGGCAATGTGATCGAGGAGAAGCGCAAGGACCTCTAGAACGTTTGTGGGCTGCAGCTGGAGCGGCGGTTTCCTCTGTGCAACGAATTTCGCCGTCGACGGATCGCTAACTCTAATACACACCATGGAAAGAAACTAGAAATTCTCGCTCTACACAGATGAAACGGAGCACGGCTTTCTCCTACAGCTTCAGCACAAGCAAGCACACCTTTTCTTCTCTGGTGGTAGTGCGTGAATCAGCCGGGATCGACCGGTCACCGGTGGACAGAGAGAGGTGGAAGGAAACTCGCGAGCGGGAGCAAAGCACAGCGTGGTGTGAGCTGTTTTTCACTCGGCAACGAAGAGAACGGTCGACACAGCTCATGTGCTGGACTTTGAGCCGATGTTTTCACTGTGAGGTGGAGCTCCCCGAGCGAGCTGGCTGCACGCGGTCGATCGGCAGTCGCCCACGTGAGCTTCTCTCTGTTTGAGTCAGTTCAGTGTGAACTCAGTCACTGACCAATGGGTCCCATCTCCAGTAATTCTTTTCACTTTATGATCCCTGATAATTTCTCAGCTAATCCACATTAATTTGTAGACTTAGTCACCAAGTCTTGATTTGAATTCCTCAAGTTTGAGCTGCATTAGCTAAATTCGATTCACATTTGAATTTGAATTTCAAATTCAGTTTTTGAAAATTTAAATATAGCTCCCGACAAGATTAGCTCCAATGAGGATGAAAATTGGTGGACTAACTCAGAAAAATGTGCTCAGTTTGAATGTGAAGTCACCTTTTGAATCCAAGTGATGAAAGTAGCGGAAATTTGAATTTGCATTCAAATTAGCCCTTTTTGCAATTGTATCCAAAACTGCCTCAAAATGGTTTGGATTTGCATGAAACTTGGCCTGAGCATTCCTAAGAAGGTTTTGGGCCTAATGGAGAGCTCAGCCCCTCATGTTTACATGTGTGAAATCCTACTTTTGGATTTGTGATTTTTCCTCTAAGTATCTTGTTAATGGTGATTACTTACTCTTCACAAGTGTTCATGAGACTTCCACAAGATAACCTGTGGTATGGTAATGTGATGAACCCTCTAGCAAGTAAAATCTTGGGCTTTTACATCCCTCCTCCCCTTAAAATAATCTCGTGCCGAGATTACAAACAGAAGAAATGAAGATGTAAGAGGAATTACCCGTGATGAGACGCCATGAAATCCGGGTAGATTGAGCGAAGGAAATCTTCACTTTCCCACGTCGCTTCCTCAGTGGTGTGGTTGCTCCCGAAGATCTTATATAACCACAGCATTCAGTTACTCATGGTCCGGGCCTTCTCATCAATAATTTCCACCGGATATTCAGCGTAGGCTAAATCCGGTTGCAACTCGCCAATGTCTTCAGTGGGAACAGAAGCTGTATACTTTAGACATTTCCGGAGTTGTGAAACATGGAAAACATCGTGAATACCAGTGAGAGATTCCGGTAGTTCCAGTCTATACGCCACTGGTCCGCACTTCTCGGTGATGGCATAGGGTCCAATAAATCGGGGGGGGGGGGGGAGAGTTTCCGCTTTACTTCGAATCGGTGGAACCCCTTCATCGGAGACACACGGAGGTAGACATGTTCCCCGACGTCGAAGTGCAGCGGCCTACGCCTCTTATCATTGTAACTTTTCTGTCGGGGTTGAGCGGCTTTCAAATTTGCTTGAATTACCCAAACTCGCTCTTCGGCGTCGTTCACTAGATCAATCCCGAACGTGACCCTTTCACAGGATTCACACCAATTCAACGGGGTGCGGCATTTGCGACCATAGAGAGCCTCATATGGTGCCATCCTGATACTCGCTTGATAGCCATTGTTATACGAAAATTCCGCCAACCGTAGATGATCATCCATATTGTTACCGTGGTGGATGGCACACGCTCTCAGCATGTCTTCCAACACTTGATTCACCCTCTCAGTTTGTCCATCGGTCTTAGGGTGATATGCGGAGCTTCTAATCAGTTTGGTACCCAAAGAAGCGTGCAACTGCTCCCAGAAACGAGCCACGAACAGTGCACCTCGATCTGAGATTATGGTCTTGGGTACCATGCAAGCATAAGATTCTTGCAATGTACAACTCCCCATACTTGCTAGCATGGTAATTTGTATGCACCGGAATGAAATGAGCCAACTTAGTTAACCGATCAACGATTACCCAAATGGAATCATGCTTGTTAAAAGTCATGGGTAATCCCACAATGAAATCCATGCTCACATCTTCCCACTTCCATCCTGGAATTTTCTGGGGTTTCAGCAGACCTGACTTCCTCATGTGATCCGCCTTCACTCGTCTACACGTATCACACTCAGATACATATTTTGCAATTTCCTGCTTCATCTGTGTCCACCAAAATTTACTCTTCAAATCTTGGTACATTTTGTTGCTTCCCGGATGAATAAAAAACTTAGACAAGTGAGATTCATCTAGGATCTTCTTTCTCAATTCCATATTCTAGAGTACGACTATGCGGTCATTGAACCATAGTGTCCCCTTTTCATCCATCTGGAAACATTTGATGTCACCACTGTCTATCCATTTCCGGAGATGTGCCATGCCTTTGTCAATATTCTAAGCTGCAATAACATCCTCCCTAATGGTAGGGATAAGAGCAAGGTTGTAGAGTGATCCATATGGAACCAATTATAAACTTGGCTCTTCCTCTTCCATCGGTGTAATGGTGAGGTTATGGACATGTGATTTCCGACTCAGCGCGTCAGCAACCACATTTGCCTTGCCGGGGTGGCAATGAATCTCAATCTCATAGTCTTTGATTAATTCAAAAAAACCACCTCCTTTGTCTCATATTCAGCTCCTTTTGGATGAATATATACTTTAAGCTCTTGTGGTCAGTGTAGAGATGCACCAAGTTTCCAAGAAGAGAGTGCCTCCACATTTTCAGCGCCGATACCACAGCAGCGAGCTCAAGATCATGAGTCGCATAGTGCTGCTTGTGGTTTCGAAGTTGGCGTGAGCCATACGCAACCACCCGTCCTTCTTGCATCAACACGCAGCCAAGCCCGATACCGGACGCATCACAACATACGTTGAAAGGATTGGTCGTATCCGGTTGAGCTAAGGACATGGATGTTGTAAGATGCTTCACCATTGCTTGGAACACTCCTTGACAAGCTGAGTTCCAAACATATTTCATTCCCTTCTGCAATAATTCAGTCATCGGCTTAGCAAGCTTGGAGAAGCTTGGGATGAACCTCCGGTAATATCCCGCTAAACCGAGGAAGCTTCTGACTTCATGGACAGAGTGGGGGCTTTCCATTTGAGCACTTGTTCAATTTTGCTTGGGTCAACCGCAATGCCTTCCTCTGAGATGATGTGTCCCAAAAATGGCACTTGGTTGATCCAAAACTCGCATTTGCTGAACTTGGCATAAAGCTTATGGTCCCACAGTCATTGAAGGACGATACATAAGTGTTCGGCGTGTTCTTCCGTCTTGGAGTAAACCAAGATGCCATCTATGAACACCACCACAAACTTGTCCAACTCTGGCATGAATACCGAGTTCATGAGGTACATGAAATGTGCCAGAGCTTTGGTGAGACCAAAAGACATGACGAGATATTCATATAGTCTATGTCTCGTCGAGAATGCCGTCTTTGGGATATCCTCCGCCTGGATCTTTATTTGATGATACCCAGAGCGAAGGTCCATCTTTGAAAACACACTTGCATCCACAAGTTGATCAAACAGAATATGAATGCGGGGTAGTGGATATTTGTTCTTGATGGTGACGGCGTTGAGCTGTCGGTAGTCCACACACAACCTCAAGGTTTCATCTTTCTTCTTTATGAACAGCACCGAGCATCCCCATGGCGAGGAAGTCGGTCTAATGAAACCCTTTCTCAACAAGTCATTGAGCTGTTCCTTCAACTCAGCCAGCTCGTTCAGAGCCATCTTATATGGTCTCTGCGATATAGGTGTAGTCCTGGGTGCAAGTTCAATCTTGAAGTCAACATCCCGTTCAGGTGGCATGCCCGGAAGATCATCTGGGAACATATCAGGGCATTCTCGGACTACGGGGATGTCATCCAACTTGGGAGTTTCAGTATTATAGGCTGCTGAAACTTCCGGGACAGGACTGTATAATAAGATTGAAAGCGTACTGTGGAATGGAGAATTCAAATGAACCTTCCGTGATAGAGTTCCTAGGACAGCGCCATGGTAGCATAACCATGACATTCCTAAGATTGCATCAATCTTTTGTCCCGTAAGGATAATCAAAGTAGTGGGAAATATCTTCCCCCTAAGCACGGTGGTGCTTTTGGAATCATCATATTCGCTGAAATCTTCCCTCCCGGTGAGCAAATCATATATGAATAATCGGTTGGGAAGACTTGCAGTTGATGCTTAGCCACATATGATGCACTTATGAAACTGTGGGTTGCACCCGAATCAAATAATATGATGATTGCGTGATTGTTGAGAGTGAACGTACTCCTCAGCACGTTCTCTTATTCCCGGGCATCCTCTTTGTCGAGGTAACGAACGCCCCCGGGTCGCTGACCTCCCTTCTTATCCGGTGGTCGGCCACGAGCACCGCCCTGATATTGGGCTTGCCCGATGCTTTGCTGCCCCTGTGGGCAGTCCATTGAGAAATGACCGGCCTGGCCACACGTATAGCATGTGTAGCGAGGCAGTCCTCCGCTGACCGGTGGATGGAATCCCGGGGCGCGTTGTAGCGGTGGAAACGCCCGGGGTACCATCTTCTGCTGTTTCTGCTGTTGGGGTCGCGGTGGTGGCATTGGCGGTCGGAATGGGGCTGGTTGATAAGGACGACCTCCAAACTGTTGAGGTCATGCCGGTGGATGCCACTGGTGACCGGATGGTGTCCGATACACCATTCGGTATTTTTGAGGAGTTCCACCCCCGCTGCTCGGTGGAGCGCTGCGCTTCCGTTGCTCAGCCGCAAATTCCCGCTGAGCATCCTCTTGCAGAATCGCGACATTGATGAGGTCATTGAAGGTGCTGTGATTGCATTGCACGAGGTGAGTCTTCATCTCGGGATTTAAACCCCAATAGAACTGCTCGCGCTTCCTCTCCTTGGTGGAGATGTAGTCTGACGCATACTGCGCCAGATGGTTAAAGACACGGGAGTAGTCATGGGCACTCCTCCCTCCTTGCTTCAGTTCCAATAACTCTTGGAACTTCCTCTTCGTCATCCCGGGAGGTATATGATAGGCGCGGAACGCCTCCCAGAATTCTGCCCATTCCACGGCATGGCCAGCAGGTAGTGAGGCAAGATAGTTTGCCCACCACGCACCGGTGACACTGTGAAGCTGCTGTGCCGTGAAGAGAGTCTTCTGCCGCTCCATGCATTGGAGCAGCCCAAATTTGGACTCTATCATCCACAGCCATTTGTCGGCCTCCAGTGGTTCCGCCACTTCGGTGAACACCGGAGGATGTGTACTCATGAAATCGGAGTACGTAGTGATGTGGGGCTCATGAGGACCCCTTTCTTGACACATCCCAGCCTGGGACGTATTCTGCACAATCGTGCGGAGCAGGTCGGTCTTCTCCTCATGAGAGCCCACCAGCGCCGAGATCACATCCGCTAGTGTAAGCGGAGGCGGTGGTGGTGGTTGTTGCTGCGGGGTGCTGTCGTTGGCAGGTGGCTGGGAGTCATCACCCCCTTGCTGACTCGAGCCCCCGACCTCGTGCGTGGACCGGGTATGAACCATATCTTTCACTAGTTGAAGATAACAACTCATGAGTATGTTCTACCCCATTGGAAGTAATAAAACCCCACTAGGTACAACAATCTCTCAAATGAGTTCAACTGTCCATTTTCTGCCCAGAATGACCAGTTTTTACTTATCCCAGATTTTAACCAGGTACTTAGCATTTTAATAACTTAATTTGAATACTAAAGTTAAAGTTAACTTCAGTATCTTTCCAACGAGTATTTATTCGCCCCCAGATCAGCTCTGGTTAAAAAGTTACGACAATTTAAAATCAACAAAATTCCTGGAAGAATTTCAACAGCACTTCCTTCGAAAGTTGCTGTTTTCAACTCAAAATTCCACTGAATTCCATGCTGCAACTGCAAAAACTTTGAATTACAAAGATGTAACACATCTCCTAACCTTTCTAAAAATGTATCCTATGGTTATTCTTGATTTTTCTACAAGAAGTTATGATTGAAAAACAGAATAGTCCAGAGAGAGTTTTGAGTCTGTACTGGTTCTGGACAATTTACACTTCTCTGGAATTTCAACCAGTTTGATATGTGATTCTGTTCTGAAAGTCTACAACAAAATAGTAGAGCACTTAAACTCCTTTCAAGAACTATATCCCACACCTCCATTGGCTAAATAACATGTGAGTTATGCTCTGTTAATGTTCAGCACACTTGCTGCCAAAACAGAGCACTCTTTTTTTCAAGTTCCTTAAGCTGCACTACTAACTTCTTGGACTTTCTCTTCGAAACCAGAATCCTAAGGATTAAAACTTGGTTATCTTAGTTCCTTTTTAACATTGTTTTTAATGCAATTATGATGGTTACATGTCGGTACGACGTTCCTTAGAAAATGGAAAATCCTAACCGAATTATACCGGCATATATACGACTCAACTATGGCACTAACACGGTCTCTCGCAAACGTGTACTACACGGGATATGTACGTGGTTAGCACCTACAGAAAAACACTCAATAATGATGCACTCAAAGGTTTTTATCATTTCAGTCAGGTTCATATTTGAAAGTAAATACATAGGCCCGTATCATTGCCATACGACCGTCCTTGAGTGAAGCCACATCTAAGGGTACATGGCTGGGTTATTCACCACCCAACGGAGGGCTCCATACCTTTGCAATTAAGCACACCTGTGGACCAGCATTTTCGTATGCCCAATAGAACATAGAAGTCCTAGAGTACATACTTTGTGTTACAAACCACATGATGGGGTCTCCTCCTCTTGCCCCTGGGTTTGCGCACTTGAGACTAGTGCCGTTAATATGTCTCTAAAACATGAAGAGTCTTAGAGAACATATTCACTTTCCATCCTTTGCAAACGGAACATCTCATGCCCCATCCCTCGATTTAGTGAGCTAACCGAAATTGAACCTCTTTCGGTGGCGTTCTTTACCAGTCTTGCCTGAGCGTAGGTGCTTCGTTACATAATCAAAATGCAGAATTATAACAAGTAGGTTACTCATTCCACTTTAAGTAACTATACTAATATAGTCTTATTTGGTCATACTAGCGATTACTCACCGTAATCCTAAATTTTCCCGTAATACTGTCCTTATTTAGTGTGCTATCCCCTAGCAGCTCTGATACCAACCTGTGACGGACCAAAATCTGTACATTCTAGGATCACAGAGGGTGGTGCCGCACGATGCGACAACCGACAGACACACAATAATGAAACATAGTATTACATTGAAAACATGCTGAATTTGTACAAAAGTAGTACAATCTTCAGTTACAACTCCTGTACAGAGTCTACTACAGCGGAAAGTATTTGTACAACTCATGACAACACCTAACTAGCAAAAGTTGGTTGTCCGGCGCTTCGGACAACCCACACTAGCTGCACTCAGCATCACCGCGATGTGTACGGATCCCACAAAGCCGTAGTCCCCGATGGAGGGTAGACCCCGCCGGTGGACTCGTACTCAGAGTCCGTGGGGTACTCCTCACCTGCAAACACTCATAGCGGCAACCGTGAGTATGATGGCTCAGCAAGTCTTAGCCGACTCTGCTACACATGAAACGCTACATGCAAGTCATACTCAAATATAGGATGAAAGTTTGCAGCAAAAGGACACGCCTACAAGTTCATCATTAATTCATCTTTTAGCCACAAGTTAACGGTTCACAAATCTGAAATTTAGTGAGCAATATTTGGTGGCACACATGTAACAATACAAGTTACTCATATCAGCAGTATTGTGTCACAACATTCCATATTTTTACCTACGTCACGACACAGTGAACAAGCGGTACTCATAACTGTGAGGGACAGCGAATCGACTCGTTATACACCTGCAGGGATACCCGAATAGCAAGTCACGTACACCCATCCTCGGAGCTGCAACGGCACGCTCCGCCGATGTCGTACGGAACAACCTTTCACCCAACAGCCCAAACGTTGAACCGTTCGCACCGAAATGAGCAGGAGGTTCCCTACACGGAGCATCTCTCTATGCCCGTTAGCGGATTTCCACCTTGCTGCCCTCAACCTACACCTATAAATCAGTGTGCTATGTCTCGATGCATGGAGGTTTAGGTTAGATCAGTTTATCAGACCCCATATATCCGATATGCCATCGGTACATTCAAACTTGTTCAGCGGGGCCGCACATGGATCGGTCCTCAATTGACATGGACAGGTCTACGCACACAAGACTTCCTCTTGCTGCATCCTAGCCCCTGCCTAGTCTCATTTTTTTACTAAATTTGTCTCACATCTTGAACCAATCCCGTATGTGGTGAATCCTATACTCGCGAGTAGATTCCAACTACTCGACTTGTACCGAAGTCTATAACCATTAAGCAAAGCATGATCTACTCGAGGGCTTAGACACTACCCTCACTCTCTTTGGAATAATCTGGTTATGAAAATTGAGTTTCATCCATCCTAAACTTAATGCACATACATACCTCAAACTAAGTGAGTATAAAGCGAAATTTGATAAAACTTGTAAAATGCAAACTGGGGCTTGCCTTGTTGCTGCGGGTCAGGGGTTAGTGTCTTCTCCGGAGGAATGAAGTCCAGTATCTCTGGGGTTTCCTCATGTTCAGCGACTACACGTAATCAATTTATCAATATGTCAATTTAAATGCAAATATGTTGAAATTAGAATAAAAATACCATAACTCTAGCTAGGTATTCCTTTTGGCTCTGAAATTTTTACTGTGGTTTGGTAAGAACCTAACCAGAGACCTGAGCAAATTCCATTTGAAACAAAGCTCATTTGAGCTCTGCACAAATAAAAGTCTAAATGGTCATTACTAGAACTTCTAAGGATTTCCAGGTATTTTCAAGGATAAAACCATTATTTTCTGGAAACTAGAGTTTGATATGGTTCTAAGGGAGTTGTTTTCATGTAATTTGAAGAATCCTAGAGAAAGTTATGCCCTAATCAAGATTTGAGAAAATTCTTAAAAATGTTCCTGTATATTTTTCTATTTTCTTAGGGCAGTTCACTTAATCACACAATTAGGAGAACTAAATGAACTTGGATAGATATGAAATTTTTCATGTGACTCAAGGATTTTCAAATGAACGTCCTATCCAAATTTCAGAATTTACCATAAAGGAAATCTCCAAATAAAATTCCCAACAGTTTAAATTTAGGGAATTAATTTTGGAAAATTAACAAGTTTCATGAACTTAAACTTGTTTTTCTGGATAGTACTCGGAGAGCTGAATCCAAAAAAATTTGGTTCACTAAATTTGGACAATTCTACACCAAGTTATGAATTTCTAAAGCTTGGGATGATTCCTGAATTATTTTCCTAAATAAAATCAATTCCCGCACCTAAACAGAGACTGACAGCGGGGCCTGCGTGTTTAATTTAAACTAACCCGCGTGCGTGGGACCCGGGGCTTTCATCTTCCACGCGACGCCGCCGCCCCGAGCTGCCGGAGCTCCGGTGAGGTCAGCGTTCCCGGCGACCTAGCTTGCTGGCGACGGTGAAACTTGCCGCCCCCAACTAACTTTGGATGCTGAACACGATGGACATCTCGCTATCACCGGCTAAACCCTGTAGCTCGCCGGCGTCGAGCGCTTTGCCACTGTGCCTCATTGGCAACATGTTCCCGTCAATCCGACCACCCCTTAGCGCGCTAATCGTGTCACCACATTCAGGGCAGCCTCGGGAAGCTTGGCATGACCTCGGTTTGGACCCAAACAGCCGGCAAAGCGGACCTCACCGGCGACCCCCTCTTCCGCCGAACTGTTCCTCGGTGAAACTAGGGTTCCGGTTGGTCTTTCTCGCTGGTTCTTGATTGAGGAGAAGCACAAGGACCTCTAGAACGTGTGTGGGCTGCAGCTCGAGCGGCGGTTGCCTCCGTGCAATGAATTTCACCGTCGACCGATCGCTAACCCTAATACACACCGTGGAAAGAAACTAGAAATTCTCGCTCTACACCGCTTGAAATGAAGCACGGCTTTCTCCTACAGCTTCAGCACAAGCAAGCACACCTTTTCTTCTCTGGTGGTGGTGCGTGACTCAGCTGGGATCAACTGGTCACTGGTGGACAGAGAGAGGCGGAAGGAAACTCGCAAACGGGAGCAAAGCACGGCGCGGTGTGAGCTGTTTTTCACTCGGGAATGAAGAGAACGTGCGACGCAGCTCATGTGCTGGACTTTGAGCCGAAGTTTTCACCATGAGGTGGAGCTCCCCGAGCGATCTGGCTGCACGCAATCGATCGGAGGTCGCCCGCGTGAGCTTCTCTCTGTTTGAGTCGGTTCAGTGTGAACTCAGTCACTAACAAGTGGGTCCCATCTCCAGTAATTCTTTTCACTTTATGATCACTGATATTTTCTCAGCTACTCCACATTAATTTGTGGACTTAGTCACCATGTCTTGAGTTGAATTTGAATTCCTCAAATTTGAGCTGGGTTAGCTAAATTTCATTCACATTTGAATTTGAATTTCAAATTCAGTTTTTGAAAATTCAAATATAGATCCTGACAAGATGAGCTCCAACGAGGATAAAAATTTGTGAAATAACTCAGAAAAATGTACCGAGTTTGGATGTGAAGTCACCTTTTGAATCGAAGTGATGAAAGTAGCGGAAATTTGAATTTACATTCAAATTAGCCCTTTTTGCAATTGTATCCAAAAGTGCCTCAAAATGGTTTTGATTTGCATGAAACTTGGCCTGAGCATTCCTAAGAAGGTTTAGGGCCTAATGGTGAGCTCTGCCCTCATGTTTACATGTGTGAAATCCTACTTTTGGATTTGTGAGCTTTTCTTCTAATTATCCTGTTGATGGTGATTACTTGCTCTTCACAAATGTTCATGAGACTTCCACAAGATAAGCTGTAGTGTGGTAATGTGATGAACCCTCTAGCAAGTGAAATCTTGGGCTTTTACACTCAGGGCGAGACATTTTCTCGATCAGCGTCCTCAGCAGCTCGGTATGCTGCTGATGCGAGCCCGCCATGGCCGCGACGATATCCGCCAGCGTGATCGTTGGCGGTGGCGGTGATTGCTGCTGTCCCAAGGATGTCTCGGGCGGCTGTTGGGAGGCATCTCCCGCCTGACTGGAACCCCCAACTTCCGGGTTGGCGCGAGTATGAGTCATTCTGCAATCCATGGCATTTAAAAGTCAGCACATGTCATACTTAAAATTCGCATGAAAAAGTACGGTATTGTAGTGATGCATTGAAAAATTTGCACAACATTCACATATACTTATAAAACAAAGACTTTATACAAGATACATTATTCTTGGGTCCAAAATTACAGCAACTTTTGATCATCCGAGAAGTCATGCTCATGTTATCACTACATACTCACACGCTACTGTTTTTCTAATACGGCATGTCGCTGTTACAAAAGGTAACACCTAAAACCACCCTCGCTGCCCTATTCGGCAACGGAAACTCCCTAGTAGGAGTGGAAGTAGACCTCCTGTGGGTCTTCCTCCTCCGCTGGCTCTTCTGGTTCTTCTGGTGGCTCTGGATCTATTACCTCATCCTCTGGTTCTGGCTCCGGTGCTACCGGAACACTGAGAACCACGGGTACGGCACCTGCAAATGGTAGGCCCATTACTGGAGGTACTAGGTCCTATAGAGCGTTCACTTTGTCCATGGACTGATTATAGTCCATCTCCCAGTTTTGTCCCACCTCAATCGCTTCATCGCGCTCTTGAGTGAGAACTTCATTCTGCTGGGTCAAGGCATGGACATGCTGTTGCAATGCCGTTATATCGGCACGACTTTTCTTTCCTGCCTTCTTTGAACGATGCATTTGTTTCTCCCATTGATTCAGTCTCCGCATCGTCGGCGTGAGCACATCACGAAGTGCATTATGAGCACTCTCGTAATAGTCGCTACGGGTTGTGCTCTCCTTGAGCTCAACAGCAATATAAGCCACATTGACAGCTTGGCTGTCCATCACGCTCCGTCCTGCCATCGCGTAGAGGCTGAGATTTGCTTCAGCTGGATTGTACCTTGGACAGCTCGTATCGCTTGCCTCAAAGTACCGCCTCCAATATACGCGATTTGCTTGTGCCTCCATTGGGACAAGCGCATATGGAGTGTCCTCCATAGCTCGCACATGAAGTTGGCAGAAGCGCGACAAGGCATCACGGGCTGCCAATTGCCATACATCCTCCGGGTATCTACCTTTCACTGTGATGGTGAACGGTACCCACCCCGGTGGAGTCGGTCCTGCTGGAACATCGACATGTATTACACACTTTGTGTTCTCCTCCGCACCTTCTTCTTTTGCATGAAAGCGCGGCCTCTCAGTGTACCCGAAATATTGAAGCATAAGCCTCAACATATCTGGATAACCTCTGCGTTGAGAACAGTGGGAAACCACCACCCAATCTCCAACTGTTTATCAACTTCCATCTGTGGAAAAATATTTGAAAGTGTCAAATATTAATTTCAACAGTCAATTAATGAGTTATATCATAAAATCATGTCATTGAACTCATAGAATTTGGAAACATGAATCCAACTTATACACAAGTTGGTTTCTGGTACACTGCCCAAAATTGACAGTGCTGACCAATTTCCCTTTTTCCAGAATTAGACCACACTAAGTGTAAAATCATGTCTGGAGTTCAATACCAAAGTTAAAGTTAACTTCAATAGGATTCCATAATGTATTTTCATGCCCTCATATCTGCTCTGGTTCAAAAGTTATGAGATGTCAAAGTTAACATAGAGAAAATTGGGCAGCACCTCCCTGCTTGAGGTACTGATCTAATCCACCAATCCCAGATAGTTATGTACAGAATTTGACAAAACTTTCAGTTAAAAAGTTGTAACATATCTCATGAACTTTTCAAAATGTATCATTTGCTATTTTTGGATTTTTATGCAGGAAGTTATGGTCATTTTACAGAGAGTTCAAGAGAGTTTTTACTCTGCCCTGTTTTCTGGACAGTTTCAACTCTACTGAAGATTTAGACAAGTTAATCGATGAACTCTGGATGTAAATAGAAAATTTGTAGAACTCTTCAAGATCTTTCCAGAAATGTATCATACCACCCCAATGTCGAAAGGACTCAACCTCTACACTCTGTATAACTTCAGCATTATTTCAGCTGAAAACAGAGGACTCTCTTCCTAAGGTTATATAAATTGAACTTGCTTAATTTTGAAATCCAGATAAAGATAACAAGTTTAAATCAAACTTTTAGTTCTATGGATCAAAATTGTCATCTTTTACAATGAGGTTGATCATTTAGTGGGGCGTGATGTCGAAGCATCACCATAACATGTCGGTACTACGTTGCCTAACAAAACAAAACCCTATACCGGAATTAGTCGGCTTCGTTAATTCAGTGGCACTACTCAACTCTCACACACGTATTCTACACTGATACAAACTCATGGTTAGGGTACCTGCATAAATCACTCAATCATCAGGTTCAGCTGCAAACTGAACCCGGCTCCATAACAGTTCTAGTACGCCCGTATGTCGTCAATCACACAGACGTTCTCAAGCCAAACACGCCTTGAGCTACGTGTTCACGTTACCAACCACGTGACGGGGTCTCCGCCTACTTGCCCGCAGCAACCCGGAGATTGGCGTTGCTCACATACTACAAACGACATGAAGAGTCATAGAGAATACATAAGCTGGCCGGGTTACCTGCCACCAGTGATGCACCCACAAGACATGAAATGTCCCAAGATGCATGTTTCCGACATAACAATTAGGTTAATAAGCCACTTGTATAGACTAATACTAATCCTTATATGGGTTAATACTTGTTCCTCACCGAGTTTTTGAAAGTTGAGTCTTCTTCAGTGTGCTAAACCTCAATGAAGTTCTGATACCATGATGTGAGGACGAGGGGTCCTGACATCCTAGGATCTTGCTGAGGGGTGTTGTATTATGCAACACCAGATAACACACATATAAAGACATTCATGTTTAAAACAGTGAAAGCTAAACTTTTATTACATAAATGTTTCTGAAACATAATTTACGTAATATACGTTTATAGGGTACACTCTCGAGCGCAGTCTATGCAAATGAGTTCATGTTCAGCCCGTGAACATGTTCCCACTAGCTATACATACAGCACTCAACACGGCGGCGTGCAGGGTTCCCACTCGAGGGTGGAACCCTCTAGGGGACACGTCTCTTCTTCGGGAATATCTTCATTTACGTCCTCACCTGAAACAATGCTTTAACAACAAGTAGTGAGAACAAAGGCTCAACAAGACTAACCCGACGCCACTAGAACATGCAACTCTGCATGTTGGAGTTTGAACATACACGGGGAGTAATTGTTGCATAAAGACTCGTCTAATTACTTGGATCTTTTTTCAGCTTTTAGCATCAAGTAAGGTAGTAACCTTGTGCTAAGCAACATAGGAATTTCCGCAATCAAACAAGAAACACTTCATTCCTATGTCCCCTGCCTAAGGTTGAAAAGAAACTTTCATTTGCTCTATTCTAAAGCACATCATTAGCATGGCAAGTGTTACTCAAACAGATGGTTCAATTCATGAAATCTATTCTCTTTATCTATGTCACGGTACAGTGAACAAGTGGTACTCACTGACCGCGAGGGACGGTGATTATAATCGATTTACACCCGCAGGGTTCACCCAAAAAACACATCACGTACGCCCGCACTTGATGTTGCCTATAGCACACATCCTAGACGTCGTACGAGACAACCCTTTCACCGTTAGCCAATTGTTGAACCGGTCCTATCATCCAGGGTAGGAGGTTCCTACGTGGAGCAACTACGTCCCCACTAGCAGATTTCCACCTTGCTGCCCTCAACCAACCCCTCTGGACGACAAGCAATGCCTCAACCTCCAGCTACCTGAATTACATCGGTTTTCCGGTTCCCATAATCCCAGTATTTCTTCGGTACAATTCTAATTGTTCAACAGGGCTACAAATGACTTGGTCCTCAACCGACACAAGCAGAGCTACAGCTCACAGGCCCCCAAAGTCCCGCTGTTCTTACCCTCTGCTTGGTCTCAAATTCAAGTCATGTGTCTATGATTTGTCTCAATACCCGAGTAGTGTACTCCTAAGCCTATCCTCGCGAGTAGTTCTGACTACTCGACTTGTACCAAATTCTATACCATTCAGATCATATCAGTGGCTACTCGAAGTTCATAACCTAGATTTAACTCCCTGGGATTTCATAAGCTATGCATTTGGGTTTTCAAACAAGGACCTAATGCACATTCATTTACTCATATAATAAGTGTGAAAGATAAAACTTCATAAAATTGTGTTAATGCAAACCAGAGCTTGCCTTGCTGCAAGTCATTAACTAAATTATCCTCTGGAGGGATGCAGTCGAGAATCTCCGGGACTTCATCGATTTCATCGACTACACGTAATGAAATTAAGAATGGATGTCAAATTACTATGCAATGAATTTGAGTGAAGATGTAAAGACTCTAACTCGAGCTAGACATCAGTATTAAATATGAAATTTTTCTAGTGGCTTTGTTAACAGAAGATTGGACGAGTTTCATTTGAACCAAAACTCAATTGAGCCCTGTACCAATAAATGTATAAAAGGCCATTAATAGTGCTGTTAAGGATTTCTAGGGATTTTCATGAACCAAGTTATACTTTCTAGAAACTATAATTTCTAAGGAGTCTAATGGAAGTGGTTTCATGTAAATATAAGCATCCTAGAGAAAGTTATGGTCTAAAGAAGATTTGAGAAAATTCTGAAAATATTTCTAGACATTTTCTATTTTCTCAGGGGCAGTTCACTTAATCACACAATTAAGTGGACTTAATGAACTCGGATGGATATCAAATTTGGCATGCGACTCAAGGATATTAAAATGAATATCCTGACCAAATTTCAGAATTTCCAACCAAGTGGATCTCCAGTTATAAATCCCAACAGTTTAAATTTTATGGATTTAATTCTGGAAAAAGAAGGACTTTCAAGGAATGAAACTTGTACTGCTGGATATTGCTCAGAGAGATGAATCCAACAAAATTTGTTTGACTAAATTTGGACATTCCTACAGAAAGTTATGGGTGTTTGAAGTTTGGAGAGAAATCTGGAAAAATGAAAAAGGAAATGTTTGAATTTCTGATGGTGGGGCCCACATGGCAGAGCCTTCTTCTACCTCCCACCTAGGTCATGGCGCGCACCGTACAGTGGCGGTGGCACACCTCGTTCTCCTCCTACACTAGCTAATTCTCGACGAGGTTTTCACCTACGTGCTCCTTTGATCACGGTGCAGCTGGTGGGCAATGTCTCGGAGCTCGACATCGCTGAAAAATAGGTCGGCGACGGCGGCGGCGGGAGGCAACACGGTGCCGACGGTGAACACTAGACTCAAAGACTGAACCAACGAGGGAAAGGGCCGTATAGCACCACTAGGGTGTGTGGAAGCTGATTCTACACCCAGCTTGAGGTGAAAATAATGGGAAAGTAGAGTTCACCGGCGACTCGACTCGTTTTGGCCGGCGGCGACGAAATCACGTCGCACAGCTCGTTGGATGGATGGTTTTCCTTAGTTTTGGTCCTAGGTGATTGTTAGGAACTCTAGTTACTATGGCTTGATCAGAATTGATGATGATCAATCACGCGCGATGAATTTCCCATTTGATTTCTATCGATTCTACACTACACCCGACACAAGAATCCAAGTTCCGGCTCACCGGCGTTGAGAGAGGTAAAGGGGGTCTAGGATGATGAACTAGTCTTGTTTGCTAACCTTTGTGCGTGTTTGATCGGGCCGGAAAGTCGACGAGTCAGCCACGCGACGAAGAACCACACCGGTGACTTGGCTCTGTCCCGAGGAGAAGAAAAGGTCGTGGCACAGCTCAGGGAAGCCGGAACCAGCCTCAGTTCGACGTGAAATACTCAGAAACTAGCTAGCAACAGTGGAGGTGGTGGCACAACAGAGCGACTGTGACACCCAGTTCCGAAAATGAACCAAGTGAATGCATATGTGTTCCCAGGATATTCATCACACATACACAGCTTTATCACAAACTGAAATTCAGAATATAACCACGTACAAATAGTGTTTAAGTACTTTATTACATTGACTTATTGTCCCACTCTTGAATATCTAACTTATTCTTGCATCGGAAGACTCTAAACGACAGCGGAAAATCACTAAATACAATGGGCTTCAACTTCAACTACACATGCATGTTGATGATAGTGCACACACCTAGTACTCCACCTGTTCCTCGAAGTATTTTTCTCCTGTAGCTGATGTATATGTGGGAATGCAAGGGTGAGTACATGTCGTACTCAGCAAGTGCGGGAAAAGTATGACGTGTAGCTAACAACAAGGTAGGGAGATAAAAAGGTTCGTTACAGCAAGCAAATTTTATTTCACAAACATTGTAAAAACAGCAACTATTTCTAGGTGAGTTTAATACCATCATAGCCAAGTAATTAATCAGCATCCCTTCATCATAATTCAACATTTATCAAGCCTCAACCAACCAATATTCTTTCTCAAGTTCATGTCATTCTCATAATTATTCATAACCATCTATTTTCATATAACCGAAACCAAACTCATTTTCATGACCCAAAACCATTCCCAATGACCATACCCAAATAACCATACCCGAACAACCATCCCAAGTTTTGCCTCTAATCATGGAAGTTGGCCAGGTGCTTGTACCCAGAAGCTATCATGATGGTTTTACACTCTGCAGAGGTGACACCACTTTACCCACAAGTTTGTGATTTCGTCACCCGTCGGCGACTAGAAAGAACCTCTATTATGCCAGTGCACAACCGTCGGTGTATAGCTAAGAGATCACAAAATAGCCTTTACAAAGGGGCTACTAGGATGTACGGACCCACTGAAGTTTTGCCGACAGGCTCGAATCTCCATTCTCCCACCTACGGGCCCCCTCGTGTGCCATGTAGTTCCCAGGGCAGTCCTCCTCAACTCCCATTCCCCGCGCCATCCAATGGTCCATAACAAGCTAGCAACACACCTAATTAGTCAGCTAAGCCACACCCATATTTGGCCTTGTGGTGGCACTGTTTTCCTAGCATGTGCTCGCATCAACCGGTCCTTATATCTACGGCAAGCGAACCACCATCTCATTCAGCAACATCCACGAATCAAGCTCGCCTAGATCTCCCTGATTCCATGCCAATTTTGCTATTTTATTTTTTATTTTTCTTTTATTTCTTTTACTTTTCTATTTATTTCCATTATTTTCTTTTTTTTTCAATTTTACCATCTTATTTGCTTCTATATTCCTCTCTTTATTTATTCTTCTTTTTAAATGCTTCTCTATATGAAAAATGTATGCAATGCATGGTAGTGAAATTGAGGGTGTTACAAACCTACCCCCATTAAAATGAATCTCGCCCTCGATATTTGATAGAGTGGAGAAGAGATGAGGGAATTCCACCTTGAGATCTTCCTCACGTTCCCATGTAGCTTCAGCTTCCATGCATGTGATGGCTCCATCGTACTTTGCACCAACGGATTACTTTGTTCCTCGTGACCCTTTCCCTTACGTCCAAGATTTCGATGGGGTGTTCAGCGTAGGTCAAATCCTCTTGAAGCTCTAGCTCATCCACCGGTACTTGTTCTTCCAGTACTCTTAGGCACTTCTTGAGCTGGGATACGTGAAATACATCATGCACGTCAGAGAGGTGCGTTGGAAGCTCTAGTTGATAGGCTACCTCTCCTCGCTTGCTCAGAATCTTGAATGGCCCGATGTAGTGAGGTGCTAACTTGCCTTTGACGTTGAACCATCGTTGGCCTCGGATAGGCGACACCTTAAGATACACAAATCTCCAACTTCGAATGTCAAACTCTTTCGCCTATTGTCCGCATAACCCTTTTTGTCGTGACTGAGCGGCCTTCAAGTTTTCACATATTGTTTGGACTTGCTTTTTGGCGTCTTGCAGCACTTCGGGTCCAAATACTTGGCTTTCTCCGGTCTCATTCCAGAACAGCGGTGTTCTACACCCTCTACCATACAATGCTTCGAAAGGTGACATCTTCAAGCTGGCTTGGTAACTGTTGTTGTATGAGAATTCAGCATACGGCAAGCTCTTATCCCAACTACGCCCATGTTTCAAGGCGCAAGCTCTCAACATGTCTTCCAAAATCTGATTTGTCCTCTCAGTTTGCCCGTCGGTTTGTGGATGATATGCGGAGCTGAAATTCAACCGTGTACCCATGGCTTCATGCAGCTTCTTCCAAAACCTAGAGGTGAATTGAGAACCTCGATCTAAAACTATCCTGTTTGGAACTCCATGACGACACACGATTTGTTCCATATACAGCTCGACTGGTGTATTTGGTTCTAACAGGAATGAAGTGGACTGTTTTTGTCAATCGGTCCACGATAACCCAAATGGAGTCGTAGCCCGACTGAGTACGTGGCAATCCGACTATGAAATCCATGCTGATGTCTTCCCACTTCCACTCTGGTACTTTCAATGGTTGTAATAGTCCAGCGGTTCTTTGATGTTCGGCCTTCACCCGTTGGCACGTGTCGCATAGGGAAACATATTCAGCTATGTCTCTTTTCATACCATCCCACCAATAGCAAGTTTTCAGGTCTTTATACATCTTTGTACAGCCAGGGTGCATGGAATAAGGTGATTCATGTGCCTCCTTTAGTATTGTGTCGGGGATGTGCTCCACGTTAGGCACACAAATCCTTTTCCCTAACCAAAGCGTGCCATCCTCGTCTTCCTTGAAATTCTTTTCTATCTCTTATCAGATTCTTTCCTTGATTTCCTCATCCGTTGTTTGGCCATCTCGTAGCTCTTGTTCCAGCGCTGAGTTCAGTTCTATCACCTCTATCTCGTTCAAGAACCCGAGATGTAACCGTTCGAACTCCTTACGCAGCTCGGGTTGCAGCTCCCGAACCGTGAGTTGGTGACATGCTCCCTTTAGGCTTAATGCATCATCTACTACATTGGTCTTTCTGGGGTGATAGTTGATTCCAACATCATAATCCTTGATGAGTTCCAACAATCGACGTTGCCTCAAGTTCAGATCCGTTTGCGTGAATATATACTTGAGGCTTGTATGATCTGTGTAGATCTCACATCGGTGACCAAGGATATAATGCCTCCAAATCTTCAAGGCATTTACCACGGCTGCAAGTTCCAGGTCATGTGTGGGGTAATTCAGCTCATGTTTCTTTAATTGCCTCGATGCATAGGCTACAACTTGGCCTCCATGCATGAGAACACATCCAAGCCCTTGCCTTGATGCGTCACAATATATATCGAAACTCTTGCTCACGTCCAGCAATACCAAAACCGGCGCTGTTGTTAATCTCTTCTTTAGCTCCTCGAAGCTGTTTCGACACGCTTGTGTCCACTGAAATGCTTTCCCCTTCATCAGCGATTCCATCATAGGCTTCTCTATTATGGAGAAATCCATGATGAACCGGCGGTAGTATCCAGCCATCCCAAGGAAGCTCCGAATGTGCCTCACATTCTGCGGTTGGTTCCACTTCAAAATATCCCTCACTTTTCCGGGATCAACCGATACTCCTCCTTCGAAGATGATGTGGCCTAAGAACGATATCTCCTTTAACCAAAATTGACACTTGCTGAACTTAGCATACAATTGATGCTCTCGCAGTTTCTGCAATGTCAATCTCAAGTGTTCTTCATGTTCTTCCTCGCTTTTTGAATACACCATGATATCGTCGATGAAAACCATGACGAACTTGTCCAAGTACTCCATGACGACCTTATTCATGAGGTACATAAAGTAAGCGGGTACATTTGACAACCCAAATGACATTATGGTACATTCGTACGAACCATACCGTGTTCAAAATGCAGTTTAGGGTATGTCGGAGGGCTTAATCTTCAGGTGGAAGTATCACGACCGAAGATCAATCTTGGAGAAAATCCGGACACCTTTCATTTAATCGAATAAGTCCTCTATACAGGGCAGCGAGTATTTATTCTTGATCGTCACTTCGTTGAGAGACCTATAGTCCACACACATCCTTTGGGTTCCATCTTTCTTATCCACGAAGAGCACGGGGGCCTCTCCACAGTGACGAGCTTGAGCGTATAAAACCCTTATCTAGCTGCTCCTGAATTTGCTTCTTGAGCTCCACTAACTCATTAGCAGGCATCCTATATGGCCTCTTCGCTATAGGTGCAGTTCCGGGCACTAAATCAATGGCAAACTCAATGTCCCGGTCAGGTGGCATACCCAGAAGTTCATCCGGGAATACATCTGAATATTCTCGAACCACCGGAATGCTTTCCAATATCGCTTCTTCGATGTGATTCAGCACTGCCTTCTCGGTTGCAGGTTGGGCTGCCTCGAACTCAATACGAGTACCGTGCTCACTCGTCAACTGCACGATCCTCTGAGCGCATTGAATTACTCCGTTGTATTTGCTTAACCAATCCATTCCAAGTATTATGTCAATCCCTTGGGAATCCAAGACAATAAGGTTGGCAAGAAAATCTACCACCTTATTTTAAGGCTTACTTTCGGACATTGTATGAGATAGAATTCAGATTTGAAAGAAGAAATTTTCCAACTATATGCATCAAGGTGTATGAACTAAGCAACTTCTTTTATTAATTTCAGCCTATATGAGGATGTGAACACGTGCCGAAGCATCTCACATCTCTCTACTATGTGTGGATATGGACATTCACCGAAGCGTCCCACAACTCACACCAAGCACACAATCACAAGCAATCATACTTAAAATTCAACACACCACTCTTATTTCGGCCTACTACATCTAAGCGTTCCTATTACAACTTATTCAATAAGAATCCTAAACTTAATCGTGAGAACCGGTGCTGTTCTCGCCGTGTGACGGGGGTGGTCCATACATGGGCGCACGCCATGGTGAGTCGGCAATCCATGTAGTGATAGATGACGCTGGTGCTCCATTTGTTCCCTCGTTGGCACGAGTCTCCTCTTGTTTTTCCAACAAGTACAACTTTTGCGGAGGTAACGGATCCCTTCTTGTGGGCTTGCATAGCGGTTTCCTAACTCCACCAGCAACTTCTGAGACTTGTCAGCAGCTCGTGGGATGGAAAGAGCTCCTCCATGGGGTCCAATGATCTCCATTTTACCAATCTTCTGGTACGGGTGCATCTCAAAGGTAGTGTTCTCAAGCTGCCCATCGGAAAGCGTAGCACAGTCCGGTGAGTGCATCCCATGCAACATCATGAATAGCTTCTGCCTTTGTAGCTCTCCATGTGGGTGCGAAGTGCCAACCCTGCTGTTAGATAGGATGGTTATCTCAGCCTTCCACTCTTCATGTCCGAGGTGAGGGACTTTTTTGAGAAGATATTCCGGGTATAGGCTGCAGCAATCAAGGAACTCTCTAAGCTCCCTGGATATGTGTCCTCCCTCCATCCCGTCAGACCGGAACTCCTGAACAGAACTGATGTGGATATCACTCCTGCAGATATACACAACACTCACATGGTAGACATGCAAGGTCCAATTACTAGAGCTTGAGCACAAAAATTGAATTTAGAGGTGAGCTCGTTCCTGAACAATTCTTTATATGCGAATTTTGAGAGTATGTTGCTACCTAATGGATTAATTATGATTAGGAACCATGGAGAGGACATGGAGATACATGGAGAGGGGTTTGGAGGCGTGGAGGGCCAGAAAATACACCAACACGAAGTTAGAGACCGAGCCCAACTCAAACTCGAGTCCAACTCAGGCCCAGGAGCAGTCCACTTTAAAATGGATGCACAGGAGGCATACGGACTCCGTTTTTGACGTTCTACATCTGCACGGAAAGCTGAGAGGATAAACTTTCAAATGGAACTGGCCACACGTCAAAATTCACTCGGAGTCGAAGGGAAACTTCGAAACAATATAAAGTTTAGAGTCTGTCAGGGTGTTGCATCACCTAGTTGGGCCATTGTGCCTTGTATCGAGTCCAAGTCCATTATGTACGTGTCTTAGGGTTAGGTCACGACCCCAGCACCCCCTTGGTCGTCCTCCACCTCCTTTATACCCCCTAGCCGCCGTCACAAACAGCTGGGTTTTGCTTAGTTACAATCTGTCATTGAACAGTTCGCCGATCATCGGTTGTGAGACCCCAAATTCGTGATCAATTCAGTTTTGATTGCAACTTCTCTGTTCTTGCTTGTGTTCTTGATTGCACTTGCAGGGATAAGCCTTCGTGGCGAGGTCATTCGTGTGACACGGGTGATAACCAATGTAGCAGTGGTGTAGTGATTGCGGGGTTTCGTCCGTTCGGAGCCTTGGATCATCAACGTCGAGATCTCCACCCAATCAAGTTTACCCTACCTCTCGGAAGATCGGGACTCATCCTCCTATCAATTGGTATCAGATTTCTAGGTTCACCGTGAGGTATACTGTGTGCCCTTTAGATTTATTTTGTTTCAGTCCTATCGTCCACAAAAAGCCACAAAAAAAATTTAGTTTCCCTGACCTACAACCCCCGCTCAACCTTTTGCACAATTTAGTTTCGGAGTCCGTAGTTCTGAGTTCGTGTCCTAGGTTGAGTCTGGTTGCTGGTTTAGATTTGTTTTGGTTCAGTTTTGTTTCTTCCATCCGCTGCCATCTACAAAAAACCAATCTACAAAAAAATTCCATCCACCGATTCGTTTTTGTTCAGTTTCCACCACCACCAAAACCTAATTCGGGGTATCCTCCTTAAAACGGGCATAACTTTTCGCTCGTAACTCCGATTGAGGCGTATTTTTTTCCTAGAAAGGTCTCGAAAAAGTCCACATACGGTGTTTTCAAAAAAATTACAAAAAAATTAAGAAGGACCTCGTTTCGAACTCCAAAGTTCCAGCACCAGTTTTTCCAATTGCTCCTAAATTTGTGCCGATCTCATCTTTCATCGGTTTGAGCTAATACTTGGTGCTGTTTCTATTCTTATGCCCCTGGTTGAGAAAAAATATAAAAAAAATAAAGAGAAAAAAGATTTTGATCCCTACTAGTGCTTCAAGACAAAAACAGGAGGCTAAGGGGTTTTCTAGTAGTGCTATTTCTGTGTGAGTGCTGGATACTTGCTGATATTATCCTCGTTGTTCATCATCATTCATCCTTGCCCTTGCTTGTTGCCACAACTGTTCTAATACATTCTTAGTCCAGCAACTAGGTGAAATTCTTTGGACACTTATTCAGCATTGCTATCTGTTACTAACTTGTGTGCCACATACATATACTGCATTTGAGCCTTCCAAGCTCCACCTTCTCTCGAGTAGAACAGGTAACCTTTGCAATCACACCCACTCTCTGCTTGCTTCACACCGGTAACCGTTGGCCACCTGCAGTGCTGGTAAGAAACTTGTAAGAGCGGGGTAAGACGCATCTTACCGATTGATTTTCCACCCACTTCGGAGAGCGTAGTAATAGGGTTCTTCACGATCTTTTTTTCTTCGTTTCTGTTTTGTACTAACAATGACAGGAAAGAAGCCTATGGATAAGACCTCTGGTTCTACACCTCTGGATGATGATGAGTGTGTGTCCCATATGGAACTAAAGGACATGATGCGGGCAATGACCGAAGCTTTCAACAATTACCAGACCACTACAACAGCCACCTTTCAGAGGCTCCATACAAGTGTTGCTGGTCTGACCACACGGTTGGACGAGATGGAGACTCGTCTTCCCCAACAAGCTACACCCTCTATCATCCTTGATGGTGATGCACATGCTTACTACGACACAGAGGATGACTTAATTAACGATGAGGTTGATGCACAGCAGCGCCGTCGCCCTCGACGAAATCGTCAAGGTATGGGAGGTAGACCTCATCCTCATGCTCCTGAACAAGATAATGATCCTTATGCTAAGATTAAGTTTTCTATTCCAACATTTTATGGATCTTATGATGCTGAGACTTACTTGGATCGGGAGATGACGTTAGAACAAAAATTTAGCTCTCATCTTGTTCCTGAGCGACATAGAGTTAGACAAGCCACTAGTGAGTTTAAAGATTTTGCTATAATTTGGTGGAATGAACTTGTCAATACACGTAATGCACCACAGACATGGGCTGCGTTAAAAGAAGAGATGCGCGCTAGGATTGTTCCTCCTTCATATAGACGTGATCTTCTTAAGAAATTGCAACGCTTTGATCAGGGTGACATGACTGTCCAAGAGTACTACCAAGAGTTGCAGAAAGGTATGCTTCGTTGTGGGGTAGTTGAGGATCAGGAAGACCAAATTGTTAGGTTTTATGGGGGCTTGCGGCGTGAGATCCAGGACATAGTTGACTACAAGGAATATCATTCTATTCAACGTTTATTTCAACTTGCTATATTAGCAGAAAAAGAAGTGCAGGGTCGCCAACAGCAGCGGCGGAACAACACCTTCACGCCACGGCAATTTTCAGTGCCATCCAAAGCAGCGCCCTCCTTGAGCGTACGTGCTTCTACACCACCCTCCACGGGTGTTGTACACAGCAGCATCGCACCTTCTACATCACGGGGACAAGATAACAGCAAGTCCCAGATGCCTCTAGGTGTTGCAGCAAAGACGGCTGCACCCAACACTTCGACAAGTCGCAGCTCCGACATCAAGTGCCACCGCTGCCAGGGACTTGGCCATATGCAACGAGATTGCCCCAGCAAAAGGGCGATCATTGCCACTGCTGATGGTGGGTATGTTAGTGCTTCTGATATTGAAGATGAAAATATTATTGCAACTAACATTTCAGGTTCGGATGATGGTGCTGAGGAGGTTCTTGGTACATCTGCGACAAACAACTATAGGACTTTGATTGTGCAGCGAGCTTTGAGTGCCACGGTTCGAGAGGACGACAACCGCCAACGTCACAACCTTTTCAACATGTTTCTCGTCGTCAAGGACTGCCGTGTACATACCATCATTGATGGTGGTATCTGCAACAATTTGGTGAATGTTGAGGTGGTCAAGAAGCTTGGCTTGACCACACGGGAGCATCCCCACCCTTATCACATTCAATGGTTTAACAACAATGGTAAGGTTAAGTTAACACAAACAGTAAGGATACATTTTTCCATTGGTTCTTATCATGAATTTGCTGATTTTGATGTGGTACCTATGGATGCTTGTTCTCTTTTGTTGGGACGTCCTTGGGAGTTTGATACTGATGCTATTCACCATGGTCAATCTAATAAGTATACTCTCATGCATAAGGGCAAGAAAATTGTGTTGCTTCCTATGAGTCCCACTGAAATTGTACAATTTGAGCAAGAGAAAAAGAATAATGCTAAGCAAAAGGGTGTTTTCAATTCTGAAATTCAGCAACCTATTAAGTTGAAAAATCCTATTTCCCTTGCAACTAAATCTGATCTTGATGATTTATATGCCTCTAATGGAACTTGCTATGCTTTAGTGTGCAAACATGCTTTATATTCCATTGAGGATACGTCCATTGTCTTCCCACCTGCTGTTGCTAACCTTTTGCAGGAATATATGGATGTTTTCCATCAGAGATACCCCCCGGATTACCACCTGTGCGAGGCATTGAGCACAAGATTGATTTGGTTCCAGGGGCGAGCTTGCCAAACCGTGCTGCCTACAGGACCAACCCCGACGAGACTAAGGAAATTCAGCGACAAGTCCAAGATCTTCTGGACCGCGGGTACATTCGTGAGAGTCTTAGTCCTTGTTCTGTTCCTGTTCTTTTGGTTCCAAAAAAAGATGGCACTTGGCGCATGTGTGTTGATTGTAGAGCCATCAATAACATTACCATTCGTTATCGCTATCCTATTCCTAGATTGGATGACATGCTTGATGAGTTGAGTGGTTCTGTTATTTTCTCCAAGATTGATTTGCGTAGTGGGTATCATCAGATTCGTATGGCTTTAGGTGATGATTGGAAAACTGCTTTTAAAACTAAATCGGACTTTATGAATGGTTAGTCATGCCATTTGGTTTAACTAATGCGCCAGCACTTTCATGAGGTTGATGAATGAGGTTTTACGTGCTTTCATTGGTAAATTTGTGGTGGTTTACTTTGATGATATCCTTATTTTCAGCAAGTCATATGATGAGCATCTTGAACATTTGCGTGATGTTTTTAATGTCTTGCGCGATGCACGTTTATATGGTAACCTTGAGAAGTGCACCTTTTGCACCGATCGTGTGTCTTTTCTTGGGTATGTTGTTACTTCGCAGGGCATTGAGGTGGACGAGGCAAAGATTGTTGCCATCATGAGCTGGCCACTTCCGACTACGGTCACACAGGTTCGGAGTTTTCTCGGTCTCGCAGGTTTTTACCAGCGTTTCGTGCGGGATTTCAGCACCATTGCGGCACCTCTCCACGAGTTGACAAAGCATGGAGTGCCGTTTCGATGGGGACCAGCACAACAACAAGCTTTTGATGTTCTCAAGTCGAAGCTCACACAAGCACCATTGCTGCAGCTTCCTGATTTTGAGAAGACCTTCGAGCTTGAATGTGACGCGAGCGGCATTGGCATTGGAGGAGTGCTAATTCAAGGAGGTAAACCTGTTGCCTTCTTTAGTGAAAAATTGCATGGGCCTTCGCTGAATTATTCTACCTATGACAAAGAACTTTATGCTTTAGTGAGTGTCTTGCAAACTTGGCAACATTACCTATGGTCTAAAGAATTTGTCATACATTCAGATCGTGAGTCTTTGAAGTATCTTAAAGGACAAGCTAATCTGAACAAACGTCATGCTAAATGGATTGAGTTCATAGAATCATTTCCTTACATCATTAAACATAAGAAAGGGAAAGACAATGTGATTGCCGATGCTTTATCTAGACGTTATACCATACTATCCCAACTTTCTCATAAAATCTTTGGTTTGGAAACCATAAAGAGGTTATATGCTACTGATTTGGACTTTAAAGATGCCTTTGAAAATTGTAGATAGGGAAGAACGTGGCAAAAATTCCTGCTGCGTGAAGGCCTTCTCTACCGTGCTAACAAGCTGTGTGTTCCAGCTAGCTCCATTCGTCTTTTGTTGTTGCAGGAAGCGCATGGAGGTGGTTTGATGGGACATTTTGGTGTTAAAAAGACAGAGGATGTGCTGGCCGCTCACTTCTTTTGGCCATGAATGAGGCGTGATGTGGAGCGCTACGTTTCACATTGCACGACATGCAACAAAGCTAAGTCTCGACTTAACCCACATGGTCTTTATATGCCTCTTCCGGTTCCTAGTGCACCTTGGGAGGATATTTCTATTGACTTTGTTTTAGGATTGCCTAGAACAAAGAGGGGGAGGGATAGTGTCTTTGTGGTTGTTGATCGTTTCTCTAAAATGGCTCATTTTATACCCTGCCACAAGACCGATAATGCTTCACATGTTGCTGATTTGTTCTTTAATGAGGTTGTGCGTTTGCATGGTGTTCCCAATACTATTCTTTCTGATAGGGATGCTAAGTTTTTGAGTCACTTTTGGAGAACTTTATGGTATAAATTGGGAACAAAGTTGCTGTTTCCTACTACTTGTCACCCACAAACAGATGGGCAAACGGAGGTAGTTAATCATACCTTATCTACTATGTTGCGGCTGTTTTGAAAGACAATTTGAGGTTGTGGGAGGAGTGTTTGCCACATATTGAGTTTGCTTATAACAGGTCTATTCACTCCACAACCAAGTTAAGTCCGTTTATGGTAGTGTATGGTTTCAATCCTCGTGCTCCAATTGATTTGCTACCTTTACCACATACTGAAATTGTGAACTTAGATGCTACACAACGTTCTGAATTTATTCTTATGTTGCACAAAACTACTAAGTTACAAATTGAAAAAATGAATGAAAAGTATCGCATTGCTGCTAGTAAAGGTAGGAAGGAGGTAAAATTGGAACCCGGTGATTTGGTGTGGGTTCATTTGAGAAAAGATAGGTTCCCGGATTTGAGAAAGTCCAAACTCATGCCACGTGCTGCTGGACCTTTTAAGGTTCTTAAGAAGATAAATGACAATGCATATAAACTTGAGTTGCCTCCCGAGTTTGGGGTTAGTCCCACATTTAACATTTCAGATTTGAAGCCATACTTGGGAGAAGAAGATGAGCTTGAGTCGAGGACAACTCCAATGCAAGAGGAGGAGGATGATGTGGACATCACTTCTGCAGATATACACAACACTCACATGGTAGACATGCAAGGTCCAATTACTAGAGCTCGAGCACGAAAATTGAATTTAGAGGTGAGCTCGTTCCTGAACAATTCTTTGTATGTGAATTTTGAGAGTATGTTGCTACCTAATGGATTAATTATGATTAGGAACCATGGAGAGGACATGGAGATACATGGAGAGGGGTTTGTAGGCGTGGAGGGCCAGAAAATACACCAACAAGAAGTTAGAGACCGAGCCCAACTCAAACTCGAGTCCAACTCGGGCCCAGGAGCAGTCCACCTTAAAATGGATGCACAGGAGGCATACGGACTCTGTTTTTGACGTTCTACATATGCACGGAAAGCTAAGAGGATAAACTTTCCAATGGAACTGGCCCCATATCAAAATTCACTCGGAGTCGATGGGAAACTTCAAAACAATATAACGTTTAGAGTCTGTCAGGGTGTTGCATCACCTAGTTGGGCCATTGTGCCTTGTATCGAGTCCAAGTCCATTATGTACGTGCCTTAGGGTTAGGTCACGACCCCAGCACCCCCCTGGTCGTCCTCCACCTCCTTTATACCCCCTAGCCGCCGTCACAAACAGCTGGGTTTTGCTTAGTTACAATCTGTCATTGAACAGTCCGCCGATCATCGGTTGTGAGACCCCAAATTCGTGACCAATTCAGTTTTGATTGCAACTTCTCTGTTCTTGCTTGTGTTATTGATTGCGCTTGCAGGGATAAGCCTTCGTGGCGAGGTCATTCGTGTGACACGGGTGATAACCAACGGAGCAGTGGTGTAGTGATTGCGGGGTTTCGTTCATTCGGAGCCTTGGATCATCAACCTCGAGATCTCCACCCAATCAAGTTTACCCTACCTCTCGGAAGATCGGGACTCATCCTCCTATCAAGAACGGATGGCCCGTTCATCACCTTCATTCTAATTCTCAGCAGGGGTGGCTCCTCTTTGGATTCATCTCCTTCCGACATAGCTTCACGAGGCTCCGCTGGGTGTAATCCTGCGTGAAATTCCTCCTGAGGAGCGTACTAATGCTGCTGTTCTTGTGGATCATCTTTCATGCCGTCTTCGATTGGTTCTACCTCTTCTGAATCTTCTTCCTCATGCATGGAGTTACTGACTTTATCTTCCTCATGGGGTTCCATCTTCACCTCCTCCCAATACGGTCCATCGGAAACCTCAATGGGGTTAAGTGCACTCCCACGTGGCGGTGGACGAGTCCTTATGCGTGCTGTGCTCCTAGTCACCGGAATCTATTAATAAGATATGAGAAACTTTAGAGAAGAAGAAAATAACTCAAAAACTTCAGAAGCTATGAAGCAAGAAAACAAAAGTGTTGCTGTCCAAAAGAAGAGAAAAAGAGGGGCTGAAAGTAGCACTTTGCGGTGGCTGAATTGACAAGTAAAGTGCAGCAGCAAGCAATTTTTGAAAATATCAGTCTAGAGGGGTGTTCCTATGTGTTTTAGAGTGTACATTCTACCTAGGCTTGCGTCCTACTTTCAACGTGGCTCTGATGCTAATTTGTGACACCCGGTTCCAAAAAAGAACCAAGTGAATGCATATGTGTGCCCAGGATGTTCATCACACATACACAGCTTTATCACAAACGGAAATTCAGAACATAACCACGTACAAATAGTGTTTAAGTACTTTATTACATTGATTCATTGTCTCACTCTTGAATATCTAACTTATTCTTGCAGCGGAAGACTCTAAACAACAGAGGAAAATCACTAAAGACGATAGGCTCCAACTTCAACTCCACAGGCATGTTGACGGTAGTGCGCACGCCTAGTACTCCACCTGTTCCTCGAAGTATTCTTCTCCTGTAGCTGATGTATATGTGGGAATGCAAGGGTGAGTACATGTCGTACTCAGCAAGTGCGACAAAAGTATGACATGTAGCTTACAACAATGTAGGGAGATAAAAAGGTTCAATGCAGCAAGCAAATTTTATTTCACAAACTTGGTAAAAACAGCAACTATTTCTAGGTGAGTTTAATCCCATCATAACAAAGTAATTCATCAGCATCCCTTCATCGTCATTCAACATTTGTCAAGCCTCAACCAACAAATAATCTTTCTCAAGTTCATCTCATACTCATAATTATTCATAACCATCTCATTTTTATATAACCGAAACCAAACTCATTGTCATGACCCAAAACAGTCCAAAACAATTCCCAATGACCATACCCGAATAACCATCCCAAGTTTTGCCTCTAATCATGGAACTTGGCAGGTGCTTGTAACCGGAAGCACGACTATCATGATAGTTTTGCACTCTGCAGAGGTGGCACCACTTTACCCACAAGTTTATGATTTCGTCACCCGTCGGCGACTAGAAAGAACCTCCATTATATCAGTACACAACCGTCAGTGTATGGCCAAGAGATCACAAAATAGCCTTTACAAAGGGGCTACTAGGATGTACGGACCCACTGAGGTTTCGCCGGCAGACTCGAATCTCCATTCTCCCACCCACGGGCCCCCTCATGTGCCATGCAGTTCCCAGGGCAGTCCTCCTCGACTCCCACTCACTGCGCCATCCAAAGGTCCATAACAAGCTAGCAACACACCTAATTAGTCAGCTAAGCTGCACCCATATTTGGCCTAGTGGTGGCACTGTTTTCCTGGCATGTGCTCGCATGAACCGGTCCTTAGATCTACGACAAGCAAACCACCATCTCATTCAGAAACATCCATAAACCCAAGCTTGCCTAGATCTCCCCAATTCCATGCTCATTAACATCATCAAGTTCTCATCATCTTTAATCTTTTGAGTGCAGTAGCTAAACATGTTTTATTTCAGCTTCCCATATCCCGTATATTAAGCGAAGCAAAAAAAGGAAAAACGACCATACTCGACTCATAAACATTCCCAGCGACAAGGATGGCTAACAAAACTAGTAAATTCCTATAAAATGGTGTCCCATCAAGTTGACACGAGCATACAAGTTTTCGCAAGCAAAACAGTTTCAAAAACATGGGATCAATATGGTGAAGGGGCACTTGCCTTGCTCCCGTGGTTCGTGTTGCTCAAGCGTCTCGAAGTCTTGATGCTGTAGTTCCTCGTAGACGGCCTCTTGAGCATGTCCCTCTACTCACGAACACGCACATAAAAAATTTGCAACAATCAATTATCATTCACAAACTTTACTCAAGATGCAATTAGGTGGATGGTTGCAATTCCTATGGCGCAGTTTATAGAAATCAGTTTGCATGTGTCCTTGCAAGTTTTAGTAGGCTTACATGGGGTTTTATGATGAACAAGGCTGGTGGGATCAAGTGTGGACGTGGTTATGATCTTGACACACTTTGTAGATCAATTCCACCGTCAAGAATCGACCACAACATGGTCTGTCCACACGCAGAAATTTCCGCTCGCAGGGGGGGGGGGGTGAAGAAAACGGATGCGTAGAAACAACGGCAACGTGGTAAGGGGGGTAACGAAAACCTACCTTACTTCTATCCTTCTCTTCCTTGCGGCAGGACCTCCTTCCTTGCAATGGCAGCAGCGGCAGATTTTCTATGGAGAATTATGAGGCTGCGGCTAGGGCAGAATGTCGGGGGCTTCTTCTCCCGCGACGGCGAGGCTTGGCGGAGCTCGACGGCGGCCAAACCCCATCAGGGGGGGCGGTGACTTGGCAGCAAGGGAGATGGGGCGGCGGCCAAAAAGAGGGGTGGGTGGTGGCTAGGGGGGAGGGTTTTATTTATAAGGGGGAAAAAGAGCTAGGGTGGCTAGGATTTTAGCAACTCAATTATCCAATGGCTGAGATTTAATTTTAAAAGAGGTGGGAGGTAGGGGCTGGGAATTTATTATTTGTTTTCCACCAATGGCTGAGATTATTTGAGAAATAAAAGCCCAAAAAATCCACAAAGGGGGGCGGCGGCTAGGGTTTTTCCCACTTAATGGGATGCGGCCAAGGGGTGGGGCCCATTAGGGTTCCCCCCTAATTTGGTGCGGCCAAAATTGGGGGGAAATTTCCCCCGAAATGTGGGGGAAAATTCCCTAGGGGACATTTGGAGAAAATAGGAAAACTGGAAAAAATTGGGAAAATTAGGGGAGAAGGGAATTTGGGGGAAAATTGGGGAATTTTGGGGAAAATTTTGGGTGGCCCAATTTTGCTATTTTATTTATTTCTTTTCCTTTTTATTTTTCATTTTATTTCTTTTCCTTTTCTATTTATTTCCATTATTTTATATTTTTATACCCTTTTAATATTTTATTTGCTTCTATATTCCTCTCTTTATTTTTTCTTCTTTTTAAATGCTTCTCTATATGAAAAATATATGCAATGCATGGTAGTGAAATTGAGGGTGTTACAGCGACGATAGTGGCGGCGGTTTCTGTGCGAGAGGGAGGCGACGTTTGGTTGAAATGATCCTCGAGCGAGCGGCGCACGAGGATAAGAAAGCATGGGGAGGTGATCGGCGACAGGAAGCCAAGAACAGGTGGTGGCAGCGATCGATCCCGTGGTGTTCGTGCGTGCAACACCGAGGCTCGAGCAGCTCGGCTGAGAGGCGGTTCACTTCGCTTGTGTGGCTGACAGAGGGGTCCCACAGCTCAATTTTGTCCTCCCAAATTGATTTCTTCACTTTTCAAATAATTGGGACCCAAATACCCTATTTGATTTACTCAAACCACAGAATTGGGATTTGGGTTTGGAATGAATTAAAGTGTGAAACTGGTTTGGATGAATTTGCATCAAACATGAATCTGAAATTCAAATTCAGTTTTGAGATCAACTCCAAATATGATAAAACTTGGTGTAGTAGCTCAGAAAAATGTACCGAGTTTGAATATGAAGAAACCTTTTGAATCCATGTCATGAAAGTAGTTTGAATTTGAAATATGAATTCAAACTGTCCTTTTAATAATTGTATTCAAAAGTACCCCAAATATGTTTGGATTTGCATGAAACTTGGCACGAGCATTCCTAAGAATGTTTAGGACTTCATATGGAGCTCATCCTTCAATGATGACATGTAGGAATTTCCACTTTTGGATGGTGTTGCTTCTTCCTCTAATTATTCTATTGATGGTGGTTACTCGCTCTTCAAGCATGTTCATTTGATTGCTACAAAGTGAGATGTGGTGTGTGAGGTGATGAACATTTAGCAAGACAGAAACTTGGTCCTTTACAAAAAGGTTCAGGAAAACCAGGAACAAATGCTTTAGACTAATTATAGGGGAAAAACATTTGGCTGATCTAGCATTTGCAGGACTCCTACCTGTTCGTGGAACAGAGGGTTCAGTAGCGTGAAGTCGCCAGTAGATGGTCTAAGCCACCGACACTTCGAGAAATTTCGACGTAAGCTCACCGAAATCAATATAGGATTAGGTTCTTGTTGATCAAGAATGTGGTACGTCTCACTTACATGGAGAGAGCCAGATGCTTTCCTCGGCAAAGCAACAAAGAGACTACAATCTAAGCTATGATCTACGAAAATGAAAGAAGAACAAAAAGATGAATGAAAAGTTGATTGTATTGATGTGAGCTTGGCTACTTGTTTCGGCAGATCGCTGCCTTTATATAGACTCCGATTACAACCGAAAAGATTTGATCTTCTATGTTTAAACTAAACTCATCTAATCTCTAGGACTTATCTAAATGCGCGGACGAATGTCGTGCTAGACCTTCTAGAAGACTTGACATGATAACATCTAATTTGTACAGAGTTATAAACTTTACCGAGAACACCTAAGTCCCTTCGCCCTTTTATCTTTCATTTTAGCTGGTTTATCTTGCAGCCGCAAGGTAATCTGGTCTTCTCGGGTCGAGTTTCCACCGGGACGCTTGTATCTTGAGTTTTCAAGGTAAAACAGGCTCCCCAAACGTATTTTCTCTAGTCTTGGGTAGGTTCCTTACTGAAGCCTTCTGTACCTTAAATTCTCGAGATAAAAGGCCCTTTCCACCTCGTTTTTCGGCTCTTGCAACCTGCAAAACTGACAACCATTTTTTACCTTCAACACATGCCCCTTGTTTTTAGGCAAACATGGTGTGCAAAAAAACACCTCCAGAGCTAGGATTTATTAGATAAATTGGCAGTATTACTTTGCAAAGCTTAGATAACTCATGTAACACCCTCAATTTTACTACCATGCATTGCATACATTTTTCATGTAAAGAAGCATTTAAAAAGAAGTAGAAATGGAGAAAGAACCATAGAAATAGAGAAAGAACAATAGAAATGGAGAAAGAACCATAGAAATGGAGAAAGAACAATAGAAATGGAGAAAGAACCATAGAAATGGAGAAGGAAATATAGAAATGGAAAGAAATGGAAATAAGATAGCTGAATTGAGCCATCCCATATTTCCCCACCAAATTTCCCCAAAATTTCCCCAAATCCCCCCAAATTCGCCAAAATTCCCCTATGGGGAATTTCCCCCACATTTGGGGGTAATTTCCCCCAAATTGGCCGCAGCCCTAGAGGGGGGAAAACCCTAGGACTCTTGGGATGAGTCCCATCTTGCTAGGACTCTCCTTTTCCCCCTTATAAATACAACCCCCTAGCCCCCCTATTCCTTTGGCCGCCGCCCCTGCCCCACCCCCCAACTCACCGAGTTGCCCCCTGCCCCCCCCAACTCGCCGAGTTGCCCCCCCCCTGCCGGAGTTTGGTCGCCGTCGAGCCACCAACGAGCCCGGCCGATGAGCCCCGCTGTCAAGCTCCGCCGTCCAGCCCCATCGTCGAGCCCCACTGTCGAGACCAGCCGTCGAGCCCCGTCACGCCTCGCTGTCGCCGGAGAAGAAGCCCGACGTTCTGCCCTACCATAATTCCTCGCAGAAAAATTCCCCTCTGCTGCCGTTGCTAGGAGGAAGGCCCTGCAGCAAGGAGGAAGTAAGGTAGGTCTTCATTACCCATCTTACGACGTCGCTGCTATTTCTACGCATACGTTTTCTTCGCCCCCTTCGATCAGAAACTTTCACGTGTGGACAGATCATTTTTTGATCAATTTTTGACGGTGGAATTGATCTAGATCTTGTGCCAAGATCATCACCACGTCCACACCTGATCCTTAAACCCTTGTTCATCATAAAACCCCATGAAAGCCCATTAAAACATGCAAGAACACGTACAGACTAGTTTTATAAACTGCACTATAGGATTTGCATTCATCTACCCCATTGCATCTTGAGTAAAGTTTGTGCATGATGATTGATTGCTGTAAATTTTGTATGTGAGTGGTCGTGAGTATAAGAACAAGCTCACACGAGGAACTACAGCACCAAGACTTTGAGACGCTTGAGCAACACGGGCCACGGGAGCAAGACAAGTGTCCCTTGACAATATTGATCCCATGTTTTGAAACTGTTTTGTTTGCAAAAACTCGTATGCTTGAGTCAATTTGATGGGACACCATTTTATAGGAGTTTACTAGTTTTGTTAACCATCCTTGTCGCCGGGAAAGTTGTGAGTCGGGTATGGTCGTTTTTCCTTTTTGCTTCACTTAACTTACGGGATACGGGAAGCTGAAATAAAACATGGTTAGCTACTGCACTCATGAGAATAAAGATGATGATATGTTGATGAGCATGGAATCGGGGAGGTCTAGGCAAGATTGGTTCATGGATGTTGCTGAATGAGATTGTGGTGTACTTGTTATAGATCTAAGGACCGGTTCATGCAAGCACATGCCAGGAAAACAGTGTCACCACAAGGCCAAATATGGGTGCGTCTTAGCTGATTAATTAGGTGTGTAGCTAGCTTGTTATGTACCGTTGGATGGCTCGGGGAATGGGAGTCGAGAAAGACTGCCCTAGGAACTGCATGGCACAAGAGGGGGCCTGTGGGTGGGAGAATGGAGATTCGAGCCTGCCGGTGAAACCTTAGTGGGTCTGTACATCCTAGTAGCCCCTTTGTAAAGGCTATTTTATGATCTCTTGGCCCTACACCGATGGATGTGTACTTGTATAATGGAGGTTCTTTTTAGTCGCCGACGGGTGACGAAATCACAAACTTGTGGGTAAAGTGGTGCCACCTCTGCAGAGTTGTAAAACTATCATGATAGCCGTGCTTCCGGTCACAAGCACTTGGCCAACTTCCATGATTAGAGGCAAAACTTGGGTATGGTTATGGTCATTGGGATTGATTTTGGGACTGTTTTGGGTCATGACAATGAAATTGGTTTCAGCTATATGAATATGAGATGGTTATGAATATTTATGAGTATGAGATGAACTTGAGAAAGATTATTTGTTGGTTGAGGCTTGACAAATGTTGAATGACGATGAAGGGATGCTGATGAATTACTTTGTTATGATGGGATTAAACTCACGTAGAAATAGTTGCTGTTTTTACCATGTTATGAAATAAAATTTGCTTGAGCTGATAATTTACATGTGAGTTCCTGGTCACATGAAAGTAATTTGATCCAAAATTCAGACCTTTTACTTGAGTAGTTCCTCCAGAACAATTCCTTAAGAATTTCTAATCAAAAGAATTAATTCTGGAGTAATGTGCATTTTCATGCCCAATTCAGTGAACTACAATTTCAAGTATGACTCAGAGAGATTGCCTAAATTTTCCTATGATTTTTGGAGCTATGATTTGCCTAGAATGGAATTTACAAGTGGGCAACGTTTTCTGAAAATGTTTCTGGACCCTTATGAACACAGCAGTTTGTGTTTAGCAAACTCCTACTCAAATGATCTTCAAGTGAGCTGACAATTTTGCTAGAAGGTCAACAATATCCTAAAGAATATTCTGGCAAAATTTGAGGATTTTTGGATGAACCAAACTCCCTCAATAATTCTTTTTCAGAAAATATTCAAAGAATTTTCCAGAATTTAATATTGACTTTCATACAAATTGGGATTCAAATTTGGATAGATCTTTGCAAAATGAATCCAAACCAATTCGAATCACTCAATTTGGAGGTTCCTACACAAAGATATGATTTTCCAAAGTTGGAGCAATCTGGAATTTGTTTTGCTATTGAAAATTTTCTTGGGCCCGCCGTTTAAACCTCAGCCACTCAGATTCGAGGACACACCGGTCTACAGGGTTATCATCCCACAGCCACAGCTGATCCCACGCCACAGTGAATCCCGAATTTAAATTACAGTCGCTGACGCGTGGGCCACCCGGTTTCCTTCTACTTCCCACCACCTCTCTCGCGCTCGCACGCCGCTGCTCGCCGGACTGAAAATGCCCCTCGCCGGCGACCCCTTTCCAGCCATCTCCCGACCGGAGGTCCACCGCTAGAGTGTTTGGGATGCCGGGGAACACGATGGTGGGGCGTACTCGGGCTGCCAGTGACCGGAAATGGCTTGGCGACGTGCGGCGGCTATGGGAAGGGTTCGGCACCATCGGCCGAGGGTTATAGCCCACCAAAAGCTTGACCAAACCGCTCTACAGCACCAGTGAGTGAGGGGATAGCTCGTCATGGCCTCCAAATGGCTCAGGTAAAGTCGCAAGGTAGTTGTCACCACACGCCCGATTTGTTCTGCCGAAGAAGCACTCGAAAAACCTCAAAATCCGCCGCTCTGAGTAGGTTTTTGTAAAAGTCCCAAAAACGTGAATGCAAAGAAACGGGTGATTGAACGTAATCGTGTTTCTGGTTCATGAAAATGGGACTTACAAAAACTTTCTTACATGGGATGGTATACGTGAGGTGCAACCACATGGGTTCAAGCATGCCTTTGAAGGTGTTGGACCAAGGTGGGGCTAAACTCATGTGTAATCATACATGTACATGAGAAAGAACAAAATAAAATCTTTAGTCTCAAATGCTCACCTCAAAGTGCGGCCAAATTTTTGAACACACATGGAACCTCACACAGTTGAAGGTGAGGAGAATTATGGTGGCCACTTTCTGATTTGAGGGTAAGCTAAAAAGGAATGGATTATGCTCATGTTGAGTTCATGCTGAGTTCAAGCATGTTAAGGCAAGGGAATGACTTGAGTTATGTCACATGAAATGATAAACTCAAACATGGACATGTGGGGAGAGCTAAAATGTTCTTTAGCTCATACTAAACACATGTTAACCAAGGGAGGAATTTCACTCCCAAAAATCTAACTCATAGGCACATTCCCTATGAGTAGAGGGGGAGGGAAGTTTAAACCCCATTTTTGAACCCTTTCAAAGCATTCATATTCAGATGGTCCAAAAGCATATATATGAGATAACCATTGCAGTCCTCAGGTATTAAAGAGCTTAAGTTCCAAAAATTGGAAAGTGTTTGAGCTCATATACCATTTGTTCAAAGCCTTGTTTAAGATCACCTCGAATTCAAATTTGAGGGACCTAGCCAAACTGAATTTGTGAGGTTCAGCTTGGGACCAAGATTGATCAAGCATGGGCTAGGAGCAAACCAAAGTGTTTCACCCAAATTCAGAGGGGTCATCACAAAAGAGGACTTAAAAATTCAGTTTGAATCAAAGGATTTACTTCAAAGAGAAGAAGTCCATTTCCAAAAAGGAAATTCAAACCGTTGTTTGAAAATTTGTATTTGCAATGGCCAACTTAAGGATCAGATGGCATATTTGAGTTCCTCAGGTCCAAATTATGAGGGAGACAAATTTTGAGAAAATTTGGAGGTGCTTTGATATGTATATCAAGGGGGCTTGTAAATTTCCTCTAAATTTGAATTCAAATTTGAAACTGAGGCACAACTTGTCAAATTGTCAATTGGCTTTTGAATTTGAGCTCCATATGAGTGAAGTTTGTAATTTGCCAAAAATCTGGAGATATTTGAGAAAGAAACTTGGTGGGGCCCAATTGTCATAGAAGAGGAGGAAAACTTAGCACCTAAGTCTTTGCTCTCGGGTTAGACCAAGCTCCCGGCACCACCGAGGCAGCAGCCACCGCCACCTCCTGCTCGAGCTGCCCCCCCCCCCCCCCCCCCCACGCGCGGGCGCCAGAGGCGGTTCACCTGGCGCCTATCCTTCCCACCGAGGCAAACACGAAGTTCTTCACTCGTGCTCGCTGCTTTCTTCTGCTCCCGCGCCCGAAAAGCAGCCGCCGGCGACGCCTCTGCTTCCTTCCGTTGTCCACCAGCTCGCCCGGGGATCGCATTGGGTGGTGCCGTGTTATGCGGCACCAAACAGCACACATATAAGGAACAATGTATGACATAAATCAAAAGTGGAAGCTTACAAATTGTTCTTTGTAAATAATTTACATAAAATAACTACAGCGGAAGTCTATAACAGCTCACGTCGAGTACCTACGAAGCACTCGAGAAGAGGTCCAGCCCGCGGACTCCTCTCGCTAGCAACATGAAGACATGGCAGCGGCTAGGTTCTCCAAGGTGACCTGTCTCGGAAGTTCCCGAGTCTCACCGGACAACCTTCTTTATAGCGTCGATGTTTACCTGCAAAACCACTTATATAGCAAGAGTGAGCACAAAGGCTCAGCAAGACTGACCCGTCTCACCTAAGGCATGCAACTCTACATGAGGGTAATTTAAGACCTAATCCTGTAATTTGCGGAAAAACTCGCCTACGAGTTCCTCCTTAACTTTCAGATTTTAGCCATAATAGTAGTGACCTTGCGCCCAGCAACATTGGAACTCCACAATCAAACAAGAAACGCTTCATTCCAATGTTACTTGTCCCAAGGTGGAAAATAACTTTATTTTGCTCTATCTCTACTTCAAACATGGTTTTCATGCAATTTACAATTATCATAACAGCATTTAAAACTTTGCAAACTATTTCCACACAACTTGATTACTACGTCACAGCGCAGTGAGCAAGCGGTACTCATAACCGCGAGGGACGGTGATTCGAATCAAACACTACCCGGATAACTCGACACATACGTCCGCCTCTGAAGACCCAACTCTGGCATCCTTCATTACGTCGTATGTGGCAACCTTTCTCAGGCCACTAAACTGTAGAACCGGTCGCGCCGTCTCGGGCTCATAGGTCTAACGAGACGATGTGGTATGCCTCTACAATCCAGTGAACCCGGTACATCGGTTTCCTGGTTCCCATATATCAGTAAGCATCCGGTACACAACTCAATACTTGCTCCCAGGGCCGCATACGCTTCGGTCCTTGACCGACAAAGGCAGAGCTACTCGACCAAGACCTCGTCTTGTCGCTGTCTAACCCCTCTGCCCGGTCTCATCTTTAGAAATGTAAACTTTAGTTTGCTCCTCTTCCCAACCACACTTATGATATTCTGAACTATAGCTCGCGAGTAGATTCCAACTACTCGTCTTCTACCGGATGTCCTAGCCTATTTAGCACGGCCTTATTCTACAACGATGAAACCATTCTACCCTTGATCCCAAGGTTCTTTTTGGTCATGCAAGTGGAGTATAAAACATCCTTGACCTAATGCACATACAACTTTGACCCATAGTAGTGAACAAAGGGAAAACTTTAAAAACAACTTAAGTGCAAACCGGGGCTTGCCTTGGTTTTGCAGGTGACTAAAGTCAGATGAAATGAAGTTAGTTGCTGACGTCTTGAAGTTCAACTCCTGCCCTTCTTGCTCAAGATCCAAGCTCAACTTCCCCTTCACTTTCCATGTTTTATCACTACACGTTATGAATATGCATACATGTTTAATTATAAAACTTTTTCTAACAAGTGTTAAAGACAAGTTTAAAACTGGAAATCTCTTTAAGGATTTAAAATGACACTGGGGTGGTGGTTTGGGTGTGTGTTTAAGCACTATCATCAAGTGATGAGTGAGGTTTCATCACTTGGGTGGGGATCAACTAATGAGGTTGAACAGGACAAAATGATCCAGGGCTTCAATGGAGCTGGAAATTTTCTTGTGAGTTTCTTGTCACAAGAATGTCCTCTGGACCAAAATTCAGAACGTTTCACTGATTAGGTCACCCAGAACAATTCCCTAAGCATTTAGGCTTAAAGGAATTAATTCTGATTAAACTTGCACTTTCATGCAAATCCAAGTGAACTAAAATTTCATAAATAGCCTAGGGAGCATGCATGAATTTTCCTAGGATTTTTGGATCTAAGGAATGCCTAGAACTAAATTTCCAAGTTTTGGAAATTTCCTGAAAATGTTTCTGTATTCATTTGAATACAGAAAATTGAATTTAGAATTACCCTAACTAATTCAACTCCAATTGAGCTGAAACTTTTACAGGAGTCTCCTAACATCCTAAAGAATATCCTGGCAAAATTTGGGAAATTTTGGATGAACCAAACTCCCTCAAAAATTCTTCTGCTGAAAAGCTTTAAAGAATTTTCCAGAATTTTCTATTGCTTTTCATGCAAATTGGGTTGCATATTTGGAGAGGGTTTTGCATCCTGAATTCAACCCAATTTGAATCACTAAATTTGGAGCTTCCTAGCAAAAGTTATGAGGTTCTAAAGTTTGAACTAAATCTGAAATTCAAATTAATTCGGAAAATGTTTAAACTCTGCCTGTGGGTCCACCCTACACGTGTCAGCCGCTGGAATCACGCCACACGGGGCCACAGATCCTTTCCCGCGTTGTCGCAAAGGATCCCGGGGCCGCAGCTGATCGGGGATTTAATTTTTCAGCCACTGACACGTGGGACCCGCCGGTCGTCTTCTTCCCCGAGCCGTTTTCTTTTTCCCGCACCGCCCCCTCGCTGGAAACTCGTCAGGGCTCGCCGGAGTCGGCTTCCCGGCCGTCTCCCGGCTCGGTACTTGCCGCCTGGGGGTTTTCAGGGACGAGCAATCCACTGGTGCATTGATCTCGGGCCGCTGGTGACCGGAAACGTTCGGCGACGTGCGCACCTTTCGGTACAGCCTCGGCGCCGTGGCCCGAGCACCCTAGCCCGCCAAACGTTCGGCGAATCCGCTCTAAAGAACCAGTGGAGGTCAGGCAAGTTCGGCACGGCCTCAAACGGGCTAGGAAATGGCGGCAACCTGGTTGTCACCGTGCACCCACGCGTTCCCGCCATGGCCGCCGATCAGAAAGCTCGGAATTCGCCGCTAACACGAGGTTTCTAGCTAGGGTTGTGATGGGGATCGGACCGCCGTTAAGCTTAGACCCTTTGGGCACGAGTTCGTGACCTCTACATACAAATTGAGCGCGAATTTGAGAAATCCTTACCAGAGGGTCCCAGGTCGTGCTCCGGAAGAAAAACTTCAAATTCTGTCACTGAGGATCACCGTTTGAGCTGAGCTCCGGGGAGAAGCACCGCGGTGGTACGGCGCACCTCTGAGCGTTGCTGCTTGAGCGTGAAACCCACGGTGGTGAGCTGCCCATGAGAGCCCGACGTCGGTTTCCAACATTTACTCCTCGGCTTCGGCGCTGATCCTCAGACTACGGCCAACAGCAACTCCGAACGCCGGAGCTGAGCTGGGGAACCTCTTGTGCACTCGCTAGCGCTCCCTTTTCGTGTGGACGGCTCGAGCAACCGGGCGCGCGAGCTGGTGGACAACGGAAGGAAGCAGAGGCGTCGCCGGCGGCTGCTTTTCGGGCGCCGGAGCCGAAGAAAGCCGCGAGCACGAGTGAAGAACTTCGTGTTTGCCTCGGTGGGAAGGATAGGCGCCGGGTGAACCGCCTCTGGCGCCCGCACGTGGGGGGGGGGGCAGCTCGAGCAGGAGGTGGCGGTGGCTGCTGCCTCGGTGGTGCCGGGAGCTTGGTCTAACCCGAGAGCAAAGACTTAGGTGCTAAGTTTTCCTCCTCTTCTATGACAATTGGGCCCCACCAAGTTTCTTTCTCAAATATCTCCAGATTTTTGGCACATTACAAACTTCACTCATATGGAGCTCAAATTCAAAAGCCAATTGACAATTTGACAAGTTGTGCCTCAGTTTCAAATTTGAATTCAAATTTAGAGGAAATTTACAAGCCCCCTTGATATACATATCAAAGCACCTCCAAATTTCCACAAAATTTGTCTCCCTCATAATTTGGACCTGAGGAATTCAAATATGCCATCTGATCCTTAAGTTGGCCATTGCAAATACAAATTTTCAAACAACAGTTTGAATTTCCTTTTTGGAAATGGACTTCTTCTCTTTGAAATAAATCCTTTGATTCAAACTGAATTTTTAAGTCCTCTTTTGTGATGACCCCTCTGAATTTGGGTGAAACACTTTGGTTTGCTTCTAGCCCATGCTTGATCAATCCTGGTCCTAAGCTGAACCTCACAAGTTCAGTTTGGCTATGTCCCCCAAATTTGAATTCGAGGTGATCTTAAACAAGGCTTTGAACAAATGGTATATGAGCTCAAACACTTTCCAATTTTTGGAACTTAAGCTCTTTAATACCTGAGGACTGCAATGGTCATCTCATATATATGCTTTTGGACCATCTGAACATGAATGCTTTGCAAGGGTTGAAAAATGGGGTTTAAACTTCCCTCCCCTCTACTCGTAGGGAATGTGCCTATGAGTTAGGTTTTTGGGAGTGAAATTCCTCCCTTGGTTAACATGTGTTTAGTATGAGCTAAAGAACATTTTAGCTCTCCCCACATGTCCATGTTTGAGTTTATCATTTCATGTGACATAACTCAAGTCATTCCCTTGCCTTAACATGCTTGAACTCAACATGAACTCAACATGAGCATAATCCATTCCTTTTTAGCTTACCCTCAAATCAGAAAGTGGCCACCATAATTCTCCTCACCTTCAACTGTGTGAGGTTCCATGTGTGTTCAAAAATTTGGCAGCACTTTGAGGTGAGCATTTGAGACTAAAGACTTTATTTTGTTCTTTCTCATGTACATGCATGATTACACATCAGTTTAGCCCCACCTTGGTCCAATACCTTCAAAGGCATGCTTGAACCCATGTGGTTGCACCTCACGTATACCATCCCATGTAAGAAAGTTTTTGTAAGTCCCATTTTTCATGAACCAGAAACATGATGACGTTCAATCACCCGTTTCTTTGCATTCACGTTTTTGGGACTTTTACAGAAACCTACTCAGAGCGGCGGATTTTGAGGTTTTTCGAGTGCTTCTTCGGCAGAACAAATCGGGCGTGTGGTGACAACTACCTTGCGACTTTACCTGAGCCATTTGGAGGCCATGACGAGCTATCCCCTCACTCACTGGTGCTATAGAGCGATTTGGTCAAGCTTTTGGCGGGCTATAACCCACGGCCGATGGTGCCGAACCCTTCCCATAGCCGCCGCACGTCGCCAAGCCATTTCCGGTCACCGGCAGCCCAAGTACGCCCCACCATCGTGTTCCCTGGCATCCCAAACACTCTAACGGTGGGCCTCCAGTCGGGAGATTGCTGGAAAGGGGTCGCCGGCGAGGGGCAGTTTCAGTCCGGCGACCAGCGGCGCGTGGGCACGAGAGAAGTGGCGGGAGGTAGAAGGAAACCGGGTGGCCCACGCGTCAGCGACTGTAATTTAAATTTGGGATTCACTGTGGTGCGGGATCAGCTGTGGCTATTGGATGATAACCCTATAGACTGGTGTGTCCTCAAATCTGAGTGGCTGAGGTATAAACGGTGGGCCCAAGACAATTTTCAATAGCAAAACAACTTCCAGATTGTTCCAACTTTGGAAAATCATATATTTGTGTAGGAACCTCCAAATTGAGTGATTCAAATTGGTTTGGATTCATTTTGCAAAGATCTATCCAAATGTGAATCCCAATTTGTATGAAAGTCAATATTAAATTCTGGAAAATTCTTTAAATATTTTCTGAAAAAGAATTATTGAGGGAGTTTGGTTCATCCAAAAATCCTCAAATTTTGCAACAAAATTCTTTAGGATATTGTTGACCTTCTAGAAAATTGTCAGCTCATTTGAAGATCATTTGTGTAGCAGTTTGCTAAATACAAACTGCTGTGTTCATAAGGGTCCCGAAAGATTTTCAGAAAACGTTGCCCACTTGTAAATTCCATTCTAGGCAAATCATAGCTCCAAAAATCATAGGAACATTTAGGCAATCTCTCTGAGTCATACTTGAAATTGTAGTTCACTGAATTGGGCATGAAAATGCACATTACTCCAGAATTAATTCTTTTGATTAGAAATTCTTAAGGAATTGTTATGGAGGAACTACTCAAGTAAAAGGTCTGAATTTTGGATCAAATTACCTTCATGTGACCAGGAACTCACATGTAAATTATCAGCTCAAGTTGAGGCTTACAGCTCCCTGTTATTGTTCTCCATGCTTATGTATGTGGGAAAATACATAAGAGTCATGTAGGAATTATGGAGAACACAATTTTGTTCCACATTAGCTGCAATTTGGCAAGATAAATACCTGGTTAGTATAGAACATGCTGTAAAAGTTTTGAAGCCTTTGGAGTTCTTTATCTTCAGTTTCATTCAAAACTTTTCAGCTCATCTATTATGTTCATTAGGAAACTTAGTTAGTGTATAACTAAACCCCAGGGCCGATTTAGTTTCCTTCATGAATCTTTGTACAACAGAGGCAAACCAAGACATTCTTGGCATTTCTACACAGCCTCTGTTCTTAAGAAATCAAGTCTTTAATTCTTCCCGTTGCATTATAAAAACTTGTGCATATACATGTCATTAGGGTTTACAACGAAGGGTATTCCAAGGAGTGATTCATTAAAGTTGGATCAGACTCCGTAGGATCAAGGGAGCAAGGATTATTAACTGCTTATTTATACTAATACCCTGCAAAACAGGCAAGCTCTGGTTTGCATTTAACAGCTTTTAAGTTTTTGCTTTGTATTCAATCTTTCGGTTAAGATATGAAATGTGCATTACGTATAGTTGCTTTGATACTCCTCTTGCATGACCAAATTAACCCATGGAGTATTGGGTAGATGTCTTTTCATCGTGTAGAACTACCATGCTTAAGTAAGGTTCAGTAGAAGTCGAGTGGTGAGATGCTACTCGCATGATCAGGATAAACAGGGGCATACGGGATTGGTTCAAAAATGTTTTAGCAAGTTAAAGTTGAGACCAGCAGGTTTTAGGAGCAGAAGGACATAGGGGCCTGGGTGCATTAGACCTGTCCGTGTCGGTCAAGGACCGATCCGTATGTGGCCCTATTGAGCAAGTTTGAGTTGTGTATCGGACTCATGCTGGCTATATGGGACCCAGTAAACCGATGTACCTCAGGAAGCTTGCGTTGAGCCTTTTCAGGTTGCCTCAAGCGAGAGGGCCAGTGTGCAGTATGTGGGTAACACTCTCATGACATCTCATGTCGGTAGGTGCACCATGAGGGTGGCTACTATACGAGGCGATTTGATCGATTCAACATGAGTGAAACGGGGGAAAGGCTGCCATGTATGACGTCAGTGATGGTTTCTGTAGGCAACGTCGAGCACGGGCGTACGTGTCATGTAGTCCAAGTGTTATTGATTTGAATCACCGTCGCTCGCAGAAAGGATTGAGCATACTTGTTCTCACAGTCGTGACGTAGTAAGAACTTGCATGAGAAAGGAACTAATCATATTGGTTGGAAATGCATTCTAGAATTGTGATGTATCTTTTATGAATAGACTAGTGCAAATTCGATTCATTTCCACCGTGAGCAAATTACATCAGGGGAAAGCGTTTCTTGTTCGATTGTGGACTCCTGATGTGGCGTGCCCAAGGTTACTTTTAAACTGCTGCAAATAACACCTGAAAGTAAGGATTCATTTTTAGGCGAGTTCATTATGCTTTATGCTATCCCACTTTATGTTCATACCCTCATGTAGAGTTTCATGACTAGGATTGAGCGTTAAGTCTTGCTGAGCGTTATGCTCACGGATGCTATCCGAGTTGTTTTGCAGGTATTGACTTTATGCTTATGAGAAGGGATGCCGATGAGACTCGAAAACCTCAGAATGGGTACTCAAAAGCATTCTCGCCGCTGCAGTTTGTTCTTTGTGTTGCTAGTAAGAAACGTCCACGGGCTGGAATGTTTCTTTGATTCTAAGCTAGAAATGAGTCGTGAGAGTTGTAGTCTTCCACTGTAGCTTACTTTGAGATAAGTATTTGTAAAGTACTCTTGTACGCTTCCGCAAATGCTTTGTTTATGTAATATAATGTTTCCTTGACCCGTGAGCTGTTGGGGTGCCGCATCGCACAACACCACCCAACGAGGTCCTCCGGGGCCGCCCCACACAGTTATATTCTGAATTCAGTTTGTGGATTACATGTGTATGTGTGAAGAATATCCTGGGCACACATATGCATTCACTTGGTTCTATTTTTGAAACCGGATGTCACAAATTGGTATCAGAGCCACGTTGACCGTAGGACGCAAGCCTAGGTCGAATGGACACTCTAAAACACATAGGCACACCCCTCTAAACTTCTATTTTCGAAAATTGCTTGCTGCACTTTACTTGTCAATTCAGCCACCGCAAAGTGCTATTTTCAGCCCCTCTTTTTCTCTTCTTTTGGACAGCCACACTTTCTGTTTTCTTGCATCATAGCTTCTGAAGTTTTGGAGTCATTTTCTTCTTCTCTAAAGTTTCTCATGTCTTAATTATAGATGCCGGTGACTAGGAGCACATCAGGCATAAGGACTCGTCCACCACCACGTGGGAGTGCATTTAACCCATTGAGGTGTCTGATGGACCATATTGGGAGGAGGTGAAGATGGAACCTCATAATGAAGATGAAGTCAATAGCTCTATGCATGAGGAAGAGGACCCGGAAGAGGTGGAACCATTCAAAGACGACATGGAAGATGATCCACAAGAACCGCATTGGTACGCACCTCAGAAGGACCTTCACGCGGTCTTATACCCCATGGAGCCTCATGAAGCTATGTCGGGAGGAGATGAATCCGAAGAGGATCCACCCCTTTCTGAGGCCAATAATGAAGGTGATGAACAGGCCAACCGTTCAGTTCAATAATTCTGGTTCGACGGAATGGAAGGAGGACACATATCCAAGGAGCTCAAAGAATTTCTGGATTGCTGCAGCCTATACCCGGAATATCTTCTCAAGAAAGTCCCTCGTCTCAGACATGAAGAGTGGAAGGCTAAAGTAACCATCCAATCTAACGGTAGGGTTGTCACTCGGCACTTCGCACCCACATGGAGAGCTACAAGGGCAGAAGCTATCGATGATGCTGCATGGGATGCACTCACCGGACTGTGCTACACCTTCCGTGAGCAGCTTGAGAACACTACTTTTGAGCTGCACCCGTATCAGAAGAGTGGTACAAGAGAGATCATTGGACCCCATGGAGGAGCTCTTTCCAACCCACAATCTGCTGACAAGTCTCAGAGGTTGCTTGTGGAGTTAGGAAACCGCTATGCAAGCGCACAAGAAGAGATCTGTTACCTCCGAAAGAAGCTGTATTTGCTGGAGAAACAAGAGGAGACTCGTGCCAACGTGGGAGCAAATGGAGCACCAGCGTCATCTATCCCTACATGGACTGCCGACTCACCATGGCGTGTGCCCATATATGGACCACCTCCATCACATGGCGAGAACAGCACTGGTTCTCACGATTAAGTTTAGGTTTCCATTGAATAAAATTGTAATAGGAAAGATCGTAGTAGCTTGAATAAGAGTGGTGTGCTGAATTTTTTGTGATGATTGCTTGGTTTGTGTGCTGATGTAAGTTGTTGGACGCTTCGGCGAATGTCCACATCCACACATAGTGGAGAGATGTGAGATGCTTCGGCACGTGTTCACATCCTCATATAGGCTGAAATTAATAAAAGAAGATACCTAGTTCATACACCTTGATGCATATAGTTGTGGAATCGCTTCTATCAATTATATATTCTATTTCAAGAGTAAGACTTAAAATAAGGGGACTAGACTTTCTTGCCAACCTTGTCATCTTGGATTCCCAAGGGATTGACATAATACTTCGAATGGACTAGTTAAGCTAGCACGAAGGAATGATTCAATGGGCTCAGAGGATCATGCAGTTGACGAGTGAGCACGTTACTCGTATTGAGTTCGAGGCAGCCCAACCGGCAACCGAGAGGGCAGTGCTGACCACATCAAAAAAGTAACATTGGAAAGCATTCCGGTGGTTCAAGAATATTCAGATGTGTTCCCGGAAGAACTTCCAGGTATGCCACCTGACTGAGACATTGAATTTGCCATTGATTTAGTACCTGGAACTGCACCTATAGCAAAGAGGCCATATAGGATGTCTGCTAATGAATTAGTGGAGCTCAAGAAGAAAATTCAGGAGCAGCTAGAAAAGGGTTTCATACGCCCAATCTCGTCACGATGGGGAGCCCCCGTGCTCTTCGTTGACAAGAAAGATGGAACTCAAAGGATGTATGTGGACTATAGGTCTCTTAACGAAGTGACGATCAAGAATAATTACCCGCTGCCCCATATAGAGGACCTATTCGATCAAATGAAAGGTTCCCGAATTTTCTCCAAGATTGATCTTTGGTCGGGATACTTCCAGCTGAAGATTAAGCCCTCCGACATTCCCAAGACTGCATTTCAAACACGGTATGGTTCGTATGAATATACCGTTATGTCTTTTGGATTAACGAATGCACCTACATACTTTATGTACCTCATGAATAAGGTCTTCATGGAGTACTTGGACAAATTCGTCGTGGTTTTCATCGACGACATCATGGTGTATTCGAAAAGCGAGGAAGAACATGAAGAACACTTGAGGTTAACGTTGCAGAAACTGCGAGAGCATCAATTGTATGCTAAGTTCAGCAAGTGTCAATTTTGTCTAAAGGAGATATCGTTCCTAGGCCACATCATATCCGAAGGAGGAGTATCGGTTGATCCTAGAAAAGTGGGAGATGTTTTGAAGTGGAACCAACCACAGAATGTGAGAGATATTCGGAGTTTCCTTGGGATGGCTAGATAGTACCGCCGGTTCATCAAGGATTTCTCCAAAATATCAAAGCCTATGATTGAATTACTCATGAAAGGGAAAGCATTTCAGTGGACACAAGCATGTCAAGACAGCTTTGAGGAGCTAAAGAAGAGATTAACAACAGCGCCGGTTTTGGTATTGCCGGATGCGAGCAGAGTTTCGATATATATTGTGACGCATCAAGACAAAGGCTTGGATGTGTGTTTGTGCAAGAAGGACAAGTGGTTGCCTATGCATCGAAGCAATTAAAGAAACATGAGCTGAATTATCCCACACATGGCCTGGAACTTGCAGCCGTGGTACATGCCTTTAAGATTTGGAGGCATTATATCCTCGGTCATTGATGTGAGATCTATACGGATCCCAAAAGCCTCAAGTATATATTCACGCAAATGGATCTGCATTTGAGGCAACGTCGATGGTTGGAACTCATCAAGGATTATGATGTTGGAATCAACTATCACCCCGGAAAGGCCAATGTTGTAGCTGATGCATTGAGCCGAAAAGGAGCATGTCACCAACTCACGGCTCGGGAGCTGCCACCCGAGCTGCGTAAAGTTTGAACAGTTACATCTCGTATTCTTGAACAAGATGGAGGTGATAGAACTGAACTCAACACTGGAACAAGAGATACAAGATGGCCAAGCAACAGATGAGGAAATCAAGGAAAGAATCCGACAAGGCATAGAGAAGGATTTTAAGGAAGACGAGAATGGTACGCTTTAGTTAGGGAAAAGGATATGTGTGCCTAATGTGAAACACATCCACGACACGATACTAAAGGAGGCACATGGCTCACCTTATTCCATACATCCCGACTGTACAAAGATGTACAAGGACCTGAAAACTTGCTATGGGTGGGATGGTATGAAAGGGACATCGCTGAATATGTTGCCTTACACGACACGTGCCAACGAGTTAAGGCTGAACATCAAAGACCCGCTGGATTGTTGCAGCCATTAAAAGTACCCGAGTGGAAGTGGGAAGACATCAGCATGGATTTCATTGTCGGATTGTCACGTACTCAGACCGGCTATGACTCCATTTGGGTTATCATGGACCGATTGGCAAAAACAGCCCACTTCCTTCCTGTTAGAACCAAGTACACCGTCGCACAACTAGCCAAGCTTTATATGGAGCAAATCGTGTGTTGCCATGGAGTTCTGAAGAGGATAGTTTCTGATCGAGGTTCTCAATTTACCTCTAGGTTCTGGAAGAAGCTTCATGAAGCCATGGGTACACGGCTGAATTTCAGCTCCGCATATCACCCGCAAACCGACGGGCAAACTGAGAGGATAAATCAGATTTTGGAAGACATGTTGAGAGCTTGCGCCTTGAAACATGGGCGTAGTTGCGATAGGAGTTTGTCGTATGCTGAATTCTCATACAATAACAGTTACCAAGCCAGCTTGAAGATGTCACCCTTCAAAGCATTGTATGGTAGACGGTGTAGCACACCGTTGTTCTGGAATGAGATCAGAGAAGGCAAGTATTTGGACCCGAAGTGCTGCAAGACGCTGAAAAGCATGTCCAAACGATACGTGAAAACTTGAAGGCCGCTCAGTCATGACAAAAGGGTTATGCAGACAATAGGCGAAGAAGATTGACCTTCGAAGTGGGAGACTTCGTATATCTTAAGTTGTCGCCTATCCGAGGCCAACGATGGTTCAACGTCAAAGGCAAGTTAGCACCTCGCTACATCAGGCCGTTCATGATTTTGGGCAAGCGAGGAGAAGTGGCCTACCAACTAGAGCTGCCAACGCACCTCTCCGACGTGCACGACGTGTTCCACATAGCTCAGCTCAAGAAATGCCTAAGAGTACCGGAAGAACAAGTACCAATGGATGAGCTAGAGCTTCAAGAGGACCTGACCTACGCGGAACACCACATCAAGATCTTGGACGTGAAGGAAAGGGTCACGAGAAACAAAGTGATCCATTGGTGCAAGGTACAATGGAGCCATCACACGGAAGCCGAAACTACATGGGAACGTGAGGAAGATCTCAAGGCGGAATTCCCCCATCTCTTCTCCACTCTATCGAATCTCGAGGGCGAGATTCATTTTAAGGGGGGTAGGTTTGTAACACCCTCAATTTCACTACCATGCATTGCATACATTTTTCATGTAGAGAAGCAATTAAAAAGGAGTAGAAATGGAGAAAGAATGAAAGAAATGGAGAAAGAACCATAGAAATGGAGAAAGAACCATAGAAATGGAGAAGGGAATATAGAAATGGAGAAGGGAACATAGATTTGGAGAGAAATGGAAATAAGATAGCTGAATTGAGCCATCCCAAGTTTCCCCAAAATTTCCCCAAATTCTTCAAAATTGCCCTATGGGGAATTTCCCTCACATTTGTGGGGAATTCCCCCCAAATTGGCTGCAGCCCTAGAGGGGAAAAAACCCTAGGACTCTTGGGATGAGTCCCATCTTGCTAAGACTCTTCTTTTTCCCCCTTATAAATACAACCCCCAGCCTCCCCTATTCCTTTGGCCGCCGTCTCTGCCCCTGTAAGGGCCTAAGTTTTCGGCACATATTCAAAGTGTCCATCACCACACACACACTTCATTTGAAAAAAGTTGATGAAAACATCTTTGAAGAGCAAGTAAACACCATCAACATGGTCATTAGAGAATAAACTCACAAAATGCAAAAGTGGCATTTCCCACATGCATCATATAGGGGCTGGACATATGAAAAACTCCTACACTGTGCTAGGGATGTCCATGCCAAGTGTCACCAAAATTCAAAACCTTTTCGAAGTCCTTTTGGCTATAGCTAGAAAGAGGGTGGTTTGAACTCAAATTTAAATTCAAACTATTTTCCATCCCATGAATTCAAAAGTGGGAGGCATATTATTACTCAGGACATTTTTGTGAGCTCACCCACCAATTTTCACTCCATTTGGAGTTGATCTTGACATGAGATAAGTTTAGCAAATTGAAACTTTATTTGAATTTCAAACTGCATATGTGCTGAAATTTAGTCAAGCACTTCACAAATTGAATTCTACCAATTTCAAATGGGCATGTGGTAGATAATTCAAATGACCAAGGGTATTAGAGGGATTACTGTTTGTACCAGTGAGAGGAAGTTAATTTGAGAGGTTAAAAGGGGGTGGGACCCACATGTCATAGAGTGGCAGATCAAAACTTGCAACTGAAGCAAACCTCTGCTCGGTTCCTGATTTTTTTCTCAAACACCCGAGAGCTGCCGGGCGCCACCGAGGAGCCTGCCGCGCCACCAGCTGCTTGCTCCCACGCGCTGGCACCCAGGGTCGGTCCCGATCCCTTCTTAACATGATCCACGCCCTCTGCCGAAGCAAACCCCGTTTTCCTTCTCATCCTCGCGTGCGAACACCGAGCGGAGCTCATTTCCCTCCGCTGCCTCGGCCTGCTCGGGAAATTGGCAGAAATCACCACGCCATCCCTTCCCGAGCTTCTAAACACTACCCTGAGCTCAGCCTCCACCTCCACGACCTGGAAGCCGATGAGCTTCGGCCTCCCTCGCCCTTCCACAGTTCACTCCGCCGCGACCTAGCGTCGGCCGAAGAGCGGGCGCTCGTGGACAGCCCTCCACAGGGGTTTTCACGGTCAAGCGATCAAGGCCACGGGAGCGTGCTGGGTTGGTGCTGCTCTCAACCAAATCTCAAGCCACGCCGTGAAGCATCGGCGGTGAATTTCAAGTTTTCACTCCGGCGAGTTCTAACCGAGCGGCCGGTATGGTTTCTTCAAATTCTCCCTCTCTGATCCTCCATAGGTCGTCAAACTCTGCACATAGGCGCTAGACTAGATGGTGATCGTCTTTGCTTTAGGATTCGTTGCATGAAAACATCTCGGAGCAACGTATTCCGAGCTTTACCGAGCATGTTGTTCGCGGAATCAATCGGGCGCACGATGCCGAGCTATTTGCTGCAGTTTCCGAGCTAATCAATGGCCTTGCCGAGCTTTGCGATCACCCACTGGTGCTGTAGAGAAAGTCGGTCAAGGTTTTGGTGGGCTAGGAACCTCGGGCGACGGCCCTGAACTTCAAACGAGGCCGCCACACGTCGCTGGCCATCTTCCGATCATCGGCAGCCCCAGAACACCTCACCATCGTGTTCCTCGATGTCGCATACGCCCTGGCGGCGAGTTTTAGCCCGTACGGTGTAAACGTCCCAAAAATGTGAATGCAAAGAGATGGATGTTTGAGCATTATTGTGTCTCAGGTTCATGGAACATGGGACTTATAAAAAAACTTTCTTACACGGGATGGTATACGTGGGGTTTAACAACACGGGTTCAAGAATTCATTTGAGTGTGTTGGACCAAGGTGGAGTTAAACTCATGTGTGATCATACATGTGCACGAGGAAGAATTAAAAGTAGCTCTTTAGACTCAAATGCTCACCTCAAAGTGCCGCTAATTTGTTGAACACACATGGAATCTCCCACATTTGAAGGTGAGGAGAGTTATGGTGGCAACTTTCTGTTTTTGAGGGTGGGCTAGAGAGGAGTGAATTATGATCATGTTTGAATTCGTGCTGAATTCAAACATGGTATGGCAAAGGAATGACTTGAGTTTGTGTCACATGAAATGATGAACACAAAAATGGACATGTGGGGAAAGCTAACATTTTCCTTAGCTTATACTGAAACATGTTGACCCAGGGAAAGAATTTCACTGCTAAAGATCTAACTCATGTGTACATCCTCTATAAGTAGATGGGAGGGAAATTGAAACCCCAATTTGAATCTTGGCAAATAATTCATGTCCAGATTGCCCAAAGGCCCATATGTGAGGTGACCATCGCATTCCACAGGTATTAGAGAGCTTAAGCTCCAAATTTGGAGAAATTTTGATCTCATATACCAATTGTTCAAGCATTTTTCTAGATCACATTCAAATTCAAATTTTAATTTGGAAACGGAACCAAACGTGCTCAATTTTGAAAGCTGAGTCCTGATTCAAACTCCTCATATTATGTTTGGCCTACCCTCCAAATTTGGTCAAATTCGGATTACGGTTGTGTGGGAATCTCAAAGTGCAGTGGAGAAATATTAAATGAGGGGTGGACCCACCTGGCAGTGAGCAAAGGAGACTGGCGCCCAAAGTCTTCACGCTCGGTTCGGAGTCAAACCCATGCAGACGAGAGCGCGCGCCACCGAGGGGGGAAGTTTCCGCCACCTCCTGCTGCTTCGAAGTGCTGGCAACCAGCTCGTGCCCCATTCACGAATGAGGTGATCCGTTTGCTCATGAGACCGAGGCACCGTAGCCAGTTCATTCTCTCGCACGGCAAAGAACTGAACCCAGACGCTCGCCGCCATCTCTGAAAACTCGCTCGGAGATGGCCAAACTCGAGCCACTGAGCTCCCCGAGCTGCACCAGCAGCGCTGAGGGGTCCTTCCCTACCATCTCCACTCACCACAGGGCTAGCCAAGCTTCTCTGCACCGAGAACACAGCTCTTCGCGTGGCGACCTGAAACAAGCCGGCGATCGGGCGCCGTGGAAAGCTCTACAGAGAGATTCTCATGCCCGAGCAAGAACATTCTCAGACGTGCTAGTACTTGCTGATGCTCACCCCCGAAGCTCAAGCCATGACATGGGCGACAGAGCGCGAATTTGAGAAAATTTCTCCGGCGGGCATAAACCAACCTTCTGGTATGGCACTCTCAAATTCAACCTCAATTTTCGTTCTTAGTTCTCCAAATCTTGCACAAAGGATCAAAACTAGTCGGCAAACAATTTCTCTTCACAACCCTATCTTGGAGACGCACGTAGACCGCACAAATTCTAGGTTTTCCGAGCTCAAACATGGAGGGTGTCTCGGGTGCACGGTGAAAACCCATTTGCCGCTGTTGCCGAGCAGTTTCAAGGCTATGCCGAGCTTTCCTAGTATCCAAGGATGCTGTAGAGCCAATCCCTCGAAAGTTTGGTGTGCTAGGACCACCGGGCGACGGTGACGAACTTCGCCGAAGGCTGCCGCACGCCGCGGGCACGTTTCCGGTTGTCTATCACCCACGCCAACCCTGCCAACGTGCTTCCCAACCCTGAAAACCCACGGGCGGCGAGTATCCGGCCGGGAGATGGCCGGAAACGCTGGTACGCTGAGCTCCGGTGGAGGTCCGGCAACGGGGCAGCGCGGGGGAGGGAAATGGCCTGAGGAAGAAGATGACCCGGGGCGGGTCCCACGTGTCAGCGACCGAAAGTTTAAAAAAACTGATCAGCTGTGGCTCCGTGATCCAATGTGGCTGCACGCCAAAAGGGTGTGGCCCGGTGTGGCTGGAATTTCACTGGCCGAGATTTAAAACGTGGGCCCAAGTCCTTTTTCAATAGCAAAACAAATCCAGTTTTAGCTCCAACTTAGGAAATTCATAACTTTGTGTAGGAAACTCCAAATTGGTTGATTAAAATTGGGTTAGATTCCTTTTGCAAAGATCTATCCAAATATTAATCCCAATTTGTATGAAAGTAAATATTAAATTCTGGATAATTCTTTTAAGGTTTTCCGAAAAAGAATTATTAAGGGAGTTTGATTTATCCAAAAATCCTCAAAATTTTCCAGAATATTCCTTAGTATATTATTTAACTTTTAGCAAAGTTTCAGCTCAGTTGGAGTTGATTTATATAGGAATTTCCAGAGTATAATCTGCTGTACTCAAAATTATCCAGAAACTTTTCCAGAAAATAGTTTTCCTTTATAAAATCAGTTCTGGGGAATCCTTAGTTCCAAAAATAATAGGAAAATTCAGACATGCTCTATGAGCCATACTTGAAAGGGTAGTTCACTTGATTGGGCATGAAAATGCATATTACTTCAGAATTAATTCCTTGTAGCATAACTGCTTATAAAATTATTCCGGAGGAACTACTCAATGAAAAGTTCTGAATTTTGGTCCAGAACACTTTCATGTGACCAGGAACTCACATGTAAAGTCTCAGCTCAATTTGAACCTTATATTTCCCTGTTCTTGTTCCCCATGCTTATGTCTGTGAGCAAAACATAGAGAATTATGGGAGACACAATTCCCCCCCCCCATGAGTTGCAATTTGGCAAACTAAGTCTCTGTGTAGTGTATGACTTCATGTAAAAATATTCGAAGTCATTGGAGATCAGGACCTTTAGTTCCTTTCAACTCATGTCACATGTCCATTAGGAACCATAGAACGTGTTAATGGAACTTCTTATGGACATGTGGTTTTCCTCTAATTCCTCTGCACAACAGGGACAAGAACATCATTATTAGTACTCCCACACAGTTCCCTGTTATTAACGAGTCGAGTCTTTATTTCTTTAAATTGCATTATAAGAACATATGCATATACATATCAATAGGACATATGACGGAGGCAATCAATGGAGAAGTTCGACGGAGTGATCCCATTGAAGTAGATCAGTGATCAAGCCTCAAGGGAGACAAGACTCTAACTGCATTATATACTATTAGGCCAACAGCAACAAGGCAAGCCCCGGTTTGCATTAAACAGTTTTATAAAGTTTTGCTTTGTTTACATACTTAGTATGATGTATGTATATGTGCATTAGGTGTAGGGTAGATGAAACCCCAAATGCATAACCAGATGTTTCCCATAAGAGTGAGGGTAGTGTCTAAGTGTTCGAGTAGACAGGCTATGCTTAATCATTCATAGGACTTCGGTAGAATTCGAGTAGTTGGAATCTACTCGCGAGTTAGGCTTTGGGACACATGGGATTGGTTCGAGTGATGTGAGATTACTTTAGTAATGAAAATGAGACTAGGCAGGGGCTAGGGCACAGCAAGAGGAAGTCTTATGTGTGCAGCCCTGTCCGTGTCGATTGAGGACCGATCCGTGTGCGGCCCTGCTGAGCAAGTATTGAACGTACCGAAGGCATATCGGACATATGGGCCCCGGTAAACCGATGTAACCTAAACCTCTGGGCGTCGAGGCATAGCACACCAATTTATAGGTGTAGGTTGAGAGCAGCAAGGTGGAAATCTGCTAAAGGGCATAGAGAGCTGCTTCGTGTAGGGAACCTCCTGTCCGTTTCGGTGCGACCGGTTCGACGTTTCGGCTGTTGGGTGAAAGGTTGTCCCGTACGACATCGAGTGAGCGTGCTGTGCAGCTCCACGGGTGGGCGTGCATGACGTGCTTTTCAGGTATCCCTGCAGGTGTATATCGAGTCGATTCGCCGTCCCTCGCGGTGACGAGTACCGCTTGTTCACTGAGTCGTGACGTAGGCTAATATATGGAATGTGATGATTCAATATTGCTGTTATGCTATAATTGTATTGCTACATGGGTGCCACCAAATATTGCTTACTAAATTTCAGATTCATGAACTGTTAACTTGTGGCTAAAAGATGAACTAAGGACAAACTTGTAGGTGTGTCCGTTTGCTGAAATTTTACCGTCCCATGTCCATTGTACCCAACATGTAGAGTTTCATGCCTAGGTGAGTCGTTAAGTCTTGTTGAGCCATTGTGCTCATGGTTGCTGCTTAAGTGTTTTTAAGGTGAGGAGCCACCCACGGACTCGGGTTACGAGTCCACAGGCGAGGGTTACCCTCCGTCGGGGACCACGGCTGAGTGGGAGCCGTACACGCCGCACTAAGCTGAGGAATACAGCTAGTGTGGGTTGCCGTAGGGCTGGGTAACCGACTTTTGCTAGATAGGCGGACGTGAGTTGTACAAATTTAACTTCCGTTGTGTAATATAAACACTAGTTTGTAACTGAGTATTGTACTACTTTGTACATTTTAGTTGGTTTCCAATGTAATACAATGTATCCTTATGATGTGTGCTGTCGGGTGTCGCATCGTGCGGCACCACCCTCTGCGATCCTGGATGAGCGGATTCCGGTCCGCCACAGGCTTGTATCAGAGCGGCATTGGGGATAGCACACTAGTTAAGGACTGTATTACGGGAAAACTTAGGTTTACGGTGAGGATTCGATAGTTTGCCCAAGTAAGGACTATATTAGCATAGTTACTTAAAGTGGCAAGACTAACATATGTGTTATAATTCTGAATTTTAATTATATAACGACGCACCTACGCTCTGGTAAGAATGGTAAGGAACGCTACTGAAAGCGGTTCAATTTCGGTTAGCTCCCCTGGCGAGGAATGTGGTTCAGGGATAGGTCTCACAGCTTGGTGTGAGACGTCAATATGAAACTCTTGGACTTTTCATGTTCCTAAGTTCATATGAGACGCTGATCCCTAGCGTGCATTAGGCAAGTAAGTGGAGACCCCATCATGTGGTCAGTAACGCGATAGTGTGTTTGTCTGGAAATAGCCTAGGAGGACATACGCAGCTCTAGCCATCAGCGTGCCCTACAGGGCAGTAGGTGGTATCTGTTGCGGTGATAAAATTCACAACCGTGACGACCCGTTCGCGCTCTACTCGGTTTGCCTGTCGTGTGGTGTTAAAACACGATCACGTACCTTGAAACGTGGCTTAACTCAAGGACGGCTGTATGGCAATGATACGGGCGTTTGTATTTACTTTCAAATATGGACCTGCCTGAAATGAAAATAACCGTTGAGTGCATCATTATTGTATGGTCTTCTGCAGGTACTAACCACGTATGTATTCCGTGTAGTACATGTGTGCGAGAGACCGTTTAGTGCCACATTTGAGACGTATATGCCGGTATAATCCGGTTAAATTTTCTTTTGTGAGGAACGTAGTACCGACATATCATAGTCATATGCAAGAAAAATAATGATAACAAGGAATTTAAATCACTAGGTTTCAACATTTAGGACTCTGGTTGGGTAGAAAAATTTAATAGTTGATCAGTGTAGTCAAAGGGACGGAAAAACACAGTGCTCTGTTTTGAGCAGCAAGTTTGCTGAAGTTTGACAGAGCATAACTCACAGATCATTTATCCAATGGAGGTGTGGGATATAGTTCTGGAAAGGTGTTTAAGCACTCTACAACTGTGTTGTAGACTTCCAGAGCTGAATCACATCTTAAGATGGCCTAAATTCCAGAGGGATGTAAACTGTCCAGAACCAGGACAGATTTAAACTACTCTCTGGACTGTGCCGTTTTTCAAGCATAACTCCCATTAGAAAAATAAAAATTGTCATATAATACAGTTTTGGAAAGGGTAGGGGAGGTGTTGCATCTTTGTAATTCAAAGTTTCTGTAATTTCAACACGGAATTCATTGGAAATTAGAGTTGAAAACAGCAACTTCCAAAGGAGGTGCTGTTGAAATTCTTCCAGAAATTCTGCTGACTATGAATTACCATAACTGTCAAACCAGAGCTGATCTGAGGGCAAATAAGTACTCGTTGGGAAGATACTGAAGTTAGATTTAACTTTGGTATTCAGCGGGAGTCATGAAAATGCCCAGCACCAGATCAAAATCTGGAATATGTCATAACTGGTCATTCGGCCAGAGGGATGACAGTTTAACTCATTGGAGAGATTGTTGTACCCCAGGGGGTTTGAGTACTTCCAATGGGGTAGAACATACTCATGAGTGGTTATCTTCGACTAGTGAAAGATTTGAGTATATGTCTTGCTCAAGTTTCTTTTGCTAGAGACCATGTTTGTGTCGTATTGAAGATAAAAGGGTAGTCTGGCGAAGTTGAAGGCGCAACGAAGTGACTCATGAGCAAAGGTTTTATACGACCCAGCTCATCACCTTGGGATTGCTCTGCGCTGTTCGTTATGAAGAACGATGAGACACTAAGATTAAGTGTTGATTATCGTTCACTCAATGGCGTCACTATAAAAGACAATAAGGATACTCTATGGTTTAAAGACCGTATAGTTATACCTCGTGAGATGAAACACTCTACTGCCGGAAATGTCGCACACTGCTTTAGTGGTGTGAGTGCGGTGCAAGAGTACTGTTCAGGGTTGATCAGTCAACAAAGCTGATGACCGAGTTCGAACAATAGGAGCGAACTTGAAGGCTGAATAATCCCGACAGAAAAGCTAAGAGGATCAAAGGCGTAGACCGTTACATTTGGACGTCGAAGAACGCGTTTATCGTTGTGTGTCTCCAATGAAAGGAATTCACCGGTTCGATGTAAAGGGGAGATTTTGTGCCCCGAAGCTTTCGATCCATTTGCTATCACGAAAAGTGCGGACCCATAGACTACCGGATGGAACCACCGGACTGTATTGCGAGTGTCCACGACATAGTCAGGTGTCACCGCTGCGGAAATCCTTCAAATTTACCGCGGCTGTCCGCACCGAAGAAATCGATGACTTGAAGCCGGGTCGTGCTTACACCGAGTGAACGGGTGAGACTATCGATGAAAGGATCTGGAACACCTGGTACCGGACATTAACATTTTACAAGGTGCTGTGGAGTAATCATACCACGGAAGAAACAACATGGGGAGCAAAGATTACCTCCGCATTAACAATCCGGAACCTTTATCGTTATACCATTTGGCATTACCTCTCCTGTCTCGTTTTTCTTTTGGAATCTCAGGACGAGATTCTTTTTAAGGGGGGAGGAATGTAAAAGTCCCAAAAACGTGAATGCAAAGAAATGGATGTTTGAGCATCATTGTGTTTCGGGTTCATGGAAAATGGGACTTACAAAAAACTTTCTTACATGGGATGGTATACGTGGGGTTTAACAACACGGGTTCAAGCATTCATTTGAGTGTGTTGGACCAAGGTGGAGTTAAACTCATGTGTGATCATATATGTGCACGAGGAAGAATTAAAAGTAGCTCTTTAGACTCAAATGCTCACCCCAAAGTGCCGCCAAATTGTTGAACACACATGGAACCTCCCACATTTGAAGGTGAGGAGAGTTATGGTGGCAACTTTCTGTTTTTGAGGGTGGGCTAGAGAGGAGTGAATTATGATCATGTTTGAATTCATGCTGAATTCAAACATGGTATGGCAATAGAATGACTTGAGTTTGTGTCACATGAAATGATAAACACAAACATGGACATGTGGGGAAAGCTAACATTTTCCTTAGCTTATACTGAAACATGTACATTCTCTATGAGTAGAGGGGAGGGAAATTGAAACCCCAATTTGAATCTTGGCAAAGAATTCATGTCCAGATTACCCAAAGGCCCATATGTGAGGTGACCATTGCATTCGTCAGGTATTAGAGAGCTTAAGCTCCGAATTTGGAGAAATATTGAGCTCATATACCAATTGTTCAAGCATTATTCTAGATCACATTCAAATTCAAATTTGAATTTGAAAATGGAACCAAACGTGCTCAATTTTGAAAGCTGAGTCCCGATTCAAACTCCTCACGTTATGTTTGGCCTACCCTCCAAATTTGGTCAAATTCAGATCACGGTTGTGTGGGAATCTCAAAGTGCAGTGGAGAAATATCAAATGAGGGGTGGACCCACCTGGCACTGAGCAAAGGAGACTGGCGCCTGAAGTCTTCACGCTTGGTTCAGAGTCAAACCCGTGCAGCCGAGAGCGCACGCCACCGAGGGGGGAAGTTGCCACCGCCTCCTGCTGCTGCGAAGTGCTGGCAACCAGCTCGTGCCCCCTCCACGAACGAGGTGATCCGTTTGCTCACGAGACCGAGGCACCATAGCCACTTCATTCTCTCGCACGGCAAAAGAACCGAACCCAGCCGCTCGCCGCCATCTCTGAAAACTCGATCAGAGACAGACAAACTCGAGCCACTGAGCTCCCGAGCTGCACCAGCAGCACTGAGGGGTCCTTCCCTACCTTCTCCACTCACCACCGGGCTAGCCAAGCTTCTCTGCACCCAGAACACAGCTCTTCGCGTGGCGACCTAAACCAAGTCAGCGATCGGGCGCCGTGGACAGCTCTACAGAGAGCTTCCCATGCCCTAGCAAGAACATTCTCAGACGCGCTAGTACTCGGTGATGCTCACCCCCGAAGCTCAAGCCATGACATGGGCGACAGAGCGCGAATTCGAGAAAATTTCTCCGGCGGGCATAAACCGACCTTCCGGTATGGCACTCTCAAATTCGACCTCAATTTTCGTTCTTAGTTCTCCAAATCTTGCACAAAGGATCGAAACTAGTCGGCAAAAATTTTCTCTTCACAACCCTAGCTTGGAGACGCACGTAGACCACACAAATTCTAGGTTTTCCAAGCTCAAACATGGAGGGTGTCTCGGGTGCACGGTGAAAACCCATTTGCCGCTGTTGCCGAGCAGTTTCAAGGCTATGCCGAGCTTTCCTAGCATCTGAGGATGCTGTAGAGCCAATCCCTCGAAAGTTTAGCGGGTTTGGACCACCGGGCGACGGTGCCGAACTTCGCCGAAGGCCGCCGCACGCCGCGGGCACGTTTCCGGTTGTCTATCACCCATGCCAACTCCGCCAATGTGCTTCCCGACCCTGAAAACCCACGGGCGGCGAGTATCCGGCCGGGAGATGGCCGGAAACGCCGGTCCGGTGAGCTCCGGCAGAGGTCCGGCGACGGGGCAGCGTGGGGGAGGGAAATGGCCCGAGGAAGAAGATGACCCGGGGCGGGTCCCACGTGTCAGCGACTGAAAGTTTAAAAAAACTGATCAGCTGTGGCTCTGTGATCCAGTGTGGCTGCGCGCCAAAAGGTGTCGCCCGGTGTGGCTGGAATTTCACTGGCCGAGATTTAAAACGTGGGCCCAAGTCCTTTTTCAATAGCAAAACAAATCCAGTTTTAGCTCCAACTTAGGAAATTCATAACTTTGTGTAGGAAACTCCAAATTGGGTGATTCAAATTGGGTTCGATTCCTTTTGCAAATATCTATCCAAATATGAACCCCAATTTTTATGAAAGTCAATATTAAATACTTGATAATTCTTTTAAAGTTTTCTGAAAAAGAACTATTGAGGGAGTTTGTTTTATCCAAAAATCCTCAAATTCTTCCAGAATATTCCTTAGTATATTATTGAACTTTCAGCAAAGTTTCAGCTCAGTTGGAGTTGATTTGTGTAGGAATTTCCATTGTACAATCTGCTGTACTCAAAATTATCCAGAAACTTTTCCAGAAAATAGTTTTCCTTTGTAAAATCAGTTCTGGGAAATCCTTAGTTCCAAAAATAGTAGAAAAATTCAGACATGCTCTATAAGCCATAATTGAAAGGGTAGTTCACTTGATTGGGCATGAAAATGCACATTACTTCAGAATTAATTCCTTGTAGCATAACTGCTTATAAAATTATTCTGGAGGAACTACTCAATGAAAAGTCCTGAATTTTGGTCCAGAACGTTCATGTGACCAGGAACTCACATGTCAAGTCTCAGCTCAATTTGAACCTTAGATCTCCCTGTTCTTGTTCCCCATGCTTATGTATGTGAGCAAAACATAGAGAATTATGGTAGGAATTATGGGAGACACAATTCCCTCCCCCCCACATGAGTTGCAATTTGGCAAACTAAGTCTCTGTGTAGTGTATGACTTCATGTAAAAATATTCGAAGTCATTGGAGATCAGGACCTTTAGTTCCTTTCAACCCATTTCAACTCATGTCACATGTCCATTAGGAACCATAGAACGTGTTAATGGAACTTCTTATGGACATGTGGTTTCCTCTAATTCCTCTGCACAACAGGGACAAGAACTTCATTCTTAGTACTCCCACACAGTTCCCTGTTATTAACGAGTCGAGTCTTTATTTCTTTAAATTGCATTATAAGAACATATGCATATACATATCAATAGGACTTACGACGGAGGCAATCAATGGAGAAGTTCGACAGAGTGATCCCATTGAAGTAGATCAGTGATCAAGCCTCAAGGGAGACAAGACTCTAACTGCATTATATACTATTAGGCCAACAGCAACAAGGCAAGCCCCGGTTTGCATTAAACCGTTTTATAAAGTTTTGCTTTGTTTACATACTTAGTATGATGAATGTATATGTGCATTAGGTGTAGGGTGGATCAAACCCCAAATGCATAACCAGATGTTTCCCATAAGAGTGAGGGTAGTGTCTAAGTCTTCGAGTAGACAGGCAATGCTTAATCATTCATAGGACTTCGGTACAAGTCGAGTAGTTGGAATCTACTCGCGAGTTAGGCTTGGGACACACAGGATTGGTTCGAGTGATGTGAGATCACTTTACTAATGAAAATGAGACTAGACAGGGGCTAGGGCGCAGCAAGAGGAAGTCTTGTGTGCGCAGCCCTGTCCGTGTCGATTGAGGACCAATCCGTGTGCGGCCCTGCTGAGCAAGTATTGAACGTACCGAAGGCATATCGGATATATGGGCCCCGGTAAACCGATGTAACCTAAACCTCCGGGCGTCGAGGCATAGCACACCGATTTATAGGTGTAGGTTGAGGGCAGCAAGGTGGAAATCTGCTAACGGGCATAGAGAGATGCTCCGTGTAGGGAACCTCCTGTCCGTTTCGGTGCGACCGGTTCGACGTTTGGGCTGTTGGGTGAAAGGTTGCCCCGTATGGCATCGAGTGAGCGTGCTGTGCAGCTCCATGGGTGGGCGTACGTGACGTGCTTTTCGGGTATCACTGCAGGTGTATATCGAGTCGATTTGCCATCCCTCGCGGTGACGAGTACCGCTTGTTCACTGAGTCGTGACGTAGGCTAATATATGAAATGTGATGATTCAATATTGCTGTTATGCTATAATTGTATTGCTACATGGGTGCCACCAAATATTGCTTACTAAATTTCAGATTCATGAACTGTAAACTTGTGGCTAAAATATGAACTAAGGACGAACTTGTAGGCGTGTCCGCTTTTGCTGAAATTTTACCGTCCCATGTCCATTGTACCCTACATGCAGAGTTTCATGCCTAGGTGAGTCAGTTAAGTCTTGTTGAGCCATTGTGCTCATGGTTGATGCTTAAGTGTTTTTCAGGTGAGGAGCCACCCACGGACTCGGGTTACGAGTCCACCGGCGAGGGTTACCCTCCATCGGGGACCACGGCTGAGTGGGAGCCGTACACGCCGTGCTAAGCTGAGGAGTGCAGCTAGTGTGGGTTGCCCTAGGGCTGGGCAACCGACTTTTGCTAGATAGGCAGGCGTGAGTTGTACAAATTTAACTTCCGCTGTGTAATATAAACACTAGTTTGTAACTGAGTACTGTACTACTTTGTACATTTCAGTTGGTTTTCAATGTAATACAATGTATCCTTATGATGTGTGCTGTCGGGAGTCGCATCGTGCGGCACCACCCTCTGCAATCCTGGATGAGCGGATTCCGGTCCGCCACATACGGTGGCCAGAACTGACGAACCAGCGAGTGGCAGCTAGCTCCGGCGAGCTGAGAGCGCGGGCACGCGAAAAGCAGCCGGAGGAAGAAGAAGCCCGGTGGGTCCTGGCTGTCAGCGGTGGAAATTTTAAACTGGGATCTGCTGTGGCACCAGATCGGGTGCGTCTGCGTGCAAAGGATTCAGTAGCCGCGTGTGTCGACCGATGAGGATTTGACACCTAGCACGGTCCCACGCGCAGCGGTTTGAACTATTTCCCGATTTTCAGATTTTGTTCAAACTTCAAACCCTCATAACTTTGGCTAGGAAACTCCAAATTGAATGAACAAAATTTTGTTGGATTCAGCTCTCTGAGTACTTTCCAGCAAATCAAGTTTCACTTCATGAAAATCCTTAGTTCTCCAGAATTAAATCTTCAATGTTTAAAATGTTTAGAATTTTAATTGGAGAACCCTTTGGAGGAAAATTCTGAAATTTTGCTGAGATTTTCACCAAAATGTCTCTGATCTACCATAAAAATTTCAGATCCATTTGAGCCCATTTTATCCACCTAATGGTATGATTAATAAAACTATTCCATAGAAAATAGAAAATGTCCAGAAACATTTTCAGAATCTCTGAAATTGTTTAGCTCATATCTTTAGTTAGGAACCTTCAAATTAAGTGGTACCAACTCCATCAGAACCCTCTGAAAATCTAGTTTTCAGAAAGTCATGGATTGCTCCATGAAAATCCCTAGAACACCCTAAGAGTTCCAATTAAGGTCAAGTACATGATTATTTGTGGAGAGCTCAAATGAGCTTTGCTGCAAATAAAACTTGGCCTAGTCTCTGTTTAGGTTGTATCCAAACCACAGTAAAAATTTCAGAGTCATTGGGTCTGTCTAGAGAGACTTATAAACCTCATAAGTTGAAATTCAATTCAAATGCATTTAATTAATACATATACTTGTTATATCATGTTGTCGCTAAGGTTGAGGAGGAACCCGAAGTCTTAGACTTTGTTAATCCGGAAGAGCAGCTAGCCTATGACCAAGAGCAGCAAGGAAAGCTCCGGTTTGCATTAACCTTTTTACAAATTGTTATTATTTTGAGAACTTCCTTTGAGTACCACTTATCTCTTGCATTAGAGTCTTGTTTGAAACCCAAATGCATATCCAAGAAAACCATGGGTTGGGATTAGGATTGAAAACCCTGTTAGCCACTGCAATGCTAAGATAGAGTAGGATTCGGTACAAGTCGAGTAGTTGGAACTACTCGCGAGAATAGACTAGAGGCACATCGCTCGGGTAAAAATAGCAAATGAAACACATGGAAAGAAAACTGAGACCGAGCGGAGAGTAAGGGCAGCAGGACTTTGGGGCCTGGGTGCTATATCTCCGCTTGTGTTGATTGAGGACCGCGCCGTGTGCGGGCCTGTTGAACAAGCTAGAACAGTACCAAAGACCTACCGGCTATATGGGAACCGGGAAACTGATGTAACTCGGGTAGCTGGGTATTGAGGCATTGCCTGTCGTTTAGAGGGTAGGTTGAGAGCTCGAGGTGTAAATCGGCTGGCGGCACTGAGATGCGCGTGCAGAGACCTCTTGCTCGGGACGATAGGACCGATTCAATATTTTGCTGACGGATGAAAGGTAGTTGCGTATGACGTCCGTGATGGTTGCTGTAGGAAACATCGAGTACGGGCATACGCGGCGGGTTATTCGGGTAACCCTGCAGGTGTAAATTGATTATAATCGCCGTCCCTTACGGTCAGTGAGTACCACTTGTTCACTGTACCGTGATGTAGAAAGAACAGGCTAGACACATGTTAAAAGTTTGCTGATTTGAAAGACATACCTTGCTTGTTAATGGCTTGCTGTAGTTTAGAGCTAACTAAAGTTCTTTTCAACTTTGGGCAAAGTACATGAGAGAAATGCGTATCTTGTTTGATTGCGGCTCTCTCATGTGCCCTAGCGTAAGGTTCTCCACAACCTGCTGCTAAAACTTGAAAGTAAGGTTCCACTAATTCGGCGAGTCCTTGCAACTTATTTTACCTCATGTAACCTATAACCCTCCATGTAGAAGTTTCATGTTTAGGAGAGACGGGTCAGTCTTTCTGAGCCATCGTGCTCACTGTTTATGTTTGAAGCTTTTGCAGTGTTTTATGAGGAAGGGACTCCCGAGGAGGTGGAACCCCAGGAGGGGAACTCCGTCGAGTGGGAGTCGTGCACACCGCCGTGTTAGTGTGTGTGCGTGCTAGCGGGGACACGTTCACGGGCTGAACGTGAACTCGATTCGTAATCTACAACCGTGAGTGTAGACTGGACATATTCATAAACCTCTTTATGTAAAAAAAACTTTGCTTCCGCTTTGTAACTTTGATGTGTGTTATCCGGTGCTGTGCAACGCAGCACCCCTCAGCGTGATCCTGGCTCGACAAGACCGTGGGGTCGTGTCAGTGTGGTATCTGAGCTCGCTTGAGGTTTAACGCACTATAAAGGTCATCTTTTTCAAAAATCCAGTGAGGAACGAGTTAGTAGCCCATATAAGGATGTTATTAGTATATATAAAGTGGCATACAACCTATTTGCTTATGTCGGAAAATCGTGCATCTCGGGACGCTTTATGTCTTGGGGCGTGCACGTAAGCGCTGTCCACCAGTGCGCACAAGCTGAAGGGTGGAGCCCCACGGGTGGCAGGTAACCCGACCCGCTTTAATATCCTCTATGACTCTTCATATCGTTTGGGATATTCGAGCAACGTCTGTCCCTGGCGTGCTTTGGGCAATTGGGAGACCCAGTCACGTGGTCAGTAACGTGAACACGTAGCTCAAGGCGTGTTTGGCTTGAGAACCTCCGGGCGAGTGATGACGGACGAGTGTATGAACTGTATGGATTCTGACGATTGTGTGAGTTATATGCAGGTAGTCTGACCACGGAACGGTAGACGTGTAGCATCCATGTGCAAGAGACGTTTAGTGCCACTGAACTAACGAAACCGGCTAAGTCCGGTATAGGTTTTTCTTTGTGAGGACGTAGTACTGACATGATCTGGTGACGCATCGACGTCACACCCCACTAATTGAGCAACTGCATTGTAAAACTTGAAAGTTTGAATCCAGAGCACTAAAATTTGATGTAACTCCTTCCCTTAATCAGGATATTCAAAGTTAACAAGTTTTCAACTTATAGGATACTAAGGACAGAGTCCCCTGTTTTCAGCTGAATTAAGGCTGAAGTTAATCAGAGGTTAGAAGTTGAGTTCTTTCGAGGATGGGGTCATATGATACATTTCTGGAAATCTTTGGAAGATCTTTACAATTTTCTGTTGAGGTCCAGAGGTGTTTCATCTCTTAACCCATCGAAAAATGCAGTAGAGTTGAAACTGTCCAGAAAACAGGGCAGAGCAAACACTCTCTGTAACTCTCTGTAAATTGAGAATAACTTCATGCATAAAAATCCAAAAATAGAAATGAGGTAGTTATAAAAAGTTTAAGAGATGAGTTACAACTTTGTAACAGAAAGGTTTGTCAGATTGGGAGTAGAATTAACTGGAATGCTTGGATCAAATCAGTACCTAAAGCAGGGAGGTGCTGTCCAAGTTTCTCCAGAAATTCTGTTAACTTTGACATCTCATAACTTTTGAACCAGGACAGATCTTAGGCCAATCAAGTACTTTATGGAAATCTTTTGAAGTTAACTTCAACTTTGATGTTGAGCTCCAGAATTGGTTTTGCTGTTAGTGTGGTCTAAATCAGGTTGAAGTGGAAACTGGTCAGGGCTGTCATAGTGGAAAGCAGATCGGCAGTCAAACTTGTTTAAGTTTGAACTATGCTTCCAAGTTTTATGGGTTCATTGACATGTTTTATGTTATAACTCAATGGTTTACAGTTCAAATAAATATTTGATATTTCTCAAATATGTTTTTACAGATGACAGCGAATAGACAGTTGGAGAACGGGTGGGTGGTGTCCCACTGTTCTCACTGCAGCGGCTATCCGGAAGCATTGTGGCAAATGCTTCAATATTTCGGGTACAGCAAGATGCCGCAGTACTTTGCCAAAGAAGAAGGCGAGGAGGGGAACAAGACATGGACGATCCATGTTGAAGTTCCTGCGGGGCCTACGCCACCCGGTTGGGCGCCGTTCAGCGTTATGGTGAGAGGAAGACACCCGGAAGAAAGGTGGCAAGCGGCAGACCGCGGCACTATGTCGCGTTTCTGCCAACTACACGTGAGAGCTATGGAGGGCACTCCATACACGGTCGTTCCGGTGGAGGGATGGGCTAATCACATGTGGGAAGGGAGGTAGATGGAGGCAACAGATCCAGGTTGCCCAAGGTACAGCCCCACGGAGGCAAACCTTAGTCTCCAATTGAGGGCAGGAAAAGCCGTGATGGACAGCCAAGCGGTTCATATGGATTGTCTTGCTGCCAAGCTCAAGGAGAGCACAAGACGTGGAGACCATTTCGAGAGTGCTCACAGTGCACTCTGCAATGTTCTCCTTCCAATGATAAAGCGACTGAACGAACAACACAATCAGTTATATCGTCTGAAGAAGGCAAAGAAGAAAAGCCGTGTCGACATCACGGCTTGGCAACAACAGGTGCAGGCTCTGACCCAGAAGAATGAAGTCCTTACTCAAGAGCGGGATGAAGCCATTGAGGAGGGGCAAGGCTGGGAAGAGGACTACAACCAGGCCATGGACGAGGTGCACGCGTTGCAGGACCTCGTACCTCCGGTAATGGGCATACCGGTGGTAGGTGCCGTACCCGTGGTCTTGGGTCTTCCGGCATTGGGGGAACTCGAGCCGGAAGAGGAGGCTGTGGACCCAGAGCCACCAGCAGAGGTACCGGAGGAAGACGACCCGCAGGAGGTCGAGTTCTACTGCGAGTAGGGGGTTACCTTGCCAAGTAGGGCAGCAAGGGTGATGTAACCCAAACTTTTGTAATCGATGACATGTCGTGTAGACAGTAGTGCATGTATAGGTAGTGACTACATGAGCACGACTTCTCGTGGATCCGAGACTAATGTATCTTGTATAAAGTTATGCTTTATCAATATATGTGATGTTGTGCAAATTATTCATGTGTCACTTCAATACCTACTGTTCTTATGGAATTTTAAGTATGACATGTGCTGATCGCTGCTGTTTTGAATTTCAGAATGACTCGTACTCGTGCCAACCCGGACGTTGGGGGTTCCAGTCAGGGGGGAGAAACCTCCCAACAACCTCCCGAGGACTCCTCGGGTCAGCAGCAGCAACAGCAACAACCGCCACCGCCAACGGTTACTTTGGTTGATATTGTGGCAGCAATGGCGGGTTCTCATCAGCAGCATACCGAGTTGCTGCAAACTTTCATTGCAAATACGTCTCGACCAGAGAGGCGTCAAGATCGTGAGGAGCGTCAACAGAGATCCTACTCCGATTTTCTGGCGACTCATCCCCCGGTATTCTCAAGGGCGGATGAACCCCTCGATGCGGACAATTGGCTCCGCACGATGGATATGAAGTTCAGGCTGCTCCAAATGAGTGAGCAGCGCAAGACTCAGTTCGCGGTCCAACAGCTCCAGGGATCCGCGAGCTCGTGGTGGGCGAACTACTGTGCTTCGCAGCCCACCGAGCGAGTTATGGCCTGGGCGGAATTCCGGACGGCCTTCAGGGCCTATCACATAACGCCGGGTCTTATGAAGAGGAAGACGCAGGAATTCTTACGCCTGCAACAAGGGAGCCAAAACGCGCTGGAATATTCTAGGGCGTTCAATGATCTTGCGCTCGACGCGTCGTATCACGCCGATACCGACGAGAAGCAGCAGGATCACTTCTACCAGGGGCTTAACCCGCTCCTGAAAGACAATTTGGCGATGTTCAATCGCGGTAGCCTCAACGATATAATTGATGCTGCGATTGTTCAAGAAGACTCCGGCAAGGAGTTAGCGGTGGTGGAAAGGAAGTGAAGTGCACCGCAAAGCAGCGGAGAAGGAGGTGGTCCTTCTAAAAAATACCGTATGGTGAATCACCCACCGTCGGGTCCACGCTGGCAGCCATCACAGAGGTCGATGTGATTCCGCAGTCGGCCATATTCTCCACAGGCATTTAGGCCGGCACTGCCAGTACCACCTCCGCAGCAACAACAGCAGCAGCGGGTGATGCCACGTGCGTATGCACCTCAGCAGCACATGCTGGGCTTTCGTCCCCTAAGCACCGGACAAGCAGCAGCCACATGCTACAAGTGTGGTCGTCCGGGACACATCAGCAGCAGTTGTCCGGAGAGGCAGGGAGGCGGAGTAGCACCACAACTTCCGGGGAGGAATCAGCCCCGGAACCCCACTAATGCGAGGCGGGCAAACCCTAGGCCCGGCACCGTCCACCAACTTGCCATAGAGGACGTGCCAGAGGGAGAGCCCATCCTTGCGGGTATGTTACAACTCCACCAGCATCCCACCATAGTATTATTTGATTCAGGTGCCACGCACAATTTTATTAGCCAAGCTTTCATTGCTAAATACAGCTTGCAAATACTACCCACCGGTAGTCCATATTTGATTTGTTCACCGGGTGGGAAGATTTCAGCAAGCGTAATGGTTTCCAAAGCGCCATTATGATTAGCGGGTAGAGTGTATCATACGTCTCTCATAATTTTAGAGGGACAGAAGGTCGATGTCATCTTAGGGATGTCGTGGTTAACCCACCACGGCGCTGTTTTAGACACCGTCCTTCGAATCGTGCACTTGAACTCAGAAGTGCTCGGATCTCACTCCTTATTTCTGGACAGTCTTGAAATAAAACTTCTAAGTGTCTATCAATCCATAACCCTCAGATTGGAAGACATTCCAGTGGTCCGAGAGTTCCCTGACGTGTTCCCGGATGATTTACCGGGGATGCCGCCCGACAGAGAGGTGGAGTTCAAGATTGAACTTGCACCGGGAACCATGCCAATATCCCCAAGGCCGTACAAGATGGCGCCCAAGGAATTGGCTGAACTGAAGACTCAGCTAACGGACCTGCTGGAGAAGAGTTTTATTAGGCCGAGCTCCTCGCCATGGGGCTGTTCGCCATTATTTGTGAAAAAGAAAGACAAGACGTTGCGACTTTGTGTGGACTATTGTCCACTAAATGCCGTAACCATCAAGAACAAGTACCCGTTGCCACGGATCGACATGTTGTTTGATCAGTTGGTTGAAGCAAAGATCTTCTCCAAGATGGACTTAAGATCCGGGTACCATCAGATTAAGATACGGGCTGAGGATATTCCGAAGACGGCTTTCTCGATGAGGTACGGGCTTTATGAGTACCTGGTCATGTCCTTTGGCCTCACCAACGCTCCAGCTCACTTCATGAATTTGATGAACTCGGTAATCATGCCGGAGCTGGACATGTTTGTCGTGGTCTTCATCAACGATATATTGGTATATTCCAAGTCGGAGGAAGAGCACAAGAAGCATCTGCGTATAGTCTTGCAACGGCTGTGGGATTACAAGCTATACGCGAAATTCAGCAAGTATGAATTCTGGATATCGCAAGTGCCTTTTCTCGGGCATATCATCTCAGCAGAGAGCATCGATGTAGACCCAAGTAAGATAACACAAGTGCTGAATTTGGAAGTCCCCGAGAACTGTTCACGAGGTACGGAGTTTCCTTGGGCTCACGGGATATTATCGAAGGTTCATTCCGAACTTCTCAAAGATTGCCAAGCCTATAACGGAGCTGCTGAAGAAGGCTACCAAATATGTTTGGAGTCCAGCATGTGAAGCAGCGTTCAAGGCATTAGTAAAGCACCTGACATCAGCACCGTTTTTGGTGCAGCCAGGCACAACAAAACCGTTCGATGTGTACTGCGATGCATCCGGCATTGGGCTCGGATGTATGCTGATGCAAGACCGAAGAGTGGTCGCGTATGGATAACGGCAGCTCAGAAACCATGAGCAGAATTATCCAACTCACGACTTGGAGCTCGCTGCCGTGGTACTTGCACTTAAAATGTGGAGGCACTACCTACTCGGTAACCTCGTACATTTATATACTGACCACAAAGCCTCAAGTACATATTAACTCAGAAGGAGCTGAACATGAGGCAGCGAAGATGGTTAGAATTGATAAAGGATTACGAAATAGAGATCCATTATCATCCGGGCAAGGCAAACGTAGTGGCGGATGCGCTGAGCCGCAAGTCACACGTCAACAACCTGACCATCACACCGTTGGAAGAGAGCGAACCACCACTGCATGTGATTCCACATGGAGCTCTCTACAACTTAGCGTTGATCCCCACCATTTGTGAAGAGATAGCAGCAGCCCAGAAAAATGACAAGAGCATGTCACATTTGCGGAGACGTTTAAACAGTGGGGAGTTGAAATGTTTCCGGAAAGACGGAGACGACGTCCTATGGTTCAAGGACCGGATCGTCGTACCCCGTAACCCGGAGTTACGGAAGGAAATCTTTGATGAGGCTCACTTGTCAAAGTTTTCTATTCACCCCGGCAGCAAAAAAATGTATCACGAACTCCGAAGTAAGTTTTGGTGGACATAGATGAAGCGGGAGATCGCAAAGTACGTGTCCGAGTGTGATACATGTCAAAGGGTGAAGGCAGATCATATGCGGAAACCGGGACTGCTACAACCACTGGGCGTTCCTGCCTGGAAGTGGGAAGATGTGAGCATGGACTTCATTGTTGGTTTACCCACCACTTTTCAGAAACATGATTCTGTGTGGGTGATCGTCGACGTGCTCACCAAAGTTGCCCCCTTTATCCCGGTCAATACCAACTATAACGCCAAGAAGTATGCTGAACTGTACATCTCATGGATCCTATGTTTGTACAGCATACCCCGTACCATCATATCGGATCGGGGCACTTTATTTGTGTCCCGTTTTTGGGAGCAGCTACACGCTGTGTTGGGGACGAAGCTGATCCGTAGTTCAGCATACCACCCGCAGACGGATGGGCAAACCGAGCGGGTAAATCAAAATTTGGAAGATATGCTACGAGCTTGTGCTATCAACCACGGCAAAAATTGGGATGATCACTTGCCATTAGCCGAGTTCTCGTACAACAATGGGTACCAAGCCAGCATCAAGATGGCGCCCTACGAGGATCTATACGGGAGGAAATGCCGCACACCACTGAATTGGTGTGAGTCTGGCGAAAGGGTTACCTTAGGGATTGATCTTGTCAATAACGCGGAGAAAAAGGTTTGGCTGATTCAAGCGAACCTAAAAGCCGCCCAATCCCGACAGAAACAATATGCGGACCGGAGAAGGCGCCCACTACAATTCAAAGTCGAGGATCACGTATACTTACGTGTATCTCCAATGAAGGGCGTGAACAGATTCGGGGTGAGAGGAAAGTTGGCACCCCGATTCATCGGTCCATTCCAGATTACAGAAAGATGTGGATCGGTAGCATACCGGCTGAAATTACCAGAAGCACTTTCCGGTGTGCACGACGTCTTTCACATTTGCCAGCTGCGGAAGTGTCTTAAGCTATCAACTACAATTCAGCTGGAGGATATAGAAGAACTTAAACTGGATCTCACGTATCGGGAGGAACCGGTTCAGATTATAGATGAAAAGGCCCGAACCACACTCAACCGTACGTTGTGGTTCTACAAAGTTTTATGGAGTAATCACTCCGTAGACGAAGAGACATGGGAGAGCGAAGGATTTCTTTGCGCTAACTACCCCGACTTTTTCACGTCGCATACACGGTAATTTCCCACCGTCCTCTCTCTCATTTTCACCTTATAACCTCGGGACGAGATTCTTTTAAGGGGAGAGGAATGTAAGGGCCTAAGTTTTTGGCACATATTCAAAGTGTCCACCACCACACACACACTTCATTTGAAGAAAGTTTATGAACATCTTTGAAGAGCAAGTAAACACCATCAACATGATCATTAGAGAATAAACTCACAAAATGCAAAAGTGGCATTTCCCACATGCATCATATAGAGGCTGGACAATTGAAAAACTCCTACACTTTGCTAGGGATGTCCATGCCAAGTGTCACCCAAATTCAAAACCTTTCTGAAGTCCTTTTGGGTATAGCTAGAAAGAGGGTGGGTTGAACTCAAATTTAAATTGAAACTTTTTTCCATCCCATGAATTCAAAAGTGGGAGGCATATTATTACTCAGGACATTTTTGTGAGCTCACCCACCAATTTTCACTCCATTTGGAGTTGATCTTGACATGAGATAAGTTTAGCAAATTCAAACTTTATTTGAATTTCAAACTGCACATGTGCTGAAATTTAGTCAAACACTTCACAAATTGAATTCTACCAATTTCAAATGGGCATGTGGTAGATAATTCAAATGACCAAGGGTATTAGAGGGATTACTGTTTGTAGCAGTGAGAGGAAGTTAATTTGAGAGGTTAAAAGGGGGTGGGACCCACATGTCATAGAGTGGCAGATCAAAACTTGCAACTGAAGCAAACCTCTGCTCGGTTCCTGATTTTTTTCTCAAACACCCGAGAGCTGCCGGGCGCCACCGAGGAGCCTGCCGCGCCACCAGCTGCTTGCTCCTACGCTCTGGCGCCCAGGGTCGGTCCCGATCCCTTCTTAACATGATCCACACCCTCTGCCGAAGCAAACCCCGTTTTCCTTCTCATCCTCGCGTGCAAACACCGAGCAGAGCTCATTTCCCTCCGCTGCCTCGGCCTGCTCGGGAAATCGGCAGAAATCACCACGCCATCCCTTCCCGAGCTGCTAAACACTGCCCTGAGCTCAGCCTCCACCTCCCCGACCCGGAAGCCGATGAGATTCGGCCTCCCTCGCCCTTCCACAGTTCACTCCGCCGCGACCTAGCGTCGGCCGACGAGCGGGCGCTCGTGGACAGCCCTCCACAGGGGTTTTCACGGTCAAGCGATCAAGGCCATGGGAGCGCGCTGGGTTGGTGCTGCTCTCAATCAAATCTCAAGCCACGCCGTGAAGCATCGGTGGTGAATTTCAAGTTTTCACTCCGGCGACTTCTAACCGAGCGGCCGGTATGGTTTTTTCAAATTCTCCCTCTCTGATCCTCCATAGGTCGTCAAACTCTGCACATAGGCACTGGACTAGACGGCGATCGTCTTTGCTTTAGGATTCGTTGCATGAAAACACCTCGGAGCAACGTATTCCGAGCTTTACCGAGCGTATTGTTCGTGGAATCAATCGGGCGCACGATGCAGAGCTAGTTGCCGCAGTTTCCGAGCTAATCCATGGCCTTGCCGAGCTTTGCGATTACCCACTGGTGCTGTAGAGCTAGTCGGTAATGGTTTTGGTGGGCTAGGAACCTCGGGCGACGGCGCCGAACTTCAAACGAGGCCGCCACACATCGCTGGCCATCTTACGATCATCGGCAGCCCCAGAACACCTCACCATCGTGTTCCTCGATGCCGCATACGCCCTGGCGGCGAGTTTTAGCCCGTACGGTAGCCGGAACCGACGAACCGGCGAGTGGCAGTTTGCTCCGGCGAGCTGAGAGCGCGGGCGCGCGAAAAGCAGCCGGAGGAAATTTTAAACTGGGATCTGCTGTGGCACCGGATCGGGTGTGGCTACACGCAAAGGATTCAGTAGCCGCATGTGTCGACCTATGAGGAGTTGACACGTAGCCCGGTCCCACGCGCAGCGGTTTGAACTTTTTCCCGATTTTCAGATTTTGTTCAAACTTCAAACCCTCATAACTTTGGCTAGGAAACTCCAAATCGAATGAACCAAATTTTGTTGAATTCAGCTCTCTGAGTACTTTCCAGCAAATCAAGTTTCACTTCATGAAAATCCTTAGTTCTCCAGAATTAATTCTTCAAAATTTAAACTATTTAGAATTTTAATTGGAGAACCCTTCGGAGGAAAATTCTGAAATTTTGCTGAGATGTTCACCAAAATGTATCTGAGCTACCATAAAACTTTCAGATCCATTTGAGCCCATTTGATCCACCTAATGGTGTGACTAATAAAACTGTTCCAGAGAAAATAGAAAATGTCCAGAAACATTTTCAGAATTTCTCTGAAATTGTTTAGCTCATATCTTTAGTTAGGAACCTTTCAAATTAAGTGGGACCAGCTCCATTAGAACCATCTGAAAATCAAGTTTTCAGAAAGTCATGGCTTGCTCCATGAAAATCCCTAGGACACCCTAAGAGCTCCAATTAAGGTCAAGTACATGATTATTTGTGGAGAGCTCAAATGAGCTTTGCTGCAAATAAAACATGGCCAAGTCTCTGTTTAGATTGTATCCAAACACAGTAAAAATTTCAGAGTCATTAGGTCTTTCTAGTGAGACTTATAAACCTCACAAGTTGAAATTCAATTCAAATGCATTTAATTAATACATATACTTGTTATATCATGTAGTCGCTAAGGTTGAGGAAAAACCCAAAGTCTTAGACTTCGTTACTCTGGAAGAGCAGCTGGCCTACGACCAAGAGCAGCAAGGCAAGCTCCGGTTTGCATTAACCTTTTTACAAATTGTTATTGTTTTGAGAACTTCCTTTGAGTACCACTTATCTCTTGCATTAGAGTCTTGTTTGAAACCCAAATGCATATCCAATGAAACCATGGGTTGGGATTCGGATTGAAAACCTCGTTAGCCACTGCAATGCTAAGATAGAGTAGGATTCGGTACAAGTCGAGTAGTTGGAACTACTCGCGAGAATAGACTAGAGGCACATCGCTCGGGTAAAAATAGCAAATGAAACACATGGAAAGAAAACTGAGACTGAGCGGGGAGTAAGGGCAGCAGGACTTTGGGTCCTTGGTGCTATAGCTCCGCTTGTGCCGATTGAGGACCGAGCCGTGTGCGGGCCTGTTGAACAAGCTACAACAGTACCGAAGACCTACCAGCTATATGGGAACCAGGAAACTGATGTAACTCGGGTAGCTAGGTATTGAGGCATTGCCTGTCATTCAGAGGGTAGGTTGAGAGCTCGAGGTGTAAATCATGCAGAGACCTCTTGCTCGGGACGATAGGACCAATTCAATATTTGGATGACGGGTGAAAGGTAGTTGCGTATGACGTCCGTGATGGTTGCTGTAGGCAACATCGAGTACTGGCGTACGCGACGGGTTATTCGGGCAACCCTGCAGGTGTAAATCGATTATAATCGCCGTCCCTCGCGGTCAGTGAGTACCACTTGTTCACTGTACCATGACGTAGAAAGAACAAGCTAGACACATGTTAAAAGTTTGCTGATTTAAAAGACATACCTTGCTTGTTAATGGCTTGCTGTAGTTTAGAGCTAACTAAAGTTCTTTTCAACTTTGGGCAAAGTACATGAGAGAAATGCGTTTCTTGTTTGATTGTGGCTCTCTCATGTGCCTTAGCGTAAGGTTCTTCACAACCTGGTGCTAAAACTTGAAAGTAAGGTTCCACTAATTCGGCGAGTCCTTGCAACTTATTTTACCTCATGTAACCTATAACCCTCCATGTAGAAGTTTCATGTTTAGGAGAGACGGGTCAGTCTTGCCGAGCCATCGTGCTCACTGCTTGTGTTTGAAGCTTTTGCAGGGTTTTATGAGGAAGGGACTCCCGAGGAGGAGGCGGAACCCCAGGAGGGGAACCCCGTCGAGTGGGAGTCGTGCACGCCGCCATGTTATTGTGTGTGCGTGCTAGCGGGGACACGTTCACGGGCTGTACGTGAACTCGATGCGTAGTCTACGCCCGTGAGTGTAGACTGGACAGATTTTGTTGTACAAATGTTCATAAACCTCTTTATGTAATAAAACTTTGCTTCCGCTTTGTGCCTTTGATGTGTGTTATCCGGTGCTGTGCAACACAGCACCCCTCAGCATGATCCTGGCTCGACAAGACCGTGGGGTCGTGTCAGCCCCCCGCCCCCCAACTCGCCGAGTTGCCCCCTGCCCCCCAACTTGCCAAGTTGCCCCCCCCCCCCCTGCTGGAGTTTGGTCGCCGTCGAGCCCCGCCGACGAGCCCCACCGTCGAGCCCCGCCGTCAAGCCCCATCGTCGAGCCCCACCGTCGAGACCCACCATCGAGACCCGTCACGCCTCGCCGTTGCCGGAGAAGAAGCCCGACGTTCTGCCCTACCATAATTCCCCACAGAAAAATTCCCCGCTGCTGCAGTTGCTAGGAGGAAGGCCCTGCAGCAAAGAGGAAGTGAGGTAGGTCTTCATTACTCATCTTACGACGCCGCCGCTGTTTCTATGCATCCGTTTTCTTCGCCCCTTCGCGCAGAAACATCCGCGTGTGGATAGATCATGTTTTGATCGATTTTCGACGGTGGAATTGATCTAGATCTTGTATCAAGATCATCACCGCGTCCACACCTGATCCCTACACCCTTGTTCATCATAAAACCCCGTGAAAGCCCATTAAAACATGCAAGAACAAGTACAAACTTGTTTTATAAACTGCTCTATAGGATTTGCATTCATCTACCCCATTGCATCTTGAGTAAAGTTTGTGCATGATGATTGATTGCTGTAAATTTTGTATGTGCGTTGTCGTGAGTAGAAGGACAAGTTCAAGAGGCCATCTACAAGGAACTACTGCACCAAGACTTTGAGACGATTGAGCAACACGAGCCACGGGAGCAAGGCAAGTGCCCCTTGACCATATTGATCCCATATTTTGAAACTGTTTTGTTTGCGAAAACTCGTATGCTTGAGTCAACTTGATGGGACACACTTTTATAGGAGTTTACTAGTTTTGTCAACCATCCTTATCACCGGGAAAGTTGATGTAACACCTCAAAAATCTGTTAAGAGGGGAATTTTAAAAATTTTGGACGTATTGCATGTGGTGTAGAAATTCAAATTCAAATTGGAATTCAAATTCAAATCAAAACAGAAAAGAAAAAAAAAGAAAACCCCCCGGCCAGTGGGCCGAAACCCACCAGCCGGCCCACCATTTCCCACGCCAGCCCACAGCCGCGCGCCCCTCTCTCCCTCTCACTGACACGCGGGCCCATGTGTCATCCCTCACCTCTCGCTCGCGCCAACAACCCGGACTCCTCCGCGCGCCTGAATCCAAACTAACCCCGGAAACCCACGTCCCCCAGCCGAATTCTGGTCCCGGACGACTCCAGCTCGATCCCAACAGACCGCCGCCCTCCCTCATCTATATAAACGCCGGCATTGCCCCGTTCGCCCCCCCCCCGATCGGCTGTTTTTCCTCTCGGTGAGAACCAGAGCTTCTCCAGCCGTTTTCTCTCGATCCTTGCTAGAATTTTCTGATCTAACGCGCCGATCATGTTCCACCGCCTCTGGGGAGTCTCGCAGGTGAAGGAAATCTGGTGTTTTGCGCTCTAGACACAACTCCGACGAGAACCGTCATGTTTTCACCTCGGACCTCGTCGCCGACCGCCTTCCAGGGCCTCCGAGCTCAAGAAAAACACCGAGGTGAGATCCCCGACCTCCCCTCTACCGATCTATGCCATGAAATCCCAGTTTTAGGAGGTATAGACGAAGATCTGAAGTTCTCCGGCGAGATCGCCGCCTCCCGCCGCCGCGCGCCGCCGGGCAGCGCCGCCCGCGCACGGCCAGGGCGACGTGGCCCCCTGAGGCCCGTCCATTTTAAATCGTGCGGTTCCTATTAGATCTAACCCGTACCGCTTCGCGTTATAATCTCAGCCGTCTGTTTTAAATCGGACGGTCCACGTCGGCCCCGCATTATAAAGGCCAGGATTCTTACACGCTACCCCCTGGGGATCTCGGAAAACACGAGCTAGCCCCAGAAACTTCTGATCTAGCCCCTGGAACTTCAGAAATTCGTGTAAATTCATTTAAAAATCTATTTTAGCCCCTGGACTTAATAAAAATTAGAAAAACCCCTATGTTATGTGTAGCTAGACCCCTGGAAATTTATGAAATAATATAATAGACCCTGTAGTGGGGTGAGTTTACCTTTTTAACCCTATATGATATTAAATTTAGAAATTTGAATATGTGATTAGGATTTAACTTTAAAAGGTGAGACAAAAACATTGTAAATTCAAATTTAAACTCTCCTAGCACTTGGAAAACATTGGAATGAGTTAAAAATAGATTTTAAGCTGAAATGAATCTGTCTAATTGATTGTTCACATTTATTAGTTATAGGGACACATTTTTAGGTTAGGTAATAATTCTGAAAATTAGTAAAATAAATCTAAGTTAGTTCACATCAGAGGAGAAGTTCAAAAATATATTATTTAATATTTTAGAACAGAGCATATTCTGTTTAGATGATATGTCCTACTAGTTAATATTAAAACTCACTTTTATGCATAAAAAATAAATCTGAAAAATATAGGAAAATAGGTATGCATAATTGTAAAATGATAAATGAAGTCTCCAAGTCCAAAAACTTCAGTTTAGGATTTGGTAAAAGATCTGAAAACCTATTTGGAGTAGGAAATTACCTTCCATGCAAAATTGGTAGTTAAGAAGTATATTAATTAAATATAAATAATTTGTTCAAATTGAAAATTCATATATAGTGTGCAAACAGAAATCTGAAATACAAAAGTTAGAAATCATATACATATGTTTAAAAGTGCATGAAGGCTTAAAATCAACAAATCTAGAGTAACCACGACATTTAGAAATGTGAATGACTATCATATGTATATTTGTGTGGAGTGAAAGTGTGAAGTATGTCTTATGGATTGTTGTTTTCTTTTGCTATGTGTGTTGGCATGAGTAGAACCTGCCCCAGAGCAAGTTCTTCTCTTCCAAGATCAGGACTATCCATTCCCAGAGCAGCAGGAAGAAGGCAAGTGTCCTTGACAACTTTGATCCTATACTAGGATGTGTAGATAGAATTATTTGCATTGTCAATTGAAACATGAAACCCATGCTAGGAAGTTTCCCTAGAATTGCATTACCTTGTTTCCTTGTAGCTTGGGTTGGGATTTATTTTATCATATCATTTATTTACATGCTTATGCTTAGCCATGCTTAGAATGGGACAATTGGGATATGAGATCATCAATTTACGTTACTCTTGAATGAGATATTATGAGTTATGTAGAGGTAGGGATCGAGGCAAATTGGATGATTTGGTTGGTGCTGTGTGCACGAGACTCGGGTTTGTGTTTAGTACTTGCCTAGATCCTAAGGACCGGTTCATGGAGCATGTAACCTGGCTTTAACGTGCCAACCACATGCTGAGATGGGGCAGCTTGGCCAATTAATTAGGTGTATCCCCGGCGTAGTATGGGTGTGTTGGATGGTGCGGGGGGTAGGTGTCAGCTGGACTACCATATGAACCGCAAGGCTCAAGAGGGGGCCACTGCAGCGGGGTTGGAGCCTCTTGTATGCTGTTAAGGGTGAAACCTCAGTGGGCCCACGCTCGTCGGGAATCCCTTTGTAAAGGCTTCGTAGTGATCTCCTGGCTACACACCTGGGAAGTGTGAATGTGGTTCATGGCCACTGGCATAATGGAGGTTCCTTTAGTCTACCCGGCAACGGGGGATGAAATCACTACATGTGGGTATAGTGGTGCAAACTCTGCAGAGTCAAAACTGTCATGACAGCCGTGCTCATGGTCAAGAGCGGCTTGGACTTATTCATAATTACAGGATTGATGGCTTTGGAAGTTGAGGATGTTAAGCGGGGAGCTTAACATTGGAGATGATGTTATGGTTATTTGATTATGATGATGGGTTGGGAGATTGGGACCATTTCACCTGTGTAGTAATGTAGGTGCTTAATAAGCTAAGGTGGTAGGTAATAATTGCGTAGTGCTTTAACCATAATTTTAACCTCTCCTTGCTCTAGCCATGCATGACATAACTTTCCCACACTTGCTGAGTACCAACGGTACTCAACCTTGCATATTTGTTGGTTTAAATTGCTTCTCAGGTCAAGGGGATGATGTGGTGTTCAACGACCAAGACTTCGGACCCGAAGAAGGATTCTAGGTTCATGGAGTCCCCTGGGCAACGCCTGTGACGGAGCCCACAAGAATAATATTCCGCTGCTATTTTATTTACATGTTATGAACTTATTATCGTCCATCGAGACATATGCTATGTAAGACTTATTTATATTCGACACCTGGCTTGTAATAAATGATTCTTCACCATTTGTCATCACATGTATGAGAAAATGATCCTGGCATACATGTGATATTCACTCGGTTGTTCTTCGGAGAAACCGGGTGTGACAGAAGTGGTATCAGAGCCAAGATTGCCCGTAGGAACGTGGACCTAGGTAGAAATGGACGTATTTCAGGACCCTATTTTCTTAAAAACTATTTTACAAAAGTGTGGGTGGAAGGTGTTGTTTAATGGGGTCACTTTATTCATCTTACCCCAACTTTTATTCAAAGTCGGATTTTTGTTTAAAATCTTATCTAACTTAAATTTTAAATGCTTTATGTTTTAGATGGTTCGCATGATCCGCACCACTCGCAAGTCCACTGGAGGGAGAGTTCCCGTAGTTGCCCTTGCCCTGAGAGAGGAGAACCGTCCAGTGACGTACCTCTCCTACGGATTGGCAGTAGGAGGCTTGTTGCGCCGTCTTCGACGTATGCTCCATGCCGCCGGCAATACGGGCAAGCTAATCATACACTACAGCTCCACCCGGACCACCCGTGAGAAGCGGGAAGAATGGAGTTCAGAAATGAGGATTATCCATGAAAATCAACTTCTCAAGATCCACCGCTCTCCAGCTTGTCGAGCGACACAGGTCGATGCGGAGAAGGATGTCACCTGGGAGGCTATCACCTGCCAGAGTCACATCTACCGTCGCCACCTGGACAGGACTGAGTACATGTATGTCCTCCAGCATGAGAGTGATACAACAGAGTACAAGTACCCACCAGTGCAGCAGGGGACTTCCCATGAGCACATGGATCTGTGCTTGGAGGATGCTTATATGCTCAGCACTAGACTGCAGGAGTGCCAGCAGGAGCTTCAGGATGTTCGTGACACCCTGAAGTAGACTGAGGCGTTGCTTCGAGCCAGCTTGAGGGCGAGAGAAAGAGGAGATGGGAATGAACTGTTTGTCACCGTGAATGAAACATGGACTCCTGACTCCCCAGATCGCCGGGCGAGCAGGCGTCGCCACACTTCTCCACCAGCAGCTTCCCCACCCAAAGCGGAGTCAGAGGGTAGCCGCAATAATGAGGAAGATCCCGAGGAGCCAGCTCAGTGATACGAGTCGTGTAGAGTCCTTTCCCATAGTTCAGCAGGTTATCGAGTAGGCGAGTCAATACCTTAGTTAATGGTGCGTTAATGTTTGGTGTGTGACGTGAGTTGTGGAAGCCATGGGCATTTGTCCACAACCTCGTCTTCAGGTTGTTTTGCTTTGATGTGTGAGCCCCTATGAATTAAGAGTGCATTTATTTTCGTGTAAGACGTGAAACCCTCAGAAAATGTTAATATAATAAGACCCCATGAATTTTAAGTTTAAACAAGCAAATTGGGAAGTTAACACGTAATGCTTTAAATTGACATTTGGTTGATCATGATAGATGGCCAGAAGAGGAAAGGGTCGTGGTGCCAACCCCGCCAACAACAACGATGAGGCCGGCAACCCTCATCTTTCTGGAGGACAAGACAGGGGTGGTCTCCGTGAAGGAATTGATCCCATCCACCAAATGCTTGAAAATCAGAATCAGCTCATCCAGAGCCTAACTCAAGTGGTGGCTAACTTGCACCAAGCTCCACCTCCACAAGCTGCACCACGCCAACCAAGTTTGAGTGAGTTTCTAGGGACTCAACCTCCAATGTTTGCAAGTGCTGCTGAACCTCTGGAGGCAGATGAGTGGCTAAAGACCATTGAGAGCAAGATGAGGTTCATACAATGCCAAGGGTATGAGAGGGTGCTGTTTGCCTCTCACCAATTGCATGGACCTGCTGCTGATTGGTGGACCGCTTACGTGGCAGCCCATCATGACCCTGAGAACATCACTTGGGAAGAGTTCAAGCGTAGTTTTCACAACCATTACATACGAAGGGGTGAACTCAAAAATAAGAGAAAGGAGTTCTTGGGACTGCAGCAAGGAAACATGACTGTGAGGGTATACCTCACTAAATTCACCCAACTATCCCGTTATGCACCACGGGACATCGAGACTGATGAGCAGAAACATGACTGCTTTGTGGAAGGACTTACAGCGGAAATGCAGTGTGCAATGTCCTACAACGAGTATGAAAGCTTCAAAAAGATGGTGGACAGAGCATTTGTTGTGGAAAGGAAGCTGAAGACCTTGGAAAATAAAAACAAGAGGAAGGCGGGATGGTCACACCAAGCCTCGGGTAGCAACATACGCCCACGTATGATGCAGCAACCCGTAGGGCAGACGAGCCGTGCTGCGGTACCCTACTCAGCACCGAGAGGGTACAACCCAAACTTCAGGCCCCTGTCAGCACCAGTGCAGCCACAACGTAAGTTTGAACAGCAGCCTCGCCCCACATATCAACCTCGACCAGCAGTACAAGGACCCCCAAACCAACCCGAAGACAACAAAGGCCAGGCACCTAAGGTTGGGGTGCAATGCTTTCACTGTGGTGAAGTGGGGCACTACGCCCATAAGTGCCCAAAGAAGAAACCCGTGCAGCCGCAACAGCAGAACGTGATGCGAGGACGGGTGAACCACGTCACCATGGAGGAGGCGCAAGAGGCACCCGACGTGGTAGTTGGTAATTTTCCTGTCAATTTACACATTGCAACCCTATTGTTCGATTCTGGTGCTACCCACTCGTTCATTGCTCAAGGGTTTGTTAAGAAGCATGATCTAGCAACCACACAAATGAACCATATGCTAGTAGTGAACTCTCCAGGTGGAGAAATAAGGACAAGACAAGTGTGTCCCAAGGTGAATCTAGACATTAATGGGGTAGTATTTACTGCCAACCTCATAGTGATAGATTCACAAGGGATAGATATTATTCTGGGTATAGATTGGTTGACCAAACATAAAGGAATCATCCATTGTTCAACAAGAACGGTGGAACTAACTCACCCTAGTGGCACAAGAGTAAAGTTCATAACTATACCAGAGCCTAGGAGGGACATTAAACTCAATCAAGTTGAGGTGGAAGTGGAGGAGATCAGGATCATCAGGGAATATCCAGATGTTTTTCTGGAGGAGTTGCCAGGTATGCCCCCCGATCGTGAAGTGGAATTCACGATTGAGCTAGTGCCTGGAACAGCTCCGATATACAAGAGACCTTATCGGATGGACTCCAAACAGCTAGAAGAACTCAAGGAACATTTAAGAGAATTGACAGAAAAGGGGTACATTCATCCTAGTTCCTCACCAAGGGGAGCTCCAGTGATATTTGTGCCCAAGAAGGACAGGACCCAAAGGCTATGCGTGGACTACCGTGCGTTGAATGAGGTAACCATCAAGAACAAGTACCCATTACCCCGCATTGAAGACTTGTTTGATCAGTTGAGGGGAGCTTGTGTGTTCTCGAAAATTGATCTCAGATCGGGATACCACCAACTTAAGATAAGGCAAACTGATATTCCATGTAGCGGACCGGAATCCGCTCATCCAGGATCGCAGAGGGTGGTGCCGCGCGATGCGACACCCGACAGCACACGTCATAAGAACACAATATATTACATGGGAAAAACAGCTGAAACTGTACAAACAAGTACAAACTTCAGTTACAATTATTGTTCTATTACACAGCGGAAGACTACACTATACAACTCACGCCCGCCTATTTAGCAAAAGTCGGTTGCCCAGCCCTAGGGCAACCCACACTAGCTGCACGTCTCAGCTCAGCGCGGCGTGTACGGCTCCCACTCAGCCGTGGTCCCCGACGGAGGGTAACCCTCGCCGGTGGACTCGTACTCCGAGTCCATGGGTGGCTCCTCACCTGAAAAACACTTATGCAGCAACCGTGAGCACGAAGGCTCAGCAAGGCTTAACCGACTCACCTAAGCATGAAACTCTACATGAGGGGTACAAGGGACATAGGGTAGTAACTTTTCAGCAAAACGACACGCCTACAAGTTCATCCTTAGTTCATCTTTTAGCAACAAGTTAACAGTTCATGAAATCTGAAATTTAGTAAGCAGTATTTGGTGGCACACATGTAGCAATACAATTATATCAATCAGCATCATTGAATCAACATATTTCATCCATTAGTCTACGTTACGACGCAGTGAACAAGCAGTACTCGTCACCGCGATGGACGGCGAATCGACTCGATATACACCTGCAGGGAAAACCCAAAGAGCACGTCACGTACGCCCACCCGTGGAGCTGCACAGCACGCTCACTCGATGTCGTACGGGACAACCTTTCACCCAACAGCCCAAACGTCGAACCGGTCGCACCGAAACGAGCAGGAGGTTCCCCACACGGAGCATCTCTCTATGCCCGTTGGCAGATTTCCACCTTGCTGCCCTCAACCTACACCTATAAATCGGTGTGCTATGCCTCGACGCCCGGAGGTTTAGGCTACATCGGTTTATCGGGGCCCATATATCCGATATGCCTTCGGTACGTTCAATACTTGTTCAGCAGGGCCGCACACGGATCGGTCCTCAATCGACACGGGCAGGGCTGCGCACACAAGACTCTCTCTTGCTGCGCCCTAGCCCCTGCCTAGTCTCATTTTCATTACTAAAGTGATCTCACATCACTCAACCGAACCCGTGTGTCCCAAGCCTATCTCGCGAGTAGATTCCAACTACTCGACTTGTACCGAAGTCCTATGACTCATTAAGCATAGCCTGTCTACTCGAGGTCCTTGACACTACCCTCACTCTTTTAGGAACCTTTGGTTATGCAAGTGGGGTTTCATTCACCCTATACCTAATGCACAATCATACTTCACATGACACATGTAACAAAGTAAAACTTATAAAAGGGTTAATGCAAACCGGGGCTTGCCTTGTTGCTGCTGGTCAGGAGTTAGTTCTTCGTCCGGAAGGAGGAAGTCCAGCACTTCCGGAGTCTCTTCTTCAACGGCTACACGTTAATGAAATACTATATGTTAATTTAGATGCAAAAGTGAGTCTAGAGTAAGACTTCTACTATTAGTTCTAATAACCAGCCTCTAATACCTGGAACTTTGTTTAAGAATTTAAATATGAACTGGTGTTGGTGGTTTGGCTTGGACTTAATCACATGGTTAAATGCTAAGTGGTTTTCCCCTTTTCCATTTTAATCCCTTAAGTGGGTAAACAGGACAGGGGTGATCTAGAGCTCCAATGGAGCTGAGAATTTTTGTGTGAGTTCCTTGTCACAAGCAAACTCTCTGGACCAAACCTTAGCACTTTTCATGGAATGGTTTGCTCAGAATAATTCTCTTGGCAAATCAGCAAGGAAGAATTAATTCTGAGGTAATACCCCTGTTCATGCTCAACTTAATGAACTACAATTTATATTATAGCTCATAGAGTTTGCATGAATTTTCCTAGCATTTTTGGAGTCAGGGTTTGCCCAGAATTGAATTTCCAAGTTTTGGAAATTCTCTGAAAATGTTTCTGCATTCAAATGAACACAGCACCTTCAAATTTGAATTGCTCTGACCAAATCAACTCCAAATGGTCTGAAACTTTTACAGGGGTTTACTAATGTCCTAAAGAACATTCTGCCAAAATTTGGGAATTTTTGGATGAACCAAACTCCCTCTAAAATTCTTTTGCTGAAAAGCTTTAAAGAATTTTCCAGAATTAATTAATGGGTTTCATACAAATTGGGTTGTATCTCTGGACAGAGCTAGGCAAGATGAATCCAACCCAATTTGAATCACTAAATTTGGAGCTTCCTAGCAAAAGTTATGGGGTTCTAAAGTTTGCACTAAAACTGGAAATTCCAGAAATGTTTAAATCCTGCGGGTGGGTCCACGTACACGTGTCGACCGCTGGATCCGAGCCACACGGGGCCACAGACTCCTTCCCGCGCGGCCGCACTGGATCCCGGACCACAGAGAATCCCACCCCTTTATTTCCAGCCGCTGACGCGTGGGGCCTACCCCTTCGTCCTCCTCCGGCCACCCGCGCGACCCCGCCGCCAAGCTCGCCGGAGCTCTCGCCGGAGACGGGTTCCGGTCCTCGGAGCTTGCTGAATCTCGCCGCCAGTGCCTATCTCGGCCTGAGGAACACGGTGGTGCACTCCCCAGAACTTGACAACCACCGGAACAGTGCTCCCAACGGCAACAGCGGCCGGGAGCTCACCGGCGACGTCTAACTCGGCATCCCACGCACCTTTTTCGATGCGGTTTGCTCGGGGAGCTCCGCTGACACCTGCTGGTCACGGACATGGACACCGATCCTCGTGAAAACGGCGGTAACTATGACCTCACCGGCGACCTAGGCCGGATATCGGCTGTGCTTCAGAAAACTTCAAAGAACCGTCAACCTAGCCCACGGTTTTTACTGGTTTTTGATCCTAGGTGGTCGTGGCCGTGTATAGAGCGTGTGCATGACTCGGTTTGCCCAGTGATGAGCTAACCCCCACGAATTTTGGGATTTTGTGGGAGCTCGGTCTCAAGACACCCGAAGCTTTCCCGGCGAAATACTCCCTCGACAGCCCATGAAATGAAGAACGGTAGGGACTAGAAGAGTCAGCACCTTAAGGCGGTCCTTTCTTGTATGGCTCGTCGGGCACGAGCGCGCCTGTGCTGGCCGGACGCCGGCGATCAGAAAGGGCGGCGTTTCTGTGCTCGCGCGGAAACGAGGAAGGAACTCGGTAGGGGGGGTTCTCGTTTGGAAAGCAGGAGGAAGGCGGCGTGGGCTGTGCGCTGGCCTTTAAGCCGCGGTTTGGCACTGTGAGGTGGCCGATCGCTGCCTCGGTGGCTCGCCGCCGTTCACTGTCTTGCGCGCGAAGTCGGGGTCGGCTGCAGCAACCGACTGCCCCTCCAGTGTGCCACTGACCTGTGGGCCTCCCCCTTTCTCCTTTTCCCCTAATATTTCTTTTCTGTTTTTGTTAATTATCCCACCAGCTACTCACAATTTAATGTGAGACTTAGCTCCCAAGTCTTTGTTTGAATTTGAATTCTCAAATTCAAACTTTGTTTGGTCAAGTTTGCTTCATATTCAAACTGAAATTCAAATTCAGTTTTGAATTCTAGCAAATTTAACTCTTGACAAGATGAGCTCCAATGGGGCTGGAAATTGGTGGGTTTACTCAGAAAAATGTGCTGAGTGTAGATATGGAGCTAACTTTTGAATTTGGATGATGAAAGTTGCTGCAATTTGAATTTACACTCAAATTGGCCTCTTTTTGAAATAACTCAAAAGTGCCTCAAAAAGTGTTGAATTTGCATGAGCTTTGGACTGAACCTTCCCAAGACTTTTTTTAAAATTCTAGGGGTGAGCTCAACCTCTCATGTTTAAGTGTAGAAACCATACATTGTGAAAGTGAAGGCTTTCCCTTCTAATCACTCCTTTGATAGAGGCCACTTGCTCTTCACAATATGTCACAATCTACACACAACAAAACTGTTGTGTTGTGAGGTGCATAAAAGTTTTTGCAAGTCCCTTTTCTTGGGCTTTTACATCCCTCCCCCCTTAAAAGAATCTCGTCCCGAGATTATAAAAGAAGAGATAGCAATGTAATAGGGACTTACCCGTGTTGAGAAGTCATGAACTCCGGGTAATTTGAGCGAAGGAACTCCTCGCTCTCCCACGTCGCTTCTTCGGCGGTGTGGTTGCTCCAGAGTATTTTGTAGAACCACAACGTTTTGCTGCGTGTGGTTCTGGCTTTCTCATCAAGAATTCCCACCGGATATTCATTATATGTTAGATCCGGCTTCAGCTCGCCGATGTCTTCGGTAGGAACAGCAGTTGTATGCTTCAAGCATTTCCGCAGTTGCGAAACATGGAAAATATCATGGACACTAGTCAGAGATGCCGGTAGCTCCAATCGGTACGCTGCTGGTCCACACTTCTCGGTGATAGCGTAGGGTCCAATGAAACGGGGAGCGAGCTTCCCCTTCACACCGAATCGGTGCACGCCCTTCATTGGAGACACGCGGAGGTACACGTGTTCCCCAACGTCAAAGTGCAACGGTCTACGCCTCTTATCAGCGTAGCTCTTTTGTCGGGATTGAGCGGCCTTCAAATTGGCTTGAATTGTCCGAACGCGCTCTTCGGCGTCGTTCACCACATCAACTCCGAATGTGACCCTTTCACCGGACTCGCACCAATTTAATGGGGTGCGGCATTTACGACCGTAGAGAGCTTCATAGGGTGCCATTTTGATACTCGCCTGATAACCGTTGTTGTACGAGAATTCCGCCAATGGTAGGTGATCATCCCAATTTCTACCATGGTGGATGGCACATGCTCTCAACATGTCTTCCAGGACTTGATTCACCCTTTCTGTCTGACCATCGGTCTGAGGGTGATAGGCGGAGCTCCTGATCAACTTAGTACCCAATGCAGCGTGTAGCTGCTCCCAAAAGCGAGATACAAATAATGCACCTCGATCTGAGACAATGGTCTGGGGTACCCCGTATAGGCATAGAATCTTTGCTATGTATAGCTCCGCATATTTGCCGGCATTGTAACGTGTATTCACCGGAATGAAGTGAGCCGTCTTGGTTAACCGATCAACGATTACCCATATGGAATCATGCTTGTTGGCGGTTAGGGGTAATCCCACAATAAAATCCATGCTCACATCTTCCCATTTCCATGCCGGAATCTTCAGGGGTTGCAGCAGCCCTGATTTCTTCATATGATCAGCTTTCACTCGTCTACACGTATCACACTCGGATACGTACTTAGCTACCTCCCGCTTCATCCGTGTCCACCAAAATTTCTTTTTCAAACCTTGGTACATTTTGTTGCTGCCCGGATGAATGGAGTATTTAGACAAGTGAGCTTCATCGAGGATCTTTTTCCTCAACCCCATATCCCGGGGTACGACTATGCGGTCATTGAACCACAGAGTCCCCTCATCATCTTTCCGGAAACATTTAATTTCTCCATTGTCTATCCGTCTCCGGAGATGTGCCATGCCTTTATCCGTTTTCTGAGCTGCAATGATGTCCTCCCTAATAGTAGGGATGAGGGCAAGGTTGTACAGCGATCCATAAGGAACCAAGTATAAACTTGGCTCTTCCTCCTCCACCGGTGTAATGGTGAGGTGATGGACATGCGATTTCCGACTCAGCGCGTCGGCAACCACATTCGCCTTGCCGGGGTGGTAATGGATCTCAATCTCATAATCTTTGATCAGTTCTAACCACCTCCTCTGCCTCATGTTCAGCTCCTTCTGGGTGAAAATGTATTTCAAGCTCTTGTGGTCGGTGTAGAGATGCACCAAGTTCCCCAGGAGATAGTGCCTCCACATTTTCAGCGCCAACACCACGGCAGCAAGTTCAAGATCGTGAGTCGGGTAGTGCTGCTCATGGTTCCGAAGTTGGCGTGAGCCATAAGCGACCACACGTCCTTCCTGCATCAACACGCAGCCAAGCCCAATACTGGACGCGTCACAATACACGTCGAAGGGCTTTGTTGTATCCGGCTGAGCTAACACCGGGGCTGTGGTGAGATGCTTCACCAATGTTCGGAACGCTCCTTCACACGCGGTGTTCCAAACATATTTTGTCCCTTTTTTCAGCAACTCTGTCATCGGCTTAGCGAGCTTGGAGAAGCTTGGAATGAATCTCCGGTAGTATCCCGCTAACCCGAGGAAGCTTCTGACTTCATGGACTGAAGTGGGAGCTTTCCATTTCAACACTTGCTCGATTTTACTTGGGTCAACCGCAATGCCTTCAGCTGAGATGATATGTCCCAAAAATGGCACTTGGCTGATCCAAAATTCGCATTTGCTGAACTTGGCGTAGAGCTTGTGGTCTCGCAATCGTTGAAGAACGATCCGCAAGTGTTCGGCATGTTCAGCTTCGGTCTTGGAGTAAACCAAGATGTCGTCGATGAACACTACCACGAACTTGTCCAGCTCCGGCATGAACACCGAGTTCATGAGATACATGAAATGGGCTGGAGCATTTGTGAGACCAAAGGACATGACGAGATATTCGTATAAGCCGTATCTCGTCGAGAATGCCGTCTTCGGGATATCCTCCGCCCGGATCTTGATCTGGTGATATCCAGAGCGAAGGTCCATCTTTGAGAATACACTTGCCCCCACAAGTTGATCAAACAAGATGTCAATACGGGGCAGTGGGTACTTATTCTTGATGGTGACGGCGTTGAGTGGCCGGTAATCCACACACAGCCTCAGGGTCTCATCCTTCTTCTTCACGAATAGCGCCGAGCATCCCCAAGGCGAGGAACTCGGCCTAATGAAACCCTTGCTCAACAGATCATTGAGCTGTTCTTTCAGTTCCGCCAGCTCATTTGGAGCCATCTTGTATGGTCTCCGTGATATGGGCGTAGTCCCGGGTGCAAGTTCAATCTTGAACTCGACATCCCGCTCAGGTGGCATGCCCGGAAGATCATCCGGGAACACATCAGGATACTCCCGGACTACGGGGATGTCTTCTAACTTGAGAACTTCAGCATTATTAATTGCTAAAACTTCCCGGACTGGCGTGTCTAACATCATGGAATGCGGACGGTGGAATGGAGAATTTAAGTGGACCGTCCGTGTCCGAGTCTCTAGGACAGCGCCATGGTATTGCAGCCATGACATCCCTAAGATTGCATCCATCTTTTGTCCCATAAGGATTATCAAGGTGGTGGGATATAGTTTCCCACCTAAGCACAGAGGTGCCTTTGGAATCATCATATTAGCTGAAATCTTCCCTCCCGGTGAGCATATCATATAAGTGCAGTCGGTTGGGAAGACTTGCAATTGATGTTTAGCCACATAGGATGCACTTATAAAGCTGTGGGTTGCACCCGAATCAAATAATATGACTATGGCTTGATGGTTGAGAGTAAACGTACCCGCCAGCACGTTGTCTCCCTCTGGGGCGTCCTCATTGTCGAGGTTGCGGACGCCTCCAGTCCGCTGACCAACCTTCTTCACCGGAGGTCGGCCTCGAGCACCGCCCTGGAGCTGGGCTTGCCCGCTGCTCTGCTGCCCCTGGGGACAGTCCTTCGCAAAGTGGCCCGCTTGGCCACACGTGAAGCAGGTGAAACGGGGCGGTCCCCCGCTGATCGGTGGACGGAAACCTGGGGCGCGTTGTGGCGGTGGAAACGCCCGGGGTACCGTCTGCTGCTGCTGCTGTCTTGGTGGTGGCATCGGCGGACGGAACGGAGGTGCTTGAAAGGGACGTCCCCCGAACCGTTGCGGTCGCGCCGGTGGTTGCCACTGCTGCCCGGATGGTGTCCGATACACCATACGGTACTTCTGGGGAGCGCCACTCCCACCGCTGCTAGGTGGAGCGCTACGCTTCCTCTGCTCAGCTGCTAACTCCCGCTGAGCGTCCTCTTGCATGATGGCGGCATTGACTAGATCGTTGAATGTGCCGCGGTTCCATTGTACGAGGTGGGTCTTCATTTCGGGATGTAACCCCCGATAGAAGTGCTCCCTCTTCTTCTCCTCCGTGGAGATGTAGTCTGACGCATACTGCGCCAGATGGTTGAAGGCACGGGAGTAGTCGTGGGCACTCCTCCCGCCCTGCTTCAGTTCCAAAAATTCTTGGAACTTTCTCTTCATGATCCCGGGAGGAATGTGATAGGCGCGGAACGCCTCCCGGAACTCTTGCCATTCCACGGCATGACCAGCTGGACGTGAGGCGACATAATTCGCCCACCACGCACCAGCAGCACCGTGGAGCTGCTGTGCTGCGAACAGCGTCTTCTGCCGCTCCGTACACTGGAGCAGCCCGAACTTGGACTCGATAGTCCGCAGCCAGTTGTCCGCCTCCAGTGGTTCTTCAGCTTCGGTGAACACTGGAGGGTGCGTACTCATGAAATCCGAGTACGACACTTCGCGGGGCTCACGAGGCCCTCGCTCTTGACGTCCTCCCGCCTGGGACGTATTCTGCACGATCGTGCGGAGCAGGTCGCTCTGCTCCTCACGACCTCCCACCAATGCCGCTATCACATCCGCTAGAGTAAGCGGAGGCGGCGGTGGTGGCTGCTGCTGCGGGGTGCTGTCGTAGGCCGGTGGCTGGGAGTCATCGCCTCCACCTTGGTTAGAGCCACCAACCTCGTGCGTGGTCCTAGTACGAACCATCTGCAACCATACGACATTAACCATCAGTTCCGCAACATTTTGCATGCAGTCCAATAGCACTGGGCGTAAAAACATTATGACAACCAAACGTGCGAAATATCTCGTAAGTAGATAATGTAATAACTTTGCACAAGCTACACCATTACCAGACCAAACACAAGTTAGTTTAATCCAACTTGATGAACCCCCTCTTTGGAAGCTCACCATAACTGGGTTTGGTCTCTACGAGACATTAGTATCGCCCTTAGGGTACAACACCCTCTCCAATGAGTTCAACTGTCATTCTTCCGTCAGAATGACCAGTTGCTACCTATTCCAAGTTTTGATCTGGTTCTGGGCATTTTCATGACTCAAGTTGAATAACAAAGTTAAAGTTAACTTTAGTATCTTTCCAACGAGTATGCATTTGCCCCCAGATCAGATTTGGCTAAAAAGTTATGTTTATTCAAAGTCAGCAGAATTTCTGGAAGGATTTTTTTTTTTAACAGCACCTCCCTTGGAAGTGGCTGTTTCCAATCCTGATTTCCACTAAATTCTGTGCTGAAACTTCAGAAACTTTGAATTGCAAAGATGTCAAACATCTTCTACTCTTTCTAAGGATGGATTATATGACAATTTTAGATTTTTCTACTGGGAGTTATATTTGAAAAACAGATCAGTTCAGAGGATGTTTTACTCTGCCCTGGTTCTGGACAGTTTACATTCCTCTGGGATTTCAGCCATCTTAAGGCGAGTTTCAGCTCTGGAAGTCTACAACAAAGTTGTAGAGGGCTTGAATACCTTTCCAAAACTATATAGCACACCTCCCTGGGCTAAAAGACCTGTGAGTTATGCCCTGTTGAGGATCAGCAAACGTGCTGCCCAAAACAGAGCACTCTGCTTTTCATACTTTTGGCTATACTGCTCCACTATCCCATTCTTATACCCAACCAGGGTCCTAAATGTTGAACCTATAGATTTTAATTCTTTGTTATCATTATTCTCATGCATATGCCTACCATATCTCGGTACTACGTTCCTCACAAAAGAAAATCCTACCCGGATCATACCGGCATATACGTCTCAAATGTGGCACTAAACGGTCTCTCGCACACGTTTTCTACACGGATACATACGTGGTTAGTACCTGCAGAAAACCACACAATAATGGTGCACTCAATGGTTATTCATTTCAGGCAGTTCCATATTTGAAAGTAAATACAAACGCCCGTATCATTGTCATACGGCCGTCCTTGAGTTAGGTCACGTCTCAAGGTACGTGATCGTGTTTCAACACCACACGACGGGGAACCCGAGTATGTCATGAACGGGTCGTCACGGTTGGGAATGTTATCAACCCAACAGATACCACCTACTGCCCTGCAGGGCACGCCGATGGCAAGCGCTGCGTATGTCCTCCTGGGCTATTTCCAGACGAACACACTCTCGCGTTACTGACCACGCGATGGGGTCTCCGCTTACTTGCCTAATGCACGCTAGGGATCAGCGTTTCATATGAATTCAGGGACATGAAGAGTCCAAGAGCTTCATATTGACATCTCACACCGAGCTGTGAGATCAATCCCTGAACCACGTTCCTCGTCAGGGAGAGCTAACCGAAATTGAACCGCTTTCGGTGGCGTTCCTTACCATACTTACCAGAGCGTAGGTGCGTCGTTACATAATTGAAATTCAGAATTATAACATATAAGTTAGTCTTTGCCACTTTAAGTAACTAGTCTAATATAGTCCTTACTTGGGCAACTACCGATTCCTCACCGTACACCTAAGTTTTTTTTTCCCATAATGCAGTCCTTTAGTACTGTGCTATCCCCACTGCAGCTCTGATACCAGGCTGTAGCGGACCGGAATCCGCTCATCCAGGATCGCAGAGGGTGGTGCCGCGCGATGCGACACCCGACAGCACACGTCATAAGAACACAATATATTACATGGGAAAAACAGCTGAAACTGTACAAACAAGTACAAACTTCAGTTACAATTATTGTTCTATTACACAGCGGAAGACTACACTATACAACTCACGCCCGCCTATTTAGCAAAAGTCGGTTGCCCAGCCCTAGGGCAACCCACACTAGCTGCACGTCTCAGCTCAGCGCGGCGTGTACGGCTCCCACTCAGCCGTGGTCCCCGACGGAGGGTAACCCTCGCCGGTGGACTCGTACTCCGAGTCCATGGGTGGCTCCTCACCTGAAAAACACTTATGCAGCAACCGTGAGCACGAAGGCTCAGCAAGGCTTAACCGACTCACCTAAGCATGAAACTCTACATGAGGGGTACAAGGGACATAGGGTAGTAACTTTTCAGCAAAACGACACGCCTACAAGTTCATCCTTAGTTCATCTTTTAGCAACAAGTTAACAGTTCATGAAATCTGAAATTTAGTAAGCAGTATTTGGTGGCACACATGTAGCAATACAATTATATCAATCAGCATCATTGAATCAACATATTTCATCCATTAGTCTACGTTACGACGCAGTGAACAAGCAGTACTCGTCACCGCGATGGACGGCGAATCGACTCGATATACACCTGCAGGGAAAACCCAAAGAGCACGTCACGTACGCCCACCCGTGGAGCTGCACAGCACGCTCACTCGATGTCGTACGGGACAACCTTTCACCCAACAGCCCAAACGTCGAACCGGTCGCACCGAAACGAGCAGGAGGTTCCCCACACGGAGCATCTCTCTATGCCCGTTGGCAGATTTCCACCTTGCTGCCCTCAACCTACACCTATAAATCGGTGTGCTATGCCTCGACGCCCGGAGGTTTAGGCTACATCGGTTTATCGGGGCCCATATATCCGATATGCCTTCGGTACGTTCAATACTTGTTCAGCAGGGCCGCACACGGATCGGTCCTCAATCGACACGGGCAGGGCTGCGCACACAAGACTCTCTCTTGCTGCGCCCTAGCCCCTGCCTAGTCTCATTTTCATTACTAAAGTGATCTCACATCACTCAACCGAACCCGTGTGTCCCAAGCCTATCTCGCGAGTAGATTCCAACTACTCGACTTGTACCGAAGTCCTATGACTCATTAAGCATAGCCTGTCTACTCGAGGTCCTTGACACTACCCTCACTCTTTTAGGAACCTTTGGTTATGCAAGTGGGGTTTCATTCACCCTATACCTAATGCACAATCATACTTCACATGACACATGTAACAAAGTAAAACTTATAAAAGGGTTAATGCAAACCGGGGCTTGCCTTGTTGCTGCTGGTCAGGAGTTAGTTCTTCGTCCGGAAGGAGGAAGTCCAGCACTTCCGGAGTCTCTTCTTCAACGGCTACACGTTAATGAAATACTATATGTTAATTTAGATGCAAAAGTGAGTCTAGAGTAAGACTTCTACTATTAGTTCTAATAACCAGCCTCTAATACCTGGAACTTTGTTTAAGAATTTAAATATGAACTGGTGTTGGTGGTTTGGCTTGGACTTAATCACATGGTTAAATGCTAAGTGGTTTTCCCCTTTTCCATTTTAATCCCTTAAGTGGGTAAACAGGACAGGGGTGATCTAGAGCTCCAATGGAGCTGAGAATTTTTGTGTGAGTTCCTTGTCACAAGCAAACTCTCTGGACCAAACCTTAGCACTTTTCATGGAATGGTTTGCTCAGAATAATTCTCTTGGCAAATCAGCAAGGAAGAATTAATTCTGAGGTAATACCCCTGTTCATGCTCAACTTAATGAACTACAATTTATATTATAGCTCATAGAGTTTGCATGAATTTTCCTAGCATTTTTGGAGTCAGGGTTTGCCCAGAATTGAATTTCCAAGTTTTGGAAATTCTCTGAAAATGTTTCTGCATTCAAATGAACACAGCACCTTCAAATTTGAATTGCTCTGACCAAATCAACTCCAAATGGTCTGAAACTTTTACAGGGGTTTACTAATGTCCTAAAGAACATTCTGCCAAAATTTGGGAATTTTTGGATGAACCAAACTCCCTCTAAAATTCTTTTGCTGAAAAGCTTTAAAGAATTTTCCAGAATTAATTAATGGGTTTCATACAAATTGGGTTGTATCTCTGGACAGAGCTAGGCAAGATGAATCCAACCCAATTTGAATCACTAAATTTGGAGCTTCCTAGCAAAAGTTATGGGGTTCTAAAGTTTGCACTAAAACTGGAAATTCCAGAAATGTTTAAATCCTGCGGGTGGGTCCACGTACACGTGTCGACCGCTGGATCCGAGCCACACGGGGCCACAGACTCCTTCCCGCGCGGCCGCACTGGATCCCGGACCACAGAGAATCCCACCCCTTTATTTCCAGCCGCTGACGCGTGGGGCCTACCCCTTCGTCCTCCTCCGGCCACCCGCGCGACCCCGCCGCCAAGCTCGCCGGAGCTCTCGCCGGAGACGGGTTCCGGTCCTCGGAGCTTGCTGAATCTCGCCGCCAGTGCCTATCTCGGCCTGAGGAACACGGTGGTGCACTCCCCAGAACTTGACAACCACCGGAACAGTGCTCCCAACGGCAACAGCGGCCGGGAGCTCACCGGCGACGTCTAACTCGGCATCCCACGCACCTTTTTCGATGCGGTTTGCTCGGGGAGCTCCGCTGACACCTGCTGGTCACGGACATGGACACCGATCCTCGTGAAAACGGCGGTAACTATGACCTCACCGGCGACCTAGGCCGGATATCGGCTGTGCTTCAGAAAACTTCAAAGAACCGTCAACCTAGCCCACGGTTTTTACTGGTTTTTGATCCTAGGTGGTCGTGGCCGTGTATAGAGCGTGTGCATGACTCGGTTTGCCCAGTGATGAGCTAACCCCCACGAATTTTGGGATTTTGTGGGAGCTCGGTCTCAAGACACCCGAAGCTTTCCCGGCGAAATACTCCCTCGACAGCCCATGAAATGAAGAACGGTAGGGACTAGAAGAGTCAGCACCTTAAGGCGGTCCTTTCTTGTATGGCTCGTCGGGCACGAGCGCGCCTGTGCTGGCCGGACGCCGGCGATCAGAAAGGGCGGCGTTTCTGTGCTCGCGCGGAAACGAGGAAGGAACTCGGTAGGGGGGGGGTTCTCGTTTGGAAAGCAGGAGGAAGGCGGCGTGGGCTGTGCGCTGGCCTTTAAGCCGCGGTTTGGCACTGTGAGGTGGCCGATCGCTGCCTCGGTGGCTCGCCGCCGTTCACTGTCTTGCGCGCGAAGTCGGGGTCGGCTGCAGCAACCGACTGCCCCTCCAGTGTGCCACTGACCTGTGGGCCTCCCCCTTTCTCCTTTTCCCCTAATATTTCTTTTCTGTTTTTGTTAATTATCCCACCAGCTACTCACAATTTAATGTGAGACTTAGCTCCCAAGTCTTTGTTTGAATTTGAATTCTCAAATTCAAACTTTGTTTGGTCAAGTTTGCTTCATATTCAAACTGAAATTCAAATTCAGTTTTGAATTCTAGCAAATTTAACTCTTGACAAGATGAGCTCCAATGGGGCTGGAAATTGGTGGGTTTACTCAGAAAAATGTGCTGAGTGTAGATATGGAGCTAACTTTTGAATTTGGATGATGAAAGTTGCTGCAATTTGAATTTACACTCAAATTGGCCTCTTTTTGAAATAACTCAAAAGTGCCTCAAAAAGTGTTGAATTTGCATGAGCTTTGGACTGAACCTTCCCAAGACTTTTTTTTAAATTCTAGGGGTGAGCTCAACCTCTCATGTTTAAGTGTAGAAACCATACATTGTGAAAGTGAAGGCTTTCCCTTCTAATCACTCCTTTGATAGAGGCCACTTGCTCTTCACAATATGTCACAATCTACACACAACAAAACTGTTGTGTTGTGAGGTGCATAAAAGTTTTTGCAAGTCCCTTTTCTTGGGCTTTTACATTCCAAAGGCGGCTTTCGTATCTCGGTACGGACTGTATGAATACACAGTCATGTCTTTCGGTTTAAGGGCCTCAGTTTTTGACACACATTTGCAGTGTTGATCACCACACCACACACCTCATTTGAGGAAGGATCATGAACACAAATGAAAATCAAGTAACAATTATCAACATGCTCATTAGAAAACAAACTCACATATTGCAAAAGTGGTATTTCCCATATGAGATATAGATGGGCTGGACATATGAAAACTCCTACACTTTACTAATGATGTCCATGCCAAGTTTCACCCAAATTCAAAACCCTTTTGAGGTCATTTTGGGTATAGTTAGGAAGAGGGCAGTTTGAAACCATATTCAAATTCAAACTGTTTTTATCCCATGAATTTAAAAGTGGGAGGCATATTCTTACTCAGCACATTTTTGTGAGCCCACACACTAATTTTCACTCCATTTGGAGTTGATCTTGACATGAGCTAAGTGGGACAAATTCAAATTTTATTTGAATTCAAAAATGAACTTGTGCTGAAATTCATTCAAACCAAACCCGATTTGAATTCTACTCAATTCAAATGGCTCATGGGTGATAATTTGAATCACCAGGGGTATTATGGGGCTCACTGTTTACTACAGTGATTAGGAGTAAATTTCAGAGGTTAAAACCCCGGGTGAGACCCACATGTCATAGAGGGAAGAAGGAGAAACTTTTACCCAAAGTCAGAGTCTCGGTGGGAAATTCCACCGAGCAGCTGTCGGCTGTGCCACCGAGCAGCTACCGGCGCCACCAGCTGCTTCCCTCTCCGCGCGCTGGCGCCCAGGGCGGCTTGCTCGCACCCCCATGCGACCGGCACCGCCTGCACTGAGCAGGAGTCGGCCGGCTTTATCTTCTCGCGGGCAAAACCGAGCAGCGGCATTGTTTCTCGCCGCAGCTCTCTGCTCAATCGGGAAAACCAGCAAAACCATCTCCTCCTTCGTCCCTGAGCTGCTAGACAGCCACCGAGGTCGCACTTCACCTCCCCAACACCAGAAACCTCGAGTTCCGACCTCCTTTGCCCAAGAGCGATCGCCACCGCGGCGACCTAGCCTCAGCCGAGAGTCAGGCGCCCGTGGACAGCGTTCCACAGGCGTTTTTATGGTCCAGCAAGAGAGGCGACAGGAGCGCGCAACCACCGTGCTGCTCTCCTCCAAGTTTGGAAGCCAACCGTGAAGAATCCGCACAGAATTTCTAGTTTTTGCTCCGGCGACCGTAACCCGAGCTTCCGGTACGGTTTCTTTAAATTCTCGCTCTATGATCTTTCGGAGGTCATCAAATCTTGCACATAGACGCTGGACTAGCTGGCGATCAAGTTCTTTTCTGCATCCGTAGCGTGAAACTGTCTAGGAGTGACGAATTTCGAGCTCGATCGAGGGCGGTCATGGCGGGCACGATCGGTCACACGGTGCCGACCCACTTACCGCCATCCCCGAACCCTCTTGACACCTTGTCGAGCTCCCTAGAGGTACACTGATGCTGTAGGACCGTTTGTTCGAGGTGTTGGCGGGTTAGGACCCACGGTCGACAGCGCCGAACCTCAAGCGAGGCCGCGGCACGTCGCCGGGCTATTTTCGGTCACCCTAGCCCAACCTGACACCACCGACGTGTTCCTCGACGTCGACAACCCCCTAACGGCGAGTTTCAGACCATGGGAGGTCCGGCAGCGGCGAGCCGGTGAGATCCGAGTCTGCTCCGGCGAGGTCGGCGGCGCGGGCGCGAGAGAACGGCGGGAGGAAGACGAAGCCGGCTGGCCCACGTGTCAGCGACTGAAAAATTTAAATCGGGATCGGGTGTGGCCGGGATCAGCTGTGCTGGCGCGCAAATACCCTGTGAGCTCCGGTGTGCCGGACACCTCCGCGCTCGACACGTGTGGTATCTCCGGTGTGCCGGACACCTCCGCGCTCGACACGTGTCCCCGCGGGCCCCGAGAGTTTAAACTTTTCCCCGATTTTCAGAATTCTTCCAAACTTCAAATCCTCATAACTTTGGCTAGAAAGCTCCAAATTGAGTGAATCAAATTTTGCTGGATTCAGCTCTCCGAGTACTTTCCAGCAAATCAAATTTCACTTCATGAAAACCCTTAATTTTCCAGAATTAATTCCTCAAAGTTTAAACTGTTAGAAATTTTAACTGGAGAATCCTTTGGAGGAAAATCCTGAAATTTTGCTGGGATGTTCACCAAAATATCCCTGAACTACCATAAAAATATCAGATCCATTGGAGCTAATTTGATCCACCTAATGGTGTGATTAGTGAAACTGTTCCAGAGAAAATAGAAAATGTTCAGAAACATTTTCAGAATTTTCTCTGAAATTGTTTAGCTCATATCTTTAGTTAGGAACTTCCAAATTAAGTGAGACCAACTCCATTAGAACCCTCTGAAAATCTAATTTTCAGAAAGTCATAGTTTGTTTCATGAAAATCCCTAGAACACCCTAAGAGTTCCAATTAAGGTCAAGTACATAATTAATTGTGGAGGGCTCAAATGAGCTTTGCTGCAACTAAAACTTGACCAAGTCTCTGTTTAGGTTGTAACCAAGCCACAATAAAAGTTTCACAGTCATTAGGTCTGTCTAGCAAAGGTTATAAGCTTCACAAATTCAAATTTAACATAAATGCATTCAAATTAATACATGTATGTCTTATATCATGTAGTCGCTAAGGTCGAGGAGGAACCCGAAGTCCTAGACTTCGTAACTCCGGAGGAGCAGCTAGCCTACGACCAAGAGCAGCAAGGCAAGCTCCGGTTTGCATCAACCTTTTTACAAATTTTTATTGTTTTGAGCACATTCTTGTTTACTTTATTCCTTGCATTAGAGTCTTGTTTGGAAACCCAAGTGCATAGCCAAGAAAGCCATGGGGTGGGATTAGGATTAAAAACCTCGTTAGCCACTGCATTGCTAAGATAGAGTAGGATTCGGTACAAGTCGAGTAGTTGGAACTACTCGCGAGCATAGGCTAGAGGCACTCGACTCGGGTATTGATAGCACATGAAACACATGGCAAGAAAATGAGACCGAGCGGAGGGTAAGGGCAGCAGGACTTTGGGGCCTGTGTGCTGTAGCTCCGCTTGTGTCGATTGAGGACCGAGCCGTGTGCGGGCCTGTTGAACAAGCTAGAACAGTACCGAAGACCTACCGGCTATATGGGAACCGGGAAACTGATGTAACTCGGGTAGCTGGGTATTGAGGCATTGCCCGTCGTTCAGAGGGTAGGTTAAGAGCTTGAGGTGTAAATCGGCTGGCGGCACTGAGATGCGCGTGCAGAGACCTCTTGCTCGGGACGATGGGACCGGTTCAATATTTGGCTGACGGGTGAAAGGTGGTCGCGTACGGTGTCAGTGATGGTTGCTGTAGGCAACATCGAGTACGGGCGTACGTGACGGGTTGTTCGGGTAACCCTGCAGGTGTAAATCGATTATAATCGCCGTCCCTCGTAGTCAGTGAGTACCACTTGTTCACTGTACCGTGACGTAGAAAGAACAGGCTAGTCACATGTTAAAATGTTGCTGATTGAAAGATGGATATTGATTGTTAATGATATGCTGTAGCTTAGAGCTAACTAAAGTTCTTTTCAACTTTGGGCAAAGTACATGAGAGAAATGCGTTTCTTGTTTGATTGCGGCTCTCTCATGTGCCTTAGCGTAAGGTTCTCCACAACCTGCTGCTAAAACTTGAAAGTAAGGTTCTACTAATTAGGCGAGTCCTTGCAACTGATTTTTACCTCATGTAACCCATTACCCTCATGTAGATGTTCCATGTTTAGGTGAGACGGGTCAGACTTGCTGAGCCTTCGTGCTCACTGCTTGTGTTTGAAGCTTTTGCAGGGTTCTATGAGGAAGGGACTCCCGAAGAGGAGACGGAACCCAAGGAGGGGAACCCCGTCGAGTGGGAGTCGTGCACGCTGCAGAGTTAGTGTGCGTGTGTGCTAGCAAGGACACGTTCAAGGGCTGAACGTGCACTTGATGCTTAGTCTACGGCTGCGAGTGTAGACTAAACTTATTTTGATGTAAACAAGTTCATAAACCTGTTTATGTAATAAAATTTCTGCTTCCGCTTTGTACCTTTGACGTGTGTTATACGGTGCTGTGCAACGCAGCACCCCTCAGCGTGATCCTTGCTCGACAGGACCAATGGGGTCGTGTCAGTGCTGGTATCAGAGCTCGCTTGAGGTTTAACACAGTACAAAGGTCTTCTTTTTCAAAAATCCAGTGAGGAACGAGTTAGTAGCCCGTATAAGGATGTTATTAGCATATAGAAAGTGGCATACTAACCTATTTGTTATGTCGGAAAATCATGTATCTCGGGACGTTTATGTCTTGGGGGGTACACGTAAGCGCTGTCCACCAGTGCGCACAAGCTGAAGGGTGGAGCCCCACGGGTGGCAGGTAACCCGACTCGCTTTGGTATCCTCTACTACTCTTCATGTCGTTTGGCATATTCGAGCAACGTCTATCCCTGGCGTGCGTGGTGAAATTTGGGAGACCCCGTCACGTGGTCGGAAACGTGAACACGTAACTCAAGGCGTGTTTGGCTTGAGAACATCCGGGCGAGTGATGACGGCCGGGTGTACTAACTGTATGGATTCCGGGCTCGGTGTGCAGCCGAGTCTGATGATTGTTTGAGTTTCTGCAGGTATCCTGACCACGAAATGGTAGACGTGTAGCATCCGTGTGCGAGTGACGTTTAGTGCCACTGAAATAACGAAGCCGGCTAAGTCCGGTATAGGTTTTTCTTTGTGAGGACGTAGTACCGACATAATCTGGTGACGCATCGACGTCACACCCAACTAAATGAACAAATTCATTGAAAACTTGAATATTTTGATACAAAGTAGTAAAAATTGATGTAACTCCTTCCCTTGAACAGGATATTCAAAGTTAACAAGTTTTCAACTCATAGGTTGTTAAGGACAGAGCACTCTGTTTTCAGCTGAATCAAGGCGGAAGTTAATCAGAGGTTAGAGGTTGAGTTCTTTCGTGGTTGGGGTCGTATGATACACTTCTGGAAAGCGTTGGAAGAGCTTTACAAACTCTTCTGATTGAGGTCCAGAGGAGTTTCATCCCTTAACCAATCGAAAAATGCAGTTGAGTTGAAACTGTCCAGAAAACAGGGCAGAGCAAAGACTCTCTGTAGACTCTCTATAAATTAAGCATAACTCCCTGCATAAAAATCCAAAAATATAAAATGAGGTAGTTATGGAAAGCTTATGAGATAGGTTACAACTTTGTAACAGAAAGTTTTGTCAGATTAGGAACAGAAGTAACTGGGATTCTTGGATCAAATCAGTACCTAAGGCAGGGAGGTGCTGTCTTTTCTCCAGAAATTCTGTTACCTTTGACATCTCATAACTTTTGAACCAGGACAGATCTTAGGCCAAGCAAATACTTTATGGAAAGCTACTGAAGTTATCTTTAACTTTGATGTTGATCCCCAGAATTGGTTTTGCCTTCAACATGGCCTAAATCAGGTTGAAATGAAAACTGGTCAAGGCTGTCATGGGAACAGCAGATCAGCAGTCAAATTTGTTTAAAATTTGAACTATGTTTCCAAATATTATGGGTTCAATGACATGTTTTATGTTATAACTCAGCGGTTTACTGTTTAAATAAATATTTGACATTTCTCAAATATATTTTTACAGATGACAGCAGATAAACAGTTGGAGAACGGGTGGGTGGTTTCCCACTGTTCTGACCGTAGCGGCTACCCGGAAGCATTGTGGCAAATGCTCCAATATTTCGGGTACAATCAGATGCCACAGTACTTCGCCAAGGAAGAAGGCGAAGAGGGGAACAAGACGTGGACAATCCATGTCGAAGTCCCTGCAGGACCTACGCCACCCGGTTGGGTGCCATTCACCGTCACGGTGAGAGGAAGACAACCGGAAGGGATGTGGCAAGTGGCAGCCCGTGACACTATGTCACGTTTCTGCCAACTACACGTGCAGGCTATGGAGGACACTCCATACGCACTTGTTCCGGTGGAGGGACGATCTCAGCATGTGTGGGAAGAGAGCTACCTGGAGGCAACGGATCCGAGTTGCCCAAGGTACAACCCCGCGGAGGCAAATCTCAGCCTCCAGATGAGGGCGGGAAACGCCGTGATGGACAGCCAAGCTGTTCATACGGAGCATCTCGCCACAAAGATCAAGGAGAGCACAAGCCGTGGAAATCATTTCGAGAGTGCTCGCAACACACTCCGCAATGTGCTCCTTCCGACGATCAAGCGACTGAATGAACAGCACAATCAGTTGCATCGTCTGAAGAAGGCGAAGAGAAAAAGCCGTGTCGACATCGCGGCGTTACAAGAACGGGTGCAGACCCTAACCCAGCAGAATGAGGACCTTACTCAAGAGTGGGACGACGCTATCGAGGAAGGACAAGGCTGGGAAGAGGACTACAGCCAAGCTATGGACGAGGTGCATGCTTTGCAGGACCTCGTGCCCCCGGTGTTAGGCGTACCGGTGGTCTTGGGTCTTCCAGCAATGGGAGAACCCGGGATGGGAGAAGAGGTGGTAGATCCAGAGCCACCAGCAGAGGTACCGGAGGAGGACGATCCGCAGGAGGTCGAGTTCTACTCCGAGTAGGGGGTTCCAGTTGCCAAGTAGGGCAGCTAGGGTAGTGTAACCCAACTTTTGTAATTGGTAACATGTCGTGTAGACAGTAGCGTATGTATGGGTAGTGACAACATGAGCACGACTTCTCGGAGACCCGAGAATAATGTATCTTGTATAAAGTTTATGCTTTATCAATATATGTGAATGTTGTGCAAATTAATCATGTGTCACTTCAATACCTACTGTTGCGTATGGAATTTTAAGTAAGACATGTGCTAATTGCTGCTGTTTTGAATTTCAGAATGACGCGTACTCGTGCCAACCCTGACGTTGGGGGTACCGGTCAAGGGGGAGAGACCTCCCAACCACCTCCCGAGGACTCCTCGGGACAGCAGCAGCAACAGCAACAGCAAACACCGCCACCGCCACTGCCAACGGTTACATTGGCCGACATCGTCGCGGCAATGGCGGGCTCGCATCAGCAACACATAGAGTTGCTGCAGACTCTTATTGCGAATACGTCTCGCCCAGAGAGACGTCAAGACCGTGAGGAGCGTCAACAGAGATCCTACTCCGACTTCCTGGCGACTCATCCCCCTGTATTCTCAAGGGCGGATGAACCACTTGACACGAACAACTGGCTCCGCACCATAGAGATGAAGTTCGGGCTGCTCCAGCTCAGCGAGCAGCGTAAGACTCAGTTCGCGGTCCAGCAGCTCCAAGGATCCGCGAGCGCGTGGTGGGCCAACTTCGGTGCTTCACAGCGCACCGACCGAGTGATGACCTGGACGAAGTTCCGGACGGCCTTCAGGGCCTATCATATACCGCCAGGTTTAATGAAGAGGAAGATGCAGGAGTTCTTACACCTGCAGCAAGGGACCCGGAACGCGCTGGAATACTCCAGAGCGTTCAACGATCTCGCGCTCTACGCGTCGTATCACGCAGACACAGACGAGAAGCGGCGAGACCACTTTTACCAGGGGCTTAATCCGCTCCTGAAGGACAAATTGGCGATGTTCAATCACGGCAGCCTCAATGACATCATTGATGCTGCGATTGTTCAGGAGGACTCCGGCAAGGAGTTAGCGGCGGCGGAGAGAAAGCGAAGCGCGCCGCAGAGCAGTGGAGAAGGAGGCGGTCCTTCTCAGAAGTTTCGGATGGTGAATCGCCCACCATCAGGTCCACGCTGGCAACCACCACAGCGGTCGATGCCGTTCCACAGTCGGCCGTACTCTTCACCGGCATTCCGGCCGGCACTGCCAGCACCACCGCAACCACAACAGCAGCAGCGGGTGATGCCGCGTGCGTTTGCACCTCAGCAACGCATGCCGGGCTTTCGTCCACCGAGCACTCCACCAGCAGCGGCCACATGTTACAAGTGTGGTCGTCCAGGGCACTTCGCGAGCAGTTGCCTGGAGAGGCAAGGCGGCGGAGTGGCACCACAGTTTCCGGGGAGGAATCAACCCCGGAACCCTACTAATGCGCGGCGGGCAAACCCTAGGCCCGGCACTGTCCACCAACTTGCCATTGAGGACGTGCCGGAGGGCGAGCCAATCCTTGCGGGTATGTTCCAACTCCACCAGCATCCCGCTATAGTACTGTTTGATTCAGGCGCCACGCATAATTTTATTAGCCAAGCTTTCATTGCTAAACACAGTTTGCCAATACTACCCACTGATAGTCCATATTTAATTTGTTCACCGGGTGGGAAGATTTCAGCAAGCGTAATGGTCTCCAAAGCACCATTATGCTTAGCGGGTAGAGTGTACCCCACGTCTATCATTATCTTAGAGGGACAGAAGGTCGATGTCATCCTAGGGATGTCGTGGTTAACCCGCCACGGCGCTGTTTTAGACACCGTCCTTCGAGTCGTGCACTTAAATTCAGAGGTGCACGGTTCTCACTCATTATTTCTTGACAGTCCGGAAATAAAACTTCCAAGTGTCTATCAAGCCACAACCATCAGATTGGAAGATATTCCAGTGGTCCGAGAATTCCCTGACGTATTTCCGGATGATTTGCCGGGGATGCCACCCGATAGAGAGGTGGAGTTCAAGATTGAACTTGCACCGGGAACCATGCCAATATCTCGAAGGCCGTACAAGATGGCGCCCAAGGAGTTGGCTGAACTGAAGACTCAGCTCACGGACCTTCTAGAGAAGGGTTTTATTAGGCCGAGCTCCTCGCCATGGGGCTGTTCGGCATTATTTGTCAAAAAGAAGGATGAGACGTTGCGGCTTTGCGTGGACTATCGTCCATTAAATGCCGTAACCATCAAGAACAAGTACCCGTTGCCACGGATCAACATGTTGTTCGATCAGTTGGTCGAAGCAAAGATCTTTTCCAAGATGGATTTAAGATCCGGGTACCATCAGATTAAGATAAGGGCTGAGGACATTCCGAAGACGGCTTTCTCGATGAGGTACGGACTTTATGAGTACCTGGTCATGTCCTTCGGCCTCACCAATGCTCCAGCTCACTTCATGTACTTGATGAACTCGATATTCATGCCGGAGCTGGACAAGTTTGTCACATCCTGGTATATTCCAAGTCAGAGGAAGATCACAAGAAACATCTGCGTATAGTCTTGCAACGGCTGCGGGATCACAAGTTATACGCAAAATTCAGCAAATGCGAGTTTTGGATATTGCAAGTGCCTTTTCTCGGGCATATCATCTCAGCGGAGGGTATCGCTGTGGACCCGAGTAAGATCACTCAAGTGCTGAATTGGAAATCCCCGAGAACTGTTCACGAGGTACGGAGTTTCCTCGGACTCGCGGGATATTATCGGAGATTCATCCCGAACATCTCAAAGATTGCCAAGCCAATGACAGAGCTGCTGAAGAAGGCTACCAAATATGTTTGGAGTCCAGCATGTGAAGCAGCATTCAAGGCTTTAGTCAAGCACCTGACATCAGCACCGGTTTTGGCACAGCCAGACACAACAAAACCGTTCGATGTGTACTGCGATGCATCTGGCATTGGGCTCGGATGTGTGCTGATGCAAGACCGAAGAGTGGTCGCGTATGGATCACGGCAGCTTAGAAACCATGAGCAAAATTATCCAACTCACGACTTGGAGCTCGCTGCCGTGGTACTCGCACTAAAAATGTGGAGGCACTACCTACTCGGTAACCTCGTACATTTATATACCGACCACAAAAGCCTCAAGTACATATTCACTCAGAAGGAGTTGAACATGAGGCAGCGAAGATGGTTAGAATTGATAAAGGATTATGAAATAGAGATCCATTATCATCCGGGCAAGGCAAACGTAGTGGCAGATGCGCTGAGCCGCAAGTCACACGTCAATACTCTGACCATCACACCGTTGGAAGAGAGCGAACCACCACTACATGTGATTCCACACGGAGCTCTCTAAAACCTAGCTTTGATCCCCACCATCCGTGAAGAGATAGCGGCAGCCCATAAGAATGACAAGGGCATGTCACATTTATAGAGACGTGTAGACAGTGGGGAGTTGAAATGTTTCCAGAAGGACGGAGACGGCGTCCTATGGTTCAAGGACCGGATTGTCGTACCCCGAAACCCGGAATTACGGAAGAAAATCTTTGATAAGGCTCACTTGTCAAAGTTTTCTATTCACCCCGGCAGCAACAAGATGTATCACGAACTCCGAAGGAAGTTTTGGTGGACACGGATGAAACACGAAGTTGCAAAATACGTGTCAGAGTGTGATACATGTCGAAGGGTGAAGGCAGATCATATGCGGAAACCGGGACTGCTGCAACCACTGGGCATTCCTTCCTGGAAGTGGGAGGATGTGAGCATGGACTTCATCGTCGGTTTACCCACCACCTTGTGGAAACATGATTCCGTGTGGGTGATCGTCGATCGGCTCACCAAAGTTGCCCATTTCATCCCGGTCAACACAAATTACAACGCCAAGAAGTACGCTGAACTGTACATCTAACGGATCCTATGCTTATACGGCGTACCCCGTACCATCATATCGGACCGGGGCACTTTATTTGTCTCCCGTTTTTGGGAGTAGCTGCACGCTGCCTAGGGGACGAAGCTGATCCGTAGTTCAGCCTACCACCCGCAGACGGATGGGCAGACGGAGCGGGTAAATCAGATTTTAGAAGACATGCTACGAGCTTGCGCTATCAACCACGGCAAGAATTGGGATGATCACTTGCCGTTAGCCGAGTTCTCATACAATAATGGGTACCAAGCCAGCATCAAGATGGCACCTTACGAGGCGCTATACGGGCGGAAATGCCGCACACCGTTGAACTGGTGTGAGTTTGGCGAAAGGGTTACCTTCGGGATTGACCTTGTCAACAACGAGGAAGAAAAGGTTCGACTAATTCAAGCGAACCTAAAAGCCGCTCAATCCCGTCAGAAACAGTATGCGGACCGGAGAAGGCACCCATTACAATTCGAAGTTGGAGATCACGTATACCTACGGGTGTCTCCAATGAAGGGCGTAAATAGATTTGGGGTGAGAGGAAAGTTAGCACCCCGATTCATCGGTCCATTCCAGATTACCGAAAGATGTGGATCGGTGGCATACCGGCTGAAATTACCAGAAGCACTTTCCGGTGTGCACGACGTCTTTCACATTTCCCAGCTGAGGAAGTGTCTCAAGCTATCAACTACCGTTCAGCTGGAAGACATTGAAGAACTGCAACCGGATCTCACCTATCGGGAGGAACCGGTGCAAATTATTGATGAAAAGGCCCGAACCACACGCAACCGTACGTTGTGGTTCTACAAGGTTCTATGGAGTAATCACTCCATGGACGAAGCGACATGGGAGAATGAAGAATTCCTTCGCACTAACTACCCCGAATTTTTCACGTCGCATATCCGGTAATTTTCCACCGTCCTCTCTCTCATTTTCACCTTAAAATCTCGGGACGAGATTCTTTTAAGGGGGGAGGAATGTAAGGGCCTCAGTTTTTGACACATTTTGCAGTGTTCATCACCACACCACACACCTCATTTGAGGAAGGATCATGAACACAAATGAAAAGCAAGTAACAATTATCAACATGCTCATTAGAAAACAAACTCACATATTGCAAAAGTGGTATTTCCCATATGAGATATAGATGGGCTGGACATATGAAAACTCCTACACTTTACTAATGATGTCCATGCCAAGTTTCACCCAAATTCAAAACCCTTTTGAGGTCATTTTGGGTATAGTTAGGAAGAGGGCAGTTTGAAACCATATTCAAATTCAAACTGTTTTTATCCCATGAATTTAAAAGTGGGAGGCATATTCTTACTCAGCACATTTTTGTGAGCCCACACACCAATTTTCACTCCATTTGGAGTTGATCTTGACATGAGCTAAGTGGAACAAATTCAAATTTTATTTAAATTCAAAAATGAACTTGTGCTGAAATTCATTCAAACCAAACCCGATTTGAATTCTACTCAATTCAAATGGCTCATGGGTGAATAATTTGAATCACCAGGGGAATTATGGGGCTCACTGTTTACTACAGTGATTAGGAGTAAATTTCAGAGGTTAAAACCCCGGGTGGGACCCACATGTCATAGAGGGAAGAAGGAGAAACTTTTACCCAAAGTAAGAGTCTCGGTGGGAAATTCCACCTAGCAGCTGTCGGCTGTGCCACCGAGCAGCTACCGGCGCCACCAGCTGCTTCCCTCTCCGCGCGATGGCGCCCAGGGCGGCTTGCTCGTGCCCCCATGCGACCGGCACCGCCTCCACTGAGCAGGAGACGGCCGGCTTTATCTTCTCGCGGGCAAAACCGAGCAGCGGCATTGTTTCTCGCCGCAGCTCTCTGCTCAATCGGGAAAACCAGCAAAACCATCTCCTCCTTCGTCCCTGAGCTGCTAGACAGCCACCGAGGTCGCACTTCACCTCCCCAACACCAGAAACCTAGAGTTCCGACCTCCTTTGCCCAAGAGCGATCGCCACCGCGGCGACCTAGCCTCAGCCGAGAGTCAGGCGCCCATGGACAGTGTTCCACAGGCGTTTTCACGGTCCAGCAAGAGAGGCGACAGGAGCGCGCGACCACCGTGCTGCTCTCCTCCAAGTTTGGAAGCCAACCGTGAAGAATCCGCAGAGAATTTCTAGTTTTTGCTCCGGCGACCGTAACCCGAGCTTCCGGTACGGTTTCTTTAAATTCTCGCTCTATGATCTTTCGGAGGTCATCAAATCTTGCACATAGACGCTGGACTAGCCGGCGATCAAGTTCTTTTCTGCATCCGTAGCGTGAAACTGTCTAGGAGTGACGAATTTCGAGCTCGATCGAGGGCGGTCATGGCGGGCACGATCGGTCACACGGTGCCGACCCACTTACCGCCATCCCCGAACCCTCTTGACACCTTGTCGAGCTCCCTAGAGGTACACTGATGCTGTAGGACCGTTTGTTCGAGGTGTTGGTGGGTTAGGACCCACGGTCGACAGCGCCGAACCTCAACCGAGGCCGCGGCACGTCGCTGGGCTATTTCCGGTCACCCTAGCCCAACCTGACACCACCGACGTGTTCCTCGACGTCAAGAACCCCCTGGCAGCGAGTTTCAGACCATGGGAGGTCCGGCAGCGGCGAGCCAGTGAGCTCCGAGTCTGCTCCGGCAAGGTCGGCGGCGCGGGCGCGAGAGAACGGTGGGAGCAAGACGAAGCCGGCTGGCCCACGTGTCAGCGGCTGAAAAATTTAAATCGGGACGGGTGTGGCCCGGATCGGCTGTGCTGGCGCGCAAATACCCTGTGAGCTCCGGTGTGCCGGACACCTCTGCGCTCGACACGTGTGGTATCTCCGGTGTGCCGGACACCTCCGCGCTCGACATGTGTCCCCGCGGGCCCCGATTTTCAGAATTCTTCCAAACTTCAAATCCTCATAACTTTGGCTAGAAAGCTCCAAATTGAGTGAACCAAATTTTTCTGGATTCAGCTCTCCGAGTACTTTCCAGCAAATAAAATTTCACTTCATGAAAACCCTTAATTTTCCAGAATTAATTCCTCAAAGTTTAAATTGTTAGGAATTTTAACTGGAGAATCCTTTGGAGGAAAATCCTGAAATTTTTCTGGGATGTTCACCAAAATATCCCTGAACTACCATAAAAATTTCAGATCCATTGGAGCTCATTTGATCCACCTAATGGGGTGATTAGTGAAACTGTTCCAGAGAAAATAGAAAATGTTCAGAAACATTTTCAGAATTTTCTCTGAAATTGTTTAGCTCATATCTTTAGTTAGGAACTTCCAAATTAAGTGAGACCAACTCCATTAGAACCCTCTGAAAATCTAATTTTCAGAAAGTCATAGTTTGTTTCATGAAAATCCCTAGAACACCCTAAGAGTTCCAATTAAGGTCAAGTACATAATTAATTGTGAAGGGCTCAAATGAGCTTTGCTGCAACTAAAACTTGACCAACTCTCTGTTTAGGTTGTAACCAAGTCACAATAAAAGTTTCACAGTCATTAGGTCTGTCTAGCAAAGGTTATAAGCTTCACAAATTCAAATTTAACATAAATGCATTCAAATTAATACATGTATGTCTTATATCATGTAGTCGCTAAGGTCGAGGAGGAACCCGAAGTCCTAGACTTCGTAACTCCGGAGGAACAGCGAGCCTACGACCAAGAGCAGCAAGGCAAGCTCCGGTTTGCATCAACCTTTTTACAAATTTTTATTGTTTTGAGCACATTCTTGTTTACTTTATTCCTTGCATTAGAGTCTTGTTTGGAAACCCAAGTGCATAGCCAAGAAAGCCATGGGGTGGGATTAGGATTAAAAACCTCGTTAGCCACTGCATTGCTAAGATAGAGTAGGATTCGGTACAAGTCGAGTAGTTGGAACTACTCGCGAGCATAGGCTAGAGGCACTTGACTCGGGTAGTGATAGCACATGAAACACATGGCAAGAAAATGAGACCGAGCGGAGGGTAAGGGCAGCAGGACTTTGGGGCCTGTGTGCTGTAGCTCCGCTTGTGTCGATTGAGGACCAAGCCGTGTGTGGGCCTGTTGAACAAGCTAGAACAGTACCGAAGACCTACCGGCTATATGGGAACCGGGAAACTGATGTAACTCGGGTAGCTGGGTATTGAGGCATTGCCCGTCGTTCAGAGGGTAGGTTGAGAGCTTGAGGTGTAAATCGGCTGGCGGCACTGAGATGCGCGTGCAGAGACCTCTTGCTCGTGACGATGGGACCGGTTCAATATTTGGTGACGGGTGAAAGGTCGTCGCGTACGGTGTCAGTGATGGTTGCTGTAGGCAACATCGAGTACCGGCGTACGTGACGGGTTGTTCGGGTAACACTGCAGGTGTAAATCGATTATAATCGCCGTCCCTCGCGGTCAGTGAGTACCACTTGTTCACTGTACCGTGACGTAGAAAGAACAGGCTAGTCACATGTTAAAATGTTGCTGATTGAAAGATGGATATTGATTGTTAATGATATGCTGTAGCTTAGAGCTAACTAAAGTTCTTTTCAACTTTGGGCAAAGTACATGAGAGAAATGCGTTTCTTGTTTGATTGCGGCTCTCTCATGTGCCTTAGCGTAAGGTTCTCCACAACCTGCTGCTAAAACTTGAAAGTAAGGTTCTACTAATTAGGCGAGTCCTTGCAACTGATTTCTACCTCATGTAACCCATTACCCTCATGTAGAAGTTCCATGTTTAGGTGAGACGGGTCAGACTTGCTGAGCCTTCGTGCTCACTGCTTGTGTTTGAAGCTTTTGCAGGGTTCTATGAGGAAGGGACTCCCGAAGAGGAGACGGAACCCCAGGAGGGGAACCCCGTCGAGTGGGAGTCGTGCACGCCGCAGAGTTAGTGTGCATGTGTGCTAGCAAGGACATGTTCAAGGGCTGAACGTGAACTTGATGCTTAGTCTACGGCCGCGAGTGTAGACTAAACTTATTTTGATGTAAACAAGTTCATAAACCTGTTTATGTAATAAAATTTCTGCTTCCGCTTTGTACCTTTGACGTGTGTTATACGGTGCTGTGCAACGCAGCACCCCTCAGCGTGATCCTGGCTCGACAGGACCAATGGGGTCGTATCATTCGGGCTAACTAATGCCCCGGCATACTTCATGTATCTCATGAACAAGGTATTCATGGAATATCTGGACAAATTTGTGGTGGTTTTCATATATGACATTCTCGTCTTCTCCGAAGATGAAGAAGAACATGAGAAACATCTAAGGTTGGTGTTGCAAAAGCTGAGAGAACACCAACTATATGCCAAGTTGAGCAAGTGTGAGTTTTGGCTAAAGAGAGTTCCCTTCTTAGGAGATATAATCTCAGAGGGAGGAATCTCCGTAGATCCCGCCAAGATCGAGGATGTACAGAAGTGGAAGACCCCTGAGAATGTCGGGGAAGTTCGAAGCTTCTTAGGATTGGCTGGATACTATCGACGGTTTATCGAGGGTTTCTCCAAGATTTCGAGACCCCTCACCAAATTGTTGGAGAAAGGAATCACATTCACATGGACACCGCAGTGCGAGACGAGTTTTCAGGAACTGAAGAAAAGATTGACAACAGCCCCAGTGGTAGTTATGCCAGATATGCAGAAGAACTTTTGGGTGTACTGTGATGCTTCTGGAAACGGGTTGGGATGTGTTCTCATGCAAGAAGGGCATGTCGTGGCTTATGCGACCCGGCAGCTCCGGAAACACGAGAAGAACTATCCTACACATGACCTAGAACTAGCCGCAGTGGTACACGGGTTGAAGATTTGGCGGCACTACTTGATGGGGAAGAGGATAGAGATATATACGGATCATAAGAGCTTAAGGTATATTTTCACACAGCCAGATCTCAACCTCAGACAAACGAGATGGTTAGAGCTAATCAACGACTTTGATGTGGGCATCAACTATCATCCTGGGAAAGCGAACGTCGTGGCGGATGCTCTAAGCCGGAAAGTGCAGGTCAATAGGTTGAGCTTGAAGGACATGCCTACAGAATTGAAGGAAGAGGTTATAAAACTCAATCTATGTCTGGTGAATAGTGGTGAGGCCATCGCCATGGAAGTGGACTCCACATTAGAGAAAGACATCCGCAATGGTCAGAAGAATGACGAGAAGATACAAGAGATTAGAGAACTCATCAAGGAAAATAAAGCCCCTGGGTTCAGAGAGGATGAACAAGGTACGGTGTGGCACGGGAAAAGAATCTGTGTGCCTGAAGTGAAGGAGATCCGTGAATTGATTTTGAAGGAGGCTCATGATTCTGACTATTCAATTCATCTTGGAAGTATGAAGATGTCACCATTTGAGGCTTTGTATGGGAGGAAGTGCAGAACTCCACTATTTTGGAACCAAACAGAGGAAAGTAAAGTGTTTGGACCCGAGGTACTACAAGAAGCCGAGGCGAAAGTGAGGGAAATTCGCAACAACCTGAGGGTAGCACAGACCCGACAAAAGAGTTATGGCGATGTATGGAGAAGAGAGCTTATTTTCAATGTGGGAGACTATGTTTATCTCAAGGTGTCCCCTATCCGAGGACTTCGTCGGTTCAAGGTGAAAGGGAAGTTATCACCTCGATACATCGGACCCTTTCAAGTTCTAGAGAGGAAAGGCGAAGTGGCATATCAACTAGAACTACCGGCTCACCTATCAGATGTGCATGACGTATTCCATGTGTCACAGCTCAAGAAATGTCTGAGGACGCCTGAAGAGATGTTACCCATGAATGAGGTTGACGTAGCCGAGGATCTATCTTATGCCGAGCAACCGTTCAAGATTTTGGAGACAATGGAACGCCTCAAAAGAAATAAAAGAATCCGGATGTGCAAGGTGCAGTGGAAGCATCACTCGGAAGAGGAAGCCACATGGGAGCGAGAAGACGAGCTTAAGGCACAGTTTCCGGAATTGTTTTCCTAGAACCACCAATCTGGAGGACGATATTTCTTTTAAGGGGGGTAGAGCTGTAACACCCCAAAATTCTGTTAAGAGGGGAATTTAATATTTTTTGGACGTATTGCATGTGGTGTAGAAATTCAAATTCAAATTGGAATTCAAATTCAAATCAAAACAGAAAAGAAAAGGAAAAAGAAAAAAAAAGAAAACCCCCCGGCCAGTGGGCCGAAACCCACCAGCCGACCCACCATTTCCCGCCCCAGCCCACAGCCGCGCGCCCCTCTCTCCCTCTCACTGACACGCGGGGCCCACATGTCATCCCTCACCTCTCGCTCGTGCCAACAACCCGGACTATTCCGCGCGCCCGAATCCAAACTAACCCCGGAAACCCGCGTCCCCCAGCCGAATTCTGGTCCCGAACAACTCCAGCTCGATCCCAACAGACCGCCACCCTCCCTCGTCTATATAAACGCCGGCATTGCCCCGTTTCCTCCCCCCCCCCCCCCCGATCGACTGTTTTTCCTTCCGGTGAGAACCAGAGCTTCTCCAGCCGTTTTCTCTTGATCCTTGCTAGAATTTTCTGATCTAACGCGCCGATCATTTTCCACCGCCTCCGGGGAGTCTCGCAGGTGAAGGAAATCCGGTGTTTTGCACTCTAGACACAGCTCCGACAAGCACCGTCACGTTTTCACCTCGGACCTCGTCGCCGACCGCCTTCCAGGGCCTCCGAGCTCAAGAAAAACCCCAAGGTGAGATCCCTGACCTCCCCTCTACCGATCTATGCAATGAAATCCCAGTTTTAGGAGGTATAGACGAAGATCCGAAGTTCTCCGGCGAGATCGCCGCCTCCCGCCGCCACGCACCGCCGGGCAGCGCCGCCCGCGCACGGCTAGGGCGACGTGGCCCCCTGAGGCCCGTCCATTTTAAATCGTGCGGTTCCTATTAGATCTAACCCGTACCGCTTCGCGTTATAATCTCAGCCGTCTGTTTAAAATCGGATGGTCCACGTCGGCCCCGCATTATAAAGGCCGGGATTCTTACGCGCTACCCCCTCGGGATCTCGGAAAACACGAGCTAGCCCCGGAAACTTCTGATCTAGCCCCTGGAACTTCAGAAATTCGTGTAAATTCATTTAGAAATCAGTGTTGGCCCCTGGACTTAATAAAAATTAGGAAAACCCCTCTGTTATGTGTAGCTAGACCCCTGGAAATTTATGAAATAATATAATAGACCCTGTAGTGGGTGAGTTTACCTTTTTAACCCTATATGATATTAAATTTAGAAATTTGAATATGTGATTAGGATTTAAATTTAAAAGGTGAGACAAAAACATTGTAAATTCAAATTTAAACTCTCCTAGCACTTGGAAAGCTTTAGAATGAGTTAAAAATATATTTTAAGCTGAAATGAATCTGTCTAATTGATTGTTCACATTTATTAGTTATAGGGACATATTTTTAGGTTAGGAAATAATTCTGAAAATTGGTAAAATAAATCTAAGTTAGTTCACATCAGTGGAGAAGTTCAAAAATATATTATTTAATATTTTAGAACAGAACCTATTCTGTTTAGATGATATGTCCTACTAGTTAATATTAAAACTCACTTTTATGCACAGAAAATAAATCTAAAAAATATAGGATATAGCTATGCATAATTATAAAATGATAAATGAAGTCTCCAAGTCTAAAAACTTCATTTTAGGATTTGGTAGAAGATCTGAAAACCTATTTGGAGTAGGAAATTACCTTCCATGCAAAATTGGTAGTTAAGAAGTATATTAATTAAATATAAAGAATTTGTTCAAATTGAAAATTCATATATAGTGTGGAAACAGAAATCTGAAATACAAAAGTTAGAAATCATATACATATGTTTAAAAGTGCATGAAGGCTAAAAATCAACACATCTAGAGTAACCACAACACTTAGAAATGTGAATGACTATCATATGTATATATGTGTGGAGTGAAAGTGTGAACTATGTCTTATAGATTGTTGTTTTCTTTTGCTATGTGTGTTGGCATGAGTAGAACCTGCCCCAGAGTAAGTTCTTCCCTTCCAAGATCAGGACTATCCATTCCCAGAGCAGCAGGAAGAAGGCAAGTGTCCTTGACCACTTTGATCCTATACTAGGATGTGTAGATAGAATTATTTGCATTGTCAATTGAAATATGAAATCCATGCTAGGAAGTTTCACTAGAATTGCATTACCTTGTTTCCTTGTAGCTTGGGTTGGGATTTATTTTATCATATAATTTATTTACATGCTTATGCTTAGTCATGCTTAGAATGGGATAATTGGGATATGAGATCATCAATTTACCTTACTCTTGAATGAGATATTATGAGTTATGTAGAGGTAGGGATCGAGGCAAGTTGGATGATTTGGTTGGTGATGTGTGCACGAGACTCGGGTTTGTGTTTAGTACTTGTCTGGATCCTAAGGACCGGTTCATGGAGCATGTAACCTGGCTTTACCATGCCAACCACATGCTGAGATGGGGCAGCTTGGCCAATTAATTAGGTGTATCCCCGGCGTAGTATGGGTGTGTTGGATGGTGCTGGGAGTAGGTGTCAACTGGACTACCATATGAACCACTGCAGCGGGGTTGGAGCCTCTTGTATGCTGTTAGGGGTGAAACCTCGGTGGGCCCACGCTCATCGGGAATCCCTTTGTAAAGGCTTCGTAGTGATCTCCTGGCTACACAGCTGGGAAGTGTGAATGTGGTTCATGGCCACTGGTATAATGGAGGTTCTTTTAGTTCACCCGGCAACGGGGGATGAAATCACTACATGTGGGTACAGTGGTGCAAACTCTGCAGAGTCAAAACTGTCATGACAGCCGTGCTCACGGTCAAGAGCGGCTTGGACTTATTCATGATTAGAGGATTGATGGCTTTGGAAGTTGAGGATGTTAAGCGGGGAGCTTAACATTGGAGATGATGTTATGGTTATTTGATTATGATGATGGGTTGGGAGATTGGGACCATTTCACCTGTGTAGTAATGTAGGTGCTTAATAAGCTAAGGCGGTAGGTAATAATTGCGTAGTGCTTTAACCATAAGTTCAACCTCTCCTTGCTCTAGCCATGCATGACATAACTTTCCCACACTTGCTGAGTACCAACGGTACTCAACCTTGCATATTTGTTGGTTTAAATTGCTGCTCAGGTCAAGGGGATGATGTGGTGTTCAATGACCAAGACTTCGGACCTGAAGAAGGATTCTAGGTTCATGGAGTCCCCCGGGCAACGCCTGTGACGGAGCCCACAATAATAATATTCCGCTGCTATTTTATTTACATGTTATGAACTTATTATCGTCCATTGAGACATATGCTATGTAAGACTTATTTATATTCGACACCTGGCTTGTAATAAATGATGCTTCACCATTTGTCATCACATGTATGAGAAAATGATCCTGGCATACATGTGATATTCACTCGATTGTTCTTCGTAGAAACCGGGTGTGACAGTTGATGAGTCGGTTATGGTCATTTTTCCTTTTTGCTTCGCTTAACTTACGGGATACGGGAAGCTGAAATAAAACATGGTTAGCTACTGACTCATGAGAATAAAGATGTTGATAACTTGATGATGTTGATGACCATGGAATCAGGGAGATCTAGGCAAGATTGGTTCGTAGATGTTGCTGAATGAGATGGTGGTTTACTTGCGTAGATCTAAGTACTGGTTCATGCGAGCACATGCCAGTAAAACAGTGTCACCACAAAGCCAAATATGGGTGTGGCTTTGCTGACTAATTAGGTGTGTTGCTAGCTTGTTATGGACCGTTGGATGGAGCGGGGAATGCGAGTCGAGAAGGATTGCCTTGTGAACTGCATGGCACAATATGGGGCCCGTGGGTGGGAGAATGGAGATTCGAGCCTGCCGGTGAAACCTCAGTGGCTCCGTACATCCTAGTAGCCCCTTTGTAAAGGCTATTTTGTGATCTCCTGGACATACACCAACAGTTGTGTACTGGTATAATGGAGGTTCTTTTTAGTCGCCGACGTGTGACGAAATCACAAACTTGTGGGTACAGTGGTGCCATCTCTGCGGAGTGTAAAACTATCATGATAGCCGTGCTTCCGGTCACAAGCACCTGGACAACTTCCATGATTAGAGGCAAAACTTGGGTATAGTTATGGAATGGTCATTGAGATTTGTTTCGGGACTGTTTTGGGTCATGACAATGAAATTGGTTTCAGCCATATGAATATGAGATGGTTATGAATATTTATGAGTATGAGATGAACTTGAGAAAGACTAATGGCTGGATGAGACTTGATAAATGGTGAATTATGATGAGAGAATGTTGCTGAATTACTTGGTTATCATGGGATTAAACTCAACTAGAAAGAGTTGCTTTTACCATGTTTATGAAATAAAATTTGCTTGCTGCGATGAAGCTTTTTATTGCCTACCTTGTTGTAAGCTACATGTCATACTTTTCCCGCACTTGCTGAGTACGACATGTACTCACCCTTGCATTCCCACATATACATCAGCTACAGGAGAAGAATATTCCGAGGAATATGCCTGTGGAGTTGAAGATTGGAGCCTGCTGTTTTAGTCACTTTACGCTGTCGTTTAGAGACTTCCGCTGCAAGAATAAGTTAGATATTCATGTGTGAGACATTGAGTCATTGTAATAAAATACATAAACACTATTTATTCTTGGTTATATTCTGAATTCAGTTTGTGGATTACATGTGTATGTGTGAAGAACATCCTGGGCGCACATATGCATTCACTTGGTTCTATTTTCGGAACTGGGTGTCACAACTAAACCCTCTTGCCATACACTCGGATAGAATCGCTTTAAGTATCTCCCATTGATGGCTTTTCCCGAGTTTTTGTGGGAACCTCTTCATGGTCCACACTATCGGGAATCGCATTGGGTGGTGCCGTGCGATACAACACCCAACAACACACATAGTAAAGGTATGATATTACATAAATCATTACGGAAGCTTTACAAAGTGTTTGGTTTACAAATACTTTACCTCAAAGTAAACTACAGAGGAAGACTAATACAACTCACATCTCATATCTAAACTAAGCCACAAAGAAGCCGTCCAGCCCGCGGACGCTTCGCACTAGCAACACGATGACATAATGCAGCGGCAGGGTTTCTCATGAGTATACCACTCGGATGGTTCCGAGTCTCATCGGACAACCATACTCATAAGCGTATTACCTGCAAAACAACTAGTGTAGCAACTGTGAGCACGAAGGCTCAGCAAGACTTAACCGTTTTACCTAAGCATGAAACTCTACATGAAGGTAGAGACATAAACATAGGTTAGCAAGTTGCATAACAGACTCGCCTAAATGTGGATCCTTTTTTTCATATTTTCTTAGCAGCAGATTAATAATAACTTTGGGCACCACAACATCGGAAGTCCATAATCAAACTAGAAATGCTTTCTCCCGATGTCAAATGCTCAAGTGGAAACTGAATCGAGTTTGCACTTAATCTAATCCCTACAAGCTAATCAGTACAATGAGAGTATAAACTTCAAACAGAAGGGATTAATTATTATCTTAAATAAAAGTAATTACTACGTCACGACTATGAGAACAAGTATGCTCAAATATCTGCGAGCGACAGTGATTCGAATCAAAAGATGCCCGGACTACACGACACGTACGCCCGTAATAGAAGTCACCTCTGTGCACTTCACGGACGTCATACTGTGGCGACCTTTCCCAAGTTCCACCAACGCTGAATCGATTTGATCGTCCCGGACAGTAGTCCCACCTTGTAACACCCTCAAAATTACTACCGTGCATTGCATACATTTTTCATATAGGGAATCATTTAAAAAGAAGAAGAAATAAAGAGAGGAATATAGAAGCAAATAAAATAGTAAAAGGGAATAAAAATTGGAAATAATGGGAAAAAATAGAAAAGGAAAAGAAATAAAAATAAAAATAAATAAATAGCCAAATTGGGCCACCCAAATTTCCCCCAAAATTCCCCCCAAATTCTACTCTCCCCTAATTTTCCCAAATTTCCTGTTTTTCCCCAAATTCCCCTAGGGAACCCCTCCCACACATTTTGAGGGGAATTTCCCCCCAATTTTGGCCGCACCAAATTAGGGGGAGGGGAAATCCTAATGGGCCCCACCCCTTGGCCGCAGCCCAATAAGGTGGGAGACCAAAGCCGCCCCCCTTGTGGATTTTTGTGGGATTTTATTTCTCAATTAATCTCAACCATTGGTGGAAAATAAATAATAAAATCCCAGCCCCTAGCTCCCACCTCTTTTAAAATCAAATCTCAGCCATTGGATAATTGAGTTGCTAAAATCCTAGCCACCCTAGCACTTTTCCCCCTTATAAATAACCCCCCCTAGCCGCCACCCCCACCCCTCTATTTTGGCCGCCGCCCTCCCTTGCTGCCAGCCAAGTCGCCACCCCCCCTAGCTGGAGTTTGGCTGCCGTCGAGCTCCGTCACGCCTCACCGTCGCCGAAGAAGAAGCCCCCCTACGTTCTGCCCTAGCCACAGCCTCGTAATTCTCCATAGAAAATCTCCTGTCACTGCCATTGCAAGGAAGGAGGTCCTGCTGCCAGGAAGATAGGAGGAACAAGTGAGGTAGGTTTCCGTTACCCCTCTTACAACGTCGCTGCAGTTTCTACGCACCCATTTTCATCACCCCCTGCGAGCAGAAAATTCTGCGTGTGGACAGACCATATTTTGGTCAATTTTTGATGGTGGAATTGATCTACACATTGTGTCAAGATCATAACCACGTCCACAATTGATCCCAGCAGCTTTATTCATCATAAAACCCCATGGAAGCCTACTAAAACATGCAAGAACACGTACAAACTGATTTTTATAAACTGCACCATAGGAATTGCATTCATCCATCTCATTGCATCTTGAGTAAGGTTTGTGCATGATAATTGATTGCTGTAAATTTTGTATGTGCGTGGTCATGAGTAGAAGGACACGCTCAAGAGGCCGTCTACGAGGAACTAAAGCACCAAGACTTCGAGATGCTTGAGCAACACAAACCAGGGAGCAAGGCAAGTGCACCTTGACCATATTGATCCCATGTTTTTGAATCTGTTTTGCTTGCAAAAACTTGTATGCTTGTGTCAACTTGATGGGACACCTTTTATAAGAGTTTACTAGTTTTGTTAATCATCCTTGTCGCTGGGAAAGTGATGAGTCGGGTATGGTCATTTTTCCTTTTGCTACGCTTAATTTACGGGACACGAGAAGCTGAAATAAAACATATCTAGCTACTGCATTCATATGAATAAAGATGAAGATAACTTGATGATGTTAATGAGCATGGAATCGGGGAGATCTAGGTGAGCTTGGTTAATGGATGTTTCTGAATGATATGGTGGTTTGCTTTCCGTAGATCTAAGGACCAGTTCATGCGAGCACATGCTAGGAAAACAGTGCCACCACAAGGCCAAATATGGATGCGGCTTAGCTGACTAATTAGGTGTGTTGCTAGCTTGTTATGGACCATTGGATGGCGCGGGGAATGGGAGTCGAGGAGGACTTCCCTGGGAACTGCATGGCACAAGAGGGGGCCCGTGGGTGGGAGAATGGAGACTCGAGCCTGCCGGTGAAACCGTAATGGGTCCGTACATCCTAGTAGCCCCTTTTTAAAGGCTATTTTGTGGTCTCTTGGCCATACACCGATGGTTGTGTACTGATATAATAGAGGTTTTTTCTAGTCGCCGACGGGTGACGAAATCACGAACTTGTGGGTAAAGTGCACCTCTGCAGAGTGTAAAACTATCATGATAGTTGTGCTTCAAGTTGCAAGCACCTGGCCAACTTCCATGATTAGAGGCAAAACTTGGGATGTTTATTCGGGTAAGATCATTTGGATTGGTTTTGGGCCATGACAATGAGTTTGGTTTCGATTATATGAAAATGAGATGGTTATGAATATTTATGAGTATGAGATGAACTTGAGAAAGATTATTGGCTGGTTGAGGCTTGATAATTGAATTATAATGAAGGAATATTGATGAATTACTTGGTTATGATGGGATTAAACTCACCTAGAAATAGTTGCTGTTTTCACCGTGTTTGTGAAATAAAATTTGCTTCCTGCAATGAACCTCTTTATTCCCTACTAGAGCTGGGAGTTGGGCCGGGCCATTTCCGGGCGGGCCGAAGCCCAGCGGGCTGCCACGGCCCAAGCACAAATTAGACCCGAAATATATTCGGGCCGGGCCAGCCCGACATGGTATTTCGGGCCGTGCCATGTCCGGGTTTGGCGTCTTCAGGCGGCCCGGCGTGAAAATGATTTTTGGGCCGTGCTCGGGCCGAAATAAGCCCATCAGCCCGGTAAGGCCCATCGGTCCAAAATGGCTAGAAAAAGACCGAATTTTTTTGGAATTATTTTGGATTTTTTTCAATTTTACAGATTTTTTGGAATTTTTGGATTTTTCGGATATTCGGGCCGTGCTCGGGCCTGGCCCGGCCCGAAATTGGCCCTTCGGGCTACGTGCCGTGCTCGGGCCGGAGGTTTCCAAATTCGTGCCTGCCAGCCCGGCCTGAAATGGCCCGTCGTGCTTTTGGGCCGCGGGCCAAATTGGCCCGAAGCATGAAATTTCTGAGCCATGCCAGCCTGGCCCGACTCCCACCACTATTCCCTACCTTGTTGTAAGCTACATGTCATACTTTTCTCACACTTGTTGAGTACGACATGTACTCACCCTTCCATTCCCACATATACATCAGCTACAGGAGAAGAATACTTCGAGGAACATGTGGAGTATTAGGTGTGCGCACTACCATCAACATGTCTGTGGAGTTGAAGTTGGAGCCTGCTGTCTTAGCCATTTTTCCACTGTCGTTAGAGTCTTCCGCTGCAAGAAATAAGTTAGGAATTCATGAGTGAGACAATGAGTCAATGTAATAAAGTACTTAAACATTATTCGTACGTGGTTATATTCTGAATTTCAAATTGTGAAGTACATATGCATCATGGGCACACATATTCAGCAGATGTCACACACCTCATGGTGCATCTTCCGACGTGAGGTGGCATGTAAAGGTCCAAAAAATATGAATACAAGGAAACTTGAATTTGCACAAACATTGGTGTCATGTGTATGAAAAATGGGACTGGTTTAAACTTTTTTTCCACATGTGATAACACATGAGAGTTCATTCTAAACAAACTTAGGGTTACTCGCATGCTTGGACCCTAGGTGGATTAAACCCACAGATTTGAAGTCTCAGGTGCAAAGGAAGGGTTTAAAAATCAGATTATGAACTAATGAGGGAATACACAATGGGAATGCAAACTGTTGTGTTCAAACTCTTGTTTGCAGCCGCTAACTCAAAAATCAGGTTGCATATTTGAATTCCTTAGGTCAAAATTAGTGGGTATGCAAGGTTTCATTAATTTTTGAAAGGATTTGCTATCCATTTTTCCAAAAGGACTTAAATGTGCAAAGAATTCAAATACACATTATTTGAATTTGAATGAAATTTGCCCAACTATCCAAATGCAGCTCAGTTTTCAACTCCAAACATTTGAATTGGTCAGTTGCCAAATTTTGGAGATCTTTTGAGGGATAAGGAGGGACTCACTGGTGGGGCCCACATGTCATAGAGGCAGCGAAAATTTGCAATTGAAGTTCAGTGCAAAGTCTCTGTTTTTCCTTCTCACCCGAGCAGAGCTGCCACCTCCTCACCCTTTTCCCTCGCGCTGGCACTCTCCTCACAATCTTTTCACCCCTTGCCGTGCTCCTTTTCACCGACGGAACCGAGAACCCGCTGTTCCTTTTCCCCCGCGCACGAACCCAACAGAGAGGTCGCCGCCCCCCCCCCCCCCCCCGAATCGATCGTGAGCCGACGTTTCCCTCGCATGCAAAGCCCCAGGCAGTATCAAAAACAACCCCACAGTCTTCTCTACAACCTCCTCGGACCACAACCGAGAGAGCTCGGCCTTCACAACCCTGCACACACCGAGTTTCCGAGGCGGTTGAACTGCAACCGAATGGAGGTCACACGTGGACAGCATTGCAGAGAGACTTTCACGGCCAAGCAAGAGCACCCTTGGATGCGTCAAGACTCCACGCTGCTTACCTCCGAAGCTCGAGTCAGGTGGTTGATCGTCGCTGGAGTATTTCACAGTTTTCTTCCGGCCGGTGCAAAACCACCCTCAGGTAGGAAATCATCAAATTCTCGATCTCTATTTGCTTAGAGCCCACGAAATTGCACTCACGGGAGCTAGACTCGATGGCGCACAAGTTTGCTTCGCAACCCTAGCTTGAAAACGGTTGTAGCTGGCGTATTTGAAGGTTTTCCAACGGCGACCGTAGAGGAAGCCGTCGGGTGCACGGTGCAACCGTGGTTAGAGCCATTACCAAGCTTTTGTACGGCCATGCCGATCTCCCCTAGCATCCACCGGTGCTGTAGAGCCGTTCCACCAAAGTTTTGGCGGGCTAGAAGGGCCCGGCGACGTCGCCGAACTTGCACCGAGCCGCTGCACCGTGCCGACTGTGTTGGAGCCACCGCCTGTCGGGGACGTTTCTCCATCGTGTTCAGCGCACGGTTTTAGGCCCTAGCAGCAAGGGAAAGCTTGGGAGACGGCCGAACGTCGGAGTTCAGTGCAGCTCTGGCGAGCCCGGCGGCGTGTGGGCCCGGGAGTCTGGAGGTAGACGACGAAGGGACTGGGCCCGCATGTTAGTCGCTCGGTGAACAGGGGTGGGACTGTTGCACGGGATCAGGCTATGACAGCGCGGAAAGGACCCTGTGGCCCCGTGTGGTTTAACCGAGACGGTGACACGTGGTTGCCAGACCCGCTGTCAGGGATTTGAACTTTTCCGGGTTAATTTGAATTCCAGAATTTCCCAAAACTTTAGAACTTCATAACTTTGGCTAGGAAGCTCCAAATTTAGTGATTCAAATTGGATTGGATTCAGGTTGAATAATTCTATCCAAATACGCAACCCAATTTGTATGAAAGTCATTATTTAATTCAAGAAAATTCTTTAAATATTTTCAGAAAAAGCATTTTAGAGGGAGTTTGGTTCGTCAAAAAATACTCAAATGATGCCAGAATATTCTTTAGGATGTTATTGAACTCCAGTAAAAATTTCAGCTCATTTGGAGTGATTTGATAAGGGGAATTCAGATTTTAAGTTACTGCATTCAATTGGATACAGAAACGTTTTCAGAGAATTTCCAAAACTTGGAAATTCAGTTCTAGATAATTCTTAGCTCCAAAAATCCTAGGAAAATTCATGCAGTCCCTACGAACTATAATTGAAATTTTTAGTTCACAAAGTTTGGCATGAACATGTGAGTTACTTCAGAATTATTTCCTTTTTGCTTAATTGCTTAGGGGATTGTTCTGAACAAACCACTCAATGAGAAGTGCTAATTTTTGGTCCAGGTGACTTTCTTGTGACAAGGAACTCACAGGAAAATTTTCAGCTCCATTGGAGCTCTGGATCACCCTTGTTCTGTTTAACCTCCTTAGGTGCTCAAAACATGAGTGGGGAAAACACTTAGCACTTAATCATGTTGATTAACCCAAACCCAAACCTTAGCACCAGTGTCATTTTAAATTATTAAACAGAGTTATAGTTTTTAAACTTGTCATTAGAACTTGTTAGCAAAGTCTTTACAATTAAATACATATGCATATTCATCACGTGTAGCATCTACGTGGAGATTTTGAAACAATCGGAGTGAAGATCAAAGGTGGAGGAAAGCGAGTGATCAAGCCGCAAGTGGTCTTCACTAACTGAACTTTATATGTTAGTTCCCTGCAAAACAAAGGCAAGCCCCGGTTTGCATCCAAATTTACAAGTTTTCTTTATTATACACTTTATATTGTCTAGTATATTAGTTTTGCATTAGGGCTAGGTTGGTATGACACTCCACATGCATGAACCAGACAAACCCTGCAGTTAGATGTAGAGTAGGTTATCACTTGATTATAACTGATGAGCTCAAGTTAACAAAAGTGGATTAAAAGAGGCATAACTCGAGTAGACCGTTTCCTACTCGTGAACCAGGATTAAGGGTGATCAATCGGAAGAGTTGGGAATTGATCCTCATAGTTGGGAATGGAGACCGGGCAGTGGATGGAAGGCTCAAGGACGTGGTCCTGTGAACCTAGTCTCTGTCTGAGTCAATTAAGGCCCGTTCTCGTGTGCGGCCCCGCTGGACAAGTTTGAGATGTGTACCAGATGCATACTGGCTATATGGGACCCAGGAAACCAATGTAACATGTTAACCTGGGTGTCGAGGCAATCCCCACCGTCTTATGCAGATGCTGAAAGGATAGAGAAGTCGGGTCTACGAGGGTTTGCCGTAGTGCGACTTAATCCAAGTCAGTGGGACCGGTTTGATATTTGGGTGTCGTGTGAAAGGTTGCCACATACGGCGTGAGGGGATCGGTTGATCACCGGTCTCATATGAGTGTATGTGTCGTGTCGGCCGGGTGTTTTATATTCGAATCACCGTCGCTCGCGGTAGTGAGCATACTTGTACACTGAGTCGTGACGTAGTAATAAACTGGGAAAAATTTAATATGCTTCGTGAGTAATCCTCATATTGGAGATGAGGGATGATCAATACTTTCACTAAATTTATTTTCCACCTTGGGCTAGTAGCGTCGAGGCAAAGTGTTTCTTGTTTGATTGTGGAGTCTCGGCGTTGATGGCGCAAGGTCTGCATGGGTCTAGGGTAGCTCACTAAAGTTACTTTCACCTCGGGCAAGTGGCATCGAGATGAAGCGTTTCTTGTTTGATTGTGGAGTTTCGATATAAATTGTGCGAGGGATATAAAAGTTGATTAAAACTAGAAGTAAGAACTCTCCTTTAGCTCAAGTTCATAGTTTGTGAAATCTTCAATATTCAGCCCTCTATTTTCAGCATGTAGAGTTTCATGACTAGGGTGACGGTTAAGTCTTGCTGAGCTTTATGCTCACGGATACTGCATGAGTTGTTTTGCAGGTAATAACATTACGCTGATAAGTACGGTTGTCAGATGAGACTCGGAACTCTCCGAGTGGTGAACTCATGGCAACCACTGCCGCTGCTATTGTGATCGTGTTGCTAGTGAGAAGGGTCCGCGGTCTGGACATCTTCTCTGTTGCTTAGTATAGATATGTGACGTGAGTTGTATCAATCTTCCACTGTAGACTATTTTGAGAAGTATTTGTAAAATTCACACTTTGTAAGCTTCCACTTGATTTATGTAATATGATACTTTATTATGTGTGCTGTTGGGTGCCGCATCGCACAGCACCACCCAATGCGATTCTGGGGCCAGTGGCACGGCCCCGTGATCGGGTCCGGGCCCTCATAGAGTGGTATCAGAGCCGCATTGGTAATATCGCATGGAATAAGTATCGTATTACGATAAAAACTTAGGATACGGTGGGGAAACAGTATTAGCCCCACATAAGGACTACTATATTAGCCTATAATGAAGGTGGCAAACTAACTTATTTGCCTATGTCAGAAAATCGTGCATCTCGGGACTTCATGTGTCTTGGGGGTGCATGTAAGCGATGTCCACCAGTGCGCACAAGCTGAAGGGTGGAGCCTCACGGGTGGCAGATAACCCGGCCAGCTTTGGTATCCTCTATGACTCTTCATGTCGTTTGGGGTATCCAAGCAACGCCCTTCCCTGGCGTGCTACGTGCAAGTATGGGAGACCCCGTCACGTGGTTAGTAACATGAACACGTAGCTCAAGGCGTGTTTGGATTGAGAACACCCGTGCGGGTGATGACGGACGGGTGTACAAACTGTGTTGGGACTGGGTTCGGTGTGGAGCTGGACCTGACGATTGTGTGTTATTTATGCAGGGCTAACCACAAAACCGTAGTACGTGTAGCACACGTTTGCGAGTGACCGTCTTAGTGCCACCGATAATAGGTATATGCCGGTATAATCCGGTTAGGCTTTTCTTTTCGAAGGCAACATAGTACCGACATGATTCTTACGGTGCATCGATTCCGTACTACACTTAATAATTCTATTCCCTATGAAGAAATGATTCATGAACTAACTTTCAACTAAAAATGGAAGTTTGAAACGAATATTAGTTAGTGAATTCTTATTTTGAGCTAACATTCAAATGAGAGAAGGTCTAGGTTTCAAAAACAGAGTGCTCTGTTTCGGGCAGGAATTCTTGCTGGATTTTGACAGAGCATAACTCTGAGTAGATTTACCCAATTAAGGTGTATGATAAAGTTCTGGAAATATTTTTAAGTGCTCCACAACTTATCTTTAGACCTCCAGAGCAAAATCACACGTTTAGTTGGTGAAAAGGCCAGTTGAAGGCAAACTGTCCAGAACCAGGATAGCAGCAAAACCTCTCTGGACCTTTCTGTTTTTAAGCCATAACTGTCAGTAGAAAAAAATCCCTAAGGAGCCTATGATACACCGTTGGAAAGGTTATTACATATGAAACATTGTTGTAGTTCAAAGTTGGTTCAGATTCTTATTGTATTTGTGTATACAACTGTGATGAAATCAGCCACATACAAAGGAGATGCTGGCAAATTTTATCCAGAAATTCTACCAACTTTGAGCACTCATAAGTTTTGATCCATAACAGATATGGAGGCATTTGAATACTAGTTGGAAAGATATTGAGGTTATCTTTAACTTTGGTATTCAACTTGAGTTATGAAAGTGCTTTTAACTGGATGGAAATCTGGTTTGTTTGAGGACCGGTCAATCTGTTTCTTTAAATCCTTGCTGTTAGTTTAATCAGTTTGCGCATAAATCATTTTGCTTACATGTTAAGACTTCATTATGTAAAGGCCCCAAAAATATGAATACAAAGAAACTTGAGTTTGCACAAACATTGGTGTCTTGTGTATGAAAAAGGGGACTGGTTTAAACTTTTTCCACATGTGATAACACATGAGTTCTTTCTAAACAAACTTAGGGTTACTCACATGCTTGGACCCTAGGTGGATTAAACCCACAGATTTGAAGTCTCAGGTGCAATGGAAGGGTTTAAAAATCAGATTGTGAACTAAATGTTCAACTCAAATTTCAAATGAGGGAACACAATGGTAATTCAAACTGTTGTGTTCAAACTCTTGTTTGCAGCAGCTAACACAAAAATCAGATTTGCATATTTGAATTCCTTAAATCCAAATTAGTGTATAGGCAAAGTTTCATTAATTTTTGAAAGGATTTGCTATCCATTTTCCAAAAGGACTTAAAGGTGCAAGGAATTCAAATACACATTTGAATTTGGATGAAATTTGCCCAACTATCCCAATGCAGCTCATTTTTCAACTCCAAACATTTGAATTGGTCAGTTGCCAAATTTTGGGGATCTTTTGAGGGACAAGGAGGGACTGCCTTGTGGGACCCACGTGTCATTGGGGAGGTTAAAACTGCAAAAAGATCTTCTGTCTTCAGTCCTATGTTTTCCCACTCGAGCAGAACCGAGGACTCCACAAACGCCACCGAGACACACAGCGAGGACACCTCCCGATTGGTTCCCTCACGCTGGCGAGCTACTCGTGTGCTGGTTTTACTCCCGGTCGTGGTCAGCTTTGCCACAACACCGAGAATCGCCTATGCCCTCTTGCTCTCACGGGCTAAAGAACAGGGAAGCCGCCGCTACTCCACCGATCGCCTGGGAGCTGGTTTCTCTCGCTTGCAAACCTCGGCAAACCAGCAAAACGGCACCACGGGACTCCCCACGACCTCCTCGCACCATCCCCACGCGAGCTCAGCCACCACAACCCGAGAGCACCGTGTTTCCGTGGCGGCTGAAAGAAACCGAGAGGAGGTGCTCTCGTGGACAGCCCTACAGAGAGACTTTCACAACCAAGCAAGAGGACCGTTGGACGCGCAAGACCTTCCTTCTCACCTCCAAGTATTAGCCCACGCCGTGGAAGATCCTCGGAGAATTTCCAGTTTCTTCGCCGGCCGGCTCAAACCGAGGTGCGGGTAAGAAAACTTCAAATTCGTGATCCATACTTGCTTAGAGGCCAAAAAACTTCACACACATGAACTAAACTTGCTTAGCAACTATTCCTCTTTGGAACCCTAGCATGAAACCCACTGTGCACAGTGTATTTCTAATCTTCCCGACAGCGGCTATGGCGGGAAGATTCGGGCGCATGACGAAAGCTATGTAAGAGCCATCTCCGGGCCGTTTCACCACCGTGTCGACCTTCCCTAGCATCCACCGGTGTTGTAGAGCCATTCCACCGAAGTTTTGGCGGGCTAGAATGGACGGGCGACGTCGCCGAACTTGCACCGAGCCGCCACACCATCCCCGCTGTGTTGGGGCCACCGCCGGTCGGGGGAAGTTCCTCCATCGTGTTCAGCGCACGGTTTTAGGCCCTAGCGGCAGGGGAGAGCTGGGGATATGGATGGACATCGGAGTTCAGTGCATCTCCGATGAGCCTGGCGGCGCGTGGGCGTGGGAGTCCGGAGGTAGACGACGAAGTGACCGGGCCCGCAGGTCAGTCGCTTGGTGAACAGAGGTGGGATATTCTGTTGCACGGGATCAGGCTGTGACAGCGCGGAAAGGACCCTGTGGCCCCGTGTGGTTTAACCGAGAGGGTGACACGTGGCTGCTGGACCCGCTGTCAGAGATTTGAACTTTCCCCGGTTAAATTGAATTCCAGAATTTCCCCAAACTTCAGAACCTCATAACTTTTGCTAGGAAGCTCCAAATTTAGTGATTCAGATTGGGTTGGATTCAGGTTGAAAAACTTATTAAAATAGGCAACCCAATTTGTATGAACATCATTATTTAATTCTGGAAAATTCTTTAAAACTTTTCAGCAAAAGAATTTTAGAGGGAGTTTGGTTCATCCAAAAATACTCATATTTTTCCAGGATATTCTTTATGATGTTAGTGAACACCTGTAAAACTTTCAGTTCTATTGGAGTTGATTTGACTAGGGGAATTCAGATTTCTTGTTGCTGGGTTCAATTGGATACAGAAAACATTTTCAGAGAATTTCCAAAACATGGAAATTCAGTTCTGGGTAATTCTTAGTTACAAAAATCCTAGGAAACTTCATGCCTGCTCCCTGAGCTATGTTTGAAATTGTGGTTCACTTGAATCTGCATTAAAGTGCAAATTTATTCAGAATTAATTCCTTTTTCCCTAAATGCTTAGGGAATTGTTCTGAGTGATCTACTTATTAAAAAATTCTGAATCTTGGTCCAGATTACTTTATTGTGACATGGAATTAACAATAAAAGTTTCAGCTCCATTGGAGCTATGGGTCACCTTTGTTCTGTTTACCCTCCTTAGGTGCTCAAAACATGAGCGGGGAGAACACTTAGCACTTAATCATGTTTATTAACCCAAACCACCAGTGTCATTTTAAATTATTAAATAGAGTTCCAGTTTTTAAACTTGTCATTATAACTTGTAGCAAAATCTTTACAATTAAATACATATGTATATTCATCACGTGTAGCGTCTACGTGGAGAATTTTGAAACAATCGGAGTGGAGATCAAATGAGGAGGAAAGCGAGGGATCAAGCCTCAAGTGGTCTTCACTAACTGAACCTTATATATTAGTCCCCTGCAAAACAAAGGCAAGCCCCGGTTTGCATAAAAAATTTACAAGTTTTTTATTTGTATTCACTTTATAATGTCTAGCATGTTGATTATTGCATTAAGTCTAGATGGTATGACACTCCACATGCATGACCCAGAAAACCCGGGAGTTTAATGTAGAGTAGGTTATCACTTGATTACAACTGCTGATCTCAAATTAACAAAAGTGGATTAAAAGAGGCTTAACTCGAGTAGGCCGTTTCCTACTCATGAACCGGGATTAAGGGGGATCAATCGGAAGAGTTGGGAATTGATTGACGCGGCCTCACGGCCTCGTCGAGCCAGGATCACGTTGAGGGGTGCTGCGTTGCACAACACCAGATGACACACATAAAATGGTACAAATCGGAAGCAAAGTTTTATTACACAAACGAGTTTATGAACATTTTTACAACAAAATATGTTCAGTCTACACTCACGGGCATAGACGACGCATTGAGTTCGCGTTCAGCCCGTGAACGTGTCCCTGGTAGCACACACGCACACTAACACGGCGGCGTGCACGACTCCCACTCGACGGGGTTTCCGTCTTGGGGTTCCGTCTTCTCCTCGGGAGTCCCCTCCTCATAATACCCTGCAAAATCTTCAAACACAAGCAGTGAGCACGATGGCTCAGCAAGTCTGACCCGTCTCCCCTATACATGAAACCTCTACATGAGGGATTACAGGGTACCTGAGGCAAATAAGTTGTAAAGGACTCGCCTAATTATTTGAACCTTACTTTCAAGTTTAACAGCAAGTTGTGGAGAACCTCACACTAAGACACATGAGAGAGCCACAATCAAACAAGAAATGCATTTCTCTCATGTACTTTGCCCAAGGTTGAAAGGAACTTTAATTCGCTCTAAATTACAGCAAGTCATTAACAATCAAGGTATAGCTTTCAATAAGCAACTTTTACATGACTCTAGCATGTTCTTTCTACATCATGGTACAGTGAACAAGTGGTACTCACTGACCGCGAGAGACAGCGTTTATAAGATTTATACCTGCAGGGTTACCCGAATAACCCGTCACATACGCCCGTACTCGACGTTGCCTACAGAAACCATCACGGACGTCGTACACAACCACCTTTCACCCGTCAGCCAAATGTTGAGCCGGTCCTATTGTCTCAAGCAAGAGGTCTCTGCGCGCGCATTTGCAGTGCCGCCAGCCGATTTATACCTCAAGCTCTCAACCTACCCTCTGAACGACCAGCTATGCCTCAACACCCAGCTACCCGAGTTACATTGGTTTCCCGGTTCCCATATATTCGGTAGGTCTTCGGTACTGTTCTAGCTTGTTCAACAGGCCCACACATGGCTCGGTCCTCAATCGACACAAGCGAGCTATGGCACCCAGGCCCCAACATCCTGCTGCCCTTAATCTCCGCTCGGTCTCATTTTTCTTGCCATGAGTTTCATTTGCTACCTTTACCCGAGTAGTGTGCCTCTAGCCTATTCTCGTGAGCAGTTCCAACTACTCGACTTGTACCGAATCCTACACTATCTTAGTATTGCAGTAGCTAATCGAGGTTTACAAATCTAAGCCCAACCCAGGGTTTTCTTGGCTATGCATTTGGGTTTTCAAACAAGACTCTAATGCATAAATTAAGTGAGTGCTCAAAGTAAGTTCTCAAAACAGTAAAATTTATAAAAAGGCTAATGCAAACCGGAGCTTACCTTGCTGCTGTTGGTCATAGGCTAGCTGTTCCTCTGGAGTGATGAAGTCTGAGACTTCGGGCTCCTCCTCAACCTTAGCGACTACATGAGATAAATACATATATGTATCAATTTGAATGCATTTGAATTGAAGTTGAATTTGTGAAGACTATAGGTCTTACTAGACAGGCCCAATGACTCTGAAATTTATAGACACAACCTAAACAGAAACTTGGCCAAGTTTCATTTGCAGCAAAGCTCATTTGAGCTCTCCACAAATAATTGGGTACTTGGCCTTAATTGGAGCTCTTAGGGCGTTCTAGGGATTTTCATGGAGCAATCCATGACTTTATGAAAACTAGATTTTCAAAGGGTTCTAATGGAGTTGGTTTCACTTAATTTGAAGACTCCTAGCTAAAGATATGAGCTAAACAATTTCAGGGAAATTCTGAAAATGTTTCTGAACATTTTCCATTTTCTCTGGAACAGTTTTATTAATCACACCATTAGGTGGACCATATTGGATCAAATGGATTGGAAATTTTTTATGGTAGCTCAAGGATATTATGATGAACATCCTGGCCAAATTTCAAAATTTTCCTCCAAAGGGTTCTCCAGTTAAAATTCTAAACAGTTTAAATTTTGATGAATTAATTCTGGAGAAATAAGGATTTTCATAAAGTGAAACTTACTTTGTTGGAAAGTACTCAGAGAGCTGAATCCAACAAAATTTGTTTCACTCAATTTGGAGTTTCCTAGACAAAGTTATGTGGGTTTGAAGTTGAACTAAATATGAAAATCGGGGAAATATTTAAAACACTGCACGTGGGTCCCATGCACAGTGCCTTCTTCAACCTCCCGCCAGCGCCCGCGCGCACGGCGTGCAAAGGCTGTGGCGCGCTCCGTTCTGCGGCTATGGTGGACCATTTCCGGTGATCTTTCATGCTACACGCTCCTCAGACCAAGCCCTAGCTGCCGGACAAGGTGGTGCAGCATGCCATCGCCGAAACCCCGTCGGCATCGATGGCGGCGATCGGTGGTGCGGCACCGATGATGACCAATGCGTCTCATGCCTATCTTGATGCCCAAAACGGCCATAAAGCACCACTGGAGCTCGAGGAAGCTGTTGGTGCGCTCCAACCGCGCAGAAAACGATCAGAGCTACGAGCTCAATGGTGACCCGAGCCATTTCGGCTGGTGGCGGCAAGTTTGCGTTGCTCAGCCCGTTGGATGAATGTTTCTTCGTGGCTTTTGGTCAGGATGGTCATGAGGGATCCTAGATGCTCTAGCTCGGCCAGCTTTGGGCATGATGAACGAAGCGAGGTGAACTTTGAGTTCTTGTGGGCTTCGGTTAATTCTGGCTATCCTCGGAAAACCTAAAATTCCGGCTAGCCAACGCTAAGAGAGAGCTAGGGAGTGCGGGAGAAGCTACTGGACCTCGATGCTAATCTCAGAGACCAGTTTTCTGCACAGGAGAAGCTGGAGATGCTCGGACGACGGTGTCAAGTCGGAGGCGCTTCGGAGTGAACAGAGCAGTGTAAGGTTGGCTCGGAAAAGCTCGAGGGAAGCTGATCACGAGAAGCTGAGGGTTGGAGCACGTCGAGCAAAGGTCGGCGTTGCCCTTTGTGGCCTCAGCTCACGGTGGGAGGGACAGGTTTGGCCGGTCGACGGTGAGGTGGTGGTTTCGGGGGTGCGGCGGCTCTCTCTTCGGGTTTTCAGCGCGAGGAGGCGTCGGAACAGAGGTGAGACAACGTTGTGGCATCCGGGACTGAAGGATAACGAGCTGGGGACGTCGGTTGGCAGCTGGGATCGCCGATCAGGAGGTGGCAGCGGCGAGCAGCGCCGTGGCGCCCGCGTGAGCGTGTGCAAGACCCGAGCCCAGGGTGTTTCAGATGGTTAACTCGCTTGTGGGGCTCACAAGTGGGACCCACCCCTAGTTTTAACCTCTGAAATTCAATTTTCCTACTGTTATAAACAGTAATGCCCCTAATACCCTTTGCAATTTGAATTATCCACCATATGCACATTTGGACTTGATAGGATTCAAATTGTGAAGTGTTTGAATATATTTTCAGCACATATGCAGTTTGAAATTCAAATTGAATTTGAATTTGCTAAAATTAGCTCATGTCAAGATCAACTCCAAATGGAGTGAAAATTGGTGTGTGATCTAAAAAAAATGTGCTGAGTGTGAATATGAATCACACTTTTGAATTCATGGGGTAAAAGGAGTTTGAATTTGAATTTGAGTTCAAACTAGCCTCTTTCTAGTTATACCCAAAAATACCTCAAAAAGGTTTTTGATTTGTGTAAATTCTGGCATTATCATTCCTAGCAAGGTGTAGAAGTTTTCCATATGCTCAGCCCCTATATGATGCATGTGGGAAATACCACTTTTGCATTTTGTGAGTTCATCCTCTAGTGACCATATTGATTGTGGTTATCTCTTCAAATGTGTTCATGAGTTGTCCTCAAATGAGGTGTGTGTGGTGTAATGAACAATTTGATTGTGTGCAAAAACTTACGCCCTTACATCCCTCCCCCCTTAAAAGAATCTCGTCCCGAGATTATAAGGTGAAAATGAGAGAGAGAGAGAGGATGGTGGGTCCCCAGCAGGTGGATTGCGCAGTAGCGCTCTTGCTGCAGCTAGCGCACCCCTGTGGGATACGCTTAGCGCTGCAGAAGATCTCACGCTGGTTGGAGCCTGCATTGCCGGAGTCGGCGTTGCCGGAGTCGGCTGCTGGCTAGCAGCTTGCGCCGATCAAGTTCAAGTGTCGTTGCTGTACCCATTGGTGTCCGAAGAGACTTTCTTTTGTCCATGTTGAAGCGCTTAAGAAGGTCTCTTGTATACTTTGTTTGATGAACAAAAGTACCCTCCTTGGTTTGCTTGATTTGCAGCCCAAAAAGTATGTGAGTTCTCCCATCATACTCATCTCAAATTCTGAACTCATCATAGCTGAAAACTTGGACACAAGATCATGAGAAGCACAACCAAAGATAATATCATCCACATAAACTTGAACGAATAATGAGTCATTGCCATGTTTTAACCTATCATACCATGCTCTAGGGGCTTGTTTAAGACCATAAAAGGCTTTTGACAGTTTGTAAACATGATTAGGAAAATTTGGATTTTCAAAACCCGGTAGTTGCTTGACATAAACCTCCTCATCTATGTAGCCATTTAGAAAAGCACTTTTAACATCCATTTGATATAACTTGAAACCTTTAGATGCAGCGAATGCTAACAAAATTCTTATGGCTTCTAATCTAGCAACAGTAGAAAAAGGTTCATCAAAATCTAGTCCTTCAACTTGTGTCAAACCTTGAGCAACCAACCTAACCTTATTCCTAACCACAACCCCATCCTCACTTTGTTTATTTTTAAACACCCATTTAGTTTCGATGAGAGTGTGACCTTGAGGTGGAGGTACAAGTTTCCAAACATTATTTCTAATTTTCTAACTCTTCTTGCATGGCAATAATACAAGATTCATTAGTGAGTGCGTGTGATATATCTTTGGGTTCAATATAAGCAAGAAATGCAGAATAAGCATGAGAGTTTGGATCATAAAACCTGGACCGTTTGACTCGTTCGTGCAAGCTTCCATTCATATGTAACACCCCAAAACCTGTTAAGAGGGGAATTTAAAAAATTTTTGGACGAATTGCATGTGGTGCAGAAATTCAAACTCAAATTGGAATTCAAATTAAACTCAAATCAGAAAAGAAAAAGAAAAAGAAAAAACAAACCCCCTGGCCAGTGGGCCAAAACCCACCAGGCGGCCCACCTCACCCCCGCGCCAGCCCGCAGCCGCACGCCCCGTTTTCTTCTCACTGACATGTGGGGCCCGCCATCTTCTTCCTCCTCGCGCGAGCGCTCGGCCGACCGGGACTCTTCTCTCTCCCCCGAATCAAAACCGCCCCGGATACTCGCGTATCCCAGCCGAATTTCGGTTCTGGACGATGCAAACTCGATCACAACCGAACGCCGCCCTTTCCAGGCTATATAAACACCGGCATCGTCCCGATTTTCACCCGGGATCGGCTGTTTTTCCTCCCGGTGAGAACCGAAGATTCTACAGCCAATTTCCGTTGATCCTTGCTCAAATTCCCTGATCTAACGTGCTGATCACGTTCCACCGCCGCCGGGGAGCCCTGCAGGTGAAGGAAACGATGTGTCTTGCGCCCCAACGCCCCCCCCCCCCGACGTGCACCGAAGATCGTCGCCGTTGAAGCTCGCCGCCGACCGACTTCCAGGGCCTCAGAGTGCTGGAAAACCCCTCGGTGAGCATCCCCTACCCCTCCACAGCCGATCCATGCAAAAAGATGTGAGTTCTAACGTGTAGCGGCAAAAGCCGAGACTGCGCCGGCGAGATCGCCACCCCCGCCGCCGCGCGTGCGGGATGGCTCCGGCCAGGGCGACGTGGCCCCTTGAGGGCCGTCTATTTTAAATCACACGGTAGAATTAAAACCCGCGCATACCTGTTCGGCAATCTAATCTGAGCCGTCTATTTTAAATCGGACGGTCCACATCAGCCCCGCGTTATAAAGGCCAGGATTCTTACGCACTACCCCCTGGGGATCTCGGAAAACACGAGCTAGCCCCAGAAACTTCTGATCTAGCCCCTGGAACTTCAGAAATTCGTGTAAATTCATTTAAAAATCAGTTTTAGTCCCTAGACTTAATAAAAATCAGGAAAACCCCTGTGTTATGTGTAGTTAGACCCCTGGAAAATTATGAAATAGCAAATTACACCCTGCAGTAGGGTGGATTTACCTTTTTGATCCTATATGATATTAAATTCAGAAAATTTAATATGTGACTAGGATTTAAATTTAAAAGGTAAGGCAAACACATGTGTAAATTCAAAGTTAAACTCTCCTAGCAATTGGAAAACTTTAGAATGAGTTAAAAATAGATTTTAGGCTGAAATGAAGTCTCCCTAAGTGTTGTTCATATTTATTAGTTCTTGAAACACATTTTTAGGCTAGGAAATAATTCTGAAAACTGATAAAATAAATTTAAATTAGTTCACATCAGAGGAGAAGTTCAAAAATATATTATTTAATATTTTAGATCAGAATCTATTCTGTTTAGATGATATGTCCTACTATTTAATATTAAAACTCACTTTTAGGCATAGAAAGTAAACCTGAAAAATATAGGAAAATAGGTATGCATAATTGGAAAAATGATAATTGAAGTCTCCAAATCCAAAAGCTTCAATTTAGGATTTTGTAGAAGATCTGAAAACCTATTTGGAGTAGGGAATTACCTTTCATGCAAACTTGGTAGCTAAGAAGTGTATTACTTAAATATAAAGAAATTGCTCAAATTGGAAATTCATGTATAGTGTGCAAACAGAAATCTGAATACAAAAGTTAGAAATCATATACATATGTTTAAAAGTGAATGTAGGCCAAAACTCAACACATGTAGAGTAACCACAACACTTAGAAATGTGAATGACTTTCATAGGTATGTATGTATTGTTTGTATGAAGTGAAAGTGTGAACTATGTATTATGGATTGTTGTTTTCTTTTGCTATGTGTATTGGCATGAATAGAACCTGCCCCAGAGCAAGTTCTCCCCTTCCAAGACCAAGACTTTCCATTCTCAGAGCAGCAGGAAGAAGGCAAGTGTCCTTGACCACTTTGATCCTATACTAGGATGTGTAGATAGAATTATATGCATTGTCAATTGAAATATGAAAACCATGCTACGAAGTTTCCCTAGAATTGCATTACCTTGTTTCCTTGTAGCTTGGGTTGGGATTTATTTTATCATGTCATTTATTTATATGCTTATGCTTAGCCATGCTTAGAATGGAATAAGTGGGATATGAGATCATCAATTTATTTACCTTACTCTTGAATGAGATATTGTGAGCTATGTAGAGGTAGGGATCGAGGCAAGTTGGATGATTTGGTTGGTGCTGGGTGCACGAGACAGATACTATGTAAGACTTATTTATATTCGACACCTGGCTTGTAATAAATGATGCTTCACTATTTGTCATCACATGTATGAGAAAATGATCCTGGCATACATGTGATATTCACTTGGTTGTTCTTCGGAAAAACCGGGTGTGACATAAGTGGTATCAGAGCCAAGGTTGCCCGTAGGAACGTGGACCTAGGTAGAAATGGATGTATTTAAGGACCCTATTTTCTTAAAAACTATTTTACAAGGTGTGGGTTGAAAAGTGTTATTTAATGGGCCACTTTATTCATCTTACCCCATCTTTTATTCAAAATAGGATTTTTGTTTAAAAATCTTATCTAACTTAATTCTAAATGCTTTATGTTCCCGTAGTTGCCCTTGCCCTGAGAGAGGAGAACCGTCCGGTCACGTATCTCTCGGATTGGCAGTAGGAGGCTTGTTGCGCCGTCTTCGACGCATGCTCCAAGCCGCCGGCACACGGGCAAGCTAATCATACACTATAGCTCCACTAGGACCATCCGTGAGAAGAGGGAAGAATGGAGTTCAATGGTGAGGATTATCCACAAAAATCAGCTGCTCAAGATCCACCGCTCCCCAGCTTGTCGAGCGACACAGGTCGATGCGGAAAAGGATGTCACCTGGGAGGCAATCACCTGTCAGAGTCACATCTATCGTCGTCACCTGGACAGGACTGAGTACATGTATGTCCTCCAGCGCGAGAGTGATACGACGGAGTACAGGTACCCGCCAGTGCAGCAGGGGACTTCCCATGAGCACATGGACTTGTGCTTGGAGGATGCTGCTATGCTCAGCACTCGACTGCAGGAGTGTCAGCAGGAGCTTCAGGATGTTCGTGACACCCTGAAGGAAACCGAGGCGTTGCTTTGAGCCTGCTTGAGGGCGAGAGAAAGAGGAGATGGGAATGAACTGTGTGTCACCGTGAATGACACATGGACTCCTGACTCCCCAGATCGTTGGGCGATCAGGCGTCGTCGCACTTCTCCACCAGCAGCCTCCCCACCCAAAGCGGAGTCAGAAGGCAGCCGCAATAATGAGGAAGATCCCGAGAAGCCAGCTCAGTGATACGAGTAGTGTAGAGTCCTTCCCTTAGTTTAGCAAGATGTCGAGTAGTCGAGTCGTTACCTTTGTTAATGGTGTGTTAATGCTTGGTGTGGGACGTGAGTTGTGGAAGCCATGGGCGTTTGTCCACAACCTCGTCTTCAGGATGTTTTGCTTTGGTGTGTGAACCCATATGAGTTGAGAGTGCATTTATGTCCATGTAAGACATGAAATCCTCAGAAAATATAAATGAAATAAGTTCTCAAAATCTTAAAGTTTAAACAAGCAAAAACTGGTAAGTTAATACGTAATGCTTTAAATTAACATCTGGTTAATCATGATAGATGGCTGGAAGTGGAAAGGGTCATGGTGCCAACCCCGCTAACAACAACGATGAGGCCGGCAACCCTCATCTTTCTGGAGGCCAAGACAGGGGTGGTCGCCGTGAAGGAGTTGATCCCATCCACCAAATGCTTAAAAATCAGAATCAGCTCATCCAGAGCCTGACTCAAGTGGTGGCCAACTTGCACCAAGCTCCACCTCCACAAGTTGCACCACGCCAACCAAGGTTGAGTGAGTTTCTAGGGACTCAACCTCCAAAGTTTGCAAGTGCTGTTGAACCTCTGGAGGCAGATGACTGGCTAAAGACCATTGAGAGCAAGAGGAGGATCATACAGTGCCAAGGGTATGAGAGGGTGCTGTTTGCCTCTCACCAATTGCATGGACCTGCTGCTGATTGGTGGACCGCTTACGTGGCCACCCATCATGACCCTGAGAACATCACTTGGGAAGAGTTCAAGCGTAGCTTCCGCAACCATTACATACCAAGGGGTGAACTCAAAAACAAGAGGAAGGAGTTCTTGGGATTGCAGCAAGGAAACATGACTGTGAGGGAATACCTCACTAAATTCACTCAACTATCCCGTTATGCCCCACGGGACATAGAGACTGATGAGCAGAAACAGGATTGTTTCGTGGAAGGACTTACCGCAGAAATGCAGTGTGCAATGTCCTCGAACGAGTATGAAAGCTTCCAAAAGATGGTGGACAGAGCATTTGTTGTAGAAAGGAAGCTGAAGGCCTTGGAAAATGAAAATGAGAGGAAGGCCGGGTGGTCACACCAAGCCTCGGGTAGCAACACCCGCCCACGTCTGATGCAGCAAACCGCAGGGCAGACGAGCCGTGCTGCGGTACCCTACTCAGCACCGAGAGGGTACAACCCGAACTTCAGGCCTCCGGCAGCGCCAGCACCACCACAACGTCAGTTTGTACAGCAGCCTCGCCCTACATATCAACCTCGACCAGCAGTACAAGGACCCCAAAACCAACCCCAAGACAACAAAGGCCAGGCACCTAAGGTTGGGGTGCAATGCTTTAACTGTGGTGAAGTGGGGCACTACGCCCATAGGTGCCCAAAGAAGAAGCCCGTGCTGCCGCAACAGCAGAATGTGATGCGAGGACGGGTGAACCACGTGACCATGGAGGAAGCGCAAGAGGCACCTGACGTGGTAGTTGGTAAGTTTCCTGCCAATTTACACATTGCAACCCTGTTGTTTGGTTCTGGTGCTACCCACTCGTTCATTGCTCAAGAGTTTGTTAAGAAGCATGATCTAGCAACAACACAAATGAACCATATGCTAGCAGTAAACTCTCCAGGTGGAGAAATAAGGACAAGACAAGTGTGTCCCAAGGTGAACCTAGACATTAATGGGGTAGTATTTACTGCTAACCTCATAGTGATAGATTCACAAGGGATAGATATTACTTTGGGCATGGATTGGTTGACCAAACATAAGGGAGTCATCCATTGTTCGACCAGAATGGTGGAACTAACTCACCCTAGTGGCACAAGAGTAAAGTTCATAACAATACAAGAGCCTAGGAGGGACATTAAATTAAATCAAGTTGAGGTGAAAGTGGAGGAGATCAGGATTATCAGGGAATACCCAGATGTTTTTCCAGAGGAGTTGCCAGGTATGCCTCCTGATCGTTAAGTGGAATTCGCGATTGAGCTAGTGCCTGGAACAGCTCCGATATACAAGAGACCTTATCGGATGGACTCCAAGCAGCTGGGAGAACTCAAGGATCATTTAAGAGAATTGATGGAGAAGGGGTATATTCGTCCTAGTTCCTCACCATGGGGAGCTCCAGTGATATTTGTGCCCAAGAAGGACGGAACCCAAAGGTTATGCGTGGACTACCGTGTGTTGAATGAGGTAACCATCAAAAACAAGTACCCATTACCTCGCATTGAAGACTTGTTCGATCAGTTGAGGGGAGCTTGTGTGTTCTCAAAAATTGATCTCAGGTCGGGATACCACCAACTTAAGATAAGGCAAACTGATATTCCCGAGACAGCTTTCGTATCTCGGTACGGACTGTATGAATACACCGTCATGCCTTTCGGGCTAACTAATGCCCCGACATACTTCATGTATCTCATGAACAAGGTATTCATGGAATATCTGGACAAATTTGTGGTGGTTTTCATAGATGACATTCTCGTCTTCTCCAAAGATGAAGAAGAACATGAGAAACATCTAAGGTTGGTGTTGCAGAAGCTGAGAGAACACCAACTATATGCCAAGTTGAGCAAGTGTGAGTTTTGGCTGAAGAAAGTTCCCTTCTTAGGACATATAATCTCGGAAGTAGGAATCTCCGTAGATCCCGCCAAGATCGAGGATATACAGCAGTGGAAGACCCCTGAGAATGTCGGGGACGTTCGAAGCTTCTTGGGATTGGCTGGATACTATCGACGGTTTATTGAGGGATTCTCCAAGATCTCGAGACCCCTCACCAAACTGTTGGAGAAGGGAATCACATTCACATGGACGCCTCAGTGCGAGACGAGTTTTCAGGAGCTAAAAAAAAGATTGACAACAGCCCCAGTGCTAGTTATGCCAGATATACAGAAGAACTTTTCGGTGTACTGCGATGCCTCTGGAAACGGGTTGGGATGTGTTCTCATGAAAGAAGGGCATGTCGTGGCTTATGCATCTCGGCAGCTCCGGAAACACGAGAAGAACTATCCAACACATGACCTAGAACTAGCCGCAGTGGTACACGTGTTGAAAATTTGGCGGCACTACTTGATGGGGAAGAGGACAGAAATATATACGGATCATAAGAGGTTAAAGTACATTTTCACATAGCCAGATCTCAACCTCAGACAAAGGAGATGGTTAGAGCTAATCAATGACTTTGATGTGGGCATCAACTATCATCCTGGGAAAGCGAACGTCGTGGCAGATGCTTTAAGTCGGAAAGTGCAGGTCAATAGGTTGAGCTTGAAGGACATGCCTGCAGAATTGAAGGACGATGTTATAAGACTCAATCTATGCCTGTTGAATAGTGGTGAAGCCATCGCCATGGAAGTGGACTCCACACTAGAGCAAGACATACGCGATGGTCAAAAGAATGACCAGAAGATACAAGAAATTGGACAACTCATCAAGGAAAATAAAGCCCCTGGTTTCAGAGAAGATGAACAAGGTACGGCGTGGCACGGGAAAAGGATCTGTGTGCCTGAAGTAAAGGAGATCCGTGAATCGATTTTGAAGGAGGCTTATGATTCCAACTATTCCATTCATCCTGGGAGTACGAAGATGTACCAGGACCTCAAGAGCAGGTATTGGTGGTATGGCATGAAGCGAGATGTCGCGGAACATGTTGCCCTATGTGACACATGTCAGTTGGTGAAAGCGGAACATCAACGACCCGCGGGATTATTGCAACCACTCAAAGTGCCTCAATGGGAATGGGAAGAAATCGGTATGGATTTCATAGTGGGATTGCCTAGGACCTAATCAGGATGCGATTCGATATGGGTCATCATCGACAGGCTAACCAAGGTAGCTCATTTCATCCCCGTAAAGAAGGCTACAGCGGATCCAAATTGGCGGAGTTGTACATGTCAAGGATCGTGTGTTACCATGGAGTGCCAAAGAAGATAGTGTCAGATCGAGGGACACAGTTCACCTCAAGGTTCTGGCAGAAGTTGCATGAAACCATGGGAACCTATCTGAATTTTAGTTCTTCCTATCATCCCCAAACTGACGGGCAGACGGAAAGAACCAATCAGATCCTTGAGGATATGCTGAGAGCGTGTGCACTCAAAAACTATCGGAGTTGGGATAAGAACTTACCGTATGTGGAGTTCTCCTATAACAACAGCTATCAGGCTAGTATGAAGATGTCACCGTTTGAAGCTTTGTACGGGAGGAAGTGTAGAACTCCACTATTTTGGAACCAAACGGGGGAAAGCAAAGTGTTTGGACCCGAAGTACTACAAGAAGCCGAGGCGAAAGTGAGGGAAATTCGCAACAACTTGAGGATAGCACAGACACGACAAAAGAGCTATGTCGATGTACGAAGAAGAGAGCTTGTTTTCAATGTGGGGGACTATGTCTATCTCAAGGTGTCCCCTATCCGAGGACTTTGTCGGTTCAAGGTGAAAGGGAAGTTATCACCTCGATACATCGGACCCTTTCAAGTTCTGGAGAGGAAAGGCGAAGTGGCGTATCAACTAGGATTACCGGCTCGCCTATCGGATGTGCATGACGTATTCCATGTGTCACAGCTCAAGAAATGTCTGAGAACACCTGAAGAGATGTTACCCATGAATGAGGTTGACGTAGCTGAGGATCTGTCTTATGCCGAGCAACCATCCATGATTTTGGAGACAATGGAACGCCTCACAAGAAATAAAAGAATCCGGATGTGCAAGGTGCAGTGGAAGCATCAATCGGAAGAGGAAGCCACATGGGAGCGAGAAGACGAGCTTAAGGCACAGTTTCCGGAATTGTCTTAGAACCACCAATCTCGAGGACGAGATTTCTTTTAAGGTGGGTAGAGCTGTAACACCCAAAAACCTGTTAAGAGGGGAATTTAAAAAAATTTTGGACGAATTGCATGTGGTGCAGAAATTCAAATTCAAATTGGAATTCAAATTAAACTCAAATCAGAAAAGAAAAAGAAAAAGAAAAAACAAACCCCCCGGCCAGTGGGCCGAAACCCACCAGCCGGCCCACCTCACCCCCGCACCAGCCCGCAGCCGCGCGCCCCGTTTTCTTCTCACTGACGTGTGGGGCCCGCCATCTTCTTCCTCCTAGCGCGTGCGCTCGGCCGACCGGGACTCTTCTCTCTCCCCCGAATCAAAACCGCCCCGGATACTCACGTATCCCAGCCGAATTTCGCTTCTGGACGACGCAAACTCGATCACAACCGAACGCCGCCCTCCACCGGCTATATAAACACCGGCATCGTCCCGATTTTCACCCGCGGTCGGCTGTTTTTCCTACCGGTGAGAACCGAAGATTCTACAGCCAATTTCCGACAATCCTTGCTCAAATTCCCTGATCTAACGTGCTGATCACGTTCCACCGCCGCCGGGGAGCCCTGCAGGTGAAGGAAACAATGTATCTTGCGCCCCAACGCCCCCCCCGACGTGCACCTAAGATCGTCGCCGTTGAAGCTCGCCGCCGACAGACTTCCAGGGCCTCCGAGTGCTGGAAAACCCCTCGGTGAGCATCCCCTACCCCTCCGCAGCCGATCCATGCAAAAAGATGTGAGTTCTAACGTGTAGCGGCAAAGGCCGAGGCTGCGCCGGCGAGATCGCCACCCCCGCCGCTGCGCGCGGGCTGGCTCCGGCCAGGGCGACGTGGCCCCTTGAGGGCTGTCTATTTTAAATCGCACGGTAGAATTAAAACCCGCGCGTACCGGTTCGGCAATCTAATCTGAGCCGTCTATTTTAAATCGGACGGTCCACATCAGCCCCGCGTTATAAAGGCCGGGATTCTTACACGCTACCCCCTAGGGATCTCAGAAAACACGAGCTAGCCCCGGAAACTTCTGATCTAGCCCCTGGAACTTCAGAAATTCGTGTAAATTCATTTAAAAATCAGTTTTAGTCCCTGGACTTAATAAAAATTAGGAAAACCCCTGTGTTATGTGTAGTTAGACCCCTGGAAAATTATGAAATAGCAAATTAGACCCTGCAGTAGGGTGGATTTACCTTTTTGTTCCTATATGATATTAAATTCAGAAAATTTAATATGTGACTAGGATTTAAATTTAAAAGGTAAGGCAAGCACATGTGTAAATTCAAAGTTAAACTCTCCTAGCAATTGGAAAACTTTAGAATGAGTTAAAAATAGATTTTAGGCTGAAATGAAGTCTCCCTAAGTGTTGTTCATATTTATTAGTTCTTGAAACACATTTTTAGGCTAGGAAATAATTCTGAAAACTGATAAAATAAATTTAAATTAGTTCACATCAGAGGAGAAGTTCAAAAATATATTATTTAATATTTTAGATCAGAACCTATTCTGTTTAGATGATATGTCCTACTATTTAATATTAAAACTCACTTTTAGGCATAGAAAATAAACCTGAAAAATATAGGAAAATAGGTATGCATAATTAGAAAAATGATAACTGAAGTCTCCAAATCCAAAAGCTTCAATTTAGGATTTTGTAGAAGATCTGAAAACCTATTTGGAGTAGGGAATTACCTTTCATGCAAACTTGGTAGCTAGGAAGTGTATTACTTAAATATAAAGAAATTGCTCAAATTGGAAATTCATGTATAGTGTGCAAACAGAAATCTGAATACAAAAGTTAGAAATCATATACCTATGTTTAAAAGTGAATGTAGGCCAAAACTCAACACATGTAGAGTAACCACAACACTTAGAAATGTGAATGACTTTCATAGGTATGTATGTATTGTTTGTATGAAGTGAAAGTGTGAACTATGTATTATGGATTGTTGTTTTCTTTTGCTATGTGTATTGGCATGAATAGAACCTGCCCCAGAGCAAGTTCTCCCCTTCCAAGACCAAGACTTTCCATTCTCAGAGCAGCAGGAAGAAGACAAGTGTCCTTGACCACTTTGATCCTATACTAGGATGTGTAGATAGAATTATATGCATTGTCAATTGAAATATGAAAACCATGCTACGAAGTTTCCCTAGAATTGCATTACCTTGTTTCCTTGTAGCTTGGGTTGGGATTTATTTTATCATGTCATTTATTTATATGCTTATGCTTAGCCATGCTTAGAATGGAATAAGTGGGATATGAGATCATCAATTTATTTACCTTACTCTTGAATGAGATATTGTGAGCTATGTAGAGGTAGGGATCGAGGCAAGTTGGATGATTTGGTTGGTGCTGGGTGCACGAAACTCGGGTTTGTGTTTAGTACTTGCCTGGATCCTAAGGACCGGTTCATGGAGCATGTAACCTGGCTTTACCGTGCCAACCACATGCTGAGATGGGGCAGCTTGGCCAATTAATTAGGTGTATCCCCGGCGTAGTATGGGTGTGTTGGATGGTGCGGGGAATAGGTGTCAGCTGGACTACCATATGAACTGCAAGGCTCAAGAGGGGGCCACTGCAGCGGGGTTGGAGCCTCTTGTATGCTGTTAGGGGTGAAACCTCAATGGGCCCACGCTCATCGGGAATCCCTTTGTAAAGGCTTCGTAGTGATCTCCTGGCTACACACCTGGGAAGTGTGAATGTGGTTCGTGGCGACTGGCATAATGGAGGTTCTTTTAGTCCACCCGGCAACGGGGGATGAAATCACTACATGTGGGTACAGTGGTGCAAACTCTGCAGAGTCAAAACTGTCATGACAGCCGTGCTCACGGTCAAGAGCGGCTTGGACTTATTCATGATTAGAGGATGATGACCTTGGAGGATGTGGATGTTAAGCGGGGAGCTTAATATTGGAAAATGATGTTATGGTTATCTGATTATGATAATGGGATGGGAGATTGGTACCATTTCACCTGTGTAGTAATGTAGGTGCTTAATAAGCTAAGGTGGTAGGCAATAATTGCGTAGTGCTTCAACCATGAGTTAAACCTCTCCTTGTTCTAGCCATGCATGACATAACTTTCCCACACTTGCTGAGTACCATCGGTACTCAACCTTGCATATTTGTTGGTTTATATTGCTGCTCAGGTCAAGAGAATGATGTGGTGTTTAATGATCAAGACTTTGGACCCGAAGAAGGTTTCTAGGTTCATGGAGTCCCCCGGGCAACGCCTGTGACGGAGCCCACAAGAATAATATTCCGCTGCTATTTTATTTACATGTTATGAACTTATTATTGTCCATCGAGACATATGCTATGTAAGACTTATTTATACTCGACACCTGGCTTGTAATAAATGATGCTTCACTATTTGTCATCACATGTATGAGAAAATGATCCTGGCACACATGTGATATTCACTCGGTTGTTCTTCAGAGAAACCGGGTGTGACATCATATGTTGTGGAGGATTACTTTTAAGGACCCGGAGGGGAGTAGACAATTCACAAGCTCCTTCTTCTTCATGTTCATCACAAATTGAAGAACTTGTGCCTTGAGGACGATATGGACCAGCAATGGTGGTCGTCGTGCTAGTTGTGAATCAAAATCAGGAGTTGGAACAATGTCATTAGCTCCTGAATTTTCGGGCAGCAGCATCAATTCTTCATCTTCTTCGATGAAAATACTCTCCCCCTGCAGATATGGGTCCGGTCCTGCAATATTAGAGCTAGTACCTGGGCTAGCTTCATCAAAAGAAATGTCACAAGTCTCCACAATTTTGTTAGTGTCATGTAAAAGCACACGGTAGCCTCTAGTATGAGATGGGTAACCAAGAAACATGCCATCAATGGATCTAGGTTAAAATTTATCAAGAATACCATGTTCCTTAACAAAGCATTTGCAACCAAAGCCCCGAAAGTGTGTGACACTAGGCCTATGTCCAAACCGAAGTTCATATGGTGTTTTACCTAGCTTAGCACGCAAGAAAACATAATTTGAGACATAACAAGAAGATGCAATTGCATCAACCCAAAATTTTCTAGGAGTTTGATATTCATCAAGCATAGTCCTAGACATCTCAACTAAGGTTCTGTTCTTTCTTTCTACAACACCATTTTGTTGAGGTGCATATGGTGAAGAAAATTGATTGATTTTAAAATTCGGTTCCGTTATCACTTCTAAATGCTTTTAAAGATCCTGGGTGATCTATTGATAATCTAAGAAATAAGGTTCTAAAGTGACTAAAAGTTTCATTCTTAGATGCCATAAAATAAACCCAAGAGTATCTAGAATAGTTATCAACAATCACAAGAACATACCATTTAGCTCCGAAGGATTGAACACATGAAGGTCCTACGGTGTCAAGGTGCAAAAGTTGACCCGGTTCAGTTTTTACGGTCATTGTGAGAGGAGCATGTGAACCTGCAACCATCTTAGCATGTCTACAAAAAGAGCACACAATTTCTTTGTCCCCTTTAAGCTTAGGCAGCCCATGTATGCGATCAAGAGCACTAAAACGTATGAGATGATCAAAGCCTACGTGACCAAGTCTACGATGCCAAAAATATAAGTCTTTTGAATCATTAGCAACTAGACATCTATGCTTAGATGATGACATATCAAAATCAGCTTTAAAAATTCTTCCAAACGAGACAGATTAAAAATGAGCTCACTATTTGAATCTACGACCTTACAACAATTTTTAGTGAAAATTATTTCCAGATTTTCATCTAGCAATTGTGAAACAGAAAGCAAGTTGTATTTCAAATTTTTAACAAGTGCCACATCTTTTAAAGTGTAGTGATTAGTTACTCTAACCGAACCCTTAGCAATTATAGGAGTTGAATAATTATCGGCAAAAGTAACATTTTCTACATGTGACACAAAAGAGAGGGAGGAGAACCATTCATTGTTACCGGTCATGTGGTGTGAGCATCCTGAATCCATAATCCAAATGTTCCCCTTCCTCAAGCGCGTAACCTACATAGAAGTACAATACGACGATGACTCAATACTGGGGTTAGTCAAAAGGCATTTAGGAATCCAGTACTGAGTCACACGACGTCCAGCAGAAGTAACACGCAAAGGCTGAGATAAAACAGCAGGTTTATGAGCCAAAGTTTGAGGATTTTTGTACCCAACTACAGACCTACGAGGTGTTACATGAGTAGCACTAAAAACAGTAGGTCCGGATGCAAACTTTGCATGTTTTGACTCATTACAGGAGGTTGCATATTCCTAACATTCGGTTCAGCACACACAACAGGTTTTGCACAGTTGTTATGTGATCTAGCAATCATTTTTTCCTTTTTTCTGTTGCTTAGTTAGTCTATAAAAAGAATCGATGACATGACCATCTCTACCACAGTAGGTACAATGAAATTTAACTTTATATTCATGTCTAGATGAGCAAACAACATGTTTATTTCAGACCGAATGAGACAACACTCCTGCAGATTTAAAAACCACTTCTTTTTATTTAGGAACTATTTTAATCAAACAAGTTCCTAATGAATTTACAATTTTAGGTGGATGTGCTTTAGCATGAGCATGGTAATCAAAACCTAAACCAGTTTTATCATTTCAAGATTTAGAAGAATTCAACAGCAAGTTCAGATTCTTATTCCCATTATAAAACCGCTCTAGTGTCCTATTAATGTCATCAATTTTCTTAGACAAGTCTAGGCAGTTTTGACATGAAGTTTTTCCTTTTAGTTTGCAATTGGAACAATACATAACTTCATGAGAACGTAAAGCATTGTTCAATATAGAAATTTCATTCATAACATCTGTAGTTTCTTATTAAGATCATCACAAGTAGAACAATACAAATTAATTGTAGAACAACAAGCATCTTTCAAGTTTTTATCATTAAGTGCAGCAAGCTCTCTGTTCTTTTCAATCTCTAACTCAAGTTTATCAAGTGTGGAGGTATGTGCACTTCTTAGAGAGAACAATTGTTCATATATTAAATCACATGAGGAACAAGAATCATCACTAGGAATTAAAGATTTCAAATGATTAATTTCAGATTCTAGTGACTCAATTTTAACAGCATTGTCCCTAAGCTTTTTGTCCTTTTTCTTAACTATAACAGTAGCACGAGAAATAGCATCACACACTAATTCGCAAGTAGGACATACCTCTTCATTGTCGCTGTTGTGTTCTGCCTCCTCCATACTTGAACATGAATTGCCCGTCATGAAGCATAAGTTTGTCAAATCATCTTCATCTTCCTCACTTCCGATGTCCACATCGCTCGAGCCAAGTTCATGAAGTGCGGAGATAAAACTATTTACCAATAGGCGTCCTATAAAACCCTTCTTCTTTTTCTTATAGTTTGTAGAGGAGTGCTTCGTCCTAGTTTGCTTTTTATCATGGGAAGTAGGACCTGAAAGGTTAGGGCAATCCGTACGAAAATATCCTATCTTACCACATTCGAAGCATCGTTGTGGTCCGACACTTCCTCTCCTTCTAGTTCTCACATTTTGCAATGCTTTTGAGAACCGAGTAGAGATGAGTGCAAGTTCTTCCTCTGGAAACTCTTCAATCTGTTACAGGGTTAGAGAGGACAACAAAGAAAGTGTAACACAAGATGAAGATTGACTAGGGCTAGGCATGTCACGTTGTGAAACAAATGCAAGAACTTGTTGGGGTTCTTACGTGATATTATGTCAATTTCATGAGTTTTTAACTTAGAATATAGCACATCTAATGTAAGTGTACTCATGACAGTAGATTCACGAATAGATGTAATTTTCATCTCCCAAATTGACATGTCTAATGCACTTAGTAATTGCCTAGCATTTTCAGCATCTGAAAAATTAACGTTGACACGACGCAAGTTGCTGAAAATTTTATTCAAGCGAGCAAAGAGCTCATTGATTGACTCACCGGGTTGCATCTCGAAGCGCATGTATTCTTTATTGAACATATCTTGTCTTACCTCCTTGATCGTGTTGGATCCTTCATGGTAGTCACAAAGTATTTTCCACACATCGCATGCAGATCAGAGGTGTGCAACACGGTCAAAGTCACTTTGAGTTAATCCTTGTATTATCAAGTTCCGTGCTTTGTTGTTGTTGTTGAAATCTCTCATGTTCGTAGCCGTGACTTGATCGTTTGACGGCACATATAAGGCTTTTACACCTTTTTCCATATTGTGAAGCCTTGCGCCTTGATGAAAGCCTCCATACGTGCCTTCCAAACCTGAAAATCAATGCTACTGAACACACAAGGTTTTGTGGAGTATTTCTCTATGATAATTAGTCAAAACATGTGCAAATCACAAAGATTAGAGCACCATGGTTCTGATATCAATTGTAGGATTGAAGAGCACGTGAAAAGCTACCAGAGGGATGGTGAATTGTAGATTTAAACTTTTTAGCGGAAGAAACAAAAACCCCCTCGGCAGAAAATAGATCTGTTAAAGAAACTGTGTATGCGACTGATCTAAATGTATTTAACCGTGAAAAAAGTGGTATATATTATAGAGAATCAAGTCACGGAGACACAACAATAAGAATCACGGAAATCCGTCAAGAAAAACTCAAGTTATGATCGAAATATCAAAGCACTGTCGTTCTGTCTAGAAACTCGACGAGAAAAACATGACAAAAACAAGTCGGACGAACAAGGCATAAAAGCTCCTATAAATTACAAATTTTATTGATCAAAACATAAGAGGAACAGCCCAAGGTCATCTTACCACGAGCTCTGGCCTCCCTTGCTTATATAACCAGCCCGGAGGCCAACCAATTCAAACTAGGACTCTAATCATACTCAGTTTCTGAATCGAAACTTTTCATAACTGCTCAAGACTCTTCTATACATAGATAGAAGCAATATTAAGACTTCCAAACACCTTAGGAATGTATCCCACATTCCTAAAACAACTCAACTTTGTGTCCCACACGAAATCCTATCATAACCAACTCAAATCTTTCCATATTTGAGCCATAACCGACTCAGCCGCAGCCTGAGTCCATAATCCAGCCGGTTGGACCTTTCCTACAAATTCTTTACGTCCACATCTCTTCATCACGCCTTGGAACCATGTTACCAAGTCCATGCACTCCTTGCACACTTGCAAACACCTTCCAACGATGTCCACAATACCTTCATATGCATTGTTCTTGATCCAAACATGCTGCACGACCTCCCGATCAACTCAACCACAATTCCTCCTAAACATGGTTGTTGAACCTCATGTTCTCCCTAAGACTAGTTCAATGGATCCCGTCACCAGAAATATCTTGAACTCAAGCAACACCTGCATATGAATAAACAACCAATACTTTCGAGCACAAGTCCGTGACGTGACTCACGTTGGTTCCGAAAACCACAACACCTTACGTGAACACCTCACATAAGCATGTTGCAAACCATAGCAAAATGTTAACCACCGTAAACAGCCATAACACTTTAAAACTTAGTAAAAGAATACTAAGCAAACTTTCCATAGATGTAAAGCAAGTTCGAAACATTCGCATGGTAAAAACAGAACCATTCGATTTAGCTCTGGACCTTGCCAAAGCTAACCGAACCTTGAGCCAGAGCTTACCAAAGCTAGCAGAACCTTGCACCGGAACTTACCAAAGCTAGTCGGACCTACCGCCTGAGCTAACCAAACACATGTCGGACCTAGACATAGAAAGTCGGACCTTATGTCAGATCTTGTCAGAGCTCGGACCTAGAGTCAGACCTTGACGAAAAGAGTGTTTTGGCAGAATTCAAAACTTTTATCATCATAGCCAATGTATTCAGCACACATAGGTCTCACACCCTCACTGATTCTATTCATAATCCGTTCGGATGAAACCAAGCCCTGAACTCGCGAGTAGACTCCAACTACTCGACTTCTACCGGTCCTTCCAAAGAAACATTTAGTGAAGCCTAATTCCACTCGACGAGGTGCTAATATACCTTTTCTCTCTTGAGTAAATTTGGTCATGCAATTGGGTTTTCAATATCATCTAGACCTAATGCAATCAATATTTCATATCTATGATCTCTAAAAATGAAAAGACTTTATAAAATTGCTTGAATGCAAATCGGGGCTTGCCTGTTTTGCAGGTGACTAGATTATACAATCAGTTAGTGCTGCTGATAACTTGAGGCTTGATTACTTGATCACCTTGTTCTTGGAATCCCCCTTCACTTCCTTCACAAGTCCTCACGTTGATGACTATACAATATGAACATGCATATGTATTTAATTGTATAGTTTTTGCTAACAAGCCTAATATAAGTTTAAAACCAGAACAAAGTTTAAGAATTTAAAATGACACTGGTGCTAGTGGTGGGAGTTGGGTTTAGCAAAATGATCAAGTACTAAGTGCTTTAGATAATTGGAGTATTTTTCCTCTAAGTAAAGTGTATTAGAAAGTACTGATCCATAGCTCAACTTTAGCTGAAATTTTTCATGTGAGTTCCTTGTCACAAGAAAGGCTTCTGGACCAAAAATTAGCACTTTTCACTAAATAGTTTATTCAGAACAATTCCCTAAGAAATTAAGAAAAAGAAATAAATTGTGAAGTAACTCATATGTTTATGTCAAACTTAGTGAACTAAAATTTCAATTATAGTTCAGAGAGCATGCATGATATTTCCTAGGATTTCTGGAGCTAAGGGTTGCCCAGAATTGATTTTACAACTTTGGGACTTTTTCAGAAAAGTTTCTGTATTCATTTGAACATAACAATTTTAAATCTGAACTCTCCTGCACAGATCAATTCAAAATGAGCTGAAACCTTTATAGGAGTTCAATAATATCATATGGATTATTATGGAAAATTTGAGGATTTTTGGATGAACCAAACTCCCTCTAAAATTCTTCTAATGAAAAGCTTCAAAGGATTTAGAAGAATTAATTATTGACTTTCATACCAATTGGGCTGCACGTTTGGATAGAGTTTTTCAATATGAACCTAACCCATTTTGAATCACTAAATTTTGAGTTTCCTAGCAAAAGATATGGCCTTCTAAAGTTTGATGGAAATCTGCAATTCAAATAAATTCGGGGAAATTTCAAAACTCTGACCGCGGGGCCCGGTGATACGTGTCGCCTTCTCAGACAAGCCACATGGAGCTACTGAGTCTTTACCGCGTGGACACAAATCGATCTGATGCCGCAGAGGATCTGGCTTCCTTTAAACGAGTGACTGACACGTGGGCCTGACTTCTCCTTCGTCTACCTCCGGCTCCCCCGTGTCCCCGGCGCCCGACCTTGCCGGAGCTCCCTGGAGCTTGGCCGCCCGCCACCTTCCCGCATTCCCACTCACCGCCAGCCCCAAAAAAAACATGTGCTGAACACGTTGGAAGGTTTCCCCGGGCCGGCGATGGCTCTACCCAAGCTCGCACCGAGCGGCGGCTAACACCAATGTTCGGCGACGTCGCCCTCAACTTGTAGCCCGCCAAACGCCCTGGATCGGCGCTACAGCACTGGTGAAGTCCGTAGGAGCTTGATGTGAACACGAAAATTATCGGGGATTGCTCTAAATACGTCCTCACCGTGCGCCTGAAGCTCCCCGCTACGGTCACCGTCGGAAAACCGCTAAATAGGCCGTCTACAGAGGTTTCTACGCTAGGGTTGCAAGAGGAAAGGTTTTCTACCTAGTTTAGCTCTTGTGTGCTCAATTTGGTGTACTACAAATATATAACGATTGGGAATTTTGAAGTTTCTTACCCGCGGTTCGTTTTGTGCCGGCCGAAGGAAAATCCCGAAATTCGCCGGTGACGATCCACGGTTGGGTTTGAGCTTCGGAGGTGAGCAGCGTGAAGTCCTAGCGCTCCCAGGGATGCTCTTGCTCGGGCGTGAGAAGCTCCCAGTCGGGCTGTCCACGTGAGCCTCCTCCTTCGGTTGAGTTCGGCCGCCACGAGACAACGGCGTTCTCGGCGTGGGAAAGCCGGAACTTTCTCGGTGACGCGTCGAGGACGTAAAGGGAAGGTCTCCAGTGCCGTTTTGCCCCTTAGGGACTTCTGTTCGCGGGATCTCGTGGGTGCCCGATCGATCGAAGAAGTGGCCGGGTGTGAAGGCTCTGTCTTGCGCGAGGGAGAGAAGGGCTTCGGTTGTTCTGTTTGTGAGCAAAAAGAAACACGGCTTGAGCTGTTAACAGCGCTGAATAGGCTGCCAGCACGAGAGAACAGCAGAGAGGAGGTGGTTCTCAATGCACTCGGTGTCACCTGGCGATGGCTCGGTCTGCCTCGGTGGTCTGCGAGTGGAAAACAGAGACTGAAACTCTCTGATCTTCTTTTGTTCACTGTGGCTGACCAGTGGGTCCCACAAGTCAGCCCCTTCTTATCCCTCTAAAATCTCTCCAAATTTGACCAATGACCAAATTCAAGTGTTTGGAGCTACAATCTGAAATTTATTGCGATAATTAAGCAAGTTTCATCCAAATTCAAATTTGAATTTGAATTCCTATGCAATTTAGAGTCGTCTTTTAAATGGATAGCAAAATATCTCCAAAATTCATCAAACATTGTGTAACCACCAATTTGGACCTAAGGAGTGCAAATATGAAACCTGATTTTCAATTTAGCTGCTGCAAATGAGAGTTTGAACACAACAGTTTGCATTACTATTGGGTTGCCCTCATTTGAAATTTGAGTTGAACAAATTTAGTTCCAAAAGCTGAATTTAAACTTTCTCACGCACATGAGAACTTCCCACCTTGGTTCAAATCCACTTTGGTTCCAAGCATTCAAATAAATATTTCAACTTACGTAGATAGACACTCATGTGCATATCATATGTGGAAAGTTTTAACAAGTCCCAATTTCCATACACATGAAACCAAATGACATTCAAACTTTGTTCATTTGTATTCACAATTTTGGGACCTTTACGTTCCTCCCCCTTAAAAGAATCTCATCCTGAGATTACAAAAGAAGAGCGAGACGGGAGGGTAATTTACAAAGTATAAGACAAAAGTTCTAGATAGTGCTTGTGGATGTAATCTTCACTTTCCCACGTCGCCTCTTCCGCAGAATGATTACTCCACAGGACTTTGTAAAATTTCAATGTTCAGTTTCGGTTGATCCGGGTATTCTCATCCATAATCTGAATTGGTTGCTCGGTGTGTGTTAGAGAGCTCATGCCGATCACAACCGAGAATTGGAGAAAATTCCCCGAGGCGGACAAGAATGAGTTGTGGGAGAAGTTAAAGAAACAATTCAAGTTCCCAAAAGGCACGGAAGAAGTTGTAAAGAAAGCAACATTGGTCTCTAGAGGCAAGAAGTTTCGTGGCTGGAAGAGTGAAATGAATGCTTATGTTAAGGACAATAAGGTCCCTAGCATGAAGAAGATGGGAAAAATCACACAAGTTCAGTGGAAAGAATTTGTTCGTCAAAAGACCACACTAAAGGCTAAAGCCCTAAGTGAATCTAGGTCAGAGATTGCCAAAAATAACAAATACCATCATCGCTTGGGGTGTGCCGGATATGCCACAAAGTTGAGAAATGGAATAGAATATTAGAGGAAACTGTCAGTAAGGGCAATCCTGACCCGCTACAAAGCTGCGATGAGAGAACTAAGTGGTGGATCTTAGCTTGGTCAGGTTTGACCAGCGAGGGCAAACATGAAAAGCCCGACTCTGTGAACCAAGTAGAGCAAAACACGAAAGAAGTAATTAAAAGCAACAGAAGGGTCTCTTCAAGCCGAAGAGGGAGAATGACCAACTTACCGCTATCCTAGGAAACCTTGAACACAGTGGACGGGTTCGAGCAATCTCTTCTCATATGTCATGGAGAGATGGTTTCTCGAATGATAAAGAGTTATATAGATGACGTGACAAGTTCCAGAAGACAATTGAACATTCGATTGATCAAAAGGTCAAGGCATCTGTTTAAGAAATAATAGATTAAATTATAAAAATCAGGATAATTAACGCCACAGAATAGAGCGATGGTTCTCGTGGCAATGGAGCATTTGATATCTCTAACTTCCTACCCTAGCAGCGTAGGTTCTGTGCCAGGCTCAGGGTCAACCCATAAGTTCCCCATCGATGATATTGTTAAGGACACATCTTGTCGTCTTCGTGTCCTGATCGGCAGAGCATGGAACAAAACAAAACAGGTTGCCGGTGCTATGGCAAAGACGAACCTTGTTTTCAACGACAATCCACTTCCGTTGTATTATGCTGTGGTGCAAGTTCCTCAGATCATTGATAAAGATTATGAAGATTATGAAATAGACCACATCACACCTGAGAGGATCACGACTCTAGGGCAGGCCATCAACCAGTTAATCATTTGGCACCGACGCAATATCATGTTGTTGGACGATGAGCTGAGGTCTAGCCCTGTCGCATCTCGAAAGACTGCAGCCCCGTCTTCTTCATCGAAAGTCCAGGAAGATCCACTCCCACTATGTCCCATCAATGATGATAGTAACCTTCCTTGTAAAGATAACCAAGAACAACCAGTTGAACAATAGCTTGAAGCAGTACAAGAGCAAGCTTCTGTTAGTAAAGAGCAATCAGTTGAATGACAGGTTCAACAACAGGCCAATGTCCAACTTCCGACAACTACTCCTCGGTTAGCGCCTGTGAAAGTTAGCTCATATGCAAATAAGGAACCTTCTACAGAAGTGTCGGAATATTTGGAAAAAAATGAAGAAAAATATTACAAAATCTAATGCATCTCGTGCTTCACATGAGCCAGCATTAGAAAATATTGAGGAGTGGGAAGAAGACGGCGTGAAATATACTCGGGAGACAGCTTTAGTTAAACCAGAAGTTCCGGTATACAAGATTAACGATGTTCCTTTTGAATATGATAATGGGAAACCGTTCATGACATCGGCATAGTTTAGCAAACAACCTTTCTTGCTCTGAAGAATGCACGAGTGTTACATCACTACCAGCAGAAAATATGACATTTGTTACGTCACATTTCATGTGCCAAAAGAAGCATTCTAGAGCGTTGGAGAAGATAAACGTGCCCTTCTTTTTGAAGATCTACGGAGCCTTTTCTATCGAGGCATGCTTGAAATCAACTTGCTACTCGTCTGGTACTTGTAAGTGCCTCTAATATTTCGTATTGGCTTTTCTTACTACACGCATACACGTGTCATTAGATTAAAACAATTCTGTACTTATTCAATAGGATGCAATACATCGATAACGAAAAGACGAAGTCCAAGACAGGTATCCTTGACCCCTAAAGTGATTGAAAAGTCGAATTTTGACTTTTAGGTGCAACGGGAATCAGAACAGTACAAGCGCATGACAAAAAAACAATTTGAAAAATCAATCGCAAGCTGAAAGAGGGATAAAAACATAAAGGTTGCAGCCTAAATAGGACATGTCATGTTTAACTTTGTCAGAGATGGCAAGGACCTCGTAAAGGCTCCATACCACTTCGAGTAAGTTCGACACATGGCATGGAAATAGCAATTATTGCTAATTTTTAACTTAACACGTGTCTTTGTACGTGTGCAGTAAACACTACATAATGATTTTCATCAAGCCAACGCAGGGTTTGGCAACGGTCTTGGACTCAGCCGATTATTCACAAGATACTTACAGAGGTTTCCTTGACATTTTGAGAAGGTACGATTATTCGATACTTATAATATACATGCATATATATAGGTTGGCAACTCTTATATGTCATTCCTTGTATGACAGCGCTTGCGGTTTTACGTGAAAAAACATGGCGGTCAGAGACCTGCTAATAAGGTTGCATTGCATATATCAACATATTATCGTTGTCCCAAGCAGCCTCATGAGAGCGTCTTATGCGGGTATTATGTATGTGAGCATCTTCGGACCGCCTACGAATATAGAGTGAATCGTGAGGATGTAAGTTATCCTTAATTTCAATATTGTATTTTCCTTACTTTTGAGTTTCATTTTCGTTGTACCTAGTGTATTTTAATACTATTATGTTATCGTTGTCACCAACACATTCTAAACCTTGTTATGTGTTTCATTGCAGCACACGAAGAATGTGGACGAATAATGTCCGGTTTCTAGAGATATGCCTGGTGGAGGAGCCGAGAAGATTGTGGGTGAACTGTGTCACTTCATGTGTCACAAAACTTTCTACCGAAATGGGCAGTTCTTCGATGACGCAGGAATAGCTGACGTGCCAGAACTTTGCCAGTATAATTATTGGTTTTTTGGGAATTGAGATGTATTGTACTTACATATATGCATATGAGATGACTTTTTGGTGAATTGAGATGCTTGTCAGAATATATTATTTCTACCGTGTGTGAATGTGCATATGAAATTGACCTGGAAATTAAAAATAACAACATGTGGTACCTAACAAACCGCCTGTGATTAACATTCTTCACAGGCGGCTAGTCGTAGGTAAAGAACCGTCTGTGATAATGAAGTTACACAGGCGGATAATGTTACGTTACAAAACGCCTGTGATAAACATTCTTCACAGGTGGCTAGTCGTAGGTAAATAACCTCCTGCGATAATAGAGTTACACAGGCGGATAATCTTACGTTACAAACCACCACCGCCTGTGATAGACGTTCTTCACAGGCGGCTAGTAATAGGTATTGAACCACCTGCCATAATGGAGTTATCACAGGCAGATACTCTTACGTTACAAACTGCCTGTGATAGAGTTTTCACAGGCGGCTAGTCATAGGTATAGAACCGCCTGTGATAACATTTTTAACAGGCGGTTTAAGTTTCCGCCTGTGAAAATTCCTGATTATCACATGCGCTTTATTTCAGTCTGAGATTAAGCTTGTTGTAGTAGTGTAAGTTTGGTCTGACCATTATAGAAGTACACGTGAAAATTTTGTTCCAACCACGGCCAGGTGAGGACAGAAATAAGAGCTAACGAGGTAAATCAGCTCAAGGCCGTGCCGGTTAGGGACAAGGGAAACAATCTGATCCCGTGTACATTTGTTATTCTTATGTCACTGTATTGGATCAGGAATCGGCAAACGTGTTCTTGTGTAGTTTTTGAATCCTCCCCACTACACTTAGAGAAATCTGGCACCCTAAAACCCCTGGGACATTATCATAGTGGTCGGGGTAAGGTTTTTGGTAGTTTTTAATGTTTGCTCTGGTCGTTACCATGAACTCCCTAAGTGTTCTGACCACTTGGTCTCTAAGCTCATCACGTGGAGCATTGTTTGGTGCAATGTGAGGTTCTGGCAATTTGCAGGGTGGGACTTGTGGCGGTGGTGTAGGAAAACATGCTTCAGGCACTGGCCCGAGCAGTACACCACTACCTGTGGGTGGCATGGAAAGTCCATACACGACGGTTTGGTAATAAAGTTGCTGCACTTTCACGATTGACTGCCTAGCTTGGACGTAAGATGGCGGCATGCAAGGTGACGAGGTACTTGCTACGTTTGCTTCTGCACTACTCATGTTGATGTCTATGCATTTGCCCCCGACCTCATCTTGCACTTGCTGGATGGTAGATCGGATCTGCCGATGAAGGTTTTGATCTATGGTGTGTTCTACATCGGTCTTAAACGTGTCGAAAGAGTCTTTGAGCCTATCTGCTACCGAAGATGCCATCTGCTCTAAGTCCGCATTGTACTTGGTAGCTACCGATACATCTACAAGTTGAACTAGTTCTTTCGAGGGATATCGTTGCGTTTACCTTGCTTGATGTTGCCTTGCACGTGTCGGCCTTCTGGATGATGCCTCCTCGTGTCTTCTGGAAACACACCAACTTGGATTGCAGATGTGCCATCCTTTCTTCATGGATCTCTCATTCCAACTCCTCTAGGATGCGTTCGCGGTCCTTGTGACACCCGGTTCCGATAATGGAACCAAGTGAAGCGTATGTTTGCCCAGGATGTTCATCATGCATACACAATGTGAAATCCCAAGATTCTAGCAAGTTGAGCTGCAAATCACACCGAGAAAATGAGAGGGACTTTAAACTTTTAAATACAAAGGTGTGAGCTCCAAATGCTAAAGTGAACTTGCAAAAATTTCCAAACCGGGAGATCTAGCTCCACAACTCGGTTCACCATACATCCAATAATAGCCTTGCAAATGTTCAGTCCAAATGGAAAAGGATTTCTTAATTGTTGGAATTAAAACGGGAGAAAATTCGAATTTGAATTTAAATCTCAGTTTCAAATTCCAACTTCACTGAAATTCAAATTTGAGTGCACCATTGTGTTCCTCATATTTCTTTTGGCTTATCCTCCAAGTTTGATTAAATTTGGAGTTTGTTTGCTATTTTAAATCGAATTGAGGGATAAGAGGAGGAATTATGGCTGTGTGGGCCCCACTGGACAGAGACTCAATTGAAATTCCCATGACATGCTCTGTTTTCCTTCACCGAGAGCCGACACCTCCTGCTCGCCGGCGCCAACCGCCTTCCCACCGTGCCACCTCCTGCTCGGTGGCTCAGAACGCCATGTGAAGTGTTCAGCACGTTGCTTCCCACGTGAACCTCCCTCGTTTCCCCTCCACAGCCTCGCTCACACCAAAGCAAACAGCTGCCTTGCTCTGTTCTTCTTCCGAGCACACAGCCACCACCGTAGCTCGTTTGCTCGAGCTCTCCACAGCAAAGAGCAGCGCCAACGTGTGCTCTAGCCGGCTAGCCCTTTTCCTCCCCTGTCCCGAGCTTGTTTGCACCGGAAAACGGCAGGTTGCCGCTGCTCCCGTGTTGGACACTGCAGAAAACGAGCTCAGCTCCCGTGGGCAGCCGGAACCGAGGAAGATCAAGCCCAAGAAAACCAACTCTTCGGTGCACCCATGAGCCTAGTTTATCACCTCCAAAACTCAGCCCTAGCCATTGACCACAGAGGGAGAATTTCAAGATTTTCTCCCGGACGGCACAAACTGACCCCGAGGTAAGGAATTGCAAAATTCATACTTAATTCGTGTTGGTTGTGTTCCAAACTCCGCACACAAGTTCTTAACTACCTAGCACACCTCCTCCAACGATTTTAGACCGAGAAATTGAGTGTAGAGCAACGAATCCGAGTTCTTTTCAAGGGTGTATCGCCGGACCACATCGGGTGCACGGTGCCGATGGGTTTGGAGAGCTCCCCGGCTCATTTAAACCCCATGTCGACCTTCTACACGATCCCCTGGTTCTCTAGAGCCAAGAACCCGATCATTTGGTGAAGAAACGAGCCGCCACAACCTCACCGGAACCCTAGTTCTTTCTGTCATAGGTGCGCATTGTTTTCCGGTGAGCTCTGGCCGCCGGCGACCTCTCCAACATGTGCAGCATGGTAGAAAATGGAAGGGCGGCCATCATGGGGCTGGGAGACGGCCAGGAAGGGCCTTCCAGCGACCCTCGCCGGAGGGAGCCGCCACTGACCCTGTCTGGCACGAGGTTGAAGATGAAAACTGGCGAGTGGGACCCACTGTCGGGTTTAAACATTTCCAGATTTTCCCTAAGTCGGTTTATACTTTGGAGAGCCATAACTTTGTGAAGGAATGTCCACAAATTGTCAAATAAATTTTTTTGGATTCCTCTCAAAGAGTACTATCCAGGGGTGCAGCCCAATATTTATGAAAATCCCTGGATTTGGCTCATTAATTCATTTATGGAAAATCTTGTAGGAATTTTTACAGGAGTTCTATTTATGGGAAAATTCCAAATTTGGGTAAGACATTCTTCCAAAAATCCTTGAACTCCAGTTAAATTTTCAGAGGCTTTGGACTTTATTTGCTTGGCCAAATGTTGATTCAATCTTGTATGTTTATGAAAATTAGGAAAAATAACAGAAAGATTATTCAGCTTTTAGCTCCAACTTCTAAATTCCATATCTCTGTTTAGGAAGCTTGTGAAACCGAGTTCTATGGACTTATGAGACTCTCAAAGTTTCTGAAAAACCAAATTTGGAGCATGACAAGACACTATAATTGCCATAGGAATTCAGAGAAGCCAAATAGTTAAGAAAATTCCTAGGCCACATCTTATATCAACTTTGTCTGAAATTTTGCAAGCCATACCTCTGTAGGATCTATGGACCACTGCAAAAATTTTAGAGCAAGTTGAGATCATCTTCTACAGTTTTCTGCCAATTATGTCCAGCTTCGTACTTATGTCCATTATATAGTTCCTTGCACTTTAGTTCCAAAAACCTTCAATACTAAAAATGTTCCTTTCTCTGTCCAGCACATAGACAAAAACCAATTCTCGAGTCTTAGTTAGTCAGAACCCTTCTTAAGTCATAAAACACTTTTGTTTTATAATGTCTTTACTTGCAACATAAAACTGTGCATATTCATATCGGTAGGAAACACGACGGAGGAGATCAACGAGGAACTTGACTCGGAGCAGCAATTTAAGGATTTAACCGTCGACAAGATACTGACTTAAAAGTAGAAATAAACCTGCAGCAACATAAGGCAAGCCCCGGTTTGCATTTAACAGCTTTTACTTATATTTTCCTCTTTGGGCATCACCACATTGGAGTAAAGCGTTTCTTGTTTGATTGTGGACTTCCGACTTGAGGGCTGCCTAAGGCATATTAATCCACTGCTATAAAACTAAAAGTAAGGATCAACATGTAGGCGTGCCTTTATTACATCATACTTTTCCTATGTTCTTAATCCCTGCATAATTTCATGGTTTAGGAGTGTCGGTTAAGTCTTGCTGAGCCATCGTGCTCACGGTTGCTGTCACACCCGGTTTTTCCGAAGAACAACCGAGTGAATATCACATGTATGCCAGGATCATTTTCTCATACATGTGATGACAAATAGTGAAGCATCATTTATTACAAGCCAGGTGTCAAATATAAATAAGTCTTACATAGTATCTGTCTCGATGGACGATAATAAGTTCGTAACATGTAAATAAAATAGCAGCGGAATATTATTCTCGTGGGCTCCGTCACAGGTGTTGCCCGGGGGACTCCATGAACCTAGAAACCTTCTTCAGGTCCGAAGTCTTGATCATTAAACACTACATCATTCTCTTGACCTGAGCAGCAATATAAACCAACAAATATGCAAGGTTGAGTACCGAGGGTACTCAGCAAGTGTGGGAAGGTTATGTCATGCATGTCTAGAACAAGGAGAGGTTGAACTCATGGTTAAAGCACTACGCAATTATTGCCTACCACCTTAGCTTATTAAGCACCTACATTACTACACAGATGAAATGGTCCCAATCACCCAACCCATCATCATAATCAATTAACCATAACATCATTTCCAATGTTAAGCTCCCCGCCTTAACATCCACCACTTCCAAAGCCATCATCCTCTAATCATGAATAAGTCCAAGCCGCTCTTGACCGTGAGCACGGCTGTCATGACAGTTTTTGACTCTGCAGAGTTTGCACCACTGTACCCACATGTAGTGATTTCATCCCCCGTTGCCGGGTGGACTAAAAGAACCTCCATTTTGCCAGTCGCTACGAACCACATTCACACTTCCCAGGTGTGTAGTCAGGAGATCACTACGAAGCCTTTACAAAGGGATTCCCAACGAGCGTGGGCCCACTGAGGTTTCATCCCTAACAGCATACAGGAGGCTCCAACCCCGCTGCAGTGGCCCCCTCTTGAGCCTTGCGGTTCATATGGTAGTCCAGCTGACACCTATTCCCCGCACCATCCAACACACCCATACTACGCCGGGGATACAACTAATTAATTGGCCAAGCTGCCCCATCTCAGCATGTGGTTGGCACGGTAAAGCCAGGTTACATGCTCCATGAACCGGTCCTTAGGATCCAGGCAAGTACTAAACACAAACCCGAGTCTCGTGCACCTAGCACCAACCAAATCATCCAACTTGCCTAGATTCCTACCTCTACATAACTCATAATATCTCATTCAAGAGTAAGGTAAATAAATTGATGATCTCATATCCCAATTTTCCCATTCTAAGCATGGCTAAGCATAAGCATGATAATAAATGACATGATAAAATAAATCCCAACCCAAGCTACAAGGAAACAAGAAAATGCAATTCTAGGGAATCTTCCTAGCATGGGTTTCATATTTCAATTGACAATGCAAATAATTCTATCTACACATCCTAGCATAGGATCAAAGTGGTCAAGGACACTTGCCTTCTTCCTGCTGCTCTGGGAATGGATAGTCCTGATCTTGGAATGGAAGAACTTGCTCTGGGGCAGGTTCTACTCATACCATCACACATAGCAAAAGGAAACAACAATCCATAAGACATAGTTCACACTTTCACTTCATACAAACTAAACATTCACACATATGAAAGTCATTCACACTTCTAAGGGTTGTGGTTACTCTATGTGTGTTTATTTTTGACCTACATGCACTTTTAAACATGTTCATATGTTTTCTAACTTTTGTATTCAGATTTATGTTTGCACACTATATATGAATTTCCAATTTGAACAAATTCCTTATACTCAATTAATACACATCTTAGCTACCAAGTATGCATGGAAGGTATTTTCCTACTCCAAATGGGTTTTCAGATCTTCTACCAAATCCTAGACTGAATTTTTTGGATTTGGAGACTTCATTTATCATCTTCTAGTTATGCATACCTATTTTACTATATTTTAAGATTTATTTTCTATACCTAATTGTGAACTTTATTATGAAAATAGTAAGACACATCATCTAAACAGAATAGGTTCTGATCTAAAATGTTAAATAATATATTTTTGGACTTCTCCTCTGATGTGAACTATTTTACATTCATTTTACCAATTTTCAGAATTATTTCCTAGCCAAAAATGTGTTTCTATATCTAATAAACATGAACACACCCAAACAGATTTCATTTCAGCCTAAAATTTATTTTTAGCTCATTCTAAAGCTTTCCAATTGTTAGTAGAGTTTAAACTTGAATTTACAATGTGTGTGTCTCACCCTTTTTAATTTAAATCTTAATTACATATTCAAATTCCTAAATTGAATATCACATAGGGTTAAAAAGGTAAACTCGCCCCACTACAGGGTCTATTATATTATTTTAAGAATTTCCAGGGGCCTAACTATGCATAACAGAGGGATTTTGCTAATTTTTATTAAGTCCAGGGGCTAAAACTGATTTTTAATTGAATTTACATGAATTTCTGAAGTTCCAGGGGCTAGATCAGAAGTTTCCGGGGCTAGCTCGTATTTTCCGAGAACCCCAGGGGGTAGCACGTAAGAATCCCAACCTTTATAACTCGGGGCTGACGTGGACTGTCCGATTTAAAACTGACGGCTGAGATTTTAACGTCGAACCGATATGCAGGGATTTAAATTCTACCGTGCGATTTAAAATAGACGGCGCACAAGCGGCCACGTCGCTCTGATCGAGCGCGGGCGGCGCTGCCCGGCGGCGGGCGGCGGCGATCTCGCCGGAGAGCTTCGGATCTTCATCAATTCTTCCTAAAACTGGGATTTCATGCCTTAGATCGGTAGAGGGGAGGTCGGGGATCTCACCTCGGGGGTTTTCTTGAGCTTGGAGGTCCGGGAAAGCGGTCGGCGACGAGGTCCGAGGTGAATTCACGGCGAGGCTCCTCGGCGCTGTGTTTGAAGCGCAAACCACCGAGTTTTCTGCACCTGCGTGGTTCCCCGGAGGCGGTGGATCAAGATCAGCGCGTCAGATCAGAAATCCCGAGCGAAGATCGAGCGAAATTGGCCGGAGAAACTCAGGTTCTCACCGGAAGGAAAAACGGCTGATCGTGGGTGAAAATCGGGAAGATGCCGGTGTTTATATAGCCGGGGGAGGACGGCAGGTTTGTTTAGATCGAGTTTGAGTCTTCTGGGACCGGGAGTCGGGCGGAGGGACGAGGAAATCCGGGTCGGTTACGATCGCGTGCGCACGGAAGAGTCCAAGGTCGGCGCGAGCGGGAGGTCAGGTATGACAGGCAGGCCCCGCATGTCAGTGAGAGGGAAGCGGGCGCGCGGCTGCGGGCTGGCGCGGGGGTGGGTGGGCCGGCTGGTGGGTTTTGGCCCACTGGCCGGAGAGGTTTGTTTTTTTCTTTTTCTTTTTCTTTTTCTTTTTCTTTTCTGTTTTGGGTTTAATTTGAATTCCAATTTGAATTTGAATTTCTGCACCACATGCAATACGTCCAAAATTTTTTAAATTCTCCTCTTAACAGGTTTTGGGGTGTTACAGCTCTACCCCCTTAAAAGAAATCTCGTCCTCGAGATTGGTGGTTCTAAGAAAACAATTCCGGAAACTGTGCCTTAAGCTCGTCTTCTCGCTCCCATGTGGCTTCCTCTTCTGAGTGATGCTTCCACTGCACCTTGCACATCTGGATTCTTTTTTTTTCTTGTGAGGCGTTCCATTGTCTCTAAAATCCTGGATGGTTGCTCGACATAAGACAGATCCTCAGCTACGTCAACCTCATTCATGGGTAACATCTCTTCAGGTGTTCTCAGACATTTCTTTAAGCTGTGACACATGGAATACGTCATGCACATCCGATAGGCGAGCCGGTAGTTCCAGTTGATATGCCACTTTGCCTTTCCTCTCCATAACTTGAAAGGGTCCGATGTATCGAGGTGATAACTTCCTTTTTACCTTGAACCGACGAAGTCCTCGGATAGGGGATACCTTGAGATAGACATAGTCCCCCACGTTAAAAACGAGCTCTCTTCTTCGTACATTGGCATAGCTCTTTTGTCGTGTCTGTGCTATCCTCAAGTTGTTGCGAATTTCCCTCCCTTTCTCCTCGACTTCTTGTAGTACTTCAGGTCTAAACACTTTGCTTTCCCCCATTTGGTTCCAAAATAGGGGAGTTCTGCACTTCCTCCCATACAAAGCTTCAAACGGTGACATCTTCATACTAGCCTGATAGCTGTTGTTATAGGAGAACTCCGCATACGGTAAGTTCTTATCGCAACTCCGATTGTTTTTGAGTGCACACGCTCTCAGCATATCCTCAAGGATCTGATTGGTTCTTTCCGTCTGCCCGTCAGTTTGGGGATGATAGGCAGAACTAAAGTTCAGATGAGTTCCCATGGTTTCATGTAACTTCTGCCAGAACCTTGAGGTGAACTGTGTCCCTCGATCCGACACTATCTTCTTTGGCACTCCATGGTAGCACACGATCCTTGACATGTACAACTCCGCCAATTTGGATCCGCTGTAGATTTCTTTCACGGGGATGAAATGAGCTACCTTGGTTAGCCTGTCGACGATGACCCATATCGAATCATATCCTGATTGGGTCCTAGGCAGTCCCACTATGAAATCCATACCGATTTCTTCCCATTTCCATTAAGGCACTTTGAGTGGTTGCAATAATCCCGCGGGTCGTTGATGTTCTGCTTTCACCAACTGACATGTGTCACATAGGGCAACATGTTCCGCGACATCTCGCTTCATGCCATACCACCAATACCTGCTCTTGAGGTCCTAGTACATCTTCGTACTCCCAGGATGAATGGAATAGTCGGAATCGTGAGCCTCCATCAAAATCAATTCACGGATCTCCTTTACTTCAGGCACACAGATTCTTTTCCCGTGCCACACCGTACCTTGTTCATCCTCTCTGAAACCAGGGGCTTTATTTTCCTTGATGAGTTGTCTGATTTCTTGTATCTTCTCGTCACTCTTTTGACCATCACGTATGTCTTGCTCTAAGGTGGAGTCCACTTCCATGGCGATGGCTTCACCACTATTCACCAGGCATAGATTGAGTCTTATAACATCGTCCTTCAATTCTGTAGGCATGTCCTTCAAGCTCAACCTATTGACCTGCACTTTCCGGCTTAAAGCATCTGCCACGACGTTTGCTTTCCCAGGATGATAGTTGATGCCCACATCAAAGTCATTGATTAGCTCTAACCATCTCCTTTGTCTGAGGTTGAGATCTGGCTGTGTGAAAATGTACTTTAAACTCTTATGATCCGTATATATTTCTGTCCTCTTCCCCATCAAGTAGTGCCGCCAAATTTTCAACGCGTGTACCACTGCGGCTAGTTCTAGGTCATGTGTAGGATAGTTCTTCTTGTGTTTCCGGAGCTACCAGGATGCATAAGCCACGACATGCCCTTCTTGCATGAGAACACATCCCAACCCGTTTCCAGAGGCATCGTAGTACACTGAAAAGTTCTTCTGCATATCTGGCATAACCAGCACTAGGGCTGTTGTCAATCTTCTCTTTAACTCCTGAAAACTAGTCTCGCACTGCGGCGTCCATGTGAATGTGATTCCCTTCTCCAACAGTTTGGTGAGTGGTCTCGAGATCTTGGAGAATCACTTAATAAACCGTCGATAGTATCCAGCCAATTATAAGAAGCTTCGAACTTCCCCGACATTCTCAGGGGTCTTCCACTTCAGTACATCCTCGATCTTGGCGAGATCTACGGAGATTCCTCCCTCCGAGATTATATGTCCTAAGAAGGGAACTTTCTTCAGCCAAAACTCACACTTGCTCAACTTGGCATATAGTTGGTGTTCTCTCAGCTTCTGCAACACCAACCTTAGATGTTTCTCATGTTCTTCTTCATCTTTGGAGAAGATGAGAATGTCATCTATGAAAACCACCACAAATTTGTCCAGATATTCCATGAATACCTTGTTCATGAGATACATGAAGTATGCCGGGGCATTAGTTAGCCTGAAAGGCATGACGGTGTATTCATACAGTGTGTACCGAGATACGAAAGCTGTCGTCAGAATATCAGTTTGCCTTATCTTAAGTTGGTGGTATCCTGACCTGAGATCACACAAGCTCCCCTCAACTGACCAAACAAGTCTTCAATGCGGGGTAATGGGTACTTGTTCTTGATGGTTACTTCATTGAAGGCACGGTAGTCTACGCATAATCTTTGGGTTCCGTCCTTCTTGGGCACAAATATCACCGGAGCTCCCCATGGTGAGGAACTAGGATGAATATACCCCTTCTCCGTCAATTCTCTTAAATGATCCTTGAGTTCTACCAGCTGCTTGGAGTCCATCCAATAAGGTCTCTTATATCGGAGCGGTTTCAGGCACTAGCTCAATCGCGAATTCCACTTCACGATCGGGAGGCATACCTGGCAACTCCCCCGGAAAAACGTCTGGGTATTCCCTGATAATCCTGATCTCCTCCACTTTCACCTCAACTTGATTTAGTTTAATGTCCCTCCTAGGCTCTTGTATTGTTATGAACTTTACTCTTGTGCCACTAGGGTGAGTTAGTTCCACCGTTATGGTCGAACAATGGATGATTCCCTTATGTTTGGTCAACCAATCCATGCCCAAAATAATATCTATCCCTTGTGAATCTATCACTATGAGGTTGGCAGTAAATACCACCCCATTAATGTCCAGATTCACCTTGGGACACACTTGTCTTGTCCTTATTTCTCCACCTGGAGAGTTTACTGCTAGCATATGGTTCATTTGGGTTGTTGCTAGGTCATGCTTCTTAACAAACCCTTGGGCAATGAACGAGTGGGTAGCACTAGAATCAAACAACAGGGTTGCAATGTGTAAATTGGCAGGAAACTTACCAACTACCACGTCAGGTGCCTCTTGCGCCTCCTCCATGGTGACGTGGTTCACCCGTCCTCGCATTACATTCTGCTGTTGCGGCTGCACGGGCTTCTTCTTTGGGCACTTATGGGCGTAGTGCCCCACTTCACCACAGTTAAAGCATTGCACCCCAACCTTAGGTGCCTGGCCTTTGTTGTCTTGGGGTGGGTTTGGGGGTCCTTGTACTGCTGGTCCAGGTTGATATGTAGGGCGAGGCTGCTGTCCAAACTGACGCTGTGGTGGTGCTGGTGCTGCCGGAGGCCTAAAGCTCGGGTTGTACCCTCTCGGTGCTGAGTAGGGTACAGCAGCACGGCTCGTCTGCCCTGCGGGTTGCTGCATCAGACGTGGGCGGGTGTTGCTGCCCGAGGCTTGGTGTGACCACCCGGCCTTCCTCTTGTTTTCATTTTCCAAGGCCTTCAGCTTCCTTTCTATAACAAATGCTCTGTCCACCATCTTTTGGAAGCTTTCATACTCGTTGGAGGACATTGCACACTACATTTCTGCGGTAAGTCATTCCACGAAACAATCCTGTTTCTGCTCATCAGTCTCTATGTCCCGTGGGGCATAACGGGAGAGTTGAGTGAATTTAGTGAGGTATTCCCTCACGGTCATGTTTCCTTGCTGCAATCCCAAGAACTCCTTCCTCTTGTTTTTGAGTTCACCCCTGGGTATGTAATGGTTGCAGAAGCTACGCTTGAACTCTTCCCAAGTGATATTCTTAGGGTCATGATGGGCGGCCACATAAGCGGTCCACCAATCAGCAGCAGGTCCATGCAATTGGTGAGAGGCAAACAGCACCCTCTCATACCCTTGGCATTGTATAATCCTCATCTTGCTCTCAATGGTCTTTAGCCAATCATCTGCCTCCAGGGGTTCAGCAGCACTTGCAAACTTTGGAGGTTGAGTTCCTAGAAACTCACTCAACCTTGGTTGGCGTGGTGCAGCTTGTGGAGGTGGAGCTTGGTGCAAGTTGGCCACCACTTGAGTCAGCTTCTGGATGAGCTGATTTTGATTTTCAAGCATTTGGTGGATGGGATCAACTCCTTCACGGCGACCACCCCTGTCTTGGCTTCCAGAAAGATGAGGGTTGCCTGCCTCATCGTTGTTGTTGGCAGGGTTGGCAGCACGACCCTTTCCTCTTCCGGCCATCTATCATGATCAACCAAATATCAATTTAAAGCATTGCGTATTAACTTACCAGTTTTTGCTTGTTTAACTTTAAGATTTTGATAACTTATTTCATTTATATTTTCTGAGGATTTCATTTCTTACGTGAACATAAATGCACTCTTAATTCATATGGGTTCACACTCCAAAGCAAAACAACTTGAAGATGAGGTTGTAGACAAACGCCCATGGCTTCCACAACTCACGTCACACACCAAGCATTAACACACCATTAACTAAGGTGACGACTCGACTACTCGACATCTTGCTAAACTAAGGGAAGGACTCTACACTACTCGTATCACTGAGTTGGCTCCTCGGGGTCTTCCTCATTATTGTGGCTGCCTTCTGACTCCGCTTTGGGTGGGGAAGCTGCTGGTGGAGAAGTGCAACGACGCCTGATCGCCCGGCGATCTGGGGAGTCAGGAGTCCATGTGTCATTCACGGTGACACACAGTTCATTCCCATCTCCTCTTTCTCTCGCCCTCAAGCAGGCTCGAAGCAACGCCTCAGTTTCCTTCAGGGTGTCACGAACATCCTGAAGCTCCTGCTGACACTCCTGCAGTCGAGTGCTGAGCATAGCAGCATCCTCCAAGCACAAGTCCATGTGCTCATGGGAAGTCCCCTGCTGCACTGGCAGGTACTTGTACTCCGTTGTACCACTCTCGCGCTGGAGGACATACATATACTCAGTCCTGTCCAGGTGACGATGATAGATGTGACTCTCACAGGTGATTGCCTCCCAGGTGACATCCTTCTCCACATCGACCTGTGTCGCTCGACAAGCTGGAGAGCGGTGGATCTTGAGCAGCTGATTTTCATGGATAATCCTCATCTCTGAACTCCATTCTTCCCTCTTCTCACGGATGGTCCTGGTGGAGCTATAGTGTATGATTAGCTTGCCTGTATTGCCGGCGGCTTGGAGCATGCGTCGAAGACGGCGCAACAAGCCTCCTACTGCCAATCCGTAGGAGAGATACGTCACCGTACGGTTTTCCTCTCTCAGGGCAAGGGCAACTACGGGAACTCTCCCTCCGGTGGACTTGCGAGCGGTGCGGATCATGTGAACCATCTAAAACATAAAGCATTCAAACTTAAGTTAGATAAAATTTTAAACAAAAATCCCGTTTTGAATAAAAGATGGGGTAAGATGAATAAAGTGGCCCATTAAATAACACTTTTCAACCCACACCTTGTAAAATAGTTTTTAAGAAAATAGGGTCCTTAGATACGTCCATTTCTACCTAGGTCCACGTTCCTACGGGCAACCTTGGCTCTGATACCACTTCTGTCACACCCGGTTTTTCCGAAGAACAACCGAGTGAATATCACATGTATGCAAGGATCATTTTCTCATACATGTGATGACAAATAGTGAAGCATCATTTATTATAAGCCAGGTGTCGAATATAAATAATTCTTACATAGTATCTGTCTCGATGGACGATAATAAGTTCGTAACATGTAAATAAAATAGCAGCGGAATATTATTCTCGTGGGCTCCGTCACAGGTGTTGCCCGGGGGACTCCATGAACCTAGAAACCTTCTTCGGATCCGAAGTCTTGATCATTAAATACCACATCATTCTCTTGACCTGAGCAGCAATATCAACCAACAAATATGCAAGGTTGAGTACCGAGGGTACTCAGCAAGTGTGGGAAGGTTATGTCATGCATGGCTTGAACAAGGAGAGGTTGAACTCATGGTTAAAGCACTATGCAATTATTGCCTACCACCTTAGCTTACGAAGCACCTACATTACTACACAGATGAAATGGTCCCAATCTCCCATCCCATCATCATAATTAATTAACCATAACACCTTTTCCAATGTTAAGCTCCCCGCTTAACATCCACCACTTCCAAAGCCATCATCCTCTAACCATGAATAAGTCCAAGCCGCTCTTGACCGTGAGCACGACTGTCATGACAATTTTTGACTCTGCAGAGTTTGCACCACTGTACCCACATGTAGTGATTTCATCCCCCGTTGCCGGGTGGACTAAAAGAACCTCCATTTTGCCAGTGGCTACGAACCACATTCACACTTTCCAGGTGTGTAGTCAGGAGGTCACTACGAAGCCTTTACAAAGGGATTCCCGACGATCGTGGGCCCACTGAGGTTTCACCCCTAACAGCATACAAGAGGCTCCAACCCCACTGCAGTGGCCCCCTCTTGAGTCTTGCGGTTCATATGGTAGTCCAGCTGACACCTATTCCCCGCACCATCCAACACACCCATACTACGCCGGAGATACAACTAATTAATTGGCCAAGCTGCCCCATCTCGGCATGTGGTTGGCACAGTAAAGCCAGGTTACATGCTCCATGAACCGGTCCTTAGGATCCAGGCAAGTACTAAACACAAACCCGAGTCTCGTGCACCCAGCACCAACCAAATCATCCAACTTGCCTCGATCCCTACCTCTACATAACTCATAATATCTCATTCAAGAGTAAGGTAAATAAATTGATGATCTCATATCCCAATTTTCCCATTCTAAGCATGGCTAAGCATAAGCATGATAATAAATGACATGATAAAATAAATCCCAACCCAAGCTACAAGGAAACAAGATAATGCAATTCTAGGGAAAGTTCCTAGCATGGGTTTCATATTTCAATTGACAATGCAAATAATTCTATCTACACATCCTAGCATAGGATCAAAGTGGTCAAGGACACTTGCCTTCTTCCTGCTGCTCTGGGAATGGATAGTCCTGATCTTGGAAAGGAAGAACTTGCTCTGGGGCAGGTTCTACTCATACCATCACACATAGCAAAAGGAAACAACAATCCATAAGACATAGTTCACACTTTCACTTCATACAAACCAAACATTCACACTTACGAAAGTCATTCACACTTGTAAGGGTTGTGGTTACTCTATGTGTGGTGATTTTTGACCTACATGCACTTTTAAACATGTTCATATGTTTTCTAACTTTTGTATTCAGATTTATGTTTGCACACTATATATAAATTTCCAATTTGAACAAATTCCTTATACTCAATTAATGCACATCTTAGCTACCAAGTATGCATGGAAGGTATTTTCCTACTCCAAATGGGTTTTCAGATCTTCTACCAAATCCTATACTGAAACCTTTGGATTTGGAGACTTCATTTATCATCTTCTAGTTATGCATACCTATTTTCCTATATTTTAAGATTTATTTTCTATACCTAATTGTGAACTTTATTATGAAAATAGTAAGACACATCATCTAAACAGAATAGGTTCTGATGTGAACTACTTTACATTCATTTTACCAATTTTCAGAATTATTTACTAGCCAAAAAATGTGTTTCTATATCTAATAAACATGAACACACCCAAACAGATTACATTTCAGCCTAAAATTTATTTTTAGCTCATTCTAAAGCTTTCCAATTGTTAGTAGAGTTTAAACTTGAATTTACAATGTGTGTGTCTCACCCTTTTTAATTTAAATCTTAATTACATATTCAAATTCCTAAATTGAATATCACATAGGGTTAAAAAGGTAAACTCACCCCACTACAGGGTCTATTATATTATTTTAAGAATTTCCAGGGGCCTAACTATGCATAACAGAGGGATTTTGCTAATTTTTATTAAGTCCAGGGGCTAAAACTGATTTTTAATTGAATTTACATGAATTTCTGAAGTTCCAGGGGCTAGATCAGAAGTTTCTGGGTCTAGCTCATATTTTCCGAGAACCCCAGGGGGTAGCGCGTAAGAATCCTGACCTTTATAACGCGGCGCTGACATGGACCGTCCGATTTAAAACTGACGGCTGAGATTATAACGTCGAACCGGTACGCAGGGATTTAAATTCTACCGTGCGATTTAAAATAGACGGCGCACAAGTGGCCACCTAGCTCTGATCGAGCGCGGGCGGCGCTGCCCGGCGGCGCGCGGCAGCAGGAGGCGGCGATCTCGCCAGAGAGCTTCGGATCTTCGTCAATTCTTCCTAAAACTGGGATTTCATGGCATAGGTCGGTAGAGGGGAGGTCGGGGATCTCACCTCGATAGTTTTCTTGAGCTCGGAGGTCCTGGAAAGTGGTCGGCGACGAGGTCCGAGGTGAATTCAAGGCGAGGCTCGTCGGCGCTGCGTTTGAAGCGCAAACCACCGAGTTTTCTGCACCTGCGTGGTTCCCCGGAGGCGGTGGATCAAGATCAGCGCGTTAGATCAGAAATCTCGAGCGAAGATACAGCGAAATTGGCCGGAGAAACTCGGGTTCTCACCGGAAGGAAAAACGGCTGATCGTGGGTGAAAATCGGGAAGATGCCGGTGTTTATATAGCCGGGGGAGGGCGGCGGGTTTGTTTAGATCGAGTTTGAATCTTCTGGGACCGGGAGTCGGGCGGAGGGACACGGAAATCCGGGTCGGTTACGATCGCGCGCACGCGGAAGATTCTGAGGTCGGCTAGAGCGGGAGGTCGGGGATGACAGGCGGGCCCCGCATGTCAGTGAGAGGGAAGCAGGCGCGCGGCTGCGGGCTGGCGCGGGGATGGGTGGGCCGGCTGGTGGGTTTCGGCCCACTGGCCGGAGAGGTTTGTTTTTTCTTTTTCTTTTTCTTTTCTGTTTTAAGTTTAATTTGAATTCCAATTTGAATTTGAATTTCTGCACCACATGCAATACGTCGAAAAATTTTTAAATTCTCCTCTTAACAGGTTTTGGGGTGTTACAGTTGCATTATTAGTGTTTTGCAGGTTATAAAATTTGCTATGAAGATGGTTGTTCGGTGAGCCATCAGAGACTCATCGGAAACCCTGCCTCTGCACTCATCTTTGTTGAAGCTAGTAAGAAGCGTTCGCGGGCTGGACGTCTTCTGTTTTGCATAGTTAACACCGAGAGTAAGTGTGTATGTATATTCCGCTGCGTGTACCTTTGTGGTACATTATGTTGTAAATGACATTATCTTGAGAAATAAAACTTTTTGTACTTAATGGTTCTTTTCGTGTATGCTGTTGGGTGTCGCATCGCACGGCACCACCAAATGTGTATCCTGGAGTGTGGATCCCGGAAGGGGTTCCACACACACAAGTACATCAGAAACTGATTTCAATTCATCCATCGGTACCTGTTCTTCCGGTACTCTTAGACACTTCTTGAGCTGAAACACGTGACACACGTCGTGTACGTTGGCGAGGTGCGCCGACATCTATAGTTAATATTCTACCTCTCCTCGCTTGCCCAAAATCATAAATGGTCTGATGTAGCGAGGTGCTAGCTTGACTTTGACGTTAAACCATCGTTGGCCTCGGATAGGTGACACCTTGAGATACACGAAGTCTCTGACATCAAATGTCAGATCCCTTCGCCTATTATCCGCATAGCCTTTCTGACGTGACTGAGCAGCCTTCAAGTTTCACGTATTACTACAACTTTTTTCTCGGCGTCCTCTAACACATAAGGTCCAAACACTTGGTTTTCTCCCTTCTCATTCTAGAACTAGGGTGTCCTACACCTTCTACCATATAGCGTCTCGAACAGTGACATTTTATGACTACCTTGATGATTATTGTTGTAGGAGAATTCAGCATATGGCAAGCTCTTGTCCCAACTACGCTCATGTTTCAAGGTGCAAGTTGATGTGTACAGGGGTACCGATCTTCCGAAAGGTTCTGATAACTCTCTATTTGGTGGAGACTTGACACAAATCGATCCGGCTTCCTAACAACACGTTCTGAACCTGGCAATTGCAACACCACGTCTCCTAAGGTTATCAACCGATATTGCGTGGTTGATCTCTCCAATAAGGCTAATCCTTGCCTGCAAATCGAAGAACGCAAGCAAGGACAAGAAAGAACACAACCAAATTGCTGAAAGATATGAAGCACTCAAAGTTGGGGTCCCACAAACCGATGAACGGCGGAACTGTTCTTGACAGAATAATCTAAGCAAAACCCACCTGTTTGTGGCAGCGTCTAGGGGGTATAAAGGAGGTGGAGGACGACCAGTGGGTGCTGGGGTTGTGACCTAACCCTAAGACACGTACATAATGGACTTGGACTCGATACAAGGCCCAATGGCCCAACTAGGTGATGCAACACCCTGACAGACTCTAAACTTGATATTGTTTCAAAGATTCTCTTTGACACCGAAGGAATTTTGACGTGGGGACAGATCCATTGGAAAGTTTATACTTTCAGCTTTTAGTGCATATGTAGAACGTCAAAAATGGAGTCCGTATGCCTCCTAGGCATCCATTTTAAGGTGGACTGCTGCAGGGCCCCGAGTTGTACTCGAGTTTGAGTTTGGCTCGGTCTGTAGCTTCTTGTTGGCGTATTTGCTGGTCCTCCACGCCTCCAAACCCCTCTACATGTAACTCCATGTCCTCTCCATGGTTCCTAATCACAATTAATTTATTAGGTAGCAACATACTCTCAAAATTCACATATAAAGAATTGTTCAGGAACGAGCCCACCTCTAAATTCAATTGTCATGCTCGAGCTCTAGTAATTGGACCTTGCATGTCTACCATGGGAGTGTTATGTATATCTGTAAAAGTGATGTCCACATCATCGTCCCCCTCTTGCATTGGAATCGTCCTCGACTCAAGCTCATCTTCTTCTGCCAAATATGGCCTCGAATCCGAAATGTTAAAGGTGGGATTAACCCCAAACTCGGGAGGCAACTCAAGTTTATATGCATCGTCATTAATCTTCTCAAGTATTTTAAAAGGACCATCAGATCTTGGCATCAATTTAGACTTTCTCAGTTCTGGAAATCTATCCTTTCTCAAGTGTAAACTGTAACACCCTCATTTTTGGTTTCTGCATATATTCATGTTTCATGAAGAGAGAACATTTAAAAATAAGTAGGAACAGAGAAAAATTATCAAAAAGATAGCCAATGAGAGCCGAATCCAGTTCACCGAGAGCGCCGAAGACAACTTACCGCGGCCCGCTGGCCACGTGGCTTGTTCGGAGATCATCCCTGCGAAGTGGGGAGAGGTCCGCCGCTAAACTGACTACGTGGCAGACTCGGGGCTCATCTCCACAAAAGGGGGAGAGGTCCGACCCTGTGGGACACGTGTTGCCCCGGAGCTAGCCTCTGTGGAAGAAGCAAAGGCATTTCCGCAGGACACATGTCACCTTCGGAGCTAGTCACTGCGGGAATCAGAGGACCAGTCGCGTGGGATACGTATTGATCTCGGAGCTCACCTCCGAGTGGTCCGGTTCTATTGGACACGCGCTGTCACCGGAGCTTATCTCCGGGAGGTCCGTCACTGTTGGACACGTGTTTACCTCGGAGCTCGTCTCCGGAGAGAGGAAAGGTCCGGCACTGACACGTGGCATGTGCAGAGCCACCTCCGAATGGAGAGGAGGTCCCGACCGCCAGGATACGTGGCGCACGCGGAGCTCACCTACAAAAGAGAAGGGAGGTCTCGCTCGCTTGACACGCGGCACAACCGGAGCTCGTCTTTGCGGAAAAGGGGGAGACCAGGCCCCGATGGACACGTGAAGCTTCCGGAGCTCATCACCGCGGAGGTAACGAGTTCTGGAACGGTTTTTAGATTCTGTACGCGTAGAGATACCGGTACGGAGGAGAAACCGACCTGAATTCCACAATGCTACCGCACCAAATCAACTAAAGATAAGATGTTAGGATTCAACGATGATCTGAATAGGACTCTTATTCGAAGTCCAATCAGATTAGGACTCTTCTCTTCCCGATTATAAATAGAACCTAGAACCTTTGGCCGAAACCACGAACTTCTTTTCCAACTCCTGAGCCGACGACTTAGAGCCCTAGCCCCAACTCGCCGAGTAAGCCATCGCCGGAGTTCAGTCGAGGAAGATCGCCGGAAGAGAGCCCAACGATCTGTCTGGTCAGAGAAGGCCCCCCGAGACCAAGAAGAACGTAAGGTAGGTCTCCAATACCACCTTACAACGTCGTTGTGTTTTCTTTGCATCCGTTCTTCGATTCCTTTCGAACAGAAGCTTTCTCGTGGACAGATCACTCGTTGATCGGGTTGATCTTAAGACAAGGTCATCGCCACGTCCACATCTGATACGAACACCTCTGTTCATCGTAAAACCATGCAAGCCATGCAAGAACACGTGCAAACCGATCTAATAAAACTGATCATAGGATAGCATGCATATGCATCATCACATCTAGTTTAAAGTTTGTGCATGGTATTGATTGTTATGAATCTTGTATGTGCGTGATCCTGTATAGAAGGACAAGCTCAGGGAGCTGTCTACGACGAGCTGCAACAACAAGGTTTCGAGATCCAAGAGCAACCGGAACCGCAAGAACAAGGCAAGTGCTCCTTGACCATATTGATCCTATGTTTTTGGGAAAACTGTTTTGTTGTGTGAAAAGGCGTGTGTGCTGAGTCAAACATGATGGGAAACCCTTTTATAGGAGTTTACTAGTTTTGGTTAAACCACCCTTGTAGCCTAGGAAGTTTATGAGTCGGGTATGGTTTTTACTTTTATGCTTCGCTGAGTCCATGGGATTGGGAAGCGAGATAGATGTGTCTAGCTAACTGCACTCGTAATGATAATGAGAAACTGATGTTAATAATGGACATGGATCGGAGGGAGATCTAGGCAAGACTGGGTTTGTGAATGAGGTAGCATGAGATGGTGGTTTACTTGCCGTAGATCTAAGGACCGGTTCATGCATGAACATGTCAGGATAACAGTGCCACCACAATGCCAACTATGGGTGTGGCTTAGCTGAGTAATTAGGTAAGTTGCTAGGTTGTTATGGACTGTGGAAGGCGCGGGGAATGGGAGTCGAGTGAGGACTCCCTGGGAACTGCAGGGCACAAGAGGGGGCCCGTAGGTGGGAGAATTGGAGATTCTATCCTGCCGGTGAAACCTTAGTGAGTCCATACATCTAGTAACCCCTTTGTAAAGGCTATTTTGTGATCTCTTGACCATACACCGACGGTTGTGTACTGGTACAATGGAGGTTCTGTAGTCGCCGACGGGTGACGAAATCAGAAACTTGTGGGTAAAGAGGTGCAAACTCTGCAGAGTTCTTAAAACTATCATGATAGCCGAGCTTACGGTCACGACCGCCTGCCAACTGCCATGATTAGTTGGGATGGTTATTGGGATGGTTATTGGATATGATTAGTTGGGATGGTTATTGGGATGGTTACTGGTTATGGTTTTTGGATGGTTTGGTTATGGTTTGGGACTGTTGAGTCCGGGTGATAAGGTGGCTGCATGACTGTTGAGTCATGGCAACAAGGTTGGTCTCGGTGTGAGACGAAGTGATTTTATGAGATGAAATGGTAGCGAATACGATAGGGTATTCGTGAGATGGTAGCGAATACGAGGTATTCGTGAGCAAGAATGAGGTTGATTGATGACTGGTTGTGACATGGAAGGTAATGAGCATAATTGAGGTATGATTGGTATTTTAATACATGTTGGGATTACATTCACTTAAAAATGTGTTGCTATTTTATCGTGCTTTTGATAAATAACTTTGCTTTCTGCAAATGAGCCTTTTTATACCTACCTTGTTGTGAGCTTCATATCATATTTTCCCCGCACTTGCTGAGTACATCATTGTACTCAAACTTGCATTATCATCTCATCATCAGCAACAGGAGAATATTACTATGAAGACCAAGTGGAGCATTAGGCGTGTGATCTGTTCTCAACCTTGTCTGTGGGGATGGAGTAGAGATGGAGACATTGCTGCCTAGAATTACTTCCGCATTAGTTAAATCGTTTCCGCATTAGTTAGAAGACTTCCGCTGCATACAAATAAGACTTCCGCTGTTAGATTAAGACTTCCGCTGTGAGCATGGGTCCAAGACTCATGAAGCATTGTAATAAACTCTGTTATTCGTGGTTATATATATATATTCTGAATTCAGTTTGTGAAACATATGTGTATGTGTGATGAACATCTTGGGCACACATATGCATTAGTTCTCGGTTCCGTGGTTTTCCACAGAATTGAGGGCGCCACAGATTGGCATCAGAGCCACGGTTGACAGTGGGTTACACGCCTAAATAAGAAATACAGATTGGTATCAAAAGCCACGGATGATGGTAGGTTACACACCTAGATACAATCACAGATTAGTATCCGACACAGATTGGTAGCTAAGCCACGCTGACCATAGGATGCAAGCCTAGGATGCATATATTGGCCTTGAAACTACCTTGACATAGGAAACCATCCTTGAATAGGAGTTGTATGAGCCCTTGCAATGATTGTTTGTGATTGTGTGGTTTGTGTGAGTCGTGGGACGTCTCAAAACGTTGTCCATATCCACACATAAGTAAGAAGAGGTGTGAGATGCTTCGGCACTTGTTCACATCCTCATATGGGCAAATATATATATAGTCCAACTCACCTTGATGCATATAGTTGAGGGAATCTACCTAACCTTCTAACATTCTAGTCTATTTCGATCTCTCTCACAGATGGTTAGAGGAAACGCCGGCCGACGGAACGTCCGTGATAACCAAGAGGATGGTCACGAGGAAGTTCCTGTTAACCCCGGAGCTGGTGAAAACCACCTGGAACAGTTGATGGCCATGCAGAACAAACTTATGCAAACCATGATCCAAACTTTGGGTCAGTTGCAGGCCAACAATAACCCAGTTCCGGCACCACTGCCACCACCACCGCTGGCTCATAACAGGCTGGCAGAGTTCATGAGGACTCGACCACCCACCTTTGCTCAAGCTAATGACCCCATGAAGGCCGACGACTGGTTGAAATCCATGGAGAAGAAGCTTGCCATAGTGCAGTGCAATGACCGAGAGAAGGTCCTCTTTGCGTCGCACCAACTTACGGGAGCCACCGCTGACTGGTGGGATGCCCTAAGCAATGCTCATGTAGACCCGGAGATGATCACTTGGACTGAGTTCAAGGAAAGTTTCCGCTCTCATTATATCCCTGCTGGTGTAATGATGCTCAAGAGGCAGGAGTTTGAAGGTCTCCGCCAAGGACAGAGAAGTGTGAATGAATATCTCAACAAGTTCACACAACTGTCCCGGTATGCCCCCGAAGATGTCAACTCAGATCAGAGGAAGCAATATCTGTTCATGAGAGGGTTGAACAATGAGATCCAGGTTCAGCTCCTCAACAATGACTACGCAAACTTTCAGAAGCTGGTTGACAAGGCTATAGTGGTTGAAAGCAAGATCCGAGAGATCGAGAGAGAGTGCAAGAGGAAGATGCCATACCAGCCTCAAGGGAGCAACGTACGACCTCGGTACATGCCCCCAGCTGCACCGCAGTATGGATCGACCACTCCTGCATACCGCCCTAGTCAGCCACCACAGCAACGACCCGTCGCACCAGCACCTCGTGTGCCCATGCCTCCTGTGCCCTGACCTAACGTGGGCGCTCCTGTTCAAAACCCCCGCCCCAAACGTACCTTCTGCCGTGGGCAAGAAGGCATGCTTTGCATGCGGGGAAACAGGACACTTCGTGAACCAGTGCCCGAGGAGAGGCCCTGGACAGCAAGGCAACGTGTCCAAACAGAACCCGCGACCGAACGGAGGGGACAATCAAGGAAACCAGGGACAGCAGAACTATGCTCACGGCAACGTGAACCATGTCTCTACTGAGGAAGCACAACAGGCTGAGGATGTCGTAATTGGTATGTTCCTTGCCAACTCCAACCCAGCCACCATCTTATTTGATTCTGGAGCATCACATTCCTTCATATCATCCAAGCTTGTTGCCAAGCATAATCTACCCATATCACACTTAAAATGTGTTATGTTAGTTAATTCTCCCGGAGGAGAGATGAGGACTAATATAGTATGTCCGAAAGTAAGCCTTAAGATAAGGGGGGTAGACTTCCTTGCCAACCTCATTGTCTTGGATTCCCAAGGGATTGACATAATACTCGGGATGGATTGGTTAAGCAAGCACAACCGGGTAATCCAATGTGCTGAAAGAAGCGTGCAGTTAACAGATGAGCACGGCATCCGTATCGAGTTTGAGTCAGCCCAACAAACCACTGAGAAGGCAATCTTGAACCACGTCGAAGGAGCAACATTGGACAGCATTCTAGTGGTTCAAGAATTCTCGGACGTGTTTCTAGAGGAGCTTCCAGGCATGCCCCCTGATCGGGACATTGAGTTTGCCATTGATTTGGTACCTGGAACTGCACCCATAGCAAAGAGACCCTATAGGATGCCTGTCAATGAGCTAGTAGAACTCAAGAAAAAAATCCAAGAGCAGTTGGAGAAGGGTTTTATACGTCCAAGCTCGTCACCATGGGGAGCTCCTATGCTCTTCGTAGACAAGAAGGATGGGACCCAAAGGATGTGCATGGACTATAGGTCTCTCAACGAGGTGACGATCAAGAACAAATACCCTCTGCCCCATATAGAGGGACTATTCGACCAAATGAAAGAAGCCCGAGTGTTCTCCAAGATTGATCTTCGGTCAGGATATTTCCAGCTGAAGATTAAGCCCTCCGATATACCCAAGACTGCCTTTCGAACAAGGTATGGTTCATATGAATATACCGTCATGTCTTTTGGGTTAACAAATGCACCCGCATACTTCAGGTACCTCATGAACAAGGTTTTCATGGAGTACTTGGATAAGTTCGTCGTGGTTTTCATCGACGACATTATGGTGTATTCAAAAAGTGAGGAGGAGCATGAAGAACATTTGAAATTGACCTTGCAGAAATTATGTGAGCATCAATTGTATGCCAAGCTTAACAAGTGTCAATTTTGGCTAAAGGAAATATCATTCCTAGGCCACATTATCTCCGAAGAAGGGGTATCAGAGATGTTCTAAAGTGGGACCAACCGCAAAACATGAGGGATATTCGGAGTTTTCTTGGGATGGCTGGATACTATCAAAGATTCATCAAAGACTTCTCTAAGATAGCAAAGCCCATGATGGAGTTGCTAACGAAGGGAAAAGCCTTTCGATGGACACCAGCATGCCAAGAAAGTTTTGAGGAGCTCAAGAAAAGGCTAACCACAACACCGGTTTTGGTATTGCCGGACGTAAGCAAGAGCCTTGACATATATTGTGACGCATCCAGACAGGGGCTCGGATGTGTGCTCATGCAAGAAGGACAAGTGGTAGCCTATGCCTCACGACAATTAAAGAAGCACGAGCTTAATTATCCTACACATGACTTGGAGCTAGCAGCAGTAGTGCATGCATTGAAGATTTGGAGACATTTTATCCTTGGTCATCGATGTGAGACCTATACGGATCATAAAAGCCTCAAGTACATATTTACCCAAACGGACTTGAATTTGAGGCAACGTCGATGGTTGGAACTCATCAAGGATTACGATATTGGAATCAACTACCACCCCGGGAAGGCCAGTGTAGTAGCTGATGCATTGAGCCGGAAGGGAGCATGTCACCAACTAACGGTTCGGGAGCTACCACCCGAACTACGTAAGGAGTTTGAACGGTTACACCTCGGATTCTTGAACAAGATGGAAATGATGGAGATCCACTCTTCATTGGAGCAAGAAATAAGGGATGGACAAGCAACGGATGAGGAGATCAAGGAAAGGATCCGACAAGGAATAGAGAAGGATTTCAAAGAAGATGAGAAGGGTACGCTTTGGCTAGGAAAAAGGATTTGTGTGCCTAACGTGAAGCACCTCCGCGATATGATATTAAAGGAGGCACATGATTCACCCTATTCCATACATCCCGGAAGTACCAAAATGTACAAGGACTTGAAGACTTGTTATTGGTGGGATGGTATGAAAAGGGATATAGCCGAATACGTTGCCCTATGCGACGCATGCCAATGGGTGAAGGCCGAACATCAAAGACCCGTTGGATTGTTGCAACCTTTGAAGGTACCAGAGTGGAAGTGGGAGGACATCAGTATGGATTTGATCGTCGGATTGCCACAGACTCAGTCGGGTTACGACTCCATCTGGGTTATCGTGGACCGATTGACGAAAACAGCCCATTTTCTCCCTATAAGGGCCAAGTACAACGTTGCACAATTAGCCAAGTTGTACATGGAGCAGTTCGTGTGCCGTCATGGAATCCCGAGGAGGATAGTCTCAGATCGAGGATCTCAGTTTACCTCTAGATTTTGGAGGAAGCTGCAGAAAGCTATGGGTACACGACTGGATTTTAGCTCCGCCTATCACCCACAAACCGATGGGCAAACCGAAAGGACAAACCAAATTTTGGAGGACATGTTGAGAGCTTGCGCCTTGAAACGTGGGCGTAGTTGGGATAGGAGTTTACCGTATGCCAAATTCTCCTATAACAACAGCTATCAAGCTAGCTTGAAGATGTCGCCTTTCAAAGCATTGTGTGGTGGGCGGTGTAGAACGCCGCTGTTCTGGAAAAAAACCGGAGAGAACCAGGTATTTGGACCCGAAGTGCTACAAGAAGCTGAAAAACAAGTCCAAACGATACGGGGTAACTTAAAGGCTGCTCAGTCACGATAGAAAAGCTACGCGGACAATAGGTGAAGGAAGTTGACCTTCGAAGTAGGAAACTACATATACCTTAAGGTATCCCCTATTCGTGGCCAACGACGTTTCAACGTCAAAGGCAAACTAGCACCTCGCTACATCGGACCATTTAAGATTTTGGACAAGCGAGGAGCAGTAGCCTATCAACTAGAGCTCCCAACATATCTCTCCGATGTACATGACGTGTTTCATGTATCCCAGCTCAAGAAGTGCTTGAGAGTACCAGAGGAACAAATACCAATGGAAGAGCTTGAACTTCAAGAAGACCTGACTTATAGGGAGCACCCTGTCTGAATTTTGGACGTAAAGGAAAGGGTCACCAGGAACAAAGTGATCTGATGGTGCAAGGTACAATGGAGCCATCACACTGAAGCTGAAGCCACATGGGAGCGTGAAGAAGACATCAAAGCAGAATTTCCTCATCTATTCTCTACCAACGAATCTTGAGGTCGAGATTCAATTTAAGGGGAGTAGATTTGTAACACCCTCATTTTTGGTTTCTGCAAATATTCATGTTTCATGAAGAGAAAACATTTTAAAAGAAGTAGGAACAGAGAAAAATTATCAAAAAGATAGCCAATGAGTGCCGAATCCAGTTCACCGAGAGCGCCGAAGACAACTTACCACGGCCCACTGGCCACGTGGCATTTTTGGAGATCATCCCTGCAAAGTGGGGAGAGGTCCGCCGCTAAAATGACTACGTGGCAGGCTCGGGGCTCATCTCCGCAAAAGGGGGAGAGGTCCGACCCTGTGGGACACGTGTTGCCCCGGAGCTAGCCTCTGCGGAAGAAGCAAAGGCACTTCCGCAGGACACATGTCACCTTCGGAGCTAGTCACCGCGGGAATCAGAGGACCAGTCGCGTGGGATACGTGTTGATCTCGGAGCTCACCTCCGAGAGGTCCGGTTCTATTGGACATGCACTGTCACCGGAGCTTATCTCCGGGAGGTCTGTCACTGTTGGACACATGTTTACCTCAGAGCTCGTCTCCGGAGAGAGTAAAGGTCCGGCACTGACATGTGGCTTGTGCGAAGCCACCTTCGAACAAAGAGGAGGTCCTGACCGCCAGGATACGTGGCGCACGTGGAGCTTACCTCCAAAAGAGAAGGGAGGTCTCGCTCGCTTAACACGCGGCACAACCGGAGCTCATCTCTGCGGAAAAGGGGGAGACCAGGCTTCGATGGACACGTGGAGCTTCCGGAGCTCATCACCGCAAAGGTAACGAGTTCTGGAACGGTTTTTAGATTCTGTACGCGTAGAGATACCGGTACGGAGGAGAAACTGACCTGAATTCCACAATGCTGCCGCACCAAATCAACTAAAGATAAAATGTTAGGATTCAACAACGATCTGAATCAGCCCGCAGACACTTCTCTGTCCTTGGCGGAGACCTTCGGACTCCTACCTCATGAGCATCATTACACCGGCAGGGATGTAATGGGAGCGGAAATTTCCTTGAACTCAGTCCAAGTGATCGTCTCCGAGTCGAGGGGCATCCCACCAGTCAGCGGCGGCTCCCGTAAGTTGGTGCGACGCAAAGAGGAACTTCTCTCGGTCATTGCTGATGCGCTGAGTCGGAAATCACAAGTCCATAACCTCACTATTACACCGATAGAAGAGAAAGAACCGCATTTGAACTTGGTTCCATATGGATCATTATACAACCTTGCCCTCATCCCTACTATTAGGGAGGATATTATGGCAGCTCAGAAGCTAGATAAAGGCATGGCACATCTCCGGAAACAAGTAGACATTGGACTTAATTTACTAGGTCTAATGGTGTTTCAATTGATTCTATCGGAGTGTGAGATGTGACGCTCCTCCCGGCCTGCTCTGAAGCTGTAACACCCCAAAATCTGTCAAGAGGGGAATTTAAAAATTTTTGGACGTATTGCATGTGGTGCAGAAATTCAAATTCAAATTTGGAATTCAAATTCAACTCAAAACAGAAAAGAAAAAGAAAAAGAAAAAAAAAACAAAACCCCCCGGCCAGTGGGCCGAAACCCACCAGCCGGCCCACCCACCCCGCGCCAGCCCGCAGCCGCGCGCCCCCCTCTCCCTCTCACTGACACGCGGGGCCCGCGTGTCATCACTGACCTCCCGCTCACGCCAACCGCCGGACTCTTCCGCGCGCGCCCGATCGCAACTAACCCGGAATTCCGGGTCCCCAGCCCGACTCCCGGTCCCGGACGACTCCGGCTCGATCTAAACAAACACGCTGCCCTCCCTTGTCTATAAAAACGCCGGCGTCGCCCCGTTTTTTTCCCACGATCAGCTGCTTTTCCTCCCGGTGAGAACCAGAGCTTCTCCGGTCGTTTTCTCTTGATCTTCGCTCGGGATTTCTGATCTAACGCGCCGAGCTTGTTCCACCGCCTCCGGGGAATCACGCAGGTGCAAAAAACTCGGTAGATTTCGCCCCAGACACAGCGCCGACGAGCATCGCCGCGATTCAATCTCGGACCTCGTCGCCGACCGCCTTCCAGGACCTCCGAGCTCAAGAAAAACTCCGAGGTGAGATCCCCGACCTCCCCTCTACCGATCTATGCCATGAAATCCCAGTTTTAGGAAGAATAGACGAAGATCCGAAGTTTTCCGGCGAGATCGCCGTCTCCCGCCGCCGCGCGCCGCCGGGCAGCGCCGCCCGCGCACGGCCAGGGCGACGTGGCCGCTTGTGCGCCGTCTATTTTAAATCGCACGGTAGAACTGAAACCCCCGCGTACCGGTTCGACGTTATAATCTCAGCCGTCTGTTTTAAATCGGACGGTCCACATCAGCCCCGCATTATAAAGGCCGGGATTCTTACGCGCTACCCCCTGGGGATCTCGGAAAACACGAGCTAGCCCCGGAAACTTCTGATCTAGCCCCTGGAACTTCAGAAATTCATGTAAATTCATTTAAAAATCAGTTTTAGCCCCTGGACTTAATAAAAATTAGGAAAACCCCTCTGTTATGTGTAGTTAGACCCCTGGAAATTTATGAAATAATATAATAGACCCTGTAGTGGGGTGAGTTTACCTTTTTAACCCTATATGATATTAAATTTAGGAATTTGAATATGTGATTAGGATATAAAAATTTAAAAGGTGAGACAAACACATTGTAAATTCAAAGTTAAACTCTCCTAGCACTTAGAAAACTTTAGAATGAGTTAAAAGAAGATTTTAAGCTGAAATGAATCTGTTTAATTGATTGTTCACATTTTAGGTTAGGAAATAATTCTGAAAATTGGTAAAATAAATTTAAATTAGTTCACATGTAACGCCCCAAAATTTTGATTCAAAACCTTAAATCATGTTAAGAGGGGAATTTAAAAATTTTTGGACGTGTTGCATGTTCTGCAAAAAATTCAAATTCAAACTGGAATTCAAATTAAACTCAAATCAGAAAAGAAATGGAAAAAGAAAAAGAGAAAACAGAAAAAAACCAGCCAGTGGGCCGAAACCCAACATCCGGCCCAACTTACCCCGCGCCAGCCCGCAGCCGCGCGCCCGCGCTCTCTCACACTGACAGGCGGGACCCACCGATCTTCGTCTACCTCGCGCCGCGCCGAACTCCCCCGCGCCCGAATTGAAACCGATCGGGATTTCGACGTAAACCCCGTTGAGTTCTGTTCGTAGCCGACGCGGACATGATCTAAACCACCCCGCCGCCCTCCCCCGTCTATAAAAACCCCGGCCTCGTTCTGTTTTTCCCACGCGATCGCCGATTTTTACTCCGGTGAGAACCGAGACTTCTCCGGTGAATTCTGGCCGATCTAAGCTCGGAAACTCCGATCTAACTCGCTGGTCTTGATCCACCGCCTCCGGGGAACCTTGCAGGTGCAGAAAACTCGGTGACTTGCGGTGTAAACACAGCGCCGACGAGCTTCGCCGTGGTTTTGCCTCGGACCTCGCCGCCGATCACTTTCCAGGACCTCCGAGCTCAAGAAAACCCCCGAGGTGAGATCCCCGACCTCCCCTCTACCGATCTATGCCATAAGATCACAGTTCTAGGCAGAATTCTCGAGGATCCGAAAGTTTCCGGCGAGATCGCCGCTTCCCGCCGCCGTGCGCCGCCGGCAGCGCCGCCCGCGCTCGATCAGAGCGACGTGGCCGCTTGTGCGCCGTTTATTTTAAATCGCACGGTAGGGTTTAAATACCCGCGTACCGGTTCGGCGTTATAATCTCAGCCGTCGGTTTAAAATCGGACGGTCCACGTCAGCCCCGCGTTATAAAGACTGGAAATCTTACGTGCTACCCCCTGGGGTTCTCGGGAAATAAGAGCTAGCCCTGGAAACTTCTGATCTAGCCCCTGGAACTCTAGAAAATCATGTAAATTCATTTAAAAATCAGTTTTAGCCACTGGACTTAATAAAAATTAGGAAAAACACCTCTGATAAGTGTAGCTAGACCCCTGGAAATTTTGAAAATAATATTATAGACCCTGTAATGGGGTGAGTCAATCTTTTTAGCCCTGTTTAGTATTTAATTTAGGAAATTGAATATGTAACTAGTGTTTAAAAATTAAAAAGTGGGAAAAACATATTGTCAAAATTAAGTTAAAGACTTTCTCAGTGTTTAGGAAATTTTGGAGAGAGATAAAAACATATTTTGGACTGAATTGAATCTGTTTAATTTATTATTCACAATTAGGGACACATTTTTAAGTAATAAATAGTTTTAGAAAATAGGGAAAATAATTATGAGATAGTTTACATCAGAGGCAAAGGTCAAAATATGTTATTAAATTATTTAGGACCAGAACCTATTCTGTTTAGATGATGTGTATTACTAATTTCATAATAAAATACACAATTATGCATAGGAATATAAATATGAAAATATAGCAACTAGTAAATGATAAATGGAGTTTTTAAAATCCAAAGAGTTCAGTTTAGGGTTGGTAGAAATTATGAAGGCACATATGGGGAAGAAAAATACTTTTCATACATACTTGGTAGTGAAAAGGTGTAGTAGTTGAATATAAGAAATTTATTGGAAACTCATATATATAGTATGTAAGTATAAATGTGAACACAAAAGTAGGAATCATATACACATGATTAAGAGTGCATGCAAGCCACAACTCAACACACATAAAGTAACCACAACACATATAATGGTGAAGAACTTTCATAAATGTGAATGTGTGGTTTGTATGAAGTAGAAGTGTGAACTATGTCTTATGATTGTTGTTTTTCTTTTGCTATGTGTGATGGTATGATGTAGAACCTGCTCAAGAGCAAGTTATTCCTTTCCAAGATCAGGACTACCCATTTCAAGAGCAGCAAGAAGGAGGCAAGTGTCCTTGACCACTTTGATCCTATGCTAGGATGTGTAGCTAGAATTATTTGCATTGTCAATTGAAATATGAAACCCATGTTAGGAAGTTTCCCTAGAATTGCATTACCTTGTTTCCTTGTAGCTTGGGTTGGGATTTATTTTATCATGTTATTCATTATTATGCATATGCTTAGCCATGCTTAGAATGGGATATTTGGGATATGAGATCATCAGTTTATTTTACCATACTCTTGAATGAGATATTGTGAGTTATGTAGAGGTAGGGATCAAGGCATGTTGGATGTTTTGGTTGTGTGCTGGGTGCACGAGACTCGGGTTTGTGTTTAGTACTTGCCTGGATCCTAAGGACCGGTTCATGGAGCATGTAACCTGGCTTTACAGTGCCAACCACATGCTGAGATGGGGCAGCTTGGCCAATTAATTAGGTGTATCCCCGGCGTAGTATGGGTGTGTTGGATGGTGCGGGGAGTAGGTGTCAGCTGGACTACCATATGAACCGCAAGGCTCAAGAGGGGGCCACTGCAGCGGGGTTGGAGCCTCTTGTATGCTGTTAGGGGTGAAACCTCAGTGGGCCCACGCTCGTCGGGAATCCCTTTGTAAAGGCTTCGTAGTGATCTCCTGGCTACACACCTGGGAAGTGTGAATGTGGTTCGTAGCCACTGGCATAATGGAGGTTCTTTTAGTCCACCCGGCAACGGGGGATGAAATCACTACATGTGGGTACAGTGGTGCAAACTCTGCAGAGTCAAAACTGTCATGACAGCCGTGCTCACGGTCAAGAGCGGATTGGACTTATTCATGATTAGAGGAGTGATGGTTTTGGAAGTTGTGGATGTTAAGCGGGGAGCTTAACATTGGAAATGATGTTATGGTTATTTGATTATGATGATGGTATGGGAGCTTGGGACCATTTCACCTGTGTAGTAATGTAGGTGCTTAATAAGCTAAGGTGATAGGTATTAATTGCGTAGTGCTTTAACCATGAGTTCAACCTCTCCTTGTCCTAGCCATGCATGATATAATTTTCCCACACTTGCTGAGTACCATTGGTACTCAACCTTGCATATTTGTTGGTTTATATTGCTGCTCAGGTCAAGATAATGAGGTGGTGTATAATGACCAAGACTTTGGACCCGAAGAAGGTTTCTAGGTTCATGGAGACCCCCGGGCAACGCCTGTGATGGAGCCCTAAAGAATAATATTCCGCTGCTAGTTTATTTACTTGTGATGAACTTATTATTGTCCATCGAGACATTTCTATGTAAGACTTATTTATATTAGACACCTGGCTTGTAATAAATGATGCTTCACTATTTGTCATCACATGTATGAGAAAATGATCCTGGCATACATGTGATATTCACTTGGTTGTTCTTCGGAAAAACCGGGTGTGACAGAGATGGTATCAGAGCCAAGGTTGCCCGTAGGAACATGGACCTAGGTAGAAATGGACGTATTTAAGTGCCCTATTTTCTTAAAAACTATTTTCCAAGGTGTGGGTTGAAAAGTGTTATTTAAGGAGTCATTTTCTTCATCTTACCCCAACTTTCATTCAAAATAGGATTTTTGTTTGAGAGTTTATCTAACCTAATTTTAAATTCTTTTTGTTTTAGATGGTTCGCATGATTCGTACCGCTCGCAAGTCCACAGGAGGGAGAGTTCCCGTAGTTGCCCTTGCCGAGAGAGAGGAGAGCCGTCCGGTGACGTACCTTTCCTACGGATTGGCAGTAGGAGGCTTATTGCGCCGTCTTCGGCGTATGCTCGAAGTCGCCGGCAACACGGGCAAGCTAATTATCCACTATACCTCCACCAGGACCATCCGTGAGAAGAGGGAATAATGGAGCTCAGAGATGAGGATTATACACGAAAATCAGCTGCTTAAGATTCACCACTCTCCAGCTTGTCGAGCGACACAGGTCGATGCGGAGAAAGATGTCACCTGGGAGGCCATCACCTGCCAGAGTCACATCTATCGTCGCCTCTTGGACAAAACTGAGTACATGTATGTCCTCCAACGTGAGAGTGGTACCACAGAGTACAAGTACCCGCCAGTGCAGCAAGGGACTTCCCATTAGCACATGGACTTGTGCTTGGAGGATGCTGCTATGCTCAGCACTCGACTGCAGGAGTGTCAACAAGAGCTTCAGGATGTCCGGGACACCCTGAAGGAAACGGAGGCGTTGCTGCGAGCCTGCTTAAAGGCGAGAGAAAGAGGAGATGGGAATGAACCGTGTGTCACCGTTAATGATACATGGACTCCTGACTCCCCAGATCGCCGAGCGATCAGGCGTCGTCGCACTTCTCCACCAGCAGCCTCCCCACCCAAAGCAGAGTCAGAAGGCAGCCGAAATGATGAGGAAGATCCCGAGGAGCCAGCTCAAGAAAACGAGTAGTGTAGAGTCTTTCCCTTAGTTAGCAAGATGCCGAATAGTCGAGTCGTTACGTTAAGTTAAGGGTGTGTTAATGCTTGGTGTGTGACGTGAGTTGTGGAAGCCATGAGCAATTGTCCACAGCCTCGTCTTCAGATTGTTTTGCTTTGGTGTGTGAACCCACAGGAAATAATATTACCTTCATTTTTGTGTGAGAAATGAACCCTCAGAAAAGTATAACAAGCCTCAACACTTCAAAGTACAAACAAATGAAAGTAGTAAGATGATACTAAATGCTTTCAAATTAACATTGGTTGATTCTGCCAGATGGCCGGAAGAGGAAAAGGACGTGCTGCCAACCCCGCCAACAACAACGATGAGGCATGCAACCCTCATCTTTCTGGAGGCCAGGACCGGGGTGGTCGCCGTGAAGGAGTTGATCCCCTCCACCAAATGCTGGAGAATCAGAATCAGCTCATCCAGAACTTGACTCAAGTGGTGGCCAACTTGCATCAAGTTCCACCTCCACAAGCTGTACCACGCCAACCAAGGTTGAGTGAGTTTATAGGAACTCAACCTCCAAAGTTTACAAGTGCTGCTGAACCTCTGGAGGCAGATGATTGGCTGAAGACCATTGAAAGTAAGATGAGGATCATACAATGCCAAGGGTATGAGAGGGTGCTGTTTGCCTCTCATCAATTGCATGGACCTGCTGCTGATTGGTGGACCGCCTACGTGGCCGCCCATCATGACCCTGAGAACATCCCTTGGGAAGAGTTCAAGCGTAGCTTCCGCAACCATTACATCCCAAGAGGTGAACTCAAAAACAAGAGGAAGGAGTTTTTGGGACTGCAGCAGGGAAACATGACGTTGAGGGAATACCTCACTAAATTTACTCAACTATCCCGTTATGCCCCACGAGACATAGAGACTAATGAGCAGAAACAAGATTGTTTCGTGGAAGGACTTACCGGGGAGATGCAGTGTGCAATGTCCTCAAATGAGTATGAAAGCTTCCAAAAGATGGTGGACAGAGCATTTGTGGTAGAAAGGAAGCTAAAGGCCTTGGAAAATGAGAATAAGAGGAAGGGCGGGTGGTCACATCAAGCCTCAGGGAGCAACACCCGCCCACGTATGATGCAGCAACCTACGGGGCAGACGAGCCGTGCTGCGGTACCCTATTCAGCACCAAGAGGGTACAACCCAAACTACAGGCCTCCCGCAGCACCAGCACAGCTGCAACGTCAGTTTGTGCAGCAGCCTCGCCCCGCATATCCACCTCGACCAGCAGTGCAAGGACCCCCAAACCAACCCCAAGACAACAAAGGCCAGGCATCTAAGATTGGGGTGCAATGTTTTAGCTGTGGTGAAGTGGGGCACTATGCCCATAAATGCCCAAAGAAGAAGCCTGCGCCGCCACAACAGCAGAATGTAATGAGAGGACGGGTGAACCATGTCACTATGGAGGAAGCACAAGAGACACCCGACGTGGTAGTTGGTAAGTTTCCTGCCAATTTACACCTTGCAACTCTGCTGTTTGATTCTGGTGCTACCCACTCGTTCATTGCTCAAGGATTTGTTAAGAAGCATGACCTAGCAACCACACAAATGAACCATATGCTAGCTGTAAACTCTCCAGGTGGAGAAATAAGGACAAATAAAGTGTGTCCCAAAGTGAACCTAGACATTAATGGGGTAGTATTTACTGCTAACCTCATAGTGATAGATTCACAAGGGATAGATATTATTTTGGGTATGGATTGGTTGACCAAACATAAAGGAATCATCCATTGTTCGACCAGAACGGTGGAACTAACTCACCCTAGTGGCACAAGAGTAAAGTTCATAACGATACACGAGCCTAGGAGGGACATTAAATTAAATCAAGTTGAGGTGAGAGTTGAGGAAATCAGGACTATCGGGGAATATCCAGATGTTTTTCCGGAGGAGTTGCCAGGTATGCCTCCCGACCGTGAAGTGGAATTCGCAATTGAGCTAGTACCGGGAACAGCCCCGATATACAAGAGACCTTATCGGATGGACTCCAAGCAGCTAGAAGAACTCAAGGATCATTTGAGAGAATTGACGGAGAAGGGGTATATTCGCCCTAGTTCCTCACCATGGGGAGCTCCGGTGATATTTGTGCCCAAGAAAGACGGAACCCAAAGGTTATGCGTGGATTACCGTGCTTTGAATGAGGTAACCATCAAGAACAAGTACCCATTGCCTCGCATTGAAGACTTGTTTGATCAGTTGAGGGGAGCTTGTGTGTTCTCGAAAATTGATCTCAGGTCGGGATACCACCAACTCAATATAAGGCAATATGATATTCCCAAGACAGCTTTCGTATCTCGGTACGGGTTGTATGAATACACCGTCATGCCTTTCGGGCTAACTAATGCCCCGGCATACTTCATGTATCTCATGAACAAGGTATTCATGGAATATCTGGACAAATTTGTGGTAGTTTTCATAGATGACATTCTCGTCTTCTCCAAAGATGAAGAAGAACATGAGAAACATCTAAGGTTGGTGTTGCAGAGGCTGAGAGAACACCAACTATATGCCAAGTTGAGCAAGTGTGAGTTTTGGCTGAAGAGAGTTCCCTTTCTAGGACATATAATCTCGGAGGGAGGAATCTCCGTAGATCCCACCAAAATCGAGGATATCCAGAAGTGGAAGACCCCTGAAAATGTCGGGGAAGTTCGAAGCTTTTTGGGATTGGCTGGATACTATCGACGGTTTATTGAGGGATTCTCCAAGATCTCGAGACCTCTCACCAAACTGTTGGAGAAGGGAATCACATTCACCTGGACGCCACAGTGCGAGACGAGCTTTCAGGAGCTAAAGAAGAGATTGACAACAGCCCCAGTGTTGGTTATGCCAGATATGCAGAAGAGTTTCACAGTGTACTGCGATGCCTCTGGAAACGGGTTGGGATGTGTTCTCATGCAAGAAGGGCATGTCGTGGCTTATGCATCCCGGCAGCTTCGGAAGCACGAGAAAAACTATCCTACACATGACCTAGAACTAGCCACAGTGGTACACGCGTTGAAAATTTGGCGACACTATTTGATGGGGAAGAGGACAGAGATATATACGGATCATAAGAGTTTGAAGTACATTTTCACACAGCCAAATCTCAACCTCAGACAAAGGAGATGGTTAGAGCTAATCAATGACTTTGATGTGGGCATCAACTATCATCCTGGGAAAGCAAACGTCGTGGCCGATGCTTTGAGTCAGAAAGTGCAGGTCAATAAGTTGAGCTTGAAGGACATGCCTGCAGAATTGAAGGACGAGGTTATAAGGCTCAATCTATGTCTAGTAAATAGTGGTGAAGCCATCGCCATGGAAGTGGACTCCACACTCGAGCGAGATATACGCGAGGGCCAAAAGAATGATGAGAAGATACAAGAGATCAGACAGCTCATCAAGGAAAATAAAGCTCCTGGTTTTAGAGCGGATGAACAAGGAACGGTGTGGCACGGGAAAAGAATCTGTGTGCCAGAAGTAAAGGAGATCCGTGAATTGATTTTGAAGGAGGCTCATGATTCCGCCTATTCCATTCATCCTGGGAGTACGAAGATGTACCAGGACCTCAAGAGCAGGTATTGGTGGTATTGCATGAAGCGAGATGTCACGGAACATGTTGTCCTATGTGACACATGTCAGTTGGTGAAAGCAGAACATCAACGACCCGCGGGATTATTGCAACCACTCAAAGTACCTGAATGGAAATGGGAAGAAATCAGCATGGATTTCGTCGTGGGATTGCCTAGGACCCAATCAGGGTATGATTCAATATGGGTCATCATTGATAGGCTAACCAAGGTAGCTCATTTCATCCCCGTGAAAGAAAGCTACAGCGGATCCAAATTGGCAGAATTGTACATGTCAAGGATCGTGTGTTACCATGGAGTGCCAAAGAAGATAGTGTCGGACCGAGGGACACAGTTCACCTCGAGGTTTTGTCAGAAGTTGCATGAAACCATGGGAACCCATCTGAACTTCAGCTCTGCCTATCATCCCCAAACTGACGGGCAGACGGAGAGAACCAATCAGATCCTTGAAGATATGTTAAGGGCATGTGCACTCAAAAACAACAGGAGTTGGGACAAGAACTTACCGTATGCGGAGTTTTCCTATAACAACAGCTATCAAGCTAGTATGAAAATGTCACCGTTTGAAGCTTTGTATGGAAGGAAGTGCAGAACTCCCCTATTTTGGAACCAAACAGGAGAAAGTAAAGTGTTTGGTCCAGAAGTGCTACAAGAAGCCGAGGCGAAGGTGAGGGAGATTCGCAACAACTTGAGGACAGCACAGACGCGCCAAAAGAGCTATGCCGATGTACGAAGAAGAGAGCTCGTTTTCAACGTGGGAGATTATGTTTATCTCAAGGTGTCCCCTATCAGAGGACTTCGTCGGTTCAAGGTGAAAGGGAAGTTGTCACCTCGATACATCGGACCCTTTCAAGTTTTAGAAAGGAAAGGCGAAGTGGCGTATCAACTAGAGTTACCGGTTCATCTATCAGATGTGCACGATGTATTCCATGTGTCACAACTCAAGAAATGTCTGAGGACGCCTGAAGAGGTGTTACCCATGAATGAAGTGGATGTAGCTGAGGATTTGTCTTATGCCGAGCAACCATACAAGATTTTGGAGACAATGGAACGCCTCACCAGAAATAAAAGAATCCGGATGTGCAAGGTGCAGTGGAAGCATCACTTAGAAGAGGAAGCCACCTGGGAGCAGGAAGATGAGCTCAAGGCACAATTTCCGGAATTGTTTTCTTAGAAACACCAATCTCGAGGACGAGATTTCTTTTAAGGGGGGTAGAGCTGTAACACCCCAAAATTTTGATTCAAAACCTTAAATCATGTTAAGAGTGGAATTTAAAATTTTTTGGACGTGTTGCATGGTCTGCAAAAAATTCAAATTCAAACTGGAATTCAAATTAAACTCAAATCAGAAAAGAAATGGAAAAAGAAAAAGAGAAAATAGAAAAAAACCGGCCAGTGGGCCGAAACCCACCAGCCGGCCCAACTTACCCCGTGCCAGCCCGCAGCTGCGCGCCCGCGCTCTCTCACACTGACAGGCGGGACCCACCGATCTTCGTCTACCTCGCGCCGCGCCGAACTCCCCCGCGCCCGAATCGAAACCGATCGGGATTTTGACGTAAACCCCGTTGAGTTCTGTTCGTAGCCGACGCGGACATGATCTAAACCACCCCGCCGCCCTCCCCCGTCTATAAAAACCCCGGCATCGTTCTGTTTTTCCCACGCGATCGCCGATTTTTACTCCGGTGAGAACCGAGACTTCTCCGGTGAATTCTGGCCGATCTAAGCTCGGAAACTCCGATCTAACTCGCTGGTCTTGATCCACCGCCTCCGGGGAACCTTGCAGGTGCAGAAAACTCGGTGACTTGCGGTGTAAACACAGCGCCGACGAGCTTCGCCGTGGTTTTGCCTCGGACCTCGCCGCCGATCACTTTCCAGGACCTCCGAGCTCAAGAAAACCCCCGAGGTGAGATCCCCGACCTCCCCTCTACCGATCTATGCCATAAGATCACAGTTCTAGGCAGAATTCTCGAGGATCCAAAAGTTTCCGGCGAGATCGCCGCTTCCCGCCGCCGTGCGCCGCCGGCAGCGCCGCCCGCGCTCGATCAGAGCGACGTGGCCGCTTGTGCGCCGTTTATTTTAAATCGCACGGTAGGGTTTAAATACCCGCGTACCGGTTCGGCGTTATAATCTCAGCCGTCGGTTTAAAATCGGACGGTCCACGTCAGCCCCGCGTTATAAAGACTGGAAATCTTACGTGCTACCCCCTGGGGTTCTCGGGAAATAAGAGCTAGCCCTGGAAACTTCTGATCTAGCCCCTGGAACTCCAGAAAATCATGTAAATTCATTTAAAAATCAGTTTTAGCCACTGGACTTAATAAAAATTAGGAAAAACACCTCTGATAAGTGTAGCTAGACCCCTGGAAATTTTGAAAATAATATTATAGACCCTGTAATGGGGTGAGTTTATCTTTTTATCCCTGTTTAGTATTTAATTTAGGAAACTGAATATGTAACTAGTGTTTAAAAATTAAAAAGTGGGACAAACATATTGTCAAAATTAAGTTAAAGACTTTCTCAGTGTTTAGGAAATTTTGGAGAGAGATAAAAACATATTTTGGACTGAATTGAATCTGTTTAATTTATTATTCACAATTAGGGACACATTTTTAAGTAATAAATAGTTTTAGAATATAGGGAAAATAATTATGAGATAGTTTACATCAGAGGCAAAGGTCAAAATATGTTATTAAATTATTTAGGACCAGAACCTATTCTGTTTAGATGATGTGTATTACTAATTTCATAATAAAATACACAATTATGCATAGGAATATAAATCTGAAAATATAGCAACTAGTAAATGATAAATGGAGTTTTTAAAATCCAAAGAGTTCAGTTTAGGGTTGGTAGAAATTATGAAGGCACATATGGGGAAGAAAAATACTTTTCATACATACTTGGTAGTGAAAAGGTGTAGTAGTTGAATATAAGAAATTTATTGGAAACTCATATATATAGTATGTAAGTATAAATGTGAACACAAAAGTAGGAATCATATACACATGATTAAGAGTGCATGCAAGCCACAACTCAACACACATAAAGTAACCACAACACATATAATGGTGAAGAACTTTCATAAATGTGAATGTGTGGTTTGTATGAAGTAGAAGTGTGAACTATGTCTTATGATTGTTGTTTTTCTTTTTCTATGTGTGATGGTATGATGTAGAACCTGCTCAAGAGCAAGTTATTCCTTTCCAAGATCAGGACTACCCATTTCAAGAGCAGCAAGAAGGAGGCAAGTGTCCTTGACCACTTTGATCCTATGCTAGGATGTGTAGCTAGAATTATTTGCATTGTCAATTGAAATATGAAACCCTTGTTAGGAAGTTTCCCTAGAATTGCATTACCTTATTTCCTTGTAGCTTGGGTTGGGATTTATTTTATCATGTTATTCATTATTATGCATATGCTTAGCCATGCTTAGAATGGGATATTTGGGATATGAGATCATCAGTTTATTTTACCATACTCTTGAATGAGATATTGTGAGTTATGTAGAGGTAGGGATCAAGGCAAGTTGGATGTTTTGGTTGTGTGCTGGGTGCACGAGACTCGGGTTTGTGTTTAGTACTTGCCTGGATCCTAAGGACCGGTTCATGGAGCATGTAACCTGGCTTTACAGTGCCAACCACATGCTGAGATGGGGCAGCTTGGCCAATTAATTAGGTGTATCCCCGGCGTAGTATGGGTGTGTTGGATGGTGCGGGGAGTAGGTGTCAGCTGGACTATCATATGAACCGCAAGGCTCAAGAGGGGGCCACTGCAGCGGGGTTGGAGCCTCCTGTATGCTGTTAGGGGTGAAACCTCAGTGGGCCCACGCTCGTCGGGAATCCCTTTGTAAAGGCTTCGTAGTGATCTCCTGGCTACACACCTGGGAAGTGTGAATGTGGTTCGTAGCCACTGGCATAATGGAGGTTCTTGTAGTCCACCCGGCAACGGGGGATGAAATCACTACATGTGGGTACAGTGGTGCAAACTCTGCAGAGTCAAAACTGTCATGATAGCCATGCTCACGGTCAAGAGCGGCTTGGACTTATTCATGATTAGAGGAGTGATGGTTTTGGAAGTTGTGGATGTTAAGCGGGGAGCTTAACATTGGAAATGATGTTATGGTTACTTGATTATGATGATGGTATGGGAGCTTGGGACCATTTCACCTGTGTAGTAATGTAGGTGCTTAATAAGCTAAGGTGATAGGTATTAATTGCGTAGTGCTTTAACCATGAGTTCAACCTCTCCTTGTCCTAGCCATGCATGATATAATTTTCCCACACTTGCTGAGTACCATTGGTACTCAACCTTACATATTTGTTGGTTTATATTTTTGCTCAGGTCAAGATAATGAGGTGGTGTATAATGACCAAGACTTTGGACCCGAAGAAGGTTTCTAGGTTCATGGAGACCCCGGGCAACGCCTGTGATGGAGCCCTAAAGAATAATATTCCGCTGCTAGTTTATTTACTTGTGATGAACTTATTATTGTCCATCGAGACATTTGCTATGTAAGACTTATTTATATTAGACACCTGGCTTGTAATAAATGATGCTTCACTATTTGTCATCACATGTATGAGAAAATGATCCTGGCATACATGTGATATTCACTTGGTTGTTCTTCGGAAAAACCGGGTGTGACATCACATCAGAGGAGAAGTTCCAAAATATATTATTTAATATTTTAGATCAAAACCTATTCTGTTTAGATGATAAGTCCTACTATTTAAAATTTAAAACTCAATTTTAGGCATAGAAAATAAATCTGGAAAATATAGGAAAATAGGTGTGCATGACTAGAAAATGATAAATGAAGTCTCCCAATCCAAAGACTTCAGTTTAGGATTGGTAGAAGATCTGAAAACCCATTTGGAGTAGGAAATTACCTTCCATGCAAACTTGGTAGTTAAGAAGTATATTAATTAAATATAAAGAATTTGATCAAATTGAAAATTCATATATAGTGTGCAAATAGAAATCTGAAATACAAAAGTTAGAAATCATATACATATGTTTAAAAGTGCATGAAGGCTAAAAATCAACACATCTAGAGTAACCACAACACATAGAAATGTGAATGACTATCATATGTATGTATATGTGGAGTGAAAGTGTGAGCTATGCCTTATGGATTGTTGTTGTCTTTTGCTATGTGTGTTGACATGAGTAGAACCTGCCCCAGAGCAAGTTCTTCCCTTCCAAGTTCAGGACTATCCATTCCAAGAGCAGCAGGAAGAAGGCAAGTGTCCTTGACCACTTTGATCCTATGCTAGGATGTGTAGATAGAATTATTTGCATTGTCAATTGAAATATGAAACCCATGCTAGGAAGTTTCCCTAGAATTGCATTATCTTGTTTCCTTGTAGCTTGGGTTGGGATTTGTTTCATTATGTCATTCATTCATTCATATTACTTATTCTTAGCCATGCTTAGAATGGGATAATTGGGATATGAGATCATCATTTGTTTACCTTACTCTTGAATGAGATATTATGATTTGTGTAGAGGTAGGGATCATGGCAAGTTGGATGATTTGGTTGGTGCTGGGTGCACGAGACTCGGGTTTGTGTTTAGTACTTGCCTGGATCCTAAGGACCGGTTCATGGAGCATGTAACCTTACCGTGCCAACCACATGCTGAGATGGGGCAGCTTGGCCAATTAATTAGGTGTATCCCCGGCGTAGTATGGGTGTGTTTGATGGTGCGGGGAATAGGTGTCAGCTGGACTACCATATGAACCGCAAGGCTCAAGAGGGGGGCCACTGCAGCGGGGTTGGAGCCTCTTGTATGCTGTTAGGGGTGAAACCTCAGTGGGCCCATGCTCGTCGGGAATCCCTTTGTAAAGGCTTCGTAGTGATCTCCTGGCTACACACCTGGGAAGGGTGAATGTCATTCGTAGCCACTGGCATAATGGAGGTTCATTTAGTCCACCCGGCAACGGGGGATGAAATCACTACATGTGGGTACAGTGGTACAAACTCTGCAGAGTCAAAACTGTCATGACAGCCGTGCTCACGGTCAAGAGCGGCTTGTACTTATTCATGATTAGAGGATGATGACTTTGGAAGTTGTGAATGTTAAGCGGGGAGCTTAACATTGGAAATGATGTTATGGTTATTTGATTATGATGATGGGATGGGAGATTGGGACCATTTCACCTATGTAGTAATGTAGGTGCTTAATAAGCTAAGGTGATAGGTATTAATTGAGTAGTGCTTTAACCATGAGTTCAACCTCCCCTTGTTCTAGCCATGCATGACATAACTTTCCCACACTTGCTGAGTACAAACGGTACTCAATCTTGCATATTTGTTGGTTTAAATTGCTGCTCAGGTCAAGGGGATGATGTGGTGTTCAATGACCAAGACTTCGGACCCGAAGAAGGATTTTAGGTTCATGGAGTCCCCCGGGCAACGCCTGTGACGGAGCCCACAAGAATAAATTTTCTGCTGCTATTTTATTTACATGTTATGAACTTATTATCGTCCATCGAGACATATGCTATGTAAGAATTATTTATATTCGACACCTGGCTTGTAATAAATGATGCTTCGCTATTTGTCATCACATGTATGAGAAAATGATCCTGGCATACATGTGATATCCACTCGGTTGTTCTTCGGAGAAACCGGGTGTGACAGAAGTGGTATCAGAGCGAAGGTTGCCCGTAGGAACGTGGACCTAGGTAGAAATGGACGTATTTAAGAACCATATTTTCTTAAAAACTATTTTACAAAAGTGTGGGTTGAAGGTGTTATTTAATGGGGTCACTTTATTCATCTTACCCCAACTTTTATTCAAAATAGGATTTTTGTTTAAAATCTTGTCTAACTTAATTTTAAATGCTCTATGTTTTAGATGGTTCGCATGATCCGTACCGCCCGCAAGTCCACCGGAGGGAGAGTTCCCGTAGTTGCCCTTGCCCTGAGAGAGGAGCACCGTCCGGTGACGTATCTCTCCTACGGATTGGCAGTAGGAGGCTTTTTGCGCCGTCTTCGACGCATGCTCCAAGCCGCCGGTAATACGGGCAAGCTAATCATACACTATAGCTCCACCCGGACCCTCCGTGAGAAGCGGGAAGAATGGAGTTCAGAAATGAGGATTATCCACGAAAATCAGCTGCTCAAGATCCACCGCTCTCCAGCTTGTCGAGCAACACAGGTCGATGCGGAGAAGGATGTCACCTGGGAGGCAATCACCTGCCAGAGTCACATCTATCGTCGCCACCTGGACAGGACTGAGTACATGTACGTCCTCCAGCGTGAGAGTGGTACAACGGAGTACAAGTACCCGCTAGTGCAGCAAGGGACTTCGCATGAGCACATGGACTTGTGCTTGGAGGATGCTGCTATGCTCAGCACTAGACTGCAGGAATGTCAGCAGGAGCTTCAGGATGTACGTGACACCCTGAAGGAGACTGAGGCGTTGCTTTGAGCCAGCTTGAGGGCGAGTGAAAGAGGAGATGGGAATGAACTGTGTGTCACCATGAATGACACATGGACTCTTGACTCCCCAGATCGCCGGGCAAGCAGGCGTCGCCGCACTTCTCCACCAGCAGCTTCCCCACCCAAAGCGGAGTCAGAGGGCAGCCGCAATAATGAGGAAGATCCCGAGGAGCCAGCTCAGTGATACGAGTAGTGTAGAGTCCTTTCCCTTAGTTTAGCAGATGTCGAGTAGTTGAATCGTTACCTTAGTTAATGGTGTGTTAATGTTTGGTGTGTGACGTGAGTTGTGGAAGCCATGGGCATTTGTCCACAACCTCGTCTTTAGGTTGTTTTGCGTTCATGTGTGAACCCCTATGAATTAAGGGTGCATTTATTTTTGCGTGAGACGTGAAACCCTCGAAAATATAAATATAATAAGGCCTAATTTTTTTTTAAAAGTTTAAACAAGCAAATTGGGAAGTTAACACGTAATGCTTTAAATTAACATCTGGTTGATCATGATAGATGGCTGGAAGAGGGAAGGGTTGTGCTGCCAACCCCACCAACAACAACGATGAGGCCGGCAACCCTCATCTTTCTGGAGGACAAGACAGGGGTGGTCGTCGGGAAGGAGTTGATCCTATCCACCAAATGCTGGAAAATCAGAATCAGCTCATCCAGAGCCTGACTCAAGTGGTGGCCAACTTGCACCAAGCTCCACCTCCACAAGCTGCACCACGCCAACCAAGGTTGAGTGAGTTTCTAGGGACTCAACCTCCAAAGTTTGCAAGTGCTGTTGAACCTCTGGAGGCAGATGATTGGCTAAAGACCATTGAGAGCAAGATGAGAATCATACAATGCCAGGGGTATGAGAGGGTGCTATTTGCCTGTCACCAATTGCATGGACCTGCTGCTGATTGGTGGACTGCTTACGTGGCCGCCCATCATGACCCTGAGAACATCACTTGGGAAGAGTTCAAGCATAGCTTTCGCAACCATTACATACCAAGGGGTGAACTCAAAAACAAGAGGAAGGAGTTCTTGGGGCTGCAGCAAGGAAACATAACTGTGAGGGAGTACCTCACTAAATTCACCCAACTATCCCGTTATGCACCACGGGACATCGAGACTGATGAGCAGAAACATGACTGCTTTGTGGAAGGACTTACAGCAGAAATGCAGTGTGCAATGTCCTCCAATGACTATGAAAGCTTCCAAAAGATGGTGGACAGGGCATTTGTTGTATAAAGAAAGCTAAAGGCCTTGGAAAATGAAAACAAGAGGAAGGCGGGATGGTCACACCAAGCCTCGGGTAGCAACACCCGCCCACGTCTGATGCAGCAACCAGCAGGGCAGACGAGTCGTGCTGCGGTACCCTACTCCGCGCCGAGAGGGTACAATCCGAATTTCAGGCCTCCGTCAGCACCAACGCAGCCACAACGTCAGTTTGTACAGCAGCCTCGCCCCGCATATCAACCTCGACCAGCAGTACAAGGACCCCCGAACCAACCCCAAGACAACAAAGGCCAGGCACCTAAAGTTGGGGTGCAATGCTTCAACTGTGGTGAAGTGGGGCACTACGCCCATAAGTTCCCAAAGAAGAAGCCCGTGCAGCCGCAACAGCAGAATGTGATGCGAGGACAGGTGAACCACGTGACCATGGAGGAAGCGCAAGAGGCACCTGACGTGGTAGTTGGTAAGTTTCCTGCCAATTTACACATTGCAACCCTGTTGTTCGATTCTGGTGCTACCCACTCGCTCATTGCCCAAGCGTTTGTTAAGAAGCATGATCTAGCAACAACACAAATGAACCATATGCTAGCAGTAAACTCTCCAGGTGGAGAAATAAGGACACGACAAGTGTGTCCCAAGGTGAATCTAAATATTAATGGGGTAGTATTTACTGCCAACCTCATAGTGATAGATTCACAAGGGATAGATATTATTTTGGGCATGGATTGGTTGACCAAACATAAGGGAATCATCCATTGTTCGACCAGAACGGTGGAACTAACTCACCCTAGTGGCACAAGAGTAAAGTTCATAACAATACAAGAGCCTAGGAGGGACATTAAATTAAATCAAGTTGAGGTGAAAGTGGAGGAGATCCAGATTATCAGGGAATATCCAGATGTTTTTCCGAAGGAGTTGCTAGGTATGCCTCCCGATCGTGAAGTGGAATTCGCGATTGAGCTAGTGCCTGGAACAGCTCCGATATACAAGAGACCTTATCGGATGGACTCCAAGCAGCTGGGAGAACTCAAGGATCATTTAAGAGAGTTGACAGAGAAGGGGTACATTCGTCCTAGTTCCTCACCATGGGGAGCTCCAGTGATATTTGTGCCCAAGAAGGACGGAACCCAAAGGGTATGTGTAGACTACCGTGCCTTGAATGAAGTAACCATCAAGAACAAGTACCCATTACCCCTCATTGAAGATTTGTTTGATCAGTTGAGGGGAGCTTGTGTGTTCTCGAAAATTGATCTCAGGTCGGGATACCACCAGCTTAAGATAAGGCAAACTGATATTACAAAGACAGCTTTCGTATATCGGTACGGACTGTATGAATACACCGTCATGCCTTTCGGGCTAACTAATGCCCCGGCATACTTCATGTATCTCATGAACAAGGTATTCATGGAATATCTGGACAAATTTGTGGTGGTTTTCATTGATGACATTCTCGTCTTCTCCAAAGATGAAGAAGAACATGAGAAACATCTAAGGTTGGTGTTGCAAAAGCTGAAAGAACACCAACTATATGCCAAGTTGAGCAAGTGTGAGTTTTGGCTGAAGAGAGTTCCCTTCTTAGGACATATAATCTCGGAGGGAGGAATCTCCGTAGACCCCGCCAAGATCGAGGATGTACAAAAGTGGAAGACTCCTGAGAATGTCGGGGAAGTTCGAAGCTTCTTGGGATTGGCTGGGTATTATTGACGGTTTATCGAGGGTTTCTCCAAGATCTCGAGACCCCTCACCAAACTGTTGGAGAAGGGAATCACATTCACATGGACGCCGCAGTGCGAGACGAGTTTCCAGGAATTAAAGAAAAGATTGACAACAGCCCCAGTGCTAGTTATGCCAGATATGCAGAAGAACTTTTCGGTGTACTGCGATGCTTCTGGAAACGGGTTGGGATGTGTTCTCATGCAAGAAGGGCATGTCGTGGCTTATGCGTCCCGGCAGCTCCAGAAACACGAGAAGAACTATCCCACACATGACCTAGAGCTAGCTGCAGCAGTACACGCGTTGAAGATTTGGCGGCATTACTTGATGGGGAAGAGAACAGAGATATATACGGACCATAAGAGCTTAAAGTATGTTTTCACACAGCCAGATCTCAACCTCGGGCAAAGGGGATGGTTAGAGCTGATCAACGACTTTGATGTGGGCATCAACTATTATCCTGGGAAAGCGAATGTCGTGGCAGATGCTTTAAGCCGGAAAGTGCAGGTCAATAGGTTGAGTTGAAGGACATGCCTGCAGAATTAAAGGACGATGTTATAAGACTCAATCTATGCCTGGTGAATAGTGGTGAAGCCATCGCCATGGAAGTGGACTCCACATTAGAGCAAGACATACGCGATGGTCAAAAGAGTGATGAGAAGATACAAGAAATCCGACAACTCATCAAGGATAATAGAGCCCCTGGTTTCAGAGAGGATGAACAAGGTACGGTGTGGCACGGGAAAAGAATCTGTGTGCCTGAAGTAAAGGAGATCCGTGAATTGATTTTGAAGGAGGCTCATGATTCAGACTATTCCATTCATCCTGGGAGTACGAAGATGTACCATGACCTCAAGAGCAGGTATTGGTGGTATGGCATGAAGCGAGATGTCCCGGAACATGTTGCCCTATGTGACACATGTCAGTTGATGAAAGCAGAACATCAACGACCCGCGGGATTATTGCAACCACTTAAAGTGCCTGAATGGAAATGGGAAGAAATCGGTATGGATTTCATAGTGGGATTACCCAGGATCCAATCAGGATATGATTCGATATGGGTCATCATTGATAGGCTAACCAAGGTAGCTCATTTCATCCCTGTGAACGAAAGCTACAGCGGATTCAAATTGGCAGAATTATACATGTCAAGGATCGTGTGTTTCCATGGAGTGCCAAAGAAGATAGTGTCAGATCGAGGGACACAGTTCACCTCAAGATTCTGGCAGAAGTTACATGAAACCATGGGAACTCATCTGAACTTTAGTTCTGCCTATCATCCCCAGACTAACGGACAGACGGAAAGAACCAATCAGATCCTTGAGGACATGCTGAGAGCGTGTGCGCTCAAGAACAATAGGAGCTGGGATAGGAACTTACAGTATGCGGAGTTCTCCTATAACAACAGCTATCAGGCTAGTATGAAGATGTCACCATTTGAGGCTTTGTATGGGAGGAAGTGCAGAACTCCCTTATTTTGGAACCAAACGGGGGAAAGTAAAGTGTTTGGGCCCGAAGTACTACAAGAAGCCGAGGAGAAAGTGAGGGAAATCCGCAACAATTTGAGGATAGCACAGACACGACAAAAGAGCTATGCCGATGTACGGAGAAGAGAGCTCGTTTTCAACGTGGGGGGCTATGTCTACCTCAAGGTGTCCCCTATCCAAGGACTTCGTCGGTTCAAGGTGAAAGGGAAGTTATCAACTCGATACATCGGACCCTTTCATGTTGTGGAAAGGAAAGGCGAAGTGGCATATCAACTAGAATTACCGGCTCGCCTATCGGATGTGCACGATGTATTCCATGTGTCACAGCTCAAGAAATGTCTGAGGACGCCTGAAGAGATGTTACCCATGAACGAGGTTGACGTAGCTGAGGATCTGTCTTATGCCGAGCAACCATTCAAGATTTTGGAGACAATGGAACACCTCACAAGAAATAAAAGAATCCGGATGTGCAGGGTGCAGTGGAAGCATCACTCGGAAGAGGAAGCCACATGGGAGCGAGAAGACGAGCTTAAGGCACAGTTTCTGGAATTGTTTTCCTAGAACCACCAATCTCGAGGACGAGATTTCTTTTAAGGGGGGTAGAGTTGTAACACCCCAAAATCTGTCAAGAGGAGAATTTAAAAATTTTTGGACGTATTGCATGTGGTGCAGAAATTCAAATTCAAATTTGGAATTCAAATTCAACTCAAAACAGAAAAGAAAAAGAAAAAGAAAAAACAAACCCCCCGGCCAGTGGGCCGAAACCCACCAGCCGGCCCACCCACCCCACGCCAGCCCGCAGCCGCGCGTCCCCCCTCTCCCTCTCACTGACATGCGGGGCCCGCGTGTCATCCCTGACCTCCCACTCGCACCAACCACCGGACTCTTCCGCGCGCGCCCGATCGCAACTAACCCGGAATTCCGCGTCCCCAGCCTGACTCCCGGTCCCGGACGACTCCAGCTCGATCTAAACAAAAACGCTGCCCTCCCTCGTCTATAAAAACGCCGACATCGCCCCGTTTTTTCCCCACGATCGGCTGCTTTTCCTCCCGGTGAGAACCAGAGCTTCTCCGGCCGTTTTATCTCGATCTTCGCTCGGGATTTCTGATCTAACGCACCGAGCTTGTTCCACCGCCTCCAGTGAATCACGCAGGTGCAAAAAACTCGGTAGATTTCGCCCCAGACACAGCGCCGACGATCATTGCTGCGATTCAATCTCGGACCTCGTCGCCGACCGCCTTCCAGGAATCCGAGCTCCAGAGAAACCACGAGGTGAGATCCCCGACCTCCCCTCTACCGATCTATGCCATGAAATCCCAGTTTTAGGAAGAATAGACGAAGATCCGAAGTTTTCCGGCGAGATCGCCGCCTCCCGCCGCCGCGCGCCGCCGGGCAGCCCCGCCCGCGCACGGCCAGGGCGACGTGGCCGCTTGTGCGCCGTCTATTTTAAATCGCACGGTAGAACTGAAACCCCCGCGTACCGGTTCGACGTTGTAATCTCAGCGGTCTGTTTTAAATCGGACGGTCCACATCAGCCCCGCATTATAAAGGCCGGGATTCTTACGCTACCCCCTGGGGATCTCGGAAAACATGAGCTAGCCCCGGAAACTTCTGATCTAGCCTCTGGAACTTCAGAAATTCATGTAAATTCATTTAAAAATCAGTTTTAGCCCCTGGACTTAATAAAAATTAGGAAAACCCCTCTGTTATGTGTAGTTAGACCCCTGGAAATTTATGAAATAATATAATAGACCCTGTAGTGGGGTGAGTTTACCTTTTTAACCCTATATGATATTAAATTTAGGAATTTGAATATGTCATTAGGATATAAAAATTTAAAAGGTGAGACAAACACGTTGTAAATTCAAAGTTAAACTCTCCTAGCACTTAGAAAACTTTAGAATGAGTTAAAAGAAGATTTTAAGCTGAAATGAATCTATTTAATTGATTGTTCACATTTATTAGTTATAGGGACACATTTTTTAGGTTAGGAAATAATTCTGAAAATTGGTAAAATAAATTTAAATTAGTTCACATGTAACACCCCAAAATTTTGATTCAAAACCTTAAATCATGTTAAGAGGGGAATTTAAAAATTTTTGGACGTGTTGCATGTTCTGCAAAAAATTCAAATTCAAACTGGAATTCAAATTAAACTCAAATCAGAAAAGAAATGGAAAAAGAAAAAGAGAAAACAGAAAAAAACCGGCCAGTGGGCCGAAACCCACCAGCCGGCCCAACTTACCCCGCGCCAGCCCGCAGCCGCGCGCCCGCGCTCTCTCACACTGACAGGCGGGACCCACCGATCTTCGTCTACCTCGCGCCGCGCCGAACTCCCCCGCGCCCGAATCGAAACCGATCGGGATTTCGACGTAAACCCCGTTGAGTTCTGTTCGTGGCCGACGCGGACATGATCTAAACCACCCCGCCGCCCTCCCCCGTCTATAAAAACCCCGGCCTCGTTCTGTTTTTCCCACGCGATCGCCGATTTTTACTCCGGTGAAAACCGAGACTTCTCCGGTGAATTATGGCCGATCTAAGCTCGGAAACTTCCCTAGAATTGCATTATCTTTTTTCCTTGTAGCTTGGGTTGGGATTTGTTTCATTATGTCATTCATTCATATTACTTATGCTTAGCCATGCTTAGAATGGGATAATTGGGATATGAGATCATCAATTTGTTTACCTTACTCTTCAATGAGATATTATGAGTTGTGTAGAGGTAGGGATCGAGGCAAGTTGGATGATTTGGTTGGTGCTGGGTGCACGAGACTCGGATTTGTTTTTAGTACTTGCCTGGATCCTAAGGACCGGTTCATGAAGCATGTAACCTGGCTTTACCGTGCCAACCACATGCTGAGATGGGGCAGCTTGGCCAATTAATTAGGTGTATCCCCGGCGTAGTATGGGTGTGTTGGATGGTGTGGGGAATAGGTGTCAGCTGGACTACCATATGAACCACAAGGCTCAAGAGGGGGGCCACTACAGCGGGGTTGGAGCCTCTTGTATGCTGTTAGGGGTGAAACCTCAGTGGGCCCACGCTCGTCGGGAATCCCTTTGTAAAGGTTTCGTAGTGATCTCCTGGCTACACACCTGGAAAGTGTGAATGTGGTTCGTAGCCACTGGCATAATGGAGGTTCTTTTAGTCCACCCGGCAACGGGGGATGAAATCACTACATGTGGGTACAGTGGTACAAACTTTGCAGAGTCAAAACTGTCATGACAGCCGTGCTCACGGTCAAGAGCGGCTTGCACTTATTCATGATTAGAGGATGATGACTTTGGAAGTTGTGGATGTTAAGCGGGGAGCTTAACATTGGAAATGATGTTATGGTTATTTGATTATGATGATGGGATGGGAGATTGGGACCATTTCACCTATTTAGTAATGTAGGTGCCTAATAAGCTAAGGTGATAGGTATTAATTGCGTAGTGCTTTAACCATGAGTTCAACCTCCCCTTGTTCCAGCCATGCATGACATAACTTTCCCACACTTGCTGAGTACCGACTGTACTCAATCTTGCATATTTGTTGGTTTAAATTGCTGCTCAGGTCAAGGGGATGATGTGGTGTTCAATGACCAAGACTTCGGACCCGAAGAAGGATTTTAGGTTCATGGAGTCCCCCGGGCAACGCCTGTGACGGAGCCCACAAGAATAAATTTTCCGCTGCTATTTTATTTACATGTTATGAACTTATTATCGTCCATCGAGACATATGCTATGTAAGACTTATTTATATTTGACACCTGGCTTGTAATAAATGATGCTTCACTATGTGTCATCACATGTATGAGAAAATGATCCTGGCATACATGTGATATTCACTCGGTTGTTCTTCGGAGAAACCGGGTGTGACAGAAGCAGCCCACGAGGTCCTTTTTTCTGTAGGGGGCTTGGCACCCTTCGTGACCTGGGATCAAGGGAGCGTATGAACACGAGGATTTACGTGGTTCGGGCCGCCAGAGCATAATACCCTACGTCCACGGGTGTGCTTGTTCTACTGCTTGAGCGCGAGCGCTCGTGAGTTGTGTGATCTTGAGTGTGGGGAGTCGAAATCCTTTGCAGGGTGGTCACCCGGTCCTTTTATAGTTCAAGGAGAAGGTGGTTACAATGAGGATTAGGGCCCGACAGGTGGCCCCAAAGCTTTGAGTGTCCAATACACGATCTAGGGCTTCCTCCACTGAGTAGAGTCGCTGGAGGGGGAGTTAAGTCCCCTCGTCCGGCGCACTGTGCGCCCCTGACCTTGTGTCAGGTGATGATAAACACACCGTCTTGTCGCCGTGTCTCCTCGCCCTGCTTTGGCGGCTGCGTACAGTTGGGCTGCATTGTTCTGCTGTCATGTCTCCCCGTCCTGTCTTGTCACCGTCCTGCATTGTACAGCGGGGCCTAGGCTGTCTTTTACCCACTATGCGGGGGTATCCGGTCTGTAGAGTACCGACAGTGGCCCCCGGGCCCATCTCGGGGGAGGCACTGAGCCTGCAGGTGGGGCCCCCATCTCTCCTGCGTGGTGGTTTTGAACCTGTACCTTGGAAACTGAAGTGGTGGCGAGATTTTCGCGTTGTGGACGAGTGGTTGTACCTGGGGGTCAAAAAGGCTGCAGGACCTCGGTGTAGCGGGCGCTTTTAATTGAAGCAGTTGTGTGCCGTCGCGTTTACACCTGATTTGATAGGTTATGATGATACACTCGAGGGGCTGCATCGGGGTAGTTACTACAACAGCCCATGAGTCGCAGGAATACCGTGCTGCTTCCCTCGGGAACCGCCGGATGTTCTCGAGGTTCTACTCGCCTATCCTGCCAGTGCCTGATCAGTGGGCCTGGGTCCTACCTGTCATTGGCGGACGTGCTCGAGGGGTTGCCTCGGTGCACTTACTGCAGCAACCAACTTGGTTGACCACTGCAACTCCACCACACCTCTTTTCTCGTTGACCACCAGACGTCTCAACGATGTTACTCACCTGGCCCCCAGTGTCTGACAGGTGGACCTGGGTCCTACCCATCGGAAGTGGGAGGTGAGTGTTGAGGCGTCGTGCCCGAGGTGCTGCCTCGGGTCACTGCGGCAACCGATGACTTCATCGCACCGCTTCCCTCGGGAATCGCCGGACGTTCCCGAAAGGTTATCCCCTCAGCCACCAATTTCTGATGGGTGGACCTGGTTCCTACCTATCGTTGGGGGAGGGGATTAACCCGCAGCGTGCAGAGGTGAAGCCCAATCGCCACGCCTATTGCCCTGCCAGAGGTCATGGTTGAGTATAAAAGGAGGCCTTCCAGTGCTGGATGGCATCCTCGCTTACCATGTGGCCTTTGCTCTCCTCTTGCGTGCTGGAAGTTTCTGCTTCCCAGCACTCTCGCCCTCCAGACGCCCTCACACTAGTCCCCATCTTCGTCAACTTTTGTGAGATGTTTGTTTGTGTGCAGCCTTCGGTGAGGTTCTCTAGTACATCCCTCCACTTGATGGCCTCAGATAGAAGCACATGCCATCCTGACGGTGCGCTGGTGGTAGGGGAGGCCATCGGGGATATGGTCCTCGACTCGCAGTGAGTCTCGACGCTAGTGTCGTGTGGGGCATGTTCTCTAGGCGCCTCGCCGAAGGGGGATTTCCTGCCCGTACCGGTGGAAGGCTAAGTCCAGAGTGATCTGGCCTTCCTCCTGGTATTGTTGTGGACAACAAAACCCGCCATAGGTTGTGTTTTGGCCCACATGACACTGGAGGTCTTCATTGCCTCGGTCCAGCATGCATTGCTGCCGCCCTCAGTCTTATAGCAGGTGACCGTCTTACTGTGCGGAGATTGGCTCAGGAGACAACCAAGCAGGCCACAGAGTAGGAGATTACTCAACTTGTAGCTGCTGAGTTCCTTAGTTGTCTTGTATCCCCTTTTGTATACCAGAACTCCGTTATCAGTGAAAGCATCTTTGTTTCAAGTCTCTTATTGTTCTATGTCGTGGGTGTAGACTTTGAACCCTTTGCAGCGCAAGGGTCCGGGATGACATAGCCAACGTGGGTAGCTCCTTTCCGGATACCTCGAGCTTGTTCTTCCGGGCGCTTGGTGAACTTGTCTACGGTGACGTAGAGGTACCGGCACCCTCCGATGGATCAGGGGAATTGTCCCAGGATGTCCAGCCTCCACACAATGAAGGGCCATAAGGGTGGGATTATCTGCAGTGTCTGCGCCGGTGTGTGTATCTGCTTAGCATGGAACTGGCATGCTTTGCATCTCCTGACCAGGTCAACAGCGTCCTGTAGAGCTGTGGGCCAGTAAAAGCCATGCCAGAAGGCTTTACAAACCAGTGTGCGGGAACTTGCATGGTCCCCACACTCACCTCCATGGATCTCTGCGAGCAGGTCACAACCCTCCTCCCGGGTTATGCACTGCAATAGGACGCCATTAGCGCCACGCCGGTAGATATCCCCTTCTACCAGCGTGTATCTCTTAGCCAACTGAGCGATCCGTTCAGCGAATACACATTCGTCGGGAAGGAAATTGTCTTTTAAGTAGTCCCGGATCTCCCTGGCCCATGCATCGGGACCTACTTGAGCACTTGGATCTTTAGCGCCGGGTCGCACGGAGCCCCAGGTGACGCTTACGATCCTTGGCGGGCACCGGGACCACCAGCTTCGAGGTGCTGGTCCCGCCCCCTTCACCTGGTTCGGCCGGCCATGTAGTAGGTCGCAGCAACTTCCTTTCAAAAATCCCCTCAGGCACCGGAGCCCAAGTGGAAGCCTTCGTTGACAGGTCATCGGCTATTGTGTTATTGGCACGGGGAACATGGCACAAGTCCAAGGATAAGAAGTCCTTCTCCAATTTCTGTACTTGGAGGAGATAAGCTGCAATCTGTGGGTCATTGCAGCTACACTCTCCCTTGACTTGCTTGATGATCAGCTGAGAATCAACCTTGACCAACAACTGCTGGACGCCGAGGGATAGCGTGGTTTTCAACCCGAAGATGAGAGCCTCATACTCCATGTTGTTTGTCGCCTTGAAGTCAATTCGCACCATGTACTTGAACTGCTCTCCGGTTGGTGTAATGAGCAGAACCCCCACTCCAGCATCTTGTTTCTGTGAGGAGCCGTCGAAGTAAAGAGTCCAGTAGGGCCTAGTGATGACCGGAGCTATGGGCTCTAGTTCACCGATGTCCTGGCACCCTGGCTGGCATGGTGGCGGAGTCCACTCTGTCACAAAATCAGCTAACGCCTGGCTTTTCATCGCATGGCATGGTAAGAAGTCCAGCTCAAATTCCGCCAACTCCACACCCATTTAGCTATGTTTCCAGTTGCGTCGGGGCTGTGGAGGACTGTTCTCAGTGGGTATGAGGTAACCACCAAAATCTTATGAGCCTAGAAATAATGGTGCAGCTTCCTTCATGCAACGAGGACTACATAGAGCAGTTTGTGCACCTCCAGATATCTTGTCTTGGCATCATGGAGGACCTCACTGATGAAGTAGACCATACGCTGGATGGTTCAAACCCTCCCTGAGGGATCCAAAGCGTCGTCTAATAGAGGTCCAGGACTCGGGGGCCTCCGGCCCCCATGCCCAAGACTGCACTCTGGGAGCTCAGACCCAGGTGCATGCCTATTGCCGGGTCCAGCTAGCTCGGACCCGAGTGGTTAATCTTGGAGTGGTCCGGGACTAGGGGGCCCCTGGCCCCCTGGTCCGAGACTGCATTCCGGGAGCTCGGACCCAGATGCACGCCGGTTGCCGGGTCTAGATGGCTGAGACCCGGCTAGTTCTCCTTGGGGATATCCGGGAACCAAGGCCCCCAGGCCCTCGGGTCCGAGACCACATTCCGGGAGCTTGGACCCGGATATGCATTGATCACCAGGTCCGCCTGTTTGGGGCCTGATTACTTCCCCTTTCCAGGAACTTTCTGTGGAGTCTTGGCCCGGGGTCTTCAGAACAATGGCGTCAGGAACCTTTCCTGGGACTTGAGATCGATGGAGTTCCGGTCGATCTGCGACCAAGACCATGCTCATGACCTCAGTTGTGGCAGCGATGTAGAGGAGTAATGACTCACCTTGTTCAGGGGCCACATGACGGGCAGCATTGTGAGGAACTTCTTCAGCTCCTGAAATGCCTCATCCGCCTCCTTGGTCCATATGAATGGACCAGTTTTGCGCAGAAGCTTGAATAACGGAAGAGCCCGCTCGGCCAGTCTAGAGATAAACCGACTGAGAGCAGCCAAGCATTCGGTAAGCTTCTACACGTCCTTGATGCGGGCAGGAGGCCGCATCAGTTCTATCGCCTTAATCTTCTCTGGGTTACATTTGATCCCTCGGTGTGAGACCAAGAAACCGAGCAGCTTCCCGGCAGAGACCCTGAAGACACATTTGTCCGGGTTCAACTTCGTGTGTGTGGAACGCAGTATGTCGAAGACAAGGGCCAGGTTCTCAAGCAGAGATGCTCGCGTCTTAACCTTAACTACGATGCCATCGACATAAACATCGACCAGGTCCCGAATGAGGTTCCCCAACGTCTTGTGCATCGCGCGCACAAAAGTGGGAAGCAGATTCTTAAGACCATATGGCATGGACACATAGCGGTATAGACTGTCTACTGTGATGAATGCATTGTGCTCTTCATCGTCCCTATACATAGGTGTTTGGTGGAAACCTGAATATGCATCTAGGAAACACAGTAGATCACAGCCAGACGTAGAGTAGACTATTTGGTCTATACGGGGGGAGGGAACGAGTCCTTTGGACATGCCTTATTGAGGGTGGTGTAGTCGATGCACATTCATAGATTCCCGCCAGCCTTCAGGACGACAACAGGGTTGGCCAACCATCATGGATGGTGGACCTCTCGGATGAAGCCAGCATCGAGCAACTTCTTGATTTCTTCATGAATGATGTCTTGCTGCTCGATGGATTACTTTTGAGGCTTCTGTTGGACCGGCCTGGCATCAGGGTAGATCTTCGGTTGATGCTCAATCACCTCCCTAAGGATCCTGGGCATTTCCGACGGTTGCCAGGCAAACACATCGACACTAGCTCGGAGAAAGGTGATGAGCATGTCTTCCTAATTGCCTCCCATGCCCCCGGCAATCCGAGTGGTCTGGGTGACATCAGGACCAACTTGGACGACCTTGATCGGTACGTCTTCGCTGTCAGAGGGCTGCACACGGGGTGCAGATGTCGTCCCTCGGTGACACGTGCTTGGAGGCAGCTGGCTAGCTTCAGCGTGACCGGAGGCGGCCTCCCGTGCTGCTGCCAGCGCTGGGACAGCCACGGTGCGGTCACCGCGGATCTTAAGGACGCCACTTGGGGTTGGAATCTTTAAGACCAAATAGCCGTTGTGGGCTACTGCCATGAATCGGTACAAATCTGGTCTGCCGATTATGGCCTTGAAGGGGAGGCTGACCTCCGCAACGTCGAAGATGAAACTCTCCGTTCGGTAGTTCTCAGGCGTCCCAAATGTCACCGGGAGGGAGATACTACCGCACGGGAAGATGGGGTCTTGACCTACCCCCGAGAATGGTCTCGAGGGGGCAAGCTAGGACATAGGTATCTGGAGCTTCTTGAAAGTTGCAAGACTGATGATGTTGATGGCCGCCCCGCCATCGATTAAGATGTGGTAGAGCTTCACGTTGGAGATGGTTGGGGCAACGAGGAGAGGCAGCTGCCCGGCGCCTGACATGTTCTTGGGGCAGTCGGAGGTGTCAAAGTTGATCGGCATCTCTATCCATTTGCAATGTGGTGCTGGCCCCGGGACTGGGGTGGCCACTGCCACTGCTCGACAGAGGGTATTGACAGCTCGCCTGGACGAGACATCGGAAGAACCCCCGTACATCACACAGAGTGTGCCGGCCGCTCGGCCAGACCCGCTCACTATGGAGCGGAGGGTAGCCTCGTCATCTCCAGCCTAGAGACGATGGTGCGCTGGGCGAGAAGGCTTGCCATGGGAGGTGATGTTCACCATGGTCGCGTGGAAAGAGCATAAAACCCCCCTACCTGGTGTGCAAAGTGTCGGAGTGTGAGCTGCGACTCTCCTCCCGGCCTTCTATGAAGCAGCCCACAAGGTTCTTTTTTTCCGTAGGGGGCTTGGCACCCTTCGCGACCTGGGCTCAAGGGAGTGGATGAACACGAGGATTTACGTGGTTCGTGCCACCGGAGCATAATACCCTATGTCCACGGGTGTGCTTGTTCTATTGCTTGAGCGTGAGCGCTTGTGCGTTGTGTGATCTTGAGTGTGGGGAGTCAGAACTCTTTGCAGGGTGGTCACCCCGGTCCTTTTATAGTTCAAGGCCGGGGTGGTTACAATGAGGCTTGGGGCCCGACAGGTGACCACAAAGCTTCGAGTGTCCAATACACGATCTAGGGCTTCCTCTTCTGAGTAGATTCGCAGGTGGGGGAGTTAAGTTCCCCGTCCGGCGTGCAGAGCGCCCCTGACTGTGTGTCAGGTAATGATGAAGATGCCATTTTGTCGCCGCATCTCCTCGCCCTTCTTGGGCAGTTGCGTGCCGTTGGGCAGCACTGTTCTGCTGTCATGTCTCTCCGTCCTGTCTTGTGACTGTAAGGGCCTAAGTTTTTGCACACATCCAAAAAGTTCATCACCCCACACACACCTCATTTGAGGAAAACTTATGAACAAATTTGAAGAGCAAGTAACCACAATCAATATGGTCATTAGTAGATAAACTTACAAAATGCAAAAGTGGTATTTCCCACATGCGTCATATAGGGGCTGAGCATATGAAAAACTCCTACACCTTGCTAGGAATGCTCATGCCAAAATTCACCCAAATCCAAAACCTTTTTGAGGTATTTTTTGGGTATAATAAGAAAGAGGCTAGTTTGAACTCAAATTCAAATTCAAACTCCTTTCATCCCATGAATTCAAAAGTGGGATTCATATTCACACTCAGCACATTTTTGTGAGTTCACACACCAATTTGCACTCCATTTGGAGTTAATCTTGACATAAGCTATTTGGCTAAATTCAAATCAAATTTGAATTTCAACTAAACCTTTGCTGAAAATTTGATCAAATCAAATTCCACTTTGAATTATTCAAAGTCCAGTAGCCATTTAAAAATTTGATCAAATTACCAAGGTTATTAGTGTCTGTACTGTTTAGAGCAATATGAAAATTGAAGTTTGGAGGTTAAAAATGTGAAGTGGGACCCCCCTGTCAGCCACTCTAAACCGAAGAACCGCCTCTGCTTAAGTTTCCTTCGCACGGGTGAGCGCCAGCGCGCCGGCAGACCGGTTTCCGACGGGAAATCGACGCCAGCTCCTGCTGTTCGACGTGCGCCCTGCCCTTATCACTCCACGAGCTTCCAAAGGTGATTTTCTTCACTGGTATCCCGTGTTCCCTCGCTCTCTGCTCCGCTCCTGCGAAGAACACAGCCACCGGCCTCGCTCTCGGTGTTTTCCCTCGCCACAGTCAGTTGAGCATCGAGTGCTCGAGTTCCACAGTGCAAGCATAAGCGCCCAGGCGTGCTCTAGCTATTTCCCTTGCCATACAAAAGTTTGGTAGCTCCGGGTGATCACGGTTCCAAGAACACCGACGAGTTACCGAGGGTTGCGGCGGCGATCATTTCGGTTCACCGTGGACAGGACACCATAATATCCTTGAGATACCATAAAAGTTTCAGATCCATTTGAGCTCATTTGATCCACCTAATGGTGTGGTTAATAAAACCGTTCCAGAGAAAAATGGAAAATGTCCAGAAGCATTTTCAGATTTTCTCTGAAATTGTTTAGCTCATATCTTTGGCTAGGAACCTTCAAATTAAGTGAAACCAACTCCATTAGAATCCTGTGAAAATCTAGTTTTCAGAAAGTCATGTATTGCTCCATGAAAATCCCTAGAACACCCTAAGAGCTCCAATTAAGGCCAAGTACACAATTAATTGTGGAGGCCCAATTGAGATTGGATGCATATGAAACTTGGCCAAGTCTCTGTTTAGGTTGTATTCAAACCACAATAAAAATTTCAGAGTCATTGGGCCTGTATAGCAGTACTTATTGTCTTAACAAATTCAACATCAAATTTAAATGCATTCAAATTGATACATATATGTATTTATCTCATGTAGTCACTAAGGTTGAAGAGGAGACCGAAGACTTTGTAAAAGTCCCAAAAATGTGTATGAATAAAAACTAAGGTTTGAGTTCATATGTGTGGCAAAGACATGAAAAATGGGACTTGCTAAAACTTTTCTTCATGCAAACTGATACATGGATGACCATCCAAAATGAGGCTCACATTTTTATTTAAAAGTGTTGAACCAATAAGGAGTTAAATACCTGTTTGCATGTAAGTTTAAAAATCAGATTTTAGATTCAAAGTTTACACATGGGGTGACCAAAAACTTTGAATAAACATGCAGCCATATAGTTGGAATTATAGGGAAAAGTTTGATCACAAACTTTTAATTTGTATGGTGGGCTCAAAAAGGAGTAAAGGGACGAATTTGCAAACTTCAACCAAATTCAAATTTGGCAAGCAAATTCAAACTGAATTGGAAGGATTCAAATTCTAACCCACCTTTTAAACTTAGAATTCGGATGATTGAGAGGGTCAGCTTGAGAAGATATTTGGGAGGTAAATGTGGAGTGGGACCCACATGTCATAGAGCTAAAGAGGGTGCCTTGCACACTAAGTCTCAGCCTCGGTAGGGAAATTTCATCGAACAGTTCGCGTGAGCCACAAGCAGCTTCCACCGTGGAGGCACTAGGAGGCTCGGCAGCGCCACCAGCTGCTTCATTCCCCCACGCGTGGCGCCCAGAGGCGGTTCAGCGGCTTGATCACCCCCTGGCCGAAGCAAAGCCCAATCGTTTTCCCTCCTCGCAAGCGACACTAGACAGAGCCGTGTTTTTCTCCGCACCACTCGGTTGATCGGGAAACCGAAGGCACGCTCGCGCCCTCTCCTCCCCGAGCTGCTAGAAAGCGCCCCGAGCTCGGCCTCCACCTCCCTGACCCGCAAGCAAGCGAACTTCAGCCTCCTGTGCCCTAGAACCACCGCCACAGCGGCGAGCTAGTTGCAACCGACGACCGAGTGCACGAGGACAGCGCACCAGAGCAACTTTCACGGCCGAGCAAGGGCGGCAAAAGGAGCGCACATACTCCACGCTGCTTCCACCTGAAGCTCAGGCCATGTCGTAAGCTATTGACGGTGAATTTCGAAGTTTTGCTCCGGCGGCCTCAACCCGAGCTCCAGGTACAGTTACTTAAAATTCCCCCTCTCCAATCCTCCGCAGATCATCAAACTTTGCATGTAGATGCTGGATTAGCCGGCGATCAATTCTCCTTTAGCATCCATCGCATGAAAACGCCTCCGTGCGACGGATTTCAAGCTCTACTAGGGGTGTTCGCCGCGGACCCATTCGGTCGCACGGTGAAATCATATTTGCGGCCACTCTCGAGCTACTTTGAGGTTGTGCCGCTCTTCCTAGAACTGCGCTGGTTCTGTAGAGCTCAACGGTGCAAGTGTTGGCGGGCTAGAGACATCGGGCGACGGCGCCGAACCACAACAGTAGCCGCCGCACGTCGCCGAGCTGGTTCCGGCCACCGGCAGCCCAAGCAGAACGCACCATCATGTTCCTCGGTGCCCTAAACCCACTGGCGGCGAGCCTCTAGCTGGGCGGCAGCCGGAAACGCCGGTCCGGCGAGCAGCCGTTTGCTCCGGCGAGGGGGGAGTGCGCGGCACGAGGAAGAGGGCGGGAGGAAGAAGAAAATGTGGGCCCCGGCTGTCAGCAGCTCAGAATTCAAACCTGTGATCGGGTGTGGCCGGGATCCTGTGTGCTGGCGCGCAAAACCCCGCGGTCCCGGTGTGGCTTCAATTCTAGTGGCTGGAATTTAAATAAGCGGGCCCACTAGGATTTTCTGTAGGAAAACAATTCCAGTGAGGGCTCAAACTTTGGAAAATCATAGCTCCCTGTAGAAAACTCCAAAATGAGTGATTCCAATTGTGTTGGGTTCATCTCTCCGAGTTCTATACAAATATGAACTCAGATTTGTGTGAAAGTCAATATTCTATGCTGGAGAATTCTTTGAAGTTTTCTGAAAAAGAATTATTGAGGGAGTTTGGTTTATCCAAAAATCCCCAATTTGTGCCAGAATATTCTTTAGCATATTGTTGACTTTATAGAAAAAGTTCAGCTCATTTGAAGATCATTTGAGTAGGAATTTGCCAGAAACAAACTGCTGTGTTCATAAGAATCCAGAAACATTTTCAGAAAATGTTTCGCACTTCAAAAATCTATTCTGGGAAATCCCTAGCTCCAAAAAATCATAGGAAAATTTAGGCAAGCTCTCTGAGAGATACTTGAAATTGTAGTTCACATAATTGGGCATGAAAATGCACATTACTCCAGAATTAATTCTTTTGAGCAGAATTGCTTAAATAATTATTCTGGGAGAACTACTCAAGTAAAAGGGCTGAATTTTGGAGCAGATTACTTTCATGTGACCAAGAACTCACATGTAAATTATCAGCTCATGTTGAGTCCTAGAACTCCCTGTGCTTATTCTCCATACTTATGTGTATGTGAAAATACATAAGAGACATTGTGAGAATTATGAAGCACACAATTTAATTCCACCTTAGCTGCAATTTGGCAAGCTAAATCCTTAGGTAGTATAGAATCTTCTGTAAAACTTTTGAGGCCATTGGAGTTTTTGTTCTTCAGGTGCACTCAAATCTTTTCTGCTCCTCTATTATGTTCATTAGGGAAAATATTTAGTGTATAGCTAAGGTAGTAAGATCAATGTAAATCAATTCTGTTTCTTTGCACAACAGAGGCAAGCCAAGCCATTCTTGGCCTTTCCACACAACCTCTGTTCTTAAGAATTCCATTCTATAACTTCTTTCCATTACATTCTATAAAACATGTGCATGTGCATTTCAATAGGAACCATAACGAAGGGGATTCAAAGGAGTGATTCATTGAAGTGAATCAAGATCCGGAGAGTCAAGGGTGGATCAACAAGGACACTAACTGATTATATACGACTACCCTGCAAAACAGGCAAGCTCCGGTTTACATTTAACAGCTATTAAGTTTTCATTTTGTATTCACCTTTGGTTAAGATTTGAACTGTGCATTAGGTCTAGTGTTTGATACTCCTCTTGCATAGCCAAATGACCCATGGAGTATTGGATAGATGTCTTTCCCCGTGTAGAACTGCCATGCGTAAGTACGGTTCGGTAGAAGTCGAGTTGTGAGATGCTACTCGCAGATTTAGGAACAACAGGGGCATACGGGATTGGTTCATAAATGAATTAGCAAGTTAAAGTTGAGACCGGAAGGTTGTAAGAGCAGCAGGACGTAGGGGCCTGGGTGCTATAGACCTGTCCGTGTCGGTCAAGGACCGATCCGTATGCGGCCCTGTCGAACAAGTTTGAGTTGTGTACCGGACTCATGCTGGCTATATGGGACTCAGTAAACCGATGTACCTCGGGAAGCTGTCGTTGGGACTTTTCGGGTCTCCTCAGGCGGACGGCCGGTGTGCAGTATGTGGGGAACATTCTCAAGACATCTCACGTCGGCAGGTGCACCATGAGAGTGGCTACTGTACGGGGCGGCTTGATCGGTTCAGCGGGGGTGAAACGGAGGAAAGGCTGCCACGTACGACGTCAGTGATGGTTGTTATAGGCAACGTCGAGTACGGGCGTACGTGTCGTGTAGTCCGGGTGTTATTGATTCGAATCACCGTCGCTCGCGGAATGGACCGAGCATACTTGTTCTCACAGTCGTGACGTAGTAAAAACTTGCATGAGAAAGGAACTAATCACATTGGTTTGAAGTTTCATACTAGCTTTATATTGGATCTTAATGGATAGGCTAGTGCAAACTCGATTCTTTTATGCCATGAGCAATTTACATCGGGGGAAAGCGTTTCTTGTTTGATTGTGGACTCCCGATGTGGCGTGCCCAGGGTTACTTAAAACGCTGCAATTAATATCTGAAAGTAAGGATTCACTTTTAGGCGAGTTTAATTATGCTTATGCCATCCAATTTTAGGTTCATAACCTCACATAGAGTTTCATGTTTAAGGTGACGGTTAAGTCTTGCTGAGCGTTATGCTCACGGATGCTATCCGAGTTGTTTTGCATGTATTTGACTTCATGCTTAAAAGAAGGGATGCCAATGAGACTCGAGAACCTCCGTGCGTTTACTCACAGAGCATCGTCGCCACTGCAGATTGTTCTCCGTGTTGCTAGTAAGAGACAGTCCGCGGGCTGGACTGTTTCTTTGTTGCTAAGATAGAGATTAATCGTGAGAGAGATAGTCTTCCGCTGTAGCTTACTACAAGTATTTGTAAAACATTCTTGTACGCTTCCTCTAAACTATGTAATATGATGTGTTTCTGCAACCCGTGTGCTGTTGGGTGCCGCATATCACGGCATCACCCGATGAGGTCCTGTCCCTCACAGCGTGGTATTCGGGCTGTGACAGCTGGTATCAGAGCTGTGTTGGGAATAGCAATGGATTGACCATCATATTACGATAAAAACTCATGATACGGTGAGATAACGGTACTAGGCCCACATAAGGACTATTATTAGCATATGATGAAGGTGGCAAGCTAACCTATTTGTTATGTCGGAAAATCGTGCATCTCGGGACGTTCTATGTCTTGGGGGGTGCACGTAAGCGCTGTCCACCAGTGCGCACAAGCTGAAGGGTGGAGCCCCACAGGTGGCAGGTAACCTGACCCGCTTTACTATCCTCTACGACTCTTCATGTCGTTCGGGGTATTCGAGCAACGTCTGTCCCTGGTGTGCGTGGTGCAATTTGGGAGACCCCGTCACGTGGTCAGTAACATGGACACGTAACTCAATGCGTGGTTGGCTTGAGAACACCTGGACGAGTAATGACGGCCTGGTGTACGAACTGTATGGATACCGGGTTCGGTGTGCAGCCGGGCCTGATGATTGAGTGTGGCTTATGTAGGTACTAACCACGAAAACCTTAGTGCGTGTAGAACACGTTTGCGAGTGACTGTTTTAGTGCCACCTAAGGATACGTATATGCCGGTGTAATCCGGTTAGGTTTTTCTTTGGTGAGGCAACGTAGTACCGTCATATGTCTTACGGTGTATCGCCACCGTACTACACTGGATAGTCTTCTTTCCTTTGAAGAAAGCATTCATGACTAACTTTCAAACTTAAAATGGATTTGGTAAAGCACATATTAGTTACTGAGCTCTTCATTTGAACTAAGTTTCAAAGAAGAGAGTTGCTAGTCTTCTTTTGATCTCACAAACAGAGTCCTCTGTTCTGGCAGAAATTGTTGCTGGACTTTGACAGACCATAACTCTGTGTATATTGACCCAATGAAAGTATATGATACAGTTCTGGATAGGTTTTTAAGTGCTCTACAATTTTTATGTAGACCTCCAGAGCAAAATCAGAGGCCAACTTAGTTGAATGTCCAGTTGAATGCAAACTATTCCGAAAACAGAACAGCTGCAACCTTCTCTGGATGTTTCTGTAAATTAGCCATAACATTCTGTTGAACAATTTCTAAGGGTCATATGATACACTGTTGGAAAGGTTATGAAACTTGCAACGATTTTGTAGTTCATAGTTTGTTCAGAATTGTACCCCATTTGTATGTAAAACTGTGATGAAAACAGCCACATACAAAGGAGGTGCTGGCAAAATTTATCCAGAAATTCTGTCAAATTTGAACGATCATAACCTCTGATTAATGGATGATCCAGAGGCATGTGAGTACTCATTGAAAAGATACTGAAGTTAAATTTAACTTTGGTATTCAACTTAAGTTTTGAAAATACTAGTAACTGGATCAAATTCTGGGTTAAGTACAGAAAGGTATGTTCTGTACAGAATGAGGGACTGAATATGTTGGCTCTAGAAAGATGTGTAAACATGAAATTTTGTTATGCTTTCATAAAGTTTTAGCATGTTCATGTTTTACATACTTTCACATACTTCTGAGATCAAGTTTTGACTCCCCTCAAAATTATGCTTTTGAAGTATGGTGCGTAGTCATTCTTCGAGTCAGGCTGAAGGTTCTCGCCGAGACGATAATGACTCGACTCCACCACGGGCACCGCCGTCAATGGTATGGGCGGATGTCATGGCTCAGATGGTCGAGTCAAGTCAATAGAACACAGGAATACTCCAAGCCTTGGTACAACAGGGCTTACTCCAACGTGCACAACAGGACGCTCCACCTCGGAACGCCTATCTGGACTTCTTGGCGACACAACCGCCAATTTTCACGGAAGCCAATGAACCAGTGGAAGCTGATCAGTGGCTTCGGGTTATGGAGTCCAAGTTTGGAGTGTTTGAGTGCGATGAGTATCAGAAGACATTATTTGCAGCTCAACAGCTCCATTGAGACGCTGGTAATTGGTGGTTTTCTTATCTCGTCACTGTTCCGGAAGGCCATCGAGTGGAATGGACGGAATTTCATGAAGCATTCCGTGCTCGTCACATTCCTATGGGTTTTATCAAGGCCCAGCAGAAAGCATTTAGGAACTTGAGGCAGGGGGACATGAGTGTCCTCGAGTATGTTAAAAGGTTCAACTTTTGGCACAATATGCTCCTGCTTATGCGACGAGTGAAGCTACAAGGTGTAACTACTTCTTCTATGGCCTGAGTGCCATATTAAAACATAAGTTGGCTTTGTTCAATCAAGGCAGTTACACTGAGTTGATCAGTGCTGCCCTTCTGCAAGAACAAGCGACACTGGAGTGTCAAGCAGAGAAGAGGGACCGGGATGATGTGCAAGAAGACACACCAGTTGTTCCTCGTAAGTACCGTGTGGTGTATCACACACCATCCGATGAGATATGGCAAGCACCAGTGAGATCAACTCCGTACAGATTTCCTGCTCAAGAATCTTGTCTTCAAGCAACACCATTGCTGCAGCAACGAATGACACTTGTTGCATCACTGCTGCCACCAAGAACATCAAATTCTCAACCACAAGTCAACGAAGAACCGGGGAAACCTCCGTGTTCTTATGGCCACCGTTCTGGGCATTTTAGGCAGGAATGCCGGGAGAAGTTGTTGAACAGTAGACAACCATCATCAGCAGGTGGTATGCCGCCACGTGCTCAAGTCAACATAACAGCATTGCAATCCGGGACTGTGCAACATCTTGCTATTGAGGATGTCCCGGAGGGAGCACCGGTGTTAGCGGGCATGTTTACTCTCAAAGACGTGCCCGTGCTTGTACTTTTTGATTCCGGTGCAACCCACAATTTTATCAGCAAAACATGCGTGGATCAGCACCAATCATCCACCAATACTCCCACAACGAGTTTCCTTATACGTTCACCGGGAGGGAATATCTCTGCCAATCAGATTGTGTCACGAGCAGCTTTGTGTTTGGGCGGAAAAATATACCCAACATCGCTGATTATATTGGATAGGCAGAAGATAGACATTATATTGGGGATGTCTTGGTTAAATCGTCACGGTGCCGTTCTCAATATCGGTAACAGGACTGTCCAGATTGACTCGCCGATTCACGGACAGCACACGCTGTTTTTAGACAGCGAAGACCCAGATATGGTAGAGGCCTACCACACGGAAGCACTTAAACTAGAAGATATTTCGGTGGTATGTGATTATCCCGATGTATTTCCTGATGACTTACCGGGCATGCCGCCCGAACGGGACGTCGAGTTCAAGATTGAACTGGCGCCTGGAATGATGCCTATTTTACGAAGGCCTTACAAGATGGCACCTAACGAGCTAGCAGAGTTGAAGGAGCAACTAAATGAACTCATGAGCAAGGGTTTCATACGACCATGTTCTTTACCTTGGGGTTGCTCTGCGCTGTTCGTTAAGAAGAAGGACGAAACACTACGACTATGTGTTGATTACCGTCCTCTAAATGCTGTCACGATCAAGAACAAGTATCCTTTGCCCCGCATCGACATACCGTTTGATCAACTTGTGGGTGCAAGGGTATTTTCGAAGATGGATCGTCGGTCGGGGTATCATCAAATTAAGATCCGACTGGAGGACATACCGAAGACAGCTTTCTCGATGAGATACGGACTCTATGAGTACCTCGTCATGTCATTTGGGTTAACCAACGCTCCGGCACACTTCATGTACTTGATGAATTCGGTGTTCATGCCGGAGTTAGACAAGTTCGTCGTGGTATTCATTGACGACATATTGGTTTACTCCAAATCTGAAGAAGAGCATGCTGAACATCTGCGCATCGTGCTACAACGGTTGAGGGACCACCAATTATATGCCAAGTTCAGCAAGTGCAAACTTTGGATTGATCAAGTGCCTTTCCTAGGTCGTATCATTTCAGCAGAAGGCATTGCCGTGGACCCCAGCAAGATTGAACAAGTGCTGAAGAGGGAATCTCCCAAATCCGTCCACGAGGTCCGAAGTTTCCTTGGTTTAGCGGTGTATTATCGGAGGTTTATTCTGAGCTTCTCAAGAATTGCTAAACCAATGACGGAGCTGCTGAAGAAGGGCGTGTAGTCGCCTATGGGTCTCGTCAACTGTGAAACCACGAGCAGCATTACCCAACTCACGATCTTGAGCTTGCTGCAGTGGTGTTGGCGTTAAAGATGTGGAGGCATTATCTGCTTGGTAATCTTGTTCACCTCTACACCGACCATAAAAGCCTGAAGTATATCTTCCCGCAGAAGGAGCTGAATATGAGACAACGGAGATGGTTGGAGCTCATCAAATATTATGAAATTGAGATCCACTATCATCCGGGAAAAGCAAACGTGGTTGCCAACGCGCTTAGTCGGAAAGCCCACATCCACAACTTGGCGGCTGCTGAGTTGGAAGATGAAGAACCAAGTATCCGTGTCATTCTGTATGGCGCGCTTTATAATCTCGCGCTCATTCCCACGATCCGTGAAGAGATTGTTGAGGCTCAAAGAAGAGACAAGGGTATGTCTCACATACGGAGAAGGCTAGACAACGGAGAGGTGAAATGTTTCCGGAAGGATGAAAATGGTACGATATGGTTTAACGACCGTATAGTGGTACTGCGCAATATGAAACTCCGGAAGAAGATCTTGGATGAAGCCCACCTATCTAAGTTTTCCATTCATCCCAGAAGTAACAAGATGTACCAAGATTTGAAACAGAAATTTTGGTGGATGAGGATGAAGAGGGAGATCGCTAAGTACGTATCCAAGTGTGATACGTGTAGACGGGTCAAGGCTGATCATATGCGGAAAGCCGGACTGCTACAACCTTTGAAGATACCGGCATGGAAGTGGGAGGATGTGAGTATGGATTTCATCGTCGGATTACCACTCACATCCAAGAAGCATGACTCGATATGGGTGATCGTCGACCGGTTGACAAAATCAGCTCGTTTCATACCGGTGAACACTCATTATCGAGCAAGGCAATATGCGGAGTTATTCATCTCCAGAATTATATGCTCACACGGTGTCCCGAAGACCATCATTTCAGATCGAGGTGCGCTGTTCGTTGCTCGGTTTTGGGAGCATCTGCACGCCTCGTTGGGCACCAAGCTGATTAGAAGCTCCGCATATCACCCTCAAACCGATGGACAAACTGAGAGGGTGAATCAAGTGCTCGAGGACATGTTGAGAGCGTGTGCCATCAACCACGGTAGGAATTGGGACGATCACTTACCGTTGGCGGAGTTTTCATACAACAACGGTTATCAAGCGAGTATTAAAATGGCACCGTATGAAGCTCTCTACGGCCGGAAGTGTCGCACACCACTGAATTGGTGTGAGTCCAGCGAAAGAGTTCAGTTTGGGATTGACCTTGTCAACGAAGCCGAAGACCGAGTTCGGTTGATACAAGAGAACTTAAAGGCTGCACAATCCCGACAGAAGAGCTACGCTGATCAACGGTGTAGGCCTTTTCATTTTGATGTCAGAGAACATGTGTATCTTCGTGTGTCTCCGATGAAGGGAATTCACCGGTTCGGTGTAAAGGGGAAACTCGCTCCCCGTTTTATTGGTCCTTTTGCTATCACGGAGAAGTGCGGACCCGTAGCCTACCGGCTGGAACTACCGGCAAGTCTAGCGGGTGTTCATGATGTATTTCATGTGTCACAGCTGCGGAAGTGCCTCAGATTCACCGCTGCTGTTCGCACCGAAGAAATCGACGAATTGAAACCGGACCTAACCTACACCGAGCGACCGGTTCAGATTTTGGATGAAAGGCCCGGGTAACCCGGAACTGGACGATCAGTTTTTTCAAGGTTCTGCGGAGTAATCATACCGCGGAAGAGGCGACGTGGGAAAGTTAAGATTACCTCTGCACCAACTATCCGGAACTTTTAGCGTTGTACAGTTTGTAATTACCTCTCCCGTCTCATTCCTCTTTTGTAATCTCAGGACGAGATTAAGGGGGGAGGAATGTAAAAGTCCCAAGAATGTGTGTGAATAAAAACTAAGGTTTGAGTTCATATGTGTGGCAAAGACATGAAAAATGGGACTTGCTAAAATTTTTCTTCATGCAAAGTGATACATGGATGACCATCCAAAATGAGGCTCACATTTTTATTTAAAAGTGTTGAACCAATAAGGAGTTAAATACCTCTTTGAATGTAAGTTTAAAAATCAGATTTGAGATTCAAAGTTTACACATGGGGTGACCAAAAACTTTGAATAAACATGCAGCCATATAGTTGGAATTATAGGGAAAAGTTTGATCACAAACTTTTCATTTGTAGGGTGGGCACAAAAAGGAGTAAAGAGAAGAAGTTGCAAACTTCAACCAAATTCAAATTTGGGAAGCAAATTCAAACTGAACTGGAAGGATTCAAATTCTAACCCACCTTTTAAACTTAGAATTCGGGGGATTGAGAGGATCAGCTTGAGAAGATATTTGGGAGGTAAATGTGGAGTGGGACCCACATGTCATAGAGCTAAAGAGGGTGCCTTGCACACTAAGTCTCAGCCTCGGTGGAAAATTTCATCGAACAGTTCGCGTGAGCCACGAGCAGCTTCCAACGTGGAGGCACTGGGAGGCTCGGCAGCGCCACCAGCTGCTTCATTCCCCCACGCGCGGCGCCCAGAGGCGGTTCAGCGGCTTGATCACCCCCCCTGGCCGAAGCAAAGCCCATTCGTTTTCCCTCCTCGTGAGCGACACTAAACAGAGCCGTGTTTTTCTCCTCACCACTCGGTCGATCAGGAAACCGAAGGCACGCTCGCACCCTCTCCTCCCCGAGCAGCTAGAAAGCGCCCCGAGCTCGGCCTCCACCTCTCTGACCCGCAAGCAAGCGAACTTCGGCCTCCTGTGCCCTAGAACCACCGCCACAGCAGCGAGCTAGTTGCAACCGACGACCGGGCGCACGAGGACAGCGCACCAGAGCAACTTTCATGGCCGAGCAAGGGCGGCAAAAGGAGCGCACGGACTCCACGCTGCTTCCACCTGAAGCTCAGGCCATGCCGTAAGCTATCAACGGCGAATTTCGAAGTTTTGCTCCGGCGGCCTCAACCCGAGCTCCCGGTACAGTTCCTTAAAATTCCCCCTCTCCAATCCTCCGCAGATCGTCAAACTTTGCACGTAGATGCTGGATTAGCCAGCGATCAATTCTCCTTTAGCATCCATCGCATGAAAACGCATCCGCGCGACGGATTTCAAGCTCTACTAGGGGTGTTCGCCGCGGACCCATTCGGTCGCACGGTGAAACCATATTTGCGGCCACTCTCGAGCTACTTTGAGTTTGTGCCGATCTTCCTATAACTGCGCTGGTTCTGTAGAGCTCATCGGTGGAAGTGTTGGCGGGCTGGAGACCTCGGGCGACGGCGCCAAACCACAACAGTAGCCATCGCACGTCGCCGAGCTGGTTCCGGCCACCGGCAGCCCAAGCAGAACCCACGATCGTGTTCCTCGGTGCCCTAAACCCTCTGGCGGCGAGCCTCTAGCTGGGTGGCGGCCAGAAACGCCGGTCCGGGAGCAGACGTTTGCTCCAGCGAGGGGGGAGTGCGCGGGCGCGAGGAAGAGGGCGGGAGGAAGAAGAAAGCGTGGGCCCCGGCTGTCAGCAGCTCAGAATTCAAACCCGTGATCGGGTGTGGCCGGGATCCCGTGTGCTCGTGCGCAAAATCCCGCGGTCCCGGTGTGGATTCAATTCTAGTGGCTGGAATTTAAATAAGCGGGCCCAGTAGGATTTTCTGTAGGAAAACAATTCCAGTGAGGGCTCAAACTTTGGAAAATCATAGCTCCCTGTAGAAATCTCCAAAATGAGTGATTCCAATTGGGTTGGATTCATCTCTCCGAGTTCTATCAAAATATGAACTCAGATTTGTATGAAAGTCAATATTATATTCTGGAGAATTCTTTGAAGGTTTTCCGAAAAAGCATTATTGAGGGAGTGCTGTTTATCCAAAAATCCCCAATTTGTGCCAGAATATTCTTTGGCATATTGTTGACTTTCTAGAAAAATTTCAGCTCATTTGAAGATCATTTGAGTAGGAATTTGCCAAAAACAAACTGCTGTGTTCATAAGAATCCAGAAACATTTTTAGAAAATGTTTCTCACTTCAAAAATCTATTCTGGGAAATCCCTAGCTCCAAAAAATCATAGGAAAATTTAGACAAGCTCTCTGAGACATACTTGAAACTGTAGTTCACTTAATTTGGCATGAAAATGCACATTACTCCAGAATTAATTCTTTTGAGTAGAATTGCTTAAAGAATTATTCTGGGAGAACTACTAAAGTAAAAGGACTGAATTTTGGACCAGATGACTTTCATGTGACCAAGAACTCACATGTAAATTATCAGCTCAAGTTGAGCCCAAGAACTCCCTGTGCTTATTCTCCATACTTATGTGTATGTGAAAATACATAAGAGACATTGTGAGAATTATGAAGCACACAATTTAATTCCACCTTAGCTGCAATTTGGCAAGCTAAATCCTTAGGTAGTATAGAATCTGCTGTAAAACTTTTGAGGCCATTGGAGTTTTTGTTCTTCAGTTGCACTCAAATCTTTTCAGCTCATCTATTATGTTCATTAGGGAAAATAGTTAGTGTATAGCTAAGGTAGTAAGATCAATGTAAATCAATTCTGTTTCTTTGCACAACAGAGGCAAGCCAAGCCATTCTTGGCCTTTCCACACAACCTCTGTTCTTAAGAATTCCATTCTATAAAACATTTGCATGTGTATTTCAATAGGAACCATAACGAAGAGGATTCAAAGGAGTGGTTCATTGAAGTGGATCAAGCTCCGGAGAGTCAAGGGTGGATCAACAAGGACACTAACTGATTATATATGACTACCCTGCAAAACAGGCAAGCTCCGGTTTACATTTAACAGCTATTAAGTTTTTATTTTGTATTCACCTTTGGTTAAGATTTGAACTGTGCATTAGGTCTAGTGTTTGATACTCCTCTTGCATAGCCAAATGACCCATGGAGTATTGGGTAGATGTCTTTCACCATGTAGAACTGCCATGCTTGAGTACGGTTCGGTAGAAGTCGAGTGGTGAGATCTACTCGCAGATTTAGGAACAACAGGGGCATACGGGATTGGTTCATAAATGAATTAGCAAGTTAAAGTTGAGATCGGAAGGTTGTAATAGCAGCAGGACATAGGGGCCTGGGTGCTATAGACCTGTCCGTGTCGGTCAAGGACCGATCCATATGCGGCCCTGTCGAACAAGTTTTAGTTGTATACCGGACTCATGCTGGCTATATGGGACCCAGTAAACTGATGTACCTCGGGAAGCTGTCGTTGGGACTTTTCGGGTCGCCTGAGGCGGACGGCCGGTGTGCAGTATGTGGGGAACATTCTCATGACATCTCACATCGGCAGGTGCACCATGAGAGTGGCTACTGTACGGGGCGACTTGATCGATTCAGTGGGGGTGAAACGGGGGAAAGGCTGCCACGTACGACGTCAGTGACGGTTGTTGTAGGCAACGTCGAGTACGGGCATACGTGTCGTGTAGTCCGGGTGTTATTGATTCGAATCACCGTCGCTCGCGGAATGGACCAAGCATACTTGTTCTCACAGTCGTGACGTAGTAAAACTTGCATGAGAAAGGAACTAATCACATTGGTTTGAAGTTTCATACTAGCTTTGTATTGGATCTTGATGAATAGGGCTAGTGCAAACTCGATTCTTTTATGCCATGAGCAATTTACATCGGGGGAAAGCGTTTCTTGTTTGATTGTGGACTCCCGATGTGGCGTGCCCAGGGTTACTTAAAATGCTGCAATTAATATCTGAAAGTAAGGATTCACATTTAGGCGAGTTTAATTAGGCTTATGCCATCCTATTTTAGGTTCATAACCTGACATAGAGTTTCATGTTTAGGATGACGGTTAAGTCTTGCTGAGCGTTATGCTCACGGATGCTATCCGAGTTGTTTTGCAGGTATTTGACTTCATGCTTAAAAGAAGGGATGCCAATGAGACTCGAGAACCTCCGAGCGTTTACTCAAAGAGCATCCTCGCCGCTGCAGATTGTTGTCCGTGTTGCTAGTAAGACAGTCCGCGGGCTGGACTGTTTCTTTGTTGCTAAGATAGAGATGAATCGTGAGAGAGATAGTCTTCCGCTGTAGCTTACTCTGATAAAAGTATTTGTAAAACATTCTTGTACGCTTCCGCTAAATTATTTATGTAATATGATGTGTTTCTGCAACCCGTGTGCTGTTGGGTGCCGCATATCACGGCACCACCCGACGAGGTCCTGTCCCTCACAGCGTTGTATCGGGGCTGTGACAGACTTAGACTTCATCACTTCGGAGGAACAGTTAGCCTACGACCAACAGAAGCAAGGCGAGCTCCGGTTTGCATTAGCCTTTTTATAAATTCTATTATTTTAAGAACTTACTTTGAGCACCCACTTCAATTTTGCATTAGAGTCTTGTTTGAAAACCCAATTGCGTAGCCAAGAAAACCCTAGGTTGGGCTTAGGTTGTTAAACCTCGATTAGCTAAGTCAATGCTAAGATAGTGTAGGATTTGGTACAAGTCGAGTAGTTGGAACTGCTCGTGAGAATAGGCTAGAGGCACACTACTCAGGTAAAGGTAACAAATGAAACACATGACAAGAAAAATGAGACCGAGCAGAGAGTAAGGGCAGCAGGACATTGGGGCCTGGGTGCCATAGCTCCACTTGTGTTGATTGAGGACCGAGCCGTGTGCGGGCCTGTTGAACAAGCTAGAACAGTACCGAAGACCTACCGGATATATGGGAACCGGGAAACCGATGTAACTCGGGTAGCTGGGTGTTGAGGCATACCTGGTCGTTCAGATGGTAGGTTGAGAGCTTGAGGTGTAAATCGGCTGGCGAGACTGCGGATGCGCGTGCAGAGACCACTTGCTCGGGGCGATTGGACCGCCTCAACATTTGGCTGACGGGTGAAAGGTGGTTGCGTACAACGTCTGTGATGGTTGCTGTAGGCAACATCGAGTACGGGCGTACGTGATGGGTTATTCGGTAACCCTGCAGGTGTAAATTGATTATAATTGCCGTCCCTAGCGGTCAGTGAGTACCACTTGTTCACTGTACTATGACGTAGAAAGAACAGGCTAGAGTCATGTAAAAGTTGCTGATTGAAAGCTATACCTTGATTGTTAATGACTTGCTGTAGTTTAGAGCTAATTAAGGTTCTTTTCAACTTTGGGCAAAGTACATGAGGGAAATGCGTTTCTTGTTTGATTTTGGCTCTCTCATGTGACTTAGCATGAGGTTCTCCACAATTTGCTGCTAAAACTTTAAAGTAAGTTTCAAATAATTAGGCTAGTCCTTTGCGACTTACATTCCCAATTACGCATGATCCAGCATGTAGAAGTTTCATGTATAGGAAAGACGGGTCAGACATGCTTTGCCATCGTGCTCACTGCTTGTGTTTGAAGCTTTTGCAGGGTGTTATGGGGAAGGGACTCCCGAGGAGGAGACGGAACCCCGAGAGGGAAATCCCATCGAGTGGGAGTCGTGCACGCCGCTGTGTTAATTTTCGTGTGTGCTAGCGGGGACACGTTCACGAGCTGAACATGAACTCTGTGTGTAGTCTACGCCCGTGAGTGTAGACTAAACTTATTTTGTTGTAAAAATGTTCATAAACTCTTTTATGTAATAAAATTTTACTTCCACTTTGTAACTATTTTGTGTGTTATCCGGTGCTGTGCAACGCAGCACCCCTCAGCATGATCTTGGCTCGACGAGGCCGTGGGGCTGCGTCAGCGTGGTATCAGAGCTCGCTTGAGGTTTAACACACTAAAAACGTCATCTTTTTCAAAAACTCGGTGAGGAATGAGTTAGTAGCCCATATAAGGATGTTATTAGTGTATAGAAAGTGGCAAATCTAACCTATGTGCTTTTGTTGGAAAATTGTGCATCTCGGGACGTATATGTGATGAGTTGTTTAGTCCCGATCTTCCGAAAGGTAGGTCGATTGAAGTGGAGATCTCGACGTTGATGATCCGAGGAACTCGAGCAGACCCGAACACCCCTGCAATCACTACACCACTGCTCCGTTGGTTATTAACCGTGCTTCACACGCTTGACCTTGCCAAGAAGGCTATCCCTGCAGGTGCAACCGAGAACACAAGTAAGAACGACGAAGATGCAATCTGAAATTACGAAATTGGGGTCTCACAAAATGTAGAACGACGAAAGTATTTAATCTAAGCAAAAACCCACCAAATATGGCCGGCGGCTGCAGTATTTAAAGGCTAGGGTTCGACCATAAGACCCTTAGATGCGTCCCTAATGGACTCATACGGGATACAAGGCCCAAAAGCGCAATACGGTGGTGCAACACCGGACAGAACTCTGAATTCAACTTGTTTCGACAACTCCCAACGACTCTGGGCGAATTTTAATGTGTAACCAAAAGCATTGCAAAGTTCATCTTCTCATCTTTCCATGCATATGTGGAACGTCAAAAACGGAGTCCGTATGCATTCTGGGCGACCGTTTTAAGATGTATTGCTCCTGGACTCCGAGTTGAACTCGAGTCCGAGTTGGTGACTGTTTCCATCAACTTGTGGACGTCCCATCTGATTCTCCACGTCCCCAAATCCTCCTCCCTTTACTTGTTGATCATGTCCATGGTTCCTAATAACAATTAAATCATTCAATAGCAATCCATTCTTAAAATCACATGGGTAGGAAGTTAGGAACGAGTTCACCTGCTGATTTAGTAACCGTGCTCGTCCTCTTGTGATTGGTCCTTGTATATCAATGTGAGTATCCACTGTTGTGATGTCCTCATCATCCTCCCCCTCTTGAATCGGATTCGTCCTCGACTCAAGATCATCTTTTTCCCCCAAGTATGGTCGTAAATCTGAAATGTTAAATGTGGGACTAACCACAAAATCGAGAGGCAACTCAAGCTTATATGCATTGTCATTCATCTTTTCAACAAGCTTAAAAGGACCAGCAGCTCGTGGCATAAGTTTAGATTTTCTCAAGTGAGGGAATCATTCTTTTCTCAAATGTAGCCATACCAAGTCCCCTGGTTCAAGTTTTACTTCTTTTCTACCCTTACTACCAGAAATTCTATACTTCTCATTCATCCTTTCAATATTTTTCTTTGTAGTTTCATGCATCTCAAGAATGAATTCAGATCGTTTTGTAGCATCCAAATTTATAGTTTCAGAAGGAGGCAAAGGTAATAAATCAATAGGAGTACGGGGATTGAAACCATACACTACCTGGAATGGGCTTACCTTTGTAGTAGAGTTAACTGACCTGTTGTAAGCAAATTCTATATTTGGTAAACAATTCTCCCAACCCTTTAAATTTGTTTTTAAAACAGCCCGCAACATAGTGGATAGAGTACAATTTACTACCTCAGTTTGTCCATCGGTTTGTGGGTGACATGTGGTTGAAAACAGCAGCTTGGTTCCCAATTTATACCACAAAGTTCTCCAAAAATGACTTAAAAATTTTGCATCACGATCAGAAACAATGATATTTGGCACACCATGTAAACGAATAATTTCCGTCATAAACAAATCAGCAATGTGTGAGGCATTATCATTCTTATGACAAGGTATGAAATGTGCCATTTTGGAGAAACGATCAACAACCACAAAAATACTATCCCTCCCCCTCTTAGTTCTAGGCAATCCCAAAACAAAATCCATGGAAATATCCTGCCAAGGTACACTAGGAACAGGAAGAGGCATATAAAGACCATGTGGGTTAAGTCGAGACTTAGCTTTATTGCAAGTAGTGCATCGTGACACATAGCGCTCGATATCACGTCTCATCTTTGGCCAAAAGAAGTGTGTGGCCAGCACGTCCTCTGTTTTCTTCACTCCAATATGTCCCATCAAACCTCCTCCATGTGCTTCCTGCAAAAGTAATAGGCGAACGGAACTAGCAGGAACACATAGCTTGTTAGAACAATACAGGAGGCCCTCCCGTAGTACATATTTATTCCATGTTCTTCCTTCTCTACAATTTTCAAAGGCATCTTTGAAGTCCAAATCTGTAGGATATAATCCTTTTATTGTTTCTAAACCAAATATTTTATGATCAAGTTGGGACAGCATGGTGTAACGTCTAGATAATGCATCTGCAATAACATTCTCCTTCCCTTGCTTATGCTTAATGATGTATGGAAATGATTCTATTAACTCAATCCATTTAGCATGTCGTTTATTCAGATTGTTTTGACACTTAAGATACTTCAAAGATTCATGATCGGAATGTATGACGAACTCCTTAGACCACAGGTAATGTTGCCAAGTTCGTAGAACTCGCACTAAGGCATACAATTCCTTATCATAAGTAGAATAACTCAGAGAAGGACCATGCAATTTTTCACTAAAGAATGCAACGGGTTTACCTCCTTGTATGAGAACACCTCCAATACCAATGCCGCTTGCATCACATTCTAGCTCAAATGTCTTGTCAAAATCAGGAAGTTGTAGAAATGGTGCTTGTGTAAGCTTTGATTTGAGAACATCAAAAGCTTATTGCTGCTGTTCGCCCCATCCAAACTGCACTCCCTTCTTTGTCAGTTCATGGAGAGGTGCTGCAATGGTGCTGAAATCCCGCACAAAGCATCGATAAAAACCTGCAATACCAAGAAAACTACGCACCTACGTGACAGTCGATGGAGTTGGCCACCTAGTGATCGCCACAATTTTTGCCTCATCCATCTCAATTCTGACACGACCCCACGGTCTTGTCGAGCCAGGATCACGCTGAGGGGTGCTGCGTTGCACAGCACCGAATAACACACATCAAAGGTACAAAGCGGAAGCAAAATTTTACTACATAGACGGGTTTATGAACATTTTTACAACAAAATATATTTAGTCTACACTCACGGGCGTAGACTACGCATCAAGTTCATGTTCAGCCCGTGAACGTGTCCTTGCTAGCACACACGCACACTAAAACGGCGGCATGCACGACTCTCACTCGACGGGGTTCCCCTCCTGGGGTTCCGTCTCCTCCTCGGGAGTCCCTTCCTCATAGAACCCTGCAAAAGCTTCAAACACCACCAGTGAGCACGAAGGCTCAGCAAGTCTGACCCGTCTCGCCTAAACATAAAACTTCTACATAAGGGATGATAGGTACAGGAGGTAAAATCAGTTGCAAGGACTCGCCTAATTAGTGGAACCTTACTTTCAAGTTTTAGCAGCAAATTGTGGAGAACCTTACGCTAAGGCACATGAGAGAGCAGCAATCAAACAAGAAACACATTTCTCTCATGTACTTTGCCCAAACTTGAAAGGAACTTTAATTAGCTCTAAACTACAGCAAATCATTAACAATCAAAGTCCATCTCTCAATCAGAAACATTTTAACATGTAACTAGCCTGTTCTTTCTACGACACGGTACAGTGAACAAGTGGTACTCACTGACCGCGAGGGACGGCGATTATAATCGATTTACAACTGCAGGGTTACCCGAATAACCCGTCACGTACGCCCGTACTCGATGTTGCCTACAGCAACCATCACGGACGTCGTACGCAACCACCTTTCACCCGTCAGCCAAATATTGAACCGGTCCCATCGTCCCGAGCAAGAGGTCTCTGCATGCGCATCTCAGTGCCGCCAGCCGATTTACACCTCAAGCTCTCAACCTACCCTCTGAACGATGGGCAATGCCTCAATACCCAGCTACCCGAGTTACATCGGTTTCCCGGTTCCCATATAGCCGGTAGGTCTTCGGTACTGTTCTAGCTTGTTCAACAGGCCCGCACACGGCTCGGTCCTCAATCGACACAAGCGGAGCTATAGCACACAGGCCCCAAAGTCCTGCTGCCCTTACTCTCCGCTCGGTCTCATTTTTATTGCCATGTGTTTCATTTGCTATCTCTACCCGAGCAATGTGTCTCTAGCCTATTCTCACGAGTAGTTCCAACTACTCGACTTGTAACAAATCCTACACTATCTTGGCATTGCAGTAGCTAACGGGGTTTTCGAGCCTAATCCCAACCCATGGCTTTCTTGGCTATGCATTTGGGTTTCAATCAAGACTCTAATGCAAGCAGTAATGGTACTCAAAGTAAGTTCTCAAAACAGTAAAAATTTGTAAAAGGGTAATGCGAACCGGAGCTTGCCTTCTTTGTAGGGTAGTAGTATATAATAGAAGTTAGTGATCTTCAATCCCTTGTTCTTTCTGAACTTGTTCAACTGATCCACACGTCAAGGGATGGCTCCGTCGATGTCCTTCATCGTGAACCCTATCGACATGTATATGCATAGTATTTTATAATGTAATTCACAGGCTTAGAGATTAAAACTTCTTAACAACAGAGGCTGTGTAGAGATCCTAAGATGAAGTGGTTGCCTCTGTTGTGCAAAGAACTCAAAGAGACTAAATCTACCTTAGACGTTTCATTACATCTCTAGCTAAGTTTCTAATGCCATATAAGATGAGCTCTAATGATCTGGACATAACTAAAGATCCTGATCTCCAATGACTTCGAAATTTTTACAGGAAGTCATACACTACACAGGGACTTAGCTTGCTAAATTGCAGATAAAGTGGAAAGAAATTGTGTCTCGCACAATTTCCACCCCAACCCTATGTTGTTCTTCACATCCAATAGAATGGAGAACAAGGACAGGGAGACTCAAGGCTCAATTTGAGCTGAAAACTTGCATGTGAATTCCTGGTCACATGAAAGTGCACTGGATCAAAAATGAACACTTTTCATTGAGTGTTTTATTCAGAATAATTCCCTAAGCAATTAAGCACAAAGAAATTAATCCTGAATTAAATCAAATGTTCATGCCAAACTTAGTGAACTACAATTTCAATTATAGTTCATAGAGTCTGCATGAATTTTCCTAGGGTTTATGGAACTAACAATTGCCCAGAATTGAATTTCCAAGTTTTGGAAATTTTCTGAAAATATTTCTGTATTCATTTGGATATAGCAACTTAAAATCTCAACTTTTCCTGATCAAATTAATTCGAAATGAACTGAAACTTTTTCAGGAGTCTAGCAACACCCAAAAGAATATTCGGGCAAAATTTGAGGATTTTTGGACAAACCAAACGCCCTCTAAAATTCTTTTGCTGAAAAGATTTAAAGAATTTTCCAGAATTAAATAAGAACTTTCATAAAAATTGGGTTGCATATTTGGATAGAGTTTGTCAACCTGAATCTAACCCAATTTGAATCACTAAATTTGGAGTTTTCTACACAAAGATATGAGCTTTTCATGAATTGGGGAAAATCTGAAAATGAGGTCTTTTCTATTTTCCAATTTTCAGAGACATAAGGAATTAACACCACATTTGACCAAGCAAATGAGGTCCAATGCCTCTGAAATTTTTACTGGAGGTCAAGTGTATTTGGAAGAATCTCCTACCCAGTGTTGGGAATTTTCGAAAAAAAAGAACTCCTGGAACAATTCCTACAAGATTTTACTTATATGAATTAATGAGCCAAATCCAGGGATTTTCATAAATATTGGGCTGCACCCATGGATAGTACTGGAACTGGAACTGTGGGTTTCACAATATTTTCATAAATATTGGGTTTCAAAATTTTTGGACATTCCTACACAAAGTTATGGCTCTTCAAAGATTGAACTGGAACTGAAAATCCAAAAAATGTTTAAACGCTGACTGTGGGTCCGGGCTACGTGTCACTCACTGGAACAAAGACACACGGGGCCACATGTTTCCAGACGTGCAGTCACACCGGATCCAACAGCCACAGAAGATCGGGGTTTTTAAATTCCTTCTCACTGACGGCTGGGCCCACCGGAACCCTTCTTCAACCTCGGTCCGATTCCCGCGCCCTCGTGCCCGCGCCGCCGCCCTCGCCAGAGATCGCCGGAAACCGGTCTCCCGGCCTCTGCCCGAGCCCCTTCTCGCCGCCAGGGCCTAACCTGCCACGCTGAGCACGATGATGAGGTTTCCCCGAGCCGGCAAGGCCTCTACGGTAGCTAGCGGCGATGCGGCAGCTCGACACATCATCGGCGACGTCGGCCGGCCATCCTAGCGCGCTAACAGCTCGGTAAAACGGTGCTACAGCACCATTAAACGATGGGGGAGCTCGACCTAGCCTCAAAAATGTTCGGGAATGATGGCAAATATGCTTTCACCATGCGACCGCGGTCTCCCGGTTCGGTTGCCGGTAGAAAACCACGAAATACTCTCTCTAGGTGTAGTTTCAGGCTAGAACCGTGAAGAGCAAAGGATCGCCTACCACTTTGGGCCCTCTGTGCAAACTCTTATGAACTAAGAATAACAATTGAGGTGGAATTTGGGGTTACCATGCCGGGAGGTCGATTCGGGTACGCCGGAGAAACTTTTCCAATTTCTGTCGCGGTGGTGCATAGCATGGTCTGAGCTTGGGAGGTGAGCAGTTCGGTGCCTTGGCGCGTCCGAGGGCACCGGTACTTGGCCGTGACGAGCACCAGGTTGAGCTGTCCACGGATGCCTCCTCATCGGCTCTCGTTCATCTTCCGCGCGGTCGCAGTGTTCCCGGGGTTAGAGAGCCGATCATCGGCCGGGGCGCGTCGAGGAGGGAGAGGGAGCTGTGCCGGTGCTATTTTAACCCTCAGTAGCCTCTGTTCGTGGGAGTTTGTGAGTCACCGAGCGATCGGTGGTGTGGCAGAGGCGAGTTTGCTCGGCTCGGTGTGAGGAAGAGGGAGAGCCTCGGTGTTCTGTTCGTGAGCAGAGGGAGAAGCACGTTATGGCCGGATGAGAACACCGAGGGGGCCTGAATCGGGGCTGGAGTCGGTGTTGAAGCGGTCGACCAGCTGCCGGTGTGCTGTCCCGAGCAGCTGCTGTCGATCCCCCGGAGACAGCAAAACAGAGACCCAACTCCTTTGTATAGATATTTTGGTACATATGACATGTGGGTCCCATCTCCCTCTTATCTCTTCCAAAATATCCCAAAATTTGCAAGTGATGAAATTCAATTGTGTGGAGTTGAAAACTGGACTGCATTTGGATAATTGGGCACAGTTCATCCAAATTCAATTATGTATTTGAATTCATTGTACATTTAGGTCTATATGGAAAATGGATAGCAAATCTCTTCAAAACTTCATGAGACTTTGCCTATCCTCTTCAAAACTTCATTGTACATTTGGACCTAAGGAATTCAAATACGGACTCTGATCTTTGATTTGGCTGCTGCAAATGAGATTTTTAATACAACAGTTTTGAAAACCATTGTGTTAATCTCATTTGAATTTTTGAGTGGAACCAACTTGCTCCAAAATCTGAATTTAGCTCTCTCACACATATGGGTACTTCCCTACTTGGTTTCAAATTCCTTTTTGTTCCATGTTTTCAAATAACCATTGAACATGTGTGGAGGGAGCTTTCATGTGTATTATCACATGTGAAAAAGTTTAAACAAGTCCCATTTTTCCTACATATGAAACTAACTTTGTGCAAACATAAGTTTCTTTGTGTTCATATTTTTGGAACCTTTACAAATTTCTTTCGATGAAACGACATATCCAAGAAACGAAACTCGATTGGTGCAAAAGACGCACTTTTCAAGATTACCAAACAAGTGTGCATCTCTCAAGACACTGAAAACAGCACGTAAGTGATTAAGATGTTTGTCATATGACTTGCTGTAAATGAGGATATCATCGAAGTAAACGACCACAAATTTTCCAATAAAAGGACGTAAAACCTCGTTCATTAATCGCATAAAAGTGCTAGGTGCATTAGTTAAACCAAAAGGCATTACTAACCACTCATAAAGTCCAAACTTGGTTTTAAATGCAGTTTTCCATTCATCTCCTAGTGCAATTCTAATTTGGTGGTAACCACTACGCAAGTTAATTTTTGTGAAAATAATAGCACCACTCAATTCATCAAGCATGTCATCTAAGCGAGGAGTAGGATAACGATATCGAATAGTGATGTTATTAATCGCTCTACAATCAACACACATGCGCCAGCCACCATCTTTCTTAGGAACCAAAAGAACAGGAGCAGAACAAGGACTAAGGCTTTCACGAATATACCCAAGGTTCAAAAGATCTTGAACTTGTCGCTGAATTTCCCTTGTCTCTTCCAGATTCTCCTTGTACGCCGCACGATTTGGAAAACTTGCCCCTGGAATCAAGTCGATCTTATGTTCAATGCCCCTCATAGGTTGTAATCCAGGGGGTATCTCGGGGGGAAACACATCCGCAAAATCCTGCAAAAGGTTAGCAACAGCAGGGGGCAATGCAATGGACACTTCATGAATTGAAAACATGGCTTCTTTGCATACTAAAGCGTAGTACATACTAAATCAGCAAGGTCAGATTTAGTTGTGAGCAACGAAGGTGATTTTAACTTAATTACTTGCTGTTTTGCAGAGTCTAGTGATTTTGTTGCCTTATCATCACGTGTTTTACTTTTCTCAAAATGTACAATTTCAGCAGGAGTCATAGGAAGCAAAGTGATTTTCTTTCCTTTATGCATCAGAGTATATTTATTAGTTCTACCATGATGAATAGCATCCGTATCAAATTCCCAAGGACGTCCCAACAAAAGAGAACAAGCATCCATAGGTAGGACATCAAAATCAGCAAAATCATGGTAAGAACCAATCGAAAGATGTACCCTCGCTGTTTGTGTTACCCTAACCTTACCGCTGTTGTTGAACCACTGAATGTAGTATGGATGAGGGTGTGCTCTTGTTGTCAACCCAAGTTTTTTGACCACATCCGTGTTCACCAAGTTGTTGCGGCTACCTCCATCAATTATAGTGTGCACGCGGCAGTCCTTGACAATGAGAAACATGTGAAAAAGATTGTGTCGTTGTAGCTTGTCATTCGCCTCAACTTTGGAGCTCAAAGCACACTGCACAATTATGCTTCTATAATTTTCCTTTGCTGCAGTACCAAGTACCTCTTCATCTGTGCTATAGTGGTCATCTTTTGGTCCTGCAATGTTAGTAGCAAGAGAATATTCATATTCAACATCCGAAGTACTATCATACCCGCCATCATCTCGTGCTATGTATGCTCGTTTGCTAGGGCAATCTTTCATCACATGACCAACTCCCTGGCAGCGGTGACACTTAATGTTGGAAGTTCGACTTGTGGAAGGAGTGGAAGACGTAGGCTTGAATGATGTCGTCTTGCTGCCCTCCAGCGTGCGAAGAAATGGAGTAGTAGATGAAGTTCGTTGGCCACCATTGGATGGTGTAGTGGCAGTAGGAAAACTCGAAGATGGTGCTGTTTTGGATGGTGTAGATGTCGAACGCGGTGTAAATGTGCTCCTCATGCATTGGTGCTGCTGCTGTTGGTGGCCCTGCAATTCTTTTTCTGCCAACATAGCCGGCTGAAATAATCTGTTAACAATATCATATTCCTTATAATCAACAATGTCCTGAATTTCACGCCTCAACCCCCCATAAAAACGAGCTATTTTATCATCCATGTCCTCTACTACCCCACAGCGCAACATACCCTTTTGTAACTCTTGATAATACTCCTCTACGGACATGTTACATTGGTCTAAGCGCTGCAATTTTTTGCGAAGGTCCCGCTGAAAAGAAGGAGGAACAAAACGAATACGCTTAGCTTCCTTTAATCTATCCCATGTTGGAGGATCAGTTCTAGTTTTAACAAGTTCATTCCACCATATGATAGCAAAATCCTTAAACTCACTAGTGGCTTGACGAACTCTATGTTGTTCAGGAACAAGGTGGGCATTAAATTTCTGCTCTATTGTCATCTCCCAATCAAGATATGCCTCAGCATCATAAGCACCAAAAAAAGAGGGTATAGTAAATTTGACTTTAGAAAAAGTATCATCAAGAGGGCGATTAAAATTGTTATGACGATCATTGTAATTATAACGATTATTACCTCCCATACCTTGTAGATAACGTGGAAGTCGTGGTTGATTGTTGTGATCTTCCATATTATAAGCATCTTCTTCACAATCTTCAGCGAGAGGCAGCCGCGCCTCAAGAGTATCCATCCGAACAACAAGATCAGCAAGTTGGCGATTCAAGGTCATCAATGACGCCTCTGTCGATGCTTAGGTTTTGGTGAACATATCTGTCATTTCCCTCATCATGTCATGCAACTCAGCATGTTGAACATATTCATCATCCCTTTTATCTTCTGCCATTGTTAGTAGTAAACAAAAGACAACAAAAAGATGTTATTCCTATCAACTATAAAGGATAGTGGCAATGTGAAAAGTGAAAGGAAGGAAACAATCTATCTCTCTCTCTCCCAAGCGTCTTACCACGTTCTTACAAGTGTTCTTACCGACACAGCAGGTGGTAAACGGTGGACGGTGAGAACCAATGAAGCGTGGAGTGATTGCAAAGGTACCTGTTCTGCTCAAGAGGAAAAGTGGAGCTTGGATGGCACAATATAGTGGCTAATAGGCAAAGAAAATCGTTAACAACAAAACAAAGTTGAATAAGTATTCAATGTACGAACTGTTGCTGGTTAACAAGTGTTCTAGGCCTAGCACAACACAAGGCGGTAGAGAGGCAAATAGAAGATCAGGAAGATATAAGCAACAAGTACAGCACAAGTGTATAGGCCAACTGTTTCAAGTGTGTGCTGTCAATGCTTTAATATCTGTGCTATCTTCACTATTTTTTTCTTTTTTTTTAATATTTTTCTGATATTTTTTGTTTACTTGAGAGCACAAAAATAGGAAGCACACAACTTTGCAGCTCATTTGGATGTAAGATGTGGCCTATAGAAAATCAGGAAGATTCTTCAAAATTTGTGCTGAAAGTTTGGAGGCTGGATAGTCTATCTTCCGAGGGGAATTTGGCTAAACAAATTTCGCCGAACACAGCAAAGCTGTTGAAAATCAGTTACGAAATTTTGAGTAGATCAATTTGAAAAAAAAAATCCTGATTTCGAGTTTGTATGCAAAAGTTAAGGCCGTTTTAGGGTAGGCTACCCGAGTTACTGTTTTTTATGTTGATTTAAACTCGGTTTTGAAAAAGATCTCGCAATAGGATGTGAAAAACAATTGGAATTTAGCAACGACGGCTGATGGGATCTTGTGTGATGAGTCAAGGAGGACTGGCACAATGGTTTGTCACCTGTTCTAGGGCTGGCGATGCGGGAGTTCACGCAAGGCGGCTAGCTAGGGCAAACCGATGATCTTGGTGGCTCGGTTTGTTGTTTAGGGATTGTGGAATAGGTGAGCAGCAAGAAAAACAAGGAAGAAAAACGATAACTATGACCCAAAAACACAAAGCTGAACCAGCAACAAGACTCGACCACACGAATGCAAACTCAACAATGCAAACTGAAAAACGAAAACTTGCAGGCACTATAGTCTAGGAATCGGTAACACGATATGTTTTTTTTGTGGCTTTTTCTGTGGACTCTAGGTATGAAAAATAAAAACTAATCTAGTGGTAAATCAAAGTACCTCATGGGCAACCTGAAATCTGATACCAAATGATGAGTTGTTTAGGCCCGATCTTCCGAAAGGTAGGTCGATTGAAGTGGAGATCTCGACGTTGATGATCCGAGGAACTCGAGCAGACCCGAACACCCCTGCAATCACTACACCACTGCTCCGTTGGTTATAAACCGTGCTTCACATGCGTGACCTCGCAAAGAAGGCTATCCCTGCAGGTGCAACCGAGAACACAAGCAAGAACGACGAAGATGCAATCTGAAATTGCGAAATTGGGGTCTCAAAAACCGTAGAACGGCGAAAGTGTTTAATCTAAGCAATACCCACCAAATATGGCCGGCGGCTGCAGTATTTAAAGGCTAGGGTTCGACCATAAGACCCTTAGACGCGTCCCTAATAGACTCATATGGGATACAAGGCCCAAAAGCCCAAAGCGGTGGTGCAACACCGGACAGAACTCCGAATTCAACTTGTTTCGACAACTCCCAATGACTCTGGGTGAATTTTAATGTGGAACCAGAACCATTGATAATTTTATCTTCTCATCTTTCCATGAATATGTGGAACGTCAAAAACAGAGTCCGTATGCATCCTGGGCGTCCGTTTTAAGATGTACTGCTCCTGGACTCCGAGTTGAACTCGAGTCCGAGTTGGTGACTGTTTCCATCAACTTGTGGACGTCCCATCTGATTCTCCACATCCCCAAATCCTCCTCCCTTTACTTGTTGATCATGTCCATGGTTCCTAATAACAATTAAATCATTCAATAGCAATCCATTCTCAAAATCACATGGGTAGGAAGTTAGGAACGAGTTCACCTGCTGATTTAGTAACCGTGTTCGTCCTCTTGTGACTGGTCCTTGTATATCAATGTGAGTATCCACTGTTGTGATGTCCTCATCAATATGTCTTGGGGGGTGCATGTAAGCGCTGTCCACCAGTGCACACAAGCTGAAGGGTGGAGCCACACGGGTGGCAGGTAACACGGCCCTCTTTAATATCCTATACGACTCTTCATGTCGTTTGGGGTATTCGAGCAACGCTCTTCCCTGGCATGCTACGGGCAAGTTTGGGAGACCCTGTCACGTGGTTAGTAACGTGAACACGTAGCTCAAGGCATGTTTCGATTGAGAACAACTGTGCGAGTGATGACGGACGATTGTATGAACTGTATTGGGACCAGGTTCGGTGTGCAGCCAGACCTGACAATTGAGTTGTTTATTTGCAGGTAGTCTGACCACGAAACAGTAGACGAGTAGCATCCATGTGTGAGATACGTTTAGTGCCACTGAACTAACGAAGCCAGCTAAGTCCGATATAGGTTTTTCTTTGTGAGGAACGCAGTACCGACAAGAACTGGTGACGCTTCGACGTCACACCCCACTAAATGAGCAACCTCATTGTAAAACTTGAGGGTTTTAATCCATAGCACTAAAACTTTGATGTAACTTCTTCCCTTAATCAGGATGTTCAATGTTTAAAAGTTTTCAACTTATAGGGTATTAAGGATAGAGTCTCCTGTTTTCAGCTGAAATAGGGCTGAAGTTAATCAGAGGTTAGAGGTTGAGTTCTTTCGAGATTGGGGTCGTATGATACATTTCTGGAAAGCTTTGGGAGAGCTTTACAACTTTTATGTTGATGCCTAGAGGTGATTCATCCCTTAACCAGTCGAAAAATGCAATAGAGTTGAAACTGTCCAGAAAACAAGGCAGAGCAAACACTCTCTGTAACTCTCTGTAAATTGAGCATAACTTCCTGCACAAAAATATTAAAATAGAAAATGAGGTAGTTCTGAAAATTCCATGAGAGTGGTTACGACTTTGTAACAGAAAGTTTTGTCAAATTTGGTGTAGAATTAACTGGAATTCTTGGATCAAATCAGTACCTCAAGCAGGGAGGTGCTGTCCAATTTTATTCAGAAACTCTGTCAACTTTGACATCTCATAACTTTTGAACCAAGACAGATCTTAGGCCAAGTAAATACTTTCTGGAAAGCTATTGAAGTTATCTTTAACTTTGATGTTTAGCTCTAGAATTGGATTTGCTTTTAGCATGGTCTAAATCAGGTTGAAATTGAAACTGGTCAGGGCTGTCATTTCGGGCAGCAGACCAGCAGTCAAATTTCTCTAAAGATAGAATTGTGTTTCCAGGTTTTATGAGTTCAATGAAATGTTTTAAATGTTACAACTCAATGATTTACTGTCGAAATGAGTATTCGACCTTTTTCAAATATGTTTCTACAGATGACAGCGTATAGACAATTGGAGAACGGGTGGGTGATATCCCACTGTTCTCACCGCAGTGGTTATCCGGAAGTGTTGAAGCAAATGCTTCAATATTTCGGGTATGTTGAGATGCCGCAGTACCTCGCCAAGGAAGAAGGCGGGGAGGGGAACAAGACGTGGACAATCCATGTTGAAGTTCCTGCAGGACCTACGCCACCCGGTTGGGCGCCATTCACTGTCACGGTGAGAGGTAGACAGCTGGAGGAAATGTGGCAAGTGGCAGCCCGCGACACCATGTCGCGTTTCCGCCAACTGCACGTGAGAGCTATGGAGGGTACTCCATACGCGCTGGTCCCGGTGGAGGGGCGAGCTAATCACGTGTGGAGGGAGAGGTACATGGAGGCAACAGATCCGGGTTGCCCAAGGTACAACCCCGCGGAGGCGAACCTCAGCCTCCAGTTGAGGGCAGGAAAGGCCATGATGGACAGCCCAGCTGTTCATACGGACTGTCTTGCTGTGAAGCCCATGGAGAGCACCAGCCGTGGAGACCATTTCGAGAGTGCTCACAGTGCACTCCGTAATGTTCTCCTTCCGACGGTAAAGCGACTGAACGAGCAACACAATCAGTTGCATCATCTGAAGAAGGCTAAGAAGAAAAGCCGCATCAACATCACGGCTTTGCAACAGCAAGTGCAGGCCTTGAACCAGAAAAATGAGGTCCTCACTCAAGAGCGTGATGATGCTATTGAGGAGGGGCAAGGATGGGAAGAGGACTACAACCAGGCCATGGACGAGGTGCATGCGTTGCAAGACCTCGTACCTCCGGTAATGGGCCAACCGATGGTAGGTGCCATACCCGTGGTTTTGGGTATCCCGGCAATGGGGGAACCTGAACCCGAAAAGGAGGTCATGGACCCGGAGCCACCAGTAGACGTAGCGGAGGAGGATGACCCGCAGGAGATTGAATTCTACTCCAAGTAGTGGGTTACCGTTGCCAAGTAGCGCAGCGAGGGTGGTGTAAGTAAACTTTTGTAATCGGTGACATGTCGTGTAGATAGTAGTATATGTATAGGTAGTGACGACATGAGCACGTCTTCTCAGAGACCCGAGAATAATGTATCTTGTATAAAGTTTATGCTTTATCAATATATGTGAATGTTGTGGAAGTTTATTCATGTGTCACTTCAATACCTACTGTTTTATATGGAATTTTAAGAATGACATGTGCTGATCACTGCTGTTTTGAATTTCAGAATGACTCGCACTCACGCCAACCAAGACGTTGGGGGTTCTAGTCAGGGGGGAGATGCCTCCCGAGGATTCCTCAGGACAGCAGCAGAAGCAACAGCAACAACCGTCACCACCAATGATTACATTTGCCGACATCGTTGCAGCTATGGCGGGTTCTCATCAGCAGCACACGGAGTTGCTGCAGACGCTTATTGCAAATACGTCTCGACCGGAGAGACGTCAAGATCGTGAGGAGCGCCAATAAAGCTCCTACCCCGACTTTCTGGCTACTCATCCCCTGGTATTCTCAAGGGCGGATGAACCCCTCGATGCGGACAACTGGCTCCGCACGATGGAGATGAAGTTCGGGCTGCTCCAAGTGAGTAAGCAGCGCAAGACTCAGTTCGCGGTCCAACAGCTTCAAGGGTCCGTGAGCACTTGGTGGGCGAACTACTGTGCCTCGCAACCCACCAAGCGAGTTATGACCTGGGCGGAGTTCCGGACAGCCTTCAGGGCCTATCACATACCGCCGGGTCTTATGAAGAGGAAGAAGCAGGAGTTCCTTTGCCTGCAGCAAGGAAGCAGGAACGCGCTGGAATACTTCAGGGCCTTCAATGATCTTGCACTCTACGCTTCTTATCACGCCGATACCGACGAGAAGTGGAGGGATCATTTTTACCAGTGGCTTAACCCACTCCTGAAGGACAAGTTGGCAATGTTCGATCACGGCAGCCTCAACGGCATTATTGATGCTGCGACTGTTCAGGAGGACTCCGGCAAGGAGTTAGCAGCGGCGGAGAAGAAGCGAAGCGTTCCACAAAGCAGAAGAGAAGGAGTTTGTCCTTCTCAAAAATACTGAATGGTGTATCACTCACCATCAGGTCAATGCTGGCAGCCACCACAGAGGCCGATGCCATTCCGGCTGCCGACAGACATCAGTGCACAAACATTGTTTCCCCTGCTCGCTAGCTCTCGCACGTTCTTTGATTGCGTGGTCAATCTAAGGAAAAATAGCACCGCCCCTCTGTTCTTCTTTGCCGATCACCATCCGGCGGTCTGGACGCCCGGTTGAGCCACCTGAGAGCTGCACCAATTACTCCTAGACGTCCCCAAGCATCACCAGTCCATGCCCAGCTTCCTCCGACGTTGCTACGCCGTGTCCTTCTTCCTCAGGTCCATACAACGCCGCACTCACTGCTCCTTGCTTGTTCCCACCGCCAGCTCACCAGAATTTGCCATTTACCGCCGGTGTACGTGAAGAACTGCCTAATCTAGAATCTAAAAATTCGCGGGGTCTCCAAAGTTTTAACTGAATTAGGAAAATCTGGAAATGTTTAAATCCTGGCTGTGGGCCCCACCTGTCAGCTCCCTCTTCTATCTCGAGCCAAACAGAGGAACCCGCGGCGTTGCTCCGGCGAGGGTGGCGGGAAAGGCCTTCCTGGCCGTCTCCCGGCCCCATACTGGCCGCCCGCCTATTTTCCGGCACGCTGAACACCCTAGTGGGGTCGCCGGTGGCCGACTCTCCCCGGAAACCACCGCGCACGGGCTACAGTGTGACTTAGGTCTCCGGCGATGTCGCGGCGGCCTATTCCTTCATCAGATGATCAGTATTTTGGCTCTAGAGCATCATTGGATGGTGTAGAAGCTCGACATGGAGTCTAAACTGATCGGGAAGCGCTGCAAACCCACCGGCACCGTGCGCCCGATGGGGTCCGGCGGTGCGCCATGGTCAAGACGCGGAAATTCTCCCTCTACACCCCATATCTAGGTCTAAAATCGATGGAGGAAGTGCGCCAAGTAGTTAGGAAGCTTTTTACACAGTTTGAATGAACGACAACATGAACTAACGAAGAATTTGTCAAATTCTTACCTCGGGGTCGGTTTGTACCGCCCGGGAGAAAAACTCAAAATTCTTCTGCTGTGATCAATGTCCAGGGCTGAGCTTGGGGCTCGAGCAGCTGGGGTCGAGGATGCACCGAGGGGTTGGCTTGTTTTCGCGTGATCTTGCTCGGTGTGAGCTGTCCACGGCGACCGCTCTCGGTTTTTCAGTGTTCACCCGAGAACAGCGGCAACTTGGCTGTTTTCCGGTGCAATCAAGCTCGGGACCATGGGGAGGAGTGGCTAGCCAGCTAGAGCACTGGTGGGCACAGCTCTTTGCTGTTGGGAGCTCGAGAAATCGAGCTCGGTGGCTGTGGTGTGATCGGGAGGAAACGACCGGCGGTGTTCGGTGCGAATGAAACGGCTGCGGCACAACACGAGCTGAGGGGGGAAGAGAAATAGGGCTGGGACACTCGGGCGGCTGCTCTGATCGCCCACGCATGCGCCGACGTCGGGGGCAGCGAGAACCAGCTCGGTGGAGCCTCGGGCGCGGGTAGCAGCCTAGCGCTGGCGCGCTGTGATCGACCGAGGTGAAAAAACAGGTCGGTTTACTCTTTTGTGTGGCTGATAATTGGGTCCCACCACCTCAAATTTTCATCCAATTTTCCACTGATATTTCTCCCCGAGCTACTCAACATTTAAGGCTATGCTTTGCCTCAAAGTTAAGGTTTGAAAAGTTGAATTCAAATGATTTGAATTCTGTTGTGGAATTTGAATTGAATATGGTCATTTGGATTTGAAATGGAATTTGTATTTGTTCCTTTTGCATTGTTCCAAAAACCTAGCAAACCAACTCCAAAATTTCTGATTTTTAGCATGGCTGCTAAATCAAATGTGGAAAACACATTTGTGGAACCAAATTTGTAAATTGAGGAAATTGGAATTTGAAACTGAATTTGAAATTCAGATTAGAGGGCTTCTCCTTTTAATCCCAAACAAATATTGAAACTCCTCCAAATGAGCTGAAATTTGGAAAGGTGAATATTTGGAATATGAAGATCCAAGTTATGCCTTTAGATCTCCATGTTTGGAAGTTTTGGGAAGTTTGAATCCTCACTTTGAACTTACACGTTATAATTGAAAGTTTTAATTCCCCTCATTTTTCCTAAGTGTACATGAGCTGAATTTTTCTTGCTACCACTTTTTGGGGATTTTACAATCATTGTACATGAACCCAAACCCAAGCCACTAGCACCAGTGTCATTTTAAATTCTTAAACAGAGTTCCAGTTTAAACTTGTCTTTAGAACTTGTTAGCAAAAGCTTTAAAATTAAACATATATGCATATTCTTAACGTGTAGTGATTAAACGTGGAAAAGTGGAGGAAAAGTGAAGCTTGGATCAAGTAGCAAGAAGGGCAGTGATTAAGCTTCAAGTCATCAGCAACTAACTTCATAATTATCTGACTTTAGTCACCTGCAAAACCAAGGCAAGCTCCGGTTTGCATTTAAGTTATTTATAAAGTTTTTACTTTGTTCACTACCGTGGTTAGAGTTTGTATGTGCATTAGGTCAAGGATGTTTTATACTCCAAATGCATGACCAAATGAACCCTGGAGTGAAGGGTAGAAAAGTGTCCCTGCTGTAGAGTAATGCCATGCTAAATATGCTATGACATCCGGTAGAAGTCGAGTAGTTGGAATCTACTCGCGAGTTATAGTCGGGATTACATGGGTGTGGTTAGAAAAGGCAAACTAAAATTTATGTTTCTAAAGATGAGACCAGGCAGAAGGGTTAGGCAGCGACAAGGCGAGGTCTTAGTCGAGTAGCTCTGCCTGTGTCGGTTAAGGACCGATGCATGTGCGGCACCCATGAGCAAGTATTGAGTTGTGTACCGGATGCTTACTGCTATATGGGACCCGGGAAACCGATGTACCAGGTTAACTCGATTGTAGAGGAATACCACATCGTCTTGTTAAACCTATGAGCCCAAGACGGCGCGACCGGTTCTACAGTCAGGTGTCCTGCGAAAGGTTGCCACATACAACGTAATGAAGGACGCTAGATTGGGTCTTCATAGGCGGGCGTATGTGTCGAGTTATCCGGGCAGTGTTTGATTCGAATCACCGTCCCTCGCGGTTATGAGTACCGCTTGCTTACTGTGTTGTGACGTAGTAAGCAAGTTGGGTGAGAACAGTTTGCAAGTTAAAATTGCTGCTATGATCCTTGGAATTGCATAAAAACCATGTCTGAAGTAGTGATAGAGCAAACTAAAGTTATTTTCCACCTTGAGACAAGTAACATTGCAATGAAGCATTTTTGTTTGATTGTGGAGTTCCAATGTTGTTGGGCACAAGGTCACTACTGTGATGGCTAAAATCTGAAAGTTAAGGATGAACTTGTAGGCGAGTCTTTTTGCAAATTACATGTTTAGGTCTAAAGTTACTTTCATGTAGAGTTGCATGCTTTAGGAGAGACGGTTAAGTCTTGCTGAGCTTTTGTGCTCACTCTTTCTATATGAGTGGTTTTGCAGGTTAACATCGACGCTTATAAAGAAGGATGTTCGGTGAGACTCGGAAACTTCCGAGTCAGGTAACACATGGAGAAACTAGCCACTGCCATGTCTTCGTGTTGCTAGCGAGAGGAGTCCGCAGGCTGGACCTCCTCTTGAGTGCTCATTAGTTATTCGACGTGAGTTGTTTGTAGTCTTCCGCTGTAGTTATTTGATGTAAATTATTTAAAAAGAATATTTGTAAGCTTCCACTTTTGATTTATGTAATACAGTTTCCTTATATGTGTGCTGTTGGGTGCCGCATAACACGGCACCACCCAATGCGATTCCCGGGCGAGTGGCACGGCCCCGTGATACGGGCCGGGGTCCCCCTCAATTGGTTCAACCAATCAAAAGTTATGCCCTGTTCAATTTCAGCAAAAATTCTGCCTAAAACAGGGGAGTTTGTTTCTAAATGTTTGAGATGAAAACTATACTCCCAATTGACTCTTAGTTCAATATAGGAGTTCATTAACCCCTATTGGAATCCTAGACTCCAAATTTACTCTTTTATTTGAAAATTTCATTTTTCATGCAGTTAAGAACACATTACGGTACTACGTTTGCTCACCAAATCAAAAATCCTAACCGGCGTTACACCGGCATATACGTCTAAAGTGGTGGCACTAAAACAATCACTCACAGACGTGTTCCAAATGACATGTTCTACTCGTGGTTAAGGTACCTGCAGCAAAACAATCAATAGTGATGCACACAAAGGTTTTCCATTTCAGGCAGGTCCATATCATAGTAAAAACATACACCCTGTATCATTGTCATACAGGCTGTCCTTGAGTCAAGCCACGTCTCAAGTTACATGATCGGGTTATTCGCCACCCGACGGGGAACCCGAGTAGAGCGTGAACGAGTCCTCACGGTTGGGAATTTTATCAACCCGACAGATACCACCAACTGCCCTGCAGGGCACGCCGATGGCAAGCGCTGCGTATGTCCTCCTATGCTATTTCTAGAAGAACACACTATCATGTTACTGACCACACAATGGGGTTTCCACTTTCTTGCCTAATGCACGCCAGGGACCAGCGTTTCATATGAACTCAGGAACATGAAGAGTTTAAGAGTTTTATATTGACGTCTCACACCAAGCTGTGAGACCTATACCCTGAACCACTTTTCTCATCAGGGGAGCTAACCGAAATTGATCCGCTTGCGGTGGCGTTCCTTACCATTCTTACCTCCACGTAGGTGCATCGTTACAGAATTGAAATACTGAATATTAACACACTGTTAGCTTGCCACCTTAAGTAACTATGCTACTAATAATCCTTATGTGGGCATACTATATGTTCCTCACTCATATACTTCTAAGTTTTTAAAAATAAGCTCTTTTCATGCGTGCTATACCTAATGCGGCTCTGATACCACGCCTGTGGGGACCCCTTCCGGGATCCACACTCCAGGATACACATTGGGTGGTACCGTGCGATGCGGCACCGAACAGCATACATGAAAAGAACCATAAAGTACAAAGTCTTTTATGTCTCAAGATAATGTCATTTACAAAATATTGTACCACGAGGGTACACGCAGCGGAATATACATAAACACTTACTCTCGGTCCTAACTATGCAAAAGAGAAGACGTCCAGCCCACGAACGCTTCTTACTAGCTTCCACAAAGATGAGTGCACCGGCAGTGTTTCCGGTGAGTCTCTGATGGCTCACCGAACAACCATCTTCATAGCAAATTTTATAATCTGCAAAACACTAATAATGCAACCGGGAGCACAATGGCTCAGCAAGACTTAACCGACACTCCTAAACATAAAACTCTACATGCAGGGATTAATAATATAGAACAATTATGTTGCAATAACAACACGTCTACAGGTTGATCCTTACTTTCAGTTTAATAGCAGCAGATTATTATGCCTTAGGCAGCCCTCACATTGGAAGTCCACAATGAAACAAGAAACACTTCCCTTAGATGTGGTGATACCCAAAGAGGAAGATAAAATTAGTGAGCTCTACAACTATAGCATACATGGTTGGCAATACAATGAGCTAAAGGATTTGACATCACCAATGATTCATCTCACTTCATCTGGAAATAATTACTACGTCACAACACAGTGAACAAGTGGTACTCATATAACCGCGAGGGATAGTGATTCGAATCAGGACACATCCGGAACACACGATACATACACCCGCCTCGAAAGACTCACACTAGAGCTCTTTCTTACGTTGTATGCAGCAACCTTTCACCCATCACTCCAATGCCGGACCAGTTCTGCCGACCCATCAGAAGGGCCACTACCCGGAACACGTCGAAGTTGCTCTGCTAGCGGGTTTACACCTCTGACACCAACCCTCAAAGGATGGCCATATAAGTTTCAACACGAGAGTACCTGAGTTACATCTGTTTCCTGGACCCCATAATTCCAGTATGCATCCGGTACTGTTCAAACTTGCTCAGCAGGGCGGCATACGCATCGGTCTTAACTGACACAAACAAAGCTACGGCAACACAGGCCCAACGTCCTTCTGCTCCTACTCTCTGTCCGGTCTCATTTTCCATTCCGGTTATTCTATTCTCTAGAATCATACCCCGCCGAACCAACATCCTAAACTCGCGAGTAGCTTCCAACTACCCGACTTGTACCGGATACTATAAAACTTAAGCCTAGCCGAAACTACACGAAGGTAACCTATTCTACCCTTTAACTCCAAGGTTTTGTGGGTCATGCATTTGGAGTATCAATCACCTTGACCTAATGCACAATACATACTAGACCCATAAAAGTGATACAAAGTAAAATGTAACTAAAAAGCTGTTAAATGCGAACCAGGGCTTGCCTTATGTTGCTGCATGTTTATTACTACTTTTAAGTCAGTATCTTGTCCACGGTTAAAGCTTTAACTTGCTGCTCCGAGTCGAGTTCTTCGTCGAACTCCTTCGTCGTTTTTCCTACCGACATGAATATGCACAATTTTACATTGCAATTAAAAACATTATAAAACAAAAGGGTTTATGAACTAAGAATGGTTTAGACCAACTCTAAAGTGAGAGATGAGCTCTGTTATGGACAGAAACAGAGAAGAACTTTAAGTGGGCAGTGGATGTTTGTGAGAGTAAAATTCAAAGAGTTATATCTAATGGACATAAGAAAGGTAGTGGAAAGAACCAGCAGAAAACAGGAGAAGATGATCTCAACATTCTCTGAAATTTTTGCAATGATCCATAGATCCGACAGAGGTATGGCTTGCAAAACTTCATACAAAGTTGACGTAAGATGTGGCATAAAGAATTTTCTTAGCTATTTGGCTTCTCTGAATTCCTATTGCAATTCTAGGGTCCTGTAATGCTCCAAATGTGGTTTTTCAGAAACTTGGGAGACTTATGAGTCCATAGGATTTGGTTTCATCATTTTTGGAGCTTCTTACACATAGATATGAATTTGACAAGTTGGAAGAAAATCTCTGAAAAAGGTCTCTGTTATTTTTCCTATTTTTAAGAGGCATAGAGGATTGAAACAATATTTGGCCAATCAAATGGAAGTCCAAATGCATCTGAAATTCTAACTGGAGTCCAAAGATTTTTGGAAAAATGTCATGCCCAAATGTGGGAATTTTCCAATAAACAAAACTCCTGTAAAAATTCCTACAAGATTTTACTTAACTGAATTAATGAGCCAGATCCATAGATTTTCATAATTATTAGGCTGCACCCCCGGATAGTACTCTTTTAGAGGAATCCAACAAAATTTATTTCACAATTTTTGGAGGTTCCTACACAAAGTTATGGCTCTCCAAAGTTTGAACTGAGTTGGGGAAAATCTGGAAATCTGTGAACCCGACAGTGGGTCCCACTTGCCAGTTTTCATCTTCAACCTCACGACAGACAGGGCCAGTGGCGGCTCCCTCCGGCGAGGGTCGCCGGAAGGCTCTTCCTGGCCGTCTCCCGGCCCCATACTGGCCGCCCCCTCCCCCCGCCGTTTTCAGGCACGCTGAACACACTGGTGGGGTCGCCGACGGCCGAATCTCACCGGAAACCACCGCGCATCGGCAACAGCGAGAACTAGGGCTCCGGCAAGGTCGTGCACGGTGAATTCTCCACCAAATGGTTTGTTCTTGGGCTCTAAAGCCCCAGGGGATCGTGTAGAAGATCGACATAGGGATTAAACGAGCCGGGGAGCTCTCCAAACCCATCCGCACCGTGCGCCCGACGTGGTCCGGCGGTACTCCCTTGAAAAGAACTCGGATTTCTTGCTCTATACCTAATTTTGTGGCCTAAAGTCGATGGAGGAGGTGTGCTAGGTAGTTAAGAACTTGTGTGCGGAGTTCGGAACACATCCAACACGAATTGAGGACGAATTTTGTAATTCCTTTCCTCGGGGTCAGTTTGTGCCGCCCGGGAGAAAATCTTGAAATTCTCCCTCTGTGATCAATGGCTAGGGATGAGTTTTGGGGGTGAGCAACTAGGCTCGTGGTTGCATCGAAGGGTTAATTTTCTTGGGCTTGATCTTCTTCGGTTTGAGAGGTCCACGGCGACACAACTCGGTTCTTCGGTGTTTACTCGGGAGCTGCAGCAACTTTGCTCTTTTCCGGTGCAAGCAAGCTCGGGACAGAGGAGGAAAGGAGCTAGCCGGCTAGAGCACACGTCTGTACTGAGATTTAAATTCAAATTCAAATTTTCTCCCGTTTAAATTCGAACAAATAGGAAATCCTTTTCAAATGCTCTGAAAATTTGCCGGGCTACCCGTGGATGTGTGGAGAACCAAATGATAGCTTTAGATCTCCGTGTTCGGGAATTTTTACAAGTTCAAGTTTAGACTTGGAGCCCACACCTTTAAATTCAAAAGTTTAAATTCCCTCCCATTTTCTCAGTGTGAATTGCAGCTCCACTTGCTAGAGTTTTGGGATTTCACAACGATCAGGGGATGGCAGCTCTAGCACTGGTCCAAGCAAAGCCGAGAAACTCAGCATCGACCTAATGCTTTCTAGAAAACGTTCTCGGCTGATATCTCTTGAAGGGAGGATCATTGTTGGGCCAGGCATCACACCAGCTCCCAAACATGAATTCCAAGGTCGTTTGAACGTGCACAGGCCAAGACATCAACCGGACGATCCAAGGCAGCTCCACAACGACTCAGCATATGGGATATGAAGCTAGAAGGAATGGAGCAAGATCAGATCAAGATAGTAGGAAGAGAAACAAAGTCGGGGCCCCAATGGTGTCCCAAAGGGCTCAACAAGACACAAAAGAGATGTGTGCAAAGGTTGAGAGCCCTGGAACTTGCTAAGAAGACAAATGAAAAGCAAAGGGATTGTTGGTTCAACCAAGCACAGGCAATGATCACCAAGAACACATGGAAGGACAAGAGAATTGACCAGGAAGAAGCTGAAGATGATGAGAACAAAGAAAACCCCACATGTAAGGATGAAAACCAAGTCAAAGTAAACATGGTGTTCCATTTGCCTTCTGAGTTTTGTCTTCTGGATATTGAGGTGGCTGAGCTCGACCTAAGAGCTAAGAATGTGGTTTTTGATAAACCAGAACAGCTCGTCCAACACATGAAACCATTGTATATCCAAGGACATGTCAATGGGACACCAGTAGGAAGGATGTTGGTTGATGGAGGAGCAGGCGTTAACATCATGCCAATATCCATGTTTGAGAAGCTTCGATACTGAGAGAGCAGCCTCATCAAGACCAACACGACCTTGAGTGGTTTTGCTGGAGATCCAACTGAAGCTAAAGGGATCTTATCTGTGGATCTCATGGTTGGAAGCAAGATACTCCCCACAGTATTCTTTGTCGTCAATGTAAGGAGTCGGTAAATTTTGATTCTTGGGCGAGATTGGATCCATGGCAATGGTTGTGTACCGTCCACACTTCACCAATGTTTCATCCAGTGGATTGGCAACGAGATAGAGGTGGTTGAAGCTGATAATTCGGCTTGTGTCATAATGGCCGAGTCATATGATCTTCAACGTGAGAATATTAGGTGTCTCACAGGTCGGGACTTAACCGACTATGACATTGTGAGCGTAGGAAGCGACGGGTTTGTACCCGTATGTGTAAAGCCGACTGATTTCACTTGGCTCAATAATGTAACTTGAAAATGCAAGGTAAACAAGGTCATTTAACTTGGCTGCAGGAGGTAAACGAGCAGTATCGTTTAGATAGATATGATATTGGTGAGTTAGTGGAGGACTTCAACGACTTAGGAAAGCTCAGGCGAGGGTTTTCCTTAGTGGACGAGCTAGAGGAAATCTAGCTCGGTGATGGATCGGCACACCGGCCAACATTCAGCAACAAGAACTTGGAGCATTCTTATAAGCAAGAGGTAAGCCGTTTACTTATTGAGTATATGGATTTCTTTGCATGGGAATACACCGAGATGCCAGGTCTCAGCCGAGCACTCGTGGAACACAAACTACTGATCAAGCCAGGTTTCAGGCCTCACAAGCAACCGTTTAGACGATTCAACCCGGCTATCCATGACAGGATCAAGGATGAAGTAAATCATCTACTCCAAGTAAAATTCATACGGTCCTGCAGGTATGCCGAGTGGGTGTCCAATATAGTTCTGATAGAGAAGAAGAACACGGGAAAATTGAGGATTTGCATAGATTTCCAGGACATAAACCGAGCAACACCGAAAGATGAGTATCCAATGCCTATCGCCGAGGTATTGATCAACAGTGCTTCAGGGCATAAGGTGATCAGTTTCCTGGATGGTAACGCTGGATATAATCAGATTATCATGCCCGAGGAAGACACGTCAAAGACAGCATTTTGTTGCCCTGGGGTTTTTGGCTTGTTTGAGTGGGTTGTCATGACCTCTGGGTTGAAGAGCGCTGGGGCAACATATCAAAGAGCCATGAATCTGATCCTCCACGACATGTTGGGCGACAATCTTGAGGTGTACATTGATGATCTCATGGTGAAGTCGGCTGAGTTTCAGGATTATATGGGCGACTTAAGGATGTCTTTTGAGAGGATGAGGAAGTATGCTCTTAATATGAACCCTCTCAAATGTGCATTTGGCATATCGGCTGGATGCTTTTTGAGTTTTATCGTGCATGAACACGGCATAGAGGTCGACCCTAAGAAAGTTGAAGCCATCAAGAGGATAGGAGAGCCGACATGCAAGAAAGACGTGCAAAGCTTGTTGGGAAAGGTCAATTACCTTATGAGGTTCATTGCTAACTTGGCTGGGAAGCATGGAACCTTCATGCCACTCTTGAAACTCAAACACGAGCAGGAGTTTACTTGGAGGGCAGAACAGAATGAGGCTTTTGAGAAGATCAAAGAATACTTGATGAAGCCACCATTCTTGCGTGCACCACAGATGAGGAAGCCATTCCGGTTCTACATAGCCGAACAAAGCCAAGTTATTGAGGCTGTTTTAACTCAATAAAGCCAAGTTAAAGAACATCCCGTGGCTTACTTGAGCATAAGACTTCTAGATGCCAAAACCAGGTACAAGTTCATTGAGAAACATTGCCTATCTTTGTACTTTTTCGTGTTCCAAGCTTCGGCACTATCTCCTTGCCAATATGTGCTTCATGATATATCACACGACATCGTCAAGCACATGTTGCAACAACCAATTTTGAGTTGCAGGACTCGTTGGTGGAGTATTATATGGTGTTCGGGCCTCTCGGGAGCATGAAGGGTAAGGTCGTGGTAGATTTCATCATGGAACATGATGTACAGCTCGAAGAAGAGTGCATGGTCGAGGTACATCCTTGGAGACTGCTTTTTGATGGATCGATTTGCAACAAGGGTCAAGAAGTTGGGTATGTATTGATTTCACCCACCGTTAAAGTCTATGAGTTGTCTATTCAGCTAAATTTCATGTGCACCAACAATCAAGCCTAGTACGAGGCCCTGCTGAATTGTTTGGAACATTTGCTCGATGGTGGGATCAATAACATTGAAGTTTGTGGTGATTCCAAGCATGTCATCCAGAAGGTCAGCAGAGAAAGCCAATGTTATGATGGTATCTGGAATGATTATCGTGAAAGATGTTTAGATATCATCAAAACTGACGTGGCCCTGTGGCCTCGTCGAGCCAGGATCACGCTGAGGGGTGCTGCATTGCACAGCACCGGATAACGCACATCAAAGATACAAAGCGGAAGCAAAGTTTTATTACATAAACCAGTTTATGAACATTTTTAAATCAAAATAGTTCAGTCTACACTCACGGGCCTAGACTACGCATTGAGTTCACGTTCAGCCCATGAACGTGTCCCCGCTAGCACGCACACACACTAACACGGCGGCGTGCACGACTCCCACTCGACGGGGTTCCCCTCCTGGGGTTCCGTCTCCTCCTCGGGAGTCCCTTCCTCATAAACCCCTGCAAAAGCTTCAAACACAAGCAGTGAGAATGATGGCTCAGTAAGACTGACCCGTCTCTCCTATACATGAAACTTCTGCGTGAATGGTTTTAGGGTACATGAGGTAAAATAAGTTGCAAAGGACTCGCCTTATTAACGGAACCTTACTTTCAAGTTTTAGCAGCAGGTTGTGGAGAACCTTACGCTAAGGCACATGAGAGAGCCGCAATCAAACAAGAAACACATTTCTCTCATGTACTTTGCCCAAAGTTGAAAAGAACTTTAATTAGCTCTAAACTACAACAAGACATTAACAAGCAAAGTATATCTTTCAAATCAGCAAACTTTTAACATGTATCTAGCCTGTTCTTTCTACGTCATGGTACAGTGAACAAGTGGTACTCACTGACCGCGAGGGACGGCGATTATAATCCATTTACACCTGCAGGGTTACCCGAACAACCCATCACGTACGCCCGTACTCGATCTTGCCTACAGCAACCATCACGGACGTGGTACGCAACCACCTTTCACCCGTCAGCCAAGTGTTGAACCGGTCCAATCATCCCGAGCAAGAGGTCCCTGCGCGCGCATCTGCAGTGCTGCCAGCCGATTTACACCTCGAGCTCTGAACCTACCCTCTGAACGACCAGCTATGCCTCAACACCCAGCTACCCGTGTTACATCGGTTTCCCGGTTCCCATATAGCTTGTTCAACAGGCCCGCACACGGCTCGGTCCTCAATCGATACAAGCGGAGCTATATCACCCAGGCCCCAAAGTCCTGCAGCCCTTACTCTCCGCTCGGTCTCGTTTTTCTTGCCATGTGTTTTATTTGTTATCTTTACCCGAGCAATGTGCCTCTAGCCTATTCTCGTGAGTAGTTCCAACTACTCGACTTGTACCGAACCCTACACTATCTTAGCATTGCAGTAGCTAAATGAGGTTTACGAACCTAATCCCAACCCAGGGTTTTCTTGGCTATGCAATTGGGTTTCAAACAAGACTAATGCAAGAATTAAGTGGGTGCTCAAAGTAAGTTCTCAAAACAGTAAAAATTTGTAAAAAGGTTAATGCAAACCGGAGCTTGCCTTGCTGCTCTTGGTCGTAGGCTAGCTGTTCTTCTGGAGTGATGAAGTCTAAGACTTCGGGTTCCTCCTTAACCTTAGCGATTACATATGATAAACATAAACATGTGTCAATTTAGATGCATTGGAATTGAAGTTAAACTTGTGAGGACTATAAGTCTTACTAGACATACCCAAGGACTCTAAAATTTTTACTGTGGTTTGGATACAACCTAAACAGAGACTTGGCCAAGTTTCATTTGCAGCAAGTTCATTTGAGACCTCCACAAATAATTATGTACCTAGCTTTAATAGGAGCTCTTAGGGTGTTCTAGGGATTTTCATGGAGCAAGCCATGACTTTATAAAAACTAGATTTTCAGAGGGTTCTAATAGAGTTGGTCGCACTTAGTTTGAAGGTTCCTAGCTAATGATATGAGCTAAACAATATCAGAGAAATTCTGAAAATGTTTGTGGACATTTTCTATTTTCTCTGGAACAGTTTTACTAATCACACCACTAGGTGTATCAAATGAGCTCAAATGGATATGAAATTTTTATGGAAGCTCAGGGATATTTTGGTGAACATGCTAGCAAAATTTTAGAATTTTCCTCCAAGGGGTTCTCCAGTTAAAATTCTACAAAGTTTAAATTTTGAAGAATTAATTCTGGAGAAATAAGGATTTTCATAGAGTTAAACTTGATTTGTTGGAAAGTACTCAGAGAGCTGAATCCAACAAAATTTGGTTCACTCAATTTGGAGCTTCCTAGCCAATGTTATGTGGGTTTGAAGTTTGAACTAAAATTGAAAATTGAAGAAAAGTTTAAATTTCTGCCGTGGGTCCCACACACAGTGCTTCGTCTTCCTCCTCGCGCCAAACACCCGGCGGCGGCAGTCTCCGGCGAGACTCGCTGGAACCGAGTTCCCAGCCACCTCTCGGCCCGAAACTCGCCGCCTCCCCCTTTTCGATCTCCTAAACTCAGCTGTGGGCTCGCCGGCCACCGACGATTTCCGGAAACCTGCGCGCACCGGCGACAGCACCCGCTAGGGTTTCAGCGAGGTTGGTTTCGCACCACAGTGCACCAAATCAATCGGAAATTGCTCGGAGAGCATCAGTGGAGCACAAGGAACATGAATTAAGGTCTTGTTGAAGCTAGAAACGCCGGCAACCATACCCTCAACGGTGAGCCGAGGTACTTTGCAACGGCGGCGAAGAAAACGGCCATATCACGGCCGATCCTCAATGGTTTTCCTTGCTTCTTTCTCGAGCGTGTGCGCTAGCATGTATAGAACCTACTGGACAACCGGCTTGACCAACAAGAGTGTGTGGAGTCCGAATTTCAATCGGAGGTGAGATCGGCTCATATGAACTGGCTTTCGGTAAACATGGAAATTCTCAACCGATGGTTGATCATATGCCAAACGGCTTTTGGCTATGCCATCTACATGCAGTGACATACCTTTCTTGTGTAGAGAAGTGGATGCGAGGACGGCTGTGCCGTGCTGTCCACGAGAGCCCCGAATGGTGGCAACGTCCAGTTCGCCGGGAAAACGCTCGGCTGAGCTTGACGGCGCCTGATCACTGGACAACACGACGTCGAGGGTGTTGCTCACAAGCTCACACTGCCGTTTTGCTACTGGGAAGGTTGTGTTCACGAGCGATCGGCCTGCTCACGAGCGGAACCGAGTGGGCGGCTGGCTTTCGGTGGAGCTTGGTGTGAGGAAGAGAGAACTCGCCGTGGACTCGGGTGGTAAGCAAAAAGGAGCACGTCAGGGAGGGATAAGAAGCCAGGCAGCAGGTCTACCGCGCGGGGAAACACAGCAGGAGCTGGCGCCGGTCAGCCTCTCGGTGGCGCGCTCGGCTGTAACCCGAGAACCGAGCACTCTGTAATTCAGTTGGTTGATTTTGCTGGTTAGGCTGATATGTGGGTCCCACTCCAGTTTTAACCTCTGAAATTGAATTTTCCCCACTGCTCTAAACAGTAGAGACCCAAATACCCTCTCATATTTGAATTATCAACCCCAAGCCCATTTGAAGTTGATAGAATTCAAATTGTGAAGTGTTTGAATAATTTTTCAGCACATATGCTGTTTGAAATTCAAATGGAGTTTGAATTTGCTAAACTTAGCTCATGTCAAGATCAACTCCAAATGGAGTGAAAATTGGTGTGTGAGCTCACAAAAATGTGCTGAGTAAGAATATGCCTCCCACTTTTGAACTTATGGGATGGAAGTGGTTTGAATTTAAATTTGGGTTAAAACTAACCCTTTTCTAGTTATACCCAAAAATACCTCAAAAAGGTTTTGGATTTGGGTGAATTTTGGCATGAGCATTCCTAGCAAGGTGTTGGAGTTTTTCATATGCTCAGCCCCTAGATGGTGCATGTGAGAAATGCCACTTTTGCATTTTTGTGAGTTTATTCTCTAATGAACATGTTGATGGTGTTTACTTGCTCTTCAAATGTATTCACAAAGTTTCCTTAAATGAGGGTTGTCTGTGGTATGATAAACACTTTGGAGGTGTGCATTAGGCCCTTACATTCCTCCCCCCTTAAAAGAATCTCGTCCCGAGATTATATGGTGAAAATGAGAGAGAGGTTGGTGGAAAATTACCGTATATGCGACGTGAAAAAGTCGGGGTAGTTAGCGCGAAGAAATCCTTCGCTCTCCCATGTCGCTTCATCTACGGAGTGATTACTCCATAGAACTTTGTAGAACCACAACGTATGGTTGCGTGTGGTTCGGGCCTTTTCATCAAGGATCTGAACCGGTTCCTCCCGATACGTGAGATCCGGTTTCAGTTCTTCTATATCCTCCAGCTGAATGGCAGTTGATAGCTTGAGACACTTCCTCAGCTGGGAGATGTGAAAGACGTCGTGCACACCGGAGAGTGCTTCTGGTAATTTCAGCCGGTATGCTACTGATCCACATCTTTCCGTTATCTGAAATGGACCGATGAATCGAGGTGCTAACTTTCCTCTCACCCCGAATCTGTTCACGCCCTTCATTAGAGAGACACGTAGATATACGTGATCCCCGACTTCGAATTGTAAAGGGCGTCTTCTTCGGTCCTCATACTGTTTTTTACGGGATTGGGCGGCTTTTAGGTTCGCTTGAATCAGCCGAACCTTGTCCTCCGCGTTGTTTACAAGATCAATCCCGAAGGTAACCCTTTCGCCAGACTCACACCAATTCAGTGGTGTGCGGCATTTTCTCCCGTATAGCGCCTCATAAGGCGCCATCTTGATGCTAGCTTGGTACCCATTGTTGTATGAGAACTCGACCAACGGTAAGTGATCATCCCAATTCTTACCGTGGTTGATAGCGCAAGCTCGTAGCATATCTTCTAAAATCTGATTTACCCGCTCGGTTTGCCCATCCATCTGCGGGTGGCATGCTGAACTACGGATCAGCTTCGTCCTCAACGCAGCGGTTAGCTGCTCCCAAAAACGGGACACAAATAAAGTGCCCCAATCCGATATGATGCTGCGGGGTACGCCGTACAAGCATAGGATCCGTGAGATGTACAATTCAGCATACTTCTTGGAGTTGTAGTTTGTGTTGACCGGGATAAAATGGGCAACTTTGGTGAGCCGGTCGATGATCACCCACACAGAATCATGTTTCTGAAAAGTGGTGGGTAAACCGACGATGAAGTCCATGCTCACATCTTCCCACTTCCAGGCAGGAACGCCCAGTGGTTGTAGCAGTCCTAGTTTCCTCATGTGGTCTGCCTTCACCCTTCGACATGTATCACACTTGGACACGTATTTTGCGATCTCCCGCTTATCCATGTCCACCAAAACTTGCTTCTGAGTTCTTGATACATTTTGTTGCTGCCGGGGTGAATAGAAAACTTTGACAACTGAGCCTCATCAAAGATTTTCTTCCGTAATTCCGGGTTACGGGGTACGTCGATCCGGTCCTTGAACCATAGGACACTGTCTCCGTCTTTCTAGAAACAATTCAGCTCCCCACTGTCTACACGTCTCCGCAAATGCGACATGCCCTTGTCATGTTTCTGAGCTGCCGCTATCTCTTTACGAATGGTGGGGATCAACGCTATGTTGTAGAGAGCTCCATGTGGAATCACATGCAATGGTGGTTCGCTCCCTTCCAACGGTGTGATGGTGAGATTGTTGACGTGTGACTTGCGACTCAGCGCATCCGCCACTACGTTAGCCTTGCCGGAGTGATAATGGATCTCTATTTCGTAATCCTTTACCAACTCTAACCATCTTTGCTGCCTCATGTTCAGCTCTTTCTTAGTGAATATGTACTTGAGGCTTTTGTGGTCGGTATATAAATGTACGAGGTTACCGAGTAGGTACTGCCTCCACATGTTAAGTGTGAGTACCATGGCAGCGAGCTCCAAGTCATGAGGTAGATAATTCTGCTCATGGTTTCTGAGCTACTGTAATCCATACGAGACCACCCTTCGGTCTTGCATGAGCACACATCCGAGCCCAATGCCGGATGCATCGCAGTACACATCGAACGGTTTTGTTGTGTCTGGCTGCGCCAAAACCGGTGCTGATGTTAGGTGCTTCACTAATGCCTTGAATGCTGCTTCACATGCTGGACTCCAAACATATTTGGTAGCCTTCTTCAGCAGCTCTGTCATAGGCTTGGCAATCTTCAAGAAGTTCGGAATGAACCTCCGATAATATCCCGCGAGTCCGAGGAAACTCCGTACCTCATGGACAGTTCTCGGGGACTTCCAATTCAGCACTTGTGTAATCTTACTTGGGTCTACAGCGATGCCCTCCGCTGAGATGATATGCCCGAGAAAAGGCACTTGCGATATCCAGAATTCGCACTTGGTGAATTTCCCGTATAGCTTGTGATCCCGCAGCCGTTGCAAGACTATACGTAGATGATTCGTGTGTTCTTCCTCCGACTTGGAATATACCAATATGTCGTCGATGAAGACCACGACAAACTTGTCCAGCTCTGGCATGAATACCGAGTTCATCAAATACATGAAATTAGCTGGAGCGTTGGTTCGGCCGAAGGACATGACCAGGTACTCATAAAGCCCGTACCTCGTCGAGAAAGCCGTCTTCGGAATATCCTCAGCCTGTATCTTAGTCTGATGGTACCCGGTTCTTAAGTCCATCTTGGAAAAGATATTTGCTTCAACCAACTGATCAAACAACATGTCGATCCGTGGCAACGGGTACATGTTTTTTATGGTTACGGCGTTTAGTGGACGATAGTCCACGCAAAGACGCAACATCTCGTCTTTCTTCTTCACGAATAATGCCGAACAGCCCCATGGCAAGGAGCTCGGCCTAATAAAACCCTTCTCCAGCAAGTCCGTTAGTTGTGTCTTTAGTTCAGCCAATTCCTTGGGCGACATTTTGTAGGGCCTTCGGGATATTGGCATGGTTCCCGGTGCAAGTTCAATCTTGAACTCCACCTCTCTGTCGGGCGGCATCCCCGGTAAATCATCCGGGAACACGTCAGGGAACTCACGGACTACTAGAATGTCTTCCAATCTGATGGTTGTGGACTGATATACACTTGGAAGTTTTATTTCTGGACTGTCCAGAAATAAAGAGTGAGACTCGTGCACTTCTGAGTTCAAATGCACGACTCGGAGGACGATGTCTAAAACAGCGCCCTGGCGGGTTAACCACGACATCCCTAGGATGATACCGACCTTCTGTCCCTCTAAGACTATGAGAGACTAGGGTATACTCTACCCTCTAAGCATAATGGCGCTTTTGGAACCATCATGCTTGCTGAAATTTTCCCACCCAGTGAACAAATTAAATATGGACTATCGGTGGGTAGTATTTGCAAGCTGTATTTAGCAATAAAAGCTTTGCTAATGAAGCTATGCGTGGCGCCTGAATCAAATAACACTATAGAGGGATGCTGGTGGAGTTGGAACATACCCGCAAGAATGGGCTCTCCCTTCGGCACGTCCTCTATGGCAAGTTGATGGACGGTGCCAGGCCTAGGGTTTGCCCGCCGCGCATTAGTGGGGTTCCGGGGCTGATTCCTCCCCGGATGCTGTGGTGCAACTCCGCCGCCCTGCCTCTCAGGAAAATTGTTTGCGAAGTGTCGTGGGCGACCACATTTGTAGCATGTGGCTGCTGCTTGGCCGGTGTTTGGGGGACGAAAGCCCGGCATGCGCTGCTGAGGTGCATACGCACGCGGCATCGCCCGCTGCTTCTGTTGTTGCTGCGGAGGTGGTACTGGCAGTGCCGGCCTGAATGCCGGTGGAGAATAGGGCCGACTGCGGATTGGAATCGGCCTCTGTGGTGGCGGCCAGCATGGACCCAATGTCGGGCGATTCACCATCCGATATTTTTGAGAAGGACCACCTCCTTCTCCACTGCTTTGTGGCGCACTTCGCTTCCTCTCCGCCGCTGCTACCTCCTTGCCGAAGTCCTCCTGAGCAATTGCAGCATCAATAATATCATTGAGGCTGCCGCGATTGAACATCGCCAGCTTGTCCTTCAGGAGCGGGTTAAGCCCCTGGTAGAAATGATCATGCCGCTTCTCGTCGGTATCGGCATGATACGAAGCGTATAGCGCAAGATCATTGAACGCCCTGGAGTATTCCAGCGCGTTCTGGCTTCCTTGCTGCAGGCGTAGGAACTCCTGCGTCTTCCTCTTCTTGAGACCCGGCGGTATGTGATAGGCCCTGAAGGCCGTCCGGAATTCCGCCCAGGTCATAACTCGTTCGGTGGGTTGTGAAGCACAGTAGTTCGCCCACCATGCTCGCGGATCCTTGAGGCTGTTAGACCGCGAACTGAGTCTTGCGCTGCTCACTAACTTGGAGCAGCCCGAACTTCATCTCCATCGTGCGGAGCCAGTTGTCAGCATCGACGGGTTCATCCGCTCTTGAAAATACCGGGGGGTGAGTAGCCAGGAAATCGGAGTACGAGCTTTGTTGGCGCTCCTCGTGATTTGGACGACTCTCTGGTCGAGACATATTTGCAATGAAGGTTTGCAGAAACTCCATGTGCTGCTGGTGAGAACCCGCCAACGCCGCAACGATGTCGGCCAATGTAACCGTTGGTGGTGGCGGTTGTTGCTGTTTCTGTTGCTGCTGTTGCTGTCCCAAGGAATCCTTGGGAGGCTGTTGGGAGGTCTCTCCCCCCTGACTGGAACCCCCAACGTGCGGGTTGGCACGAGTGCTAGTCATTCTGAAATTCAAAACAGCAGCGATCAGCACATGTCATACTTAAAATTCCATATGAAACAGTAGGTATTGAAGTGATACATGAATAATTTGCACAACATTCACATATATTGATAAAGCATAAACTTTATACAAGATACATTATTCTCGGATCCAAGAAGTCATGCTCATGTCATCACTAACTATACATATACTACTGTCTACACGACATGTCACTGATTACAAAATTTTTCTCTTACACCACCCTCGCTGCCCTACTTGGCAACGGTAACCCACTATTCGGAGTAGAACTCGACCTCCTGTGGGTCGTCCTCCGCCGCTACATCTGCTGGTGGCTCCGGGTCCATGACCTCCTCTTCCGGTTCAGGTCCTCCCATTGCTGGAAGACCCAAAATCACCGGTACGGCACTCACCATTGGTATGCCCATTACCGGAGGTACGAGGTCCTGCAATGCGTGCACCTCGTCCATGGCCTGATTGTAGTCCTCTTCCCAGCCTTGCCCCTCCTCAATAGCGTCATCCCGCTCTGAGTGAGGACCTCATTCTGCTGGGTCAGGGCCTGCACCTGTTGTTGCAAAGCCGTGATGTCGACACGACTTTTCTTCTTTGCCTTCTTCAGACGATGCAACTGATTATGTTGTTTGTTCAGTCGCTTGATTGTCGGAAGGAGAACATTGTGGAGTGCGCTGTGAGTACTCTCGAAATGATCTCCACGGCTGTTGCTCTCTTTGAGCTTCACGGTGAGACATTCCGTATGAACAGCTTGGCTGTCCATCACGGCCTTTCCCGCCCTCAATTGGAGGCTGAGGTTTGCCTCCGCGGGGTTGTACCTTCGGCAACATGGATCGGTTGCCTCCATGTACCTTTCCCCAGACACATGATTACCTCGTCCCTCCACCGGAACGAGCACGTATGGAATGCCCTCCATAGCTCTCACGTGTAGTTGGCAGAAACGTGACATGGTGTCACGGGCTGCCACTTGCCACATTCCCTCCGGCAGTCTACCTCTCACCGTGACGGTGAACGGCGCCCAACCGGGTGGCGTAGGTACTGCAGGAACTTCTACATGGATCATCCATGTCTTGTTCCCCTCCTCGCCTTCTTCCTTGGTGAAGTACTGCGGCATCTTGATGTACCCGAAATATTGAAGCATTTGCCTCAACGTTTCCAGATAGCCGCTGCTGTGAGAACAGTGGGATTCCACCCACCCGTTCTCCAACTGTCTATCCTCTGTCATCTGTAGAAACATATTTGAGAAATGTCAAATATTTATTTGAACAGTAAACCATTGAGTTATAACATAAAACATGTCATTGAACTCATAAAACTTGGAAAAATAGTTCAAATTTAAACAAATTTGACTATTGATCTGCTGTTTCCATTTCAACCTGATTTAGACCATGCTAAATGCAAAACCAATTCTGGAGCTCAACATAAAAGATAAAGTTAACTTCAAAATATTTCCATAAAGTATTTGGTTGGCCTAAGATCTGTCCTGGTTCAAAAGTTATGAGATGTCAAAGTTGACAGAATTTCTGGAGAAAATTGGACAGCACCTCCCTGCTTGAGGTACTGATTTAATCCAAGAATTCCAGTTAATTCCACACCAAATCTGACAAAACTTTCTGTTATAAAGTTGTAAAAAATCTCATGAACTTTACAGAACTACCTCATTTTTATTTTTGTATTTTTATGCAGGAATTTATGCTCAATTTACAGAGAGTTACAGAGAGTGTTTGCTCTGCCCTGTTTTCTGGACACTTTCAACTCTACTGCATTTTTAGTTTGGTTAGGAGATGAAACACCTCTGGACATCAACAGAAAGGCTGTAAAGCTCTTCCAAAGCTTTCTAGAAATGTATCATATGACCCCAACCTCGAAAGAACTCAACCTCTAAGTCCTGATTGACTTCAGCCTTATTTCAGCTAAAAACAGGGGACTCTGTCCTTAGTACCCTATAAGTTGAAAACTTGTTAACTTTGAACATCCTGATTAAGGGAAGAGGTTACATCAAAGTTTTAGTGCTCTAGATTAAAACTTTTCAGTTTTATAATGAAGTTGCTCATTTAGTGGGGTGTGACGTCGATGCATCACCAGATCATGTCGGTACTACGTTCCTCACAAAGAAAAACCTATACCGGACTTATCCGGCTTCGTTAGTTCAGTGGCACTAAGCGTCTCTCGCACACGGATGCTACATGTCTACCGTTTCGTGGTTATACTACCTGCAAATAACTCATACAATCACCAGACTCGGCTGCACACTGAGCCCGGTATCCATACAGTTCATACACCCGGCCGTCATCACTCGCCCCGATGTTCTCAAGCCGAACATGCCTTGAGCTACGTGTTCATGTTACTGACCACGTGACGAGGTCTCCCAAATTGCCCAAAGCATGCCAAGGACAGACGTTGCTCGAATACCCCAAACAACATGAAGAGTCGTAGAGGATATTTAAGCGGGTCGGGTTACCTGCCACCCGTGGGGCTCCACCTTTCAGCTTGTGCGCACTGGTGGACAGCGCTTACGTGCACCCCCCAAGACATAAAGCGTCCCGAGATGCAGGATTTTCTGACATAAGCAAATAGGTTAGTATGCCACTTTCTATACATCAATAACATCCTTATATGGGCTACAAACTCGTTCCTCACTGAATTTTTGAAAAAGATGACCTTTATAGTGTGTTAAACCTCAAGCGAGCTCTGATACCATGCTGACGCAGCCCCGGAGCCTCGTCGAGCCAGGATCACGCTGAGGGGTACTGCGTTGCACAGCACCGGATAACGCACATCAAAGATACAAAGCAGAAGTAAAGTTTTATATCATAAACCAGTTTATGAACATTTTTACAACAAAATAGTTCAGTCTACACTCACGGGCGTAGACTACGCATCGAGTTCACGTTCATCCCGTGAACGTGTCACCGCTAGCACGCACACACACTAACACGGTGGCATGCACAACTCCCACTCGACGGGGTTCTCCTCCTAGGGTTCCGTCTCCTCCGAGGGAGTCCCTTCCTCATAAACCCCTGCAAAATCTTCAAACACAAGCAGTGAGCACGATGGCTCAGCAAGACTGACCCGTCTCTCCTATACATGAAACTTCTACATGAATTGTTTTAGGGTACATGAGGTAAAATAAGTTGCAAAGGACTCGCCTAATTAATGGAACCTTACTTTCAAGTTTTAGCAGCAGGTTGTGGAGAACCTTACGCTAAGGCACATGAGAGAGCCGCAATCAAACAAGAAACGCATTTCTCTCATGTATTTGCCCAAAGTTGAAAAGAACATTAATTAGCTCTAAACTACAACAAGACATTAACAAGCAAAGTATATCTTTCAAATCAGCAAACCTTTAACATGTATCTAGCCTGTTATTTCTATGTCTCTCACTGACCACGAGGGACGGCGATTAGAATTGATTTACACCTGCAGGATTACCCGAACAACAAGTCACGTACGCCTGTACTCGATGTTACCTACAGCAACCATCACGGACGTCGTACGCAACCACCTTTCACCCATCAGCCAAGTGTTGAAGCGGTCCAATTGTCCTGAGCAAGAGGTCCCTGCGCGTGCATCCGCAGTGCCGCCAGCCGATTTACACCTCGAGCTCTGAACGTACCCTCTGAACGACCAGCTATGCCTCAACACCCAGCTACCCGAGTTACATCAGTTTCCCGGTTCCCATATAGCCGGTAGGTCTTCGGTACTGTTCTAGCTTGTTCAACAGGCGTGCACACGGCTCAGTCCTCAATCGACACAAGCGGAGCTATAGCACCCAGGCCCCAAAGTCCTGCTGTCCATGTGTTTCATTTGCTATCTTTACCCGAGCAATGTGCCTCTAGCCTATTCTCGTGAGAAGTTCCAACTACTCGACTTGTACCAAACCCTACACTATCGTAGCATTGTAGTAGCTAAACGAGGTTTACAAATCTAATCCCAACCCAGGGTTTTCTAGGCTATGAAATTGGGTTTCAAACAAGACTCTAATGCAAATATTAAGTGGGTGCTCAAAGTAAGTTCTCAAAACAGTAAAAATTTGTAAAAAGGTTAATGCAAACAGGAGCTTGCCTTGCTGCTCTTGGTCGTAGGCTAGCTGTTCTTCTGGAGTGATAAAGTCTAAGACTTCGGGTTCCTCCTTAACCATAGCGACTACATATGATAAACATAAACATGTGTCAATTTAGATGCATTTGAATTGATGTTAAACTTGTGAGGACTATAAGTCTTACTAGACAGACCCAAGGATTCTGAAATTGTTACTGTGGTTTGGATACAACCTAAACAGAGACTTGGCCAAGTTTCATTTGCAGCAAAGTTCATTTGAGCCCTCCACAAATAATTATGTACTTGGCCTTAATTGGAGCTCTTAGGTTGTTCTAGTGATTTTCATGGAGCAAGCCATGACTTTCTGAAAACTAGATTTTCAGAGGGTTCTAATAGAGTTGGTCTCACTTAATTTGAAGGTCCTAGCTAAAGATATGAGCTAAACAATTTCAGAGAAATTCTGAAAATGTTTCTGGACATTTTCTATTTTCTCTGGAACAGTTTTATTAATCACACCATTAGGTGGATCAAATGAGCTCAAATGGATCTGAAATTTTTATAATATCTCACGGATATTTTTTTCAACATCCTAGCAAAATTTCAGAATTTTCCTCCATGGAGTTCTCCAGTTAAAATTCTACAGAGTTAAATTATTAAGAATTAATTCTGGAGAACTAAGGATTTTCATAGAGTGAAACTTGATTTGTTGGAAAGTACTCGGAGAGCTGAAACCAACAAAATTTGGTTCACTCGATTTGGAGTTTCCTAGCCAAAGTTATGTGGGTTTGAAGTTTGAACTAAAACTGAAAATCGAAGAAAAGTTTAAACTTCTGCCGGTGGGTGCCACACACAGCGCTTCGTCTTCCTCCTCGCGCCAAACACCCGGTGGAGGCGGTCTCGGGCGAGACTCACTGGAACCGAGTTCCCGGCAACCTCTCGGCCCGAAACTCGTCACCTCCCCGTTTTCTGACCTCCTGAACTCAGCTATGGGCTCGCTGGCCGCCGGCGATGGCCGGAAACCTGCGCGTACCGGCAACAGCACCCGCTAGGGTTTCGGCGAGGTCGGTTTCGCACCACAGTGCACCAAATCGATCGGAAATTGCTCGGAGTGCATCAGTGGAGAACAAGGAACATGAACCAAGGTCATATGGAAGCTAGAAACGCCGGCAACCATACGCTCGACGGTGAGCCGAGGTACTTTGCAACGGCGGCGAGGAAAACGGCCATATCATGGCCGATCCTCAACGGTTTTCCTTGCTTCTTTCTCGAGCGTGTGCGCTAGCATGTATAGAACCTACTGGACAACCGGCTCGACCAACAAGAGTGTGTGGAGTCTGAATTTTAATCGGAGGTGAGCTCGGCTCATATGAACTGGCTTTCGGTAAACATGGAAATTCTCAATCGATGGTTGATCATATGCCGAACGGCTTTAGGCTACACCATCTACATGCAGTGACGCACCTTTCTTGTGTAGAGAAGGGGATGTGACGGCTGTGCCGAGCTGTCCCCGAGAGCCCCGAATGGCGGCAACGTTCAGTTCGCCGGGAAAACGCTCGGCTGAGCTCGAGGGCGCCTGATCACTGGACAACACGACGTCGAGGTTGTTGCTCAAAAGCTCACGCTGCCGTTTTGCTACTGGGAAGGTTGTGTTCGCGAGCGATCGGCATGCTCACGAGCGGAACCGAGAGGGCGGCTGGCTTTCGGTGGAGCTCGGTGTGAGGAAGGGTGAACTCGCCGTGGACTCGAGTGGTAAGCAAAAAGGAGCACGTCGGGGAGGGATAAGAAGCCGGGCAGCTGGTCTACCGCACGGGGAAACACAGCAGGAGCTGGCGCCGCTCAGCCTCTCGGTGGCGCGCTCGGCTGCAACCCAGGAACCGAGCACTCTGTAATTCAGTCGGTTGATTTTGCTGGTTAGGCTGACATGTGGGTCCCACTTCGGTTTTAACCACTGAAATTGAATTTTCCCCACTGCTCTAAACAGTAGAGACCCAAATACCCTCTCATATTTGAATTATCAACCCCAAGACCATTTGAATTGGATAGAATTCAAATTCTGAAGTGTTTGAATAATTTTTCAGCACATATGCAGTTTGAAATTCAAATGGAGTTTGAATTTGCTAAACTTAGCTCATGTCAAGATCAACTCCAAATGGAGTGAAAATTGGTGTGTGAGATCACAAAAATGTGCTGAGTAAGAATATGCCTCCCACTTTTGAACTTATGGGATGGAAGTGGTTTGAATTTAAATTTGGGTTCAAACTAACCCTTTTCTAGTTATACCCAAAAATACCTCAAAAAGGATTTGGATTTGGGTGAATTTTGGCATGAGCATTCCTAGCAAGGTGTTGGAGTTTTTCATATGCTCAGCCCCTAGATGATGCATGTGGGAAACGCCACTTTTGCATTTTTGTAAGTTAATTCTCTAATGAGCATGTTGATGGTGTTTACTTGCTCTTCAAATGTATTCATAAAGTTTACTTAAATGAGGGTTGTGTGTGGTGTGATGAACACTTTGGAGGTGTGCAAAAACTTAGGCCCTTACAAAAATCTTGGATACTTTCTGTGCCAAACATATACCAATGGAAGGGAAGAAAACCGGAGGGCAAATGACTTGGCATAGCAAGCTTCGGGATATGAGGTGAAAAGAGGAAGATTTCACGTAAAACACAAGGCTGATTTCGTCCAAGAGTAATGAAGACATGATAGGAAACAACAATTCGGCCAATTTTGACCTGTTAAACATAGAGGATTGGAGGCCAACGATCATAGAATGTATCAAAGATCCAAGCACCTGCAAGGACAGGAAGGTTCGGCGTCAAGCGTTAAGATACCGCTTGATAAACGACGAGTTATATCGCCGAACGTTGGACGGGCTCTTGTTGAAGTGTTTGGACAAGGAACAAGCAAAAGAGGCCATGGGAGAGGTGCATGATGGTCTTTGTGGTACGCATCAGTCGGCTCATAAGATGAGATGGATGCTTAAGAGAGCTGGTTACTATTTGCAGACTATGTAGGAAGATAGTTTCAAATATTATAGAGGATGTGAAGCTTGTCAAAGATTTGAAGGTATCCAACAAGCACCAGCAAGCATGCTTCACCCCATTGTGAAGCATTGGCCCTTTCGAGTATAAGGTTTAGACTTCATTGGGGAGATCCATCCAGCATCATCAAAGAAACATAAGATTGTTTTGGTTGCCACGGACTATTTCACCAATTGGACAAAGAGGTAACCAGTTTTGTTCTTGAGCATATTATCCATAGATTTGGTATTCCGCAAACCTTAACCACGGATCAATGAGGAGCCTTTATATCCTCACAATTCAGGGAGTTTGCCGAGTCTTTTAGGATAAAGTGGTTGATTCTTCTCCCTAATGTAAAGGTCTCAAAAATATGGATACAAAGAAATTTGAGTTTGCACAAACACTAGTGTCATGTGTATGAAAAAGGGGACTGGTTTAAACTATTTCCCACATGTGATCACACATGAGAGTTCTTTCTAAACACACTTAGGGTTACTCACATGCTTGGACGCTAGGTGGATTAAACCCACAGATTTGAAGTCTCAGGTGTATTGGAAAGGTTTAAAAATCAGATTTTGAACTAAATGTTCAACTAAAATTTCAAATGAGGGAGAACACAATGGCAATTCAAACTGTTGAGTTCAAATTCTTGTTTGCAGCAGCTAACAAAAGAATCAGATTGCATATTTGGATTCCTTAGGTCCAAATTAGTGGGTCGGCAAAGTTTCATCAAATTTTTAAAGGATTTGCTATCCATTTTTCACAAAAGGACTTAAATGTGCAAAGAATTCAAATACACATTCGAATTTGGATGAAATTTGCCCAACTCTCCAAATGCAGCTCAATTTTAAACTCCAAACATTTGAATTTATTGGTTGCCAAATTTTGGTGTTCTTTTGAGAGGATAAGAGGGAGAGTGGGACCCACTAGTCAGTGTGCCAAATATCTGAAATTGAGTAGCTCTTCTGTTGTCCACTGAAACAACTAAGTATCAGCACTGTTTCACTCGGGCAGACCGAGGACTCCATGGACACCACCGAGACACACACCGCAACACTCCCGGGGTCGGTTCCCTCATGCTGGTGAGCTACTTTTGCGCTGGTTTTACTCCCAGTCGTGCTCAGTTTCGCCACAACACCGAGAACCCCTCCGCTCTCTTGCTCTCATGCGCTAAAGAACAGGGCAGCCGCCGCTACTCCACCGATCGCCTAGGAGCTGGTTTCTCTCGAGTGCAAGCCTCGGCTAACCAGCAAAACGGCACCACGGGACTCCCCACGACCTCCTCGCACCATCCCCGCGCGAGCTCAGCCACCACAACCCGAGAGCTCTGTGTTTTCGCGGCGGCCGAAAGAAGCCGAGAGGAGGTGCTCTCGTGGACATCCCTACAGAGGGACTTTCACGAACAAGCAAGAGGGCCGTTGGAAGCGCAAGAACTTCTTCCTGCTCACCTCCAAGTGTTAGCCCACGCCGTGGAAGATCCTCGGAGAATTTCCAGTTTCTTCGCCGGCCAGCTCAAACCGAGGTATGGGTAAGAAAAATTTAAATTCGTGATCGGTATTTTCTTAGAGGCCACAAAACTTCATACACATGAACTAGACTTGCTTAGCAACGATTCCTCTTTGGAACCCTAGCATGAAACCCACTGTGGACGGTGTATTTCCAATTTTCCCGACGGCGGCTATAGCGGGGAGGATCGGGCTCACGTTGAAAGGTATGTTAGAGCCATCTCCGGGCTGTTTCACCACCAGGTCGACCTTTCCTAGCATCCACCGGTGCTGTAGAGCCAATCCACCGAAGCTTTGGCAGGCTAGAAGGGCCGGGCGACGTCGCCGAAATTGTACCGAGCCGCCGCACCGTCGCCGTCTGTGTTGGAGCCACCGCCGGTCGGGGAAAGTGCCTCCATCGTGTTCAGCACACGGTTTTAGGCCGTAGCGGCGAGGGAGAGCTCGGGATATGACCGGAAGTCATAGTTCAGTGCCTCTCCGGCGAGCCCGGCGGCGCGTCGGTGCGGGAGCTGGAGGTAGACGACGACGGGACCAGGCCCGCATGTCAGCCACTCTGTGAATAGGGGTGGGATTTTCTGTTGCACGCGATTGGGTTGTGACAGCACGGGAGAGACCCTGTGGCCCCGTGTGGTTTAGCCGAGGGGGTGACACGTGGTAGCCGGACCCGCTGTCAGGCATTTGAACTTTTCACGATTAAATTGAATTCAAGAATTTCCCCAAACTTTAGAACCTCATACTTTTTCTAGGAAGCTCCAAATTTAGGGATTCAAATTGGGTTGGATTCAGATTGAAATACTCTATCCAAATATGCAACCCAATTTGTATGGAAGTCATTATTTAATTCTGGAAAATTCTTTAAAGCTTTTCAACAAAAGAATTTTAGAGGGAGTTTAGTTCATCCAAAAATCCTCAAATTTTGCCAGAATACTCTTTAGTATGTTAGTGAACTCCTGTAAACATTTCAGATCATTTGGAGTTCATTTGATTAGGGGAATTCAGGTTTTAAATTGCTGTGTTCAATTGGATACAGAAACATTTTCAGAGAATTTCCAAAACTTGGAAATTCAGTTCTGGGTAATTCTTAGCTCCAATAATCCTAGGAAAATTCATGCCGGCCCTATGAACTATAATTGAAATTTTAGTTCACTAAGTTTGGCATGAACATGTGAGCTACTTTAGAATTAATCCCTTTTTGCTTAATTGCTTAGAGAATTGTTCTGAAGAAACCACTCAATGAAAAGTACTAAATTTTGGTCCAGATGACTTTCTTATGACAAGGAACTCGCATGAAAATTTTCAGATCCATTGGAGTGCTGGATCACCATTGTTCTGTTTAACCTCCTTAGGTGCTCAAAACATGCATGAGTGGGGGGGGGAACACTTAGTACTTAATCATGTTGATTAACCAAAACTCAAACCTTAGCACCAGTATAATTTTAAATTCATAAACAGAGTTCCAGATTTTAAAATTGTCATTAGAACTTGTTAGCAAAATCTTTACAATTAAATCCATATGCATATTCATTACGTGTAGCATCTACGTGGAAGTTTTGAAACAATCGGAGGGGAGATCAAAGGAGGAAAGCGAGTGGTCAAGCCTCAAGTGGTCTTCACTAACTGAACCTCATATATAGTCCCCTGCAAAACAAAGGCAAGCCTCGGTTTGCATCCAAATTTATGAGTTTTTATTTGTATACACTTTATATTGTCTAGAATATTAGTTTTGCATTATGGATAGGTTGGTATGACACTCCACATGCATGACCCAGAAAAACCCTGGAGTTTGATTTAGAGTAGGTTATCACTTAATTTTAAATTCGGATCTCAAGTTAACAAAAGTGGATTAAAAGAGGCATAACTCGAGTAGGCCGTTTCCTACTCGTGAATCAGGATTAATGGGGATCAATCGGAAGAGTTGGGAATTGATCCTCTTAGTTGGGAATGGAAACCGGACAGTATGGATGGAAGGCTCAAGGACGTGGTCCTGTGAACCTAGACTCTGTCTGAGTCGATTAAGGCCCGTTCTCGTGTGCGGACCTGCGGGACAAGTTTGAGTTGTGTACCAGATGCATACTGGCGATATGGGACCTAGGAAACCGATGTAACATGTTAACCTGGGTGTCGAGGAAATACCCACTGTCTTATGCAGATGCTGAAAGGATAGAGAAGTCGACTCTACGAGGGTTTGCCCTAGTGTGACTTAATCCAAGTCGGTGGGACCGGTTCGATATTTGGGTGTCGTGTGAAAGGTTGCCACAAAAGACATTGAGGAGATTGGTTGATCATCTGTTTCGATGGGCGTATGTGTCGTGTCATCTTTGTGTCTCTGATGGTAGTGAGCATACTTGTTCTCTGCGTTATGACGTAGTAATAAACTGAGAAAAGTTAAGATGCTTCGTGAGTAATCCTCATATTGGAGATGAGGAAATGATCAACACTTTCACTAAATTTATTTTCCACCTTGGGCTAGTAGCGTCGAGGCAAAGCATTTCTTGTGGATTGTGGAGTCTCGACGTTGATGGCGCAAGGTCTGTATGGTCTAGGGTGGCTCACTAAAGTTACTTTCACCTCGGGCAAGTGGCATCGAGATGAAGTGTTTCTTGTTTGATTGTGGAGTCTCGATATAAATTGTGCGAGGGATATAAAAGTTAATTAAAACTTGAAGTATGGACTCTCCTTTAGCTCAAGTTCGTCTTTTGTGCAAACTTCTATATTCAGCCCTCTATTTTCAGCATGTTGAGTTTCATGATTAGGGTCACGGTTAACTCTTGCTGAGCTTCATGCTCATAGATACTGCATGAGTTGTTTTGCAGGTAATAACATTACGCTGATAAGTACGGTTGTCCGATGAGACTCGGAACTCTCCGAATGGTGATCTCATGGAAAACCCGCCGCTGCATTGCGATCGTGTTGCTAGCGAGAAGGGTCCGTAGGCTGGACATATTCTCTGTTTCTTGGCATAGATATGAGGCATGAGTTGTATCAGTCTTCCGCTTTAGATTATTTTGAGAATTATTTATAAAATTCACACTTTGTAAGCTTCCGCTTAATTTATGTAATATGATGCTTTATCATGTGTGCTGTTGGGTGCCGCATCGCACGGCACCACCCAATGTGATTCCCGGCGAGCGGTATGGCCCCGTGATCGGGTCCGGGCCCTCACAGCGTGGTATCAGAGCCACATTGTTAATAGCGCGTGAAATAAGGATCGTATTACGACAAAAACTTGGGATACGGTGAGAATTCACTAGTATGCCCAAATAAGGACTATATTAATATTATCTAAAGTGGCATGACTAACACATGTGTTATAATTCTGAATTTTGATTATGTAACGACGCACCTATGTTCAGGTAAGCATGGTAAGGAACGCCACCGAAAGCGGTTCAATTTCGGTTAGCTTCCCTGACGAGGAAAGTGGTTCAGGGATCGGTCTCACAGCTTGGTGTGAGACGTCAATATGAAACTCTTGGACTCTTCATGTTCCTGAGTTCATATGAAACGCTGGTCCCTGGCATGCATTAGGCAAGAAAGTGGAAATCCCATCGTGTTGTCAGTAACACGATAGTATGTTCTTCTAGAAATAGCCTAGATGGGCATACGCAGCGCTTGCCATCAGCGTGCCCTGCAGGGCAGTAGGTGGTATCTGTTTGGTTGATAAAATTCCCAACCGTGACAACCCGTTCACGCTCTACTCGGGTTCCCCTTCGTGTGGTGTGAAAACACGATCACGTACCTTGAGACGTGGCTCAACTCAAGGACGGCCGTATGGCAATGATACGGGCGTATGTATTTTACTTTCAAATATGAACCTGCCTGAAATGAAAACAACCCTTGGGTGCATCATTATTGAGTGTTTTTCTGCAGGTACTGACCACGCACGTATTCCGTGTAGTACATGTGTGCGAGAGACCGTTAGTGCCACAATTGAGACGTATATACCGGTATAATCCGGTTAGGATTTTCCTTTTTGTGAGGAACATAGTACCGACATTTTTCTTACGGTGCATCGACGCTGTACTAAACTTAATAATCCTCTTCCCTATGGAGAAATGATTCATGAGCTAACTTTCAACTAAAAATGGAAGTTTGAAACCAATATTAGTTACTGGACTCTTATTTTGAGCTAAGATTAAAATAAGAGAATGTCTAGGTTTCAAAGATTTCAAAAACAGAGTGCTCTGTTTCTGGCTGGACGTCTTGCTGAACTTTAACAGAGCATAAATCTGAGTAGATTTAACCAATTAAGGTGTATGATACAGTTCTGGAAAGACGTTCAAGTGTTCTACAACTTCTTTGCAGACCTCCAGAGCAAAATCACAATTTAAGTTCGTGAAAATTCCAGTTGAAAGCAAACTGTTAAGAACCAGGACAGCAGCAAAACCTCTCTGGACCTTTCTGTTTTTAAGCCATAAATTCCTGTAGAAAAATCCTTAAGGAGCCTATGATGCACCGTTGGAAAGGTTATTAAATGTGCAACATTGTTTTAGTTCAAAGTTTGTTCAGATTCTCATTGTATTTGCATATACAACTGTGGTAAAGATAGCCACATACAAAGGAGATGCTGGCAAATTTTATCCAGAAATTATGTCAACTTTGAGCAATCATAACTTTTGATACAGAAGTGATATGGAGGCATTTGAATACTCCTTGGAAATATATTGAAGTTAACTTTAACTTTGGTATTCAACTTGAGTTATGAAAGTGCTTTTAACTGGATCAAAATCTGGTTTGTTTGAGGATCGGTCAATCTGCTTTTAAATCCTTGCTTTTAGTTGCATCAGTTTGCGCATAAATCATTTTGCTTACATGTTAGGATTAAATTATCAATATTTCACTACTTTTTTCATGGAATAAATCAAGTGATAGTGTTTAGCTGATAATGAACTCTTGCAATTGCAGAATGGTGCGAACTCATTCTATGGGTGAAGTGGGTGGTTCCAGTGGTGGTGGTGGTGATAACTCTCCACAGCGGGAGCAGCGAGCTCCGCAACCGCAGCCGCCACCAGGACCTTCACCTACGGTCACAATGGTGGACATTCTGGCTGCCATGACAGGTGCAAGCAATGAGCGAACCGACTTGCTCCGCACCCTGGTGATGAATACATCGTGTCAAGGGGGATGTCAAGATGAAGATTTTCGCCAGCATCAAATGAATTCCTATGTTGAATTCTTGGCCACTCAACAACAGGTTTTCGTTGAAGCTTAGGATCCTCTGGTGGCAGATAGCTGGATCCGTACCATTGAGTCTAAATTCGGGTTGCTCCAATGCACCGATCATCAGAAAGTATTATACGCGGCGCAACAACTTCACAGGTCCGCCAGTGCATGGTGCGCAAATCAACTCGCCTCCCTACCCGCTGGACATGATTTCACATGGACGGAATTCCGGAAGGCATTTCTTGCTTATCATGTTCCTTCCGGAATAATTCAGCGGAAACTGAAGGATTTTGTAGTCTTAAAACAAGGAGGGAGGGATGCATACGAGCATTCGCGAGTGTTTAACAAACTAGCACAGTTTGCGCCTGAAAATGTGAACACTGAGACACAAAAGTACGAATGGCTCTTTCTCAGCCTCAATCCCAAGTTAAAGGAAAGACTCGTCTTAGCTGATCGAAAGAACTTCAACGAATTGATGAGTTCTTCCATCATGGTTGAAGATTCTCAGCGAGAAGTTCAGGCTGAGAAAAGAAAGAACCATATACCACCAGATAGTAGCAACATTGCTCCTCATAAATACCGGGTGGTAGACAGTACCTTGAACTGTCAGCTGATGCAGCCGGCTAGACGAATCCAACAATATTCGGGTCGTTCATCTCAATATTCTGAATTCGGACAGCTGCAACAACGGTATATGCAGCCACAATATTCTGTTCCTCAAGGGTTCTTGCCGCAGCAGAATACACCCACTGTCCGTACTCAGAGTAACATCGAACCGGCTGAGAAACCGTGCTTCACGTGCGGTTATTTGGGTCACATCAGCACGAAGTGTCCAGAAAGGATACGCCACAGCGGAAATACACCGAAACAGGGTATAAATCGACCCCGTGCTCAGCTCCGAGGAACAGCACCAAAGTCCGGGTGTATTTATCATACAGGTCTAGAGGATGTGCCGGAAGGTGCACCTGTGCTAGCGGGAATGTTCACCCTCAATGATCTACCCGTATTGATTATGTTTGACTCTGGAGCCACACACAATTTCATCAGCAGGTTATTTGTGTGTAAAGCTGAGCTCTCCACCACTACACCGAAAGATCATTACCTTATCAGCTCACCTGGTGGAAATATAGCTGCTAATGAAGTGGTGATCAAAGTACCCCTGTGCTTAGGTGGAAAATTGTACCCCACAACCCTCATTGTGTTAGAGGGGCAGAAGATCGATGTGATCTTAGGAATGGCGTGGATGAACTACCACGGGGCTGTTCTTGACATCGGTTCATGGATTATTAGCTTGGACTCTCCGTTCTACGGTCTTCAAACACACATACTTGAAGCCGTGGATTCTAAAGATCCAGTTGTGTACCACAGTGTGGCCATGAAACTGGAGGATATCCCAGTGGTCCGTGAGTACCCAGATGTGTTTCTCAATGATCTTCCAGGGATGCCGCCTGAAAGAGATGTTGTATTCAAGATCGAGTTAGCACCGGGAGCCACACCGATATCTCGGAGGCCGTACAAAATGTCTCCAAAGGAATTAGCTAAACTGAAATAGCAGCTAAAGGACTTCATGGATAAAGGGTTCATCAGGCAAAGCTCATCACCATGGGGCTGTTCAGCCCTCATTGTGAAGAAAAAGGATGAATCACTTCGGTTATGTGTGGACTATCGGCCGCTGAATGCAGTGACGATAAAAAATAAATATCCACTGCCGCGGATTGATATATTATTTGATCAGTTAGTGGGTGCCAAAGTATTCTCCAAGATGGACTTGAGGTCCGGTTATCATCAGATAAAAATCAGAGCGGAGGATATACCGAAGACGGCTTTCTCGACTAGATACGGGCTCTATGAGTATTTAGTCATGTCTTTCGGGTTAACGAATGCACCCGCACATTTCATGTATCTTATGAATTATGTATTCATGCCAGAGTTGGATCAGTTCGTCATGGTTTTCATCGACGACATTCTCGTATACTCCAAATCGGAGGAAGAGCACACCAAACATCTCCATATTGTGCTCCAACGATTGCGAGAACATAAGCTGTATGTCAAATTCGGCAAGTGTAGAAAAGTACCATTCTTAGGCCACATTATTTCAGTGGAGGGTGTGGCCGTAGACCCAATCTAAATTGAGCAAGTCTTGAAGTGGGAGTCTCCGACATTTGTTCATCAAATCTGCAGTTTTCTAGGACTAGCAGGTTACTACCGGAGATTTATTCCCAGCTTCTCGAAGGTGGCTAAGCCAATGACAGAATTATTGAAGAAGAGCAGCAAGTATGTATGGACGGAGGCCTGTGAAGAGGCATTTCAAACTCTAAAGAAACATCTCACCACGGCACCGGTGTTAGTCCAACCGGATACAACAAAGCCATTTGGTGTTTATTGTGATGCCTCAGGCATTGGACTTGGCTGTGTCATAATGCAAGATAGACGCGTGATCGCGTATGGGTCTCGTCAACTCCACAACCACGAGCAGCACTACCCCACTCATGACCTATAACTCACTGCAGTGGTGGTTGCGTTGAAAATGTGGAGGCACTACTTACTTGGAAATTTAGTGCACCTCTACACCGACCATAAGAGCCTCAAGTATATATTCACTCAGAAGGATATTAATATGAGGCAGCGGAGATGGTTAGAATTAATCAAAGATTACGAGCTCGAGATCCATTACCATCCGGGCAAAGCTAACGTGGTGGCTGATGCACTTAGTCATAAGTCCCACGTGAATAACTTGTCAGGTACTCCGGATGAGGAAGTGGAACCAAGCTTGAGGGTGGTTCCGTATGGGGCATTGTATAATCTTGCTCTAGTGCCTACAATTAGAGAGGAGATTGTACGAGCTCAAAAGAGACATAAGGGAATGCGGAATATCCGAGCAAGAATTAAAAAGGATAAAATGAAATGTTTCCGGGAATACGATCAAGGTGTGTTATGGTTTAACAACCATATTGTGGTACCCCGGAACATGAAGCTAAGGAAGAAAATCCTGGATGAAGCCCATATGTCCAAGTACTCGATACATCCAGTAAGCAATAAGATGTATCAAGACCTCAAAACGAAATTTCGGTGGACTCGGATGAAGCGAGAAATTGCCAAGTATGTATCTGAGTGTGATACATGTCGGCGAGTCAAAGCTTATCATATAAAGAAAGCGCGAATGCTGCAACCATTGAGTATTCCGACATGGAAGTGGGAGGACATCAGCATGGACTTTATTGTCGGACTGACTCTCACATTCAGAAAGCATAACTCCGTTAGGGTGATTATTGATCGGTTAACAAAATCAGCCCACTTCATCCCAGTGAACATGAGATTTTCGACTAAGCAATATGCAGAGTTGTATCTCTCAAGAATTGTGTGCTTACATGGAGTCCCCAAAACCATCATATCCGACCGAGGTTCTATATTTGTTGCTCGTTTCTGGGAGCAACTACATGAATCTCTTGGAACAAAGTTAATTAGAAGCTCAGCATACCATCCTCAGACCGACGGTCAAACGGAGAGGGTGAATCAGATTTTAGAAGATATGCTGAGGGCATGTGCCATAGATCAGGGAAAGAATTGGGATACAAATTTGCCATTAGCGGAATTCTCCTACAACAATGGTTACCAATCCAGCATTAAAATGGCACCATACGAAGCACTGTATGGCAGGAAGTGCCGCACGCCACTCAATTGGTGTGAATCCGGCGAGAGGGTGATTTTCGGCATTGATCTTGTAAAATATGCCAAAGAGAAGGTCCAGCTTATTCAAGCAAACCTCAAAGCCGCTCAATCTCGCAAGAAGAGTTATGCGGACCAGCGACGCCGACCCTTGTATTTTGAAGTCAGAGATCACGTCTATCTCCGAGTATCCCTGATGAAGGGAATTCATCGATTCGGGGTCAAGGGAAAGCTAGCTCCTCGTTTTGTTGGTCCGTTCATTATTACAGAGCGGTGTGGACCGGTAGCCTACCGCCTGAAGCTGCCACCATATTTATTGGGCATCCATGACATCTTCCATGTCTCACACTTGAGAAAGTGTTTGAAGAAGCCGACAGACGTTCTTTCGGGAGACATGGAGATATTACAACCGGATCTCACCTACACTGAGCAGCCCATTCAGATTATCGACGAAAAGACCCGGATCACTTGAAATCGGACTTAAAGTTTTACAAGCTCCTGTGGAGCAATCATACCTCGGAAGAGGCGACTTGGGAAAGTAAAGATTACATCCACAAGAACTATCCGGAACTTCTGTCATAGACTTTGTAATTACCTTCCACCTCACCTTTCTTTTGTAATCTCGGGACAAGATTTCCTTTTAAGGAGGGAGGAATGTAAAGGTCTCAAAAATATGAATACAGAGAAACTTTAGTTTGCACAAACACTAGTGTCATGTGTATGAAAAAGGGGACTGGTTTAAACTATTTCCCACATGTGATCACACATGAGAGTTCTTTCTAAACAAACTTAGAGCTACTAACATTCTTGGACCCTAGGTGGATTAAACCCACAGATTTGAAGTCTCAGGTGCATTGGAAAGGTTTAAAATCAGATTTTGAACAAAATTTTCAAATCAAATTTCAAATGAGGGAGAAAACAATGGTAATTCAAACTGGTGTGTTCAAAATCTTGTTTGCAGCAGCTAACACAAGAATCTGATTGCATATTTGGATTCCTTAGGTCCAAATTAGTGGGTAGGCAAAGTTTCATCAATTTTTGAAAGGATTTGCTATCCATTTTTCCCAAAAGGACTTAAATGTGCAAAAAATTCAAATACACATTTGAATTTGGATGAAATTTGCCCAACTCTCCAAATGCAGCTCAATTTTCAACTCCAACCATTTGAATTGGTTGGTTGCAAAATTTTGGAGTTCTTTTGAGAGGATAAGAGGGAGAGTGGGACCGACTAGTCAGTGTGCCAAATATCTGAAATTGAGTAGCTCTTCTGTTGTCCACTGAAACAACTAAGTATCAGCACTGTTTCACTCAGGGAGACCGAGGACTCCACGGACGCCACCGAGACACACACCGCAACACTCCCGGGGTCGTTGCCCTCGGCGAGCTACTCGTGTGCTGGTTTTACTCCCAGTCGTGCTCAGTTTCGCCACAACACCGAGAACCCCTCTGCTCTCTTGCTCTCACGCGCTAAAGAACAGGGGAGCCGCCGCTACTCCACCGATTGCCTAGGAGCTGGTTTCTCTCGAGTGCAAGCCTCGGCAAACCAGCAAAACGGCACCACGGGACTCCCCACGACCTCCTCGCACCATCCCCACGCGAGCTCAGCACCACAACCCGAGAGCTCCGTGTTTTCGCGGCAGCCGAAAGAAACCGAGAGGAGGTGCTCGCGTGGAAAGCCCTACAGAGGGACTTTCACGACCAAGCAAGGGGGCTGTTGGAAGCGCAAGAACTTCTTCCTGCTCACCTCCAAGTCTTAGCCCACGCCGTGGAAGATCCTCAGAGAATTTCCAGTTTCTTCGCCGGCCAGCTCAAACCGAGGTACGGGTAAGAAAACTTTAAATTCGTGATCGGTATTTGCTTAGAGGACACAAAACTTCACACACATGAAATAGACTTGCTTAGCAATGATTCCTCTTTGGAACCCTAGCATGAAACCAACTGTGCACGGTGTATTTCCAATTTTCCCGATGGCGGCTATAGCAGGGAGAATCGGGCTCATGTTGAAAGCTATGTTAGAGCCATCTCGGGGCTGTTGCACCACCAGGTCGACCTTTCCTAGCATCCACCGGTGCTGTAGAGCCAATCCACCAAAGCTTTGGCGGGCTAGAAGGGCCAGGCGGCGTCGCCGAAATTGTACCGAGCCGCCGCACCGTCGCCGGCTGTGTTGGAGCCACCGCCGGTCGGGGAAAGTGCCTCCATCGTGTTCAGCGCACGGTTTTAGGCCCTAGCGGCGAGGGAGAGCTCGGGAGATTGCCGGACGTCGGAGTTGAATGCCTCTCCGGCGAGCCCGGCGGCGCGCGGGCACGGGAGCTGGAGGTAGACGACAACGGCACCGGGCCCGCATGTCAGCCGCTCGGTGAATAGGGGTGGGATTTTCTGTTGCACGGGATCGGGTTGTGACAGCGCGGGAGAGACCCTGTGGCTCCATGTGGTTTAGCCGAGGGGGTGACACGTGGTAGCCGGACCCGCTGTCAGGGATTTGAACTTTTCCCGATTAAATTGAAGCCCAGAATTTTCCCAAACTTTAGAACCTCATACTTTTGCTAGGAAGCTCCAAATTTAGTGATTCAAATTGGGTTGGATTCATATTGAAAAACTCTATCCAAATACGCAACCCAATTTGTGTGAAAGTCATTATTTCATTCTGGAAAATTCTTTAAAACTTTTCAGCAAAAGAATTTTAGAGGGCGTTTAGTTCATCCAAATCCTGAAATTTTTCCAGAATATTCTTTATTATGTTAGTGAAGTCCTGTAAAAATTTCAGCTCATTTGGAGTTGATTTGTTTATGGGAATTCAGGTTTTAATTGCTGTGTTCAATTGGATACAGAAACATTTTCAGAGAATTTCCAAAGCTTGGAAATTCAGTTCTGGGTAATTCTTAGCTCCAAAAATCCTAGGAAAATTCATGCAGGCCCTATGAACTATAATTGAAATTGTAGTTCACTAAGTTTGGCATGAACATGTGAGTTACTTCAGAATTAATCCCTTTTAGCTTAAATGCTTAGAGAATTGTTCTGATTAAACCACTCAATGAAAAGTGCTATTTTTTTGTCCAGATGAATTTCTTATGACAAGGAACTCACATTAAAATTTTCAGATCCATTGGAGTGCTGGATCACCCTTGTTCTGTTTAACCTCCGTAGGTGCTCAAAACATGAGTGGGGGGGAAAACTTAGCACTTAATCATGTTGATTAACTCAAACTCAAACCTTAGCACCAGTGTCATTTTTAATTCTTAAACATAGTTCCAGATTTTAAACTTGTCATTAGAACTTGTTAGAAAAATATTTACAATTAAATCCATATGCATATTCATTACGTGTAGCATCTACGTGGAGGTTTTGAAACGATCGGAGGGGAGATCAAAGAAGGAGGAAAGCGAGTGGTCAAGCCTCAAGTGGTATTCACTAACTGAACCTCATATATAGTCCCCTGCAAAACAAAGGTAAGCCCCGGTTTGCATCCAAATTTACAAGTTTTTATTTGTATACACTTTATATTGTCTACAATATTAGTTTTGCATTATGGCTAGGTTGGTATGACACTCCACATGCATATTCCAGAAAAACTCTAAAGTTTGATTTGGAGTAGGTTATCACTTAATTATAACTGCTGATCTCAAGCTAATAAAAGTGGATTAAAAGAGACATAACTCGAGTAGGCTGTTTCCTACTCGTGAACCGGGATTAAGGGGAATCAATCGGAAGAGTTGGGAATTGATCCTCTTAGTTGGGAATGGAGACCGGACAGTATGGATGGAAGGCTAAAGGATGTGGTCCTGTAAACCTAGTCTCTGTCTGAGTCGATTAAGGCCCGTTCTCGTGTGTGGCCCTGCGGGACAAGGTTGAGTTGTGTACCGGATGCATACTGACAATATGAGACCCAGGAAACTGATGTAACATATTAACCTGGGTGTCGAGGCAATCTCCACCGTCTTATGCAGATGCTGAAAGGATAGGGAAGTCAACTCTACGAGGATTTGCCGTAGTGCGACTTAATCCAAGTCAATGGGACCTGTTCGATATTTGGTGTCGTGTGAATGGTTGCCATATACGACATTGAGGGGATTGGTTCATCACCGGTCTCGGACGGGCGTATGTGTCGTGTCATCTGGATGAATTTTTATTCGAATCACCATTGCTCGCGGTAGTGAGCATACTTGTTCTCTGCGTCGTGACGTAGTAATAAACTGGGAAAAAGTTAAGATGCTTCGTGAGTAATCCTCATATTGGAGATGAGGAAATGATCAACACTTTCACTAAATTTATTTTCCACCATGGGCTAGTAGCGTCGAGGCAAAGCATTTCTTGTTTGATTCTGAAGTCTCGACGTTGATGGCACAAGGTCTGTATGGGTCTAGGGTAGCTCACTAAAGTTACTTTCACCTTGGGCAAGTGGCATCGAGATGAAGCGTTTCTTGTTCGATTGTGGATTTTCGATGTAAATTGTGCGAGGGATATAAAAGTTGATTAAAACTTGAAGTAAGGACTCTCCTTTAGCTCAAGTTCATCTTTTGTGCAGACTTCTATATTCAGCCCTCTATTTTCAGCATGTAGAGTTTCATGATTAGGGTGACGGTTAAGTCTTGCTGAGCTTCATGCTCACGGATACTGCATGAGTTGTTTTGCAGGTAATAACATTACGCTGATAAGTACGGTTGTCCGATGAGACTCGGAACTCTCCGAATGGTGATGTCATGGAAAACCGCCGCTGCATTGCGATCGTGTTGCTAGCGAGAAGGGTCCGCGGGCTGGACATCTTCTCTGTTGCTTAGCATAGATATGAGGCATGAGTTGTATCAGTCTTCCGCTGTAGATTATTTTGAGAATTATTTGTAAAATTCACACTTTGTAAGCTTCCGCTTGATTTATGTAATATGATGCTTTATCATATGTGCTGTTGGGTGCCGCATCGCACGGCACCACCCAATGCGATTCCTGGGCGAGCAGCACGGCCACGTGATCGGGTCCGGGCCCTCACACCTAATATGATCAAACTAACGGACAAGCTGAGTCTAGCAATAAGATACTATCAAGCTCATAAAAAAGAAGATCAGGGAAAATCATAGACCTTGGCATGAGACTCTGAGTGAAGCCTTATGGGCTCATCGAGTATCCAGACACGGTTCTACCAAAGTTACCCCATTTGAGCTTGTATATGGACAAGAGACTATGTTACCTGTTGAGCTTCGCATGAAAGCTTGTGGAGTTGATCAGCTGGATAACCTTTCGGCTGTGAATTATCAAGACTTGATGATGGACAACTTGGATGGAATCACAAAGAGCCGAATGGAAGCTTTTAAGGAAATAGAGAAGGAAAGATCACGGTGGCCAAGTAATATAACAGAAGAGTTCGAGAAACATTGTTTCAGTTTGGAGACTTGGTTTGGAGAACAATTTTACCCTTAGGAACTCAAGACAAGAAGTTCGGCAAGTGGTCACTGTCGGAGTGTGAGATGTGACACTCCTCCTGGCCTGCTCGGATGCAGCCCGCGAGGTTCTTTTTTTTCCGGAGGGGGCTTGGCGCCCTACGCGACCTGGGCTCGAAGGAGCGGATGAACTCCGAGATTTACGTGGTTCAGGCCGCCGGAGCATAATACCCTACGTCCACGGGAGTGTTTGCTGTATTGTTTGCTTGTATGTGCGTAAGAGGGTGCCGGGTGCGAACCTTTTGACGGGTGGTCACCTCGGTCCTTTTATAGTTCAAGGCCAGGGTGGTTACAATATGGCTTCAGGCCCGACAGGTGGCCCCAATGCTATGTGTACCCTATACATGATCTAGGGTTTTGTCCTATGAGAAGAGTTGGTCGATGGAGACGTTATGTCCCTCCCCAAAGCGCTGAGCGACCCTGACAGCGTGTCAGGTGATGATGAAGACGCCGTCTTGTCGCCGCATCTTCTCGCCCTGCTTGGGTGGCTTCGTGCCGTTGGGTGGCACTGTGCTGCTGTCATGCCTCACCGTCCTGTCTTGTCACCGTAATGGCGAACGGGCAGCGGACGAAGGCGTGTGTAGTGCGCCATGCTTCTGGGGAAGGAGCAAGCCTTGAATGCGAAGCCTGACGGTGCACTTCCTTCTTGACTTCGTCGACCCCTGGCCCACGACGGATCGTGGGGCACGTGGCGGCTCTAGAGCTATTATCGATGGGCTTGGTGCCAGGGGACATGTGGCAGCTCTGGACCTCACCTCAGCGGGGAGGCTTGGGCCGGAGCCCAGGGCACGTGTCAGCGCCGGAGCTGTCCTCAGCGGGGAGGTGGCTCTGAGCCAGGGGACACATGGCAGCTCCGGACCTCACCTCAGCGGCGAGGCTCAGACCGGAGTCCACGGCACGTGTCAGCACCGGAGCTGTCCTCAGCAGGGAGGTGGCTCGGAGCCAGGGGTCACGTGGCTGCCTCGGACCTCACCTCAGCGAGGAGGCTCGGGCCAGAGCCTAAGTTTTTGCACACATTCAAAGTGTTCATCACACACCACACACACCTCATTTATGGAAAACTTAGCGCAAGTAAACACCATCAACATGGTCATTAGAGGAGAAACTCACAAAATACAAAAGTGGTCATTCCCACATGCATCTTATAGGGGCTGAGCATATGAAAAACTCATACACCTTGCTAGGAATGCTCATGTCAAATTTCACTCAAAACCAAACCCTTTTGAGGCATTTTTGGTTATAATTAGAAAGAGGCTAGTTTGACCTTAAATTCAAATTCAAACTCCTTTTATCCCATGAATTCAAAAGTGGGATTCATATTCACACTCAGCACATTTTTGTGAGCTCACACACCAATTTTCACTCCATTTGGAGTTAATCTTGACATGAGTTAATTTGAGCAAATTCAAATCCAATTTGAATTTCAAACTGCATTTGTGCTATGAATATATTCAAACACTTCACAATTTTAATTCTACCAATTTCAAATGGGCATTTGGTAGATAATTCAAATTGCAAAGGGTATTAGGGACACTACTGTTTATAGCAGTTTGAGAAATTAAATTTCAGAGGTAAAACTGGGTGTGGGACCCTCCTGTCAGCCTCACCAGTGATCAAACCGATTGAAGCAACCGGGCTCAGTTTCTTGCGCTTGGCAGAGTGGGTACCACGGCGAGGAAATGGCAAGGACAGCAGCTGCTTGCCGCCTCTGGCCACCGAACCACCTCTCTGCCCTCTTATCCTCGCGCCCGAGCCGTCCCAGCTTCATCTCACCGCTGTCCCGACGTCCTCCCACACAGAAACTTCGCTACAACTTGCCGCTCTCCCGAGCTCTCGGTTCCACCGTCGCCCGGCCAAACCAGTGGTTGTCACGGTGAGCTGAGACCGCAACCGAGTTCGCCGACCCTTTCTCGACGTTCTCGCACCGGTTCTAGACTGTGGCCGACCTTCCTCGAGCTCCACCGCGCCAATTCCTTCCTCCTCGGTTCAAAACGAGCCGCCGCCATGGGAACAACTCGTCCGGTAACCACAGCCCACCTTTCTCCGAGCTTTGAACAGCAAAGAGGTTCGTCATCGATCCCTCTTTCATTACCACAAGCTCCGGCGGCATGACATGAGCTGCCGTCGCTGGAATTTCATGATTTTGCGCTGGTGTACAAAAGAGGCCGCCAGACCAATTCGCAAAATTCATGCTACACACCGCACCACTCATCACTTAACGTAGAGAACTACTTCTAGACGTCCGTGCGGGTCTATAGGATCCTAAACTTGGAAGAACCGTCGGGTGTAGCCACTGTTCTTTGAGTTTTGCTAAGATTTCAGGTTTCCGACTTAGGTCGCACGGTGACATCCTAGTTGCGGCCGTTTCTGACATCCTTTGAGTTCATGAAGACCTTCCATATGGTGCACTGATGCTCTACAACCGTTAGATCGATGTTTTGAGGTGCTAGGAAGCCTTGCTGACACGGCCGAAGTTCTTCCGAAACCGCCACTCGTCGCCGGCCAGGTTCCGGTGGTTGTCATGTCGAGCTCAGTCCAGCACCGTGTTCCCCATCTGGGATTAGGCAGAGGCGGCGAAAATCTTGGAGTTTGGCGCACGGCAGAACCCCTCCGGCGAGCACTCTGGCGAGGGGGGCGCGGCCAAGCGCGGGATGTCGGGGGGTTGAAGAAGCCCCCGGTCCCATGTGTCAGCGAGCGGATATTTAAACTGGGGATCTGCTGCGGCACCGGATCTTATGTGGCTGCGTGCGAAAAACTCCAAAGCCCCGTGTGTCAGCCGCTGAGAAATCGGCACGTCGCCCCGGTCCCACGCGCAGCAATTTAAACTTTTTCTGATTTTCAGTTTCTAGTTCAAACTTCAAACCCACATAACATTGGCTAGGAAACTCCAAATCGAGTGAACCAAGTTTTTTTGGATTCAGCTCTCTGAGTACTTTCCAAAAAATCATGTTTCACTTTATGAAAATCCTTATTTCTCCATAATTAATTCATCAAACTTTAAATTGTTTAGAATTTTAACTGGAGGCCCCTTTGGAGGAAAATTCTGAAATTTGGCCAGGATGTTCAACATAATATCCCGGAGTTAACATAAAAATTTCAGATCCATTTGAGCTAGTTTGGTCCTCCTAATGGTGTGATTAATAAAACTGTTCTAGAGAAAATGGAAAATGTCCAGAAACATTTTCAGAATTTCTCTGAAATTGTTTAGCTCATATCTTTGGCTAGGAGTCTTCAAATTAAGTGAAACCAACTCCATTAGAACCCTCTGAAAATCTAGTTTTTAGAAAGTCATGGCTTGCTCCATGAAAATCCCTAGAACACCCTAAGAGCTCCAATTAAGGCCAAGTACACCATTATTTGTGGAGGGCTCAGATAAGCTTTGCTGCAAATGAAACTTCGCCAAGTCTCTGTTTATGCTGTCTCAAACCACAGTTACAATTTCAGAGTCATTGGGCCTGTCTAGCCATACTTATAGTCTTAACAAATTCAGCTTCAAATTCAAATGCATTTAAATTGATACATATATGCATTTATCTCATGTAGTCGCTAAGGTTGAGGAGGAGCCCGAAGTCTTAGACTTCATCACTCCTGAAGAACAGCTAGCCTACGACCAACAGAAGCAAGGATAACTCTGGTTTGCATTAGCTTTTTTTTATAAATTTTACTATTTTGAGAACTTACTTTGGGCACCCACTTCAATTATGCATTAGAGTCTTGTTTGAAAATCCAAATGCATAGCCAAGAAAACCATGGTTTGGGCTTAGGTTTTAAACCTCAATTATCTATTGCAATGCTAAGATAGTGTAGGATTCAATACAAGTCGAGTAGTTGGAACTGCTCGCGAGAATAGGCTAGAGGCACACAACTCGGGTAAAGATAGCAAATGGAACACATGGCAAGAAAAATGAGACTGAGCCGAGAGTAAGGGCAGCAGGACGTTGGGGCCTGGGTGCCATAGCTCCGCTTGTGTCGATTGAGAACTGAGCCATGTGCAGGCCTGTTGAACAAGCTAGAACAGTACCGAAGACCTACCGGATATGGGAACCGGGAAACAATTGTAATTTGGGTAGCTGGGTGTTGAGGCATTGCTTGTCGTCCAGCGGGTAGGTTGAGAGCTTGAGGTGTAATCGGCTGGCGGCACTTCGGATGCGCGCACAGAGACCTCTTGCTCAGGACAATACGACCGGTTCAACATTTGGCTGATGGATGAAAGGTGGTCGCGTACGATGTCCGTGTTGGTTGCTGTAGGCAACATCGAGTATGGGCGTACGTGACGAGTTATTCGGGTAACCCTGCAGGTGTAAATCGATTATAATCGCCGTCACTCGCGGTCAGTGAGTACCACTTGTTCATTGTACCGTGACGTAGAAAGAACAGGATAGAGTCATGTAAAAGTTGCTGATTGAAAGGTATATCTTGATTGTTAATGACTTGTTGTAGTTTAGAGCAAATTAAAGTTATTTTCAACCTTGGGCAAAGCACATGAGAGAAATACGTATCTTGTTTGATTGCGGCTCTCTTATGTGCCTTAGCGTGAGGTTCTCCACAATTTTTGCTAAAATTTGAAAGTAAGGTTCAAATAATTAGGCGAGTCCTTTGCAACTTACATTCCCTAATACACATAATCCAGCATGTAGAGGTTTCATGTATAGGAAAGACGGGTCATACCTTCTGAGCCATCATGCTCACTGCTTGTGTTTGAAGCGTTTGCAGGGTGTTATGAGGAAGGGACTCCCGAGGAGGAGACGGAACCCCAAAAGGGAAACCCTGACGAGTGGGAGTCGTGCACGCTGCCGTGTTAGTGTGTGTGTGTGCTAGCGGGGACACGTTTACAGGCTGAACGTGAACTCGGTGCGTAGTCTACGCCCGTGAGTGTAGACTAAACATATTTTATTGTAAAATGTTCATAAACTCGTTTATGTAATAAAACTTTGCTTCCGCTTTGTATCTTTTATGTGCGTTATCCGGTGTTGTGCAACACAGCACCCATCAGCGTAATCCTGGCTCGACGAGGTCGTGAGGTCGTGTCAGAGTGGTATCAGAGCTCGCTTGAGGTTTAACGCACTAAAAAAGTCATCTTTTTCAAAAACTCGGTGAGGAACGAGTTAGTAGCCCATATAAGGATGTTAATAGTGTATAGAAAGTGGCAAATCTAACCTATGTGCTTGTCAGAAAATTATGCATCTCGCGACGTCATATGTCTTGGGGGGTGCATGTAAGCGCTGTCCACCAGTGCGCACAAGCTGAAGGGTCGAGCCTCACGGGTGACAGGTAACCCGGCCCACTATTTTTTCCTCTACGACTATTCATGTCGTTTGTGGTATTCGAGCAACGCCCTTCCCTGGTGTGCTACAGGCAAGTTTGGGAGACCCCGTCACATGGTTAGTAACATTACGTAGCTCAAGGCGTGTTTGGCTTGAGAACACCCGTGCGAGTGATGACAGACGGGTGTATGAATTGTATTGGGACCAGGTTCGGTGTGCAGCCGAGCCCGACGATTTAGTGAGTTATTTGCAGGTAGTATAACCACAAATCGGTAGACGAGTAGCATCCGTGTGCGAGAGACGTTTAGTGCCACTGAATTAACGAAGCCGACTAAGTCCGGTATAGGTTTTTTTTTCTTCGTGAGGAACGTAGTACCGACATGAACTGGTGACACTTTGACGTCACACCCCACTAAATGAGCAACCTCAATGTAAAACCTGAAGGTTTTAATCCAGAGCATTAAAACTTTGATATAACTCCTTCCCTTAATCAGGATGTTCAAAGTTAACAAGTTTTCAACTTATAGGATATTAAGGACAGAGTCCCCTGTTTTCAGCTGAAATAAGGCTGAAGTTAAACAGAGGTTAGAGGTTGAATTCTTTTGAGGTTGGGGTCGTATGATACATTTCTGGAAAGATTTTGGAGATATTTACTACTTTTCTGTTGATGTCCAGAGGTGTTTCATCCCTTAACCAGTCGAAAAATGCAGTAGACTTGAAACTGTCCAGAAAACAGGGCAGAGCAAACACTCTCTGTAACTCTCTGTAAATTGAGCATAACTTCCTGCACAAAAATCTAAAATTAGAAAATGAGGTAGTTCTGAAAATTTAATGAGATAGGTTACAACTTTGTAACAGAAAGTTTTATCAAATTTGGTGTAGAATTAACTGGAATTCTTGGATCAAATCAGTACCTCGAGCAGGGAGGTGCTGTCCAAATTTCTCCAGAAATTCTGTCAACTTTGACATCTCATGTAAGGGCCTCAGTTTTTGACACATAATTGAAGTGTTCATCACCGTACACACACACATCGTTTGAGGAAAGATGATGAACACAAATGAAGAGCAAGTAACCACCATCAACATGCTCATTAGGGAACAAACTCACATATTGCAAAAGTGGTATTTCCCACATGTGATATAGGTGGGCTGGACATATGAAAACTCCTACACATTGCTAAGGATGTCCATGCCAAGTTTCACCCAAATTCAAAACCTTTTTGAGATCATTTTGGGTATAGTTAGAAAGAGGGCAGTTTGAAACCATATTCAAATTCAAACTGTTTTTATCCCACGAATTTAAAAGTGGGAGGCATATTCTTATTCAGCACATTTTTGTGAGCTCACACACCAATTTTCACTCCATTTGGAGTTGATCTTGACATGAGGTAAGTAGGACAAATTCAAACTTTATTTGAATTCAAAACTGAACTTGTGCTGAAATTCATTCAAACCAAACCCAATTTGAATTCTAATCAATTCAAATGGCTCATGGGTGGATAATTTGAATCACTAGGGGTATTATGGGGCTCACTGTTTACAACAGTGATTAGGAGTAAATTTCAGTGGTTAAAACCCCGGGTGGGACCCACATGTCATAGAGAGAAGGAGGCAAAACTTGCACACATAGTCACAGCCTCGGTGGGAAATTCCACCGAGCAGCTGTCGGCTGTGCCACCAAGCAGCTACCGGCGCCACCAGCTGCTTCCCTCTCCGCGCGCTGGCGCCCAGGGCGGCTTGCTCGCGCCCCCACGCGACCGGTACCGCCTCCACCGAGCAGGAGTCGGCCGGCTTTATCTTCTCGCGGGCAAACCCGAGCAGCGGCATTGTTTCTCGCCGCAGCTCTCTGCTCACTCGGGAAAACCAGCAAAACCATCTCCTCCTTCGTTCCTGAGCTGCTAGATAGCCACCTGAGATCGCACTCCACCTCCCCAACACCAGAAACCCCGAGCTCCGACCTCCTTTGCCCGAGAGCGATCGCCAAAGCGGCGACTCAACCTCAGCCGAAGGTCAGGCGCCCGTGGACAGCGTTCCACAGGCGTTTTCATGGTCCAGCAAGAGAGGCAACAGGAGCGCGCGACCACCGTGCTGCTCTCCCCCAAGTTTGGAAGCAAACCGTGAAGAATCCACAGAGAATTTCCAGTTTTTGCTCCGGCGACCGTAAACCGAGCTTCCGGTATGGTTTCTTTAAATTCTCGCTCTATGATCTTTCAGAGGTTATCAAATCTTGCACATAGACGCTGGACTAGCCGGCGATCAAGTTCTTTTCTGCATCCGTGGCATGAAACTGTCTAAGAGTGACGAATTTCAAGCTCGATCGAGGGCGGTCATGGCGGGCACGATCGGTCACACGGTGCCGACTGACTTGCCGCTATCCCTGAGTCCTTTTGACACCTTGTCGAGCTTCCTATAGGTACACTGATGCTGTAGGACCGTTTGTTCGAGGTGTTGGCGGGTTAGAACCCACGGTCGATGGCGCCGAACCTCAACCGAGGCCGCGGCACGTCGCCAGGCTATTTCCGGTCACCCCCAGCCCGACCTTACACCACTGACGTGTTCCTCGACGTCGACAACCCCCTGGCGGCGAGTTTCAGCCCATGGGAGGTCCGGCAGGGGCGAGCCGGCGAGCTCCGAATCTGCTCCAGCGAGATCGGCGGCGCGGGCGCGAGAGAACGGCGGGGGGAAGACGAAGCCGGCTGGCCCACATGTCAACAGCTAAAGAATTTAAATCGGGATCGGGTGTGGCCGGGATCGGCTGTGTTGGCGCGCAAATACCCTGTGAGCTCCGGTGTGCCGGACACCTCCGCGCTTGACACACGTCCCCGCGGGCCCCCGCGAATTTAAACTTTTCCCCGATTTTCAGAATTCTTCCAAACTTCAAATCCTCATAACTTTGGCTAGAAAGCTCCAAATTGAGTGAACCAAATTTTGCTGGATTCAGCTCTCTGAGCACTTTTCAGCAAATCAAGTTTCGCTGCATGAAATTCCTTATTTCTCCAGAATTAATTCCTCAAAATTTAAATTGTTTGGAATTTTAACTGGAGAATCCTTTAGCGGAAAATCTTGAAATTTTGCTGGGATGTTCACCAAAATATTCCTGAACTACCATAAAAATTTCAGATCCATTTTAGCTCATTTGATCCACCTAATGGTGTGATTAGTGAAACTGTTCCAGAGAAAATAGAAAATGTTCAGAAACATTTTCAGAATTTTCTCTGAAATTGTTTAGCTCATATCTTTAGGTAGGAACCTTCAAATTAAGTGAGACCAACTCCATTAGAACCCTCTGAAAATCTAGTTTTCAGAAAGTCATAATTTGTTTCATGAAAAGCTTTAGAACACCTTAAAAGCCTTTAATTAAGGTCAAGTACATAAATAATTGTGGAGGGCTCAAATGAGCTTTGCTGCAACTAAAACTTGACCAAATCTCTGTTTAGGTTGTAACCAAGCCACAGTAAAAGTTTCAGAGTCATATAGTCTGTCTAGTGGGACTTATAAGCTTCACAAGTTTAAAACTTAATACAAACACATTTAAATTGATACATATGTTTCTTCTAACATGTAGTCGCTAAGGTCGAGGAGGAACCCGAAGTCCTAGACTTCGTTACTCCGGAGGAACAGCTAGCCTACGACCAAGAGCAGCAAGGAAAGCTCCGGTTTGCATTAACCTTTTTACAAATGTTTATTGTTTTGAGCACATCTTTGAATACTATTATTCTTTGCATTAGAGTCTTGTTTGGAAACCCAAATGCATAGCCAAGAAAACCATGGGTTGGGTTTAGGATTGCAAACCCCGTTAGCTACTACAATGCTAAGATAGTGTAGGATTCGGTACAAGTCGAGTAATTGGAACTACTCGCGAGCATAGGCTAGAGGCACTCGACTCGGGTAGAGATAGCACATGATACACATGGCAAGAAAGATGAGACCGAGCGGAGAGTAAGGGCAGCAGGACTTTGGGGCCTGTGTGCTGTAGCTCCGCTTGTGTTGATTGAGGATCGAGCCGTGTGCGGGCCTGTTGAACAAGCTAGAACAGTACCGAAGACCTACCGGCTATATGGGAACCGGGAAACTGATGTAACTCGGGTAGCTGGTTATTGAGGCATTGCCCGTCGTTCAGAGGGTAGGTTGAGAGCTTGAGGTGTAAATCGGCTGGCGGCACTGAGATGCGCGTGCAGAGACCTCTTGCTCGGGACGATGGGACCGGTTCAATATTTGGCTAACGGGTGAAAGGTAGTTGCGTACGGCGTCCGTGATGGTTGTTGTAGGCAACATCGAGTACGGGCGTACGTGACGGGTTGTTCGGGTAACCCTGCAGGTGTAAATCGATTATAATCGCCGTCCCTCGCGGTCAGTAAGTACCACTTGTTCACTGTACCGTGACGTAGAAAGAACAGGCTAGTTACATGTTAAAATGTTGCTGATTGAAAGATGGACTCTGATTTGCTAATGATTTGCTGTAGTCTAGAGCTAACTAAAGTTCATTTCAACTTTGGGCAAAGTACATGAGAGAAATGCGTTTCTTGTTTGATTGCGGCTCTCTCATGTGCCTTAGCGTAAGGTTCTCCACGACCTGCTGCTAAAACTTGAAAGTAAGGTTCTAATAATTAGGCGAGTCCTTGCAAATGATTTTTACCTCATGTAACCCATCACCCCTCATGTAGAAGTTCCATGTTTAGGTGAGACGGGTCAGACTTGCTGAGCCTTCGTGCTCACTGCTTGTGTTTGAAGCTTTTGCAGGGTTCTATGAGGAAGGGACTCCAGAGGAAGAGACGGAACCCCAGGAGGGGAACCCCGTCGAGTGGGAGTCGTGCACGCCGCAGAGTTAGTGTGTGTGTGTGCTAGCAAGTACACGTTCAAGGGCTGAACGTGGACTTGACACGTAGTCTACGCCCGTGAGTGTAGACTGGACTTATTTTGTTGTAAACATGTTCATAAACTTGTTTCTGTAATAAAATTTCACTTCCGCTTTGTACCTTTGACGTGTCATCCGGTGCTGTGCAACGCAGCACCCCTCAGCGTGATCCTGGCTCGACAAGACCGTGGGGTCGTGTCATCTCATAAATTTTGAACTATGACAGATATATGGCCAAGCAAATAATTTCTAGAAATATATTGAAGTTAGCTTTAACTTTGATGTTGAGCTCCAGAATTAGTTTTGCCTTTAGCATGGTCTAAATCAGGTTGAAATGGAAACTGGTCAGTGCTGTCAGTTTGGGCAGCAGACCAGCAATCAACTTTGTCGAAATTTGAATTGTGTTTTCAAGTTTTATGAGTTCAATGACATATTTTAATGTTATAACTCAATGATTTACTGTTGAAATGAATATTTGACCTTTTTCAAATATGTTTCTACATATGACAGCGGATAGACAATTGGAGAACGGGTGGGTGGTATCCCACTGTTCCCAACACAGCGATTATCTGGACGTGTTGAAGAAAATGCTTCAATATTTTGGGTACGTGAAAATGCTGCAGTACCTCACCAATGAATAAGGCGAGGAGGGGAGCAGGACATGGACCATCCATGTCAAAGTTCCTGCAGGACCTAGGCCACCCGGTTGGGCACCGTTCACCGTCACGGTGAGAGGTAGACAGCCGGAGGAAATGTGGCAAGTGGCACACCGCGACACCATGTCGCGTTTCTGCCAACTACACATGAGAGCTATGGAGGGCACTCCATATGCGTTGGTCCCGGTGGAGGGGCGAGCTAATCATGTGTGGAGGGAAAGGTACTTGGAGGCAATAAATCCGGGTTGCACAAGGTACAACCCAGTGGAGGCGAACCTCAGCCTCCAGTTGAGAGCAGGGAAGACCGTGATGAACAGCCAAGCTGTACATACGGATTGTCTTGCCATGAAGCTCAAGGAGAGCACCATACTTGGAGACCATTTTGAGAGTGCTCACAGCGCACTCCGCAATGTTCTCCTTCCGACGATAAAGTGACTGAATGAACAACATAATCAGTTGCATCGTCTGAAGAAGGCGAAAAAGAAAAGCCGTGTCGACATCACGGCTTTACAACAGCAAGTGCAGGCCTTGACCCAGCAAAATGAGGTCCTCACTCAAGAGCGTGATGACGCGATTGAGCAGGGGCAAGGCTGGGAAGAGGACTACCACCAGGCCATGGACGAGGTGCATGCGTTGCAAGACCTCGTACCTCCGGTAGTGAGCCTACCGATGGTAAGTGCCGTACCCGTGGTTTTGGAAGGGAAGAGGATGTGGGAACCTGGACTGGAAGAAGAGGTCATTGACCAGGAGCCACCAGCGGAGGTAGCGGAGGAGGACGACCCACAGGAGGTCGAGTTCTACTCCGATTAGTGAGTTACCGTTGCCAAGTAGGGCAGCGAGGGTGGGGTACAAAAACTTTTGTAATCGGTGACATGTCGTGTAGACAGTAGTATTATGTATAGGTAGTGACGACATGAGCACGACTTCTCGGAGACCCGAGAATAATGTATAATGTATAAAGTTTCTGCTTTATCAATATATGTGAATGTTGTGCAAGTTTATTCATGTGTCACTTCAATACCTACTGTTTTATATGGAATTTTAAGAATGACATTTGCTGATCGCTGCTGTTTTGAATTTCAGAATGACTCGCACTCGTGCCAACCCAGACGTTGGGGGTTCTAGTCAGGGGGGAGATGCCTCCCAACAGCCTCCCGAGAATTCCTCGGGACAGCAACAGCAGCAACAGAAACAACCGCCACCGCCAATGGTTACATTGGCCGACATCATTGCAGCTATGGTGGGTTCTCATCAGCAGCACATGGAGTTGCTGCAAACCTTAATTTCTAATATGTCTCAACCTGAGAGGCGTCAAGACCGTGAGGAGCGACAACAAAGCTCCTACTCCGATTTTCTGGCTACTCATCCCCCGGTATTCTCAAGGGCGGATGAACCCCTTGATGCGGACAACTGGCTCCGCACGATGGAGATGAAGTTCGGGCTGCTCCAAGTGAATGAGCAGCGCAAGACTCAGTTCGCAGCCCAACAGCTTCAAGGGTCCGCGAGCGCTTGGTGGGCAAACTTCTGTGCCTCGCAACCCACCGAGTGAGTTATGACCTGGGCGGAGTTCTGGACCGCCTTCAGGGCTTATCACATACTGCCGGGTCTTATGAAAAGGAAGATGCAGGAGTTCCTTTGCCTCCAGCAAGGAAGCAGGAACGTGCTGTAATACTACAGGGCATTCAATGATCTCACACTCTACGCTTCATATCACGCCGATACTGACGAGAAGCGGCGGGATCATTTTTACCAGTGTCTTAACCCGCTCCTGAAGGACAAGCTGGAAATGTTCAATCGCGGCAGCCTCAACGACATTATTGATGCTGCGTTTGTTCTGGAGGACTCCAGCAAGGAGTTACGGCGGCGGAGAAGAAGCGGAGTGCACCGCAGAGCACCGGAGAGGGAGGTGGTCCTTCTCCAAATACCGGATGGTGTATCGCTCACCATCGGGTCAACGCTGGCAGCCACCAGAGGCCGATGCTATTCCGCAGTCAGCCATATTCTCCACCGGCGTTCAGGCCGACACTACCAGCAGCACCTCCGCAGCAACAACAGCAGCAGCAGGCGATGCCACGTGCGTTTGCACCTCAGCAGCGCATGCTGGGCTTTCATCCCCCAAGCACGGGCCAGTCGTCAACCGCGTACTTCAAATGCGGTCGCCCAGGACACTTCGCCAACAACTGTCCTGAGAGGCAAAGTGGCGGAGTGGAACCACAGTTTCCGGGGAGGAATCAGCTCCGGAACCCCATTAATGCGTGGCGGGCAAATCCTCCTGGCACCGTCCACCAACTCGCCATAGAGGACGTGCTGGAGGGTGAGCCAATCCTTGCGGGTATGTTCCAACTCCATCAGCATCCGCCATAATGTTATTTGATTGGGGCGCCACACATAATTTTATTGGCTAAGCTTTTATTGCTCAACACAGCTTGCAAATACTACCCACCGAAAGTCCATTATGCTTCATGATGGTTTCCAAAGCACCATTATGCTTAGCGGGTAGAGTATACCCCACGTTTCTCATAGATTTAGAGGGACAAAAGGTCGAGGTCATCTTAGGAATGTCATGGTTAACCCGCCACGGCGCTTTTTTAGACACCGTCCTCCGAGTCGTGCATCTACACCCAGAAATGCACGAGTCACATTCATTATTTCTGGACAGTCCGGAAATAAAACTTCCAAGTGTATACCAATCCACCACCATCAGATTGGAAGACATTCCAGTAGTCCGTGAGTTCCCTGACGTGTTCCCAGATGATTTACCGGGGATGCCACCCGACCGAGAGGTGGAGTTCAAGATTGAACTTGCACCGGGAACTATGCCAATATCCCTAAGGCCGTACAAGATGGCGCCAAAGGAATTGGCAGAACTGAAGATGCAGTAAACGGACCTGCTGGAGAAGGGTTTTATTAGGCCAATCTCCTTGCCATGGGGCTGTTCGGCATTATTTGTGAAGAAGAAGGATGAAATGCTACGGCTTTGCGTGGACTATCGTTCACTAAACGACGTAACCATCAAGAACAAGTACCCGTTGCCACGGATCGACATGTTGTTTGATCAGTTGGTCGAAGCAAATATCTTTTCCAAAATGGACTTAAGATCCGGGTACCATCAGATTAAGATACAGGCTGAGGATATACCGAAGACGGCTTTCTCGACGAGGTACGGGATTTATGAGTACCTGGTCATGTCCTTCGGCGTCACCAACGCTCCAGCTCAGTTCATGTACTTGATGAACTCGGTATTCATGCCGGAGATGGACAAGTTTGTCGTTGTCTTCATCGATGACATATTGGTGTATTCCAAGTTCGAGGAAGAACACACGAAGCATGTGCGTATAGTCTTGCAATGGCTGCGGGATCACCAACTATACGCGAAGTTCAGCAAGTGCGAATTCTAGATATCGCAAGTGCCTTTTCTCGGGCATATTATCTCAGCGGAGGGTATCGCTGTAGACCCAAGTAAGATCACACAAGTTCTTAATTGGAAGTCCCCGATAACTGTTCACGAGGTACGGAGTTTCCTTGGACTCGCGGGATATTATCGGAGGTTCATTCTGAACTTCTCAAAGATTGCAAATCCTATGACAGAGCTGCTGGAGAAGGCTGCCAAATATGTTTGGAGTCCAGCATGTGAAGCAGCATTCAAGGCATTAGTGAATCACTTAACATCATCACCGGCTTTGGGGGCAGCCAGACACAACCAAACTGTTTGATGTGTACTGTGATGCATCCGGCATTGGGCTCGGATGTGTGCTGATGCAAGACCGAAGGGTGGTCACGTATGGATCACGGTAGCTCAGGAACAATGAGCAAAATTATCCAACTCACGACTTGGAGCTCGCTTCCGTGGTGCTCGCACTCAAAATGTGGAGGCACTATCTACTCGGTAACCTTGTGCATTTATATACCGACCACAAAAGCCTCAAGTACATATTCACTCATAAGGAGTTGAACATGAGGCAGCGAAGATGGTTGGAGTGGATAAAGGATTACGAAATAGAGATCTATTATCACCACGGCAAGGCAAACGTAGTGGCGGATTCGCTGAGTCGCAAGTCACATGCCAACAATCTGACCATCACACCGTTGGAAGAGAGCGAGCCACCATTGCATGTGATTCCACATGGAGCTCTCAACAACTTAGCTTTGATCCCCACCATCCGTGAAAATAGCGGCAGCTCAGAAACAGGACAAGGGCATGTCCCATTTGCGGAGACGTGTAGACAGTGGGGAGTTGAAATGTTTCCGGAAAGATGGAGACCACGTTCTATGGTTCAACGACCTGATCGTCGTACCCCATAACCAGGAGTTACGGAAGAAAATCTTTGATGAGGCTCACTTGTCAAAGTTTTCTATTCACCCCGGCAGCAACAAGATGTATCAAGAACTCAGAAACAAGTTTTGGTGGACATGGATGAAGCGGGAGATCGCAAAGTACGTGTCCGAGTGTGATACATGCCGTAGGGTGAAGGCAGACCACATGAGAAAACCGGGACTGCTACAACCACTGGGGGTTCCTGCCTGGAAATGGGAAAATGTGAGCATGGACTTCATCGGCGGTTTACCCACCACATTTCAGAAGCATGATTCAGTGTGGGTGATCGTCGACCGGCTCACCAAAGTTGCCCATTTTATCCCGGTCAACACCAACTACAACGCTAAGAAGTATGATTAATTGTACATCTCACGGATCTTATGCTTGTATGGCATACCCCGCACCATCATATCTGATCGGGGCACTTTATTTGTGTCTCGTTTTTGGGAGTAGTTGAATGCTTCTTTGGGGATGAAGCTGGTCCATAGTTCAGCATACCACCCGCAGACCAATGGGCAAACCGAGAGGGTAAATTAGATTCTAAAAGATATGCTACGAGCTTGTGCTATCAACCACGGTAAGAATTGGGATGATTACTTACCGTTAGCTGAGTTCTTGTACAACAATGGGTACCAAGCCAGCATCAAGATGGCACCCTATGAGGCGCTATATGGGAGAAAATGCCGCACATTGCTGAATTGGTGTGAGTCTGGCGAAAGGGTCACCTTCGGGATTGATCTTGTCAACAATGCGGAGGAAAAGGTTCGGCTGATTCAAGCGAACCTAAAAGCCGCCCAATCCTGACAATAACAGTATGCGGACCGTAGAATATGCCCGTTACAATTTGAAGTAGGGGATCACATGTATCTACGTGTGTCTCCAATGAAGGGCGTGAACAGATTCGGGGTGAGAGGAAAGTTGGCACCCCGATTCATCGGTCAATTCCAAATTGTAGAAAGATGTGGATCAGTTGTATACCGGCTGGAATTACCGACGACACTCTCCGGTGTGCACGACGTCTTTCACATTTTTCAGCTGAGGATGTGTCTTAAACTATCAACTACCGTTCAGCTGGGGGATATCGAAGAACTGAAACCGGATCTCACTTATCGGGAGGAACTGGTTCAGATAATTGATGAAAAGGCCAAAACCACACGAAACCCTACATTGTGGTTCTATAAAGTTCTATGGAGTAATCACTCCATAGATGAAGCGACGTGGGAGAGCGAAGATTTTCTTCGTGCTAACTACCCCGAATTTTTAACGTCATACATACGGTAATTTTCCACCGTCCTCTCTCTCGTTTTCACCTTATAATCTCGGGACAAGATTCTTTTAAGGGGGCAGGAATGTAAGGGCCTAAGTTTTTGCGCACATTCAAAGTTTTCATCACACCCCACACACACCTCATTTGAGGAAAACTTATGAACACATTTGAAGGGCAAGTAAACACCATCAACATTGTCATTAGAGGATAAACTCACAAAATGCAAAAGTGGTATTTCCCACATGCATCTTATAGGGGCTGAGCATATGAAAAACTCATACACCTTGGTAGGAATGCTCATGCCAAATTTTACCCAAAACCAAACCCTTTTGAGGCATTTTTGGGTATAAGTAGAAAGAGGCTAGTTTGAAGTTAAATTCAAATCCAAACTTCTTTTATTCAATGAATTGAAAAGTGGGATTCATATTCACACTCAGCACATTTTTGTGAGTCCACACACCAATTTTCACTCCATTTGGAGTTGATCTTGACATGAGCCAATTTGAGCAAATTCAAATCCAATACGAATTTCAAACTGCATTTGTGATATGAATATATTCAAACACTTAACAATTTGAATTCTACTAATTTCAAATGGCATTTGGTGGATAATTCAAATTGCAAAGGGTATTAGGGACACTACTGTTTAGAGCAGTGGGAGAAATTAAATTTCAGAGGTTAAACTGGGTGTGGGACCCTCCTGTCAGCCTCACCAGTGATCAAAACGATTGAAGCAACCGTGCCTGGTTTCTTGCGCTCGGTAGAGCGGGCGCCACGGCAAGGAAATGGCGAGGACAGCAGCTGCTTGCCGCCTCTGGCCACCGATCCGCCTCTCTGCCCTCTTATCCTCGCGCCCGAGCCATCCAGCCTTCATCTCACCACTGTCCCGACGTCCTCCCGCACAGAAACTCCGCTACACCTCGCCGCTCTCCCGAGCTCTCGGTTCCACCGTCGCCCGGCCGAACCAGTGGTTGTCACGGTGAGCTGAGACCACAACCGAGTTTGCCGACCTTGCTCGATGTTATCGCACTGGTTCCAGACTGTGACCGACCTTCCTCGAGCTCTGCCGCGCCAATTCCTTCCCCCTCGGTTCAAACCGAGCCGCCACCACGGGAACAACTCGTCCGGCCACCACAGTCCACCTTTCTCCGAGCTGTGAACAGCAAAGAGATTCATCATCGATCCCTATTTCATTACTGCAAGCTCCGGCAGCGTGACATGAGCTGCCGTCGCTGGAATTTCACGATTTTGCGCCGGTGTACAAAAGAGGCCGCCGAACCAATTCGCAAAATTTGTGCTACACACCACACCACTCATCACCTAATGTAGAGAACTACTTCTAGACGTCCGTGCGAGTCTATAGGATCCAAAACATCAAAGAACCGTCGGGTGTAGCCACTGTTCTTCGAGTTTTGCTAAGATTTCAGGTTTCCGACTTAGGTCGCACGGTGGCATCCTAGTTGCAGCCGTTTCCAAGCTCCTTTGAGTTCATGACAACCTTCCAAATGGTGCACTGATGCTCTACGACCGTTAGCTCGATCTTTTGACGTGCCGGGAAGCCCGGCCGACACAGCCGGAGTTCTTCCGAAGCTGCTGCTCGTCGCCGGCCAGGTTCCGGTGGTTGTCATGTTGGGCTATGTACAGCACTGTGTTCCTCGTGTGGGATTAGGCAGAGGCGGTGAAAATCTTGGAGTTTGGCGCATGGCAGAGCCCCCTCTGGCGAGCACTCCGGTGAGGGGGGCGGCGGCCGAGCGCGGGACGTCGGGAGGTTGAAGAAGCCCCCGGTCCCACGTATCAGCGAGCGGATATTTAAACCGGAGATCTGCTGCGGCACCATAAGGCATGGACACATAGCAGTATATGTAAAGGTCCCAAAAATATGAATACAATGAAACTCAAGTTTGCACAAACATTGGACTTGTTTAAACTTTCACATGTGATGATACACATGAGAGCACTCTTCACAGAATTCAATTATTTATTTGAATGCTTGGAACCCAAAGGATATTTGAAACCAAGGTGGGAAGTTACCATGTGTGTGAGAGAGTTGAATCCAGATTTTGGAACAAAATTTGTTCAACTCAAATTTTAAATGAGGGCAACACAATGGATTGCAAACGGTTGTGTTAAAAAGCTCACTTGCAGCAGCCAAACAAAAAATCAGGTTTCATATTTGAATTCCTTAGGTCTAAATTAGTGGGTATGCAAAGTTTAATGAATTTCTGAAATGTTTTGCTATCCATTTTCCAAATAGACTTAAATTTACAATGAATTCAAATATACATTTGAATTTGGATGAAACTTGCCGAATTATCCAAATACAATTCAGATTTGAACTTCCCACAATTGATTTTCATCATTTGCCAAATTTTGGAGATCTTTTGAGGGATAATGAGGGGCTGACTTGTGGGACCCACATGTCATTGAAGCAGTAAAGTTTGCAAAAGATCTTCAGTGTTCAGTCTTCAGTTCTCCACTCGGAAGCCACCGAGACAGAGCCGCAGTTCACCCGGGCGACACCGAGCAGCACCGAGGACACCTCTCTTATGTTCCTCGCACTGGATAGCTGTGTGTGTGGTTCTTCACCCCTGCCGTGCTCCTTTTGCCCACAGGACCGAGAACCCGTCTCTGTTTTCTTTCTCCCTCGCACACGAGAACAGAGCCACCGCCGCAACTCCTTGGATCGCTTGGGCACCCACGAGCTCGCACGAACAAAGCCTCTGAGTGGCAAGACAGCACCAGGCTATCTCCTTCTCCCTCCTCGGACCATAGCCGATCGGTGCTTGGTCTCCCTTACTCGAGAACAATTCTGTTAGCGGCAACCGAGAACAACAACCGAAGGGAGACTCATGTAGACAGCTCGACTGGAGCTTTTTACGGTCGAGCAATACCACCTTTGGACGCGCCAAGACTCCACGCTGCTCACCTCAGAATCTCAAGTCCAACCGTGGATCATCACCGGCGGAATTTCAGTTTTTGTCCCGGCCGGCGCAAAACGAACCGCAGGTAAGAAAGCTTCAAATTCTTGATTGATTCTTGCTTAGAGCTCACCAAATTAGGAACACATAATCTAGACATGATAGGGAACGATTCCTCTTTGCATAACCTAGCACGAAACCCTCTGTAGCCGGCGTTATTCAGTTTTTCTCGTCGGTGACCGTAATGGAAGCCGTCAGGTGCATGGTGCAACCCTAGTTAGGCACTTTCCTGAGCTATTTTGATCGCATGTCGACCATCTCTAGTAACCACCGGTGCTCTAGGGCTTGGACCGAAGGTTTGAGGGTTTAGGGTGTTGGGTTGGCGCCGCCGAAGCTTCACCGAGCCGCCGCACCGTCGCTAGCCGTGTTGGAGCCGTCGCCGGTCCGGGGAAACTCTCCCAACGTGTTCCTCGCATGATTCTAGGGGCTAGTGGCGAATGAGAGCACGGGAGATGGACGGGGAAGCGATCTCCGGTGAGCTCTGGCGAGCTCGGGCGGCGCGGGTGAGCGGGAGTCGAGAGGTTGAAGAAGAAGCCGCCGGGCCCGCTGTCAGTGATTGGCAGATTGAAACTGGGATCCTCTGTGGCATCAGATCAATGTGTGCCATGCAGGAAAAACCCTGTGGCCCCGCGTGGTTTGCCCGAGAAAGTGACACATAGCCCCTGGACCCACAGTCAGAATTTGAACTTTCCCAATTTAATTTGAATTCCAGATTTCCTTCAAACTTTAGAAGGCCATATCTTTTGCTAGGAAACTCCAAATTTAGTGATTCAATTGGGTTAAATTCAGATTGAAAAACTTTATCCAAATATGTAACCCAATTTGTATGAGTGTCAATAAATAATTCTGGAAATTTTTAAAGCTTTTCGGCAAAAGAATTTTAGAGGGAATTTGGTTCCTCCAAAACTCCTGAAATTTTTCCAGAATAATCGTTAGGATGTTATTGAACTCCTGTAAAAATTTCAGCTTATTTGGAGTTAATTTGATTAGGAAAATTCATATTTCAAATTGCTGTGTTTCAAATGAATACAGAAACTTTTCCAGAGAATTCCCAAAACTTAAAAATTCAGTTCTGGGCAATTCTAAAAGCTCCAAAAATCCTAGGAAAATTCATGCAGGCTCTATGAACAATAATTAAAATTGTAGTTCACTAAGTTTGACATGAACATGAGAATTACTTCAGAATTAATTCCTTTTTTTCTTAATTGCTTAGAGAATTGTTCTGAATAAACCACTCAGTAAAAGGTGCTAATTATTGGTCCAGAACACTTTCTTGTGACAAGGAACTCACATGAAAATTTTCAGCTCCATTGGAGCTCTGGATCATCACTTTCTGTCTATCCTTTGTAGGTGATCAAAACACAAGTGAAGAATGTACTTATCACTTGATTATGTTGCTTAACCCAAACCCAAACCTTAGCACCAGTTTCATTTTAAATTCTTAAACAGAGTTCTGGTTTTAAACTTATCACTAGGCTTGATAGCAAAAGCTTTACAATTAAATACTTGTGCATATTCATAACGTGTAGCATCGACGTGGGAGATTGTGAAGCAAAAGAGAATTGGATAAAGGAGTAAGTTGATCAAGCCTCAAGTGATCATCACTAACTAATTATATACATTCTTATTCACGTGCAAAACAGGCAAGCCCCCGTTTGCATTCGAGCAATTTTATAATGTCTTTTCATTTCTAGAGATCATAGCTATGAATTGTTAACTGCATTAGGTCTAGATGATATTGAAAACCGAAATTGCATGACCAGAATTTCCTAAGAGAGAAAGGGTAGATTAGCACGTCCTCGAGTAGATTTGGCCTACTCTAAAGTTAGTTTGGAAGGACCGGTAGAAGTCGAGTAGTTGGAATCTACTCGCGAGTTTAGGGCTTGGTTTCATCGGAGCGGGTCAAGAATAGAATCAGTGAGGAAAGTTCACAAGTAAGAAATGGAGACCGGGCAGGGAGATTGAGATGCAGCAGGCTGCGGACCACGCGTGCATAGCCCTGCCTGTGTCGGTTAAGTCCCGTCTGTACTTTGCCCTATTGGACAAGTTTGAGTTGTGTACCGGGCGCGTACTGGCTATATGGGACCCAGGAAACCGATGTACCTCGTGAGATCCACATTGGAACTTTTCTAATCGGCTTAGGTTTTCGGCGTCAGTACAGCAGGAGGTAACTCGCTCAAGAACATATCACTGCAGGTATGTACCTTGAGGGAGCTTGCTGTTCGGGGCAATTGGACTGCGTCCTATGTGGATAAACTTGGGAAAGGTGGCTGCGTGCAACATCAATCGAGGTTTCTGCCGGCAACTCGAAGTATGGGTGTACGTATCGTGTAGTCCATGCGTGTACTGATTCGAATCACCGTCGCTCGCGGTCATAAGAGCATACTTGCCCACTGCGTCTTGACGTAGTAAGAACTGAAGTGAATTCAATTGGAGTTGATATGGCTTGTGTTTTAAATTGTATTGTAACCATCCTTGACTTAGAGATACCGCCAATTAAACTTTAATTTGTGCAAGAAGCATCACAACAAAGCGCTTCTTGTTTGATTGTGGAGTTGCTATGCTGTTCGGCTCAACATTTTTAAAATGAGGCTTAAAATCTGAAAGATAAGGTTGAACTGTAGGTGAGTCCTTTATGCAAATTCAGCTAACCTATTTCAATCCGTCGTGCATGTAGAGTTTCTTGTTTAGAGGAGACGGATCAGTCTTGCTGAGCCTATGTGCTCACGCTTGCTAAATGAGTGGTATTGCAGGTTAACTTCGACTCTTATGAGGAGGTTGTCCGGTGAGACTCGGAGACTTCCGAGTCGTTTAACACATGGAGAACCAGCCGCTGCAGTTTTCTTCGTGTTGCTAGCGAGAAGAGTCCGAGGGCTGGACATCTTCTCGGATGCTTAGAAGTTATTCGCCGTGAGATAATTATAGTCTTCTGCTGTGGTTATTTGATGTAAATTATTTACAAAGAACATTTGTAAGATTCCACTTTTGATTTATGCAATACATCTTCCTTATATGTGTGCTGTTGGGTGCCGCATATCACGGCACCACCCAATGCGATTTCCAGGCAAGCGGCATGGCCCCATGATCGGGTCCGGTCCCTCACAGTGGGATACCAGAGCCGCATTGGGGATAGTTCATGGAATAAGGATCGTATTACGACAAAAACTTAGGATATAGTGAGGAAATGGTACTAGGTACACATAAGGACTACTATATTAGCCTAATATGAAGGTAGCAACCTAACTTATTTTCTATTTCGGAAAATCATGCATCTCAGGAAGTTTTATGTCTTGGGGGTGCATGTAAGAGCTGTCCACAAGTGCGCACAAGCTTAAGAATGGAGCCTCATGGGTGGCAGGTAACCCGGCCAGCTTTGGAATCCTCTACGACTCTTCATGTCATCTGGGGTATTCGAGCAACGCCCTTCCCTGGCATGCTACGGGCGAGTATGGGAGACCCCGTCACGTGGTTAGTAACATGAACACGTAGCTCAAGGCGTGTTTGGCTTGAGAACACCCGTGCGAGTGATGACGGACGGGTGTATGGAACTGTATTGGGACTGGGTCCGGTGTGCAGCCGAACCAGATGATTGTGTGTGACTTATGCAGGTTTAACCATGAAACCATAGTACAAGTAGCACACGTTTGCGAGTGACCATTTTAGTGCCACCTATGATACGGATATGCCGGTATAATCCGGTTAGGATTTTCTTTTGGTGAGGCTACGTAGTACCGACATGATTCTTACGGTGCATCGACACCGTACTACACTTAATAACCTCTTCCCTATGAAGAAATGATTCATGAAATAACTTTCAACTAAAAATGGAAGTTTTAAACAAATATTAGTTACTTATCTGTTATTTTGAGCTAAGATTCAAATGAGAGGATGATTAGGCTTCCAAGTTTTCAAAAACAGAATGCTCTGTTTTGGCAGGAATTCTTGCTGGACTTCAACACAGCATAATTCTGAGTATCTTTACCCAATTAAGATGTATGATACATTTATGGAGATATTTGTAAGTGCTCTACAACTTTTCTGTAGACCTCCAGAGCAAAATCACACGTTAAATTGGTGGAAAATCCAGTTGAAGGCTATCTGTCTAGAACCAGGACAGAAGCAAAACCTCTCCGGATATTTCTGTATTTCAGTGATAACTATCTGTAAAAAAATCCCTAAGGAGCCTATGATACACCGATGGAAAGTTTATGAGATATGCAACATTGTTGTAGTTCAAATTTTGCATATACAACTGTGATAAAAATAGCCACATACAAAGGAGATGCTGGCAAATTTCATCCAGGAATTCTGTCAACTTTGAAAAATCATAACTTTTGATCCAGAGATGATCTGAAGGCATATGAATACTCTTTGAAAAGATATTGAAGTCAATTTTAACTTTGGTATTCAACTTGAGTTATGAAAATGCTTTTAACTGGATAAAAATATGGATTTAGTGCATAAAGTTCTGCTCTGTACAGACAGGCTGATTAGCTATGCCTACTCTAAGGAGTTGTGTAAACATGGATTTTGTTCTTCTTTCATAAAGTTTTGACATATTCATGTTTTCATTAGTTTCACATACTGCTTAGTTCATGTTTAACTCATCTCGAAATGTATTTTGCAGTATGGTTCGTAATCGTTCTTCGAGTAAGGCCGGGAGTTCTTGTCGAGGCGGTGACGATTATATTCCACCGTCGGAATCACCATCCACGGGATGGATGGATCTTATGACTCGAGTTGTCGAGTATAACCAAGAGAACACCAGGCTACTCCAAGAAGCAACTCTAGAGAACACACGCTTACTCCAAGCTTTGGTACAGCAATGCGTACTCCAGAACACGCAACAAGTCATTCCACCTCGGAACGCTTATTTCGATTTCTTGGCGACTCAACCGCCAATCTTTACAGAAGCTACCCAACCCGTGGAAGTGGATCAGTGGCTTCGTGTCATGGAGTCTAAATTCAGAGTATTCGAGTGGGCTGAAGTTCAAAAGACAATGTTTGCCGCCTAACAACTCCATGGAGCCGCCGGAAATTGTTGGGTTGAACATCTTGCCACCATTCTGGAAGGCCATCAAGTAATATGGACAGAATTATGTGATGCATTTCGTACTCGTCACATACCGATAGGAATTATCAAGACAAAGTGGGAGGAATTTATGAAATTGAAGCAAGGGGACATGAGTGTCCTTGAGTATGTCAAAAGGTTCAACCATTTGGCTCAATATGCTCCCGAATATGTGGCGATAGAAGAGGCATGATGTGATTTATTCTTCCGTGGCCTGAGTGCCATATTACAGTAGAAGTGGGCTGTGTTCAACAAAGGCAATTACACCGACATGGTCGATGCGGCTCTCATACAAGAAAAGCCGACACTCAAGTAGCAAGCAGAGAAAAGAAAAATGAGTGAGATCGAGCAGGCCAGCACAAGTTATGTGCCTCAAAAGTACCGTTTGGTATACCGATAATAGATGGAGGCCACCTGTACGATCAACTCCTCAGAGATTGATTGCTGGTCAAGTACCAAAACTTGCATCACCTCCACAGCAGCAGCATCATACAGTGGGTTGTGCTCCATCGCTGCAGCCATGTGTACCTAGCATCCAACCGCAAGTCAGTGAAGAATCGGAGACATATCCGTGTTTCACTTGTCAGCATATGGGCCATTATGCTAGGTATTGTCCGGAGGGAATTCAGGGGGCTGCGGGTCATCATATTTGCAGTATTCAGACCTGTACCAATATCTGCATAAAAGAGGGCAGTCAAGGGGCAGCATTCACTATAAGTGATTGATGATGTTCCGAAAGGAGAAGCCGCATTAGCAGGGATGTTTTCTCTGAATCAGCTACTGTTTTTAATTCTCTTTGATTCCGGTGCCACACACAACTTCATTAGCCAATCTTTTGTGGCTCAACATTAGCTCCAATCCACTTTTACAGAAAAGCCAATACCTCATATTTTCGCCCGGGGGCAGCAGTACCTCAAGTGAGATTGTCTCCCGAGCACCTCTTTGTTTGGGGGGTAGAATATACCCCACAACTCTCATTATTCTTGAGGGTCTTAAGATCGACGTTATTTTAGAGATGTCGTGGTTGAATTACCACTATGCGGTTCTCAATATCAGCTCTCGAACCGTTGAGCTCAAATCCCCACAGCACGGTCCTCATATATTAATTTTGGGCGTCAGGCGGCAACAGATTGCAGCATTGAACCACACGGAAACTGTGAATATAGAGGACATTCCGGTGGTACGTGAATATCAGGATGTCTTCCCTGTTGATTTACCGGGCATGACGCCCGAGCGGGACGTAGAGTTCAAGATTGAACTTGCGCCGTGAACGACACCGATTTCACGAAGGCCATACAAGATGGAACCCAATGAACTGGCAGAATTGAAGACACAGCTGAATGACCTAATGAGCAAGGGCTTTATATGACCGAGTCCGTCACCTTGGGGTTGTTCAGCGTTGTTTGTCAAGAAGAAGGACGAAACACTACGGCTTTGTGTTGATTATCGTCCTCTTAACGCCGTGACCATCAAGAACAACTATCCACTACCTCGCATTGATATGCTGTTTGATCAATTAGTGGGTGCTAAAGTATTCTCGAAAATGGATCTTTGGTCCAGATATCATCAAGTTAAAATCCAGGCAGAAGATATTCCAAAGACAGCATTCACAATGAGATACGGGCTATACGAGTATCTCGTTATGTCTTTTGGGTTGACCAATGCCCTGATACACTTTATGTATCTGATGAATTCAGTGTTCATGCCGGAGTTGGATAAATTCGTTGTGGTCTTCATCGACGATATCTTGGTGTACTCCAAGTCAGAGGAAGAACATGCTGAGCATCTGCATATTGTGCTACAAAGATTGCGAGATCATAAGCTCTATGCAAAATTCAACAAGTTTGAATTCTGGATTAATCAAGTACCTTTTCTCGGACACATTATTTCAGCGTTGGGCATCACTGTTGATCCGAGTATGATTATCCAAGTGCAGAAATTGGAGTCAAAAAAGTCTGTGCATGAAATCCAAAGCTTCCTCGGTTTAGCGGGTTATTACTGGAGATTGATTCCGGACTTCTCCAAGATCGCTAAACTGATGATGGAATTATTGAAAAAGAGTACCAGATTTGTGTGGAGTGCTGCATGTGAACTGTAAAGGTACCATAATTTTGAATACAAAGGGCCTGAAGTTTGAGCACCATTTGGTTTTAAGTTTATAAAGATTGGGACTTGTTTAAATTTTTCCACATGTGATGACACACATAAGTGTCCCACCACTCTACCCTAGGATCAATTGAGTGTTGGGGGACAAAGTTAATTTAAAACCCATGTGTAAGCTCTCATGTGCAAGGGGAATGAAATTCATATTTTTAAACTCAAATTGTTCAACTCAAATTTTAAATGAGGGCAACAAATAGGAATGCAAACTGTTGTGCTCAAAACCTCATTTGCAGAACTTAAACCAAAAATCAGGTTTCATATTTGAATTCCATAGGTCCAAATTAGTGGGAAGGCAAAGTCTCATGAATTTTGGAGATTGTTTTGCTAACCGTTTTACAAATGGACCTCAAATTGCATAGGTATTCAAATTCAAATTTGAATTTTGACGAAACTGGTCCAATTGTCCAAATACAGTTCAGAATCAAACTTCCCCCACAATTGAATTGAGTAATTTGCCAATTTTTAGAAAATGTGAGGGATAAGGGGGATAGTGGGGCCCATTGGTCAGTACACCCAAATATCAACAAATTGAGTCGGTTCTCTGTTTCTACTCGAAGCAACTGAATGCCACCGAGACCAACTCAATCTCTCACCGTGAGACACCGAGCGGCAAGACGGGGGACACCTCCTCACGCCTTCTCTTGCGCTGGCGACTTCCTTGTGTGCTTCCTCACGTCTCAGCGTGTTCCCTTATGCTAACCGGTGGAGCTTCAGCTCAGTGTTCCTTCTCCCTAGCGTACATGAACAGAGAGCCTCACCGCCACTCGGTCGATCACAGGGAACCAACCAAACCTCACACACCCACCCTGCTGAGCTGCAAAATTGTCCTGATGGAGCTCCTCCTACTTCCTCGGCGCAAAAACAGCTCGAGCTACATTTCCTGAGCCCTAGAATAGCTCTCCTTCGCGGCGACCTAACTCCACGGCAGCTCGGTGCTCACGTGGAAAGCTCAACCTAGAGCTTGTCACGACCAAGTAACGGAGCCCTTGGACGCACAAAGGCACCGTGCTACTCTCCTCCCAAGCTCAAGCCATGCCGTGGACGACCGAGAGCGAATTCAGGAATTTTGCTCCGGCGTGCACAAAACGACCTTCCTGTACGGGACATTCAAATTCGCTCTCAATTCTCGTTCTTAGGTTGCTAAATATTGCACACGGGACCTAACGTAGTCGGCGATCATTTGCTCTTTGCAACCCTAGCTTGAAACTGCACGTAAGCCGAGTATTTTGAGATTTTCTAACGGCGACCGAGGCGGGGGACCGCGGGCGCACGGTGAAACCCCATTTGCCGCCATTCCCGAGCAGTTTTGAGGCTAAGTTGAGCTTTCTCATAGTTTACCGGTGCTGTAGAGCATGTTGGCCGAGTTGTTGGCGGGCAAGGTCTGCCGGCCGACGCCGCCGAGGGTGAACCGAGCCGCTGCGCCCTCGTGAGAGGGGTTGGGGACCTCGCCGGCTCGGGGAACCCTCACAAACGTGTTCAGCGCAATGGATTAGGCCCTGCCGGAGAGCAGTAGCTCGGGAGAAGGCCGGGAAGCTGAAATCCGGCGAGCTCTAGCGGCGCGGTCGAGCGGGAGCGAGAGGAAGACGAAGACCTGCCGGCCCCACACGTCAGCCGCATGTTTAAACAGGAGTTGGATCTTCTGCGGTCTCGTATCAGTCTGTGGCTGTGCGGGAATGACACTGTGGCCGCATGTGGTTTACCCGAGAGTGAAACGTAGCCCCCGGGCCCGCTGTTAGGGATTTAAAGTTTTCCCATTTTAATTTGAATTACAGCTTTTGATCAAACTTTAGAAGACCATAATTTTTGCTAGGAAACTCCAAATTTAGTGATTCAAATTGGGTTATATTCAGATTAAAAACCTCTATCCAAATATGAAACCCAATTTATATGCAAGTCAGTATTTAACTCTGGAACATTCTTTAAAACTTTTCAGCAAAAGAATTTTAGAGGGAGTTTGGTTCATCCAAAAATCCTAAAAATTTTCCATAATATTCCTAAGGATGTTATTGAACTCCTGTAAGAATTTCAGCTCATTTTAGGTAGATTTGTTAGGAGAATTCAGATTTCAAGTTGCTGTGTTCAAATGAATACAGAAACTTTTTCAGAGAATTACCAAAACTTGAAAATTCAGTTCTGGGCAATTATTCACTCCAAAAATCCTAGGAAAATTCATGCAGGCTATATGAAATATAATTAAAAATTTTGTTCACTAAGTTGGGCATGAACATTTGAGTTACTTCAGAATTAATTACTGTTGCTTAATTGCTTAAGGAATTGTTCTGAATAAATTACTCAGTGAAATATGCTAAATTTTGGTCCAGAATCTTTTCATGTGACCAGCAACTCACATGAAAATTTTCAGCTCAAGTTGAGCTTTGATTTTCCTGTCCTTGTTCTCCATGTTTATGTATGTGAGAAACATATAGGGAATATTGGTGGGAATTCTGGGAGACACAATTTCTTTTCACTTTAGCTGCAAATTGGTAAGATAAGTCCCCTGTGTAGTTTGTGACTTCATGTAAAAATTTCGAAGTCATTGGGGATCAGAATCTTTAGTTATATCCAAATCAGTGCAGATCAACTCATGATCATTAGGAACTTAGCTAGGGATGTAATTAAACTTCTAAGGCAGATTTAGTTTTCGTAATGTTTCTTTGCACAACAGAGGCAACAAAGCCATTCTTGGCATCTCCACACATCCTCCATTCTTAAGAAGTTAAATCTCTTACGTCTTTAAAATGCATTATAAAAGCTTATGCATATTCATGTCGATAGTGCTCACGACGAAGGACTTCGACGGAGTCATCCCTTGACGTGTGGATCAGTTGAGCAAGTTCAGAAGGATCACGGGATCGAAGATCACTAACTTCTATTATATACTACTACCCTGCAAAACAAGCAAGCTCCGGTTTGCATTAGCCTTTTTATAAACTCTATTGTTTTGAGAACTTACATTGAGTATCCACTTTACTTATGCATTAGAGTCTTGTTTGAAAACCCAAACGCATAGCCAAGAAAACCCTGGTTTTGGGATTAGGATTTTAAATCTGGAGTAGCCACTGAAATGATAAGATAGTGTAGGATTTGGTACAAGTCGAGTAGTTGGAACTGCTCGCGAGAATAAGCTAGAGGCACACAACTCGGTTAGATATAGCAAATGGAACACATGGCAAGAAAAATGAGACCGAGCGGAGAGTAAAGGCAGCAGGACGTTGGGACCTGGGTGCCATAGCTCCGCTTGTGTCGATTGAGGACCGAGCCATCTGCGGGCCTGTTGAATAAGCAAGAACAGTACTGAAGACCTACCGGATATATGGGAGCCGGAATACCGATGTAATTCGGGTAGCTAGGTGTTGAGGCATTTCTTGTCATCCAGATGGTAGGTTGAGAGCTTGAGGTGTAAATCGACTGGCGGCACCGTGGATGCGCGCGCAGAGACCTCTTGCTCGGGACGATAGGACCGGTTCAACATTTGGCTGACGGATGAAAGGTGGTTGCGTACGACGTCCGTGATGGTTGCTGTAGGCAACATTGAGTACGGCCATACGTGACGGGTTATTCGGGTAACCCTGCAGGTGTAAATTTATTATAATCGCCGTCCCTCGTGGTCAGTAAGTACCACTTGTTCACTGTACCATGACGTAGAAAGAACAGGCTAGTTCCATGTTAAAATGTTGCTGATTGAAAGATGTACTTTGATTGTTAATGACTTGTTGTAGTTTAGATCTAATTAAAGTTCTTTTCAACCTTGGGCAAAGCACATGAGAGAAATGCATTTCTTGTTTGATTGCGGCTCTATTATGTGTATTAGAACGAGGTTCTCCACAACTTGCTGATAAAACTTGAAAGTAAGGTTCAACGCAGTAGGCGTGTCTTTTGGAACTTACTTTCCTATTACATACTGCAATTCTAGCATGTAGAGTAACATGTTTAGGTGAGACGGGTCAGTCTTGCTGAGCATATGTGCTCACGCTTGCTATATGAGTGGTTTTGCAGGTTAACTTCGGTGCTTATGAGAAGGTTTTCCAGTAAGACTCGGAGACTTCCGAGTCATTTTACACATGGAGAACCCGGCCGCTGCCATATGATTTCGTGTTGCTAGCGAGAAGAGTCCGCGGCTGGACCTCTTCTCGAGTGCTTAGTAGATATGAAACGTGAGAATAAGTAGTCTTCCGCTGTAGTTAATTGATGTAAATTATTTACAATGAAAACTTGTAAGCTTCCGCATTTGATTTATGTAATATGTGATTCTTATATGTGTGCTGTTGGGTACCGCATCGCACGGCACCACCAATTGCGATTCTTGGGCGAGCGGCACGGCCCTGTGAATGGGTCGGGCCCTCACAGCGTGGTATCAGAGTCGCATTAGTAATAGCACACAAATAAGGATCGTATTACGACAAGAACTTAGGATACGGTGAGGAAACAGTACTAGGCCCACATAAGGACTACCGTATTAGCCTAATATGAAGGTGGCAACCTAATTTATGTGTTATGTCAGAAAATCATGCATCTCGGGACTTCATATGTATTAGGGGGTGCATGTAAGCGCTGTCCACCAGTGAGCAAAAGCTAAAGGGTGGAGCCTAACGGGTGGCAGGTAACCCGGCCCGCTTTGGTATCCTATACAACTCTTCATGTCGTTTGGGGTATTTGAGCAACACCCTTCCCTGGCGTGCTACGGGCAAGTATGGGAGACCCCATCACATGGTTAGTAACGTGAACACGTAGCTCAAGGCGTGTTTGGCTTGCGCACCCGTGCGAGTGATGACGGACAGGTGTATGAAACTTTATTGGGACCAGGTTCGGTGTGCAGCCGGACCTGATGATTGTGTGACTTATGCAGGTTTAACCACGAAACTGTAGTACGAGTAGCACACGTTTTTGAGTCACCATTTTAGTGCCACCTAAGGATACAGATCTGCCGGTATAATCCGGTTAGGTTTTTCTTTTGTGAGGCAACGTAGTACCGTCATATGTCTTACAGCGCATCACCACCGTACTACACTTTATAACTTCATTACTATGAAGAAATCATTTATGAATAGCTTTAAACTGAAAAAATTGGAAGTTTGAAACAAATATTAGTTATGAACTCTTATTTTGAGCTAAGATTCAAATGAGAGAATGACTAGGCTTCAAAGATTTCAAAAACAGAGTGCTCTGTTTCTGGCAGGAATTCTTGGTGGACTTTGACAGAGCATAACTCTGAATAGATTTACCCAATTAAGGTGTATGATACAGTTCTAAAAAAAAATAAGTTCTCTACAACTTCTCTGTAGACCTCCAGAGCAAAATCACACGTTAAGTTGATGAAAAGTCCAGTTGAAGGCAAACTGTCCAGAACCAGGACAGCAGAAAAACCTCTCTCGACCTTTCTGTTTTAAGCCATAACTTTCTGTAGAAAAATCCCTAAGGAGTCTATAATACACCATTGGAAAGGTTATGAGATATGCAACATTGTTGTAGTTCAAAGTTTATTCAGATTCATATTGTATTTGCTTATACAACTGTGATAAAACCAGCCACATACAAAGGAGATGCTGGCAAATTTTATCCAGGAATTCTGTCGAATTTGGAAAATCATAACTTTTGATTCAGAAGTGATATAGAGGCATTTGAATACTAGTTGGAAATATATTGAAGCTAACTTTAACTTTGGTGTTCATCTTGAGTTATGAAAATGCTTTTAACTTGATCAAATTCTGGAGTTAGTGCATCAAGGTCTGTTCCTTACAGAGAAAAGGAAAATGAGTGATATCGTGCAGGCTACCACAAGTTATGTGCCCCAAAAGTACCGGTTGGTGTACCAAACTCCATCCAGTGAAATATGGAGGCCCCTGTACGATTAACTCCTCAGAAGATGATTGCTGGTCAAGTACCACAACTTGCGCCACCTCCACAGCAGCAGCATCAGACGGTGGTTTGTGCTCCATCGCTGCAGCCATATGTACCTAGCTTCCAACCACAAGTTAGCGAAGAACCGGAGAGACATCCGTGCTTCACTTGTGGTCAGATGGGCCATTATGCTAGGTATGGTCCGGAGGGAATTCAAGGCTGTGGGTCATCATATTTTCAATATTCAGACCCATACCTATATCTGCAGAAAAAGAGGGCCGACAAGGGGCAACATTCACTACAAGGTGAGTGATGATGTTCCGGCAGGAGAAGCCGCGTTAGCAGAGATGTTTTCTCTGAATCAGCTACCGGTATTAATTCTCTTCGACTCCGGTGCCACCCATAACTTTGTTAGCTAATCTTTTGTGGCTGAACATCAGCTCCAAATCACTTTTACAAAGAGCCAATACCTCATATCTTTGCACGGGGCATCATTACAGCAAATGATGATGTCTTCCGAGCACCTCTTTGTTTGCGGGTTAGACTATAACCCATGACCCTCATTTTTCTCGGGGGTCTGAAGATCGACATTATTTTGGGGATGTCGTGGTTGAATTACCACAATGCGGTTCTGAACATCAGTTCTCGAACCGTTAAGCTCAATTCCCCACAGCACGGTCTTCATACATTAGTTTTGGATGCCAGTCGGCAACAGATTGCAACATTGAACCACTCAGGAACTGTTAATATACAGGACATTCCGGTGGTACGTGAATATCAGGAGGTGTTTCCCAATTATTTACAGAGCATGCCGCCCCAACAGGACATGGAGTTCAAGATTGAACTTGCGCCAGGAACGCCACCGAGTTCACGAAGGCAGTAGAAAATGGCACCCAATGAATGGGCAGAATGGAAGACACCGCTGAATGACCTTATGAGCAAAGGTTTTATACGACTGAGTTCGTCACCTTGGGGTTGTTCAGTATTGTTTGCAAAGGAGAAGCATGAAACACTACGACTTTGTGTGGTGTTCGTCCGCTTAACACAGTGACAATCAAGAACAAGTACCCGTTACCACAGATCGACATATTATTTGATCAGTTGGTCAAAGCAAAGATCTTTTCCAAGATGGACTTAAGATCAGGGTACCATCAGGTTAAGATACGGCCTGAGAATATTTCGAAGACAGCTTTCCGACGAGGTACATGATTTATGAATACCTTGTCAAGTTCCTTGGCCTCACCAACACTCCAGCTCAGTTCATGTACTTGATGAACTCGGTATTCATGCAGGAGATGGATAAGTTTGTCGTGGTCTTCATCGATGACCTAGTGGTTTCTTCTGACTCGGAGGAAGAACAAGAGAAGGACCTGCGCATAGTCTTGCAACAGCTACGGGATCACAATCTATATGCGGAAATTCAGCAACTACAAATTCTGGATATTGCAAGTGTCTTTCCTCAGGACTATTATCTCAGCGTAGGGCATCGCTGTAGACTCGAGCAAGATTACACGAGTGCTGAATTGGAAGTCCCCGAGGTCTATTCATGCAGCACGAAGTTTCCTTGGACTCGCGGGATATTATCGGAGGTTCATTCCAAACTACTCGAAGATTGCCAATCCTATGACATAGCTGCTGAAGAAGGCTACCAAATATATTTGGAGTCCAGCATCTGAAGCAGCGTTCAAGGCATTAGTGAAGCACATAACATCAGCACCGGTTTTGGCGCAGCCAGACACAACAAAACCGTTCGATGTGTACTGCGATGCATCCGACATTGGGCTCAGATGTGTGCTGATGCAAGACCGAAGGGTGGTCACGTATGGATCACGGCAGCTCAGGAACCATGAGCAAAATTATCTAACTCATGACTTAGAACTAGCGGTCGTGGTATTCACACTCAAAATGTGGAGGCACTACCTACTCGGTAACCTCGTACAATTATATATTGACCACAAGAGCCTCAAGTATATATTCACTCAGAAGGAGTTGAACATGAGGCAACGAAGATAGTTGGAGTTGATAAAGGATTACGAAATAGAGATCCATTATCACCTCGGCAAGGCAAACATGGTGGCAGGTGCGCTGAGCCACAAGTCACACGTACATAATCTGACCATCACCCCGTTGGAAGAGAGCGAGCCACCATTGCATGTGGTTCTCCATAGAGCTCTCTACAACTTAGCTCTTATCCCCACTATCTGTGAAGAGATAGCGGCAGCCCAGAAACAGTACAAGGGCATGTCACATTTGCGGAGACGTATAGACAGTGGGGAACTAAAATGTTTCCGGAAAGACGGAGACTGTGGGGACCACCCTGTGGTTCACCCACTCCGCGATTGCAGAGGGTGGTGCCGTGCAATGTGGCACCCAACAGCACACAAGAAAAGAATATGAACAACATACAAACTTTATTTTTCATAAAAACAGCGGAAGTCTTTTACAAACTAATGTACAGCGGAAATATTATACATACTACACTCTCATACTAACTAAGCAAAAAGTGTAGCCGTCCAGCCCGGGGACACTACACACTGGCAGCACTCCAACGAAGGTCACGGCGGCGTGCGGGGCTTCAGCTCAGCCGTGTACCCCGACGGGGCACTGCCTCGTCCTCGGACCCTTCCTCATAACTCTCACCTGCACATTGCTCAAATATTGCAACCGTGAGCCCGAAGGCTCAGCAAGGCTTAACCGACAACCCTAGTCATGGAACTCTACATGCAGGGATGTGTAATATAGGAAAAATACTTCACAATAAAGACACGCCAACATGTTAATCCTTACTTTCAGTTTTATAGCAGTAGTTTAATGTGCCTTTGGAAGCCCTCACATCGGGAGTCCACAATCAAACAAGGAATGCTTTCCTCCAGTGTGGTTATGCCCAAAGTTGAAAATAAACTTAATGAGCTCTACATCTACAGCAGACATGGTTTCAAGACATTAATAGTTCAACACAGCATAATATCATTCATCTAGCTTCTTTCACTTCTTACTACGTCACAGAACAGTGAACAAGCGGTACTCAAATAACCATGAGGGACGGTGATTGCAATCAGGAGACACCTGGACAATACGTCACATACATCCACTTTCAGAAGTTTGGTGCTTTACACCTTCCTACTCTGTTGTATGCAACAACCTTTCAAAGGAAACCCAAATACCGAACCGGTCCATCCGTAACGGGCAGGAGGTCCCCGCGCAGAGCGTGTCTGTGCCCACCGGCATATTTACACCTTGCTACCCTCAACCCACTCCTATAAAACGGTTGGGTAAGCCTCGGCACCCAGGTTAACCAATTACGCCGGTTTCCTGCTTATGTCAGTATGCCATCCATCAATACTTGTCCAGCAGGCCCGCACATGACTCAGTCCTCAACCGACACCAACAGTGCTACGCACGTGAGACCTCCGCTACTGCATCCTATCCCCCTGCTGTGTCTCAGTTTCACATTCTTAAGCCATTCTCTACCCTTTTCCATCCCGTGTGATAAAATCTGACCTCGCGAGTAGATTCCAACTACTCGACTTCTACCGAGATACTAAGAACATTAGCATGGCAATCTCTACTCGTCGAGTTTGTAAACTACCCAACCCTCCATAGGATTTAAAGGTTATGCAAGTGGGGTTTTAATCACCTTAACTCTAATGCAAACATTTCAACCTAGACATAAGTGATACAAATGAAAACATTGCAAAAGGTAGTTAAATGCAAACCGGGGCTTGCCTGGTTGCGAGTCAAAAGGAAAGTTAGCGTCTGGCGGGAGGACGTCCAACGGCTCCGGTATGTCCTCACCTTCAGTCACTATATGAAATGTAGCAAAATATATGTATAAGTGCTAGTGAAGTATAAGAATTTCACTTCTATTCATAGCTACTGCTATTTAGGTTCCTTAATTGGCTTTGGGATTTTTCCAGTGGATACTAGACTCTCTGAGGATGATCTGAGCAAAATTTGGAGAAATTTCATTGAACCTTGTGGTCTCTAGAATTCCTACAAGTACAAAGCTTCTCTGAATTTTGAGCCCAAATCTGAGGTTTTGACATGGCTAACTGTGGAAGATCTAATTAGAGCTGTCTCTAGGGTTCTAAAAAAATTGTTTAACCATTTTTGGAGCTACCTATAGGGAGATATGAATTTTTGAAGTTGGTGAACAATTCTGAAAAAGTTTCTGTTTGGTTTGAAATTTTCAAATGAAGGCTGAACTTGGGAAGACAATTTATCCTAGCAAATGAACTCCAATGAAGCTCAACTTTTTACAGAGGATCACTAATATCATGAGGAATAATCTGGCCAAATTTGAGGAAATTCCATAACAGGGATCTTCTGGAATTAATTCCCAAAAATTTAATTTTGATGACTTTTGGGAAAATACCAGAGATCTTCAGATCAAATTATTTGCATTTCTGCAAAGTACTGACTGATAGGAATTCAACAAAATTTATTTCACAAATTTTGGACATCCCTACAGAAAGTTATGGAGGTTTGAAGTTTGAAATATTTTTCTGGAAATTAACTTTGTAATACTTAACTCTGAGATAACCTCCTGATTAAGCCACCTTAATAACCTCCAAAAATCATAACATTTTTACTGGAGATCAGGAACTAGGATAAGAGTACTAAGATAAGAGTTTTATGACCAAAAATGGGAATATGTCATAAAGGAATATTCCTGGAATTACTCACTAATGGATTATATAAAAGAATTTTACAGAAAATCCTCGGCATTTTCATAGCAAGAATTTTGTTTCTCTGCAAACTACTCTTCCTAAGGATTCCAACAAAATTTACCTCACTAATTTTGGAGCTTTCTACACCGAGTTATGAATTTGCAAAGTTTAAACAACTCTCTGTTTGGATTTTTACACAGAGCACTCAAACGTGGGGCCCATGGGTCAGGTGTTTCTTCAATCTCTCGCCAGAGCCCGCGGGTGCACGCCGGACAGAGGGGTGGCACACCCCATTCTCTCTCATTTCTCCACCGTTTTTGCTCCGGTTTCGCCCTACACGACCCTTGGAACGTGGCGCAGCTGCCGGGCAAGTTCTCACCTCATGAAAACAGCCGGAAACAGGTCGGCATCTTCGGCGGCGCGGCATCGACGCGTTCCGGCATGTACCAAGCCGATTTCAACCACAAAAGCTGCCGTACAGCATCCCTAGATTGCGTAGAACATGGAACGCATGCCAATCCTTGCAGCAAACAGCAGGGAAAGGGGGTTCACCGGAGGACCATCCCGTTTTTGCCGACGGCGGCAAATTCTCGTCGCCCGGGGCGTGGGATGGACTGTTTGCTTCGGTCTTTGGTGTGGGAGGGCGCTAGGGTATGAGTTTGCTATGGTTTGAACCGAAGGAAGAACAATCAACCCGTTTGAATGAATTTCCCGATTTGCTCACGCTCGGTTCTTCACGTTCGCCGGCGCCAAAATGTAAATTCCGGCAAGCCGGCAGTGGGGATGTGCAAGGAGAGGTCGGGAGCATGATCTACACACCATGGTGTATCTTAGGGGGGTGTTGGTCGTGCGGGAGAGGTGCTGGACCGGCTGGAAGACGAGGAGCAGTGAGGGCGACGTCGGCTCTGTTTTGCCGGAGGAGAAAATGGTTGGCACCTGAATGGAGAAGGCCGGGCACGAGCTGAGGAGGGGTGGACCACGTCGAGGATAGGACGGCACAGCTCCTGGGTGGTTCAACCAGGCGTCCAGACTGCCGGATGGTGGTCGGCGATGGGCACAGTCGAGGGCGGCAGCGCTGTGCTTGTTCTCGGTGAGCTCGAGCAATGGCTTCGGTTGCACGTGTAGACAGAGAGAAGAAGTGGAGTTTTACAGCTGCTTTGGATAGCAATCACCACGCAAGAGTGCTGCCTTCGGGTGCATGTTTTCCATGGAGCTCGGTGGAGGAAAAAACACATCTCGGTGGCAGCTCGAGGGATCACTCGCACAGAAGCAAATTGCCACTGTTAATTCATGTGTCACTGCCATGTGGGTCCCACCCCACCTAATAGCTCTGATATTATCCTCCAAATTAAATATTTTTCTTCCTCCCGAAGTCATAGTTTGAAATGTCGAATTCAACTGAATTCATTTGAAGTCTAGTGTGGAATTTGAACTGAGTGTGCTTATTTGAATTTGAATTGGAATTTGAATCTTCCCTTTGCATTGTTCCAAAAGCATAGCAAACCACACTCAAATAATCTGAATTTTTGTATGGATGCTAATTCAAATGTAGAAAACACTTTTGTGGAACTAACTTTGCAAATTGAGGAAGTTTGGATTTGAAACTGAAATTTAAATTCAGGTTCGAGGGCTTCCTCTTTTAATCCCAAACAAATAGTATAACCCCTCCAAATGAGCTGAATTTTTGGAGGTTGAATATTTGAAATATGAAGACTCAAGTTATGGATTTAGATCTCCATGTTGGGAAGTTTTAGGGAAGTTTGAATCCACACTTTGAACTCACACCATTATAATTGAAGTTCTAATTCCCCTATTTTTTTTCTAAGTATGAATGTGCTGAACTTCTTGCTACCACTTTTTGGGGATTTTACAGAGACGGTGTCTTGTGGGTCAAAAACAGGATAGTCGCACCCCGTAACCCGGACTATGGAAGAAAATGCCGCAAACCGCTGAATTGTTGTGAGTCTGGCGAAAAAGTCACCATCGGGATTGATCTTGACAACAATGTGGAAGAAAAAGTTCGGCTGATTCAAGCAAACTTAAAAGCCGCTCAATCCCGACAAAAACAATATGCGGACTGGAGAAGACGTCCTATCCAATTCAAAGTGGGGATCACGTATATCTACGTGTGTCTCCAATGAAGGCTGTGAACAGAGTCGGGGTGAGCGGAAAGTTGGCACCCAATTCATCGGTCCATTCCAGATTATTGAAAGATGTGGATCAGTTGCATACCAGCTAGAATTACCAACGACGCTCTCTGGTGTACATGACGTATTTCACATTTCTCAGCTGAGGAAGTGCCTCAAGCTTTCAACCACCGTTCAGCTGGGGAATATCAACGAACTAAAACTGGGTCTCACGTATCAGGAGGGGCCGGTTCAGATCATCGACATAAAGGACCGAACCACACGTGACCGTACGCTGTGGTTCTATAAAGTTTTATAGAGTAATCACTCTAAGGATGAAGCGACATGAGAGAGCAAAGGATTTCTTCGCGCCAACTATCCGGAGTTTAGACGTCGCACATACGGTAATTTTCCACCATCCTCTCTCTCATTTATACCTTATAATCTTGGGATGAGATTCTTTTAAGGAGGGGGGAATATAAAAGTCCCAAAATTTTGAATACAAAGGGCCTGAAGTTTGAACACCATTTGGTTTCACGTTTATAAAAATTGGGACTTGTTTAAATTTTCCACATGTGATGACGCACATGAGTGTCCCACTCTACCCAAGGATCAATTGAGTGTTGGGGGACAAAGTTAATTTAAAACCCATGTGTAAGCTATCATGTGCAAGGGAGAATGAAACTCAGATTTTTAAACTCAAATTGTTCAACTCAAATTTCAAATGAGGGCAACCAATAGGAATGCAAACTGTTGTGCTCAAAACCTCGTTTGCAGCAGCTAAACCAAAAATCAGGTTTCATATTTCAATTCCTTAGGTCCAAATTAGTGGGAAGGCAAAGTCTCATGAATTTTGGAGAATTTTTTTGCTAACCGTTTTACAAATGGACCTCAAATTGCATAGGAATTAAAATTAAAATTTGAATTTGGATGAAACTGGTCCTATTGTCCAAATACAGTTCAGATTCAAACTTCCCCCAAAATTGAATTGAGTCATTTGCCAATTTTTAGAAAATGTAAGGGGATAAGGGGGATAGTGGGGCCCATTGGTCAGTACACCAAAATATCAACAAATTGAGTCGGTTCTCTGTGTCTACTCGAAGCAACTGAATGCCACCAAGACCAACTCGAGCTCTCAACGTGAGACACCTAGCGGCAAGCCGGAGGACACCTCCTCACGCCTTCTCTCGCGCTGGCGACCGACCTCCTTGTGTGCTTCCTCACGTCTCAGCGTGTTCCCTTTTTCCAACCAATGGAGTTTCGGCTCAGTGTTCCTTCTCCCTCGCATGCGCGAACAGAGAGCCTCGCCGCAACTCGGTTGATCGCAGGGAACCACAAACCTCACGCACCCACCCTGCTGAGCTGCAAAATGGTCCTGAGGGAGCTCCTCCTACTTCCTCGGCGCAAAAACAGCTCGAGCTACGGTTCTTGAGCCTAGAATAGCTCTCCTCCGCGGCGACCTAACTCCACGGCGGCTCAACCTAGAGCTTGTCACGGCCAAGTAATGGCGCCCTTGGACGCGCCAAGGCATCGTGCTACTCTCCTCCCATGCTCAAGCCATGCAGTGGATGACCAAGAGCGAATTCGGGAATTTTGCTCTGGCGTGCATAAACCGACCTTCCGGTACGGGACTTTCAAATTCGGTTTCAATTCTCGTTCTCAGCTCGCCAAATTTTGCACACGGGACCTAAAGTATTCGGCGATCATGTGCTCTTCGCAACCCTAGCTTGAAATTGCACGTAGGCCGAGTATTTCGAGATTTTCTAACGGCGACCGAGGCGGGGGACCGCGGGCGCACGGTGAAACCCCATTAGCCGCCATTCCCGAGCAGTTTTTAGGCCAAGTCGAGCTTCCTCATAGTTTACCGGTGCTTTAGAGCAGTACCTCGGGAGAAGGCCTGGAAGCTGAAATCCGGCGAGCTCGAGCGGCGCGGGAGCGAGAGGAAGACGAAGACCTGCCAGCCCCACACGTCAGCTGCATGTTTAAACAGGAGTTGGATCTTATGCGGTCTCGGATCAGTCTGTGGCTGCGCGGGAATGACACTGTGGCCCCGTGTGGTTTACTCGAGAGAGTGACACGTAGCCCCCGGGCCCGCTTTCATGAAACCGATGTAATTCGGGTAGCTAGGTGTTGAGGCATTGCCTGTCGTCCAGAGGGTAGGCTGAGAGTTTGAGGTGTAAATCGTCTGGTGGCACTGCAGAGGCGTGCACAGAGACCTCTTGCTTGGGACGATAGGACCGGTTCAACATTTGGCTGACGGATTAAAGGTGGTTGCGTATGACGTCCGTGATGGTTGCTGTAGGCAACATCGAGTACGGGCGTACATGACGTGTTATTCGGGTAACCCTGCAGGTATAAATCGATTATAATCACCGTCCCCCATGGTCAGTAAGTACCACTTTTTCACTGTACCGTGACGTAGAAACAACAGGCTAGTTCCATGTTAAAATGTTGCTGATTGAAAGATGTACTTTGATTGTTAATAACTTGTTGTAGTTTAGAGCTAATTAAAATTCTTTTCAACCTTGGGCAAAGCACATGAGAGAAATGTGTTTCTTGTTTGATTGCGGCTCTCTTATGTGTATTAGCACGAGGTTCTCCACATCTTGCTGCTAAAACTTGAAAGTAAGGTTCAACTCAGTAGGCGTGTCTTTTGCAACTTACTTTTCTATTACATACTACAATTCTAGCATGTAGAGTTACGTGTTTAGGTGAGACGGGTCAGTCTTGCTGAGCCTATGTGCTCATGCTTGCTATATGAGTGGTTTTGCATGTTAACTTCGGTGCTTATGAGAAGGTTGTCCGGTGAGACTCGGAGACTTCCGAGTCGTTTTATACATGGAGAACCTGGCCGCTGCCGTATGACTTCGTGTTGCTAGAGAGAAGAGTCCGCGGGCTGGACCTCTTCTCGAGTGCTTAGTAGATATGAAACGTGAGAATAAGTAGTCTTCCGCTGTAGTTAATTGATGGAAATAATTTACAAAGAAAACTTGTAAGCTTCCGCATTTGATTTATGTAATATGTGTGCTGTTGGAGTCCGCATCGCACGGCACCACTAAATGCGATTCCCGGGCGAGCGGCACGGCCCCGTAAACAGGTCGGGCCCTCACATGAAAAAGCTTTCAAGACTTTAGTGAAGCATCTCACAAAAGCGCCAGTTCTTGCTCAGCTGGATACGACGAAGCCATTCGATATTTATTGCGATGCATCTGGCATCGGTCTGGGCTGCGTGCTGATGCAAGAAGGATGAGTGGTCGCTTATGGATCTCGTCAACTCAGAAATCACCAGCAGCATTATGGAACTCATAATCTTGAGTTAGCTGCCGTTGTCCTTGCTTTGAAGATGTGGAGGCATTACTTGCTCGGAAATCTTGTACACCTCTACACCGACCAAAAAGAGCTTGGAATACATCTTCACTCAGAAAGAACTGAACATGAGACAATGAAGATGGCTAGAGCTTATTAAAGATTATGAACTTGAGATTGATTATCATCCAGGAAAGGCAAATATGGTTGACGATGTGCTCAGTCGTAAAGCGCATGTTCATCACTTGACTATTGCTGAAATGGGTGATGAAGAACCAAGTCTCCGTGTCATCCCGTATCGAGCACTCTATAATATCGCTCTCATTCCTACCATCCGAGAGGAGATCATTGAAGCTCAAAGAAAAGACAAGGGTATGTCTCACATACGGTGGAGAATAGACAACAGAGAAATGAAGTGTTTCCAGAAAGATGAACAGGGTATGTTGTGTTTCAACGAACGGATAGTAGTACCCTGGGATATGGGACTACGGAAAAAATTTTTTGATGAAGCCCATTTATCCAAATTTTCCATTCATCCGGGCAGCAATAAAATGTACCAAGATCTCCGGAAGAAATTTTGGTGGACACGTATGAAACGTGAAGTTGCAAAGTACGTTTCAGAATGTGATATGTGTCAAAGAGTCAAGGCTGACCATGTGAAGAAGTCGGGCCTGCTGCAACCACTGCAAATACCAGCATGGAAGTGGGAAGACTTGAGTATGGATTTCATCGTCAGGTTGCCAATGACCTCCCACAACCATGATTCGATTTGGGTAATCGTTGACCGGTTAACCAAATCAGCATATTTCATCCCTGTGCATACCAGATACAACGCAAAGCAGTATGCAGAGTTGTACATAGCATGGATCTTGTGCTTACATGGAGTTCCTGTACCATTGTGTCCAACAGAGGATCGCTGTTCGTAACCCATTTCTGGGAGCAGCTACACGCATCCTTGGGATCCAAATTGATTCGAAGCTCTGTGTATCACCCTCAAACCGATGGGCAAACTGATAGGGTGAATCAAATACTTGAAGATATGCTAAGAGCGTGTGCCATCTACCACGGTAAGAACCGGGATGATCACTTACCGTTGGTGGAGTTCTCGTACAACAATGGGTATCAAACGAGCATCAAAATGGCACCCTATGAAGCTCTATATGGCCGGAAGTGCTGTACACCATTAAATTGGTGCGAGTCCGGTGAACGAGTAACATTCGGGGTTGATCTTGTCAATGAATCCAAAGAGAGAGTTCGGATAATACAAGAGAACCTTAAAGCTGCCCAATCTCGTCATAAAAGCTACACAGATCAGAGGTGTCGACCGCTGCATTTCGACGTTGGAGAGCACGTGTATCTTCGTGTGTCTACGATGGAAGGAATTTTCATTGGTTTGGTGTCAAGGGGATACTTGCTCCCCGATTCATTGGTCTGTTTGCCATCACAGAGAAGTGCGGAACCGTAGCCTACCGGCTGGAACTACTGGCAAGCCTTGTCGGTATTCACGACATATTTCATGTGTTCCAGCTGCGGAAATGTCTCAAATTTACCGCTGCTGTCTGCACCGAAGACATCGACAAGCTCATGCCGGATCTCACATACACTGAGCAACCAGTGCAGATTATCGACGAAAAGACCTGGATCACCCAGAACCGGACTTTAAAATTTTACAAAGTCCTGTGGAGTAATCATACCGTGGAAGAGGCAACGTGGGAAAGTGAAGATTACATCCACAAGAACTATCCGGAACTTTTGTCATAAACTTTGTAAATTACCTCCTGTCTCATTCATCTTTTGTAATCTCGGGACGAGATTCCTTTTAAGGGGGGAGGAATGTAAAGGTCCCAAAAGTATGAATACAAAGAAACTCAAGTTTGCACAAACATTGGTTTCATGTGTATGAAAAATGGGACTTGTTTAAACTTTCACATGTGATGATGCACATGAGAGCTCTCTTCACTCAAGTTCAATTATTTATTTGAATGCTTGGAACCCAAAGGGGATTTGAAACCAAGGTGGTAACTTACCATGTGTGTGAGAAAGTTAAATTCAGATTTTGGAACAAAATTTGTTCAACTTAAATTTCAAATGAGGGCAAACAATGGATTGCAAATGGTTGTGTTAAAAACTCAATTGCAGCAGCCAAACAAAAAATCAGGTTTCATATTTGAATTCCTTAGGTCCAAATTAGTGGGTATGCAAAGTTTCATGAATTTTTGAAATGCTTTGCTATTAATTTTTCAAATAGACTTAAATTTACAATGAATTCAAATATACATTCGAATTCGGATGAAACTTGCCCAATTATCCAAATACAATTCAGATTTGAACTTCACACAATTGATTTTCATCATTTGCAAAATTTTGGAGACCTTTTGAGGGATAAGGAGAGGCTGACTTGTGGGACCCACATGTCATTGAGGCAGTAAAGTTTGCAAAAGATCTTCAGTGTTCAGTCTTCAGTTCTCCACTCGGAAGCAACCGAGACAGAGCCGCAGTTCACCCGGGTGACACCGAGCAGCGCCGAGGACACCTCCTCTCCGCTGTTCCTCGTGCTGAAGAGCTGTGTGTGTGGTTCTTCACACCTGCCGTGCTCCTTTTGCACACAGGACCGAGAACCCGTCTCTGTTTTCCTTCTCCCTCGCACACGAGAACAGAGCCACCGCTGCTACTCCTTCGATAGCTCGGGCACCCACGAGCTCGCACAAACAAAGCCTATGAGTGGAAAGAAGACACCAGGCTATCTCCTTCTCCCTCCTCGGACCATAGCCGATCGGTGCTTGTCCTCCCTCACTCGAGAACAATTCGGTTAGCGGCGACCGGGAACAACAACCGAAGAGAGGCTCACGTGGACAGCTCCACTGGGAGATTTTCACGACCGAGCAAGACCACCTTTGGATGCGCCAAGATTCCATGCTGCTCATCTCTGAAGCTCAAGTCCAGCCGTGGATCGTCGCCGGAGGAATTTCAGTTTTTGCCCCCGCCGGCACAAAATGAACCACGGGTAAGAATGCTTCAAATTCTCGATCGATTCTTGCTTAGAGCTTGCAAAATTAGGCACACATAATCTAGACTTGATAGGGAACGATTCCTCTTTGCATAAACTAGCACGAAACCCTCTGTATCCGGTGTAATTCGGTTTTTCTCATCGGCGATCGTAGTGGAAGCCGTCGGGTGCAGGATGCAACCCCAGTTAGGGACTTTCCCGAGCTATTTTGATTGCATTTCGACCTTCTCTAGCAACCAACAGTGCTCTAGGGCTTGGGAACCAAAGGTTTGAGGGTTTACGGCGTCGGGTTGGCGCCGACGAAGCTTCACCGAGCCGCCACACCGTCGCTAGCCGTGTTGGAGCCCTTGCTGGTCCGGGGAAACCCTCCCACTGTGTTCCTCGCGTGATTCTAGGGGATAGCGGCGAGTGAGAGCACAGTAGATGCCCGGAGAGCTCGGGCGGCGCGGGCGCGCGGGAGTTGAGAGGTTGAAGAAGAAGCCGCCAGGCCCGCTGTCAGTGAGAGGCAGATTGAAACTGGGATCCCCTGTGGCATCGGATCAATGTGTGTCCATGCAGGAAAAACCCTGTGGCCCGTGTGGTTTGCTCGAGAAAGTGACACGTAGCCCCTGGACCCACATTCAGAATTTGAACTTTTCCCGATTTAATTCAAATTCTAGATTTCCTTCAAACTTTAGATGGCCATACCTTTTGCTAGGAAACTCCAAATTTAGTGATTCAAATTGAGTTAGATTCAGATTGAGAAACTCTATCCAAATATTCAATACAATTTGTATGAAAGTTAACAAATAATTCTGCCAAATTCTTTAAAACTTTTCAGCAAAAGAATTTTAGAGGGAGTTTGGTTCATCCAAAAATCCTCAACTTTGCCAGAATAATCTTTAGGATGTTATTGAACTCCTGTAAAAATTTCAGCTCATTTGGAGTTGATTTAATTAGGAGAATTCAGATTTCAAATTGCTGTGTTCAAATGAATACAGCAACTTTTTCAGAGAATTCCCAAAACATAAAAATTCAGTTCAGGGAATTCTTAGCTACAAAAATCCTATGAAAATTTATGCAGGCTCTTTGAAATATAATTGAGGAATGCACTTATCACTTGATCATGTTGCTTAACCCAAACCCAAATCTTAGCACAAGTTTCATTTTAAATTCTTAAACAGAGTTGCGGTTTTAAAATTATCACAAGGCTTGATAGCCAAAGCTGTAAAAGTCCCAAAAAATGTAAAGGCAATAAACAGAGGGTTGGATACAGATAACTTGTGGAATGCATGAAAATGGGACTTACAAAAATTTTATACACGTGATGATGCACATGGGTTTCCAACAAACAAGCTCTCACGTTCATTTGAAACGTGTTAAGCCAAGGTTGAATTAAACACCATGTGTAAAGTTCTCATGTGTAAGAGGGATTCTAAATTCATATTTGAACTCAAATGTTTCCCTCAAATTGCTGCCAAAAATTTGGAGTGCACATGTATCCTCATAACTTTGAATTCGTGGAAATTCATGGTGGCCACATTCTGATTTCAGAGTGGGCCAAAAAGGAGTTAAACATGATCATTTCCAAATGTGAGCTGAATTAAAATTTGAAAGTGAACTTCACACTGGATTTGGTTTATTCAAATTCCCACCAACGTTTAAACTCCCGAAATATCAGATTGACGGGATTTACATGAACGAAGATCTTTTGGAAACATTTGGAGGATTAGAAGAGGAGTAAAGGGGGTAGACCCCACATGTCATTGGGCCGCTTTAACTTGCTCTCGAAGACTTCCTCTGTTCAATGTTGAACATCAACCGAGCTCTCACAGAGTACCACCGAGGGCAGCGACCTCCAGCTTCTTGCATCGAGCTGGCGGCCTGATCGTGGCTTCAACACCTCACGGCATGATCCTCTCACTCACCAACCGAGCTGCAAGCAGAGTCCACCTCATCGCTGCTTCCATCGCGCTGGCGACCAGCTCGTGGGATGAAGTAGCTTCCAGCATGATCTTTTGCTCACAAAAACAGCAACCCCGGGCATTATTTCCCCTGCACAGGAACTGAACTGACACCACGGAATTTAAAAATTTGAACCCAACAGAAGGTTAACTCCCATTAATCAAATTCAGTTTGCGGAAAATTGCTGTGAATTTTGAATTTGAATTGTGGATCCACTGTTGTTTGGAGGGAGAGACTTCAGTGGGACCCGCATGGCAGTGGAACAGAGACAATCCTCAACATTTCTCTACTGTGTGAGCTCGACACCGAGGCGCCGCACTCTCCACCGAGCTGTGTGTCTTCCTGCTTCTCCCCGAAGTCGGTTCCATCCACTGTGGTCTCAGCTATTCGGTAAAGGCCATCAGTGCACAAGCCCAATGTTGTTTCCTATGCTCAAACGATCAAACATGCAGAGACTCGCTCACGCACGCTCAACCAAAGAACACGGTGCTGGCTCTGCTTTTCATCACCGATCGACCTCCAGCTACAGTGACGCCTAGATGAGCCGACTAGAGGATGCGACAGCCTCTACTCGACGTCGTCTGAATCTCCCCAGCTTGTTTCCATCGTCCTCCGGACGGTGCCGAGCCAACCTTTTCCTCTCGGTGCGGCACGAAGTCGCCATCACTACTCCTCGTCTTCCGGCCGGTCCAGCGCCTCTCCCGCATGACCAACACCATCCTAAGGTGTGCCATGATGTCTAGATCATGCCCCCGTAGTCCCTTCGCTCGTTCCCACCGCCGGCTCGCCGGAATTTGAGGTTTAGTGCCGGTGTACGTGAAGACCCACCGATACCTAAGTCGGGAAATTCTCTAAACGTGGTTGATCATTCTTCCTTCGGTTCAAACCATAGAAACCACGGACCCTAGTGCCCCTCCAGACCAAATCCCGCAGCAAACCCTCCATCTCCCGCCCCGAGCAACGAGAATTCGCCGCCGGCGGCAAAAACGGGTCGGTCCTCCGGTGACCACCCTCTTCCCGCCGTTTGCTGCAAGAATTGGCGTGTGTTCCATGTTCCATGCGCTCTAGTGATGCTGTACAGCAGCTTGTGCTGTTGAAATCGGCATGGGACACGCCGGAACGCGTTGATGCCGCGCTGCCGAGCGCCACCGACGGTGCCGACCTGTTTCCGGCTGTTTTCATGAGGTAAGACCTTGCCTGGCATCTGCGCCACGTTCCAACGGTCGTGTAGGGCGAAACCGGAGAAAAAATGGTTGAGAAATGAGGGAGAACAGGACGTGCCATCCCTCTGTTCCGGCGTGTGTGCGGGCTCTGTCCCGAGGTTGAAGAAGCAACTGACGGCCGGGCCCCACTGTCAGCCGGTGAAGGACTTTTCTGTGGAGAATTAAATCCAGAAATTGGCCAAACTTTGCAAGCCCATAACTTTGTGTAGAAAACTCCAAAAAGGGTGAGACAAATTTTGTTGGAATCCTCATAAGGAGTACTTCACAGAGGAACAATGTGCTTGCTATGAAAATGCTCAGTATTTTCTGTAGGATTCTTTTTAGTAAATATAATTTTGGGCAGCAAAACCTTTTCCTAGTTTCTGATCTCCAGTAAAAATCTTAGGATTTTTGGAGCTGATTAAGAGGGCTTAATCAGTAGGTTATCTCAGGGAAAATAAATTAATTAAAAATCATAGAATTAATTTCCAGAAAAAATGGTTCAAACTTGAAACCTCCATAACATACTGTAGGGATGTCCAAAATTTGTGAAACAAATTTTGTTGAATTCCCTTCAGTCAGTACTTTGAATAAATGCAAAGAATTTGATCTGAAGATCTATGTAATTTTCTCTGAAATTCATCAAATGTAAATTTTTGGGAATTAATTCCAGACGATCCCTCTTATGAAATTTCCTCAAATTTGGCTAGAAAATTCTTAATAACATTAGTTATCTCCTGTAAAATTTGAGCCTCAGTGGACTTAATTTCCTGGGCTAAATTGTCTTCCCAAGTTCAGCCTTCATTTGAAAATTTCAAACCAAACAGAAACTTTTTTCAGAACTTTTCACCAACTTCAAAATTTTATTTCTCCCTGTAGGTAGCTCCAAAAATGGTGAAACAAATTTTGTTAGAATCAGGAAAACCTGCTCTAATTAGATCTTCCACTGTTAGCAATGTCAAAACTTCAGATTTAAGCTTAAAATTCAGAGAAGCCTTGTACTTCTGGGAATTTTGGAGACCACAAGCTTCAATGAAATTTCTCCAAATTTTGCTCAGATCAACCTTACAGAGTCTAGTATCCACTGGAAAAATCCCAAAGCCAATTAAGGAACCTAAATAGCAGTAGCTATGAATAGAAGTTTACTTCTTATAAATCACTAGCACTTATACATATATTTTGCTACATTTCATATAGTGACCGAAGTTGAGGACACGCCTGAACCGCTGGAAGTCCTCCCACCAGACGCTAACTTTCCCTTTGACTCGCAACCAGGCAAGCTCCGGTTTGCATTTAATTACCTTTTGCAAATTTTTTGTTTGTATCACTTATCTCTATGTTAAAATTGTTTTTCTATGGTTATGGTGTTTGAAACCCCACTTGCATGACTTCAAATCCTATGCAGGGTTGGGTAGTTTACAAACTTGACGAGTAGAGAATGCCATGCTAATGTTCGTAGGATCTCGGTAGAAGTTGAGTGGTTGGAATCTACTCGCGAGATAGGGATTTTATCACACGGAATGGGAAGAGGTAGAGAATAGCTTAAGAATGTGAAACTAAGACCCAGCAGGGGATAGGATGCAGTGAGCGGAGGTCTCACATGTGTAGCCCTGTTGGTGTCGATTGAGGACCGAACCGTGTGCGAACCTGCTGGACAAGTTTTATGAGTACCGGATGCATACTAGCATATGGGAACTAGGAAACCGATGTAATTGGTTAACCTAGGTGCCGAGGCTTACCCAACCATTTTATAGGAGTGGGTTGAGGGTAGCAAGGTGTAAACCTGCCGGTGGGAACAGACACGCTCCATGCGGGGACCTCTTGCCCGTTACGGATGGACGGGTTCGGCATTTGAGTTTCTTTTGAAAGGTTGTTGCATACAACAGAGTAGGAAGGTGTGAAGCACCACACTTCTGAAAGTGGGTGTATGTGATGTGTTATCCGGGTGTCTACTGATTGCAATCACCGTCCCTTGCGATTATTTGAGTACCGCTTGTTCACTGTCCTATGAAGTAGTAAGAATTGAAAGAAGTCAGATGAATATGATGCATTGAACTACTAATGTCTTGAAACCATGTATGATGTAGTTGTAGAGCTCATTAAGTTTATCTTCCACTTTGGGCACAACCACATCGGAGAAAAGCGTTTCTTGTTTGATTGTGGACTTCCGATGTGAGGGCTGCCTAATGCACATTATACTGCTGGTATAAAACTGAAAGTAAGGATTAGCATGTAGGTGTGTCTTTATTACAATATCCTTTCCTATATTACAAATCACTGCATGTAGAGTTTCATGATTAGGAGTGTCGGTTAAGCCTTGCTGATCCATCGTGCTCACGGTTGCAATATTTGAGCTGTTGCAGGTGAGAGTTATGAGGAAGGGTTCGAGGATGACGCGATGCCCTCGTCGGGGTATACGACCGAGCTGGAGCCCTGCATGCCGTCGTGATCGTCGTGTGAGTGTTGCTAGTGTGTAGCATCCCCGGGGTTGATGGCTGCACTTTTTCTTAGTTAGGATGAGAGAATAATTATGAATAATACTTCCACTGTATAATTAAGTTTGTAAAAGACTTCCGCCGTGTTTTATGTAAAATAAAAGTTTGTATGTTGTTCTTAATCTTTTCTTGTGTGCTGTTGGGTGCCGCTTCGCATGGCACCACCCTCTGCGATCCCAAAGTGGGTGAACCATGGGGTGGTCCCCCACAGTCGTGGTATTAGAGCCACATTGGGAATAGCACGCTTCAAAAGAGCCTATTTTGAAAACTTAGAAGTAGTCAAGTGAGTTTTAGTCACTATGCCCACATAAGGTCTATGATAGTAGTAGATATTAAGGTGGAAAAGCAAACTTATGTGTTATACATTCTGTAACGACACTCCGACGTCAGGTAAGAGGTAAGGTACGCCACCACATGCGGATCAATTGCGGTAAGCTCACCATACGAGCAATGGTATGGAATGGTTTACCGTGGCTTGGCACGGTAGTGAATACGAGTCTCTGAACCTTCTCATGGTTCTGAGAGCAAATGAAAACACTGATCTCCAGCGTGCTTTAGGCAAAAGTGATAATACCCCATCTTGTGCTAAGCAACACGATAGTATGTCACTCTTGAACGTTCAATGGTCAATGGGCCATACACACTGTCGCCATTGGTGTGCCTCAACGGTCATGATGCAGTAGGTGATATCCGTTGGGTTGATAAAATTCCCAACTGTGATGACCTGTTCATGCTCTACTCGGGTTCCCTGTCGTGTGGTGTGAAAACACGACCATGTACCTTGAGACGTGGCTTGACTCAACGACGATCCTTATGGCAATGATACGGACCGTATGTTTTACTATGATATGGACTTGCCTGAAATGTTAAACTCTTATGTGCACCATTATTGTGTGGTCTTCTGGAGGTACAGTAACCATGTTAGCGCATGACGTGTAGAAATCGTTTGTGAGTGACATTCTTAGTTCCACTATTTGACACGTATATGCCGGAATACTGGCTTAGGATTTTTATTTGGTGAGGAAATGTAGTACCTTGATGAGTTATTAGTTGCATAAAAAGTATATTTTGAAAGAAAAGAGTCAAATTGGAGTTTAGGATTCCATTTAGGGGTTAGTAAACTCACATATTTAACTAAGAGTCAATTGGGGGTGTAGATTCATTTCCAAAGACCTAGGAGCAACCTCCCCTGTTTCGGCAGAATTTTTGCTGAATTAAACAGGGTATAACTTATGATTGGTTGAACCAATGGAGGTGTGTGATACTATTATGGAAAGGTTTTGAAGTCTTCTACAACATTTCTGTAGAACTCCAGAACAAAATCTCCCTCCAAATGGATGAAAATTTCAGATGAGTATGCACTGTCCAGAAACAGGGCAGACCAAAAATGCTCTCTGGAATTTTGTGTATTTCGACCATAACTTCCTGTAGAAAAATTTCTAAGGGTCATATAAGACACAGATGGAAAGGGAATGAAATATGATACAACTTTGTAATTCAAAGTTTTGCCAAAAATAGAGCAGAATTGATTGGAATTGTGGATTGAAACTGTATACCTCTGGGGAGGTGCTGTCAAAATCCTGCCAGAAATTATGTTAACTTTGAACCATCATATCGTTTGATCCAGGAATGCGAAGGGGCCATAGAAATACATTTTGGAAATCTTGGGAAGTTCCTTACAATGTTTCTGTTCAGCCCTAGGATAGAATCCCCCTGGAAAGAGGTGAAATTCGCAGTACAAGTGAAACTGTACAGAGTACCAAAGTCTGTGCATAGTTTCTGTACTGCTTAGATTTTTGCTTAAAATTTCCTGTATAAGAATGGTAAAAGGTAAAATCTTACAATTCTAGAAATATTAGGAATCATGTTTCAAATTTTTAAGTATGAGTTTGGTCCATATACGTTTCTAACGGTATGGAAAAGTTGACCCAAAGTGAGCACTTACAGGGGAGGTGCTGCTGAAATTCTTTCAAAATTTCTGTCGACTCTAAAAGCTCATAACTTTCGATCCGGAACTTAGTTGAAGGCAAATAAATAACCGTTGGAAATATATGGAAATCTTATCCAACTTTTATGTTCACTACCACAACAGTTTCAAACGTTGAATTAGGATTTAAACCATCGAGCAGAAGATGGTTCAGTTTCTGTACCTTGCTGTTGTTGGACCATAACTTCACATATACCATGTTACCAAAGGCTGTGTGATATAGCTCTGAAAGGCTATGGTTATGCATTTCCTTCCCATAAGAATGTTATGGATTAAGCTTTAAATTTCCGACATTGGAGCTTAAGGGGGAGGAGTGCATCCATGTAAACCAAAGCATTGATAACCAATGGGCTATACACCGAAGTATGACACCACCAAGAGACAAGAGGGAATTACGTCTTCAAGTAATCAAAGTTCAGATACAAGATCCGTCGTCATCAAGAAGGATGTAGTTTCTACGTATTCGCCATGCACACACACAAATGCTCGCTAGAATCGCATGACTTAAGAGAACAAGACTAGGAGCTATAACTAGTAACTGGTTTTTCATGCTACACGGGTATTGTGAAGTCTCAGGAGAAAGGAGAAAAGTGAAGTCAACGTAAAAATAGAGATTTCCTAGGTTAAGATGTTATGGAGTATTTCCCAACAATGTTGTCAATTATTTGACATATTTTCTTTAAACTTGGTCACCACATGACCAAGTTTAGCATTCCTTGTTTAGCACCTTTCATGACCAAGTTATCTCTACTTGGCAAAGTTTGAGATGCTTCTTAACCATGTTTGAATTATCGTACTAATTCTTGCTCAGACTATAAAAACATGATGCACCATACATATTGAAAAGCATTGAGAGATGTGCAACCTATTGTGCGCAACGCCTTGTATGCACCATACATCTGCACCATTTTGCACTATACATACATATGCACCACTTGCATCATACTATATGCATATGCATTGCACCATAAAACATGTGAAGCATCACATGTTGCTTACGTAATACCACAATACTGAGCAAGATTGTGTACCTCTCTTCAAACCATTAAGTGGTGTCTAATGACTTTGGTCTTTTTACCTCCTGGTAGTATTGATCAAGCTGTTGATTCTACCTCACTGGATAAAATAAGGGAAACCAATTACTCAACATCCCTTGTATCTAAGAAAGTTTTAAACTTTCATCTATGACTTGTTCAGCCCTGAGTGCCGTAATTGTCAGAACTAAACTAATTTCTCATCGCGGGGCTTACCGATTGATTGCTCAACCTCGCACAAGCCTTGAAAATTGTGGCGGACCGGGATCCGCTCATCCAGGATCGCAGAGGGTGGTGCCACGCGATGCGACACCAGACAGCACACGTCATAAGGACACCATATATTACATGGGAAAACAAACTGAAACTGTACAAACAGGTACAAACTTCAGTTACAAACTATTGTTTATATTACACAGCGGAAGTCTACATTTTACAACTCACGCCCGCTTCTCTAGCAAAAGTCGGTTGCCCAGCCCTAGGGCAACCCACACTAGCTGCACTCCTCAGCTTAGCGCGGCGTGTACGGCTCCCACTCAGCCGTGGTCCCCGACGGAGGGTAACCCTGGCCGGTGGACTCATACTCCGAGTCCGTGGGTGGCTCCTCACCTAAAAAACACTTAAGCAGCAACCATGAGCACGATGGCTCAACAAGACTTAACTGACTCACCTAAGCATGAAACTCTACATGTAGGGTACAATGAACATGGGATGGTAAAATTTCAGTAAATGGACACGCCTATAGTTTATCCTTAGTTCATATTTTAACCACAAGTTAACAGTTCATGAAGCTGAAATTTAGTAAGCAGTATTTGGTGGCACACATGTAATAATACAATTATATCATACAGCAGAATTGAATCATAACATTCCATAAATTATCTACCCGCGAGGGACGGCGAATCGACTCGATATACACCTGCAGGGAAACCCAAAGCGCACGTCACGTACGCCCACCCGTGGAGCTGCACAGAACGCTCACTCGATGTCGTACGGGACAACCTTTCACGCAACAGCCCAAATGTCAAACCGGTCGCACCGAAACGAGCAGGAGGTTCCCTACACGGAGCATCTCTCTATGCCTGTTAGCAGATTTTCACCTTGCTGCCCTCAGCCTACACCTATAAATCGGTGCGTTATGCCTCGACGCCCGGAGGTTTAGGTTACATCGGTTTATCGGGGCCCATATATACGATATGCCTTCGGTACGTTCAATACTTGTTCAGCAGGGCCGCACACGGATCGGTCCTCAATCGACACGGACAGGGTTGCGCACACAAGACTTCCTCTTGCTGCGCCCTAGCCCCTGCCTAGTCTCATTTTCATTACTAAAGTGATCTCACATCACTCAACCGAACCCGTGTGTCCCAAGCCTATCTCGCGAGTAGATTCCAACTACTTGACTTGTACCGAAGTCCTATTAATCATTAAGCATAGCCTGTCTACTCGAGGTTTTAGACACTACCCTCACTCTTATAGGACACTTTTGGTTATGCAAGTGGGGTTCCATCCATCCTATACCTAATGCACATTCATACTTCATAGGAAACATGTAAACAAAGCAAAACTTATAAAAGGTTTAATGCAAACCAGGGCTTGCCTTGTTGCTGCTGGTCAGGGGTTAGGTCTTCGTCCGGAAGGAGGAAGTCGAGCACTTCCGGAGTCTCCTCGCCTTCAGCGACTACACGTTAATGAATATGCACAAAAGTTTAATTGTAAAGATTCTGCTACAAGTTCTACTAACAAGTTTTTAACAACTGGAACTCTGTTTAAGAATTTAAAATGAAACTGGGACTAGTGGTTTGGGTTTGGACCTAAGCACATGATCAAGTGCTAAGTGGTTTCCCCGTCTTCCATATTGATCACCTCAAGTGGTTAAACAGAACATGGGTGATCCAGAGATACAATGGAGCTGAGAATTTTCATGTGAGTTCCTTGTCACAGGAAAAACCTCTGGACCAAAGATTAGCACTTTTCATAGAGTGGTTTGTTCAGAATACTTTTCTAAGCAATTAAGCAAAGAAAAGTTAATTCTGGGATAACCCCAATGTTCATGCCAAACTTAGTGAACTAAAATTTCAAATATAGCTCATAGAGTTTGCACGAATTTCCCTAGCATTTTTGGAGCTAATATTTGCCCAGAACTGAATTTCCAAGTTTTGGAAATTCTCTGAAAATGTTTCTGTATTTAAGTGAATACAGCATCTTCAAATCTGAATTTCCCTGATCAAATAAACTCCAAATGGTCTGAAACTTTTACAGCAGTTCACTAACATCCTAATGAAAATTCTGGCAAAATTTGAGGATTTTTGGATGAACCAAACTCCCTCTAAAATTCTTTTTCTGAAAAGTTTTAAAGAATTTTCCAGATTTAAATAATGGGTTTCATAAAAATCGGGTTTCATATTTGGATAGCACTCTATCAGAGGAATCCAACAAAATATTTTTCACTAAATTTGGAGCTTCCTAGCAAAAGTTATGAGGTTCTAAAGTTTGAATTGAATCTGGAAATTCAAATAAACCGGGGAAAAGTTTAAATCCTGACAGTGGCCCCCTCACACACGTGTCAGCCGCTGGAGCTGAGCCACAAGGGCTACAGACCCCTTCCCGGGGAGCCACACTGGATCCCAGGGCCGCAGTCGATCAGCAATTTAAACCTCCCGTCGCTGACACGCGGGGCCCGCCGGTCTTCTTCCTCCTCGGGTCGGTTTCTTTTCCCGCGCCGCCCCCTCGCCGGCACCTCACTGGAGCTCGCCGGAACCGGCTTCCCGGCCGCCTCTAGGCCGGAAACTCGCCACCTGTGAGTTTGGGAGGTCGGGGAATACGTCTAAGGGTTGGCTCGGGCTGCCGGTGGCCAGAACACGGTCGGCGACGTGCGCACCCCTCGGTGAAGCTTCGGCGCCGTGGCCCGAGTACCCTAGCCCGCCAAAGGTTCGGTGAAAGGGCTCTATAGCACCAGTGGGCACTGAGGAAGATCGTCCTGGTGCTGGAGCAGCCTGGAGGTGGCTCTAAACTAGTTGTCACCGTGAGCCCGATCCTCCCCGCCATAACCGCGGTTGGAAAAACGGAAAATACGCCGGCTACAGCCATAATCAGGCTAGGGTTGCGAAGTAAACTTGGACGCCGTCAAGTCTAGCTCCTGTGAGTGCAGTTTGATGGGCTCTAAGCAAATAGAAGTTGGGAATTTGCAGGTTTCATACCAGAAGGTGGTTCTGCACCGGCTGAAAGTATTTTGTGAAATACGCCGGTGATGATCAGTCACTTGGTCCAGGCTTGAGTCTTGGCGCGTCCAAAACCGCTTTTCCTTGGCCGTGACCAGCTCTCTGCTGGGCTGTCCATGCGAGCACCTCTGCTCGGTTCTTTTCGGTCACCGCAAAGAACACCCGTCTCTCGGGTTGCTGTGGCTTAGCTCGACTGGAACTGGTGCGGGGAGGTCGTGGGATGTCTGGTGATGCTGTTTTGCTGGGTTACCGATGCTTGCACGCGAGAGGAGTCAATCCCCGAACGATTAAGCAACGGCGGCAGCTGTTTCGTGCTTCAGCCTCCGTGAGACAGAGAACGAAGGCGGTCCTCGCTTTGGCGGTGCTGGCGCGTGGTGATCGGGTCGGAAGCAGCTGGCCAGCGCGAGGGAGGAACCAGGAGGTGGCAGGGAGAGGTGATCGGGCGCCGGTGTTGGCCGCAGCTGGCGCACGGTCTCAGTCGAAGGAGAAAAGATCACCGGGTAGACTTCTCTGTTAAGGCTGCTGACAGGTGGGGCCTCCCCTCTAATTCCTTTTTCATTTTTCTCATTTCTGTTTGTGCCAAAATATCCCCATCTACTCACAATTGAATGTGAGGCTTAATCACCAAGTCTTGGTTTGAATTTGAGTTCTCAAATTTGAACTTTGTTTGGCTGAATTTGCTGCACATTTGAACTGAAATTCAAATTCAGTTTTGAATTCTTGCAAATTTAGCTCCCGACAAGATGAACTCCAATGGGTATAAAAATTGGTGGACTAACTCAGAAAAATGTGCTGAGTTTGAATATGAAGCTAACTTTTGAATTTAAGGGATGAAAGTTGCTGCAATTTGAATTTACATTCAAATTGGCCTCTTTTTCAAATGCCTCCAAAATTGTCTGAAAAAGTGTTGGGTTTGCATGAAACTTGGCTTGAACCTTCCCAAGACTTTTCAAGTCCTAGGGGTGAGCTCAACCTCTCATGTTCATGTGTAGAAATACTACTTTGTGAAAGTTAGGGCTTTCTCCTCTAATCACTCTTTTTATGGAGGTTACTTGCTCTTCACAATTTTTCACAAGATATCCACAACAAAAACTGTGGTGTTGTAAGGTGATGAAAAGTTTTTGCAAGTCCCTTTTCTTGGGCTTTTACATCCCTCCCCCCTTAACAGAATCTCGTCCCAAGATTATAAAAGAAGAGATGGCGATGTAATAGGGACTCACCTGTGTTGAGACGCCATGAACCCCGGGTGATTGGAGCGAAGAAATTCCTCGCTCTCCCACGTCGCTTCTTCGGCGGTGTGGTTGCTCCAGAGTATTTTGTAGAAGCACAACATTCGGCTACGCGTGGTTCGAGCTTTATCATCAATAATCGCCACCGTATATTCATCATACGTTAAATCCGGCTGCAGCTCGCCGATGTCTTTGGTAGGATCAGCAGTAGTATGCTTTAGACATTTTCTCAATTGTGAAACATGGAAGACGTCATGGACGCCAGCAAGAGATGCCGGTAGCTCCAGTCTATACGCCGCTGGTCCACACTTTTCGGTGATAGCATAGGGTCCAATGAAACGGGGAGCGAGCTTTCCCTTCACACCGAACCGGTGCACGCCCTTCATCGGAGACACACGGAGATACACGTGTTCACCGACGTCAAAGTGCAACGGTCTACGCCTCTTATCAGCGTAGCTCTTCTGCCGAGATTGAGCGGCCTTCAAGTTGGCTTGAGTCGTCCGAACGCGCTCTTCGGCGTCGTTCACCACATCAACCCCAAATGTGACCCTTTCACCGGACTCGCACCAGTTTAATGGGGTGCAGCATTTTCGCCCGTAGAGAGCTTCATATGGTGCCATTTTTATACTCGCCTGATAGCCGTTATTGTACGAGAATTCTGCCAACGGTAGGTGATCATCCCAGTTCCTACCGTAGTGGATGGCACATGCTCTCAACATGTCTTCCAGTACTTGATTCACCCTCTCTGTTTGGCCATCTGTTTGAGGGTGATAGGCGGAGCTCCTAATCAGCCTAGTACCCAAAGCAGCGTGCAACTGCTCCCAAAAGCGAGATACAAATAATGCACCTTGATCTGAGACGATGGTCTTGGGTACCCCATATAAGCATAGAATCTTTGCTATGTACAGCTCCGCATATTTGCCGGCATTGTAACGTGTATGCACCGGGATGAAGTGAGCCGTCTTGGTTAACTGGTCAACAATTACCCAAATGGAATCATGCTTGTTAGATGTTAAGGGTAATCCCACAATGAAATCCATGCTCGCATCTTCCCATTTCCATGCCGGGATCATCAGGGGTTGCAGCAGCCCTGATTTCTTCATATGATCAGCTTTCACTCGTCTACACGTATCGCACTCGGATACGTACTTCGCTACCTCCCGCTTCATCGGTGTCCACCAAAATTTCTTTATCAAATCTTGGTACATTTTGTTGCTACCCGGATGAATGGAGTATTTAGACAAGTGAGCTTCATCAAGGATCTTCTTCCTCAGTTCCATATCCCGGGATACGACTATGCGGTCATTGAACCATAGCGACCCCTCATCATCCATCCGGAAACATTTGATCTCCCCGTTGTCTATCCGTCTCCGGAGATGTGCCATACCCTTATCAATCTTCTGAGCTGCAATGATGTCCTCCCTAATGGTAGGGGTGAGGGCAAGGTTGTACAGCGATCCATAAGGAACCATGTATAAACTTGGCTCTTCCTCCTCCACCGGGGTAATGGTGAGGTTATGAACATGTGACTTCTGACTCAGCGCGTCGGCAACCACATTTGCCTTGCCGGGGTGGTAATGGATCTCAATATCATAGTCCTTGATTAATTCTAACCACCTCCTTTGCCTCATATTCAGCTCCTTCTGGGTGAAGATGTACTTTAAGCTCTTGTGGTCGGTGTAGAGATGCACCAAATTCCCCAGGAGATAGTGCCTCCACATTTTTAACGCCAACACCACTGCAGCAAGCTCAAGATCATGAGTCGTATAATGGTGCTCATGGTTCGGAAGTTGGCGTGAGCCATATGCGACCACACGTCCTTCCTGCATCAACACGCAGCCGAGCCCAATACTGGATGCATCACAATACACGTCGAAGGGCTTGGTTGTATCCGGTTGAGCTAAGACCGGGGCTGTTTTGAGATGCTTCACCAATTCTTGGAACGCTCCTTCACACGCCGGGTTCCAAACATATTCTGTTCCCTTCTTCAGCAATTCTGTCATTGGCTTAGCGAGCTTGGAGAAACTTGGAATGAATCTCTGATAGTATCCCGCTAATCCGAGGAACCTTCTGACTTCATGAACTGAAGTGGGAGCTTTCCATTTCAGCACTTGCTCTATTTTGCTTTGATCAACAGCAATGCCTTCTGCGGAGATGATATGTCCCAAGAATGGCACCTGGCTGATCCAAAACTCGCATTTGCTGAACTTGGCGTAGAGCTTGTGGTCTCGTAATCATTGAAGAACGATCCTCAAGTGTTCGGCATGTTCGGCTTCTGTCTTGGAGTAAACCAAGATATCATCGATGAACACTACCACGAACTTGTCCAGCTCCGGCATGAACACCGAGTTCATGAGATACATGAAATGGGCTGGAGCGTTTGTGAGACCAAAGGACATGACGAGATATTCATATAATCCATATCTCGTCGAGAAAGCCATCTTTGGGATATCCTCCGCCCGGATCTTTATCTGATGATATCCCGAGCGAAGGTCCATCTTGGAGAACACACTTGCCCCCACAAGTTGATCAAACAAAATGTCAATGCAGGGCAGTGGGTACTTATTCTTGATGGTGACGGCGTTGAGCGGCCGGTAGTCCACACACAGCCTCAAGGTTTCATCCTTCTTCTTCACGAACAGCGCCGAGCATCCCCAAGGCGAGGAACTCGGCCTAATGAAACCCTTGCTCAACAGATCATTGAGCTGTTCTTTCAGTTCAGCCAGCTCATTTGGAGCCATTTTGTAGGGTCTCCGTGATATGGGCGTAGTCCTGGGTGCAAGTTCAATCTTGAACTCGACATCTCGCTCAGGTGGCATGCCCAGAAGATCATCCGGGAACACGTCGGGGTACTCCCGGACTACGGGGATGTCCTCTAACTTGAGAGCTTCAGCACTATTAATCGCTGAAACCTCCCGGACTGGATTATCTAATAGGAGATATTGCAGACGGTGTAATGGGGAGTTGAGGTGAACCGTCCGTGATAAAGTTTCCAGGACAGTGCCATGGTAGCTTAGCCATGAGATTCCTAAGATTGCATCAATCTTCTGCCCCTCAAGAATAATCATAGTGATGGGGTATATCTTCCCACCTAAGCACAGGGGTGCTTTTGGAATCATCATAGTTGCTGAAATCTTTCCTCCCGGTGAGCAGATCATATAAGAACACTCGGTTGGAAAGGCTTCCAGCTGATGCTTAACCACATATGATGCACTTATGAAGTTATGGGTTGCACCAGAATCAAACAATATGATGACGGCTTGGTCGTTGAGAGTAAACGTACCCGCCAGCACGTTGTCTCCCTCTGGGGCATCCTCATTGTCGAGATGGTGAACGCCCCCAGTCCGCTGACCAACCTTCTTGACCGGAGGTCGGCCTTGAGCACCGCCCTGGAACTGGGCTTGCCCGCTGCTTTGCTGCCCCTGGGGACAGTCCTTCGCGAAGTGGCCCACCTGGCCACACGTGAAACAAGTGAAGAGGGGCGGTCCCCCGCTGATCGGTGGAGAAACCCGGGGCGCGTTGTGGCGGTGGAAACGCCCGGGGTGTCGTCTGCTGCTGCTGCTGCTGTCGCGGTGGTGGCATCGGCGGTCGGAGCGGAGGTGACTGAAAAAAACGTCCCCCGAACTGCTGAGGTCGCGCCGGTGGACGCCACTGCTGTCCGGATGGTGTACGATACACCATGCGGTACTTCTGGGGAGCGCCACCCCCACTGCTGGGTGGAGCGCTGCGCTTCCGCTGCTCAGCTGCCAACTCCCGCTGAGCGTCCTCTTGCATGATCGCGGCATTGACGAGGTCGTTGAAGGTGCCGCGATTCCACTGAACGAGATGCATCTTCATCTCGGGGTGTAACCCCCGATAGAAATGCTCCCACTTCTTCTCCTCAGTGGAGACGTAGTCTGACGCATATTGCGCCAGATGGTTGAAGGCACGGGAGTAGTCATGGGCACTCCTCCCGCCCTGCTTCAGCTCCAAGAATTCCTGGAACTTCCTCTTCATTATTCCGGGAGGAATATGATAGGCGCGGAACGCCTCCCGGAATTCTTCCGACTCCACGGCTGGCCAGCCGGACGTGAGGCGACATAGTTCGCCCACCACGCACCAGCGGCACCATGAAGCTGCTGCACTGCGAACAAAGTCTTTTGCCGCTCCGTGCATTGGAGCATCCCGAACTTGGACTCGATTGTCCGCAGCCAGTTGTCGGCCTCCAGTGGTTCTTCTGCTTCAGTGAACACTGGAGGGTGTGTACTCATGAAGTCCGAGTACGACACATCACGGGGCTCGCGGGGCCCCCTCTCTTGACGCCCCCCCCCCCCCCGCCTGGGATGTATTCTGCACGATCGTGCGGAGCAGGTCGGTCTGCTCCTCATGAACCCCCACCAGTGCCACTATCACATCCGCTAGAGTAAGCGGAGGCGGCGGTGGGGGCTGCTGCTGCGGGGTGCTGTCGTAGGCCGGTGGCTGGGAGTCATCGCGCCCCTGTTGGCTAGAGCCACCAACCTCGTGCGTGGTCCTAGTGCGAACCATCTACAACCATACGACAATAAACATCAGTCCCGCAACATATTTCATGCAGTCCAATACAATAGGAATAAAACATAATGACATTGAAACATGCGATGCATCTCGTATGTAGATAATGTAATAACTTTGCACAAGCTACACCATTACCAGACCAAATACAAGCTAGTTTATTCCAACTTGATGAACCTCCTCTTTGGAATCTTACCACAACGAGGTTTGGTCACTACGAGACGTTACTATCGCGTTGTCATCACGTATACCACCCTTTTACCTTCAATACGACACAAACATGGTCTCTAGTAAAAGAAACTTGAGTGAGACCTATACTCAAATCTTTCACTAGTTGAAGATAACCTCTCATGAGTATGTTCTACCCTATTGGAAGTACTTAAACCCCCTTAGGGTACAACAATCTCTCTAATGAGTTCAACTGTCATTCCTCTGTCAGAATGACCAGTTTCTACATATCCAAGATTTTGACCTGGTTCTGGACATTTTCATGACTCAAGCTGCATGCAAAAGTTAAAGTTAACTTCTGTATCTTTCCAACGAGTACTTATTTGCCCTCATATCAGCTCTGGTTCAAAAGTTAGGGTGATTCAAAGTCAACAGAATTTCTGGAAGAATTTCAACAGCCCCTCCTTTGGGAAGTTGCTGTTTTCAACTCTGGTTTCCACTAAGTTCTGTGCTGAAATTACAGAAACTTCGAATTACAAAGATGTCACACATATCCTTCCCTTTATAAATATGGATGATATGAAAATTTTTTATTTTTCTACTGGGAGTTATGCTTGAAAAACAGAACAGTCCAGAGAATGTTTCAAATCTGTCCTGGTTCTGGACAGTTTACATTCCTCTGGGATTTAAGCCATCTTCAGGTGTGATTCAGCTCTGGAAATCTACAACAAAGTTGTATAGTACTTAAATAGCTTTCCAGAACTATATACCACACTTCTATTGACTAAATGATCTGTGATTTATGCCCTGTTAAAGTTCAGCAGACTTGCTGCCCAAAACAGAGCACTATGTTTTTCAATCCTTTGGAACTACACTCATCACTATCCAATTTTTTCTACCCAACCAGGGTCCTATATGTTGAACCTAGTGATTTTTATTCCTTTTTATCCTTATCTTTCATGCACATGCCTATACTATGTCGGTACTACGTTCCTTACAAAAGAAAATCCTAACCGGAATATACCGGCATATACGTCTCAATTGTGGCACTAAACGGTCTCTCGCACACGTTTACTACACGTATACATACGTGGTTAGTACCTGCAGAATACTACACAATAATGATGCACTCAAAGGTTGTTTCATTTCAGGAAGTTCCATATTTGAAAGTAAATACAAACGCCTGTATCATTGTCATATGGCCGTCCTTGAGCTAAGTCACGTCTCAAGGTACGTGATCGTGTTTCAACACCACACGACGGGGAACCCGAGTAGATCATGAACGAGTCGTCACGGTTGGGAATGTTATCAACCCAGCAGATACCACCTACTGCCCTGCAGGGCACGCCGATGGCAAGCGCTGCGTATGTCCTTCTGGGCTATTTCCAGACAAACACACTCTCGCGTTACTGACCACGCGATGGGGTCTCCACTTACTTGCCTAATGCACACTAGGGATCAGCGTTTCATATGAACTCAGGAACATGAAGAGTCCAATAGTTTCATATTGACGTCTCACACCAAGCTATGAGACCAATCCCTGAACCACGTTCCTCGTCAGGGGAGCTAACCGAAATTGAACCGCTTTCGGTGGCGTTCCTTACCATTCTTACCAGAACGTAGGTGCGTCGTTACATAATTAACATTCAGAATTATAACACATAGGTTAGTCTTTGCCACTTTAAGTAACTATGCTAATATAGTCTACTTGGGCCAGCTACCGGATCCTCACCGTAAGCCTAAGTTTTCCCCTAATACAGTCCTTAAGTACTGTGCTATCCCCAATGCGGTTCTGATACCAGGCCGTGGCGGACCGGGATCCGCTCATCCAGGATCGAAGAGGGTGGTGCCGCGCTATGAGACAGCCGACAGCACACGTCATAAGGACACCATATATTACATGGGAAAACAAACTGAAACTGTACAAACAGGTACAAACTTCAGTTACAAACTATTGTTTTTGTTACACAGCGGAAGTCTACATTTTCCAACTCACGCCCGCCTCTCTAGCAAAAGTCGGTTGCCCAGCCCTAGGGCAACCCACACTAGCTTCACTCCTCAGCTCAGCGCGGTGTGTACGGCTCCCACTCAGCCGTGGTCCCCGACGGAGGGTAACCCTGGCCGGTGGACTCGTACTCCGAGTCCGTGGGTGGCTCCTCACCTGAAAAACACTTAAGCAGCAACCATGAGCACGATGGCTCAACAAGACTTAACCGACTCACCTAAGCATGAAACTCTACATGTAGGGAACAATGAACATGGGATGGTAAAATTTCAGTAAATGGACACACCTATAGTTTATCCTTAGTTCATATTTTAACCACAAGTTAACAGTTCATGAAGCTGAAATTTAGTAAGCAGTATTTGGTGGCACACATGTAACAATACAATTATATCATACAGCAGAATTGAATCATAACATTCCATAAATTATCTACGTTATGATGCAGTGAACAAGCGGTGCTCGTCACCGTAAGGGACGGCGAATCGACTCGATATACACCTACAGGGAAACCCAAAGCGCACGTCACGTACGCCCACCCGTGGAGCTGCACAGCATGCTCACTCGATGTCGTACGGGACAACCTTTCACCCAACAGCCCAAACGTCGAACCGGTCGCACCGAAACAGCAGGAGGTTCAATACACGGAGCATCTCTCTATGCCTGTTAGCAGATTTCCACCCTGCTGCCCTCAGCCTACACCTATAAATCGGTGCGTTATGCCTCGACGCCCGGAGGTTTAGGTTACATTGGTTTATCGGGGCCCATATATCCGATATGCCTTCGGTACGTTCAGTACTTGTTCAACAGGGCCGCACACGGATCGGTCCTCAATCGACATGGATAGGGCAGTGCACACAAGACTTCCTCTTGCTGCGCCCTAGCCCCTGCCTAGTCTCATTTTCATTACTAAAGTGATCTCACATCACTCAACCGAGCCCGTGTGTCCCAAGCCTATCTCGCGAGTAGATTCCAACTACTTGACTTGTACCGAAGTCCTATGAATCATTAAGCATAGCCTGTCTACTCGAGGTTTTAGACACTACCCTCACTCTTATAGGACACTTTTGGTTATGCAAGTGGGGTTCCATCCATCCTATACCTAATGCACATTCATACTTCATAGGAAACATGTAAACAAAGCAAAACTTATAAAAGGGTTAATGCAAACCAGGGCTTGCCTTGTTGCTGCTGGTCAGTGGTTAGGTCTTCGTCCGGAAGGAGGAAGTCGAGCACTTCCGGAGTCTCCTCGCCTTCAGCGACTACACGTTAATGAATATGCACATAAGTTTAATTGTAAAGATTCTGCTACAAGTTCTACTAACAAGTTTTTAACAACTGGAACTCTGTTTAAGAATTTAAAATGAAACTGGGGCTAGTGGTTTGGGTTTGGACCTAAGCACATGATCAAGTGCTAAGTGGTTTTCCCCCTCTTCCATATTGATCACCTCAAGTGGTTAAACAGAACAGGGGTGATCCAGAGCTATAATGTAGCTGAGAATTTTCATTTGAGTTCCTTGTCACAAGAAAACCCTCTGGACCAAGGATTAGCACTTTTCATTGAGTGGTTTGTTCAGAATAATTTTCTAAACAATTAAGCAAAGAAGAATTAATTCTGGGATAACCCCTACGTTCATGCCAAACTTAGTGAACTACAATTTCAATTATAGCTAATAGAGTTTGCATGAATTTTCGTAGCATTTTTGGAGCACATATTTATCCAGAACTGAATTTCCAAGTTTTCGAAATTCTCTGAAAATGTTTCTGTATTTAAGTGAATACAGCATCTTCAAATTTGAATTGCCCTGATCAAATCAACTCCAAATGGTCTGAACCTTTTACAGGAGTTCACTAACATCCTAAAGAATATTCTGACAAAATTTGAGGATTTTTGGATGAACCAAACTCCCTCTAAAATTCTTTTGCTGAAAAGTTTTAAAGAATTTTCCAGATTTAAATAATCGGTTTCATACAAATCGGGTTTCATATTTGGATAGTACTCTATCATAGGAATCCAACAAAATTTGTTTCACTAAATTTGGAGCTTCCTAGCAAAAGTTATGAGGTTCTAAAGTTTGAATTGAATCTGGAAATCCAAATAAATCGGGGTAAAGTTTAAATCCTGACAGTTGGCCCCCTCACACAGGTGTCAGCCGCTGGAGCTGAGCCACACGGGCTACAGACCCCTTCCCGCGCAGCCACACTGGATCCCGGGGCCGCAGTCGATCAGCAATTTAAACCTCCCGTCGCTGACACGCGGGGCCCACCGGTCTTCTTCCTCCTCGGGTCGGTTTCTTTTCCCGCGCCGCCCCCTCGCCGACACCTCACTGGAGCTCGCCGGAACCGGCTTCCCGGCCGCCTCTAGGCCGGAAACTCGCCGCCTGTGAGTTTGGGAGGTAGGGGAATACGTCTACGGGGTTGGCTCGGGCTGCCGGTGGCCAGAACACGGTCGGCGACGTGCGCACCCCTCGGTCAAGCTTCGGCGCCGTGGCCCGAGTACCCTAGCCCGCCAAAGGTTCGGTGAAAGGGCTCTACAGCACCAGTGGGCGCTGAGGAAGATCGTCCTGGTGCTGGAGCAGCCTAGAGGTGGCTCTAAACTAGTTGTCACCGTGAGCCCGATCCTCCCCCCATAACCGCGGTTGGAAAAACGGAAAATACGCCGACTACAGCCATAATCAGGCTAGGGTTGCGAAGTAAACTTGGGCGCCGTCAAGTCTAGCTCCTGTGAGTGCAGTTTGATGGGCTCTAAGCAAATAGAAGTTGGGAATTTGCAGGTTTCGTACTAGAAGGTGGTTCCGCACTGGCTGAAAGTATTTTGCGAAATACGCCGGCGATGATCAGTCACTTAGTCCAGGCTTTGGGGTCGAGCAGCGTGGAGTCTTGGCACGTCCAAAACCTCTCTTGCTTGGCTGTGACCAGCTGTCTTCTGGGCTGTCCACGCAAGCACCTCTGCTCGGTTCTTTTCGGTCACCGCAAAGAACACCCGTCTCTCGGGTTGCTGTGGCTTAGATCGACTGGAACTGGTGCGGGGAGGTCGTGGGATGTCTTGTGATGCTGTTTTGATGGGTCACCGACGCTTGCACGCGAAAGGAGTCAATCCCCGAACGATTAAGCAACGGCGGCAGCTGTTTCTTGCTCCAGCCTGCGTGAGACAGAGAACGAAGGCGGTCCTCGGTTTGGCGGTGCTGGCGCGTGGTGATCGGGTCGGAAGCAGCTGGCCAGCGCGAGGGAGGAACCAGGAGGTGGCAGGGCGAGATGATCGGGCGCCGGTGTTGGCCGCAGCTGGCGCACGGTCTCGGTCGAAGGGGAAAAGATCACCGGGTAGACTTCTCTGTTAAGGCTGCTGTCAGGTGGGGCTTCCCCTCTAATTCCTTTTTCATTTTTCTCATTTCTGTTTGTGCCAAAATATCCCCAGCTACTCACAATTGAATGTGAGGCTTAATCACCAAGTCTTGGTTTGAATTTGAGTTCTCAAATTTGAACTTTGTTTGGCTGAATTTGCTGCACATTTGAACTGAAATTCAAATTCAGTTTTGAATTCTTGCAAATTTAGCTCCCGACAAGATGAACTCCAATGGGGATAAAAATTGGTGGGCTAACTCAGAAAAATGTGCTGAGTTTGAATATGAAGATAACTTTTGAATTTGAGGGATGAAAGTTGCTGCAATTTGAATTTACATTCAAATTGGCCTCTTTTTCAAATGCCTCCAAAATTGCCTCAAAAAGTGTTGGGTTTGCATGAAACTTGGCTTGAACCTTCCCAAGACTTTTAAAGTCCTAGGGGTGAGCTCAACCTCTCATGTTCATGTGTAGAAATCCTACTTTGTGAAAGTTAGGGCTTTCTCCTCTAATCACTCTTTTGATGGAGGTTACTTGCTCTTCACAATTTTTCACAAGATATCTACAACAAAAAACTGTGGTGTTGTAAGGTGATGAAAAGTTTTTGCAAGTCCCTTTTATTTGGCTTTTACAAAAATAATCTGAATTTTTGAGAGATCAAATGGTGACGTTGACACCCTTGTGGTTACCATAGGTAGTTGGCCTTTGCTATATTGGTAACATAAATGAAATTGCATTGTAGCTGATCTTATGTCCAAGCAATGCATTCGGGTTTTGACTAAATGGTTGAGATGCCGATCCGAGGCGAGATTACCGATTCATTGTTTAATCTCACCAAACATCTCGATTCATGTTTGGGGAAGTACTGCACTAAGTTTCTAAGAACTCAGTTAATCTAGACAAGTATTTGTTATCCATGTCAAGATTAGGACAGTAAAGGTTCCAGCCAATTGACCCGGTCGATATGGTTCTACATGGTTTTACGGACTCACCATACCGTCAAAGGAAGCACGACGGAAAAGCAACAAGATCATTATATCTGTTCGGTTTACTATCATCATATCACTGATAATATTCCCTACCTTTTCTTTCTCGTTGGAATCTCGGGATGAGATTCTTCTAAGGGGGGAGGAATGTAAAAGTCCCAAAAAAATGTAAAGGCAATAAACAGAGGGTTGGATACAGATAACGTGTGGAATGCATGAAAATGGGACATACAAAAATTTATACACGTGATGATGCACATGGGTGTCCAACCAAACGAGCTCTCACGTTCACTTGAAACGTGTTAAGCCAAGGTTGAATTAAACATCATGTGTAAAGTTCTCATGTGTAAGAGGGAGTCTAAATTCATATTTGAACTCAAATGTTTCCCTCAAGTTGCTGCCAAAAATTTGGAGTACACATGTATCCTCATAACTTTGAATTCATGGAAATTCTGGTGGTCCACATTCTGAATTCAGAGTGGGCTAAAAAGGAGTTAAACATGATAATTTCCAAATGTGAGCTGAATTCAAATTTGAAAGTGAACTTCACACTGGATTTGGTTTATTCAAATTCCCGCCCATGTTTAAACTCCCGAAATATCAGATTAAGGGGATTTACATGAATGAAGATCTTTGGGAAACATTTGGAGGATAAGAAGAGGAGTAAAGGGGGTAGACCCCACATGTCATTGGGCCACTTTAACTTGCTCTCGAAGACTTCTTCTGTTCAGTGTCGAACACCAACCGAGCTGTCACAGAGCGCCACCGAGGGCAGCCACCTCCAGCTTCTTGCATCGAGCTGGGGGACTGCTCGTGGCTTCAACACCTCACGGCGTGATCCTCTCACTCACCAACCGAGCTGCAAGCGGAGGCCACCTCCTCGCTGCTTCCATCATGCTGGCGACCAGCTCATGGGATGGAGTAGCTTCCGGCGTGATCTTTTGCTCACAAAAACATCAGCCTGGGCGTTGTTTCCCCGCACAGGAACTGGACCGACACCACAGAATTTAAAATTTTGAACCCAACAGAAGGTTAACCCCCGTTAATAAGATTCAGTTTGCGTAAAATTGCTGTGAATTTTGAATTTGAATTGTGGAGCCACTGTTGTTTGGAGGGAGAGACCTTAGTGGGACCCTCATGGCAGTGGAACAGAGACAACCCTCGACGTTTCTCTACTGTGTGAGCTCAACACCGAGGCGCCGCACTCTCCACCGAGCTGTGTGTCTTCCTGCTTCTCCCCGAAGTCTGTTCCATCCGCTATGATCTCAGCTACTCGGTAAAGACCATCAGTGCACAAGCCCAATGTTGTTTCCTCTGCTCGCACAATCAAACACATAGAAACTTGTTCACGCACTCTCAACCGAAGAACACGGCGCCGGCTCTGCTCTTCATCACCAATCGACCTCCAGCCACTGTGGCGCCTAGCTGAGCTTACAAGAGGATGCGACGGCCTGTACTCGACGTCGTACGAACCTCCCCAGCTTGTGTCCATCGTCCTCAGGCCGGTGCTGAGCCAACCTTTTCCCCTCGGTGCAGCACGAAGTTGCCATCACTGCTCCTCATTTTCTGGCCGGTCCAGCGCCTCTCCCGCACAACCAACACCACCTTAAGGTGCGCCATGATGTCTAGATCATGCTCCCATAGTCCCCTTGCTCATACCCACCGTCGGCTCGCCGTAATTTGAGGTTTAGTACCGGTGTACATGAAGATCCACCAATACCTAAGTCGGGAAATTCTCATAACGTGGTTGATCATTCTTCCTTCGGTTCAAACCATAGCAACCATGGACCCTAGTGCCCCTCCAGACCAAATCCTGCAGAAAACCCTCCATCCCTCACTCCGGCAACAAGAATTTGCTGCCGGCAGCAAAAACGGGTCGGTCCTCCGGTGACTGCCATCTTCGCGCCGTTTGCTGCAAGAATTGGCGTGCGTTCCATGTTCCAAACGCTCTAGGGATGCTGTATGGCAGCTTGTGCTGTTGAGATCGGCTTGGGACACGCTGAAACGCGTCGATGACATGCCGCTGAGCGCCACCGACAGTGCCAATCTGTTTCCGGCTGTTTTCATGAGAAATAGACCTTGCCTGGCAGCTGCGCCACGTTCCAACGGTCGTGTAGGGTGAAACTGGAGCAAAAATGATGGAGAAATGAGGTAGAACGGGGCTCACCATCCCTCTGTTCCGGCGTGTGTACGGGCTCTGTCCAGAGGTTGAAGAAGCAACTGACGGCCGGGCCCCACTGTCAGCCGGTGAAGGACTTTTCTGTGGAGAATTAAATCCAGAAATTGGCCAACCTTTGCACGCCCATAACTTTGTGTAGAAAACTCCAAAAAGGGTGAGACAAATTTTGTTGGAATCCTCTTAAGGATTAATTCACAGAGGAACAAAGTGCTTGCTACTAAAATGCCCAGTATTTTCTGTGGAATGCTTTTTATTAAATCCATTAGGGATTAATTCCAGTAAGGATTCTCTATGAAAAATTTCCAATTTTGGGCATAAAATCCTTTTCCTAGTTTCTGATATCCAGTAAAAATCTTAGGATTTTTGGAGCTGATTAAGAGGGCTTAATCAGTAGGTTATCTCAGGGTTAAATACATTAACTAAACATCATAGAATTAATTTCCAGAAAAATGGTTCAAACTTCAAACCTCCATAACGTTATGTAGGGATGTCCAAAATTTGTGAAACAAATTTTGCTGAATTCCTCTAAATCAGTACTTTGCAGAAATGTAAAGAATTTGATCTGAAGATCTCTGTAATTTTCTCCAAAATTCATCAAATTAAATACTTGGGAATTAATTCCAGAAGATCCCTGTTATTGAATTTCCTCAAATTTGGCTAGAGGATTCATAATAACATTAGTGATCTCCTGTAAAAATTCGAGCCTCAGTGGACTTCATTTGCTAGGCTAAATTGTCTTCGCAAGTTCAGCCTTCATTTGAAAATTTCAAACCAAACAGAAACTTTTTTCATAATTGTTCAGCAACTTCAAGAATTTATTTCTCCCTGTAGGTAGATCCAAAAGTGGTGAAACAAATTTTGCTAGAACAAGGGAATCCTGCTCTAGTTAGATCTTCCACTGTTATCCATGTCAAAACTTCAGATTTGGGCTCAAAATTCAGAGAAGCCTTGTACTTGTGGGAATTTTGGAGACCACAAGCTTCAATGAAATTTCTCCAAATTTTGTTAAGATCATCCTTATAGAGTCTAGTATCCACTGGAAAAATCCCAGTCCAATTAAGGAACCTAAATAGCAGTAGCTATGAATAGAAGTTTACTTCTTATAAATCACTAGCACTTATACATATATTTTGCTACATTTCATATAGTGACCGAAGTTGAGGACACGCCGGAACCGCTGGAAGTCCTCCCACCAGACACTAACTTTTTCTTTGACTCGCAACCAGGCAAGCCTGGGTTTGCATTTATTTAACTTTTGCAAAGTTTTCATTTGTATCACTTATGTCTAGGCTGAAATGGTTGCACTAGAGTTAGGGTGTTTGAAACCCCACTTGCATGACTTTAAATCCTATGAAAGGTTGGGTAGTTTACAAACTTGACGAGTATAGAATGCCATGCTAATGTTCTTAGGATCTCGGTAGAAGTCGAGTGGTTGGAATCTACTCGCAAGATAGAAATTTTATCACACGGAATGGAAAGAGGTAGAGAATGGCTTAAGAATGTGAAACTGAGACGCAGCAGGGGGGATAGGATGCAGTGAGCGGAGGTCTCACGTGCATAGCCCTGTTGGTGTCGATTGAGGACCGAGCCATGTGCGGACCTGCTGGACAAGTTTGAACAGTACCGGATGCATACTGGCATATGGGAACCAGGAAACCGATGTAATTGGTTAACCTGGGTGCCGAGGCTTACCCAACTGTTTTATAGGATTGGGTTGAGGGTAGCAAGGTGTAAATCTGCCGGTGGGCACATACACGCTCTACGCGGGGACCTCCTGCCCATTACGGATGGATCGGTTCGGCATTTGGGTTTCCTTTGAAAGGTTGTTGCATACAGAAGAGTAGGAAGGTGTGAAGCACCACACTTCTGAAAGTGGGTGTATGTGACGTGTTATCCGGGTGTCTACTGATTGCAATCACCGTCCCTCGTGGTTATTTAAGTACAGCTTGTTCACTATGCTGTGACGTAGTAAGAATTGAATGAATATGATGCATTGAACTACTAATGTCTTGAAACTATGTATGCTGTAGATGTAGAGCTCATTAAGTTTATCTTCCACTTTGGGCATAACCGCATCGGAGGAAAGCGTTTCTTGTTTGATTGTGGACTTCCGATGTGAGGGATGCCTAAGTCACATTAAACTGCTGCTATGAAATTGAAAGTAAGGATTAGCATGTAGGTGTGTCTTTATTGCAATGTCCTTTCCTATATTAAAAATCCCTGCATGTAGAGTTTCATGATTAGGAGTGTCTGTTATGCCTTGCTGAGCCATCGTGCTCAAGATTGCAATATTTGATCTGTTGCAGGTGAGAGTTATGAGGAAGGGTCCGAGGATGAGGCGATGCCCCTGTCGGGGTACACGGCCGAGCTGGAGCCCTGCACGCCACTGTAATCGTCGTGTGAGTGTTGTTAGTGTGTAGCGTCCCCGGGCTGGAGACCATTTAAAACATTGTGGAATTGTTTCACAGTTGACTCCACCTAGAACACCTCAATGGAATGGGGTGTCCGAGCGGAGGAACCGAACCTTGTTAGACATGGTTAGGTCGATGATGAGCCAAGCATCTTCCACTATCCTTTTGGGGTTATGGTCTTGAAACTATTGTGTTTACACTAAACAGAGTCCCATCTAAGTCTGTTGAGAAGACACCATATGAGATGTGGACCTGGAAACGTCTCGGATTGTCTTTCCTCGAAGTCTGAGGTGTGATACTTATGTCAAACATTTTACGTCAGATAAACTAACATCCCAAATCAGGCAAATGCTTATTTGTGGGATATCCTAGGGAAACCAAAGGATATTATTTTTATAATAAAATAGAGGGTAAAGTGTTTATCGCTCGCAATGGTGTCTTCTTGGAGAAAGAGTTTCTCTCACAAGGAGTTAGTGGGAGCACGGTGCATCTTGAAGAAATTCCAAAAATACCTAAAAATGTTTTAGCACCCTCTGATCCTATACAGGATGTACAAGATGTTTTGCAACCAATAATAAACACCAGCCCCACGAAGGTCTACAAGGGCACGTCGTGCGATTGAAAAGTTAACGCTTCTAACCACAAAGCAGCATGATATGGTATTGTGGGACAATAATGAGCCTATGACCTATAAAAAAGCAATGAAAGGATCTGACTATGAGAAATGGTTGGGAGCCAAGGAATCTGAAATTGAATCCATGCATGAAAATAAAGTTTGGAACTTGGTTGATCCAACCGAAGGTGTGGGACCTATTGATTGTAAATGGATTTTCAAGAAAAAAAACTGACATAGATGGAAATGTTCACATCTATAAAGCGCGATTGGTGGAGAAAGGTTTCAAACAAATTCAAGGTATTGATTATGATGAAACTTCACCCGTCGCCATGGTAAAGTCTATTTGGATTCTCCTAGCAATTGCTGCATATTTTGGTTATAAAATATGGCAAATGGATGTCAAAACAACCTTTCCTAATAGAAGTCTGACTGAGTATGTGTACATAACACAACCTGAGGGTTTTGTCGATCCTAAAAATGCTAGTAAAATATGCAAACTTCAAAAGTCCATCTATGGATTGAACAAGCATCTCAGAGTTGGAATCTATGTTTTTATGAAGCCGTCAAAGGGTTTGGTTTCATCAAGAACGTAGAAGAATGCTGTATTTACAAGAAGTTTAGTGGGAGCGCACTTGTATTTCTGGTCCTATATGTAGATGACATATTATTGATCGGAAATGACATTCCAATGCTTGATGATGTTAAATCCTCATTAAGAAAAAGTTTCTCAATGAAGGATTTAGGAGAGGCAGCGTACATTTGGACATAAAGATCTATAGATATAGATCTAAAAGGTTAATTGGATTAATCCAAGATACATATATTAACAAAATATTGAATTGGTTCAATATGCAAGATTCCAAAAAAGTTTTCTTGCCAATGTCACATGGCATTACTCTAATCAAGAGTCAGTGTCCTTCTACACTTGATGAAGAAAAAAGGATGAGAGTGATTCCTTATGCTTCGGCTATTGGATCCATCATGTATGCCATGCTATGTACACACCCAGATGTATGCTATGCTCTAAGCAACACGAGCAGATATCAATCAGATTATGGTGAGACTCATTGGACCGTTGTTAAAAACATCCTTAAGTACTTGAGAAGAACTAAGGATGTGTTCTTAGTGTTTGGAGGTGAAGAAGAGCTCGTTGTAAAAGGTTACACCGATGCTAGCTTCCAAACTGATAAGGATGATTCTAGATCGCAATCCGGTTTTGTATTCTGTCTCAATGGAGGGGCAATGACCTAGAAAGGTTCCAAGCAATATAAGTAGCAGATTCAACGACGGAGGCGGAGTATATTGCAGCTTCTAAAGCTGCAAATGAAACTGTTTGGATCAGAAAATTTGTTTCTGAGTCGGGTGTTGTTCCTAGTGCGTCCGGTCTTGTGGATCTCTATTGTGACAATAGTGGAGCCATCGCACAGGCAAAGGAGCTTAGATCATGCAAAAGATCCAAACCCATACTACGACGCTATCACCTAATTTGAGAGATCATCGATCGAGGTGATGTGAAGATATGCAAGGTGCACATGGGTTTGAATGTTGCAGATCCATTGACAAAGCCTCTTTCACAATTAAAGAATGAGGCGCACACGAGATCTATGGTATTAGATACTTACATTAGTGATCATAGTGTGTAGTGGGAGACTTGTGTCATAACTATGTTTATGTACTATTAAATAAATTGTTATATGAGTAATCATTATTTACTTTGATCATCAAGTATTGTGACTTGTTCGTGAAACTCTTTGTTAATAATATGTTACTATAAGTGATCCTTAGTCTATATCATTATATGAGATAATGATGTCATACAGACTAGCACATGTATTAATTGATGATCACGTTTCACGGGTCATAGATATGGAGATATCAAATTAATAATGTGAACACATGTTAGTGAACGTGGTGTTGGATTTACCCACTCCGAGACACTGCTGGGATTGTTATTTTCATTTGTGCCATCAGTTTGTTTGAGTGATACACCTGCTAGATCCTTAGACCTGAGATCGCCATTGTTTCTCACTGTGTGTAGTTTTATACTTTGAGACTACCAAACGCTACTCCGTAACTGGGTAGTCATAAAAGTAGTCTTCGGTTATATAATGAAACATAGAATGGGATGTGTGTGGATCAAGATGGGATTTGGCCCTCCTTAATAACAGGGGAGATATCTCTGGGCCCCTCAAGATAGTTGGATTTGAAAGTGCATGGCCATGCCAAGGTGATTAAAGGTTAATCACAATGACTAAAAGATAGTCATTGAATGAATCCACTATTCGATCGAGTGAATGGTCGAGCTATCATAAGGATGGCACGCATCTCGCCTTGAGCTTGACTGGTATCGTGAGGCAAAGGGATTAGCATGTGAAAGTATCTAGGTTCAGCCGATATGATCTTTATGTACATTCGGGACTCAGTATGTCCTACTAGGTACCTATACTGACTTGTGGTTGGGAACGGTTTCCATTCACAACAGATTGCACATGAACCTAACGGGTCACACACTTAAGTGGTTGGAATATCGAAAAGCTTGGCTAGATGATTCTCTCTAGTGCAAGTGGGATGTTGTTGGTGATATGCCCAAGAGGCAATTATAACAATTCAGGTTAAGGCGCTGACACGACCCCACGGTCTTGTCGAGCCAGGATCACGCTGAGGGGTGCTGCGTTGCATAGCACCGGATAACACACGTCAAAGGTACAAAGCGGAAGCAAAGTTTATATTACATAAAGTGGTTTACGAACATGTTTACATCAAAATAAGTCCAGTCTACACTCACGGGCGTAGACTACGCATCAAGTTCACATTCAGCCTGTAAGGGCCTCAGTTTTTGACACATATTTGAAGTGTTCATCACCACACCACACACCTCATTTGAAGCAAGTTGATGAACACAAATGAAGAGCAAGTAACCACCATCAACATGCTCATTAGAGAACAAACTCACATATTGCAAAAGTGGTATTTCCCACATGTGATATAGAGGGGCTGGGCATATGAAAACTCCTACACATTGCTAAGGATGTCCATGCCAAGTTTCACCCAAATTCAAAACCTTTTTGAGGTCATTTTGGGTATAGCTAGAAAGAGGGCAGTTTGAAACCATATTCAAATTCAAACTGTTTTTATCCCATGAATTCAAAAGTGGGAGGAATATTCTTATTCAGCACAGTTTTGTGAGCTCATACACCAATTTTTACTCCATTTGGAGTTGATCTTGACATGAGCTAAGTGGGACAAATTCAAACTTTATTTGAATTCCAAACTGAACTTGTGCTGAAATTCATTCAAACCAAACCTAATTTGAATTCTACTCAATTCAAATGGCTCATGGGTGAATAATTTGAATCACCACGGGTATTTTGGGGCTCACTGTTTACAACAGTGATTTGGAGTAAATTTCAGAGGTTAAAACCCCGGGTGGGACCCACAAGTCTCGATGGGAACTTCCACCGAGCAGCTGCCGATTCAACGCTCGGAAGCAGCTGCGCTCGCCACCGAGGAGGAGCAGCGCCACCAGCTGCTTCCCGCGCCTACACACGAGCCCAAGGGCGGTTCCAGGGCCCTCTTAAGGCGCTCCACCGAGGCAGGCACCGCTCACCTCCCCCTCTCCCGTGAACACCGAGTCCCGGCTGCCGCCTCTCTGCTCGATCGGGAAAACCGCGAAAACATCTCGCCTCTTCCTTCCCTGAGCTGCTAAACGGCAACCTGATCTCGCACTCTACCTCCCCAACGCCAGAAACCCCGAGCTCCGACCTCCTTTGCCCGAAAAAGATCGCCACCGCGGCGACCTAGCCTCAGCCGAGAGTCAGACGCCCGTGGACTGCGTTCCACAGGCGTTTTCACGGTCCAGCAAGAGAGGCAACAGGAGCGCGCGACCACCGTTCTACCGTTCTGCTCTCCTCCAAGTTTGGAAGCAAACCGTGAAGAATCCACGACAAATTCTCAGTTTTTTCTCCGGCGACCTTAAACTGAGCTTCCGGTACGGATCCTTCAAATTCTCGCTCTAAGATCCTTCTCTAGCTATCAAATCTTGCACATAGACGCTGGACTAGCCGGCGATCAAGTTCTTTTCTGCATCCGTGGCGTGAAACTGTCTAGGAGTGACGAATTTCGAGCTCGATCTAGGGCGGTCATGGCGGGCACGATCAGTCACACGGTGCCGACCGACTTGCCGCCATCCCTGAACCCTTTTGACACCTTGTCGAGCTTCCTAGAGATACCCTGATGCTGTAGGACCGATTGTTCGAGGTTTTGGCGGGTTAGAATTCACGGCCGACGGCGCCGAACCTCAACCGAGGCCACGGCACGTCGCCGGGCTATTTCCGGTCACCGCCAGCCCGAGCTGACACCACCGACGTGTTCCTCGATGTTGACAACCCCCTGGCGGCGAGTTTCAGACCATGGTATGGCCGGCAGCGGCGAGCCGGCGAGCTCCGGGTCTGCTCCGGCGAGGGGCGGCGGCGCGGGCGCGCGGGCACGTCGAGAGGTAGACGAAGCCGGCTGGCCCACACGTCAGCGGCTCAAGATTTGAAATCGGGATCGGGTGTGGCCGCGATCAGGTGTCCTGGCGCGCAAAGCCCTGTGGGCCGCGGTGTGCGGTTGCCTCGGCGCTCAACACGTGTCCCTGCGGGCCCCGACAGATTTAAACTTTTCCCCCGATTTTCAGATTTCATTTAAACTTCAAATCCTCATAACATTGGCTAGAAAGCTCCAAATCAAGTGAACCAAATTTTGTTGGATTCAGCTCTCTGAGTACTTTCCGGCAAATCAAGTTTCACTTCATGAAAATCCTTAATTCTCCAGAATTAATTCCTCAAAATTTAAACTTTTTGGAATTTTAACTGGAGAATCCTTTGGAGGAAAATCCTGAAATTTTGCTGGGATGTTCACCAAAATATCCTTGAACTACCATAAAAATTTCAGATCCATTTTAGCTCATTCGATCCACCTAATGGTGTGATTAGTGAAACTGTTCCCGAGAAAATAGAAAATGTTCAAAAACATTTTCAGAACTTTCTCTGAAATTGTTTTAGCTCATATCTTTAGCTAGGAACCTTCAAATTAAGTGAGACCAACTCCATTAGAACCCTCTGAAAATCTAGTTTTCAGAAAGTCATGGTTTGTTTCATGAAAATTCTTAGAACACCCTAAAAGCCTTCAATTAAGGTCAAGTACATAATTAATTGTGGAGGGCTCAAATGAGCTTTGCTGCAACTAAAACTTGACCAAGTCTCTGTTTAGGTTGTAACCAAGCCACAGTAAAAGTTTCATAGTCATTGAGTCTGTCTAGTGGGACTTATAAGCTTCACAAGTTCAAACTTAATACAAATGCATTTAAATTGATACATGTACTTCTGCTATCATGTAGTCGCTAAGGTCGAGGAGGAACCCGAAGTCCTAGACTTTGTTACTCCGGAGGAACAGATAGCCTACGACCAAGAGCAGCAAGGCAAGCTCCGGTTTGCATTAACCTTTTTACAAATTTTTATTGTTTTGAGCACATACTTGACTACTATTATTCCTTGCATTAGAGTCTTGTTTGGAAACCCAACTGCATAGCAAAGAAAACCATAGGGTGGGATTAGGATTGAAAACCCCGTTAGCTACTGCAATGCTAACATAGTGTAGGATTCGGTACAAGTCGAGTAGTTGGAACTACTCGCGAGCATAGGCTAGAGGCACTCGACTCGGGTAGAGATATCACATGATACACATGGCAAGAAAGATGAGACCGAGCGGAGAGTAAAGGCAGCAGGACTTTGGGGCCTGTGTGCTGTAGCGCCATTTGTGTCGATTTAGGACCGAGCCGTGTGCGGGCCTGTTGAACAAGCTAGAACAGTACCGAAGACCTACCGGCTATATGGGAACTGGGAAACTGATGTAACTCGGGTAGCTGGGTATTAAGGCATTGCCCGTCGTTCAGGGGGTAGGTTGAGAGCTCGAGGTGTAGATCGGCTAGAGGCACGGAGATGCGCATGCAGAGACCTCTTGCTCGGGACGATGGGACCGGTTCAATATTTGGCTGACGGGTGAAAGGTGGTTGCGTACGGTGTCAGTGATGGTTGCTGTAGGCAGCATCGAGTACGGGCATACGTGACGGGTTATTCGGGTAACCCTGCAGGTGTAAATCGATTATAATCGCCATCCCTCGCGGTCAGTGAGTACCACTTGTTCACTGTACCGTGACGTAGAAAGAACAGGCTAGTTACATGTTAAAATGTTGCTGAGTGAAAGATGGACTTTGCTTGTTAATGATTTGCTGTAGTTTAGAGCTTATTAAAGTTCCTTTCAACTTTGGGCAAAGTACATGAGAGAAATGCGTTTCTTGTTTGATTGCGGCTCTCTCATGTGCCTTAGCGTAAGGTTCTCCACAACCTGCTGCTAAAACTTGAAAATAAGGTTCTACTAATTAGGCGAGTCCTTGCAAATGATTTTTACCTCATGTAACCTATCAATCCTCATGTAGAAGTTCCATGTTTAGGTGAGACGGGTCAGACTTGCTGAGCCTTCGTGCTCACTGCTTGTGTTTGAAGCTTTTGCAGGGTTCTATGAGGAAGGGGCTCCCGAAGAGGAGATGGAACCCGAGGAGGGGAACCCCGTCGAGTGGGAGCCGTGCACGCCGCAGAGTTAGTGTGCGTGTGTGCTAGCAAGGACACGTTCAAGGGCTGAACGTGAACTTGATGCGTAGTCTACGCCCGTAAGTGTAGACTGGATATATTTTGCTGAAAACATGTTCATAAACTACTTTATGTAATATAAACTTTGCCTCCGCTTTGTACCTTTGATGTGTGTTATCCGGTGCTGTGCAACGCAGTACCCCTCAGCGTGATCCTGGCTCGACAAGACCGTGGGGTCATGTCACAGCCCTTGAACGTGTCCTTGCTAGCACACACGCACACTAACTCTGCGGCGTGCACGACTCCCACTCGACGGGGTTCCCCTCCCGGGGTTCCATCTCTTCTTCGGGAGTCCCTTCCTCATAGAACCCTGCAAAAGCTTCAAACACAAGCAGTGAGCACGAAGGCTCAGCAAGTCTCACCCGTCTCACCTAAACATGGAACTTCTACATGAGGGGTGATGGGGTACATGAGGTAAAAATCATTTGCAAGGGCTCGCCTAATTAGTAGAACATTACTTTCAAGTTTTAGCAGCAGGTTGTGGAGAACCTTACGCTAAGGCACATGAGAGAGCCGCAATCAAACTAGAAACACATTTCTCTCATGTACTTTGCTCAAAGTTAAAAGGAACATTAATTAGCTCTACACTACAGCATATCATTAACAATCAATGTCCATCATTCAATCAGCAACATTTTAATATGTAACTAGCCTGTTCTTTCTACGTCACGGTACAGTGAACAAGTGGTACTCACTGACCGCGAGGGACGGCGATTATAATCGATTTACACCTGCAGGGTTACCCGAACAACCCGTCACGTACGCCCGTACTCGATGTTGCCTACAACAACCATCATGGACGCCGTACGCAACAACCTTTTACCCGTAAGCCAAATGTTGAACCGGTCCAATTGTCCCGAGTAATAGGTCTCTGCACGCGCATCTCAGTGCCGCCAGCCGATTTACACCTCGAGCTCTCAACCTACCCTCTGAACGACCAGCTATGCCTCCACACCCAGCTACCCTAGTTACATCGGTTTCCCGGTTCCCATATAGCCGGTAGGTCTTTGGTACTGTTCTAGCTTGCTCAACAGGCCCGCACACGGCTCGGTCCTCAATCGACACAAGCGGAGCTACAGCACACAGGCCCCAAAGTCCTGCTGCCCTTACCCTCCGCTTGGTCTCATTTTCTTGCCATGTGTTTCATGTGCTATCTCTACCCGAGTCGAGTGCCTCTAGCCTATGCTCGCGAGTAGTTCCAACTACTCGACTTGTACCAAATCCTACTCTATCTTAGCTTTGCAGTAGCTAACGGAGTTTTCAATCTTAATCCCAACCCGGGGTTTTCTTGGCTATGCAGTTGGGTTTCCAAACAAGACTCTAATGCAAAGAATAATAGTATTCAGGTATGTGCTCAAAACAATAAAAATTTGTAAAACGGTTAATGCAAACCGGAGCTTGCCTTGCTGCTCTTGGTCGTAGGCTAGCTGCTCCTCCGGAGTAACGAAATCTAGGACTTCAGGTTCCTCCTCGACCTTAGCGACTACATGATACAAGGATATGTATTAATTTAAATACATTTGCTTGAATTTATACCTGTGAAATCTATAACTCTTACTAGACCGACCCAATGACTGTGAAACTTTTACTGTGGCTTGGTTACAACCTAAACACAGACTTGGTCAAGTTTTATTTGCAGCAAAGTTCATTTGAGCCCTCCACAATTAATTATGTACTTGACCTTAATTGAAGTCTTGTAGGTTGTTGTAAGGATTTTCATGGAACAAGCCATGACTTTCTGAAAACTAGATTTTCAGAGGGTTCTAATGGAGTTGGTCTCACTTAATTTGAAGGTTCCTAGCTAAAGATATGAGCTAAACAATTTCAGAGAAAATTCTGAAAATGTTTCTGAACATTTTCTATTTTCTCTGAAACAGTTTCACTAATCACACCATTAGATGGACCAAATGAGCTCAAATGGACCTTAAATTTTTATGGTAGTTCAGGGATATTTTGGTGAACATCCCAGCAAAATTTCAGAATTTCCTCCAAAGGATTCTCCAGTTAAAATTCCAAACAGTTTAAAATTTGAGGAATTAATTCTGGAGAAATAAGGATTTTCACGAAGTGAAACTTGATTTGCTGGAAAGTGCTCAGAGAGTTGAATCCAACAAAATTTGGTTCACTCGATTTGGAGCTTTCTAGCCAAAGTTATGAGGATTTGAAGTTTGAAGGAAATCTGAAAATCGGGGGAAAAGTTTAAATCCGCCGGGGCCCGCGGGACACGTGCTAGGCGCGGAGGCGACAGCACACTGAGGCCCACAGGGTTTTTGCGCGCCAGCACACCAGATCCCAGCCACACCCGATCCCTATTTAAATTGTTAAGCCGCTGACGCGTGGGCCAGCCGGCTTCGTCTTCCTCCTGACGCGCGCGCGCGCTCGCGCCGCCGCCCCTCGCCGGAGCAGACCCGGAGCTCACCGGCTCGCCGCTGCCGGCCATCCCATGGTCTGAAACTCGCCGTCAGGGGGTTGTCGACATCGAGGAACACGTCGGTGGTGTCAGTGCGGGCTGGCGGTGACCGGAAATAGCCCGGCGACGTGCCGCGGCCTCGGTTGAGGTTCGGCGCCGTCGGCCGTGAGTTCTAACCCGCCAAAACCTCGAACAATCGGTCCTACAGCATCAGTGTATCTCTAGGAAGCTCGACAAGGTGTCAAAAGGGTTCAAGGATGGCGGCAAGTCGGTCGGCGCCGTGTGACCGATCGTGCCCGCCATGACCGCCCTTGATCGAGATCGAAATTTGTCACTCCTAGACAGTTTCACGCCACGGATGCAGAAAAGAACTTGATCACCGGCTAGTCCAGCATCTATGTGCAAGAGTTGATAGCTAGAGAAAGATCTTAGAGCGAGAATTTGAAGGATCCGTACCGGAAGCTCAGTTTAAGGTCGCCGGAGCAAAAACTGAAAATTCGCCAGGGATTCTTCACGGCTTGCTTCCAAACTTGGAGGAGAGCAGCACGGCGGTTGCGCGCTCCTGCTGCTGCCCTTGCTGGACCGTGAAAACGCCTGTGGAGTGCTGTCCACGGGCGTCTGACCTTCGGCTGAGGCTAGGTCGCCGCTGTGGCGATCGTTCTCGGGCAAGGGAGGTCGGAGCTCGGGGTTTTTGTCATTGGGGAGGTGGAGTGCGATCTCAGGTTGCTGTCTAGCAGCTCAGGAACAAAGGAGGAGATCGTTTGCTGGTTTTCCCGATCGAGCAGAGAGCTGCGGGGAGAAGAATTGCCGCCGCTCGGGGTCACACACGAGGAGATAAAGCCCGCCGATCCCTGCTCGGGCTGAGGCGGTGCCGGTCGCGTGGAGGCACGAGCAAGCCTCCCTGGGTGCCAGCGAGCGGAGAGGAAAGCAGCTGGTGGCGCCGGTAGCTGCTCAGTGGCACAGCCAACAGCTGCTCGGTGGAATTTCCCACCGAGGCTGTGACTTTGTGTGCAAGTTTTCCCTCCTTCTCTCTATGACATGTGGGTCCCACACAGGGTTTTAACCTCTGAAATTTACTCCTAATCACTGTTGTAAACAGTGAGCCCCAAAATACCCATGGTGCTTTAAATTATTCACCCATGAGCCATTTGAATTGGTTAGAATTCAAATTGGGTTTGGTTTGAATGAATTTCAGCACATGTTCAGTTTGGAATTCAAATAAAGTTTGAATTTGCCCCACTTAGCTCATGTCAAGATCAACTCCAAATGGAGTGAAAATTGGTGTGTGAGCTCACAAAAATGTGCTGAATACTAATATGTCTCCCACTTTTAAATTCATGGGATAAAAACAGTTTGAATTTGAATATGGTTTCAAACTGACCTCTTTCTAACTATACCCAAAATGACCTCACAAAGGTTTTGAATTTGGGTGAAACTTGGCCTGGACATCCTTAGCAATGTGTAGGAGTTTTCATATGCCCAGCCCTTCTATATCACATGTGGGAAATAACACTTTTGCAATATGTGAGTTTGTTCTCTAATGAGCATGTAGATGGTGGTTACTTGCTCTTCATTTGTGTTCATCAACTTACTTCAAATGAGGTGTGTGGTGTGGTGATGAACACTTCAAATAGGTGTCAAAAATTGAGGCCCTTACATTCCTCCCCCCTTAAAAGAATCTCGTCCCGAGATTATAAGGTGAAAATGAGATAGAGGACGGTGGAAAAATTACCGGATATGCGACGTGAAAAAGTCGGGGTAGTTAGCGCGAAGAAATTCTTCACTCTCCCATGTCGCTTCGTCCACAGAGTGATTACTCCATAGAACCTTGTAGAACCACAACGTACGGTTGCGTGTGGTTCGGGCCTTTTCGTCAATAATCTGAACCGGTTCCTCCCGATAGGTGAGATCCGGTTGCAGTTCTTCAATGTCTTCCAGCTGAACGGTAGTAGATAGCTTAAGACACTTCCTCAGCTGGGAAATGTGAAAGACGTCGTGCACACCGGAAAGTGCTTCTGGTAATTTCAGCCGGTACGCTACTGATCCACATCTTTCGGCAATCTGGAATGGACCGATGAATCGGGGTGCCAACTTTCCTCTCACCCCGAATCTGTTTACGCCCCTCAGTGGAGACACACGCAGATATACGTGATCCCCGACTTCAAATTGTAGTGGGTGACACGACCCCATTGGTCCTGTCGAGCCAGGATCACGCTGAGGGGTGCTGCGTTGCACAGCACCGTATAACACACGTCAAAGGTACAAAGCGGAAGCAGTAATTTTATTACATAAACAGGTTTATGAACTTGTTTACATCAAAATAAATTTAGTCTACACTCGCGGCCGTAGACTAAGCATCAAGTGCACGTTCAGCCCTTGAACGTGTCCTTGCTAGCACACACGCACACTAACTGTGCGGCGTGCACGACTCCCACTCGACGGGGTTCCCCTCCTGGGGTTCCGTCTCCTCTTCGGGAGTCCCTTCCTCATAGAACCCTGCAAAAGCTTCAAACACAAGCAGTGAGCAAGAAGGCTCAGCAAGTCTGACCCGTCTCACCTAAACATGGAACTTCTACATGAGGGTAATGGGTTACATGAGGTAAAAATCAGTTGCAAGGACTCACCTAATTAGTAGAACCTTACTTTCAAGTTTTAGCAGCAGGTTGTGGAGAACCTTACGCTAAGGCACATGAGAGAACCGCAATCAAACAAGAAACGCATTTCTCTCATGTACTTTGCCCAAAGTTGAAAAGAACTTTAGTTAGCTCTAAGCTACAGCATATCATTAACAATCAATATCCATCTTTCAATCAGCAACATTTTAACATGTGACTAGCCTGTTCTTTCTACGTCACGGTACAGTGAACAAGTGGTACTCACTGACCGTGAGGGACGGTGATTATAATCGATTTACACCTGCAGGGTTACCCGAACAACCCGTCACGTACGCCAGTACTCGATGTTGCCTACAGCAACCATCACTGACACTGTACGCGACCACCTTTCACCCGTCAGCCAAATATTGAACCGGTCCCATCGTCCCGAGCAAGAGGTCTCTGCACGCGCATCTCAGTGCCGCCAGCCGATTTACACCTCAAGCTCTCAACCTACCCTATGAACGACGGGCAATGCCTCAATACCCAGCTACCCGAGTTACATCAGTTTCCCGGTTCCCATATAGCCGGTAGGTCTTCGGTACTGTTCTAGCTTGTTCAACAGGCCCGCACACGGCTCAGTCCTCAATCGACACAAGCGGAGCTACAGCACACAGGCCCCAAAGTCCTTCTGCCCTTACCCTCCGCTCGGTCTCATTTTCTTGCCATGTGTTTCATGTGCTATCACTACCCGAGTCGAGTGCCTCTAGCCTATGCTCGCGAGTAGTTCCAACTACTCGACTTGTACCGAATCCTACTCTATATTAGCAATGCAGTGGCTAACGAGGTTTTTAATCCTAATCCCACCCCATGGCTTTCTTGGCTATGCACTTGGGTTTCCAAACAAGACTCTAATGCAAGGAATAAAGTAAACAAGAATGTGCTCAAAACAATAAAAATTTGTAAAAAGGTTGATGCAAACCGGAGCTTGCCTTGCTGCTCTTGGTCATAGGCTAGCTGCTCCTCCGGAGTTACGAAGTCTAGGACTTCGGGTTCCTCCTCGACCTTAGCGACTACATGATATAAGATATACATGTATTAATTTGAATGCATTTATGTTAAATTTGAATTTGTGAAGCTTATAACCTTTGCTAGACAGACCTAATGACTGTGAAACTTTTATTGTGGCTTGGTTACAATCTAAACAGAGACTTGGTCAAGTTTTAGTTGCAGCAAAGCTCATTTGAGCCCTCCACAATTCATTATGTAGTTGACCTTAATTGGAACTCTTAGGGTGTTCTAGGGATTTTCATGAAACAAACTATGACTTTCTGAAAATTAGATTTTCAGAGGGTTCTAATGGAGTTGGTCTCACTTAATTTGGAAGTTCCTAACTAAAGATTTGAGCTAAACAATTTCAGAGAAAATTCTGAAAATGTTTCTGAACATTTTCTATTTTCTCTGGAACAGTTTCACTAATCACACCATTAGGTGGATCAAATGAGCTCCAATGGATCTGAAATTTTTTTGGTAGTTCAGGTATATTTTGGTGAACATCCCAGCAAAATTTTAGGATTTTCCTCCAAAGGATTCTCCAGTTAAAATTCCTAACAGTTTAAACTTTGAGGAATTAATTCTGGACAATTAAGGGTTTTCATGAAGTGAAATTTGATTTTCTGGAAAGTACTCGGAGATCTGAATCCAGCAAAATTTGGTTCACTCAATTTAGAGCTTTCTATCCAAAGTTATGAGGATTTGAAGTTTGGAAAAATTCTGAAAATCGGGGAAAAGTTTAAACTCTCGGGGCCCGCGGGATCACGTGTCGAGCGCGGAGGTGTCCGGCACACCGGGGATACCACACGTGTCGAGCGCGGAGGTGTCCGGCACACCGGGGATACCACACGTGTCGAGCGCGGAGGTGTCCGGCACACCGGAGCTCACAGGGTATTTGCGCGCCATCACAGCCGATCCCCGGCCACACCCGATCCCGATTTAAATTCTTCAGCCGCTGACACGTGGGCCAGCCGGCTTCGTCTTCCTCCCGCTGTTCTCCCGCGCCCGCGCCGCCGACCTCGCCGGAGCAGATTCGGAGCTCGCCGGCTCGCCGCTGCCGGACCTCCCATGGGCTGAAACTCGCCGCCAGGGGGTTGTCGACGTCGAGGAACACATCGGTGGTGTCAGGTCGGGCTGGGATGACCGGAAATAGCTCGGCGACGTGCCTCGGCCTCGGTTGAGGTTCGGCGCCGTCGACCGTGGGTTCTAACCTGCCAACACCTCGAACAAACGGTCCTACAGCATCGGTGTACCTCTAGGAAGCTCGACAAGGTGTAAAAAGGTTCAGGGATGGCGGCAAGTCGGTCGGCACCGTGTGACCGATCATGCCCGCCATGACCGCCCTCGATCGAGCTCGAAATTCATCACTCCTAGACAGTTTCACGCCATGGATGCAGAAAAGAACTTGATCGCCGGCTAGTCCAGCATCTATGTGCAAGATTTGATGACCTCCGAAAGATCATAGAGCGAGAATTTAAAGAAACCGTACCGGAAGCTCAGTTTAAGGTTGCCGGAGCAAAAACTGAGAATTCGCCGGCGAGAGATCACGGCGTGGCTTGAGCTTCAGGTGGAAGCAGTGTGGAGTCCGTGCGCTCCTGTTGCCGCCCTTGCTCGGCCGTGGAAGTGGTTGCAGTGTGCTGCCCGCGTGAGACCGATCGCCGTCCTTCAGCTAAACTGCGGCGGTCGTCGTTGGTCACGGGAACAGGGGCCGAAACCCGGTGGTCCAGGCGTTGGGAGGGTGGTGCGCGACCTCCGGTGGCTGTCTAGCAGCTTAGGAACGAAGGAGATTGTTTTGCTGGTTTTTCCCGATTGAGCAGAGAGCTGCGGCGAGAAACAATGCCGCTGCTCGGGTTTGCCTGCGAGAAGATAAAGCCGGCCGACTTCTGCTCGGCTGAGGCGGTGCCGGTCACGTGGGGGCGCGAGCAAGCCGCCCTGGGCGCCAGCGCGCGGCGAGGGAAGCAGCTGGTGGAGCCGGTAGCTGCTCGGTGGCACAGCCTACAGGTGCTCGGTGGAATTTCCCACCGAGACTCTGACTTTGGGTAAAAGTTTCTCCTTCTTCCCTCTATGACATGTGGGTCCCACCCAGGGTTTTAACCTCTGAAATTTACTCCTAATCACTGTAGTAAACAGTGAGCCCCATAATACCCCTGGTGATTCAAATTATTCACCCATGAGCCATTTGAATTGAGTAGAATTCAAATCGGGTTTGGTTTGAATGAATTTCAGCACAAGTTCATTTTTGAATTAAAAAAAAATTGAATTTGTCCCACTTAGCTCATGTCAAGATCAACTCCAAATGGAGTGAAAATTGGTGTGTGGGCTTACAAAAATGTGCTGAGTAAGAATATGCCTCCCACTTTTAAATTCATGGGATAAAAACAGTTTGAATTTGAATATGGTTTCAAACTGCCCTCTTCCTAACTATACCCAAAATGACCTCAAAAGGGTTTTGAATTTGGGTGAAACTTGGCATGGACATCATTAGTAAAGTGTAGGAGTTTTCATATGTCCAGCCCATCTATATCTCATATGGGAAATACCACTTTTGCAATATGTGAGTTTGTTTTCTAATGAGCATGTTGATAATTGTTACTTGTTTTTCATTTGTGTTCATGATCCTTCCTCAAATGAGGTGTGTGGTGTGGTGATGAACACTGCAAATGTGTGTCAAAAACTGAGGCCCTTACAGTGGGCGTCTTCTCCGGTCCGCATACTATTTCTGCCGGGATCTGGCGGCTTTTAGGTTCCCTTGAATCTGTCAAACCTTTTCTTCCCCGTTGTTGACAAGGTCAATCCCGAAGGTAACCCTTTCGCCAGACTCACACTAATTCAAGTGTGTGCGGCATTTTCTCCCGTATAGCGCCTCGTAGGGCGCCATCTTGATGCTGGCTTGGTACCCATTGTTGTACAAGAACTCGGCTAACGGCAAGTGATCATCCCAATTCTTGCCGTGGTTGATAGCGCAAGCTCGTAGCATATCTTCTAAGATCTGATTTAACCGCTCCGTTTGCCTATCCGTCTGCGGGTGGTACGCTGAACTACGGATCAGCTTCGTCCCCAATGCAGCGTGCAGCTGCTCCCAAAAATGGGACACAAATAAAGTGCCCCGATCCGATATGATGGTACGGGGTACGCCGTACAAGCATAAGATCCCTGAGATGTACAGTTCAGCGTACTTCTTGGCGTTGTAGTTTGTGTTGACCGGGATGAAATGGGCAACTTTGGTGAGCCGGTCGACGATCACCCACACAAAATCATGCTTTTGAAGAGTGGTGGGTAAACCGATGATGAAGTCCATGCTCACATCCTCCCACTTCCAGGCAGGAATGCCCAGTGGTTGCAGCAGTCCCGGTTTTCGCATATGGTCTGCCTTAACCCTTCGACATGTATCACACTCGGACACGTATTTTGCAGTCTCCCGTTTCATCCATGTCCACCAGAACTTGCTTCTGAGTTCTTGATACATCTTGTTGCTGCCGGGGTGAATAGAAAACTTTAACAAGTGAGCCTCATCAAAGATTTTCTTCCGTAATTCCGGGTTACAGGGTACGACGATCCTGTCCTTGAACCATAGGACGCCGTTTCCGTCCTTCCGGAAACATTTCAGCTCCCCACTGTCTACACGTCTCCGCAAATGCGACATGCCCTGGTCATGTTTCTGAGCTGCCGTTATATCTTCACGGATGGTGGGGATCAAAGCAAAGTTGTAGAGAGCTCCATGTGGAATCACATGTAGTGGTGGTTCGCTCTCTTCCAACGGTGTGATGGTCAGATTGTTGACGTGTGACTTGCGGCTCAGCGCATATGCCGCTACGTTTGCCTTGCCCGGATGATAATGGATCTATATTTTGTAATCCTTTATCAGTTCCAACCATCTTCGCTGCCTCATGTTCAGCTCCTTCTGAGTGAATATGTACTTGAGACTTTTGTGGTCGGTATATAAATGTACGAGGTTACCGAGTAGGTAGTGCCTCCACATTTTCAGTGCAAGTACCACGGCAGCGAGCTCCAAGTCGTGAGTTGGATAATTCTGCTCATGGTTTCTAAGCTGCCGTGATCCATAAGCGACCACTCTTCGGTCTTGCATCAGCACACATCCGAGCCCAATGCCGGATGCATCGCAGTACACATCGAACGGTTTTGTTGTGTCTGGCTGCGCCAAAACCAGTGCTGATGTCAGGTGCTTGACTAAAGCCTTGAATGCTGCTTCACATGCCGGACTCCAAACATATTTGGTAGCCTTCTTCAGCAGCTCCATCATAGGCTTGCCAATCTTCGAGAAGTTCGGAATGAACCTCCGATAATATCCCGCGAGTCTGAGGAAACTCCGTACCTCGTGAACCGTTCTCGGGGATTTCCAATTCAGCACTTGAGCGATCTTGCTCGGGTCTACAGTGATACCCTCCGCTGAGATGATATGCCCAAGAAAAGGAACTTGCGATATCCAAAACTCGCATTTGCTGAATTTCGCGTATAACTTGTGATCCCGCAGCCGTTGCAAGACTATACGCAGATGCTTCTTGTGATCTTCCTCCGACTTGGAATATACTAGTATGTCATCGATGAAGACCACGACAAACTTGTCCAGCTCCGGCATGAATACCGAGTTCATCAAGTACATGAAATGAGCTGGAGCATTGGTGAGGCCGAAGGACATGACCAGGTACTCATAAAGTCCGTACCTCGTCGAGAAAGCCGTCTTCGGAATGTCCTCTGCCCTTATTTTAATATGATGGTACCCGGATCTTAAGTCCATCTTGGAAAAGATCTTTGCTTCGACCAATTGATCAAACAACATGTCGATCCGTGGCAACGGGTACTTGTTCTTGATGGTTACGGCATTTAATGGACAATAGTCCACGCAAAGCCGTAACGTCTCATCCTTCTTCTTTACAAATAATGCCGAACAGCCCCATGGTGAGGAGCTCGGCCTAATAAAACCCTTCTCCAGCAGGTCCGTTAGCTGGGTCTTCAACTCACCCGATTCCTTGGGCGCCATCTTGTACGGCCTTCGGGATATTGGCATGGTTCCTGGTGCAAGTTCAATCTTGAACTCCACCTCTCTATCGGGCGGCATCCCCGGCAAATCATCCGGGAATACGTCAGGGAACTCTCGGACTACTGGAATGTCTTCCAATCTGATAGTTGTGGCTTGATGGACACTTGGAAGTTTTATTTCTGGACTGTCCAGAAATAAGGAGTGAGACTCGTGCACTTCTGAGTTCAAGTGCACAACTCGGAGGATGGTGTCTAAAACAGCGCCTTGGCGGGTTAACCACGACATCCCTAAGATGACATCAACCTTTTTTCCCTCTAAGATTATGAGAGACGTAGGGTAGACTCTACCCTCTAAGCACAATGGCGCTTCTGGGACCATCATGCTTGCTGAAATTTTCCCACCGGTGAACAGATCACATAAGGACTATCGGTGGGTAGTATTTGCAAGCTATATTTATCAATGAAAGCTTGGCTAATGAAGCTATGCGTGGCGCCTGAATCAAATAGTACTATGGCGGGATGCTGGTGGAGTTGAAACATACCCGCAAGGATTGGCCCACCCTCTGGCACGTCCTCTATGGCAAGCTGGTGGACAGTGCCGGGCCTAGGGTTTGCCCGCCGCGCATTAGTAGGGTTCCAGGATTGATTCCTCCCCGGAAACGGTGGTGCCACTCCCCCGCCTTGCCTCTCCGGGCAATTGCTCGCGAAGTGTCCTGGACGACCACACTTGTAACATGTGGCCGCTGCTGGTGTAGTGCTCGGGGGACGAAAGCCCGGCATGCGTTGCTGAGGTGCATACGCACGCGGCATCGCCCGCTGCTGCTGTTGTTGCGGAGGTGGTACTGGCAGTGCCGGCCTGAATGCCAGTGAAGAGTACGGCTGACTGCGGAACGACATCGACCTCTTGGGTGGCTGCCAGCGTGGACCTGATGGTGGGTGATTCACCACCCAAAACTTTTGAGAAGGACCGCCTCCTTCTCCGCTGCTTTGCGGCGCACTTTGCTTACGCTCCACCGCCGCCAACTCCTTGCCGGAGTCCTCCTGAACAATCGCAGCATCAATGATGTCGTTGAGGCTGCCGCGATTGAACATCGCCAATTTGTCTTTCAGGAGCGGGTTATGCCACTGGTAAAAGTGGTCCCGCCGCTTCTCGTCAGTATCGGCATGATATGACACATAGAGCGCGAGATCATTGAACGCCCTGGAATATTCCAGCGCGTTCCGGCCCCCTTGTGGCAGGTGTAAGAATTCCTGCGTCTTCCGCTTCATCAGACCTGGCGGTATGTGATAGGCCCTGAAGGCCGTCCGGAACTCTGCCCAGGTCATAACTCGGTCGGTTGGCTGTGAAGCACAGAAGTTGGCCCACCACGCGCTTGCGGATCCTTGGAGCTGCTAGACCGTGAACTGAGTCTTGCGCTGCTCACTTATCTGGAGCAGCCCGAACTTCATCTCTATTGCGCGGAGCCAGATGTCCGCGTCAAGAGGTTCATCCACCCTTGAGAATACTGGGGGATGAGTCGCTAGGAAGTCGGAGTAGGAGCTCTGTTGACGCTCCTCACGGTCTTGACGTCTCTCTGGGCGAGACGTATTCACGATGAGAGTTTGCAGCAACTCCGTGTGCTGCTGATGTGAACCCACCATTGCCGCGACAATGTCGGCCAATGTAACCGTTGGCAGTGGCGGTGGCGGTGTTTGCTGTTGCTGCTGCTGTCCCAAGGAGTCCTCGGGAGGCTGTTGGGAGGTCTCTCCCCCTTGGCGAGTACCCCCAACGTCAGGGTTGGCACGAGTACGCGTCATTCTGAAATTCAAAACAGCAGTGATTAGCACATGTCTTACTTAAAATTCCATAAGCAACAGTAGGTATTGAAGTGACACATGAATAGTTTGCACAACATTCACATATATTGATAAAGCATAAACTTTATACAAGATACATTATTCTCGGGTCTCCGAGAAGTCGTGCTCATGTCGTCACTACTTATACATACGCTACTGTCTCCACGACATGTCACCGATTACAAAATTTGGGTTACACTGCCCTAGCTGCCCTACTTGGCAACTGTAATTCCCTACTCAGAGTAGAACTCGACCTTCTGCGGGTCATCATCCCCGGTACCTCTGCTGGTGGCTCTGGATCTACCACCTCTCCTCCCATCTCGGGTTCTCCCATTGCTGGAAGGCCCAAGACCACCGGTATGCCCAATACCGGAGGCACGAGGTCCTGCAAAGCATGCACGTCGTCCATGGCCGTGTTGTAGTCCTCTTCCCAGCCTTGCCCTTCCTCAATAGCGTCGTCTCGCTCTTGAGCAAGGTCCTCATTCTGCTGGGTCAGATTTTGTACCAGTTCTTGTAACGCCGCGATGTCGACACGGCTCTTTTTCTTTGCCTTCTTCAGACAATGCAACTGATGGTGCTGTTCATTCAGTCGCTTGATCGTCAGAAGGAGCACATTACGGAGTGCGCTGTGAGCACTCTCGAAATGGTCTCCACGGCTCGTGCTCTCCTTGAGCTTCGTGGCGAGATGCTTCGTATGAACAGCTTGGCTGTCCATCACGGCGTTTCCCGCCCTCATCTGGAGGCTAAGGTTTGCCTCCACGGGGTTGTACCTCGGGCAACCCGGATCTGTTGCCTTCCGGTACCTCTCTTCCCACACATGCTGAGCCCGGTCCTCCACCGGAACGAGCGCGTATGGAGTGCCCTCCATAGCCTGCACGTGTAGTTGGCAGAAACGTGACATAGTGTCACGGGCTGCCACTTGCCACATCCCTTCCGGTTGTCTTCCTCTCACCGTGACGGTGAACGACACCCAACCGGGTGGCGTAGGTCCTGCAGGGACTTCGACATGGATTGTCCACGTCTTTTTCCCCTCTTCGCCTTCTTCCTTGGTGAAGTACTGTGGCATCTGGTTGTATCCGAAATATTGAAGCATCTGCCTCAATGTTTCCGGATAGCCGCTGTGGTGTGAACAGTGGGACACCACCCATCCGTTCTCGAATTGTTTATCTGCTGTCATCTGTAAAAATATATTTGAGAAATGTCAAATATTTATTTAAACAGTAAACTATTGAGTTATAACATAAAACATGTCATTGAAATCATAAAACTTGGAAACATAGTTCAAATTTTAAACAAATTTGACTATTGATCTGCAGTTCACATGACAGCCCTGACCAGTTTCCATCTCAACCTAATTTAGGCCATATTAAAGGCAGAACCAATTCTGGAGCTAAACATCAAAGTTAAAGCTAACTTGAATAGCTTTCCAGAAAGTATTTGCTTGGCCTAAGATCTGTCCTGGTTCAAATTTATGAGATGTCAAAGTTAATAGAATTTCTGGAGAAAATTGGACAGCACCTCCCTGCTTTAGGTACTGATTTGATCCAAGAATCCCAGTTAATTCTGTTCCTAACATGACAAAACTTTCTGTTACAAAGTTGTAACCCATCGCATAAGATTTCCAGAACTATATCATTTTCTATTTTTAGAATTTTATGCAGGAAGTTATGCTCAATATACAGAGAGTTTACAGAGAGTGTTTGCTCTGCCCTGTTTTCTGGACAGTTTGAACTCTACTGCATTTTTCGATTGGTTAAGGGATGAAACACCTCTGGACCTCAACAGAGAAGTTGTAAAGCTCTTCCCAAGCTTTCCAGAAATGTATCATATGACCCCAACCTCTAAAGAACCCAACCCCTAACCTCTGATTAACTCCAGCCTTAACTCAGCTGAAAACAGAGTGCTCTGTCCTTAACAACCTATAAGTTGAAAACTTGTTAACTTTGAATATCCTGATTAAGGGAAGAGGTTACTGCAACGTTTTACTACTTTGGATTAAAAACCTTCAAGTTTTACAATGAAGTTGTTCATTTAGTGGGGTGTGACGTCGATGCGTCACCAGATTATGTCGGTACTACGTCCTCACAAAGAAAAAAACTATACCGGACTTAGCCGGCTTCGTTATTTCAGTGGCACTAAACGTCACTTGCACACGGATGCTACACGTCTACCGTTTCGTGGTCAGACTACCTGCAGAAACTCAAACAATTGTCAGACTTGGCTGCACACCGAGCCCGGAATCCATACAGTTCGTACACCCGGCCGTCATCACTCGCCCGGAGGTTCTCAAGCCAAACACGCCTTGAGTTACGTGTTCACGTTTCAAACCACGTGAAGGGGTCTCCCAAGTTGCACCACGCACGCCAGGGACAGACGTTGCTCGAATACCCCAAACGACATGAAGAGTCGTAGAGGATATTAAAGCGGGTCGGGTTACCTGCCACCCGTGGGGCTCCACCCTTCAGCTTGTGCGCACTGGTGGACAGCGCTTACGTGCACCCCCAAGACATAAACGTCCCGAGATGCACGATTTTCCGACATAGACAAATAGGTTAGTATGCCACTTTCTATACAGTAATAACATCCTTATATGGGCTACTAACTCGTTCCTCACTGGATTTTTGAAAAAGATGACCTTTGTAGTGCGTTAAGCCTGAAGCGAGCTTTGATACCAGCGCTGACACGACCCCACGGTCTTGTCGAGCCAGGATCACGCTGAGGGGTGCTGCGTTGCACAGCACCGGATAACACACGTCAAAGGTACAAAGCGGAAGCAAAGTTTATATTACATAAAGTGGTTTATGAACATGTTTACATCAAAATAAGTCCATTCTACACTCACGGGCGTAGACTACGCATCAAGTTCACGTTCAGCCCTTGAACGTGTCCTTGCTAGCACACACGCACACTAACTCTGCGGCGTGCACGACTCCCACTCGAAGGGGTTCCCCTCCTGGGGTTCCGTCTCCTCTTCAGGAGTCCCTTCCTCATAGAACCCTGTAAAAGCTTCAAACACAAGCAGTGAGCACGAAAGCTCAGCAAGTCTGACCCGTCTCACCTAAACATGGAACTTCTACATGAGGGGTGACGGGGTACATGAGGTAAAAATCATTTGCAAGGACTCGCCTAATTAGTAGAACCTTAATTTAAAGTTTTAGCAGCAGGTTGTGGAGAACCTTATGCTAAGGCACATGAGAGAGCCACAATCAAACAAGAAACACATTTCTCTCATGTACTTTGCCCAAAGTTAAAAGGAACTTTAATTAGCTCTACACTACAGCATATCATTAACAATCAATGTCCATCATTCAATCAGCAACATTTTAATATGTAACTAGCCTTTTCTTTCTATGTCACGGTACAGTGAACAAGTGGTACTCACTGACCGCGAGGGACGGCAATTATAATCGATTTACACCTGCAGGGTTACCTGAACAACCCGTCACATACGCCCGTACTCGATGTTGCCTACCACAACCATCACGGACGCCGTACGCAACAACCTTTCACCCGTTAGCCAAATGTTGAACCGGTCCAATCGTCCCGAGCAAGAGGTCTCTGCACGCGCATCTCAGTGCCGCCAGCTGATTTACACCTCGAGCTCTCAACCTACCCTCTGAACGACCAGCTATGCCTCAACACCCAGCGACCCGAGTTACATCGGTTTCCCGGTTCCCGTATAGCCGGTAGGTCTTCGGTACTGTTCTAGCTTGTTCAACAGGCCCGCACACGGCTCGGTCCTCAATCAACACAAGCGGAGCTACAGCACACAGGCCCCAAAGTCCTGCTGCCCTTACCCTCCGCTTGGTCTCATTTTCTTGCCATGTGTTTCATGTGCTATCTCTACCCGAGTCGAGTGCCTCTAGCCTATGCTCGCGAGTAGTTCCAACTACTCGACTTGTACCGAATCCTACTATATCTTAGCTTTGCAGTAGCTAACGGGGTTTTCTCTCTTAATCCCAACCCGGGGTTTTCTTGGCTATGCAGTTGGGTTTCCAAACAAGACTCTAATGCAAAGAATAATAGTATTCAAGTATGTGCTCAAAACAATAAAAATTTGTAAAACGGTTAATGCAAACCGGAGCTTGCCTTGCTGCTCTTGGTCGTAGGCTATCTGCTCCTCCGGAGTAACGAAGTCTAGGACTTCAGGTTCCTCCTCAACCTTAGCGACTACATGATACAAGGATATGTATTAATTTAAATGCATTTGCTTGAATTTATACCAGTGAAATCTATAACTCTTACTAGACCGACCCAATGACTGTGAAACTTTTACTGTGGCTTGGTTACAACCTAAACACAGACTTGGTCAAGTTTTAGTTGCAGCAAAGCTCATTTGAGCCCTCCACAATTAATTATGTACTTGACCTTAATTGAAGTCTTGTAGGGTGTTCTAAGGATTTTCATGGAACAAGCCATGACTTTCTGAAAACTAGATTTTCAGAGAGTTCTAATGGAGTTGGCCTCACTTAATTTGAAAGTTCCTAGATAATGATATGAGCTAAACAGTTTCAGAGCAAATTCTGAAAATGTTTCTGAACATTTTCTATTTTCTCTGGAACAGTTTCAGTAATCACACCATTAGGTGGATCAAATGAGATCAAATGGACCTGAAATTTTTATGGTAGTTCAGGGATATTTTGGTGAACATCCCAGCAAAATTTCAGAATTTTCCTGCAAAGGATTCTCCAGTTAAAATTCTAAACATTTTAAATTTTGAGGAATTAATTCTTGAGGAATAAGGATTTTCACGAAGTGAAACTTGATTTGCTGGAAAGTGCTCAGAGAGCTTAATCCAACAAAAATTGGTTCACTCGATTTAAAGCTTTCTAGCCAAAGTTATGAGGATTTGAAGTTTGAAGCAAATCTGAAAATCGGGGGAAAAGTTTAAATCCGCCGGGGCCCGTGGGGACACGTGTTAGGTGCGGAGGCGACAGCACACTGAGGACCACAGGGTTTTTGCGCGCCAGCACACCAGATCCCGGCAACACCCGATCCCGATTTAAATTGTTAAGCCGCTGACGCGTGGGCCAGCGGGCTTCGTCTTCCTCCCGACGCGCCCGCGCGCTCGCGCCGCCGTCCCTCGCCGGAGCAGACCCGGAGCTCGCCGGCTCGCCGCTGCCGGCCATCCCATGGTCTGAAACTCGCCACCAGGGGGTTGTCGACGTCGAGGAACACGTCGGTGGTGTCAGTTCGGGCTGGCGGTGACCGGAAATAGCCCGGCGACGTGCCGCGGCCTCGGTTGAGGTTCGGCGCCGTCGGCCGTGAGTTCTAACCCGCCAAAACCTCGAACAATTGTTCCTAAAGCATAAGTGTATCTCTAGGAAGCTCCACAAGGTGTCAAAAGGGTTCAAGGATGGCGACAAGTCGGTTGGCACCGTGTGACCAATCGTGCCCGCCATGACCGCCCTTGATCGAGCTCGAAATTCGTCACTCCTAGACAGTTTCACGCCACGGATGCAGAAAAGAACTTGATCGCCGGCTAGTCCAGCGTCTATGTGCAAGATTTGATAGCTAGAGAAAGATCTTAGAGCGAGAATTTGAAGGATCCGTACCGGAAGCTCAGTTTAAGATCGCCGGAGCGAAAACTGAAAATTCGGCGGGGATTCTTCACGGTTTGCTTCCAAACTTGGAGGAGAGCAGCACGGCGGTTGCGCGCTCCTGCTGCTGCCCTTGCTGGACCGTGAAAACGCCTGTGGAGTGCTGTGCACGGGTGTCTGACCTTCGGCTGAGGCTAGGTCGCCGCTGTGGCAATCATTCTCGGGCAATCGAGGCGGAGCTCGGGGTTTTTGTCGTTGGGGAGGTAGAGTGCGATCTCAGGTTGCTGTCTAGCAGCTCAGGAACGAAGGAGGAGATCATTTGCTAGTTTTCCCGATCGAGCAGAGAGCTGCGGGGAGAAGAATTGCCACCGCTCGGGGTCAGACGCGAGGAGATAAAGCCCGCCGATCCCTGCTCGGGCTGAGGCGGTGCCGGTCGCGTGGAGGCGCGAGCAAGCTGCCCTGGGCGCCAGCGCGCGGAGAGGAAAGCAGCTGGTGGCGCCGGTGGCTGCTCGGTGGCACAGCCAACAGCTGCTCGGTGGAATTTCCCACCGAGGCTGTGACTTTGTGTGCAAGTTTTCCCTCCTTCTCTCTATGACATGTGGGTCCCACCCGGGGTTTTAACCTCTGAAATTTACTCCTAATCACTGTTGTAAACAGTGAGCCCCAAAGTACCCATGGTGCTTCAAATTATTCACCCATGAGCCATTTGAATTGGTTAGAATTCAAATTGGGTTTGGTTTGAATGAATTTCAGCACATGTTCAGTTTGGAATTCAAATAAAGTTTGAATTTGCCCCACTTAGCTCATGTCAAGATCAACTCCAAATGGAGTGAAAATTGGTGTGTGAGCTCACAAAAATGTGCTGAATACTAATATGTCTCCCACTTTTAAATTCATGGGATAAAACAGTTTGAATTTGAATATGGTTTCAAACTGCCCTCTTTCTAACTATACCCAAAATGACCTCAAAAAGGTTTTGAATTTGGGTGAAACTTGGCATGGACATCCTTAGCAATGTGTAGGAGTTTTCATATGCCCAGCCCTTCTATATCACATGTGGGAAATAGCACTTTTGCAATATGTGAGTTTGTTCTCTAATGAGCATGTTGATGGTGGTTACTTGCTCTTCATTTGTGTTCATCAACGTACTTCAAATGAGGTGTGTGGTGTGGTTATGAACACTTCAAATAGGTGTCAAAAACTGAGGCCCTTACAGGTCCATTGAATATTTGATCCATAAGAATTTAGAGTACTAATGGGCCTGCGACCTTAAAACCCATTAGTACGCCTATAAATATGAGGGGTAAGGTTAGGGGCTAAAGGGAAAATCATGTGACAGCCCTATCCGCCACTCCTCGCAGGCCTCACGCCGAGACCCTTGTCGCACACCAGATTGCAGTCCGGTACATTTGTGCCAAAAGTATACACGGATGGTACTATTCGGTACTCATATTTCTCAGCTACAGGAGAACCGCAAAGTTTACAGGAAGCACTGAGCAATGAAAAATGGAAACAAGCGATGGATGATGAGTTCAGTGCATTAAGAAGCAACGAAACCTGGCATCTAGTACCACCAAAGAAAGGAACCAACATTATTGAGTGCAAGTGGGTTTACAAAATAAAAAAGAAGGCTAATGGTACAATTGACCAATACAAGGCACAATTGGTTGCAAAAGGATTCAAGCAAAGATTTGGGATTGACTATGAGGACACCTTCAGTCCTTTAGTTAAAGTGGCCACTGTTTGATTAGTATTATCTATTGCAGTTCCAAACAAGTGGATTATAAAACAGCTAGATGTGCAGAATGCCTTTCTTCATGACATTCTAGAAGAGGAAGTCTATATGAAGCAGCATACTGGGTATGAGAACAAAAATGTTCCTCATCATGTGTGCAAATTGAACAAAGCCATATATGGATTAAAACAAGTGCCTAGGGCTTGGTATTATAAACTAATCACAAAACTGAAAGAGCTAGGTTTTGTTTCATCAAAGGCAGGTCACTCCTTGTTCATCTATAAAGATTCAGGTATAACAATCTTTATGTTGATCTATGTCGATGACATTATTGTGACAATCTCATCTAATGTTGGGATTTAACTCACCTAGGCATTGTAGGCTGTTTTTCTTGTGATTGCGAAATAAAACTTGCTTGCTGCAACTAACATTTGTTTCCAACCTTGTTTAAGCTACATGTCATATTTTTCCCGCACTTGCTGAGTAGGTTATGTACTCACCCTTACATTTCCCATAACGGTTCAGCTACAGCGGATATTTGGGAGTACTTTGAAGATGAAGTGGAGTACTAGTGCGCACTACCGTCAACCACCTGTTGGATGGAGTTGAAGTTGGGGTCCTGTTTCTGTTTAGAGTCTTCTGCTGCAAAATAAACTAGATGTTAATGTTTGAGACATTAATTTGCTGTAATAAAGCACTTAAGTACTATTTGCAAATGTGGTTAAGTTCTGAATTCAGTTTGTGAAGTTATTGTGTATGTGTATGAACATCCTGGGCACACATACGCATCACTTAGTTCATTTTCGGAACCGGGTGTCACAGTCATCTCCGTCCGTGCTACATCACGTCCCATGATCAACAAAGTTGTTACACGTAAGTAGGTTAATCTCTGGTTCAGATTTTGATGACAGAAGTGATATATTACCCCGAGTTAAAACCATAGCCGCACCTAATTGGTTTCCAGCAGCACCGACCATCACAAAACCACACTAAAATCTACCCAAACTAACAAGAGCATATGGGAACTGGTTAGTGTAGGTTGCATCGTAGACTTGCGTGCATCCGCATTATAACATATTGATTAACATCTGTGCATCATATAGATTGGATGTATTGTCTTGTATGTGCATGATAGTGAATAGAAGGACACAATCAAGAGGCCGTGTACGAGGATCTCCAGCACCAAGACTTCGAAGCACTTGAGCAACCCAACCCGTGGGAGCAAGGCAAGTGCCCCTTGAACATATTGATCCTGTGTTTTTGAAATGTTTTGTTTGTGAAACTGCATGCTGTGTCAACTTGATGGGAATCCTTTTTTGTAGGAGTTTACTAGTATTGCTTGCCACCCCTTGTGGGGTATGGTGTTGTTTTCTCTTTTACGCCACATCCTTTACGGGTTATGGGAAACTGAAATAAACTTGCTTAAACTACTACAATCATGAAGATTAATGATGATGAGACATTGGTGATTTTTAGAAAATAGGGACCTTAGGTGATCTAAGCAAGCATGATTTGTGGTGATAGTATGGTGATTTTGCTTGCCTTAGACCTAAGGACCAGTTCATATGAGAATATGCCAGGAAAACAGTGCCACCACAAGGCCAAATATGGGTGCGGCATAGCTGAATAATTAGGTTGCTGCTAGCTTTGTATGGACCATTGGATGGCACGGGGAATGGGGGTTGAGGAGGACTGCCTTTGGAGCTGCATGGCACACGTGGGGGCCCGTGGGAGGGAGATGTGGATTCAAGCCTGCTGGTGAAACCTCAGTGGGTTCGTACATTCTAGTAGTCCCTTTGTAAAAGCTATTTTGTGATCTCTTGGCCATACACTGACGGTAGTGTATTGGCATAATGGAGGTTCTCTAGTCGCTGACGGGTGACGAAATCACAAACTTGTGGGTAAAGTGGTTCCACCTCTGGGTGTAAAACTATCATGATAGCCGTGCTTTCGGTTATGAGCACCTGGACAGCTTCCATGATTAGAGGCTAAACTTGTGATTGGATGGGTTGGTTATGTCATACGTGACTGGTTATTGTTATGTTATACGGGACTGGTTTTTGTTATGTCATACGGGACTGGTTTGGGTTATGTTATGTGGGATTGCTGTTGGTTATGACATATGAGCATGGGTTGATCATAAGAAGTTATGAAAATTGAGATAAACTTTGGTAACAAATGTTGGCTGGCTGTACTCGATGAATGATGGAATATGATAAAATTGGACATGAGGCATGAGGAATTACTTGGTTATGTTGAGATTTAAACTCACCTAGACATTGTAGGTTGTTTTCTCTTGTGATTGTGGCGGACTGGGATCCTCTCATCCAGGATCGAAGAGGGTGGTGCCGCACGATGCGATACCCGACAGCACACATCATAAGGACAACATTGTATTACATAGAAAACCAACTGAATATGTACAAACTAGTACAAGACTTCAGTTACAAACTAGTATTTGAATTACAAAAGCGGAAGCTAAGTTTATACAACTCACGCCCATCTACCTAGCAAAAGTCGGTTGCCTAGCCCTAGGGCAACCCACACTAGCTGCACTCCTCAGCTCAGTGCGGCGTGTTCGGCTCCCACTCAGCCATGGTCCCCGACGGAGGGTAGCCCTCGCCGGTGGACTCGTAACCCGAGTTCATGGGATACTCTTCACCTGAAAAAACACTTAAGCAGCAACCATGAGCACGAAGGCTCAACAAGACTTAACCAACTCACCTAGGCATGAAACTCTACATGTAGTGTACAATGAACATGGGACGGTAATTTGCAGCAACCAGACACGCCTACAAGTTCATCCTTATTACATCTTTTAGCCACAAGTTAACAGATCATGAATTTGAAATTTAGTAAGCAATATTTGGTGGCACACATGTAGCAATACGATTATTCATATCAGCAGAATTGAATCATAACATTCCATAATTTATCTACATCACGACGCAGTGAACAAGCGGTACTCATCACTGCAAGGGACGATGAATCGACTCGATATACACCTGCAGGGATACCCGAAGAGCATGTCACGTACGCCCACCCGTGGAGCTGCACAGCACGCTCACTCGATGTCGTACGGGACAACCTTTCACCCAACAGCCCAAACATCGAACCGGTCATACCGAAATGGACAGGAGGTTCCCTACACGGAGCATCTCTCTATGCTTGTTAGCAGATTTCCACCTTGCTGCCCTCAACCTACACCTATAAATCGGTGTGCTATGCCTCGACGCCCGGAGGTTTAGGTTACATCGGTTTACCGGGGCCCATATATCCGATATGCCTTCGGTACGTTCAATACTTGTTCAGCAGGGCCGCACAAGGATCGGTCCTCAATTGACATTGACAGGGATGCGCTCACAAGACTTCCTCTTGCTGCGCCCAAGCCCCTGCCTGGTCTCCTTTTCTTTCTAAAGTGATCTCACATCACTCAAACCAATCCCGTGTGTCCCAAACCTAACTCGTGAGTTGATTCCAACTACCCGACTTGTACCGAAGTTCTATGAATCATTAAGCATAGCCTGTCTACTTGAGGACTTAGACACTACCCTCACTCTTATAGGAAAAATCTGGTTATGCATTTGGGGTTTCATCCATCCTACACCTAATGCATATCCATACCACATACTAAATATTCATAAAGCAAAACTTTGTAAACTTGGTTAATGTAAACCGGGGCTTGCCTTGTTGCTGCTGGTCAGATGTTAAGGCTTCGTCAGGAAGAAGAAAGTCGAGCACTTACGGAGCTTCCTCGCCTTCAGCGACTACACGTAAGCCATATGCTATATGTCAATTTAAATGCAATGTTTGGAATTGAACATGTATAGACTATAACTCTAGCTAGGCCTCCCCTTTGGTTCTGAAATTTTTATGGTGTCTTGGTAGGGTCCTAACCAGACTCTTGACCAAGTTGCATTTGAAACAAAGTTCATTTGAGCTTTGTACAAATTAAAGCTTATTTCGTCATTAGTAGAGCCTCTAAGGAATTCCATGGATTTTCATGGCTCCAACCATTACTTTCTGGAAACTAGACTTTCAGATGGTTCTAATGAAATTGGTTTCATGTCATTTTAAGAATTCTTGATGATGTTATGCCCTAAACAAGATTTGAGAAAATCTGAAAAATGTTTCTGTACATTTTTCCATTTTCTCTGGGCAGTTCACTTAATCACACCATTAGGGGGACTAAATGAACTTGGATGGGTCTGAAAATTTTACTGTGACTCTAGGATTTTCCAGTTAACCTCTCAGCCAAATTTCAGAATTTTTCATAAAGTAATTCTCCAGATAAAATTCCTAACAAATTAAATTTTAGGGAATTAATTATGGAAAACCATTAAGTTTCATGAGCTGAAATTTGTGTTGCTGGAAAGCACTCAAAAAGCTGAATTCACCAAAATTTAGTTCACTAAATTTGGAGCTTCCTAGCAAAAGTTATATGCATTTGAAGTTTGAACTAAACTGGAAAATCCCAAAATGTTTAAACTCTGCGGGCGGACCCCACTCTTTAAACCGGCCCACTGAGATCGCGGCCACACCAAAGCCCACGGGGTTTTACCCGCGCTGCCGCACCGGATCCCGGCCGCAAAGTGGATCCCCGCGAGAGAACAGGGACTGACCGGTGGACCCGGCGCCCCCTTCGTCTACCTCGCGACCTCCCGCGACCCCGCGGCGGCACTTCGCCGGAGAACTCGCCGCCGGCCATTTCGCTGCCCGACCTCTGACAAATTTCACTGCCTGTTCCTAACTTTGCTCGGGGAACACGTTCGTGCCCTCATCGAAGCTCGGCGATGGCCGGAACCACGCCCACGACGGTGACAGCGGCGATCCCCACTCCAGCAATGTCGTCCGGGCTGCTCAGGGCCTTATTTTGGGAACGGTTTTCTCCTACAGCTCTTCGTGGCATGCTGAGCACGAAAATGAACTCTTGTTGCCATGGAAACGGCCGGAGCTAGGACTTCACCGTCGACCTAGGGCTAAAACAGCGGATGCTCGAAAAACTCAAATAGCAGCGCCAAGACTCGATGGTTTTTGATGGTCTTTGATCCTAGGTGGCCGTAGGGACGTGTAGAACATGTGCTTAGCTTGGTTTACACGTTGGTGGATCGATCACCACAAATTTTGGATTCTTGGCTAGCTCGGTACTTTGATCACCGCGGACCAAACATGGAAATTCTCTCCCTACAGGGCATGAAAGGAGGTATGGTTTTCACCGTGAGTTCGAGCAGCCTCCGGCACGTCTCTTTGCAGTTGATTGCCAGTCACGAGAGTGCCTGGATCAGCGGCGCACCGAGGACCTGAGAGAGCGGCCGAAGAGTTGATGTGTTCGGTCGCGAGACGAAACAGCGTATGGGTTTGGGGTCTGCAGCGGTGGGGGAGCCTTCATGAGCGGTCAAACGCGCGATGCGCCAGCCGGGCATGCGCTGGGGAGGTGGCCGATCGAGCAGCTCAGTGCTGAGTGCTGCGGAGGCCCGGAGAACAGAGCTCGCCCGATAGTTTGCTTCACTCAGGAGCTTAACTGACTTGTGGCCCCTTTTCTCCCCTCTAATCCCTTCTCCCCCTTCTGCTGCAAATATCTCAACCACTAAAAAATTGAATGGTAGACTTTGCCACCAAGTCATGAGGTGAAATTTGAATTCCTCAATTTGAAACTGGTTTGGTTAAACATGCTGCACCTTTGAACTGAAATTCAAATTCAGTTTTGACTTAATGCAAATTTAGCTCCCGACGAGATGAACTCCAATGAGGATGAAAATTGGTGGACTAACTCAGAAAAATGTGCTGAGTTTGAATATGAAGTCAACTTTTGAATTTAAGTGATAAAAGTGGCTGCAATTTGAATTTGCGTTCAAATTGGCCCCTTTTTGAATTGTCTCCAAAAGTGCCTCAAAAAGTATGGGATTTGCATGAAATTTGGCCTGGACCTTCCCAAGACTATTTAAGTTCTAGGGTTGAGCTAAACCTTTCATGCTTATGTGTAGAAATCCTACTTTTTGGAAGTTAGGGCTTTCCCCTCTAATCACCCTTTTGATGGTGTTTACTTGCTCTTCACAAGTGTTCATGAGATATCCATCACAAGAGCTGTGGTGTTGTAAGGTGATGAACATTTTTTTGCACTTCACTTTCTTGGGATTTTACATCCCTCCCCCCTTAAAAGAATCTCGTCCCGAGATTATAAAAGAAGAGACGGCGATGTAACAAGAACTCACCCGTGATGAGACGCCATGAACTCCGTGTAGTTTGAGCGAAGGAATTCCTCGCTATCCCACGTCGCTTCTTCAGTGGTGTGGTTACTCCACAGTATCTTGTATAACTACAGCGTTTTGCTATGCGTGGTCCGAGCCTTCTCATCAATAATTGCCACCGGATATTCAGCATACGTCAAATCCGGTTGCAGCTCGCCAATGTCTTTGGTGGGAACAGCAGCCTTATACTTCAGACATTTTCGCAGTTGTGAAACTTGGAAAACGTCGTGAACACCAGCAAGAGATGCCGGTAGTTCCAGTCTATATGCCACTGGTCCACACTTCTCAGTGATGGCATAGGGTCCAATGAATTGGGGAGCGAGTTTCCCCTTCACGCCGAACCGGTGCATGCCTTTCATCGGAGATACACGGAGATACACGTGTTCGCCGACGTCAAAGTGCAGCGTCCTACGCCTCTTATCAGCGTAGCTTTTCTGCCGGAATTGAGCAGCCTTCAAGTTGGATTGAATCATCTGAATGCGCTCTTCGGGGTCGTTCACCACATCAACCCCGAACGTGACCCTTTCACCGGACTCGCGCCAGTTCAGTGGGGTGCAGCATTTGCGACCGTAGAGAGCCTCATAGGGTGCCATCTTGATACTCGCTTGATAGCCATTGTTGTACGAGAATTCCGCCAACGGTAGATGATCATCCCAGTTTCTACCGTGGTGGATGGCACACGCTCTCAATATGTCTTCTAGTACTTGGTTCACAATCTCTGTTTGCCCATCCGTCTGAGGGTGATAGGCGGAGCTTCTAAACAGCTTAGTACCCAATGCAGCGTGCAACTGCTCCCAGAAGAGAGATACAAATAGTGCACCTAGATCTGAGACTATGGTCTTGGGTACACCATGTAAGCATAGAATCCTTGCAATGTACAGCTCCGCATATTTGCTGGCATTGTAACGTGTATGCACCGGAATGAAGTGAGCCGACTTGGTTAATCCGTCAATGATTACCCAAATAGAATCATGCTTGTTGGAAGTCAGGGGTAATCCCACAATGAAATCCATGCTCACATCTTCCCATTTCCATGCCAGAATTTTCCAGGGTTGCAACAGCCCTGATTTCCTCATATGGTCCGCTTTCACTCGTCTACACGTATCACACTCGGATACGTACTTAGACACTTCCCGCTTCATCCGTGTCCACCAAAATTTCTTTTTCAAATCTTGGTACATTTTGTTGCTGTCCGGATGAATGGAGTATTTAGACAAGTGAGCTTCATCAAGAATCTTCTTTCTCAGCTCCATATCCTGGGGTACGACTATGCGGTCATTGAACCACAGCGTCCCCTTATCATCTTTCCGGAAAAATTTGATTTCCCCGTTGTCTATCCGTCTACGGAGATGTGCCATGCCCTTGTCCACTTTCTGAGCTGCAATGATCTCCTCCCTAATGGTAGGGATGAAGGCAAGGTTGTAAAGCGATCCGTAAGGAACCAAGTATAAACTCGGCTCTTCATCCTCCACCGGTGTAATGGTGAGGTTATGGACATGTGATTTCCGGCTCAGCGTGTTGGCAACCACATTCGCCTTGCCGGGGTGGTAATGAATCTCAATCTCATAATATTTGATTAGTTCTAACCACCTCCTTTGCCTCATATTCAGCTCCTTCTGGGTGAAAATATACTTCAAGCTCTTGTGGTCGGTGTAGATATGCACCAAATTCCCCAGGAGATAGTGCCTCCACATTTTTAGCGCCAAAACCACAGCAGCGAGCTCAAGATCATGAGTCAGATAATGCTGCTCATGGTTTCGAAGTTGGCGTGAGCCATACACGACCACACATCCTTCCTGCATCAACACGCAGCCGAGCCCGATACCGGATGCATCACAATACACGTCGAAGGGCTTGGTTGTATCCGGTTGAGCTAAGACCGGGGCTGTTGTGAGATGCTTCACCAATGCTTGGAACGCTCCTTCACATGCCACGTTCCAAACATATTTTGTTCCCTTCTTCAATAATTCTGTCATCGGCTTAGCAAGCTTGGAGAAGCTTGGAATGAATCTCCGATAGTATCCCGCTAAGCCGAGGAAGATTCTGACTTCATGGACCGAAGTGGGAGCTTTCCATTTCAGCACCTGCTCGATTTTGCTTGGGTCAACCGCAATGCCTTCCGCTGAGATGATATGTCCCAAAAATGGCACTTGGCTGATCCCAAACTCACATTTTCTGAACTTGGCATATAGCTTATGGTCCCGCAGTTGTTGAAGAACGATCCTCAAGTGTTCGGCGTGTTCTACTTCTGTCTTGGAATAAACCAAGATATCATCAATGAACACCACAACGAACTTGTCCATCTCCGGCATGAACACCGAGTTCATGAGATACATGAAATGTGCCGAGCATTAGTGAGACCAAAAGACATGACGAGATATTCATATAAGCCATATCTCATCGAGAAGGCCGTCTTTGGGATATCCTCCACTCAGATTTTTATTTGATGATATCCAGAGCGAAGGTCCATCTTGGAGAACACACTTGCACCCACAAGCTGATCAAACAGGATGCCAATGCGGGGCAGTGGGTATTTGTTCTTGATGGTGACGGCATTGAGCGGCCTGTAATCCACACACAGCCTCAAGGTTTCATCTTTCTACTTTATGAACAGTGCCGAGCATCCCCAAGGCGAGGAACTCAGCCTAATGAAACCTTTACTCAATAGATCATTGAGCTGCTCTTTCAATTCAGCCAGCTCGTTTGGAGCCATTTTGTAGGGCCTTCTTGAGATGGGAGTCGTCCCGGGTGCAAGTTCAATCTTGAACTCAACATCCTGTTCAGGTGGCATGCCCGGAAGATCATCCGGAAACACGTCAGGGTATTCCCGGACTACGGGGAGTTCCTCTAACTTGAGAGCTTCAGTATTATTAATTGCTGAAACCTCCTGGACAGGATTGTCTAACACCATGGAATGCGGACGGTGGAATGGGGAATTCAAATGAACCATCCGTGTCCGATCCAGGACGGCGCCATGGTAGCGTAACCATGACATCCCTAAGATTGCATCAATCTTTTGCCCCGTAAGGATTATCGAGGTGGTGGGATATATCTTCCCACCTAAGCACAGAGTTGCTTTTGGAATCATCATATTTGCTGAAGTCTTCCCTCCCGGTGAGCAGATCATATATGAGCAGTCGGTTGGGAAGACTTGCATTTGATGCTTAGCCACATAGGATGCACTTATGAAACTGTGGGTTGCACCCGAATCAAATAATGCGATGATTGCTTGATCGTTGAGAGTGAACGTACCCGCCAGCATGTTGTCTCCCTCTGGGGTGTCCTCATTGTTGAGGTTGCGAACGCCCCCAGTTCGCTGACCAACCTTCTTGACCAGAGGTCGGCCTCAAGCACCGCCCTGGAACTGGGCTTGCCCGCTGCTCTGCTGCCCCTGGGGACAGTCCTTCGAGAAATGGCCGGCCTGGCCACACGTAAAGCAGGTGTAGCGAGGCGGTCCTCCGCTGATAGGCGGACGGAAACCTGGGGCATGTTGTGGTGGTGGAAACGCCCGGGGTACCATCTTCTGCTTCTGTTGCGGCCGCGGTGGTGGCATCGGCAATCGGAACGGGGGTGGCTGAAAAGAACGACCCCCGAACTGCTGAGGTCGCGCCGGTGGATGCCACTGCTGACCGGATGGTGTCCGATACACCATGCGGTATTTCTGGGGAGCTCCACCCCCACTTCTGGGTGGAGTGCTGCGCTTTCGCTGCTCAGCCGCCAATTCTTGCTGAGCGTCTTCTTGCATGATCGTGGCAATAACGAGATCATTGAAGGTGCCGCGATTGCATTGGATGAGATGCATCTTCATCTCGGGGTGTAACCCCTGATAGAAGTGCTCCTGCTTCTTCTCCTCGTTGGATACGTAATCCGATGCATATTGTGCCAGATGGTTAAAGTCACGGGAGTAGTCATGGGCACTCCTCCCGCCCTGCTTCAGCTCCAAGAACTCTTGGAACTTCCGCTTCATTATCCTGGGAGGGATATGGTAGGCGCGGAACGCCTCCCGGAATTCTTCCCACTCCATGGCATGGCCAGCCGGCAGTGAGGAGACATAGTTCGCCCACCATGCACCAGCGGCACCGCGAAGGTGCTGCGCCACGAACAATCTTCTGCCGCTCCGTACATTGGAGCAGCCCGAACTTGGACTCAATTGTCCGCAGCCAGTTGTCGGCCTCCAGGGGTTCTGCTGCTTCAGTGAACACCGGAGGGTGCGTACTCATGAAGTACGAGTACGTCACATCACGGGGCTCACGAGACCCCCTCTCTTGACGCCCCCCCCCCCCCGCCTGGGACGTATTCTGCACGATCGTGCAGAGCAGTTCGGTCTGCTCCTCACGATTACCCACCAGTGCCTCAATCACGTCCGCTAGTGTAAGCGGAGGCGGCGGTGGTGGTTGTTGCTGCGGGGTGCTGTCGTAGGCAGGTGGCTGGGAGTCATCACCCCCCTGCTTGCTAGAGCCACCGACCTCAGCATGGCCCGAGTTCGAACCGTCTGCAATCATACGACAATAAAAATCAATCCCGCAACATACTTCATGCTGTCCAATAAAATAGGCGTCAAACATAATGATAATAAAACATGTGATACATCTCGTATATAGATAATGTAATAACTTTGCACAAGCTACACATTACCAGACCAAATACAAGCTAGTTAAATCCAACTTGACGGACTTCCTTTTTGGAAGTTCATCACAACTAGGTTTGGTCACTACGAGACGTTACATCGCTTTGTCATCACGTATACTACCCTTTTATCTTCAATACGACACAAACATGGTCTGTAGCAAAAGAAACTTGAGTAAGACATATACTCAAATCTTTCACTAGGTTAAGGTAACCACTCTTGAGTATGTTCTACCCCATTGGAAGTACTTAAACCCCCTAGGGTACAACAATCTCTCAAATGAGTTCAACTGTCATCCCTCTGCCAGAATGACCAGTTTCTACATGTCCCAGATTTTGATCTGATGCTGGGCATTTTCATGACTCGAGCTGAATACCAAAGTTAAATTTAACTTCAGTATAATTTCAACGAGTATTTATTTGCCCTCATATCATCTCTGGTTTGAAAGTTATGGTAATTCAAAGTCAACAGAATTTCTGGAAGAATTTCAACAGCACCTCCTTTGGAAGTTGCTGTTTTCAACTCTAATTTCAGCTCAATTCCGTGCTGCAATTGCAGAAACTTTGAATTACAAAGATGTAACACATCTCCTACCCTTTCCAAAAATGTATCATATGATAGTTTTAGATTTTCCTACAGGAAGTTATGCTTGAAAAACAGAACAGTCCAGAGAGTATTTTAAATCTGTCCTGGTTCTGGACAGTTTACAATCATCTGGAATTTCAGCCAGTTTAAGTTGTGATTCAGCTCTGGGAGTCTACAAGAAAGTTATAGATCACTTAAACACCTTTCCAGAACTATATCCCACACCTCCATTGGCTAAATTATCGGTGAGTTATGCTCTGTCAAAATTCAGCAGACTTGCTGCCAAAACAGAGCACTCTGTTTTTCACTCCCTTTGAGCTAAACTGATTAACTACTGAATTTTTCTACCCAACCAGGGTCCTAAATGTTGAAACTTGGTGATTTTAGTTCCTTATTATCATTATCTTGCATGCACATGCCTATGATATGTTGGTACTACGTTCCTCACAAAAAGAAAATCCTAACCAGATTATACTGGTATATATAGTTCAATTGTGGCGCTAAATGGTCGCTCGCACACGTATACTACACGGGATACATACCTGGTTAGTACCTGCAGAGGAACACCCAATAATGATGCACTCACGGGTTATTTTCATTTCAGGAAGGTCCATATTTGAAAGTAAATACAAACGCCCGTATCATTGTCATACGGCCGTCCTTGAGTTAAGCCACGTCTCAAGGTATGTGATCGTGTTTTTACACCACACGACGGGGAACCCGAGTAGAGGGCGAACGGGTCATCACGGCTGGGAATTTTATCAACCCAACATATACCACCTACAGCCCTGAAGGACACGCCCATGGCAAGCGCTGCGTATGTCCTCCTGGGCTATTTCCAGAAGAACACACTATCGCGTTACTGACCACATGATGGGGTTTCCACTTGCTTGCCTAATGCATGCTAGGTATCAGCGTTTCATATGAACTCAGGAACATGAAGAGTCCAAGAGTTTCATATTAACGTCTCACACCAAGCTGTGAGACCTATCCCTAAACCACATTCCTCGTCAGGGGAGCTAACCGAAATTGAACCAATTTTGGTAGCGTTCCTTACCATTCTTACCTGAGCGTAGGTGCGTGGTTACAGAATCAAAATTTCAGAATTATAACACCACCCTCTGTGACACCCGACAGCACACATCATAAGGACAACATTGTATTACAGAGAAAACCAACTGAATATGTACAAACTAGTACAAGACTTCAGTTACAAACTAGTATTTGAATTACAAAAGCGGAAGCTAAGTTTATACAACTCACGCCCATCGACCTAGCAAAAGTCGGTTGCCCAGCCTTAGGGCAACCCACACTAGCTGCACTCATCAGCTCAGCGCGGCGTGTACGGCTCCCACTCAGCCATGGTCCCCGACGGAGGGTATCCCTCGCCTGTTGACTCGTAACCCGAGTCCGTGGGATACTCTTCACCTTAAAAAACACTTAAGCAGCAACCATGAGCACGAAGGCTCAACAAGACTTAACCAACTCACCTAGGCATGAAACTCTACATGTAGTGTACAACGAACATGGGACGGTAATTTGCAGCAACCGGACACGTCTACAACTTCATCCTTATTTCATCTTTTAGCCACAAGTTAACAGTTCATGAATTTGAAATTTAGTAAGCAATATTTGGTGGCACACATGTAGCAATACGATTATTCATATCAGCAGAATTGAATCATAACATTCCATAATTTATCTACGTCACGACGCAGTGAACAAGCGGTACTCATCACCGCGAGGGACGGCGAATCGACTCAATATACACCTGCAGGGATACCCGAAGAGCACGTCATGTACGCTCACCCGTGGAGCTGCACAGCACGCTCACTCGATGTCGTACGGGACAACCTTTCACCCAACAGCCCAAACGTTGAACCGGTCGCACCAAAATGGACAGGAGGTTCCCTACACGGAGCATCTCTCTATGCCCGTTAGCAGATTTCCACCTTGCTGCCCTCAACCTACACCTATAAATCGGTGTGCTATGCCTCGACGCCCGGAGGTTTAGGTTACATCGGTTTACCGGGGCCCATATATCCAATATGCCTTCGGTACGTTCAATACTTGTTCAGCAGGGCCGCACACGGATAGGTCCTCAATCGACATGGACAGGGCTGCGCTGATAAGACTTCCTCTTGCTGTGCCCTATCCCCTGCCTGGTCTCCTTTTCTTTCTAAAGTGATCTCACATCACTCAAACCAATCCCGTGTGTCCCAAACCTAACTCGCGAGTAGATTCCAACTACTAGACTTTGTACCGAAGTTCTATGAATCATTAAGCATAGCCTGTCTACTCGAGGACTTAGACACTACCCTAACTCTTATAGGAAAAATCTGGTTATGCATTTGGGGTTTCGTCCATCCTACACCTAATGCACATCCATACCACATACTAAATATTCATAAAGCAAAACTTTGTAAACTTGGTTAATGTAAACCGGGGCTTGCCTTGTTGCTGCTGGTTAGATGTTAAGGCTTCGTCCGGAAGAAGAAAGTCGAGCACTTCCGGGGCTTCCTCGCCTTCAGCAACTACACGTAAGCCATATGCTATATGTCAATTTAAATGCAATGTTTGGAATTGAACATGTACAGACTATAACTCTAGGTAGCCCCCCCCTTCGGTTCTGAAATTTTTATGGTGGCTTGGTAGGGTCCTAACCAGAGTCTTGACCAAGTATCATTTGAAACAAAGTTAATTTGAGCTTTGTACAAATTAAAGCTTATTTGGTCATTAGTAGAGCCTCTAAGGAATTCCAGGAATTTTCATGGCTCCAACCATTACTTTCCAGAAACTAGACTTTGAGATGGTTCTAATGGAATTGGTTTCATGTCATTTGAAGAATTCTAGATGAAGTTATGCCCTAAACTAGATTTGAGAAAATTTGAAAAATGTTTCTATACATTTTTCCCATTTTTCTGGGAAGTTCACTTAATCACACCACTAGGGGGAGTAAATGAAGTTGGATGGGTCTGAAAATTTCACTGTGACTCAAGGATTTTCCAGTGAACCTCTCAGCCAAATTTCAGAATTTTTTCATAAAGTAATTCTTCAGATAAAATTCCTAACAGTTTACATTTTAGGGAATTAATTCTGGAAAACCATTAAGTTTCATGAGATGAAATTTTTGTTACTGGAAATTACTCAAAAAGATGAATTCAGCAAAATTTATTTCACTAAATTTGGAGCTTCCTAGCAAAAGTTATATGCATTTGAAGTTTGAACTAAACTGGAAAATCCCAAAATGTTTAAACTCTGCGGGCGGGCCCCACTCTTTAAACCGGCGCACTGAGATCGAGGCCGCACCGCAGCCCAAAGGGTTTTACCTGCACTGCTGCACGGGATTGTGGCCGCAAAGTAGATCCCCATGAGAGAACAGGACTGACCGGTGGACCCGGCGCCCCCTTTGTCTACCTCGTGACATCTCGCGACCCCCGCGGCGGCACTTCGCCGGAGAACTCGCCGCCGGCTATTTCGCTGCCCGACCTCCAACGGATTTTGCCGCCTGTGCCTAACTTTGCTCGGGGAACACGTTGGTGCCCTCACCGAAGCTCGGCGATTGCCAGAACCACGGCTGTGACGGTGACAGCGGTGATCCCCACTCCGGCGATGTCGTTCGGGCTTCTCAGGGCCTTATTTTGGGAACGGTTTGCTCCTACAGCTCCACTGTGGCATGCTGAGCACGAAAATGAACTCGGGTTGCCATGGAAACGGCAGGATCTAGGACTTCACCGTTGACCTAGGGCTAAAATGGCGGATGCTCGAAAAACTCGAATAGCAGCGCCAAGACTCGATGGTTTTTGGTGGTCTTTGATCCTAGGTGGCTGTAGGGACGTGTAGAACATGTGCTTAGCTTGGTTTACACGGTGGTGGACCGATCACCACGAATTTTGGATTCTTGACTAGCTCGGTACTTTGAACACCGCGGACCAAACATAGAAATTCTCTCCCTACAGGGCATGAAAGAAGGTAGGGTTTTCACCGTGAGTTTGAGCAGCCTCCGGCGCGTCTCTTTGCTGTTGATCATCGGTCGTGAGAGTGCCTGGATCAGCGGCACACCGAGGACCCGAGAGAGCGGCCAAAGAGTTGATGTGTTCGGTCGAGAGACGGAACAGCGTATGGGTTTGGGTTCTGCAGTGGTCGGGGAGCCTTCGTGAGCGGTCAAACGCGCGATGCGCCAGCTGGGCGTGCGCTGGGGAGGTGGCCGATGGAGCAGCTTGGTGTCGAGCACTGCGAAGGCCCGGGGAACAGAGCTTGACCGATAGTTTGCTTCACTCAGAAGCTTAACTGACTTGTGGGCCCTTTCCCCCCCTCTAATCCCTTCTCCCCCTTCTGCTGCAAATACCTCAACCACTAAAAATGTATAGTAGACTTTGCCACCAAGTCATGGGGTGAAATTTGAATTCCTCAATTTGAAACTGGTTTGGTTAAATTTGCTGCACCTTTGAACTGAAATTCAAATTCAGTTTTGACTTAATGCAAATTTAGCTCCCGACGAGATGAACTCCAATGAGGATTAAAATTGGTGGACTAACTCAGAAAAATGTGCTGAGTTTGAATATGAAGTCAACTTTTGAATTTAAGTGATGAAAGTGGCTGCAATTTGAATTTGCATTCAAATTGGCCCCTTTTTGTATTGTCTCCAAAAGTGCGTCAATAAGTATTGGATTTGCATGAAATTTGGCCTGGGCCTTCCCAAGACTATTTAAGGTCTAGGGGTGAGCTAAACCTTTCATGCTTATGTGTAGAAATCCTACTTTTTGGAAGTTAGGGTTTTCCCCTCTAATCGATGGTGTTTACTTGCTCTTCACAAGTGTTCATGATATATCCATCACAAGAGCTGGGTGTTGTAAGGTGATGAACATTTTTTTGCACTTCACTTTCTTGGGATTTTACAGTGATTGTGGAATAAAATTTGCTTGCTGCAATTAACCTCTGGAGTCATCCTTGTTTAAGCTACATGTCATACTTTACCACACTTGCTGAGTACGACATGTACTCACCCTTGCTATTCCCACAACAATTCAGCCACAGGAGAAACTTGAGAGTACATTGAAGATCAAGTGGAGTACTAGGCGTGCGTGTTACCGGCAACTGTCTGTGGAGTTGAAGTTGGAGTCTTGCTGCCATTTAGTTCATTCCGCTGCAAAATAAATTTGAGACCTATGTTTGAAGTCTTGAACTATTGTAATAAAGCACTTAAATACTATTTGAGACGTGGTTAAGTTCTGAAATCAGTTTGTGATGTACTTGTGTATGTGTGATGAACATCTTGGGCACACATACGCTTCACTTGGTTCCATTTTCAGAACCAGGTGTCATAAATTGGTACCAGAGCCACGTTCACCGTAGGACGTAAGCCTAGGTAGAATGGGCACTATAAAACACATAGGAACACCCCTTTAAAAAGTTATTTCTGAAAATTGTTTGCTGCTGCATTTTACTTGTCAATTCAGCCACTGCAAAGTGCTATTTTCCGGCTATGTTTCACATGCTTGCTGCTGCATTTTATTTTGTCAATTCCAGCTGCTGCATTTTCCCCTTTCCTTCTTTTCTTCTGGAAAGCCACACCCTCTATTTTCTTGCTTAATGACTGCTGCAATTTCTGGATTTTATTACCCTCTTCTCTAAGGATCTCATGTCTTATCTATAGATGCCGATCAGTAGGAGCGCAGCATGCATGAGCATTTGCCCGCCGGCCCTTGGATGCTCACTTAACCCCATCGAGGTTTCCGATGGACCGTACTGGGAGGAGGTGAAAGTGGAGCCTCATGAGGAGGAAGTTAATAGCCCTATGGAAGAGGATCCGGAGGAGGTAGAGCCATACAAGGATGAGATGAAGAGCCACAAGAGGAGCCACACTGGTACGCACCCCAGGATGAGTACCACGCGAGCTTACACCAGGAGGATGAACCTTATGAAGCTGAACCGCAAGAAGATGCACAAGGAGAGGAGCCACCACATGCTGTGACTGTGAATGGAGATGATGAACCGGTCTTCCATTCGGCTCAAGAATTCCGGTCTAATGAAATGAGGCAGGACATGTACCTAGGGAGCTGAGAGAGTTCCTTGATTGCTGCGACTTGTAACCAGAGTACATCATCAAGAAAGTCCCCCGTCTCGAACATGAAGAGTGAAAGGCTGAAGTTACTATCCTCTCTAATGATAGGGTTGTCACACGGCACTTCGCACCCACATAGGGAACCACAAGGGAGGAAGCTATTGATGACGCTGCATGGGATGCACTCATTGGGCTTGCTACGCCTTCCATGGGCAACATGGAAACACTAGCTTTGAACTGCACCCACACCGGAAGAGTGGTACTAGGGAAATCATTGGACCTCATGGAGGAGACCATTCCAACCCACAAGCTGTTGACAGGTCTTAGAAAATGCTCATGGAGTTGGTAAACCATTATGCAAATGTACAAGAGGAGATCTGTTACCTCCACAAGAAGTTGAAGTTGCTGGAAAAACAATAGGAGACTCATGCCAATTCTGAAATAAATGGAGCAGCAGTGTCACCTGCCCTTACATGGACGGCCGACTCACCATGGCGTGCGCCCATGTATGGTCCGCCCCCTCCGCATGGCAGAACAGCCCCGGTTCATGCAATTAAGTTTAGGTTCCCTATTGAATAATGTTGTAATAAGAATGCTTAGATCGTAGTAGTTTGAATAAATGTGGTGTGCTGAACTTCTATGATGTTTGCTTATGCTTGTGTGCTTGGTTGTGAGTTGTGGGATGCTTCGGCGAATGTCCACATCCGCATAGACTAGAGAGACGTGGTATGCTTCAACACTTGTCCATATCCTCATATAGGCTTATATTAATAAAGGAGTTGCTTAGTTCATATACCTTGATACATATAGTTGGCAAATCAAATCTGAATTCTATTCCCTACTCTTCTCTCTCACAGTTGCCGAGGGAACATCACAACCGCAACCGAAGGAAGCTCGTGGTGACAACGAACCACACGAGGGTGGTGATGACAACATGGAAGTTCCTGAGGATGTCAACCTTGGGGCTGGTGCAAACAACTGAGCATCTGATAGCTATGCAAAACCAGCTTATGCAAGTCATGATGCAAACATTGGGACAGCTCCAAGATAACAACAACAACCTTAACCACATTCCCGCACCCCCACCGCCACCACCGCATCACAACAGATTGGGAGAGTTCATGAGGACCAGCCTGCCTACTTTTGCACAAGCTAATGATCCTATGGAAGCCGATGACTGGCTGAAATCTGTTGAGAAGAATCTTGCTATTGTTCAGTGCAGTGATCGGAGAAGGTTCTCTTTACATCACATCAACTAATTAGAGAAGCTGCTGATTAGTGGGACACTGTTTGCAACGCTCATGCTAATCAGGAGGCAATTACTTAAGCTGAATTCAAGGAGAGTTTCCGCTCCCACTATATTTCTGAAGGAGAAATGATACTGAAAAGGCAATAGTTTGAGAGTCTAAGGCAAGGGAGGAAGAGCGTGAAGAGTACCAAAACAAGTTCACGCAGTTGTCAAGGTATGCCCTAGAGGATGTTAACACGGACCGTAGGAAGCAATACTTGTTCATGAGAGGTATAAACAATGAGATTAAAGTTCAGCTACTCAACGGTGACTATACAAACTTCCAAAAGCTTGTTGACAAGGCTATAGTGGTGGAAAGCAAGGTTCGTGAAATAGAACAAGAGGGCAACAGGAAGATGCCATATCAAGGACAGCCACGCCCCCGCTTTATGCCACCATCCGCACCATACTACGGCTCGTCTGCGTCCGCTTTTCGCCCCATAAATCCACCTCACCCAAATCAGCCACCGCCACAACACCCAACCATGCAAGCACCCCGTTTGCCTATGCCACCTGCGACCATCCCAACATGGGCGCGTATGCTCAAAATCAGCCTCGCCCCAACTTCTCTAGTGTTAGTGGCAACAAGACATGCTTCACATGTGGAGAGGCAGGACACTTTGCAATCCAATGCCCCAAGAAAGGCCTTGGACAGCTGAACAATGCACCCAGGCAGAACCCACGTCCGAATGGAAAAGCAACACAAGGCAACCGTGGACAGCAGAACTTTGCTTGTGGCCATGTAAATCACTTGTCCACTGAGGAAGCACAACAAGCCGAGGACGTCGTGATTGGTATGTTCCTCGCCAACTCCAACCCAGCAACTGTTTTATTAGATTTTAGAGCATCTAATCCATTCATCTCATCAAAGTATGTTGCCATGTATAATCTGCCCATATCTCATATGAAAAAAACTATGTGGTCAATTCTCCCGGTGGAGAGATGAGAACAAATATAGTATGTCCAAAAGTAAGCATTAAGATAAGGGGGACTGACTGAGCTAGTATAATGGAGTGGACTGACTAAGATAGTATAATGGAGTGATTCAATGTGCCAAGAGGATCGTACAGTTGACAAGTGAGCACGGTACCCGCATCGAGTTTGAGGCAGCCCGACCTACAACAGAGAGGGTAGTGTTGAATCACGTGGAAGGTGTGACATTGGAAAGCATTCCGGTGGTTCAAGAATATTCAGATGTGTTTCCAGAGGAATTGCCAGGTATGCCACCTGATCGTGACATAGAATTTGTCATCGATTTAATACTTGGAACTGCACCTATAGCTAAGAGGCCATATAGTATGCCCGCTAATGAACTAGTGGAGCTCAAGAAGCAAATTCAAGAGCATCTAGAGAAGGGTTTTATATGCGGAAGCTCTTCACCATGGGTAGCCCTAGTGCTTTTCATAGATAAGAAGGATGGAACCCATAGGATGTGTGTGGATTATAGGTTTTAAACTTGGGTATGTCCAACTAAAGATTAAACCCTTTGACATAGCCAAGACAGCTTTTCGGACACGGTATGGTTCATAGGAGTACACCGTTATGTCATTCGGGTTGACCAATGCGTCTGAGTACTTTATGTACCTCATGAACAAGGTCTTCATGGAGTACTTGGAAAAATTCGTCGTAGTGTTCATCGATGATATTATGGTGTATTAGAGAAGTGAGGAAGAACATGAGGAGCATTTGAGGCTGACATTGAAACAACTACAAGAGCACCAGCTGTATGCCAAGTTTAGCAAGTGTCAATTCTGTTTAAGGGATATATCATTGTTAGGCCACATCATCTCCGAAGGAGGAGTATCGGTTGATCGAGGAAAAGTGAGGGACATGTTGAAATGGAACCCACCGCAGAATGTGAAGGACATTCGGAGTTTCCTCAGGATGGTGGGATATTACCGCCAATTCATCAGGGATCTCTCCAAGATAGCGAAGCCTATGACTGAATTTCTAATGACAAGGAAGGCATTCCATTGGACACAAGCTTGTCAGTACAACATTGAGGAGTTAAGGAAGAGGTTGACAATGACATCACTGTTGGTATTGCCAGACGTGAGCAAGAGTTTATATATATATTATGGTGCCTCAAGAATGGGACTTGGATGCATACTCATGCAAGAAGGCCAAGTGGTAGCTTATGCGCCACGGCAACTAAAGAAACATGAGTTGAAATACCCTACGCATGATCTGGAACTCGCAGTGTGGTACACGAATTGAAGATTTGGAGGCACTACATTCTTGGTCACCGATGTGAGATTTATACGGATCACAAAAGCCTCAAGTACATATTCACGCAAATGATCTGAATTTGAGCCAACGCCGATGGTTGGAGCTCATTAAGGATTATGATGTAGGAATCAACTATCATCTAGGGAAAGCCAATGTAGTAGCGGATGCTTTGAGCCTCACGGTTCGGGAGCTACCACCTGTTCATGGAGTAGAAGGTTCAGTAGCGTGGAGTCACCAGCAGATGGTCTAGGCCACCTACACTTCGAGGAATCTAAGAGTTAGCTTGCCTAAATCAAGATAGGATGAGGTTCTTATTGATCAAGAACGTGGTACGCCTCACTTACGTGGAGAGAGCCGGATGCTTTCCTCGGCAAAGCAACAAAGAGACTACAATATAAGTTATGATCTACAAAAATGAAAGAAGAAAAAAATAGATGAACGAAAAGTTGATTGTATTGATCTGAGCTTGGCTACTTGTTTTGACAGATGGCTGCCTTTATAAAGAACCTGATTACAACAGAAAAGATTTGATCTTCTAAGTTTAAACTAAACTCATCTAATATCTAAGACTTAATCTTATCTAAATGCACGGATGAATGTCATGCAAGACTTTCTAGAGTACTTGACACGATAACATCTAATATATACAAAGTTTTGAACTCTACCGAGAACACGTAAGTCCCTTCGGCCTTTTATCTTGCGGTTTAGCCGGTTTTTTCTCACAGCCACAAGGTAATCTGGTCTTCTCGGGTCGAGTTCCGACCCGGACGTGTGTATCTTGAGCTTTTTGAGGTCAAACAGGCTTCCCGCACGTATTTTCTCCAGTCTTGGGTAAGTTTCCTGCCAAAGTCTTCTGCACCTCGAATTCGCAAGACAAAAAGTCCTTTCCTCCTCGTTTTTTGGCTCCTGCATCCTGCAAAACTCACAACCATTTTTTACCTCCAACACATGCCCCCCTGTTTTTGGGCAAACATGGTGTGCCAAAAAACATCTCCAGAGCCAGGATTTATTAGATAAATCGGCTGTTTTTTCTTGCAAAGCTTAGATAACTCAGCCTTCTTGCCATACACTCGGATAGAACCATTTTAAGTATCTCCCATTGATGGCCTTACCTTAGTTTTCTCCTTGCAAGTTCTCTACGAAGTATGCATTTCCATGGACAATGCCCACAATCTAGTAAAGTCCCTCCTAGCTTGGTGACTGCATGTACCCTGTAGACCGGGTACTTCTGTGTAGTGGGTAAAAGACAGCCTGGGCCCCGCCTCCCCGCTGAGGCGGGCCCCAGCATAGCCACGTGCACTTGGACACATGGTCTGCCCTAGGGCTTCCATGTGCATTTGAGCAACGGAGCTGACACGTGACCTGGGCTCCGGTCCGAGTCTCCCCGCTGAGGTGATGTCCGGAGCTGCCACGTGTCCCCTGGTTCAGAGCCGCCTCCCCACTGAGGACAGCTCCGGTGTTGACATGTGCCCTGGGCTCCGGCCCGAGCCTCCCTGCTGAGGTGAGGTCCGGAGCTACCACGTGTACCCTAGCACCAAGTCACCTCCCTGCTGAGGACAGCTCCGGTGCTGACACGTGCCCTGGGATCTGGTCCGAGCCTCCATGATGAGGTGAGGTCCAGATCTGCCATGTGTCCCCTGGCTCAGAGCCACCTCCCCGCTGAGGACAGCTCCGGCGCTGACACGTTCCATAGGCTCTGGCCCGAGCCTCTCCGCTGAGGGAAGGTCCGGGGCTGCCACATGTCCCCTGGCTCCAAGCCACCTCCCCTGCTGAGGACAGCTCCGGTGCTGTCACGTGCCCTGGGCTCCGGTCCAAGCCTCCGCATTGAGGTGAGGTCTGGAGCTGCCACGTGCCCCCTGGCTCAGAGCCACCTCCCCGCTGAGGACAGCTTTGGCGCTGACACGTGTCCTGGGCTCCAGCCCGAGCTTCCCCACTGAAGTGAGGTCCGGAGCTGCCACGTGTCCCCTAGCACCAAGCCCGTTGACAAAAGCTCCAGAGCCGCCACACGCCCCACGATCCGTCGTGGGCTGCGGGTCGATGAAGTCAAGAAGGAAGTGTGCTGCCAGGCTTTGCATTCAAGGCTCACGCCTTCCCCAGAAGCATGGCGCACTATGCACGCCTTCATCCTCTGCCCGTTCGCCATTATGGTGACAAGACAGGACGGCGAGGAGTGACAGCAGCACAGTGCCGCCCAACGGCACGAAGCTGCCCAAGCAGGGTCAGAAGACGTGGCGATAAGACGGCGTCTTCATCATCACCTAACACGTGGTCAGAGGCGCTCAGCGCGTTGGGTAGAGGGACTTAACTCATCCATCGACCAACTCTACTTAGAGGACGAAGCCATGTATAGGGTATACATAGCATTGGGGGCCACCTGCCGGTCCCCAAGCCATTTTGTGACCACCCCGACCTTCAACTACAAAGGACCGGGGTGATCACCCGGCAAAGGTTCGCACTCGGCACCGTCTCACGCACATACAAGCAAACAATACAGCAAGCACTCCCGTGGACGTAGGGTTTTACGCTCCAGTGGCCCGAACCACGTAAATCTCGGTGTTCATCCGCTCCTTCGAGCCCAGGTCGCGTAGGGCGCCAAGCCCCCTCCGGAAAAAAGAACCTCGCGGGCTGCTTCCGAGCAGGCTGGGAGGAGTGTCGCAGCTCACACTCCGACAGTGACCACTTTCCAAACTTCTTGTCTCGAGTTCCTAAGGGTAAAATTGTTCCCCAAACCAAGTGTCCAACCTGAAATGATTTTTCTCGAACTCTTCTGTTATAATACTTGGCCACCGTGAGCTTTTCCTTCTCTATTTCCTTAAAAGCTTCCATTCGTCTCTCTGTGATTCCATCTAAGTTATCCATAATCAAGTATTGATAATTCACAGCCGAAAGGTTATCCAGCTGACCCACTCGACAAGCTTTCCGCGCTCTCCACGCGATCATGGTGAACATCACCTCCCATGGTGAGCCTCCTCACCCAACTCGTCGTTGTCTCCAGGTGGGGGACGACGAGGTTAACCCCACTCTAGAGCGGGCAGGTCTGGCCAAGTCGGCAGCCAAACGGCCGGCGCACTATGTGTGATGTACGGGGGTTCTTCTGATGTCTCGTCCAGGTGAGCTGTCAAGACCCTCTGTCGAGCAGTGGCAGCAGTCGCCCCAGTCCTGGGGCCAGCGCCACATAGCAAATGGATGGAGACGCCGATCAGCTTCGACGCCTCCGACTGCCCCAAGAACATGGCAGGTGCCATGCCGATGCCTCTGCTCGTCGCCCCGACCATCTCCAATGTGAAGCTCTACCACGTGTTGATCGACGGTGGGGCTGCCCTCAGCGTTATCAGTCTTGCAGCTTTCAAGAAGCTGCAAATCCCAATGTCCCAGCTTACCCCCTCGAGACCATTCTCGGGGGTAGGTCGGGACCCAATCTTCCCGTGCGGTAGCATCTCCCTTCTGGTAACATTCAGGACGCCTGAGAGCTACCGTACCGAGAGCGTCGTCTTTGATGTTGCAGAGGTAAGCCACCCCTTCAATGACATAATTGGCAGACCAGCTCTGTACCGGTTCATGGCGGTAGCCCATAACAGCTACATGGTCTTGAAGATGCCAACCCCGAGTGGCATCCTCAAGATCCGCGGTGACCGCACCACAGCTGTCTCAGCTCTGGAAAAGCTCCAAGTGCTGGCGGCGGCACAGGAGGCTGCTTCCGGTCACGCAGATGCTAGCCGTCCGCGTCCAAGCATGCGTCAGCGAGGGGCGACATCTGCACCTGGTGTGCAGCCCACAGACGGCGAGGACGTACCAGTCAAAGTCGTCCAGGTCGGTCTTGATGTCGCCCAGACCACTCGAATTGCCAGGGCCCTGGGAGGCAAATAGGAAGACGCCCTCGTCACCTTCCTCCGAGCCAATGTCAACGTGTTTGCCTGGCAACCGTAAGAAATGCCCGGGATCCCATGGAGGTGATTGAGCACCAACTGAAGATCCATCCCAACACCAGGCCAGTCCAACAGAAGTCTCGGAAGCAATCCATCGAGCGGTAGGACTTCATCCGTGAAGAAATCAAGAAATTTCTCGGTGCTGACTTCATCCGAGAGGTCCACCATCCACGATGGTTGGCCAACCCGGTTGTCGTCCCCAAGGCTGGCAGGAAGCTACGCATGTGCATCGACTAAACCACCCTAAATAAGGCATGTCCGAAGGATCCATTCCCTCTCCCCTGTATAGAACAAATAGTCGACTCTACGTCAGGCTGTGATCTACTGTGTTTCCTAGACGCATATTCAGGTTTCCACCAGAAAGCTATGTCTAGGGAAGATGAAGAACATACCGCCTTCATCACCGTAGATGGTCAATACTGTGAGGTTCCGGACCCGATCACGGGGCCGTGCTGCTTGCCCGGGAATCGCATTGGGTGGTGCCGTGATATGCGGCACCCAACAGCACACATATAAGGAAGATGTATTACATAAATCAAAAGTGGAAGCTTACAAATATTCTTTGTAAATAATTTACATCAAATAACTATAGCGGAAGACTATAATTATCTCACGTCGAATAACTACTAAGCACTCAAGAAGATATCCAGCCCGCGGACTCTTCTCGCTAGCAACATGAAGACAGCTGCAGCGGCTGGTTCTCCATGTGTTAAATGACTCGGAAGTCTCCGAGTCTCACCGGACAACCTCCTCATAAGCGTCGAAGTTAACTTGCAAAACAACTCAAATAGCAAGCGTGAGCACATAGGCTCAGCAAGACTGATCCGTCTCCTCTAAACAAGAAACTCTACATGCACGGCGGATTGAAATAGGTTAGCTGAATTTGTATAAAGGACCCGCCTATAGTTGAACCTTAACTTTCAGATTTTAAGTCTCATTTTAAAAACCTTGATCCGAACAGCATCGCAACTCCACAATCAAATAAGAAACACTTTGTTGTGATGCTTCTTGCACAAAGTAAAGTAAAGTTTAATTGGCACTATCTCTAATCAAGCATGGTTACAATACAATTTAAAACACAAGCCTTATCAACTCCAATGGAACTCACTTCAGTTCCTACTACGTGAAAATGCAGTGAGAAAGTATCCTCAAATGACCGTGAGCGACGGTGATTCGAATCAGTACATGCCCAGAATACACGATACGTACACCCATACTCCGAGTTGCCAGCAGCAACCTCGACTGATGTTGTACGCAGCCACCTTTCCCAATTTTTTCCACACAGGACGCAGTCCAATCGCCCCAAACAGCAAGCTCCCTCAAGGTACATACCTGCAGTGATATGTTCTTGAGTGAGTTACTTCCTACTGTACTGACGCTGAAAGCCTAAGCCGATTAGAAAAGTTCCAATGTGGATCTCATGAGGTACATCGGTTTTCTGGGTCCCATATAGCCAGTATGCGCCCGGTACACAACTTAAACTTGTCCAACAGGGCCAAGTACAGATGGGCCTTAACCAACACAGGCAGGGCTATGCACGCAGGGTCCGCAGCCTGCTGCATCTCAATCTCCCTGCCCGATCTCCATTTCTTACTTGTGTACTTTCCTCACTGATTCTATTCTTGACCCGCTCCGATGAAACCAAGCCCTAAACTCGCGAGTAGATTCACTACTCGACTTCTACCAGTCCATCCAAACTAACTTTAGCGTAGCCCAAATACACTCAAGGAGGTGCTAATCTACCCTTTCTCTCTTAGGAAATTCTGGTCACCCGTTTTGGGTTTCAATATCATCTAGACCTAATGCAATAAACAATTCATAGCTATGATCTCTAGAAATGAAAAGACTTTATAAAATTGCTTGAATGCAAACAGGGGCTTGCCTGTTTTACAGGTGACTAAGAATGTATATAATCAGTTAGTGATGATCACTTGAGGCTTGATCACATTGCTCCTTTATGCAACTCTCTTTTGCTTCACAATCTCCCACGTCGATGCTACATGTTATGAATATGCACAAGTATTTAATTGTAAAGCTTTTATGGGGGACCACCCCGTGGTTCACCCACTCCGGGATCGCAGAGGGTGGTGCCGTGCGAAGCGGCACCCAACAGCACACAAGAAAATATTAAGAACAACATACAAACTTTTATTTTACATAAAACACAGCAGAAGTCTTTTACAAACTTAATTATACAGCGGAAGTATTATTCATATTTATTCTCTCATCCTAACTAAGCAGAAGTGCAGCCATCATAAAATTCATGGATCAAATATTCACCACGACGATCAGATCGTAGAAGTTTAATTGTCTTGACCAATTGATTTTGTACTTCATTCTGAAATTCTTTGAACTTTTCAAAGGATTTATACTTGTGCATCATTAGATATCCATATCCATATCTACTAAAGTCATTGGTAAACGTGATAAAGTACTGAAACCCATCTATGGCTATTGAACTCATTGGTCCACATACATCGGTATGTACAGGTCACAAAAAGTCACTCGCCCTCTCACTCTGACCAGTGAAGGGTGCTTTGGTTATCTTCCAAGCAAACAAGACTCGCATGTGTCAAGTGATTTAAAATCAAATGAGTTTAGTAAACCATCTTTATGGAGTTTTTCAATGTGTTTCTCATTTATATGACCTAAGAGACAATGCCAAATAAAAGTGGGATTTTGATCATTTGGTCGAGCCCTTTTGGTATTAATGTTACAGACAGTTTTATCCTCAAGATCAAGAACATATAACCCATTCACCAATGGACATTGGGCATAGAAAATATTATTTTAATAAATAGAGCAACATTTGTTCTTTATTACAATCTCATAATCATCAACTTCTTCTAAACATGAAGAAGAGATAATGCTCTTGCAAGTTGTAGGAATGCAATAATAATTATTCAATTCCAGAACTAATCCTGAGGGTAATGACAATAGGTAGGTCCCGACAGCTATGGCCACAACTTTTGCCAACCTAAACATCCAACTCACCTTTTGCAAATCTTCTAGTCTCACTTAGACCTTGCAACGATTTGCATGTGTGTAATCGATCCAGTATCAAATACCCATGATTCACTAGAAGATAATGCAACATTAATTTCTATAACATTTATACCTGAAGCGAAAGTCTCACTTCCCTTCTTCTTCAGATCCTTCAAGTACTTCTTGCGGTTTCTTGACCAATGCCCTTAGCATGACAGTGAAAGCATTCATCATCAGGAGAAGGGCCAGATTTGCCCTTTGGAGTAGACTTTGAGCTTGAGGGCCCATCGGGAACCTTTCCCTTGCTATTGCCTTTAGGATGCGTCACATGCTTCCTCCTTTTATTCTCCTTTTGAACCATCATCACATGAGTGCCGTTTCTCTTAATGCTTTCTTCGGCTGTTCTAAGCATCCCATGCAATTCAGCCAACGTTTTCTCCATGCCATTCATTTGAAAATTCAATATAAATGGCTCGTAGCTCGGTGGGAGCGACTGGAGAACAATGTCAATAGCCAGATCATCCTTGAGTTCAGAACCAAGTTTGCCCAAAGTCTCAATGTAACCAATTATTTTGATTACATGAGGGCTGACCGGGCTACGCTCCGCCAGCTTGCATGAGAACAAGGACTTTGAGATGTTGTGTCTCTCAGCCCTAGCTTGGTTCTCAAATATTCCATGCAGTCACTCAATCATAGAATAAGCATCTGTATGCTCATACTGTTTCTGCACATTAGGGGACGTAGTGGCGAGCATGAGGCAGCTTACATTAAGTGCATCATCGCAGTGCTTCTGATAAGCTCTACGTGCTGCAGCAGTTGCATCACCTGGGAGGTCATCAGGATACGTGACGCGGCCTCACGGCCTCGTTGAGCCAGGATCACGCTGAGGGGTGCTGCGTTGCACAACACCGGATAACACACATAAAATGGTACGAATCAGAAGCAATGTTTTATTACATCAACGAGTTTATGAACATTTTTACAACAAAATATGTTCAGTCTACACTCACGGGCGTAGACTATGCATCGAGTTCACATTCAGCCCGTGAACGTGTCCCCACTAGCACACACGCACACTAACACGGCGGCGTGCACGACTCCCACTCGACGGGGTTTCCCTCTTGGGGTTCCATCTCCTCCTCTGGAGTCCCTTCCTCATAACACCCTGCAAAAGCTTCAAACACAAGCAGTGAGCATGATGGCTTAGCAAGTCTGACCCGTCTCCCCTATACATGAAACTTCTACATGAGGAATTACAGGGTACCTGAGGCAAATAAGTTGTAAAGGACTCGCCGAATTATTTGAGCCTTACATTCAAGTTTTAGCAGCAAGTTGTGGAGAACCTCACGCTAAGACACATGAGAGAGCCGCAATCAAACAAGAGATGCATTTCTCTCATGTACTTTGCCCAAGGTTGAAAGGAACTTTAATTCGCTCTAAACTACAGCAAGTCATTAACAATCAAGGTATAGCTTTCAATCAGCAACTTTTACATGAATCTAGCCTGTTCTTTCTACGTCATGGTACAGTGAACAAGTGGTACTCACTGACCATGAGGGACGGCAATTATAATCGATTTACACCTGTAGGGTTACCCAAATAACACGTCAGTAGGCTTGTGCTCGACGTTGCCTACAGCAACCATCAAGGACGTCGTACGCAACCACCTTTCACCTGTCAGCTAAATGTTGAGCCGGTCCAATCGCCCCAACCAGAGATCTCTGCACGCGCATCTGCAGTGCCGCCAGCCGATTTAAACCTCAAGCTCTCAACCTACTCTCTGAACGACCAGCAATGCCTCAACACCCAGCTACCCGAGTTACATCGGTTTCCCAGTTGCCCTATATCCGGTAGGTCTTCGGTATTGTTCTAGCTTGTTCAACAGGCCCGCACACGGCTCGGTCCTCAATTAACACAAGCGAAGCTATGGCACCCAGGCCTCAACGTCCTGCTGCCCTTACTCTCCGCTCGGTCTCATTTTTCTTGCCATGCGTTTCATTTTCTACCTTTACCCGAGTAGTGTGCCTCTAGCCTATTCTCGCGAGCAGTTCCAACTACTCAACTTGTACCGAATCCTACACTATCTTAGCATTGCAGTAGCTAACGGAGGTTTACAAATCTAATCCCAACCCAGGGTTTTATAGGCTATGCATTTGGGTTTTCAAACAAGACTCTAATGCATAAATTAAGTGAGTGCCTAAAGTAAGTTCTCAAAACAGTAAAATTTATAAAAAGGCTAATCCAAACCGGAGATTGCCTTACTGCTGTTGGTCATAGGCTAGCTGTTCCTCTGGAGTGATGAAGTCTAAAACTTCGGGCTCCTCCTCAACCATAGCGACTACATGAGATAAATACATATATGTATCAATTTGAATGCATTTGAATTGAAGTTGAATTTTTGAAGACTATAAGTCTTACTAGACAGGCCCAATGACTTTGAAATTTTTACTGTGGGTTGGATACAACATAAACAGAAACTTGGACAAGTTTCATTTGCAGCAAAGCTCATTTGAGCTCCCCACAAATAATTGTGTACTTGGCCTTAATTGGAGCTCTTAGGGTGTTCTAGGGATTTTCATAGAGCAATACAGGACTTTCTGAAAACTAGATTTTTAGAGGGTTCTAATGGAGTTGGTTTCACTTAATTTGAAGACTCCTAGCTAAATATATGAACTAAACGATTTCAGGGAAATTCTGAAAATGTTTCTGAACATTTTCCATTTTCTCTGGAACAGTTTTATTAATCACATCATTAGGTGGATCAAATTAGGTCAAATGGATCTGACATTTTTATGGCAGCTCAAGGATATTATAATGAACATCCTGGCCAAATTTCAGAATTTTCCTCCAAAGGGTTCTCAAGTTAAAATTCTAAACAGTTTAAATTTTGAAGAATTAATTCTGGCAAAATAAGGATTTTCATAAAGTGAAACTTGATTTTTTGGAAATCACTCAGAGAGCTGAATCCAACAAAATTTAGTTCACTCGATTTGGAGTTTCCTAGCCAAAGTTATGCGGGTATGAAGTTGAACTGAATCTGAAAATCGGGGAAATGTATAAAACACTGCACATGAGTCCCACGCACAGTGCCTTCTTCAACCTCCCACCAGCATCCGCGTGCGCGGCGCATAGAGGTCGTGGCGTGGTCCGTTCTCTGGCTACGGTGGACCATTTCCAGTGACCTTTCGAGCTACACGCTCCTCGGACCAAGCCCTAGCTGCCGGACAAGGTGGTGCAGCATGCCATCGCCAGAAACTCGGTCGGCATCGACGGCGGCGATCGGTGGTGCGGCGCCGACAATGACCAACGCGTCTCATGCCTATCTCGATGCCCGAAACGCCTGTAAAGCACCACTGGAGCTCGGGGAAGCTGTTGGTGCGCTCCATCCGCGCGGAAAACGACAGGAGCTATGAGCTCAACGGCGACCCGAGCCATTTCGGCCGGCGGCGGCGAGTTTGCGTTGCTCAGCCCATTGGATGAATGTTTCTTCGTGGTTTTTGGTCAGGATGGTCGTGAGGGACCCTAGATGCTCTAGCTTGACCAGCTTTGGGCATGATCAACCATGTGAGGTGAATTTTGAGTTCTTGTGGGCTTCGGTTAATTCCGGCTATCCTCGGAAAACCTAAAATTCTGACTAGCCCATGCTAAGAGAGAGCTAGGGAGTGCGGGGGAAGCTACTAGAACTCGATTATAACCTCAGAGACCAGTTTGCTGCGCCGGAGAAGCTTGGAGCTGCTCGGACGACGGTGTCAAGTCGGAGGCGCTTTGGACTGAACAGAGCAGTGTAAGATCGGCTTGGAAAAGCTCGAGGGAAGCTGATCACGAGCAGCTTAGAGTTGGAGCACGTCGAGCAAAGGTCAGCGGTGCCGTTTGTGGCCTCGGCTCATGGTGGGAGGGACAGGTTTGGCCAGTCGATGCTGAGGTGGTGGTTTCGGGGGTGTGGCGGCTCTCTTCGGGTTTTCAACGCGAGGAGGCGTTGGAACAGAGGTGAGACAATGTTGTGGCGTCCAGGACTGGTGGATAACGAGCTGGGGACGTTGGTTGGCAGCTGGGATCACCGATCAGGAGGTGGCAGCGGCGAGCAGCACCGTGGCGCCCGCGTGAGCCCGCGCAAGACCCGAGCCCCAGGTGTTTCAGTCGGTTAACTTGCTTGTGAGGCTGACAAGTGGGGCCCACCCCTAGTTTTAACCTCTGAAATTCAATTTTCCTACTGCTCTAAACAGTAATGCCCCTAATACCCTTTGCAGTTTGAATTATCCACCAAATGCCCATTTGGACTTGACAGAATTAAAATTGCGAAGTGTTTGAATATATTTTCAGCACATATGCAGTTTAAAATTCAAATTGAATTTGAATTTGCTAAAATTAGCTCATGCCAAGATCAACTCCAAATGGAGTGAAAATTTGTGTGTGAGCTCACAAAAATGTGCTCAGTGTGAATATGAATCCCACTTTTGAATTCATGGGGTAAAAGGAGTTTGAATTTGAATTTGAGTTCAAACTAGCCTCTTTCTAGTTATACCCAAAAATACCTCAAAAAGGTTTTGGATTTGGGTAAATTTTGGCATGAGAATTCCTAGCAAGGTGTAGAAGTTTTCCATATGCTCAGCCCCTATATGATGCATGTGGGAAATACCACTTTGTCATGCTCTTCAAATGACTTCATGAGTTGTCCTCAAATGAGGTGTGTGTGGTGTAATGAACACTTTGATTGTGTGCAAAAACTAAGGCACTTACATCCCTCCCCCCTTAAAAGAATCTCGTCCCGAGATTATAAGTTGAAAATGAGAGAGAGAGAGGACGTTGGAAAATTACCGTATGTGTGATATGAAAAAGTCGGTGTAGTTAGTGCGAAGAAATCCTTCGCTCTCCCATGTCGCTTCATCTACGGATTGATTACTCCATAGAACTTTGTAGAACCACAACGTTCGATTGCGTGTGGTTCGGGCCTTTTATCAATTATCTGAACCGGTTCCTCTCGATAAGTGAGATCCAGTTTCAGTTCTTCGATATCCCCCAGCTGAACGGTAGTTGATAGCTTAAGACACTTCCTCAGCTGAGAAATGTTAAAGACGTCGTGCACACCAAAACGTGTTTCTGGTAATTCCAGCCGGTATGCTACTGATCCACATCTTTCCATAATCTGGAATGGACCGATGAATCGGGGTGCCAACTTTCCTCTCACCCCGAATCTGTTCACGCCCTTCATTGGAGACACACGTAGATACACGTGATCCCCGATTTCAAATTGTATAGGACGTCTTCTCCGGTCCGCATACTGTTTTTGTCAGGATTGGGCGGCTTTTAGGTTCGCTTGGATCAGCTGAACCTTTTCCTCCGCATTGTTGACAAGATCAATCCCAAAGGTGACCCTTTCGCCAGACTCACACCAATTCAGCGGTGTGCGGCATTTTCTCCCGTATAGCGCCTCTATGGTGCCATCTTAATGCTGGCTTGGTACCCATTGTTGTATGAGAACTTGGCTAACGGTAAGTGATCACCCCAATTCATACCGTGGTTGATAGCAAAAGCTCATAGCATATCCTATAGAATCTGATTTACCCGCTCGGTTTGCCCATCTGTCTGTGGGTGGTACACTGAACTACGGATCAGCTTCGTCCCTAACGGCAGCATGTAGCTGCTCCCAAAAACGGGACACAAATAAGGTGCCCCAATCCGATATGATGGTGCAGGGTACACCGTACAAGCATAAGATCCGTGAGATGTACAATTCAGCATACTTCTTGGCGTTGTAGTTGGTATTGACCGGAATAAAATGGGCAACCTTGGTGAGCCGGTCGACGATCACCCACACCAAATCATGCTTCTGAAATGTGGTGGGTAAACCGACGATGAAGTCCATGATCACATCTTCCCACTTCCAGGCAGGAATGCCCAGTGGTTGTAGCAGTCCCGGTTTTCTCATATGGTCTGCCTTCACCCTTCGGCACGTATCACACTCGGACACATACTTCACGATCTCCCGCTTCATTCATGTCCACCAAAACTTGTTTCTGAGTTCTTGATACATTTTGTTGCTGCCGGGGCGAATAGAAAACTTTGACAAGTGAGCCTCATCAAATATTTTCTTCCGTAACTCCGGGTTACGGGGTACGACAATCCGGTCCTTGAACCATAGGACGCCCTCTCCGTCTTTCCGGAAACATTTCAGCTCCCCACTGTCTACACGTCTCCGCAAATGCGACATGCACTTGTCATGTTTTTTATCTGCCACTATTTCTTCACGGATGGTGGGGATCAAAGCTAAGTTGCAGAGAGCTCCATGTGGAATCACAGGCAGTGGTGGCTCACCCTCTTCCAACGGTGTGATGGTCAGATTGTCGATGTGTGACTTGCGACTCAGCGCATCCGCCACTACGTTTGCTTTGCCGGGGTGATAATGGATCTCTATTTCGTAATCCTTTATCAAATCTAACCATCTTCGCTGCCTCATGTTCAGCTCTTTCTGAGTAAATATGTACTTGAGACTTTTGTGGTCGGTATATAGATGAACGAGGTTACCGAGTAGGTAGCGCCTCCACAGCTTGAGTGTGAGTACCACGGTAGCGAGCTCTAAGTCAGTTGGATAAATTTGCTCATGGTTTCTGAGCTGCCGTGATCCATACGCGACCACCCATCGGTCTTGCATCAGCACACATCCGAGCCCGATGCCGGATGCATCGCAGTATCTTTTGGTTAGACTCGACGACTCGAGTCATAAGATCCATCCATCCAGTGGATGGTGGTTCCGACGGTGGAATGGAAACATCACCGCCTCGGCGAGAACTCCCGGCCCTACTCCTAGAGCGAGTACGAACCATACTGCAAAAATGTAGTTGAGATGAGTTAAACAAGAACTCAGCAGTATGTGATACTAATGAAAACATGAATATGTCAAAACTTTATGGAAGCAGTAACAAAATCCATGTTTACACAACTCCTTAGTAGGCATAGCTATCCAGCCTATCTGTACAGAACAAACCTTTATGCACTATCTCCAGATTTTGATCTAGTTAAAACCATTTTCATAACTCAAGTTGAATACCAAAATTAAAGTTAACTTTAGTACCTTTCCAACCAGTATTCATATGACTTCATATAATCTTTGGATTAGAAGTTATGATTTTCCAAAGATGACAGAATTCCTGGATAAAATTTGCCAGCATCTCCTTTGTATGTGGCTGATTTTATCACAGTTGTATATGCAAATACAATAAGAATCTGAACAAATTTTGAACTACAACAATGTTGCACATTTCATAACCTTTACAACTATGTATCATAGGCTCCTTAAGGATTTTTATACAGAAGGTTATGGCTTAAAAACAGAAAGGTCCAGAGAGGTTTTGCTACTGTCCTGGTTCTGGACAGTTTACCTTCAACTGGGTTTTCCACCATTTAACGTGTGATTTTGCTCTGGAGGTCTACAAAGAAGTTGTATATCACTTGAAAGTCTTTCCATAACTGTATCATACACCTTAATTGGTTAAATCTACTCAGAGTTATGCTCTGTTAAATTCCAACAAGAATTTCTGCCGAAAACAGAGCACTCTGTTTTTGAAATCTTTGAAGCCTAGTCTTCCTCTCATTTGAATCTTAGCTCAAAATAAGAGTTCAGTAACTAATATTTGTTTCAAACTTCCATTTTTAGTTGAAAGTTAGTTCATGAGTCATTTCTTCAAAGGAAAGAGGTTATTAAGTTTCGTACGACGTCGATGCACCGTAAGAAGCATGTCGGTACTACGTAGCCTCACCAAAGAAAATCCTAACCGGATTATACCGGCATAAACGTATTTTAGGTGGCACTAAAACGGTCACTCGCAAACTTTAAGGGCCTAAGTTTTTGGCATATACTCAAGGTGCTCATCACACCACACACACACTTCATTTGAAGAAAGTTGTGCAAAAGTGGCATTTCCCACATGCATCCTATAGGGGCTAGACATATGAAAACTCCTACACCTTGCTAGGAATGTACATGCCAAGTTTCACCCAAATTCAAAACCTTTTTGAAGTCCTTTTGGGTATAGCTTGAAAGAGGGTGGTTTGAACTCAAATTCAAATTTAAACTGTTTTCATCCCATGAATTCAAAAGTGGGAGGCATATTCTTACTCAGCATATTTTTGTGAACTCACTCACCAATTTTCACTCCATTTGGAGTTGATATTGTCATGAGCTAAGTTTAGCAAATTCAAACTTTATTTGAATTTCAAACTGAATATGTGCTGAAATCTAGTCAAACCAAACCCAATTTGAATTCTAACCAATTCAAATGGCTCAGAGGTAGGTAATTCAAATCACCATGGGCATAAAAGGGATTACTGTTTACAACAGTAATAGGGAGTTAAGTTCAGATGTTAAAAGGGAGATGGGACCCACATGTCAGCCACTGAAACAATTCAACCGACTGAGACTTCAGCACTTGGGTCCCCGAGCTGCCTCCGAGGGCGCCACAAAGGGGAGGCCGCCGCGCCACCAGCTGCTTGCCGCCCTCAGCCGCTGAACCGCCTCTCGGGGCCTTTATCTACGCGCCCGAGCTGTCTCCGGTGCTCCCCACCACTGTCCCGACACGTTCTCGCACAACAAACTGAAAGCCCTCGCCGCTCGGTGAAATCCTCGGTCCCTCGTCGGCCGGCCGATCCTGTGGCTTCCACGGCAATCTAACACCAGCACCGGGTGCGCCAAGTACTCCTTGACGCCCTCGCACCGGTTCCAGGCCCGGAGCAATCCTCCCCAAGCTCCACCGCGACGATCTTTCCTTTTCCGGTTCAGCTCGAGCTGCCGTCACGGGAACAATCCGTCCGTCCACCACAGCCTGCCGATCACCAAGCCGTGAACAGCAAAAAGGTTCGCCTTCAGTCCCTCTTTCATTACCGCAATCTCCGGTGGCATGACATAGGCTGCTCACACCGGAATTTCGTGATTTCACGACGGTGGGCAAAAGGGGATCCCGAACTGATTCGGGAAATTCGTAGTCCACACCGCACAACTCATCCTCTCGTGGAGGGGATCACTTCTAGGTGCCCGTACGAGTCCATAGGAGCAGGAACAACGAAGAACCGTTGAGGGAAACCGCTGTTCTTTGAGTTTTAGAAGAATTCCCGATTTCCGGCCTAGGTCACACGGTGACAGCCCAACACAGCCCTTTCCGAGCTCCGTGGAGCTCATGACAACCTTTTATAGGGTCCACTGGTGCTCGACGACCTTTTGTTCGATCGGTTGAGGTGTTAGGAAGACCAGCCGACATGGCCGAAGTTCTTCCGAAGCTACCGCTCGTCGTCGACCATGTGCCGGCAATTTTCATGACAAGCTGAGCCCAGAATCATGTTATCCGAGTGGATTTAGGCAGGGGCGGCCAGAATCATGAAGTTTGGAGCTCCACAGAGGCCGCTGGCGAGCTCTCCGGCGAGGTATCGCGGCGGCAGAGCGCGGGAGGCGAGAGGAAGATGAAGGGGGTGGGTCCCGACTGTCAGTGGCAGATATTTTAAAACCGGGATCTGCTGTGGCACAGATCGGGTGCGGCTGCGTGCGAAAGAATCTGTAGCCGCGTGTGTCATCCGATGAGGAGCCGACATGTAGCCCCGGGTCCCACGCCCAGTAATTTGAACTTTTCCCGATTTTCAGATTTCATTCAAACTTCAAATCCTCATAACTTTGGCTAGGAACATCCAAATCGAGTGAACCAAATTTTGTTGGATTCAACTTCTTGAGTACTTTCCATCAAATCAAGTTTCACTTCATGAAAATCCTTATTTCTCCAGAATTAATTCTTCAAAATTTAAAATGTTTAGAATTTTAACTGGAGAATCCTTTGGAGGAAAATTCTGAAATTTTGCTGGGATGTTCACCAAAATATCCCTGACCTGCCATAAAAATTTCAGATCCATTTGAGCTCATTTGGTCCACCAAATGGTGTGATTAATAAAACTGTTCCAGAGAAAATAGAAAATGTCCAGAAACATTTTTAGAATTTCTCTGAAATTGTTTAGCTCATATCTCTAGCTAGGAACCTTCAAATTAAGTGAAACCAACACCATTAGGACCCTCTAAAAATCTAGTTTTCAGAAAGTCATAGCTTGCTCCATGAAAATCCCTAGAACACCATAAGAGCTCCAATTAAGTCAAGTACATAATTATTTGTGGAGAGCTCAAATGAGCTTTGCTGCAACTAAAACTTGGCCAAGTCTCTATTTAGGTTGTAACGAAACCATAGTAAAAGTTTCAGAGTCATTGGGTCTGTCTAGTAAGACTTATAGTTTTCACAAGTTTAAAATTTAATTCAAATGCATTTAAATTAATACGTGTACTTGTTATCTCATGTAGTCGCTAAGGTCGAGGAGGAACCCGAAGTCTTAGACTTTGTTACTCTGGTAGGGCAGCTACCCTACGACCAAGAGCAGCAAGGCAAGCTCCGGTTTGCATTAACCTCTTTACAAACTTTTATTGTTTTGAGAACTTACTTTGAGTACCATTAATTCTTGCATGAGAGTCTTGTTTGAAAATCCAAATGCATAGCCAAGAAAACCATGGGTTGGGATTAGGATTGAAAACCCCGTTAGCTACTGCAATGCTAAGATAATGTAGGATTTGGTACAAGTCGAGTAGTTGGAACTACTCGCGAGGATAGGCTAGAGGCACTCGACTCGGGTAGAGATAGCACATGATACACATGGCAAGAAAAATGAGAACGAGCGGAGAATAAGGGCAGCAGGACTTTAGGGCCTGGGTGCTATAGCTCCGCTTGTGTCGATTGAGGACCGAGCCGTGTGCGGACCTGTTGAACAAGCTAGAACAGTACCGAAGACCTACCGGCTATATGGGAACCGGGAAACCGATGTAACTCGGGTAGCTGGGTATTGAGGCATTGCTTGTTGTTCAGAGGGTAGGTTGAGAGCTCGAGGTGTAAATCGGCTGGCGGCACTGAGATGCGCGTGCAGAGACCTCTTGCTCGGGACGATAGGACCGGTTCAATACTTGGCTGACGGGTGAAAGGTGGTTACGTACGGCGTCTGTGATGGTTGCTGTAGGCAACATCGAGTACGGGCGTACGTGACGGGTTATTCGGGTAACCCTGCAGGTGTAAATCGATTATAATCGCTGTCCCTCGCGGTCAGTGAGTACCACTTGTTCACTGTACCGTGACGTAGAAAGAACAGGCTAGTTACATGTTAAAATGTTGCTGATTGAAAGATGAACTTTGATTGTTAATTATTGTTGTAGTTTAGAGCTAACTAAAGTTCTTTTCAACTTTGGGCAAAGTACATGAGAGAAATGTGTTTCTTGTTTGATTGCGGCTCTCTCATGTGCCTTAGCGTAAGGTTCTCCACAACCTGCTGCTAAAATTTGAAAGTAAGGTTCCACTAATTAGGCGAGTCCTTTGCAACTTATTTTACCTCATGTACCTATTACCCCTCACATAGAAGTTTCATGTTTAGGAGAGACAGGTCAGACTTGCTGAGCCTTTGTGCTCACTGCTTGTGTTTGAAGCTTTTGCAGTGTTCTATGAGGAATGGACTCCCGAGGAGGAGACGGAATCCCAGGAGGGGAACCCCGTCGAGTGGGAGTCGTGCACGCCGCCGTGTTAGTGTGGGTGCGTGCTAGCGGGGACACGTTCACGGGCTGAACGTGAACTCGAAGCGTAGTCTACGCCCGTGAGAGTAGACTAAACATATTTTGTTGTACAAATGTTCATACGCTGGTTTATGTAATAAAACTTTGCTTCCGCTTTGTACCTTTGATGTGTGTTATCCGGTGTTGTGCAACGCAGCACCCCTCAGCGTGATCCTGGCTCGACAAGACCATGGGGTCGTATCAGCGTTGGTATCAGAGCCAGGTTGAGGTTTAATGCTCTACAAAGGTCATCTTTTTCAAAAATCCAGTGAGAAACGAGTTAGTAGCCCATATAAGGATGTTATTAGTGTATAGAAAGTAGCATACTAACCTAATTGCTTATGTCGGAAAATCGTGCATCTCGGGACGCTTTATGTCTTGGGGGGTGCACGTAAGCGCTGTCCACCAGTGCGCACAAGCTGAAGGGTGGAGCCCCACGGGTGGCAGGTAACCCGACCCGCTTTAATATCCTCTACGACTCTTCGTGTCGTTTGGGGTATTCGAGCAACGTCTGTCCCTGGCGTGCGTGGTGCAATTTGGGAGACCAGTCACGTGGTCAGTAACGTGAACACGTAACTCAAGACGTGTTTGGCTTGAGAACATCCGGGCGAGTGATGACGGCCGGGTGTACGAACTGTATGGATACCGGGCTCAGTGTGCAGCCTAGTCTGACAATTGTGTGAGTTATTTGCAGGTAGTCTAACCACAAAATGGTAGACCTGTAGCATCCATGTGCGAGAGACGTTTAGTGCCACTGAACTAACGAAGCTGGCTAAGTCCGGTATAAGTTTTTCTTTGTGAGGACGTAGTACCGACATGATCTGGTGACGCATCGACGTCACACTTCACTAACTTAACAACTTCATTGTAAAACTTGAAAGTTTTAACCCAGAGCACTAAAACTTGATGTAACTCCTTCCCTTAATCAGGACATTCAAGTTAACCAGTTTTCAACTTATAAGATACTAAGGACAGGGTCCTCTGTTTTCAGTTGAATTAAGGCTGAAGTTAATCAGAGGTTATAGGTTGAGTTATTTCGAGGTTGGGGTCATATGATACATTTATGGAAATATTTGGAAGAGTTTTACAACTTTTCTGTTGAGGTCCAGAGGTGTTTCATCCCTTAACCAATCGAAAAATTCAGTGGAGTTGAAACTGTCCAGAAAACCGGGCAGAGCAAACACTCTCTGTAAATTGAGCATAACTTGCTGCATAAAAATATAAAAATGGAAAATGAGGTAGTTCTGGAAAGCTTATGAGATGGGTTACAACTTTGTAACAGAAAGTCTTGTCAGATTGGGAGTAGAATTAACTGGAATGCTTGGATCAAATCAGTACCTAAAGCAGGGAGGTGCTGTCCAATTTTCTCCAGAAATTTGGTTAACATTGATATCTCATAAATTTTGAACCAAGACTGATCTTAGGCCATGCAAATACTTTCTGGAAAGCTATTGAGGTTATCTTTAACTTTGATGTTGAGCTCCAGAATTGGTTTTGCTTTAGCATGGTCTAAATCAGGTTGAAATAGAAACTTGTCAGGGCTGTCATAGTGGACAGCAGATCAGCAGTCAAATTTGTTTAAATTTGAACTATGTTTCCAAGTTTTATGAGTTCAATGACATGTCTTATGTTATAACTCAATGGTTTACTTTTCAAATAAATATTTGACATTTCTGAAATATGTTTTTACAGATGACAGCGGATAGACAGTTGGAGAACGGGTGGGTGGTGTCCCACTGTGCTCACCACAGCGGCTATCCGGAAGCATTGAGGCAAATGCTTCAATATTTCGGGTACAGCGAGATGCTGCAGTACCTCACCAAGGAAGAAGGCGAGGAGGGGAACAAGACGTGGATGATCCATGTTGAAGTTCCTGCGGGGCCTACGCCACCCGGTTGGGCGCCGTTCACCGTTACGGTGAGAGGTAGACAACCGGAGGGAAAGTGGCCAGTGGCAGCCCGCGACACCATGTCGCGTTTCTTCCAACTACACGTGAGAGCTATGGAAGGCACTCCATATGCGCTCGTTCCAGTGGAGGGACGGGCTAATCACGTGTGGGAAGGGAGGTACATGTAGGCAACAGATCCGGGTTGCCCAAGGTACAACCCGGCGGAGGCGAACCTCAGCCTCCAATTGAAAGCAGGAAAGACCGTGATGGACAGCCAAGCTGTTCATACGGATTGTCTTGCTGCGAAGCTTAAGGAGAGCACAAGCCGTAGAGACCATTTCGAGAGTGCTCACAGCTCACTCCGCAATGTGCTCCTTCCGACGATTAAGCGACTGAACGAACAACATAATCAGTTGCATCGTCTGAAGAAGGCAAGGAAGAAAAGCCGTGTTGACATCACGGCGTTGCAAGAACAGGTGCAGGCTCTGACCCAGCAGAATGAGGTCCTTACTCAAGAGCGAGACGACACTATTGAGGAAGGGCAAGGCTGGGAACAAGACTACAACTAGGCCATGGACGAGGTGCACGCGTTGCAGGACCTTGTACCCCCGGTGTTGGGCATACCGGTGGTCTTGGTTCTTCCGGCAATGGGAGAACCCGAGATGGGAGAGGAGGTTGTTGATCCGGAGCCACCAGCAGAGGTACCGGAGGAGGACGACCCACAGGAGGTTGAGTTCTACTCCGAGTAGGAGGTTACCGTTGCCAAGAAGGGCAACCAGAGAAGTGTAACCTAAACTTTTGTAACCAGTGACATGTCGTGTAGGCAGTAGAATATGTATAGTTAGTGACGACATGAGAACGACTTCTCGGAGACCCGAGAATAATGTATCTTGTATAAATTTTATGCTTTATCAATATATGTGAATGTTGTGTAAATTATTCATGTGTCACTTCAATACCTACTGTTGCATATGGAATTTTAAGTATGACATGTGCTGATCGCTGCTGTTTTAAATTTCAGAATGACTCGTACTCGTGCCAACCCGGATGTTGGGGGTTCTAGTTAAGGGGGAGAAACCTTCCAACAGCCTCCCGAGGACTCCTCGGGACAGCAACAGCAGCAACAGCAACAGCAAACACCGCCACCACCAACGGTTACATTGGCCGACATCGTTACGGCAATGGCGGGTTCTCATCAGCAGCACATGAAGTTGCTGCAAACTCTCATTGCAAATACGTGTCGACCAGAGAGGCATCAAGATCATGAGGAGCGTCAACAGAGCTCCTACTCCGACTTTCTAGCGACTCATCCCCCGGTATTCTCAAGGGCGGATGAACCCCTCGATGCGGACAACTGACTCCACACGATGGTAATGAAGTTTGGGCTGCTCCAAGTGAGTGAGCAGCGCAAGACTCAGTTCGCGGTCCAACAGCTCCAGGGATCCGCGAGCACGTGGTGGGTGAACTACTGTGCTTCACAGCCCACCGACTGAGTTATGACCTGGGCGGAGTTCCAGACGGCCTTCAGGGCCTATCACATACCGCCGGGTATCATGAAGAAGAAGACGCAGGTGTTTCTACGCCTGCAGCAAGGGAGCCGGAACACGCTGGAATACTCCAGGGCATTCAATGATCTTGCGCTCTACGCGTCGTATCATGCGGATACCGATGAGAAACGGCAAGATCACTTCTACCAGGGGCTTAATCCGCTCCTGAAGGACAAATTGGAGATGTTCAATCGCGGCAGCCTCAACGACATAATTGATGCTGCGATTGTTCAGGAGGACTCCGGCAAGGAGTTAGCGGCGGCGGGACGGAAGCGAAGCGTGCCACAAAGCAGCGGAGAAGGAGGCAGTCCTTCTCAGAAATTTCGAATGGTGAATCGCCCACCATCGGGTCCATGCTGGCAGCCACCACAGAGGCCGATGCCATTCCGCAGTCGGCCATATTCTTCACCGGCGTTCAGGCCGGCACTGCCAGTACCACCTCCGCAGCAACAACAGCATCAGCGGGCGATGCCGCGTGCGTATGCACCTCAGCAGCGCATGCCGGGCTTTCGTTCCCCAAGCACCAGACAAGCAGCAGCCACATGCTACATATGTGGTCGTCCAGGACACTTCGCCAGCAGTTGTCCGGAGATACAAGGCGTCGGAGTTGCACCGCAACTTCTGGGGAGGAATCAGCCCCGGAACCCTACTAATGCGCGGCGGGCAAACCCTAGGCCTGGCACCGTCTACCAACTTGCCATAGAGGACGTGCCAGAGGGTGAGCCAATCCCTGCGGGTATGTTCCAACTCCACCAGCATCCCGCCATAGTATTGTTTGATTCAGGTGCCACGCACAATTTTATTAGCCAAGCATTCATTGCTAAATGCAGCTTGCAAATACTACCCACCGATAGTCCATATTTGATTTGTTCACCGGGTGGGAAGATTTCAGCAAGCGTAATGGTTTCCAAAGCACTATTATGCTTAGCGGGTAAAGTGTACCCTACGTCTCTCAGAATTTTAGAGGAATAGAAGGTCGATGTCATCCTAGGGATGTCGTGGTTAACCCGCCATGGCGCTGTTTTAGACACCGTCCTTTGAATCGTGCACTTGAACTCAGAAGTGCACAGATCTCAGTCCTTATTTCTGGACAGTCCAGAAATAAAACTTTCAAGTGTCTATCAATCCACAACTATCAGATTGGATGATATTCCAGTAGTCCGAGAGTTCCCTGACGTGTTCCCGGATGATTTACTGGGGATGCCGCCCGATAGAGAGGTGGAGTTCAAGATTGAACTTGCACCGGGAACCATGACAATATCCCGAAGGCCGTACAAGATGGCGCCCAAGGAGTTGGCTGAACTGAAGACTCAGCTAACGGACTTGCTGGAGAAGGGTTTTATTAGGCCGAGCTCCTCGCCATGGGGCTGTTCGGCATTATTCATGAAGAAGAAGGATGAAACGTTGCGGCTTTGCGTGGACTATCGTCCACTAAACGCCGTAACCATCAAACACAAGTACCCGTTGCCACGAATCGACATGTTGTTTGATCAGTTGGTCGAAGCAAAGATCTTTTCCAAGATGGATTTAAGATCCGGGTACCACCAGATTAAGATACGGGCTGAGGACATTCCAAAGACGGCTTTCTCGACGAGGTACGGATTTTATGAGTACCTGGTCATGTCCTTCGGCCTCACCAACGCTCCATCTCACTTCATGTATTTGATGAACTCGGTATTCATGCCGGAGCTGGACAAGTTTGTCGTGGTCTTCATCGACGACATATTGATATATTCCAAGTCGGAGGAAGAGCACAAGAAACATCTGCGTATAGTCTTGCAACGGCTGCGGGATCACAAGCTATACGCGAAATTCAGCAAATGCAAGTTCTGTATATCGCAAGTGCCTTTTCTCAGGCATATCATCTCAGCGGAGGGCATCGCTGTAGACCCAAGCAAGATCACACAAGTGCTGAATTGGAAGTCCCCGAGAACTGTTCATGAGGTACGGAGTTTCCTCGGACTCGCGGGATATTATCGGAGGTTCATTCCGAACTTCTCGAAGATTGCCAAGCCTGTGACGGAGCTGCTGAAGAAGGCTACCAAATATGTCTGGGGTCCATCATGTGAAGCAGCATTCAAGGCTTTAGTCAAGCACCTGACATCAGCATCGGTTTTGGCGCAGCCAGACACAACAAAACCGTTCGATGTGTACTGCGATGCATCCGACATTGGGCTCGGATGTGTCCTGATGCAAGACTGAAGGGTGGTAGCGTATGGATCACGGCAGCTCAGAAACCATGAGCAGAATTATCCACCTCACGACTTGGAGCTCGCTGCCGTGGTACTTGCACTAAAAATGTGGAGGCACTACCTACTCGGTAACCTCATACATTTATATACCCGACCACAAAAGCCTCAAGTACATATTCACTCAGAAGGAGCTGAACATGAGGCAGCTAAGATGGTTAGAGTTGATAAAGGATTACGAGATAGAGATCCATTATCACCCCGGCAAGGCAAACGTAGTGGCAGATGTGCTGAGCCGCAAGTCACACGTCAACAATCTGACCATCACACCGTTTGAAGAGAGCGAACCACCACTGCATGTGATTCCACACGGAGCTCTCTACAACTTAGCTTTGATCCCCACCATCCGTGAAGAGATAGCGGCTGCTTAGAAACATGACAAGGGCATGTCGCATTTGCGGAGACGTATAGATAGTGGGGAGCTGAAATGTTTCTGGAAGGACAGAGACGGCGTCCTATGGTTCAAGGACCGGATCGTCGTACCCCGTAATCCGGAGTTACGGAAGAAAATTTTTGATGAGGTTCACTTGTCAAAATTTTCTATTCACCCCGGCAGCAACAAAATGTATCAAGAACTCAGAAGCAAGTTTTGGTGGACACGGATGAAGCGGGAGATCGCAAAGTACGTGTCCAAGTGTGATACATATCGAAGGGTGAAGGCAGATCATATGCGGAAACCGGGACTGCTGCAACCACTAGGCGTTCCTGTCTGAAAATGGGAGGATGTGAGTATGGACTTCATCGTCGGTTTACCCACCATTTTTCAGAAACATGATTCTGTGTGGGTGATCATCGACCGGCTCACCAAAGTTGCCCATTTCATCCTGGTCAACACCAACTACAACGCGAAGAAGTACGCTGAACTGTATATCTCACGGATCATATGCTTGTACGGCGTACCCCGTACCATCATATCGGATCGGGGCACTTTATTTGTGTCCCGTTTTGGGGAGCAGCTACACGCTGCGTTGGGGACGAAGATAATCCGTAGTTCAGCATACCACCCGCAGACGGATGGGCAAACCGAGCGGGTAAATCAAATTTTGGAAGATATGTTACGAGCTTGCGCTATCAACCACGGCAAGAATTGGGATGATCACTTGCCGTTAGCTGAGTTCTCGTACAACAATGGGTACCAAGCCAGAATCAAGATGGCGCCTTACGAGGCGCTATACGGGAGGAAATGCCGCACACCACTAAATTGGTGTGAGTCTAGCGAAAGGGTTACCTTCGGGATTGATCTTGTCAACAACGCGGAGGAAAAAGTTCAGCTGATTCAAGCGAACTTAAAGCCGCCCAATTCCGACAGAAACAATATGCGGATCGGAGAAGACGCCCACTACAATTCAAAGTCGGGGATCACGTATATCTACGTGTGTCTCCAATGAAGGGCGTAAACAGATTCGGGGTGAGGGGAAAGTTGGCACCCCGATTCATCGGTCCATTTCAGATTACCGAGAGATGTGGGTCAGTAGCATACCGGCTGAAATTACCAGAAGCACTTTCCGGTGTGCATGATGTCTTTAACATCTCCCAGCTGAGGAAGTGTCCTAAGCTATCAACTACCGTTCAGCTGGAGGACATTGAGGAACTGAAACCGGATCTCACGTATCGGGAGGAACCGGTTCAGGTTATTGATGAAAAGGCCCGAACCACACGCAACCCGACGTTGTGGTTCTACAAAGTTCTATGGAGTAATCACTCCGTGGACGAAGCGACATGGGAGAGCGAAGGATTTCTTCGCGCTAACTACCCCGAATTTTTTACGTCGCATATCCGGTAATTTTCCACCATCCTCTCTCTCATTTTCACCTTATAATCTCGGGATGAGATTCTTTTAAGGGGGAGGAATGTAAGGGCCTAAGATTTTGGCATATACTCAAGGTGCTCATCACACCACACACACACTTCATTTGAAGAAAGTTGATGAATACATTTGAAGAGCAAGTAACCACCATCAACATGATCATTAGAGAACAAACACACACAATGCAAAAGTGGCATTTCCCACATGCATCCTATAGGGGCTGGACATATGAAAACTCCTACACCTTGCTAGGAATGTCCATGCCAAGTTTCACCCAAATTCAAAACCTTTTTGAAGTCCTTTTGGGTATAGCTAGAAAGAGGGTGGTTTGAACTCAAATTCAAATTCAAACTGTTTTCATCCCATTAATTCAAAAGTGGGAGGCATATTCTTACTCAGCACATTTTTGTGAACTCACTCACCAATTTTCACTCCATTTGGAGTTGATCTTGTCATGAGCTAAGTTTAGCAAATTCAAACTTTATTTGAATTTCAAACTGAGTATGTGCTGAAATCTAGTCAAACCAAACCCAATTTGAATTCTAACCAATTCAAATGGCTCAGAGGTAGATAATTTAAATCACCATGGGCATAAAATGGATTACTGTTTACTGTTAGAGGGAGTTAAGTTCAGAGGGTAAAAGGGAGATGGGACCCACATGTCAGACACTGAAACAATTCAACCGACTTAGACTTCAGCACTCGGGTCCCCGAGCTGCCTCCGAGGGCGCCACCGAGGGGAGGCCGCCACGCCACCAGCTGCTTGCCGCCCTCAGCCGTTGAACCGCCTCTCGGGGCCTTTATCTACGCGCCCGAGCTGTCTCCGGTGCTCCCCACCACTGTCCCGACGCGTTCTCGCTCAACAAACCGAAAGCCCTCGCCGCTCGGTGAAATCCTCGGTCCCTCGTCGCCCGGCCGATCCTGTGGCTTCCACAGCAATCTAAGACCAGCACCGGGTGCACCATGTACTCCTTGACGCCCTCGCACTGGTTCCAGGCCCGGAGCAATCCTCCCCAAGCTCCACCGCGACGATCTTTCCTTTTCCAGTTCAGCTCGAGCCGCCATCACGGGAACGATCCGTCCGGCCACCACAACCAGCCAATCACCGAGCCGTGAACAGCAAAAAGGTTCGCCTTCAGTCCCTCTTTCATTACCGCAAGCTCCGGCGGCATGACAAAGGCAGCTCACGCCGGAATTTCGTGATTTCGCGACGGTGGGCAAAAGGGGAGCCCGAACCGATTCGCAAAATTCGTAGTCCACACCGCACAACTCATATTCTCGTGGAGGGGGTCACTTCTAGGTTCCCGTACGAGTCCATAGGAGCAGGAACAACAAAGAACCGTTGAGGGAAACCGCTGTTCTTCGAGTTTTAGAAGAATTCCCGATTTCCGGCCTAAGTCGCACGGTGACAGCCCAACACAGCCCTTTTCGAGCTCCGTGGAGCTCATGATGACCTTTCCTAGGGTCCACTGGTGCTCGACGACCTTTTGTTCGATCGGTTGAGGTGTTAGGAAGACCGGCCGACACGGCCGAAGTTTTTCCAAAGCTACCGCTCGTCGTCGACCATGTGCCGGCTATTTTCATGACAAGCTGAGCCCAGAATCATGTTCCCTGAGTAGATTTAGGCAGGGGCGGCCAGAATCAAGAAGTTTGGAGCACCACAGAGGCCGCCGGTGAGCTCTCCGGCGAGGTATCGCGGCGGCGGAGCGCGGGAGGCGAGAGGAAGACGAAGGGGGTGGGTCCCGGCTGTCAGCGGCAGATATTTTAAAACCGGGATCTGCTGTGGCACGGATCAGGTGCGGCTGCGTGCGAAAGAATCTGTAGCCACGTGTGTCATCCGATGAGGAGCCGACACGTAGCCCCGGGTCCCACGTGCAGTAATTTGAACTTTTCCCGATTTTCAGATTTCATTCAAACTTCAAATCCTCATAACTTTGGCTAGAAACATCCAAATCGAGTGAACCAAATTTTGTTGGATTCAGCTTCTTGCGTACTTTCCAGCAAATCAAGTTTCACTTCATGAAAATCCTTATTTCTCCAGAATTAATTCTTCCAAATTTAAATTGTTTAGAATTTTAACTGGAGAATCCTTCGGAGGAAAATTCTGAAATTTTGCTGGAATGTTCACCAAAATATCCCTGAGCTTCCTTAAAAATTTCAGATCCATTTGAGCTCATTTGATCCATCTAATGGTGTGATTAGTAAAACTGTTCCAGAGAAAATAGAAAATGTCCAGAAACATTTTCAGAATTTCTCTGAAATTGTTTAGCTCATATCTCTAGCTAGGAACCTTCAAATTAAGTGAAACCAACTCCATTAGGACCCTCTAAAAATTTAGTTTTCAGAAAGTCATAGCTTGCTCCATGAAAATCCCTAGAACACCATAAGAGCTCCAATTAAGGTCAAGTACATAATTATTTGTGGAGTGCTCAAATGAGCTTTGCTGCAACTTAAACTTGGCCAAGTCTCTGTTTAGGTTGTAACCAAACCATAGTAAAAGTTTCAGAGTCATTGGGTCTGTCTAGTAAGACTTATAGTTTTCACAAGTTTAAAATTCAATTCAAATGCATTTAAATTAATACATGTACTTGTTATCTCATGTAGTCGCTAAGGTCGAGGAGGAACCCGAAGTCTTAGACTTCGTTACTCCGGAAGAGCAGCTAGCCTACGATCAAGAGCAGCAAGGCAAGCTCCGGTTTGCAGTAACCTCTTTACAAACTTTTATTGTTTTGAGAACTTACTTTGAGTACCATTAATTCTTGCATGAGAGTCTTATTTGAAAACCCAAATGCATAGCCAAGAAAACCATGGGTTGGGATTAGGATTGAAAACCCCGTTAGCTACTGCAATGCTAAGATAATGTAGGATTTGGTACAAGTCGAGTAGTTGGAACTACTCGCGAGGATAGGCTAGAGGCACTCGACTCGGGTAGAGATAGCACAAGATACACATGGCAAGAAAATGAGACTGAGCAGAGAGTAAGGGCAGCAGGTCTTTTGGGCCTGGGTGCTATAGCTCCGCTTGTGTCGATTGAGGACCGAGCCATGTGCGGGCCTGTTGAACAAGCTAGAACAGTACCGAAGACCTACCAGCTATATGGGAACCGGGAAACCGATGTAACTCGGGTAGCTGGGTATTGAGGCATTGCTTGTCGTTCAAAGGGTAGGTTGAGAGCTCGAGGTGTAAATCGGCTGGCGGCACTGAGATGCGCATGCATAGACCTCTTGCTCGGGACGATAGGACCGGTTCAATACTTGTCTGTCAGGTGAAAGGTGGTTATGTACGGCGTCCGTGATGGTTGCTGTAGGCAACATCGAGTACGGGCGTACGTGACGGGTTATTCGGTTAACCCTGCAGGTATAAATCGATTATAATCGCCGCCCCTCACGGTCAGTGAGTACCACTTGTTCACTGTACCGTGACGTAGAAAGAACAGGCTAGTTACATGTTAAAATGTTGCTGATTGAAAGATGAACTTTGATTGTTAATGATTGTTGTAGTTTAGAGCTAACTAAAGTTCTTTTCAACTTTGGTCAAAGTACATGAGAGAAATGTGTTTCATGTTTGATTGCGGATCTCTCATGTGCCTTAGCGTAAGGTTCTCCACAACCTGCTGCTAAAACTTGAAAGTAAGGTTCCACTAATTAGGCGAGTCCTTTGCAACTTATTTTACCTCATGTACCTATTACCCCTCATATAGAAGTTTCATGTTTAGGAGAGACGGGTCAGTCTTGCTGAGCCTTCGTGCTCACTGCTTGTGTTTGATGCTTTTGCAGGGTTCTATGAGGAAGGGACTCCCGAGGAGGAGACGGAACCCCAGGAGGGGAACCCCGTCGAGTTGTAGTCGTGCACACCGCCGTGTTAGTGTGGGTGCGTGCTAGCGGGGACACGTTCACAGGCTGAACGTGAACTCGAAGCGTAGTCTACGCCCGTGAGAGTAGACTAAACATATTTTGTTTTACAAATATTCATACGCTTATTTATGTAATAAAACTTTGCTTCCGCTATGTACCTTTGATGTGTGTTATCCGGTGCTGTGCAACGCAGCACCCATCAGCGTGATCCTGGCTCAACAAGACCATGGGGTCGTGTCACAAACGTGTACTACACGGGATACGTACGTGGTTAGTACCTGCAGAAGAACACTCAATGATGATGCACACATAGTTTTCTCATTTCATGCAGTTCCATATCATACTAAAAACATACGTCCCGTATCATTCCCATACGGGCCGTCCTTGAGTCAAGCCACGTCTCAAGGTACATGGTCACGTTTTCACACTACACGACGGGGAAACCCGAGTAGAGCGCGAACTGGTCGTCACGGTTGGGAATTTTATCAACCCAACAGATACCACCTACTGCCCTGCAGGGCATGCCGATGGAAAGCGGTGCGTGTGTCCTCCTAGGCTATTTCCAGAAGAACACACTATCACGTTACTGACCACACGATGGGGTATCCACTTACTTTCCTAATGCACGCTAGGAATCAGCGTTTCATATGAACTTAAGAACATGAAGAGTTCAAGAGTTTCATATTAACGTCTCACACCAAGCTGTGAGACCAATGCCTGACCCACATTCCTCGTCAGGAGAGCTAACCGAAATTGATCCGCTTTTGGTGGCGTTCCTTACCATGCTTACCTGAGCGTAGGTGCGTCGTTACATAATCAAAATTCAGAATTATAACGAGTATGTTAGTCATGCCACTTTAAGTAACTATACTACTATAGTCCTTATGTGGGCCTAATACCATTCCCTCACCGTATCCTAAGTTTTTGTCGTAATACGATCCTTATTCCGTGCGCTATTACCAATGCAGCTCTGATACCACGCTGAGACGGCCCCGACGCCGCCCGTTCAGTTACGGGGACGGGGCACTCACCTGAGAATCGCATTGGGTGGTGCCGTGTTGTGCGGCACCCAACAGCACACATATAAGGAACATTGTATTACATGAAACAATAGCGGAAGCTTACAAGTTTTTCTTCGTAAATAATTTACATCAAGTAGCTACAGCGGAAGTCTATAACAACTCACATCGAATAACTATAGAGCACTCGATATGAAGTCCAGCCCGCGGACTCCTCTCGCTAGCAACACGAAGATAACAGCAGCGGCTGGGTTCTCCTTGTGTTAAACGACTCGGAAGTCTCCGAGTCTCACCGGACAACCTTCTTCTTATCATCGATGTTAACCTGCAAAATCACTTATATAGCAAGTGTGAGCACATAGGCTCAGCAAGACTGATCCGTCTCTCCTAAACAAGAAACTCTACATGCACGACGGGTCACAATTAGGACAGCTAGATTTGCATAAAGGACTCGCCTAAAGCTGATCTTAACTTTCAGATTTTGATCCTCATTGTACATACCTTGAACTGAACAGCCTCGCAACTCCACAATCAGACAAGAAACGCTTTGTTGCGATGCTCCTTGCACAAGGTGAAAGTAAAGTTTAATGAGCCTATCTCTAATTCAATCATGTTTACAATATAAATTACATCACAGCCTTATCAAGTTCAAAAGATAACAAGTTCAGTTGTTACTACGTCAAGACGCAGTGGGCAAGTATCCTCATATGACCGCGAGCGACGGTGATTCGAATCAGTACACGCCCGGACTACACGACACGTACACCCGTACTCCGAGTTGCCGGTAGAAACCTTGACTGACATTGTACGCGGCCACCTTTCCCAATATCTTCCACATTGGACGCAGTCTAACTGCCCCGAGTCCGCAAGCTCCCTCAAGGTACATACCCGCAGTGGTATGTTCTTGAGCGAGTTACCTCCTGCTCCCCTGACGCCGAAAGCCTAAGGCAGTTAGAAAAGTTCCACTATGGATCTCCCAAGGTACATCGGTTTCCTGGGGTCCCATCTAGCCAGTATGTGCCCGGTACACAACTCAATCTTGTCCAACAGGGCCAAGTACGGACGGGCCTTAACCGACACAGGCATGGCTATGCACGCACGGTCCGCAGCCTGCTGCATCTAAACCTCCCTGCCCAGTCTCCATTTCTTATGTGTGAACTTTCCTCATCATTTCTATTCTCGACCCGCTCCGGATAAACAAGCCCTAAACTCGCGAGTAGATTCCAACTACTCGACTTCTACCGAACCTTTCCTACTAACATTAGCGTAGCCAAATCCACTCGAGGAGGTGCTATTCTACCCTTTCTCTCTTAGGTATTTCTGGTCATGCAAGTGGGGTTTTCAATATCAACTAGACTTAATGCGATCAAACAATTCAAAACTATGATCTTTAAAAATGGAAATTCTTTATAAAACTGTTCAAATGCAAACCGGGGCTTGCCTGTTTTGCAGGTGACTAAGAATACAATCAGTTAGTGACAATCACTTGGAGCTTGATTACTTGCTTTCCTCCCTCCTTGATCTTCACTCCAATCCCTTCACACGTGTTCACATAGATGCTACACGATATGATCATACATATGTATTTAATTGAAAAGCTTTTGCTAATAAGGTCTAATGAAAGTTTAAAAACTGGAACTCTGTTTCAGAATTTAAAATGACACTGGTGCTAGTGGTTTTGGTTGGGTTAAAGTACTATGATCAAGTGTTGAGTGTCATTTATCACTTGTTGATCACCTTAAGAGGTTACACAAGACAGTGGTGATCCAGAGCCCCAATGGAGCTGGAAATTGTCATGTGAGTTCCTTGTCACACGAAAGTCATCTGGACCAAAAATTAGCACTTTTCATTGAGTGGTTTCTTCAGAACAATTCTCTAAGTAATTAAAAAAAGAAGAATTAATTCTGAGGTAACCCCTATGCTCATGTCAAACTTAGTGAACTAAAATTTACATTATAGTTCATAGAGTCTGCACGATTTTTCCTAGGATTTTTGTAGCTAAGAATTGCCCAGAACTGAATTTCCATGTTTTGGAAATTCTCTGAAAATGTTTCTGTATTCATTTGAACACAGCAACTTCAAATCTGAATTTTCCTGATCAAATAAACTCCAAATGAGCTGAAACTTTTACAGGAGTCTAGTAACACCCTAAATAATATGCTGACAAAAGTTGAGGATTTTTGGATAAACCAAACTCCCTCTAAAATTCTTTTGCTACGAAGTTTTAAGAATTTTCCAGAATTAAATACAGACTTTCATACAAATTGGGTTGCATATTTGGATAGAGTATGTCAATCTGAATCTAACCCAATTTGAATCACTAAATTTGGAGTTTCCTAGCAAAAGTTATGCTCTTCTAAAGTTTGGGGGAAATCTGGGATTTGAATAAATCGTGGAAAAGTAAAACTGACTATGGGTTCGGGGAGCACACGTGTCATGCACTGGAACCACGCCACACGGGGTTACAGACTTACTTCCTGCGCTGCCTCAGTAGATCCGAGCCCACAGAAGATCATTCCCCCTCTCCCTTGTCACTGACACACGGGCACGGCGATCTTCTTCAACCTCCAGCCGCCCGCGCGCCCGCGCCGCCGGGGCTCGCCGGAGCACTTCGGTTTCCGACTTCCCGGCCTTCTCTCGAGCTGCCACTCGCCGCCAGTGCCTAGATCAACTCGAGGAGCATGCTGGTGCGGTCTTCCCGAGCCAGAAGAGCCTCTAAAGCAGCTCATGACAGCACGACGGCTCGGTGGAACTCCGGCGAGGTTGCCCCGATGAGCTAGCCCGCCAAAAGCTCTCTGGAACGGTCCTACAGCACCAGTGAGGGCTGGAGAAGCTCATCATGGTCACACATGGGCTCGGGAACGGCTCCAAACAAGAGTTCATCATGCGCGCGAATCGTCCCGCCATACCGCCGTCGGAAAGATTGAAAATACACTGTGCACCGTGCGTTTCATGCTAGGTTTCAAAAGCAAACTGGTGCGCCCTCAAATCTAGCTCTCGCGTGTGAAATTTCATGATATATAAACAAGAATCAATCGGGAATTTCACGAAATCATACCTGAAGGTCGGTTTGCACCGATCGGAAGAAAATCTCGAAATTCACTGTTGATGATCCGTGGTTGGTCCTGAGCTTCGGGGGTGAGCTGCGTGGACGTTGTGTGCGTCCAGAAGTGGCAACAAACTGTGGTTGAGGCTGTCCACAAGAGCACCTGCTCTCGGTTCTATGGCGGCCGCCACGGACACTGGCGTTCTCGGTGTAGAAGGCACAAACTCACTCGGTGAAGGCGCGAGGAGGTCGTGGAAGGGTCCGTGGTGACGTTTTGCTGCTCTGCTTGGGCTTGCACACGGCTACGGTGTGGCCGAAGGATCGAGCGCACAGCGGCAGGGTTTCTGGTCTCGTGTGCGAGGGGGAAAGGACTGCCTCGGTGCGGTGGGTGCTTTGAGGTGATGAGGACGGGAGAAGCAGCTCACCAGCGCCAACTGATCATGGAGGAGGTGGCGTTGGCGCTGTTCGGTGTCGCCTCTATGTTGCACAGCGACAACGTCGGTTTGCCCGGTTGCTTCGCGTGGGGGATGAAAACCAGAGACCAAACACTGCACAGTTGAAGATCTTTTGCACATTTTAAATCCTCAATGACATGTGGGTCCTAGCCCCTTCTCATCCCTCTGCAAAATATCTCCCAAAATTTCCAAATGGTGAAATCAAATTGTGGGAGTTCAAATCTGAGGTGCATTTGGATAATTGGGCAAATTTCATCCAAATTCAAATAGGTATTTGAATTCTTTGTTATTTAAAGTCCATTTTGGAAAATGAGTTGCAAAACATTTCAATAATTCATGAAACTTTGCATGCCCCCTAATTTGGACCTAAGGAATTCAAATATGCAATTTGATTTTTATTTTGGCTGCTGCAAATGAGACTTTTAGCACAACAGTTTTGAAAATTCATTGTGTTGCTCTCATTTGAATTTTGAGTTGAACAATTTGTTCTAAATCTGCCTTTAGCTTTCTCACACCTATGGGAACTTCCCATCTTGGTTTTTGACCCCTATTGGGTTCCAAGTTTTCAAATAAACATTTGAACTTGTGGGAAGAGAGCTCTCATGTGGGTTATCACATGTGGAAAAGTTTTAACAAGTCCCAAGTTTCATACATATGAAACCAACTTTTGCAAACAAGAGTTTCTTTGTATTCACATTTTTGGGACCTTTACACTATCTGAGCATTGCAGTAGCTAATCGAGGTTTACAAATCTAAGCCCAACCCAGGGTTTTTTTGGCTATGCATTTGGGTTTCAATCAAGACTCTAATGCATAAATTAAGTGAGTGCTCAAAGTAAGTTCTCAAAAATGTAAAATTTATAAAAAGGTTAATGCAAACCGGATCTTGCATTGCTGCTGTTGGTTGTAGGCTAGCTGTTCCTCTGGAGTGATGAAGTCTAAGACTTTGGCTCCTCCTCAACCTTAGCGACTACATGAGATAAATACATATATGTATCAATTTGAATGCATTTGAATTGAAGCTGAATTTGTGAAGACTATAAGTCTTACTAGACAGGCCCAATGACTCTGAAATCTTTACTGTGGGTTGTATACAACCTTAACAGAAACTTGGCCAAGTTTCATTTCCAGCAAAGCTCATTTGAGCTCTCCGCAAATAATTGTGTACTTGGCCTTAATTGGAGCTCTTAGGGTGTTCTATGGATTTTCATGGAGCAAGCCATGACTTTCTGAAAACTAAATTTTCATATGGTTCTAATGGATTGGTTTCACTTAATTTGAAGACTCCTAGCTAAAGATATGAGCTAAACAATTTCAGGAAAATTCTGAAAATGTTTCGAATATTTTCCATTTTATCTGGAACAGTTTTATTAATCACACCATTAGGTGGGACAAATTAGCTCACATGGATATGAAATTTTTATGGTAGCTAAAGGATATTATAGTGAACATCCTGGCCAAATTTCAGAATTTTCCTCCAAAGGTTCTCCAGTTAAAATTTTAAACATTTTAAAATTTGAAGAATTAATTCTGGAGAAATAACGATTTTCATAAAGTGAAACTTGATTTGTTGGAAAGTACTCAGATATCTGAATCCAACAAAATTTGGTTCACTCTATTTGGAATTTCCGAGCCAAAGTTATGTGGGTTTAAAGTTGAACCAAATCTGAAAATCGGGGAAATGTTTAAAACACTGCACGTGGGTCCCACACACAGTGCCTTCTTCAACCTCCCGCCAGAGCCCATGCGCGCGGCGCACAGAGGCCGTGGCACGGTCTGTTCTCTGCCTACGGTGGACCATTTCCAGTGATCTTTCGCGCTACACGCTCCTAAGACAAAGCCCTAGCTGCCGGACAAGGTGATGCAACATGCCATCGCCGGAAACCCGGTCGGCATCAACCGCGGCGATCGGTGGTGCGGCGTCGATGATGACCAACGCGTCTCATGCCTATCTCGAAGCCCGAAATGGCCGTAAAGCACCACTGGAGATCAGGGAAGCTGTTGGTGCGCTCCAACCGCGTGGAAAATGACCGGAGCTATGAGCTCAACGGCGACCCGAGCCATTTCGGCCGGCGGCGGCGAATTTGCGTTGCTCAGCCCGTTGGATGAATGTTTCTTCAAGGTTTTTGGTCAGGATGGTATGAGGGACCCTAGATGCTCTAGCTCGACCAGCTTTGGGCATGATCAACCATAAGAGGTGAATTTTGAGTTCTTGTGGGCTTCGGTTAATTCCGGCTATCTTCGGAAAACATAAAATTCCGGCTAGCCGACGCTAAGAGAGAGCTAGGGAGTGCGGGGGAAGCTACTAGACCTCGATGCTAACCTCAGAGACCAGTTTGCTGTGCCGGAGAAGCTTGGAGCTGCTCGGACAACGGTGTCAAGTCGAAGGCGCTTCGGAGTGAACAGAGCAGTGTAAGATCAGCTCGGAAAAGCTCGAGGGAAGCTGATCACGAACAGCTGAGGGTTGGAGCACGTCGAGCAAAGGTCGGCAGTGCTGTTTGTGGCCTCGGCTCACGGTGGGAGGGACAGGTTTGGCCGGTCGATGGCGAGGTGGTGGTTTCAGGGGTGCGGCGGCTCTCTTCGGGTTTTCAGCGTGAGGAGGCATCGGAACAGAGGTCAGACAACGTTGTGGCGTCCAGGACTGGAGGATAACGAGCTGGGGACGTCGGTTGGTAGCTGGGATCGCCGATCAGGAGGTGGCAGCGGCGAGCAGCACCGTAGCGCCCGTGTAAGCGAGCGCAAGACCCGAGCCACGGGTGTTTCAGCCGGTTAACTCGCTTGTGGGGCTGACAAGTGGGGCCCACCCCTAGTTTTAACCTCTGAAATTCAATTTTCCTACTTCTATAAACGGTAATGCCCCTAATACCCTTTGCAATTTGAATTATCCACCAAATGCGCATTTGGACTTGATAGAATTCAAATTGTGAAGTGTTTGAATATATTTTCAGCACATATGCAGTTTGAGATTCAAATTGAATTTGAATTTGCTAAAATTAGCTCATGTCATGATCAACTCCAAATGGAGTGAAAATTGGTGTGTGAGCTCACAAAAATGTGCTGAGTGTGAATATGAATCCCACTTTTGAATTCATGCGGTGAAAGGATTTTGAATTTGAATTTGAGTTCAAACTAGCCTCTTTCTAGTTATACCCAAAAATACCTCAAAAAGGTTTTGGATTTGGGTAAATTTTGGCATGAGCATTCCTAGGAAGGTGTAGAAGTTTTCCATATGCTCAGCCCCTATATGATGCATGTGGGAAATACCACTTTTGCATTTTGTGAGTTCATCCTCTAATGACCATATTGATTGTGGGTACTTGCTCTTCAAATGTGTTCATGAGTTGTCCTCAAATGAGGTGTGTGTGGTGTAATGAACACTTTGATTGTGTCCAAAAACTTAGGCCCTTACAATACGGTTGCAGAAGAACGTACTCAATTTTCTCTTGCCTATAAACGATTCTCAGGTTGCGATACCAGTCAATAAAGTTAGCTCCATTGATATTTTCCTTTTCAAGAATAGATCGCAAATTGAAACCAGAATTGTTACTAGCAGACATGATCTACAATAGAAAATAAATACGCAATGTTTTAGCACTATGTTATGTATCAATCTTCTATTAACAGTTTAAAAAAGTCACCACCACTCTATGAGTATCGTCCTCCTTCTAACGTCATATAGTGGTCCAAGATCCATACTCACTAATTTCTAGTGAGCTTTGGCTTCACTGCTAGAAAATTAGTGACAAAGGTAAACAACAACTGTTAATCATATTTGTATATGACTCTTGTTTGTTGGGTGACATCCAATGCCCCGGCTCCCAACTCTATGCCATAAAGCTCAAAACCGTTTTGATAGCTTTGTTGAGTAAACCAATACTATGCATGTGAATGTCCAACATTCACTCTATGCATTATGAAAGATGATGGTATTTTGCTTTGGCCAACCTATCATACAATGATCAAAATAACATAGGTGCAGCTATTGGTAAATGGCATCAAATACTTAACTTTTGCGAGGGAAGCTATTCTATCATGACAAAACATCCACCATATGAAAAGCATGAAAAGAATAGTAAACATCACAGGCATGTGATCGTATCACATTGTGAATAGTATGGCCTTTAGAATCAAAGTGGTCTCCATCGCCATGGTTCCATCATGATCTAAGCTGTCGTGCCTCCCTTCTTGTGGTCATCACCATCTCCACCATGCTTCAAGACATCTCCATGAATATAAAAGAAGCTAATACAACTAATAGCTACCAAATAAATTACATGAGAGATGAAGTATCACAGGTCGAGACGCAGGTCGTTATACAATTATATGAAAACCTCAACCCAGTTGTGTTAAATTTGCAACACGCAGGATGCATGAATATTACACACAGGTCATCATATCACAATAAGGCCATACCATTCACATCATTCCCTGCAAAAAAGAATTAAGCGTAGAACGGTTTCTAGCGTGAAACGATATTATGTAATCGCTATAGCAGACAGCAACGGCCTCCCGTGGGTTTCAGGGCAGCTCCCTCAACACCAAACGAAATTACATAGATCGCATCTATGAAATCACTATGAAAATCTCATCGGATTGATCAAATCAACCCGAATCCGAGACATTTAGAATGCCTCAATTTTCAATGTGACTGGTTATTTATGACAAGATCGCGACTCATGACCGTGGTCTGTTGGCTCAATCTGTTAGCTAGTACGCGATTAGTCCTGATGGTGATTCCAGCCGGTATGGACAGATTGCGCACACAACATTGAAATAGCACAAACTGACCCTTTAGCCATATATGATCACAATCTACTCTAAGCAATTCCAATCCCCAAAAACCGTGCAATAAAAATTCATCGTATGAACATGTCTACAACCACTACTACAACAAGCTTCATCTCAAGCGGTTTAAGTTTCTGCCTATGAAAATTGCTCCGTCTGTGAAAACTCTTTATCACAAGCGGTTTGTAACATCAGATGATCCACCTGTGAAGAGTCTTTATCACAGAAGGTTTGTAACGTAAGATGATCCGCCTGTGTAACTCCATTATCACAGGCGGTTCTTTATTAGTAGATCAAATCTACTAACAAGATCTTGACCAAAAACTATGCAACCTGGCTCCGATGCCCCTGTTAGGAAATCGGCGGTCCGCTACTCTAGCAATTCTACCGCGTCACCCAGGAAACATGCGAGTACAGAGGTCATAGATCTTTACCACTAGATGCACAGCACAACGGAATGTAGACGCGCGTCGGTGTAGGGGAAGTAGACAGCCACATTCATCTCTTCCACATCCTCGTCACGGCAGCAGGTAGACGATCACGTTCGTCGTGACCTATCAGCGCAGCAGTAGCAGCAGCGCCTCCACGGAGTCCACACATACGGGGAGGAACGCCGTGTGCTGGTGTGCTAGCACCGCACACACGGCAAGGGTCTCGGCGTGAGGCCTGCGAGGGGTGGTGGCTAGGGCTGTAACGTGGTTGTGCCTTTAGCCCCTAACCCTACCGCTCGTATTTATAGGCATATTAATGGGATTTTAGGTCGCAGGCCCATTAGTACCCTAAATGCTTATGGATCAAATATCCAACAGGCCTTAACCCGAAATTTTATGATTGCCTCTTGAGCATATCACCAACAGACATTTGTCTGTCTATCCTGACAGCTTGTCGGACGGATCCACCTGGGGAATCCTGCACTGAGTGCTGTTCCATCCGACCAGAGATTTGTCGCGCGGGAGATTGAGCAGTGTGCTGCCCAAGGGAATCTGCGTCCTGTACTTCTGACGCATGAATCAGCATTGGATCATGTGCTGAGTTCTCATTGGTGGCAGTTTGCCTCATGAATCTTCATGTGAATTGTTGGTTGTACTCACAAAACTTCTGGTATTGGTCCCAAGCAAGTTTATCACCTCATTTTCTTCACCTTTTTCCTGTATTTCAATGCTTCTGTGGTCAAGGTTATTAACATCAGTCAATTTGGAATTACTTAATTCGTTCCCTAAAGAACTTGGATTTTGGTATAGGTTTTGTTGTAGGAGTAGGATTTCTTTCCTAAGTCCAGCTCCTGCAATATCATGAAGCTTTGAGAAAGGAAATACTTATTCATCAAAGACCACATCTCTAGATACATATACTCTTCCTGTTTTGGGTTCTGAGACATTTATATCTTTTATGTATGGCGCTATAACCAAGAAAAATACATTGGATTGATCGAAAGGCAAACTTTCTGGTATTGTATGGTCTTAGATTAGGCCGGCAAGCACAGCCGAAAATTTTGAGCTCAGAATAGTTTGCTTATGACCTAGGAGAATCTCAGTTGGGTTTGTATTTGTATCACTCGAGATGGGAGGATGTTGATGAGATATACTGCAGTTTGGAAGGCCTCATCCCAAATTTTCAACAGCATAGAGGCATTGGCTAGTAATGCCAGTCCTATTTCTACGATGTGGCTGTGTTTTCTTTCCGCTGCACCGTTTTGCTGATGTGCATAGGGACATGAGACATGATATGTGATTCCTACTTTTTGGAAGAAGGTATTTAACCTTTCATACTCACCACCCCAATCTGTCTGCATGGTGAGTATTTTTTTATTGAATTGCCTCTCAACCATGTTTTGGAAGTTTTGGAATATTTGAAAGACTTCAGATTTATTTTTAGCCGATATATACATGTATATTTACTGAAATCATCAATGAAACTAACATAATATTCTTTCCTATTGATACATTTAGAGGCAGCTCCCCATACATCTGAGTAGACAAGCTCAAAAGGTCGAGAGGTTTTACTAATAGATCTATGATATGGACGTTGATGACTTTTTTCCTTTTGACATAAATCACACACAGCTCGGCTAGTAGAGTTTCAAAAGAAAGATTATTATTCTTTAAAACATGATCTACTATGACAAAGGATGGACGCTAGGCCATGCTGGCGATTTATCTTGACTGCTGGTTTGATAGGGTAGAGTCCTCCTTCACACTTGCCTTCAAGAATCGTGTTCCTCGTGGTTTGGTCCTTAATGAAAAAAAATGAAGGACGATATTCAAAGAACACATTATTATCTTTTGCAATCTTGTGAACAGAACATAGATTAATTTTGGAGGTAGGAATATGGAGAACGTTGTGAATATGTAATATTCTTCTGGGGAGATAAATAGAAGTATTGCCAATATGACTAATGTTCGTACCTTTCCTGTTTGCAGCGTGAACTTGATATTGTCCTTTATATTTCTCAGGTGTTGTGAGTTTATCCAATTCACCGGTGATGTGATCGGTTGCTCCCGTATCCGTACACCAATTTGTGTTGACCCCATAAGAGGGCATGGCTGCACCTGAAAATTTTTCTTCTTTCTTATAATCTTGATCGAACCAATGCCAGCAATCTATTGTCTGATGATTCGGTTTTCACATATTTGACAAAATAGCCTCTGTCCATTATTTCCTTGATTTGATCTACCATATCCACCTCCCGATCAGTGTTTTTGTTTTATCCCTGATCGGAGTTGTTTCTTCCACCTCTGACATAGCCTCTTCCATGGCCATGTCCTCTCATGGCTTAGTTTGCCGAGGCCGTCAGGTACTGCTCTTCTCCTTGAAGCGTATCTTGCCGATGCTTATACCCAAGTGCTTGTGCATATAATTCATTGACAGAGATTTAATCTGATCTTGCCATGACCGAAGAAACCAATATAGTATAATCTGCATCAAGGCCATTAATAATATAGGATACTATTTCTTCTTCATCAAGCACTTTTCCAGCCTAAGCCAACTCATCAGCAAGTCTCTTCATCTTTGCAAAATATTGCGACATTGTCATTGTTCCCTTTTTTGTGTTTGTCAAGGCAAACCTTAGATTAGTCACCTTGGCTCGTGACTGAGATGCAAAGGAGTCTTGTAGTGCTTTCCAAGCTTCTGCTGCTGTTTCTTTTGTCACAACATGAGCTAGCACCCCCTTGGACAGAGAATTGAGGAAATAAGCTAGGACCTGTTGATCCTGTGCAATCCAGATCATATATTACGGATTGATGATAGTTTTCACCTTTTTATCCTCTTGGGTAATGGAAACATTCTCCTGCAGGGGCTTCACCTATGGATCTAAATAACGCATCAATTGTGCTCCTCCTAGAACCGGTAGGAATTGAGCCCTCCATTACAGGAAATTCTCTCGTGTTAACTGTAAAATCCCCAAAAGTGGTAGCAAGAAATTCAGCACATTCACACTTAGGAAAAATGTGGTGAATTAAAACTTTGAAATATAACGGTGTGAGTTCATGGTGATGATTCAAACTTCCGAAAAAACTTCCAAACATGAAGATCTAAATTCATAACTTGGGTCTCCATAATCCAAATATTAGGGCCCTGAAATTTCAGCTCATTTGGAGGGATTCTACTAGTTGTTTGGGATTAAGAGAGGAAGCCCTCAAACTTGGATTTGAATTTCAGTTTCAAATTCAAAATCCTCCAAAGTGGCAAATTGGTTTCGCAAATGTCTTCCCCGCATTTGAATTAGCATCCATGCCAAAATTCAGAATTATTTGAGTTTGGTTTGCTATGCTTTTGGAGCAATGGAAGGAGGGAGAGGCACATTCAAATCCAAATTCAAAGAGCCAAATACCTTTCAAATTCCACAGCAGAATTAAGTCCATTTGAATTTCAAAAAATTCAAACCATGACTTGATGTGGAAGTATAGCTTTTAATTGTGAGTAGCTGTGGTAAAATATCAGTGGAAAAGTTGAATAAGAAATGAGGGGCTGGACCCACTGGTCAGCCACTCAGTAGAGCAAAACAGAGTTGCTGTCTTCAGCCGATCGCCGTAAGCACGGCAGCGCCGGCTGCATCCCGCCCCGATGACTTTCACCGTGCGAGCTCCTGCTTCCTCGGTTGCCTGATCCTTTCAACATGCCACAGCCTCAGCACCAAAGTATCTCTTTGCTTCTTTCGCTCGCTCGCAGCTCTTCCCGTTCTCTTCCGCAAAGAACACACTGCGGTGCCGCTATCTCTGTTCTGATCGCCCTGCTCGGTTGTTCCTCGCTTCCTCGAGCTTCCAATGCAAGAAAGCAGTGCCACGACATGCTCTATCGGTCTACCACATCAACACCATAGATGCTTGCTCGTAGTAGCCGCAAATGGACAATCACTGCCATGTGCCGAAGTGAACCGGCGGAGCACAGTTCGGCCTCACCGTCGCCAGCATGCTACAGCCTTCTTCATCTCCGGTTCTCTGTATGAAAAAGGTGCGCGTGACAGCCTAGATGGTGTAGCCGAAAACCGTTCCTCATTTGGTTCCACCGTTAGCTAGAATTTTGAGTTTTCTGAAACCCTAGTTCATAGCGATGAACCTCAGTCTACAACCGAATTCATCGCACAGGAGTAGCTAGAGTTCATTCTGGTCTAGTAGAAGCTTTGCTAGGTCGCTACGGTCCTTCTCGATCGAACGGCGCTCAAAACCATCAAGGACCGGAGGAGTTCTTCGAGTTTTTTCGCCACCATCGTTTTGCGGGCTCGGGTCACCGGTGAGGTCCCATCTCCGGTGGTTTTCATGGAGAACAGGCTATAGGTCGATGTTGTCCACGCCTCACTGGTGCTTTTGGAGCAAACCCTAACCCGAGTGACCCATTTCCGAGTGAGAACGAGGTCCCGAAGTGGAGCTCAACATAGCCGCCGGTGCGAGCACTGTTCATGTTATTGTCATCCTTCCCCGACCTCACCATCGTGTTCAGCATGGTGTAAAACTCACAGGCGGCAAGTTTGGTGAAGTTTGGACCACGGGAACCTGCTCCGGCAAGCTCTTCGGCGAGGGTTGTCGAGGGGGAAGCGCGGGCAGCATGAGGTAGACGAAGGAGGCCAGGGTCCCACCTGTCAGTCTCTGGAATCAGCACGGGATAAGTTGCGGCTGTGATCCGGTGCGGCAGCACGGGTGAAACCCCGTGGGCTGCTGTGTGGCTGCGAGCTCAGTTGGACGATTTAAATATTGGGGCCCACAACCAGAGTTTAAACTTTTCCCTTATTTCAGATTTAGGTCAAACTTTGAAACCCCATAATTTTAGTAGGAATGTCCAAATTTTGTAAAAAATATTTATTGGATTCCTCTCAGTCATTAATTTGCAGAAATGCAGATAATTTGATATGAGGATCTCTGGAATTTTCTCCAAAATTAATCAAATTTGAATCTTTGGGAATTAATTCCAGAAGATCCCTGTTATGGAATTTCCTCAAATTTGGCTAAAGATTCTTCATAACATTAGTAATCTCCTGTAAAAATTTGAGCCTCAGTGAACTTCATTTGTTAGGCTAAATTATCTTCCCAAATTCAGCCTTCATTTGAAAATTTCAAACCAAAAAAGAAACTTTTTCAGAAATGTTCACCAACTTCAAAAATTAATTTCTCCCTGTAGGTAACTCAATAAATTATGAAACAAATTTTGTTAGAACCAGAAGGACCTGCTCTAATTAGATATTCCACTGTTAGCCATGTTAAAACTACAGATTTGGGATCAAAATTCAGAGAATCCTTGTACTTGTGGGAATTTTGAAGACCACAAGCTTCCATAAGAATTTCCCAAATTTTGCTCAAATCATCGTTATAGAGTCTAGTGTCCACTGGAAAAATACCAAAGCCAATTAAGAAACCTTATTAGCAGTAGCTATGAATAGAAATTTACATCTTATAAAACATTAGCGCGTATACATATATTCTATTGCATTTCATATAGTGACCGAAGTTGAGGACACCCCGGAGCCATTGGAAGTACTCCCACCCGACACTAACATTCCTTCTGGCTCGCAACCAGGCAAGCCCCGGTTTGCATTTAATTACCTTTTGCAAGGTTTTCATTTGTATCACTTATGTCTAGGGTGAAATGCTTGCATTAGAGTTAAGGTGATTGAAACCCCACTTGCATGACTTTTAAATCCTATGGAGGGTTGGGTAGTTTAAAGCTCGATAAGTAGAGAAGGCTATGCTAATGTTCTTAGATATCTCGGTAGAAGTCGAGTAGTTAGAATCTACTCGCGAGATAGGCTTTTATCACACGAGCTAGAATGGAGTAAAGAATGGCTTAAGAATGAGAAACTTAGACCCAACAGGGGGGATAGAATGCAGTGAGCGGAGATCTCACGTGCGTAGCCCTGTTAGTGTCGATTCAGGACCGAGCCATGTGCGGCCCTGCTGGACAAGTTTGAACAGTATCGGATGCATACTGGCATATGGGAACCAGGAAACCGATGTAATGTGTTAACCAGTGTGCCGAGGCTTACCCAACCATTTTATAGGAGTGGGTTGAGGGTAGCAAGGTGTAAATCTGCCGGTGGGCACAGACACGCTCCACGCGGGGACCTCCTGCCCGTTACGGATGGACCGGTTCGGCATTTGGGTTTCCTTTGAAGGATTGCTGCATACAACAGAGTAGGAAGGTGTGAAGCACCACTCTTCTGAAAATGGGTGTATGTGACGTGTTATACTGGTGTCTATTGATTGCAACCACCGTCACTCGCGGTTATTTGAGTACCGCTTGTTCACTGGGCTGTGACGTAGTAATAACTGAAAGAAGCCAGAAGAATATGATGCATTAAGTTAATATTGTCTTGATACCATGTATGATGTAGATGTAGAGCTCATTAAGTTTATCTTTCACTTTGGGCAATAAAGTACTTAAACATTGTTCGTACGTGGTTATATTCTGAATTCAGTTTGTGATAAAGATGTGTATGTGTGATGAACATCCTAAGCACACATATGTGTTCACTTGGTTTATTTTTGGAACTGGGTGTCATACAGAAGCACTGCAATGATGTGCTTAACGTAAGCTGCCTCATGCTCGCCACTGTGACTCCTGATCTGCAGAAATAGTATGAGAATACAGATGCTTATTCTATGACTGAGGGACTGTGTAGAATGTTTGAGAACCAAGCTAGGCGTGAGAGATACAACATCTCAAATTCCTTGTTCTCATGCAAACTGGCGGAGGGTAGTCCGGTCAGCCCTCATGTAATCAAAATGATTGGTTACATTGAGACTTTAGGCAAACTTGGTTCTGAACTCAAGGAAGATCTTGCTATTGACGTTGTTCTCCAGTTGCTCCCACTGAGCTACGGGCCATTTATATTGAATTTTTAAATGAATGGCATGGAGAAAACGTTGGTTGAATTGCATGGGATGCTTAAAACAGCCGAAGAAAGCATTAAGAAAAACGTCACTCATTTGATGATGGTTCAGAAGGAGAATAAAAAGAGGAAGCGTGTGATGCATCCTAAAGGCAAAGGCAAGGGAAAGGTTCCCGATGGACCCTCAAGCTCAAAGTCTAAGCCAAAGGGCAAATCTGGCCCTTCTCCTGATGATGAATGCTTTCACTGTCATGCTAAGGGGCATTGGTCAAGGAACTGCAAGAAGTACTTGGAGGATCTAAAGAAGAAGGGAAGTGAGACTTCTGCTTCAGGTATAAATGTTATAGTAATTAATATTGCATTATCTTCTAGTGTATCATGGGTATTTGATACTGGATCGATGATTCACACTTGCAAATCTTTGCAGAGTCTAAGTGAGACTAGAAGATTTTCAAAAGGCGAGTTGGATGTTCGTGTCGGTAATGGAGCAAAAGTTGTGGTCATAGCTGTCGCGACCTACCACTTGTCATTACCCTCAGGATTAGTTTTGGAATTGATTATTGCATTCCTGCTTTGAACAAGAACATTATCTCTTCTTCATGTTTAGAAGAAGTTGATAGTTATGAGATAGTTATAAAGAACAAATGTTGTTCTATTTATTATAATAATATTTTCTATGCCCAATGTCCATTGGTGAATGGATTATATGTTCTTGATCTTGAGGATAAAACTGTATGTAACATTAATATAAAAAGGGCTCGACGAAATGATCTAAATCCCAATTTTATTTGGCATTGTCGCTTAGGCCATATAAATGAGAAACGCATTGAAAAACTTCATAAATATGGTTTACTAAGCTCATTTGATTTTAGATCACTTGACACATGCGAGTCTTTTTTGCTTGGGAAGATGACCAAGTTACCCTTTACTGATGAGAGTGAGGGCGAGTGACTTGTTGGGACTTATATATACCGATGTATGTGGACCAATGAGTTTAATAGGTAGAGGTGGTTTAAAGTACTTCATCACGTTTACCGATGACTTTAGTAGATATGTATATGTCTATCTAATGAGGCACAAGTCTGAATCCATTGAAAAGTTCAAAGAATTTCAGAATGAAGTGCAAAATCAATTGGGCATGACAATTAAACTTCTGCGACCTGATCGTGGAGGTGAATATTTGAGCCGTGAATTTTATGAATATTTAAAACAATGTGGAATTGTTCCACAGTTGAATCCACCTAGAACGCCTCAATGGAATGGGGTGTCCGAGCGGAGAAACTGAGCCTTGTTAGACACGGTTAGGTTGATGATGAGCCGAGCAGGTCTTCCACTATCCTTTTGGGATTATACTCTTGAAACTGCTGCGTTTACACTAAACAGAGTCTCAACTAAGTCTGTTAAGAAGACACCATATGAGATGTGGACCGGGAAACGTCCTGGATTGTCTTTCCTCAAAGTGTGGGGGTGTGATTCTTATGTCAAACGTTTGACGTCAGACAAACTCACTTCCAAATCATACAAATGCTTCTTTGTGGGATATCCTAGGGAAACCAAAGGATATTATTTTTGTAATAAAATAGAGGGTAAAGTATTTACCGCTCACAATGGTGTCTTCTTGGAGAAAGAGTTTCTCTCATAGGGAGTTAGTGGGAGCAAGGTGCATCATGAAGAAATTCAAGAAATACCTGAAAATGTTTCAGCACCCTCTGATCCTATACAGGATGTACAAGATGTTGTGCAACCAATTGATGAAACACCAGCCCCACGAAGGTCTACAAGGACACGTAGTGCAACTGAAAAGTTAACGCTTCTAACCACGGAGCAGCATGACATGGTATTGTTGGACAATAATGAGCGTACGACCTATAATGAAGCAATGAATGGACCCGACTCTGAGAAATGGCTGGGAGCCATGGAATCCAAAACTGAATCCATGCATGAAAATCGAGTTTGGAACTTGGTTGATACAATTGAAGGTATGAGACCTATCTATTGTAAATGGATTTTCAAGAAAAAGACTGACATAGATGGAAATGTTCACATCTATAAAGCGTGATTGGTGGTGAAAGGATTCAAACAAATTTAAGGTGTTTATTATGATGAAACTTTCTCACCCGTCACAATGCTAAAGTCTGTTTGGATTCTCCTATAATTGTTGCATATTTTGATTATGAAATATGGCAAATGGATTTCAAAACAACCTTTCTTAATGGAAGTCTGACTGATGTGTACATGACACAACCTGAGGGTTTTGTCAATCCTAAAAGTTCTAGGAAAATATGCAAACTTCAAAAGTCCATCTATGGATTGAAGCAAGCATCTCAGAGTTGGAATCTACATTTTGATGAAGTTGTCAAACGGTTTGGTTTCATCAAGAACGTAGAAGAACCTTGTATTTACAAGAAGTTTAGTGGGAGAGCACTTGTATTTCTGGTCCTATATGTAGATGACATATTATTGGTCGGAAATGACATTCCAATGCTTGACGATGTTAAAATCCTCATTAAGAAAAAGTTTCTCAATGAAGGATTTAGGAGAGGCAGCGTACATTTTGGGCATATATATATATATATATATATATATAATTGGATTAAGCCAAGATACATATATTGACAAAATATTGAATCGGTTCAATATGCAAGATTCTAAGAAAGGTGTCTTGCCAATGTCACATGGCATTACTCCAACCAAGAGTCAGTGTCCTTCGACACTTGATGAGCAAAAAAGGATGAGAGCGATTACTTATGCTTCGGCTATTGGATCCATCATGTATGTCATGCTATGTACACGCCCATATGTATCCTTTGCTCCGAGCATCACGAACAGATACCAATTGTGAATTCCCAAAAGTCTAGCAAGTGAAGCGGGAATTTACGCTGAGGAAATGAGAGAATTTAAACTTTAGAATTTGAAGGTGTGAGCTCCAAGTGCTATAGTAAACATGTCACAATGTCCAAACATGAAGACCTAAGCTTATCATATGGTTCTTCACACATCCACAGGTAGCCGGCAAATTTTTAGCTCATTTGGAAAAGAGTTCCCATTTGTTGGAATTTAAATGGGAGACAATTCGAATTCAAACTTCAGATTCAAATTCTGACTTCACTGAAATTCAAATTTGAGAGAACCATTGTGTTCCTCATATTCCTTTTGGGTTGTCCTCCAAGTTTAATCAAATTTGGAGTTTGTTTGCTAGTTCAAATGAAATTGGAAAGAAAAAGAAGAGGGGTGTAAAAGTCCCAAAAATGTGTATGAATAAAAACCCAGTGTTTGAGTTCATATGTGTGGCAAAGACATGAAAAATGGGACTTGCTAAAACTTTTCTTCATGCAAAGTAATACATGGATGACCATCCAAAATGAGGCTCACATTTTTATTTAAAAGTGTTGAACCAATAAGGAGTTAAATACCTCTTTGCATGTAAGTTTAAAAATCAGATTTGAAATTCAAAGTTCACACATGTAGTGACCAAAAACTTTGAATAAACATGCAGCCCTATAGTTGGGATTGTAGGGAAAAGTTTGCTCTCAAACTTTTCAATTGAAGGGTGGGCTCAAGAAGGAGTTAAAGAGGAGAATTTGCAAACTTCAACCAAATTCAAATTCGGCAAGCAAATTCAAACTGAATTGGAAGGATTCAAATTCTAACCCACATTTTTAAACTTAGAATTCTGGGGATTAAAGAGATCAGCTTGAACAGATATTTGGGAGGTACATGTGGAGTGGGACCCACATGTCATAGAGCTAAAGGAGGAGACTTACTCACTCAGTTTTGCTCTCGGTGGGAAATTTTCCCGAGCAGCTCGCGAGCGCCACAATAGAGCTTGCCGCGCCAGCTCCTGCTGCCGGTCTCCACGCGCTGGCGCCCCAGAGTCGGTTCTCACCGCTTCAGCAACGTGATCTCTCCCTCCTCGGACCAAGCCGACAGCATTTGCTTCCTCTCCTCGCGAGAACACCGAGCAACCCGAGCTCCTCTCCTCCGCCCTCTCGGTCGATCGGGAAACCGAAGAAATCATCGCGTCCTTCCCTCCCCCGAGCTGCTAAACACTCCCACGAGCTCAACCTCCACCTCCCTGACCCACGAGCAAGTGAGCTGCGGCCTCCGGTGCCCGAGAACGACCGCCGCCGCGGCGACCTAATCCGAGAAAGTGATCGGGCGCTCGTGGACAGCCCTCCACAGCGGGTTTCATGGCCGAGCGATCACACCTACGGACGCGCACGGGTGCGGTGCTGCTCTCAGCCCAAGCTCAGGCCGTACTGTGAAGCATCGCCGGCGAATTTCAAAGTTTTGCTCCGGCGACCCCATTCCGAGCTTCCAGTATGATTCATTCGAATTCTTGCCCTCTGATTCTCCTTAAGTCACCAAGTTTGGCACAGAGAAGCTAGACTAGCCGGCGATCGTTTTTCCTTTTGCATCCAGCGCAAGAAAACGCCTCAGACCGGCGAATTTCGAGCTCTTCTAGGGTTGTTCATGGCGGACCCATTCGGTCGCACGATGACAACCTAGTTCCCGCCACTTCCGAGCTACTTTGATACCGTTCCGATCTTCCTAGGGGTGCGCTGGTGCTGTAGGGCGCGTCGGCGCAGGTTTTGGCGGGCTGGAAACCCTAGGCAACGCTACCGAACCTCCACAGTGGCTGCCGCACGTCGCCAGCCAGTTTCCGGCCGCCGGCAGCCCAAGCAGACCCCACAGACGTGTTCCTCGGTGTCACAAACTGCCTGGCGCCGAGTTTCAGCTCAGGCGGTGGCCGGAAACGGCGAGCCGGCGAGCTCCGGCGTCGGGCCGGCGAGGGGCAGCGCTAGCGCGGGGAAGAAGCCGGAGGAAGAAGAAGATGCGTGGGCCCCGTCTGTCAGCAGCTCAAATTTTAAACCCGGGATCGGGTGTGGACGGGATCCCGTGTGTTGGCGCGCAGAGATGCTGTGGCCTGGTGTGGCTCCGCTTCTATTGGCTGGAATTCAAAACAGTGGGTCCAGCCGGATTTTCAATAGGAAAATAATTCCAGACTTAGCTCAATTTTTGGAAATTCATATCTCCATGTAGAAAACTCCAATTTGAGTGATTCCAATTGGGTTGGATTCATCTCTCTGAGTTCTATCGAAATATGAACTCAGATTTGTATGAAAGTTAATATTATATTCTGTAAAATTCTTGGAAGGTTTTCTGAAAAAGAATTATCGAGGGAGTTTGGGTTATCCAAAAATCCCCAAATTTTGCCAGAATATTCTTTAGCATAGTATTGACCGGCTAGCAAATTTTCAGCTCATTTGAAGATCATTTGAGTAGGAATTTGCCAAATGCAAACTACTGTGTTCAAAAGAGTCCAGAAACATTTTCAGAAAATGTTTCCCACTTCAAAAATCTGTTCTAAGCAATCCATAGCTCCAAAAATCCTAGGAAAATTTAGTCAAGGTCTATGAGACATACTTGGAATTGTAGTTCACCTAATTGGGTATGAAAATGCACATTACTACAGAATTAATTCTTTTGAGTACAAATGCTTAAAGAATTGTTCTGGGAGAACTACTCAAGTAAAAGGGCTGAATTTTGGACCAGATTACTCTCATGTGATCAAGAACTCACATGTAAATTACCAGCCCAAGATGAGTCCTTTAACTCCCTGTTCTTATTCTCCATACTTATGTATATGGGAAAAATGGATAAGAAATATTGTGAGAATTATGGGGGACACAATATGACTTCACATTAGCTGCAATTTGGCAAGCTAAATCCTTAGGTAGTATAGAACCTGCTGTAAAAGTTTTGAGGCCATTGGAGTTCTTGTTCTTCAGTTGCACTCAAATCTTTTCAGCTTATCTATTATGTTCATTAGAGAAAAGGGTTAGTGTATAGCTAAGGCCTTAAGATCAATTTAGTTTATTTCTGTTCTTTGCACAACAGAGGCAAACCAAGCCATGTTTGGCTTTTCCACACAACCTCTGTTCCTAAGAGATTAATTCTATAACTTCTTTTCATTATATTCTATAAAACATGTGCATATGCATTTCAATAGGAACCACAACGAAGGGGATTCAAAGGAGTGATTCATTGAAGTGGATCAAGCTCCGGAGAATCAAGGGTGGATCAGCAAGGACACTAACTGCTTATATATGACTACCCTGCAAAACAGGAAAGCTCCGGTTTGCATTTAACAGCTATTAAGTTTTTATTTTTGTATTCACTTTCGGTCAGGATATGAAGTATGCATTAGGTCTAGTGATTGATACTCCTCTTGCATAGCCAAATGACCCATGGAGTATTGGGTAGGTGTCTTTCACCGTGTAGAACTGCCATGCTTAAGTACGGTTTGGTAGAAGTCGAGTGGTGAGATGCTACTCGCAGTTTCAGGAACAACAGGGGCATACGGGATTGGTTCGTAAATGAATTAGCAAGTTAAAGTTGAGACCGGAAGGTTGTAGGGGCAGCAGGACATAGGGGCCTGGGTGCTATAGACCTGTCCGTGTCGGTAAAGGACCGATCCGTATGCGGCCCTGTTGAACAAGTTTGAGTTGTGTACCGGACTCATGTTGGCTATATGGGACCCAGTAAACCGATGTACCTCGGGAAGCTGTCGTTGGGACTTTTCGGGTCGCCTCAGGCGGACGGCCGGTGTGCAGTATATGGGGAATATTCTCATGACATCTCACGTCGGAAGGTGCACCATGAGAGTAGCTACTGTACGGGGCGACTTGATCGATTCAGCGGGGGTGAAACGGGGGAAAGGCTGCCACGTACGACGTCAGTGATGGTTGTTGTAGGCAACGTTGAGTACGTGCGTACGTGTCGTGTAGTCCGGTTGTTATTGATTCGAATCACCGTCGCTCACGGAATGGACAGAGCATACTTGTTCTCACAGTCGTAACGTAGTAAGAACTTGCATGAGAAAGGAACTAATAATTTTGATGTGAAGTATAATCCTACCTTTGTAATGGAACTTGATGAATAGGCTAGTGCAAACTCGATTCTTTTATGCCATGAGCAATTTACATCGGGGGAAAGCGTTTCTTGTTTGATTGTGGACTCCCGATGTGGCGTGCCCAGGGTTACTTAAAATACTGCAATTAATACCGAAAGTAAGGATTCACTTTTAGGTGAGTTTAATTATGCTTATGCCATCCTATGTTAGGTTCATAACTTCACTTAGAGTTTCATGTTTAGGGTGACGGTTAAGTCTTGCTGAGCGTTATGCTCACGGATGCTATCCGAGTTGTTTTGCAGGTAATTGACTCGATGATTATGAGAAGGGGTGCCGATGAGACTCGGGAACCTCCGAGTGCTTACTCTAAGAGCATCCTCGCCGCTGCAGATTGTCTTCGTGTTGCTAGTAAGAAACGTCCGCGGGATGGACCTTTTCTTTGTTGCTAGTTTAGATATGAGTCGTGAGAGTGATAGTCTTCCGCTGTAGTTTACTCTGATATACTTATTTGTAAAACAATCTTGTATGCTTCCGCAAACTATTTATGTAATATGATGTGTGTTCATCGACCCGTGTGCTGTTGCGTGCCGCATAACACGGCACCACCCGACAAGGTCCCGTGGGGCCGTCTCAAGGGGAAGGGGGCCCACTGGTCAGAAATACTGCAACCGAAGTCTACCAGGTTGCACTCGAGCAGCAGCCGCCACCTCCCCGACGCTCGGTGGAAAACCGACGTGCCTCATGCCACCTCCTGCTGAGGGGAATTGAGGACGCCGAGTACAGCACGTGATCAGCACGCCAGCCCACGTGAACCATTCGCTCACTTCCCCAACCGAAGAACCCCACCACCGGCCAATTCCTATGCTCACCAGCGCCCGGGCGATACAAACACTTTCGTGTCCGATGAGCTACACGAAAAGGGTCCGCTCCAAGGTGCTGGTCGCAACCATGCCAAACTCACCCTCTCTCTCGCACGATCGGTAGAGAATTTGGTTGATTAGTGTGTCGGTATGCTTAGAACCGAGCCACACGAAATTCAGAAATTCGTAGTAATTAAGCCATCATCACTTGGGCCGAGCTATAGACATGATCTAGGCTTCCCCACGCTCCTCTAGGATCAAGAACCATCGAGTTTCATCGGGTTTTGGCGCTGTTCTTCGAGATTTTTGCATCGGCGTCGATTTTCATCCTAGGTCGCCGATGAGCTCATAGTTGCAGCCTCTTTTGAGCTGATTTGAGCTCATGCCTGTGCTTAGGATGCCACCACGATGCTCTAGGAAGAAAGACCAAAGGATTTGAGCCCTCCTAGCACGATTGCGACGCTGCCGAACTCCAACCGCCGCTTCCACCCGTCGCCGAAGGGTTTCCGGTGACCAGGGTCCCCGGCCGACCGCGGGGATGAGTTGTCCATGGTCCAAAAGGGGGAGGCAGCAAGTTTCAGGGCTGGGAAACTTCAAATGCCTATAACTTTTGCTAGGAAGTTCCAAATTGAGTGAACCAAATTTTGTTGGATTCATCTTTTTGAATACTAACCAGCAAAACAAGTTTCAGCTTATGAAACCTAATATTTTCCAGAATTAATTCCCTAAAGTATAAACTGTGTGGAATTTTATCTGGAGAATTCTTTTATGGAAAATTCTGAAATTTGGCTGGGATGTTCATTCAAAAATCCTTGAGAAACAGTAAAAATTTCAGATCCATCCAAGTTCATTTAGTCCCCCTAATGGTGTGATTAAGAGAACTGCCCTGAGAAAATGGAAAACTGTACAGAAACATTTTTCAGATTTTCTCAAATCTTGTTTAGGGCATAACTTCATCTAGGATTCTTCAAATGACATGAAACCAATTCCATTAGAACCATCTCAAACTCTAGTTTACATAAAGTAATGGGTTGAGCCCTGAAAATCCCTGGAAGTCCTTAGTGGCTCTACTAATGACCAAATAGGCTTTTATTTGCACAGATCTCAAATGAAATTTGTTTCAAATGAAACTTGATCAAGCCTCTGGTTAGGACCCTACCAAGCTACCATAAAAATTTCTGAGCCAAAGGAGAGGGCTAGCTAGAGTTATGGTCTTTACATATTCAATTCAACGCATTGCATTTAAATTGACATATAGTATATTGCTTACGTGTAGTCGCTGAAGGCGAGGAAACTCCGGAAGTGCTGGACTTTATCCTTCTGGGCGAAGCCCTAACCACTGACCCACAGCAACAAGGCAAACCCCGGTTTTAATTAACAAATTTTACAAAGTTTTGCTTTATGTATACTTAGCATGAGGTATGTATGTGCATTAGTTGTAGGGTGGATGAAACCCCAAGTGCATAACCAGATTTTTCCTACAAGAGTGGAGGTAGTGTCTAAGTCCTCAAGTAGTCAGGCTATGCTTAAAATTTTCATAGAACTTTGGTACAAGTTGAGCAGTTTGAATCTACTCGCGAGTATAGGTGTCGGAACACACGGGGTTGATTCGAGTGATGTGAGATCACTTTAGTAAGAAAATGAGACTAGGCTGGGGCTAGGGCACAACAAGAGGAAGTCTTGTGGGCGCAGCCCTGTCACTGTTGATTGAGGACTGATCCGTGTGCGGCCCCGCTGAACAAGTATTGAACGTACCGAAAGCATATCGAATATATGGGCCCCGATAAACCGATGTAACCTAAACCTCCGGGCGTCGAGGTATAGCACACCGATTTATAGGTGTAGGTTGAGGGCAGCAAGGTGGAAATCGCTAATGGGCATGGAGAGATGCTCCGTGTAGGGAACCTCCTGCTCGTTTCGGTGCAACCGGTCGACGTTTGGGCTGTTGGGTGAAAGGTTGTCCCGTATGACACGGGGTGAGCGTGCTGTGTGCAGCTCCGCATGTGGGCGTATGTGACGTGCTATTCGGGTATCCCTGCAGGTGTATATCGAGTCGATTCACCGTCCCTCGTGGTGATGAGTACTGCTTGTTCACTGCGTCGTGACGTAGATTAATTATGGAATGATGTGATTCAATTCTGTTGATATGTATAAATTGTATTGCTACATGTGTGCCACCAAATATTGCTTACTAAATTTCAGATTCATGAACTGTTAACTTGTGGCTAAAAGATGAACTAAGGATGAACTTTTAGGCGTGTCCGTTTGCTGCAAATTACCATCCCAGCTTCGTTGTGAACTGCATGTAGAGTTTCATGCATAGGTGAGTCGGTTAAGTCTTATTGAGCCATCGTGCTCACGGTTGCTGCTATAAGGGTTTTTCAGGTGATGATTACCCCATGGACTCAGGTTACGAGTCCACCGGCGAGGGCTACCCTACATCAGGGACCACAGCTGAGTTAGAGCCGTACACGCCGCGCTGAGCCGAGGAGTGCAGCTAGTGTGGGTTGCCCATAGGGCTGGGCAACCAACTTTTGCTAGATAGATGGGCGTGAGTTGTATAAACCTAGCTTCCGCTGTTGTAACTTCCATAATTAGTTTGTAACTGATGTCTTGTACCACTTTGTACATATTCAGTTTGATTTCTACGTAATACAATGTCGTTCTTATGATGTGTGATGTCGGGTGTCGCATCGTGCGGCACCACCCTCTGAGATCTTGGGCGAGCAGAATTCCGGTCCGCCACAGTCTGGTATCAAAGCCGCATTGGGGATAGCACACTAATTAAGGACTGTATTACGGGAAAACCTAGGATTACGGTGAGGATTCGCTAGTTTGCCCAAGTAAGGACTATATTAGCATAGTTACTTAAAGTGGCAAGACTAACCTATGTGTTATAATTCTGAATTTTGATTATGTAACGACACACCTACGCTCAGGTAAAAATGGTAAGGAATGCCACCGAAAGCGGTTCAATTTTGGTTAGCTACCCTGACGAGTAATGTGGTTCAGGGATAGGTCTCACAGCTTGGTGTGAGACGTTAATATGAAACTCTTGGACTCTTCATATTCCTGAGTTCATATGAAACGCTGATCCCTAGCGTGCATTAGCAAGCAAGTGGATACCTCATCGTATGGTCAGTAACGCGATAGTGTGTTCTTCTGGGAATAGCCAAGGAAGATATACGCAGCGCTTGCCATCGGCGTGCTCTGCAGGGAAGTAGGTGGTATCTGTTGGGGTGATATAATTCCCAACCGTGACGACTCATTCACGCTCTACTCAGGTTCCCCGTCGTGTGGTGTGAAAACATGATCACGTACCTTGAGACGTGGCTTAACTATAGGATGGTCGTATGGCAATGATACAGGCGTATGTATTTACTTTTAAATATGGACCTGCCTAAAACGAAAACAACCTTTGAGTACATCATTATTGGGTGTTTTTCTGCAAGTACTAACCACGTATGTAAACCGTGTAGTACACGTGTGTGAGCGACCGTTTAGTGCCACAATTGAGATGTATATGCCAGTATAATCCGGTTAGGATTTTCCTTTTTGTGAGTAACATAGTACCGACATTGTAGGATCAAAGTACACATGTAAAGCTACCAGAGGGGAGTGAATGGTAGATAAAAACTTTTCAGCGGAAGCAACAAAACACCCCTCAGCAGAAAACCGATCTGTTAAAGAAACCGAGTGTGTGACTAATTTAAACGTGTTCAACTGTGACAAAACTAGTATAGATTGTAGAGAATAAAGTCACGAAGACGTCACAAAAAGAATCTTGAAAATCCATTGAGAGAAACTCAAGTTACAATCACAAGATCGAACAAAGGTCAATCTGTCCTACGCGAGAAAAACAGTTCTGGAATACTGCAAAGAAACTCGTGTAGATCAGAAACCACAAAATCAATGACTGTGAAATTTTCACAGATGATAGATAATCAAGGTTTGAAGACAACCCAAAAAGAATCACATCAATTGGATCTGTAAAACTCGAGTTATGATAAAACCACCGAAGCAAGGTAGTGCTGAACAGAAACTCGACGAGAAAAACTTGTCTGAAACAAGTCAGACGAACAAGGCACAAAAGTTCCTTTAGAATACGAATTTTATTTATCAAAACACAATAGGAACAGCCCCAAAGTCGTGCACCATGAGCTCTGGCCTCCCTTGCTTATATAACCAGCCCGAAGGCCAACTCAACTCAAACTAGGACTCCTACTCCTACTTGGATTCAAACTGTAACTTTCCAATACTGCTTAGGACTCTTCTATACGCAGATAGAAGTAATATTAAGACTTCCAAACATCTTAGAAACGTATCCCACATTCCTAAAATAACTTAAATTCGTGACCCACACGAAATCCTATCATAACCAACTCAAAACTTTCCATATTTGAGTTAAACACGACTCAGCCGCAGCTTGAGTTCATAACCTAGTCGGTTGGACCTTTCCGACCAATTCTTTACGTCCACATCTCTTCATCACGCCTTGGAACCATACAGCCACGTCCATGCACTCCTTGCACACGTGCAAACATCTTCCAACAACGTCCAAGATACCTTCATATGCATTGTTCTTGATTCAAACATACTGCGCAACCTCCCGATCAACTCAACCACAATTCCTCCCGAACTTGGTTGTTGAACCTCATCTTCTCCCTAAGAATAGTTCAATGGATCCCGTCACCAGCCATGTCTTGAACTCAAGCAACACCTGCACATGAATAAACAACCAATACTTCCGAGCACAAGTCCTCGACTTGACTCTCGTTAGTTCCGAAACTACAACATCTTACGTAAGCACCTCACATAAGCATGTTGTAAAACATAGCAAAATGATATCAGCCATAACCACCAAAACACACCAAAGACTTAGTAAAATAATACTAAGCAAACTTTCCAAAAGAGTAAAGCAAGTTCGAAACATTGCATGTTAAAAGCAGAACCATTGCAATCAAGCTTCGAACCTTACCAAAGCTAACCGGACCTTGAACCGGAGCTTACCAAAGCTAGTCGGACCTAGCGCCGGAGCTTACTAAAGCTTAGTCGGACCTAGCACGGAACTTATCAAAGCTAGTCGGACCTAGCACCGGAGCTAGCAAAAACAAGTCGGACCTAGCCAAAATAAGTCAGACCTAGACAAAGCAAGCCGGACCTTACGTTGGACCTTGCCGGAGATACCAAAAACAAGTCGGACCTATCGTCGGACCTTGCAGGAGCTCGGACCTAGAGTTGGACCTTGTTAAAAAGGTGTTTTGGTAGTATTCAAAACTTTTATCGTCAAAGCCAATGTATTCAGCACACATAGGTCTCACAATCTCCCCCTTGATGAATGCATTGGCAACACCACTTAAAATCCGAACATTGGCTTATTCACATGAAAAGATTTGAAAACAATTTATCTCCTTTTGTAAATCAGAAATAAAATGAGAAGAAAAACAAAAATACCAAAAATTCTCCCCCTAAGAAGAATCATGCCAAAACACTTGTGAATGTGTGCAATGTGTGATCAATTTCTCCCCCCTTGACAATGTATTCAGCAAGGTACAAAAGAGAAATTTTAATTTGTTATGAGCATATTATAACATATACATATAAAACAAAGCTCATCCAAATCATACTATTAAGTAACTTACACTAACACATCAATGAGATACATAAAGTAGTGTAAGCCATGCTAGAGATCAAGTGTAATTTCCAATTTAAGCAAGTCATGATCTCACAAACTTCACTATTTCAAGACCTGAAAGCATGACACTTGTTTCTGCATTTTATTTTACATTTAAAGCACAAATTTTGATCTTATGACATTTGCAAGAGATTATATGCAGCATCAGCCTTATTCTAACCAACCAAGCCAAGCCTATGTCATTTGACAGTCAGAAGTTTAAGAACATGGTTTTAGTCATACACAACTCCTTTCAAGTTCATATCTAAGTGCAATGATAAGCCCTCTCAAAAGAAGAAGTGTGATGCATGCATATTCTCTTGATCTTTTCTCATTTTTTTATTTGAACATAAAAACTCAACATGTGAGTTGATTACTTGATTAATTCTTTATGATTAAAAGCACTTGTGAGAATGCAACAAGTTCAAAACAACAAGAAAATTCGACCATTACCAGATTTAGAGTAAGTAATTATTCCAATTACTAAACATGGTAAAAACTACAAAATATATAACACGAGTAATGTAGTAAGAACTTTCAACATGAAAAAGGAATCACAAAGTCATATATGCATGAAATACTATGCTCATATTATTTTAATTTCAGATTCACACATAGACTTCCTAAGTTTCAAAATTCTCCCTCAATTTAAGCCATGAGGATGCATAACCCCTATTTCACTACGAATGTAACAAAAACTAGTGAAATCCTAAGGTTTTGTAAAAATGTCAGCCAATTGTTGTTCGGTATCTACATGGTGAAGCACAATGTTCCCTTTTTCAACATTATGACGGAGAAAGTGATACCTAATGTCAATGTGCTTAGTTCTCGAATGTTGCACGGGGTTTTTAGTAATGCAAATGGCACTAGTATTATCACAAAATAGTGGAACACTATCTAGATAAACCCCATAGTCCTTAAGTGTTTGAACAACCCAAAGAATTTGTGAGCGAGCACTAGCAGCAGCTACATATCCAGATTCGGCTGTGGATTGTGCAACTGAACTTTGTTTTCTAGAGGACCAGGCAACAAGTGAATTACCAAGAAAATGACAAGCACCAGAAGTACTTTCCTATCAATCCTACAACCCCCAAAATCAGCATCGGAAAAAGCTTTCAAAGTAACGGTTGAGGAAGAAGGAAGAAAAATGCCAAATTCTTGAGTTCCATGTAAGTACCTGAGAATAATTTTGACGGCTTGACGATGTGAAGCACATGGGGAGGCTTGAAACCGTGCACAAAGACATACGCTGAATTGAATGTCCGGTCTTGATGACGTGAGATACAAAAGTGATCCGATCATGCTTCTATATTCTTTTTTATCAACGGGATCACAATCTTCATCAAGTTCAAGTGTTGTTGCTGTTCCCATTGGTGTCCGAAGAGGCTTGCTTTTGTCCATTTGAAGCGCCTTAGGAGATCTTTTGTATACTTTGTTTGATGCACAAAGGTACCCTCCTTGGTTTGCTTGATTTGCAGCCCCAAAAAGTATGTGAGTTCTCCCATCATACTCATCTCAAATTTTGAACTCATCATAGCTGAAAACTTGGACACAAGATCATGAGAAGCACAACCAAAGATAATATCATCCACATACACTTGAACGAATAATGAGTCATTGCCATGCTTAAGCACAAAAAGAGTTTTATCAACCTTGCCCATGGTAAACCCCTTTTCAAGTACGAATGTTTTTAACCTATCATACCATGCTCTAGGGGCTTGTTTGAGACCGTACAAGGCTTTGGACAGTTTGTAAACATGATTAGGAAAATTTGGATTTTCAAAACCAGGTGGTTGTTTGTCCTAAACCTCCTCATCTATGTAGCCATTAAGAAAAGCACTTTTAACATCCATTTGATATAGCTTAAAACCTTTAGATGCAGCAAAAGCTAACAAAATTCTTATGGCTTCTAATCTAGCAACGGGAGCAAAAGTTTCATCAAAATCTAGACCTTCAACTTGTGTGAAACCTTGAGCAACCATCCTAGCCTTATTCCTAACCACAACCCCATCCTCTATTTGTTTATTTTTAAACACCCATTTAGTTTCAATTAAAGTGTGGTGGAGGTACGATTTTCCAAACATTATTTCTTTCAAAATTTTCTAACTCTTCTTGCATGGCAATAATCCAAGATTCATTAGTGAGTGCGTGTGATATAAAGAAGCAACAAAAGCCGAATGAGCATGAGAATTGGGGTCGAAAAACCTGGACCTTGTAACTCATTCATGCAAGCTTCCAATAATTTGTTGTGGAGGATGACTTTTGAGAATCCGGAGGGGAGTGGATACTTCACAGGCTTCTTCTTCTTCATGTTCATCACAAATAGATGAGCTTGTGACGTGAGGAGGATCTGGACCAGCAATGGTGGTCGTCGGTGCTGGCTGTGAATCAAGATCAGGAGCTGAAACAATGTCATTAGCTGCTGAATTTTCGGGAAGCAGCACCACTTCTTCCTCTTCTTCAACGAAAATACTCTCCCCCTACGGATATGGATCCGGACCTGCAATATTTAAAATAGTACCTGGGCTAGCTTCATCAAAAGAAACCTCACAAGTCTCCACAATTTTATTAGTATCAAGTAAAAGCACACGGTAGCCTCTAGTATGAGATGGATAACCAAGAAACATGCCATCAACAGATCTAGCTTCAAATTTATCAAGATTACCATGTTTCGTAACAAAGCATTTGCAACCAAAGACCCTAAAGTGTGTGACACTGGGCCTATGTCCAAACCTGAGCTCATATGGTGTTTTACCTAGCTTAGCATGCAAGAAAACATGATTTGAGACATAACAAGCGGTTGCAATTGCATCAGCCCAAAATTTCCTAGGAGTTTGATATTCATCAAGCATAGTCCTAGCCATCTCAACTAAGGTTCTGTTCTTTCTCTCTACAACACCGTTTTGTTGAGGTACATATGGTGAAGAAAATCGATGATCTATTGCATTTTCAGCACAAAAGTGATCAAACGATTGATTTTTAAATTCGGTTCCATTATCACTTCTAATTGCTCTTAAAGATCCTGGGTGATCAATTGATAATCTAAGAAATAAAATTCTAAAGTGACTAAAAGCTTCATTCTTAGATGCCATAACCAAGAGTATCTAGAATAGTCATCAACAATCACAAGAACATACCATTTACCTCCGAAGGATTAAACACGTGAAGGTCCTACGGTGTCAAGGTGTAAAAGTTGACCCGGTTCAGTTGTCATGGTCATTGTGAGAGGAGCATGTGAACCTGCAACCATCTTAGCATGTATATAAGAAGAGCACACAATTTCTTTGTCCCCTTTAAGCTTAGGCAGCCCACGTATGACATCAAGAGCACTAACACACGTGAGATGATCAAAGCCTACGTGACCAAGTCTACGATGCCAAAAATATAAATCTTTGGAATCATTTGTAACTAGACATCTATGCTTAGAGGAAGACATATCAAAATCAGCTTTAAAAACTCTTCCAAACCGAGACATGTTGAAAATAAGCTCACTATTTGAACCTACAACTTTGCAGCAGTTTTTATTGAAAATAATTTCCAGGTTTTCATCTAGCAATTGTGAAACAGAAAGCAAGTTGTATTTCAATTTTTTGACAAGTGCCACATCCTTCAAAGTGTAGTGATCATTTACTCTAACCGAACCCTTAGCAATTATAGGAGTTGAAGAATTATCGGCAAAAGTAACATTCTCTACACGTGACACAAAAGAGAGAGAGGAGAACCATTCTTTGTTACCGGTCATGTGGCATGAGCAACCTGAATCGACAATCCAAATGTTCTCCTTCCTCAAGCGTGTAACCTACATAGAAGCACAATACATCGATGACTCAATACTGGGGTTAGTCAAAAGGCATTTAGGAATCCAGTACTGAGTCACACGATGTCCAGCAGGAATAACATGTGAAAGCTGAGATAAAACAGCAGGTTTATGAGTCAAAGTTTGAGATTTTTTATTCTTAACTACTGACCTATGAGGTGTTACTTGTGTAGCACGAAAATCAGTAGCTTCGGAGGCAAAAACTGAAGCTCCGGAGGCAAAAACTGAAGCTCCGGAGGTAAACTTTGAATATTTCTGACTCATAACAGCAGGTTGCATGTTCCTGACATTCGGTTTAGTATGTGCAGCAAATTTTGCATGAGAGTTATAAGATCTAGCTTGCATTCTTTCCTTTTTATGTTGTTTAGCTAGTCTATAACAAAAATCTATGACATGACCATCTCTACCACAATAGGTACAATGAAATTTAACTTTGTGTTCATGTCTAGATGAGCATGCAGTATGCTTATTTGAACCCGAATGTGACAACACTCCTGCAGATTTAAAAACCACTTCTTTTTGTTTAGGAACTGTTGGAATCAAACCACTTCCTAATAATTTTACAATTTTAGGTGGATGTTCCTTAGCATGAGCATGTGAATCAAAATCTAAACCAGTTTTATCATTGCAAGATTTGGAAGAATTCAGCAACAAGTTTAGGTTCTTATTCCCATTACAAAACCGATCTAATGTTCTATGCATGTTATCAAGTTTATTTGATAGATCAAGGCAATTTTCACATGAAGTTTTTCCTTTTAATTTGCAATTGGAACAATATTTAACTTCATGAGAACGTAAAGCATTGTTCAATATAGAAATTTCTTTCATAGCATCTTGTAGTTTCTTATCAAGATCATCGCAAGTAGAACAATGCATATCAATTGTAGAACAACAAGCATCTTTCAAGTTTTTATCATTAAGTGTAGCAAGCTTTTTGTTCTTTTCGATTTCAAGTTCAAGTTTATCAAGTGTGGAGGTGTGTGCACTTCTTAGAGAGGACAATTGTTCATATATGAAATCACATGAGGAACAAGAATCATCACTAAGAATCAAGGATTTTAAACGATTAATTTCAGATTCTAGTGACTCAATTTTAACAGCATTGTCCCTAAGCTTTTTGTCCTTTTTCTTAACAATAATAGTGGCACGAGAAATAGCATCACACATTTCTTCGCAAGTAGGACATACCTCTTCGTTGTCATTGTTGTGTTCTGCATCCTCCATACTTGATTTTGATTTGCCCGCCATGAAGCACAAGTTTGCCAGATCATCTTCATCTTCATCACTTCCAATGTCTACATCACTCGAGCCAAGTTCTTGAAGTGCGGTGATGAAACTTTTTATCGGTTTGCGTCCTATAAAACCCTTCTTTTTCTTGTTGGTGTTGCCACAAGAGGACTTGACTTTATTCTGCTTTTCATCACGGTTAGAAGGACCTGAAAGGTTAGGACAATCTGTACGAAAGTGTCCTGTCTTACCACATTCAAAGCATCGTTGAGGTCCGGAGCTTCCTCTCCTTATAGTTCTCACATTTTGCAATGATTTTGAGAACCTAGTAGAAAGAAGTACTAGCTCCTCCTCTGGAAACTCCTCAATCTGTTCCAGGGTAAGTGAAGACAGCAAAACAAGTGTATTGCTAGATGATTGGACGGAGCTAGGCATATCACGTTGTGAGACAAATGCAATAGTCTTATTTGGGTTCTTACGTGATATAATGTCAATTTCATGGGTTTTTAGCTTAGAATAAAGCACATCTAATGTAAGAGTACTCATGACAGTGGATTCACGTATGGATGTTACTTTCATCTCCCAAATTGACATGTCTAATGCACTTAGTAATTGCCTAGCATTTTCAGCATCTGAAAAATTAACATTGACGCTACGCAAGTTGCTGAGAATTTTATTAAAGCGAGCAAAGAGGTCATCAATGGACTCACCGGGTTGCATCTCAAAGCGCATGTATTCTTTCTTGAACATATCATGTCTTACCTCCTTGATCGTGTTGGATCCTTCGTGGTAGTCACAAAGTGCTCTCCACACATCGTACGCCGATCGGAGGTGTGCAACACGGTCGAAGTCGCTCTGAGTTAGTCCTTGTATGATCAAGTTCCGAGCCTTGTTGTTGTTATCGACATCTCTCATGTTTGTAACCGTGACTTGATCGTTTGAAGGCACATCGTAAGGCTTGTACACCTTTTCCCATATTGCAAAGTCTTGCGCCTGGATGAAAGCTATCATGCGTGCCTTCCAAACCGGAAAATCAATACCACTAAACACACAAGGTTTGGCAGAGTATTTCTCCATGATGATTAGTCAGAACATATGCAAATCACAAAGATTAGAGCAACCTGGCTCTTATACCAATTGTAGGATCGAAGTACACGTGTAAAGCTACTAGAGGGGGGTGAATGGTAGATAAAAACTTTTTAGCGGAAGCAACAAAACACCCCTCAGCAGAAAACTGATCTGTTAAAGAAACCGTGTGTGCGACTAATCTAAAAGTGTTCAACTGTTACAATATATATTGTAGAGAATCAAGCCACGAAGACGTCACAACAAGAATCATGAAAATCCGTTGAGAGAAACTCAAGTTACGATCGAAAGATCGAACAAAGGTCAATCTGTCCTACGCGAGAAAAACAGTTCTGGAATACTGCAAAGAAACTCGAGTTGATCAGAAACCACAAATACAGTGACCGTGAAATTTTCACAGATGATAGATAATCAAGTTGTGAAGACAACCCAAAAAGAATCACATCAATTGGATTCAAAAGTTGATCAGTTTAGCTCAAAGGGATTCAAAAACAGAGTGCTCTGTTTTGGCAGCAAGTCTGCTAAACTTTAACAGAGCATAACTCACAGATTATTTAGCCAATGTAGGTGTGGGATATAGTTATGGAAAGGTGTTTAAGTACTCTACAACTTTGTTGTAGACTTCCAGAGCAGAATCACACATTAAGATGGTTTAAATCCCAGAGAAATGCAAACTGTCCAGAACCAGGACAGATTTAAAAATACTATCTGGACTGTTCTGTTTTTCAAGCATAACTTCCAGTAGAAAAATCTAAGATTTTCACATGACACCTTTTTGGAAAGGTTAGGAGAGGTGTTATATTTTTTTAATTCAAAGTTTCTGCAATTTCAGCACAGAATTCAGTGGAAATTAGAGTTGAAAACACCAACTTCCAAAGGAGGTGCTGTTGAAATTCTTCCAGAAATTCTGTTGACTTTGAATTATCATAACTTTTTAACCAGAGCTGAATATTAGGCAAAGGAGGTGGTTAGAACTAATCAAAGATTATGAGATTGAATTTTTTTACCACCCCGGCAAGGCGAATGTGGTTGCCGACGCGCTGAGTCGGAAATCACATGTCCATAACCTCACCATTACACCGGTGGAGGAGGAAGAGCCGAGTTTATACTTGGTTCCTTATGGATCACTCTACAACCTTGCCCTCATCACTACCATTAGGGAGGATATCATTGCAGGTCAGAAAGTTGACAAGGGCATGGCACATCTACGGAGACGGATAGACAATGGGGAAATCAAATGTTTCTGGAAAGATGATGAGCGGACGATGGTGGTTCAATGACCGTATAGTCGTACACCGGGATATGGAGCTGAGGAAGAAGATCCTTGATGAATCTCACTTGTATAAATTCTATATTCATCCGGGCAGCAACAAAATGTACCAAGATTTAAAAAGAAAATTTTGGTGGACACGGATGAAGCGGGAAGTGGTGAAATACGTATCCGAGTGTGATACGTGTAGACGAGTAAAAGCGGATCATATGAGGAAATCAGGGCTGTTGCCACCCAAAATTCCAGCATGAAAGTGGGAAGATGTGAGCATGGATTTCATTGTGGGATTACCCCTAACTTCCAACAAGCACAATTCCATTTTGGTAATCGTTGACCGGCTAACCAAGTCGGCTCACTTCATTCCCGTGCATACACGTTACCATGCCAGCAAGTATGCGGAATTGTACATAGCAAGAATCCTATGCTTGCATGGAGTACCCAAGACTATAATCTCAGACCGAGGGGCACTGTTTGTAGCTCGTTTCTGGGAGCAGTTGCACGTGGCTTTGGGTACAAAACTAATTCGATGCTCCGCCTATCACCCTCAGACAGATGGGCAAACTCAGAGGGTGAACCAAGTATTAGAAGACATGTTGAGACCGTGTGCCATCCACCACGGTAGAAACTGGGACGATCATCTACCGTTGGCAGAATTCTCATACAACAACGGCTATCAAGCGAGTATCAAGATGGCACCGTATGAGGCACTCTACGGTCGAAAATGCCGCACCCCATTGAACTGGTGCGAGTCCGGTGAGAGGGTCATGTTCGGGGTTGACGTGGTGAATGATGCCGAAGAGCACGTTTGAATGATTCAAGCCAACTTGAAGGCTACTCAATCCCGGCAAAAGTTACGCTGATAAGAGGCGTAGGCCGCTACACTTCGATGTCGGGGAACACGTGTATCTCCGTGTATCCCAGATGAAAGGCGTACACCGATTCGGCGTGAAGAGGAAACTCGCTCCCCGATTTATTGGACCCTATGCTATCACCTTGAAGTGTCAGTGGCGTATAGACTAGAGCTATCGGCATCTCTTGCTGATGTTCATGACGTTTTCCATGTTTCACAACTCTGGAAATGTCTGAAGTATACGACTGCCATTCCCACCAAAGACATTGCGCGAGTTGCAACCAGATTTGACATATGCTGAATATCCGGTGGCGATTATTGATGAGAAGGCTTGGACCACACGTAGCCGAACGCTGTGGTTCTACAAGATACTGTTGAGAAACCACACCGCTGAAGAAGCGACGTGGGAGAGCGAGGAGTTCCTTCGCTCAAACTACCCGGACTTCATGGCATTTCATCAGGAGTAAGTACCTATTACATCGCCGTCTCTTCCGTTGTAATCTCGGGACTAGATTTCTTTAAGGGGGGAGGGATGTGAAATCTCAAAAGTCTAGCAAGTGGAGCGGGAATTTACACCGAGGAAATGAGAGAGAATTTAAACATTGGAATTTGAAGGTGTGAGCTCCAAGTGCTATAGTAAACATGTCACAATGTCCAAACACGAAGACCTAAGCTTATCATATGGTTCTTCACACATCCACGGGTAGCGGGCAAATTTTCATCTCATTTGGAAAAGAGTACCCATTTGTTGGAATTTAAACGGGAGACAATTCGAATTCGAATTCAAACTTCAGTTTCAAATTCCGACTTCACTGAAATTCAAATTTGAGAGCACCATTGTGTTCCTCATATTCCTTTTGTCTTGTCCTCCAAGTTTGATCAAATTTGGAGTTTGTTTGCTAGTTCAAATGAAATGGAAAGAAAAAGAAGAGGGGAAGGGGGCCCACTGGTCAGAAATACTTGCAACCGAAGTCTACCGGGTTGCACTCGAGCAGCAGCTGTCCCTCCCCGACGCTCGGCGGCAAACTGACGTGCCTCACGCCACCTCCTGCTCGAGGGAATTGAGAACGCCGAGTACAGCACGTGATCAGCACGCCGCCCCACGTGAACCATTCGCTCACTCCCCCACCCTTCTCCCTCGCAAAACCGAAGAACCCCACCACCAGCCGATTCCTCTGCTCACAGGCGCCCAGGCAATACAAACACTTTCGTGGCTGACGAGCTACACAAAAAGGGTCCGTCCAAGGTGCTGATCACAACCATGCCGACCTCACCCTCTCTCTCGCAAGATCGGTAGAGAATTTGGTTGATTAGTGTGTCGGTATGCTTAGAACCGAGCCACACGAAATTCGGAAATTCGTAGTAATCAAGCCATCATCACTTGGGCCGATCTTAGACATGATCTAGGCTTCCCCACGCTCCTCTAGGATCAAGAACCATCGAGTTTGATCGGGTTTTGGCGCTGTTCTTCGAGATTTTTGCATTGGCGCCGATTTTCATCCTAGGTCGCTGATGAGCTCATAGTTGCAGCCTCTTTTGTGCTGATTTGAGCTCATACATGTGCTTCGGATGCCACCACCGTGATCTAGGAAGAAATACCAAAGGATTTGAGCCCTCGTAGCACGAGTGCGACGCTGCCGAACTCCAACCGCCGCTGCCGCCCGTCGCCGAAGGGTTTCCGGTGACCGGGGTCCCCGGCCGACCGCGGGGATGAGTTGCCCGTGGTCCAAAAGGGGGAGGCGGCAAGTTTCAGGGCTGGGGAAGGTCGGAAAGGCGGTTTCCGAGGGTCTCGCCGGAGAGCACCGCCGCAGCTTTGCTGTTGGCGCGAGGAGGAAGAAAGCACTGTGCTGTGGGGCCTGCACGCAGAGTTTAAACATTTCTGGGATTTTCCAGTTTTAGTTCAAACTTCAAATGCATATAACTTTTTCTAGGAAGCTCCAAATTCAGTGAACCATATTTTGTTGGATTCATCTTTTTGTATACTAACCAGCAAAACAAGTTTCATCTTATGAAACCTATTATTTTTCCAGAATTAATTCCCTAAAGTATAAACTGTGTGGAATTTTATCTGGAGAATTCTTTTATGGAAAATTCTGAAATTTGGCTGGGATGTTCATTCAAAAATCCTTGAGAAACAATAAAAATTTCAGATCCATCCAAGTTCATTTAGTCCCCCTAATGGTGTGATTAAGAGAACTGCTAACGGGCATAAAGAGATGCTCCGTGTAGGGAACCTCCTGCTCGTTTCGGTGAGACTTGTTTGACGTTTGGGATGTTGGGTGAAAGGTTATCCCGTACGACACGGTGTGAGCGTGCTGTGTGCAGCTCCACGTGTGGGCGTACGTGACGTGCTATTTGGGTATCCCTGCAGGTGTATATCGAGTCGATTCGCCGTCCCTCGCGGTGATGAGTACCGCTTGTTCACTGCATCGTGACGTGGATTAATTATGGAATGATGTGATTCAATTCTGCTGATATGTATAAATTGTATTGCTACATGTGTGCCACCAAATATCGCTTACTAAATTTCAGATTCATGAACTGTTAACTTGTGGCTAAAACATGAACTAAGGATGAACTTGTAGGCGTGTCCGTTTGCTGCAAATTACCATCCTAGCTTCGTTGTGAACTGCATGTAGATTCATGCATAGGTGAGTCGGTTAAGTGTTTTTGAGCCATCGTGCTCACGGTTGCTGCTATAAGTGTTTTTCAGGTGATGATTACCCCACGGACTCGGGTTACGAGTCCACCAGCGAGGGCTACCCTCCGTCGGGGACCACCGCTGAGTGGGAGTTGTACACGCCGCGCTGAGCCAAGGAGTGCAGCTAGTGTGGGTTGCCCATAGGGCTGGGCAACCAACTTTTGCTAGATAGATGGGCGTGAGTTGTATAAACCTAGCTTCCGGTGTTGTAACTTCCATAATTAGTTTGTAATTGAAGTCTTGTACCACTTTGTACATATTCAGTTTAATTTCTATGTAATACAATGTTGTTCTTATGATGTGTGCTGTCGGGTGTCGCATCGTGCGGCACCACCCTCTGAGATCCTGGGCGAGCGGAATTCCGGTCCGCCACACCAATCAGATTATGATGAGACTTATTGGACCGTTGTCAGAAACATCCTTAAGTACTTCAGAAGAACTAACGATGCGTTCTTAGTGTTTGGAGGTGAAGAAGAGCTCGTTGTAAAAGGTTACACCGATGCTAGCTTCCAAACTAATAAGGATAATTCTAGATCGCAATCCGGTTTTGTATTCTTCCTCAATGGAGGGGCAGTGAGCTGGAAAAGTTCCAAGCAAGATACAGTAGCAGATTCAACGACGGAGGCGGAGTATATTGCAGCTTCTGAAGCTGCAAAGAAAGTTGTTTGGATCAGAAAATTTGTTTCTGAGTTGGGTGTTGTTCCTAGTGCGCCCGGTCCTGTGGATCTCTATTGTGACAATAGTGGAGCCATCGCACAGGTAAAGGAGCCCAGATCACATAAAAGATCCAAACATATACTACGACGCTATCACCTCATTCGAGAGATCATCGACTGAGGTGATGTGAAGAGATGCAAGGTGCACACGAATTTGTATATTGCAGATCCGTTGACAAAGCCTCTTCCACAATTAAAGCATGAGGCGCACACGAGATCTATGGGTATTAGATACTTACATCAGTGATCATAATGTGTAGTTGCATACTTGTGTCATAACTATGTTTATGTACTATTACATAAATTGTTATATGAGTAATCATTATTTACTTTGATCATCAAGTATGTGACTTTTTTGTGAAACTTCTTGTTAATAATAATGTTACTCTAAGTGATCCCTAGTCTATAGCATTATAAGAAATAATGATGTCATACAGACTAGCACATGTATTAATTGATGATCATGTTTCACGGGTCATAAATATGGAGATATCAATAATAATGTGAACACATGATAGTGAACATGGTGTTGGATTGACCCACTCGAGACACTGTTGGAATTGTTATTTCCATTTGTGCCATCAGTTGGTCTTGAGTGATACACCTGCTAGATCCTTAGACCTGAGATCGCCATTGTAGTTGTGTACTTTGAGACTATCAAACGCTACTCCATAACTGGGTAGTCATAAAAGTAGTCTTCGGGTACATAATAAAACATAGAATGGGATGTGTGCGGATCAAGATGCGATTTGCCCCTTCTTAGTAACAGGAGAGATATCTCTGGGCCCCTCGAGATAGTTGGATTTGAAAGTGCATGGACATGCCAAGGTAATTAAAGGTTAATCACAATGACTAAAAGTTAGTCATGGAATGGATCCACTATTTGATCGAGTGAATGGTCAAGCTATCACAAGGATGGCACGGATCTCGCCTTGAACTTCACTGGTATCATGAGGCAAATGGATTAGCATGTGAATGTATCTAGGTTCGGCCGATATGATCTTTATATGCATTTGGGAGACAATATGTACTACTAGGTATCTCTACTGACTTGTGGTTGGAAACGATTTCTATTCACAACCGACTGCACATGAACCTAACTAGTCACACACTTAAGGGGTTAGAATATCAAAAAGCTTGGCTAGATGATTGTCTCTAGTGCAAGTGGGAGATTGTTGGTGATATGCCCAAGAGGCAATCATAACAATTCGGGTTAAGGCCTGTTGGATAATTGATTTGTAATCATTTAGGGTACTAATGGGTCTACGACCTAAAATCCCATTAGTACGCCTATAAATACGAGGGGTAGGGTTAGGGGATACTCACTCCAACACGTGATAGCCCTAGCCGCCACCCCTCGCAGGCCTCACATCAAGACCCTTGCTGCGCGCGGTGCTAGCACACCGGCGTACGGCGTTCCTCCCTGTACGTGTGGACTCCATGGAGGTGCTGCTTCTACTGCTGCACTTATCGGCCACGACGAACGTGATCGTCTACCTTTTGCCGTGACGAGGACGTGGAAGAGACGAACATGGCAGCCTACTTCCCCTACACCGACACGCGTCTACGTTCCGTTACGCTGTGTGTCTAGTGGTAAAGATCTATGACCTTTGTACTCGCATGTTTCCTGGGTGACGCGGTAGAATCGCTAGAGTAGCGGACCGCCGATTTCCTAACAGATGTTGCTTCAAGTCCGGCTGTTGTTGGAGAAGCAGCTCCGGAACGTGAATATTGCTTGGTTCCCCGACCGCTGCCGGCGCTTGGTTCCCTCCGTGGTGCCGCCTGCCGCCCCTGCAACCCCCACCAGGAGCTCGGACCGCCACCCAGCGTGCAACAGCATCGGCCGACCCGTGCAGTCCCTTATCACCTCCACCGCCTCGGACCTGCTCTGTTGCCTTCGGACTTGCCCCTCGCGCGGATTGCAACAGCTTCACCCTCTCCTGGTCGCCTGATCGACGGGGAATAATCCAGTCGACTGTAGCAACCGGCTTTTTCCAGTGACAGAAAACGGACCGCTGTGGACGTCCGCTATGGAATGAGCCGGTATATTTGCAGTGCGAACAGTATTACGCGCCGCGTAGTAGAATCTTATACAACACTATTTACAAATTCTATTAATTTTCTATTGTTCTAGTAACTGTTTTATACTCCTCTGTCCTAGTAAAAGTTTATTCTAGAGTTGATCAAAGTCAAACTAATTTAATTTTGACTAAATTTATATTAACATATAAGGCACAAAATTGATTGTGAGTGGTACTTTAGCTTAAACGTTTCAAAATATATGTCATGTTCTGCTGTTTTGTTTGGAAATTTGCTTTGTGTGCTTTTCCGCAAACCCTACCAGCATACCCAGGGCGAAGACCCCTCTCGCATGCCCTTTCTCTATCATCGATAGTGGACCTGCAACCTCAGTTTTTCTTACTCCTTCCTTCCCCGTTCCGGTGATGGCTAAGAATTGAGAGCGAGCGTCAATAATCCCTATTGCACTTGAATTTGTATCTGTAGATCTTCTCCTCCTCCCTCCATACCCAATAAAACAGAAGTGTGGCCTCGTGGCGAGAGACACAATGTGGGAGGGGCGGCAAGACAACAGGGCCGTCGTCAACCACAGTGTGGAGGCTATTGGACGTGGGAAGAGCAAGGGTGCAGGATCCGCTCTATATTTTGGACGCCTCTAGCGAAGTTGAAAGGTACGGGCCCTAAATTATATATATATATATAATTTAATTTAATTTGTAACATACTTATATACATATCTACTTTTAATTCTAATTTATTTAGAGATTCTTAATTTGAGACATCTAATAAAGTATTGGACACTTGCGTAATATCATATTATAAAATAAATATGAGAAGAGTGTCAAAATAAAACAAGTATGCATGATAGAATGAATGTTTGATTACCTCAAAATAAGAATCGAACTCCAATTACCTCAGTATCTATATTTGTATTATGACCATCATCCTCTCCGGAACATGTTCTTGTCTTTGATTATTATTGTTGACACCAACGGTACTTGACGACGTAAAATATTTATTTAAAGCACCTTTTCGTGATTTAATTAATTGATTATCTCGTTTTCTTTTATTCCTTTTCGTAGCACCGGACGGATATTTTTAAGACAACATTGTAACGCCTATAATTATAAAAATTAAATGTATGAAGTAAGATAATATCATCTGTGATGACCTCATCACCAAATATCACACATGACAGATACAAATCAGAGATAGAATTGATTAACTTGATGACAAGAGCAAACAACCTGGTGGTGCTTGAGCCCTTGACTGAGCGCGAACACCGTGCGGTGCGGCCCCTGCCTGCGGTCTGCGGACTGTCATTGAGTAACCGATCACGGCAACATCCATACAATTAGCCAAATCCAATTACCCTTGCTTGCGCTACTCTTAGCCTTCACAACCACCCGTAACCGGTCACGCAATTGCTAATCAGTACCACAAGCATCGAGCAATGCAGCATGCAGCGGCAGGCGGCGGCGACCCTTGACGCAAGTGCTTGGACTGTAGTACCATACACGTACAGGGGCAGCAAGGGCACAAACAGCTGGTTGGGCCGCGCTGCGTCCTAGCTGGCTGCTGGGCTGCCTGTGCAGACTTTGCACGCTGCCGCGTATAAGCGTATTATACGCTGAATAATTTTTTAACCCAACAACATGTAACATAATTATGGCCCCCTACTGTTGTGGGCCCTAGGCGGTCGCCGCTGCCGCCTAGGGCCAGAGCCGGCACTGCAAGGGTGGGGACGTTGAATTAGAGCATTTAGCGGTAGCCATTGGTTGGCTGGGCAAGCGGCAGCGAGGAGGCGGCAGGGATGCCGTCAACCACAATGGTGGCCGCTGGCGGCGAGTGGAGTCGGGGACTTTCTTTCTATAGTGGAGATAGTTGCAGTGTTGTAGCACTGATTTTACATAGGCGGTGGGGAGAGGATGGGTGCTATTGGAAAGACACGGCTTCGATCTCTGCGCAAAGGCAAAAATGTTTTTTTAAGTTTTTAAAAGCTATATTAAAATATAAAATAAAAAAATATACACAATAAGGTCCTATGACATTTTAGGAGGATGGTTTATCAATTATAGCAAAAAACCGCCCCCACTTCATGGGCGATTTTCACTATTTCACGTTGTTAGGTATTGTTTCACAGTTTTTTACTTTCCGCAAAAAAAAAGAACAGGAGAGAAAGTGGGAAGAAGAAAAGTGGTGAAGATGTGGCGATTTGAAGATCTGCTTGCAGGTAATTGATGTGCATATTTATTTAATGTTTTAAGAATGTAGGTATACTTGTCATGTTTAAAATATTGCAACTATATTAACTATAATGTGTGATAAATATTTATCTATTTAAAATATTGGAACTACATTTATTACGTTGTTACAGTTGACAAATTTAAGGTAATGATAAAATAGGTATGGTTGTGGGTAGCACCTCTGAGCTTCTAGACCTGATCATGGACAAACGGCATAGGTCATGCCTCTCGGCTATTCAGCATGTTCAGCTTCGGACATTGCGGCCACGAGTTACCGGCTGTTACACCTCGACTATTGGTGGAATACCATGTGATCATTATTTTATATATCGTGATAATATAATTATTAAATTATCAAGAAACATATTTTTTGCAGGTTGCATGAGTCTTATTTACTTGCTCTGTGTCGTATGGTTCAGATCACGTCAGGAGATGGTGGTGTGAAGAAGAAAATGCAACTAACTATACCGGTCTCTGCTAGCTGCTTTGCTGGACCTGTAATGACCAGAGACGCACACCTCCCATCTACCTTGCGAGGAAATGGTCCCGACCTTGCAGGATATCTCGTACCTGCTCGGCCTTCCCTGGGGAAGCCGTTGGTGCAATTGACGTTCTGACTACTTAAGAGGATTGAGCTTTCTGAGCGGTTTGCATGGATCAGTCCCATGCTAGGAGCATCGTCCGCACAATGATGCGTCTTATGATGCATATCTCAGGTGGTTCCTACCTCATACTCGGTCTTATGTCACATATGCAGCTGTCGATGAAGAGTCACACGTTGCTAATGTACACGATACATATTCCATACACCGTGACCAGTCACTAACTTGAGCGATATAACGTATACTATTTAAATTTACATACAAATGTGTTGTATCAGTGAACTAACGGATTGCTATTGTTGAGTCATAGTGAATTGCTCTACTAGCTCGAGGTAGACGCTGCATTGCAACTAACAAGAATGGTTAGTGGGATTCGGTTGAAGAAAACAGAGCATATTGATACTATATACGAGGATTCATGACAATGTAGGTCAAATTCTTTGTGCCATTACCTGTTGGTCCATAGAAGATGTGCCACACAATTTTTCTTAGACGTTTGCATAATGTCACACCATCGGACCATCGACCAGCACAGGGCAGCCGCAAAGCTTCTTCTCACTTGCACACCTCACATAGTGAAATTGCCTAGAGGGGGTGAATAGACTAAAATACATGAAATGACTTAATTAAACGAGATTAGACCACAAGGGTCGGACTAGTCTGGCTCAGGTGCGGACTAGTCCGGTCATCTTGCTGGAAAAGACTAAAAAGGCCGGACTAGTCTGGCTCAGGGGCGGACTAGTCTAGTCAAACTGCTGGAAAGACCTAAAACTTGATTTTTATGTGTTCTTCTTCAGATTTTAGTTTAACGAAATGTGGATAAAATAACTAGCAATCTAATATGACAGGTGTGATAGAATATTGAAATGAATTGCAAGATTTTAATGATGTATACTCTAATAGCGAAATAATCAAAACAAACCCTAAGCAATTTTGACGTTCAAGAAAATATAAATGCAAGAGAGACACTGAGATTTTTTCCGAGGTTCGATTCCACTCAGGAATCTACATCCCCGTTGAGGAGTCCACAAAGGACCGGGTCACAACCCTTTCCTCACTAGGTCGCCACTAAGGCCAACCCGGTTCTTTACTATCTCAAAGGTGAACTTATAAAGTTTTGGTGTTGCTCACAATCTGAGGCTCCCACTTGATCACTTCCAGAAAACTTCACGGATCTCACAAGCCACATGTCACAAAGACTCACACCAAGTGCATGAGATCACTCCAAGAGCCTAAACACGAAGTTCCTCCTTCTCCTCTCCCCACACACCCAAATCCACACAAGAATTTGTTCTAGAGGGTGAGTAGGCAAGAGAGAAGGCTTGGAGAGGCTCTAGGATGGCTGTGGCAGTGCTAGGGTTCTAGAGAGGTATAAATAAAGTCGGGGCATCTCCTTTTATAGAAGTCCCGACAGCCAACTGTTGCCACGTACCACAAGTCCGGACTAGTCCACCTCACACAACACTAGTCCGATCTCACATGGGAACTTTTTGTCCGGGTGAGAATGGACAAGGCTGTAGGACCGGGCTAGTCCGGCCACCAAGGCGGACAAGTGCAGTCCACCAAGACTTAGCCGTGGGAGCTCTCATCTCACAACCATACGGACTAGTCCGCCTCAGAACGGACTAGCCCGAAATCACACAGGAACTCTTTGTCCGGGTGAGAACGGACAAGTCTGGAGGACCTGGACTAGTCCAGCCACTGAGGCGGACAAGTCCGGTCCACCATGACTTAGCCGTGGGAGCTCTCATCTCACAACCATACGGACTAGTCCGCCTCAGAACGGACTAGCCCGAACTCACACAGGAACTCTTGGTCCATGTGAAAACGGACAAGTTTGGCTAGCCCGGACTAGTCCGGCCACTGAGGCGAACAAGTCCGGTCTACCAGGACTTAGTCCCAAAACACTCTCACCAAGAGAGAAAGTCTGCCCCAAAATGGACAAGTCCGAACTCAGTCAGGAACTCTTAGTCTGCCCCAAGACAGACTAAGCCGTAGGACTTCCGGACTAGTCCGCCCTCTTGCCTGGACAAGTCCGGCCTACCCGAGTTTACCTCACTAGCACTCTCCACTAAGGATTCAACACTTCTAATGTTTTGAGCTCTCTTCTATGATCTCAATACACTTGACACACACACTCTCACTCTTACACGGCTAGTGTACTAAAGACTCAAATGAAACCCTAATTTCTACTCTTCGAGACTTTGACGCTGTTCTTCATCCTCTTCCTTTTTGAGAGTTTAGGTGTCCACCTTGGAAATATCCTGTGCTTATGATCATCTCAGCTCATTAACCTCTTAATTATCGTCATCAATCATCCAAAACCCACGGGGTTACCTAGATGCACTTACAATCTCACCCTTTTTGGTGATTGATGACAACACATTAAGTTTCAACATAAGAGGTAAAAATTTGATTTTCATAACAAGTGTACGTATGCAAAACTCCCCCTGGATGTATGCAAGAGTAAAAGAGGAGAGTTGACATACATTCACATGTTATGGTGGGGTGCCTATGTGTTGTGCTCAAAAAATGTGATAAGACAATAAAACATAGCAAAGGGCAACAATGATCAAATATAAGCCATAAGATCAAATATAAGCATAATATCCACACATAGTCTTACATAAGAGAGACACAATGCATAAAACATAGATAGTCATGTCCAAGGATATATTACAAGACTAAAAGATGATAGAAGAGACATACTATTTCATCTCTCCCCCTTTGGCATCAAGGCACCAAAAAGGAAAAGAAAGAAGATACGCCTAAGTCTACTCGTCATTTTCATCGTCTTCTTCTTCATCGCCACCTTCATCGCTCTCCGTGGCCTCCGTATCATCTTCCTCATTGTCGGTGGCGGTGAATGGAGGCACGGCCTTGGAGGATCTTCCATCTTTCTTGAACTAGGCGAGCTCATCAGCGGTGAACTCTAGGTATGGAGTGAGCTCCCCATCACTCTCCTCGGGAGGTGACATGGTACCTCAAGCTTGTCACACAGCCTTGAGGTACTTCTCCTGACGCCTCTCCATGCGTCGAGTCCGGACCTCCACACGCCGACAAGAGGCAAAGAGTTCGTTGAAGCACTTGAAGAATCCACTCATTGACTGCGGAGGAGGAGGTGATGAGGGGGCTACTGAGCTAGGAGGGGCCACTGTGCTGGAAGGAGCTTGAGCATTCTTCCTTCTAGAGGGTTCTGGCACAATAGGGGGTAGCTGAGGACGGAGAGGTCGATGAGTGACATCCTTGACAAAGACAATCCTCGACACCTTCTCAATTAAGCACATGATATATGGTGCATACCCACATGAGCGGTTGGGAGTGTGAGAGATGTTGAAGATGTCGTCATAGATGTGCTCAACAAGGTTGAACTTCTCTTCACCATCTATCACAGGAAGAGATGTCTTAAGTTTTCTTGAATCATCCCTGCATCTCCATCCTTAGGGGCAACAGTTCTCCTCAAAATCCGGTTGAGGATGCTATTGAATGGCTTGATGTTCCTAGCAAGCCCGACCTCATAGGGAACATGACTAGGATACACGTAGTCAAGATGATCCCTATCCACTGCCTTGAGGTTGGAAATGATAATCTCATGGTCCAGGTGCTCCTCAAGGCCAAGTATCTTAGCAAGCCACTCATAAGTGACTGAGTACTGCTCTCCATGAGTCATCCAGGTAATTTTCTGGTCACCGTAATTGGAGAAGTACACGGTGGTGTAAAACTGCACGATCACCTCAATGTTCCAGTCATACTTGAAGCTCATGATTTTCTTGATTCCATGGCGCTCTGTGGCTTCAACCGCGGCATCAAAGGCTTTGTGCTTCCTTTTGGCCATGTAGTCCCAATCTACCCATTGAGCTTGAGTGACTGGAGTCTTCATTTAGGTACACTAGGCGGTAGTAGTCGCAATGGAAATAAAACCAAAACCTAGGGTAAGCTGTGTGCTTCTCATAGTCATAGACTTTATCCATTCTCAGCCTCCTCGCCTTCTCAGCCCCCTTTCCTTTGAACACATATGCCGGATTGTTGGGCTGCCGGTTTGGATTTCTAGCAGGGGCAGCCATCTTCAGGGGACTGATGGGCTTCAGTTGCCCTTTCTCCCTGATTACTATCCCTCGTGCCCTCTTTGTAGGTGCCTTGGCAGTTGCCTTTTTGTTCTTGGGCTCCGCAGGAAGTGAAGCCTTGCCTTTCTTCGGGTCATGAAGAACCCTACCCTCGGATTCCTTCTCCTTCTCCTTTTCCCACTCTTTCTCTCCCAAAGTGACCAACCTCTTCCTATTGGACTCTACGGCACTAGCAGCCTGCGAGCTATGGGCTTCACGTTCGGCCCTTTTCTTCTTCTGTTGATCCGCCAAGGATTCTTCAACGGCTTGGGCAATCTGTGCCTCCTCGTCGAGATCATGTCTCTTCTTTGTTCTTGCCTCTCGACTGATGGCTTCGTTACCTGCTTGGGCCTCCTTTGCCGCCCTCTATTCGGCAATGCGCCGATGAAGGGCTTGTCGAGCCTCCTCGGCCGTTGGACTTGGAAGATAAGAGCTTTGGTCGGAGTCCGACATATTACCTGAGAAACAAGAGATAAGAGGTCAAGGAAGTGGAATATTGCGAAAGAATTCACTAAAAATGGCTAAGTTGGAGTTTTTCATGTGTAAACCGGACTTGTCCGTTAAGGTGCCGGACTAGTCCGCCCGAGAACGGACTTGTCCACCTAGAAACCAGACTAGTCTGGGTTGCACAGGAAGAACCCTAACTCTAACAATTTTTCGCAAAAACTTTGAATCGGGTCGCAATATTCCTAGGCTACGATCGCATTGACACTAGGAACAACATTTGTGAAGAGGTTTCTAGCAAAAGACCTAAGAATGAAGAAAAGAAAAGATTTCTGGTTAGGTCAAGAATACCTCTTGAGATCTTCAAATGTGATGAAATCGGAGGTGAAACTTGAGCAACGGAGGATGGGGAAGGATTTCCGCACTCCTTAGGGCTTCAACCCGTGGATTGGACGAGATTTTTGGTGGACAAAAGCGAAAATCGCTAATGAGGGTGTTTCCCGCTTGAGAGAAAGATGAGAGTGGACTAGTCTGTGAAGAGAGAGGGGTCTGGCCACCCCTGGGAGGTTAAGTCCTCAGGGGCCGGACTAGTCCGGCTTGGTGCCCGGACAAGTCCGGTCGGCGGACTAAAGCCGGACTTCTCTGGTGCCGTACTTGTCCAGCCTCCCAGGCGAACTAGTCCGGTTTGGACTTGTCCACTGAGAAGTCCGACCTAGATAGCCCGAACTTGTCCGGCCCATGGGCGGACTAGTCCGGCTATATGCTGAAATTCATATAATTTTAATTTTAGCTCAAGAATATGATATTTTTTGGACAAGTTTTTGCAATATCTTTGGCAAACATGGTCAGTAAGCATACATCAAACAAACAATGACCATATTTGACAAAGAATCCTTTTGAGCATAGTTTTCATAGAGTAAGAGAGATTAGGGTAGTATTTTGAAAGCATGTGATTTTTTGAAGTTTATAAACAAGCAACAAGCAGATGTGCATGACTCAAGCAACGTTTTGAGAATCTAGGATATTTAGCTCACTCCTTAGGTCACAAAAGTGTTTCTCATCAAGGGGTTTGGTGAAGATGTCCACCAATTGCTTCTCACTCCTAACATGAGAGATAACGATATCTCCCTTGATAGAGTGATCTCACAGGAAATGGTGACGGATATCAATGTGTTTGACTCTAGAATGCTCCATGGGATTGTGAGCAATCTTGATGGCACTCTCATTGTCACATAGGAGTGGAATATGGCTCAAAGTGTAACCATAGTCTCTAATAGCTTGTCGCATCCATAGGAGTTGTGCACAACAACTCCCGGCTGCGACGTACTCTGCTTCGGCTGTGGATAAGGCAATAGAGTTTTGTTTCTTTGAAGACCACGAAACCAAGGACCTACCAAGGAATTGGCAAGTCCCTGACGTGTTCTTCCTATCTACCTTACAACCAGCATAATCAGCATCGGAGTATCCGATGAGATTGAACTTGGATAACTTGGGATACCAAAGTCCTAGGTTAGGAGTGTGAACCAAATATCTAAGAATTCGCTTAACGGCCGTCAAGTGACACTCCTTAGGAGCGGCTTGGAACCGTGCACACATACACACACTAAGCATTATGTCAGGCCTAGATGCACAAAGGTAAAGCAAAGAACCTATCATGGAAGAAATACCTTTTTGTCCACGCTTGGACCATCTTCATTAAGGTAAAGATGTCCGTTGGTTCCCATGGGAGTCTTGATGGGTTTGGCTTTGTCCATGTCGAACCTCTTGATTATGTCTTGAGTATACTTGGTTTGACTTATGAACGTTCCTGCCTTGAGTTGTTTGACTTGGAATCCTATGAAGAACTTCAATTCCCCCATTATTGACATCTCGAACCTTTCAGTCATTATCTTTGAAAACTCATCACGAAAAGCTTTGTTAGTAGAACCAAATATAATGTCATCGACATATATTTGGCACATGAATAAATCATCGTTAAAATTCTTAGTGAACAGTGTATAGTCAACCTTTCCTATCATAAAACCATTTTAATAAGAAAGTCTCTAAGACACTCATACCAAGCTCTAGGAGCTTGTTTGAGGCCATAGAGGGCTTTCCGAAGTTTAAAGAAATGGTTAGGATACTTATCGTCCTCAAATCTGGGTGGTTGCTCCACGTACACTTCCTCCTTGATCGGACTATTGAGGAATGCGCTTTTCACATCCGTTTGGTATAGCTTGAAATTATGGTGAGCAGCAAAAGCACGCAAGATACAAATTGATTCAAGCCTAGCTAAGGGAGCAAAAGTTTCATCATATTCCAAACCTTCTACTTGTGCATATCCCTTTGCAACAAGTCTTGCCTTGTTTCTTGTTACAACCCCATACTCGTCTTGCTTGTTGCAAAATACCCACTTGGTTCCCACAACATTTGCGTTGGGTCGCTTCACGAGTTCCCATACTTGATTTATTTCAAAATTGTTGAGTTCCTCTTGCATGGCCACCACCCAATCCGGATTTTTAGTGCTTCTTCTACCTTGCAGGGCTCCAAAGGGGAAACAAAAGAGTAATTTTCACAAAAGTTAGCCATTCGAGAGCGAGTGGTCACCCCTTTGGAGATATCTCCTAGTATGTTGTCAACGGGATGACCCCGTTGAACACTTTGGTGCACTCTTGGATGAGGTGGTTGAACTCTTTGATCTTCATCTTCATTGTTGCTCTTTTTTGTCTCCCCCTTGATCCAATCCTCCTTCTTGACTTTGATCATTTTGATCTTGTTGAGGTTGGCCTTGCTCATCTTGAGCTTGATCATGGGAGGGAGACGTATCTTCGTTTGTTGGATGATCATTTGAGTCTTGAGGATGTTCTTGAGGAAAAATGTCTCCAAGTGCCATCCTTTTAAGTGCTTCTTGTGGAGCCTCTTCTCTATCTAGCACACTTTGATCAACTTGCTCCACTTGGGAGCCATTAGTCTCATCAAACACTACGTCTCTCGCTATTTCAACAATTCCAGAGGTTTTGTTGAAAACACGATAGGCGTAGGTGTTTGAGTCATAACCAAGCAAGAACCCTTCATCGGACTTTGAAGCAAACATCGAAGTCCTAGGCTTCTTGTTTAGAATATAACACTTGCTCCCAAAGACACAAAAATAAGAGATGTTGGGTTTGTTACAAGTTAGAAGTCCGTAAGACGTCTTCTTCAAAAGTCGATGAAGATACAACCGGTTTATGGCATGGCAAGCGGTGTTAACCGCTTCAGCCCAAAACCAGTCCGACGTCTTGTACTCATCAAGCATGGTTCTTGCCATCTCAATAAGAGTTCTATTCTTCCTTTCAGCCACCCCGTTTTGTTGAGGGGAGTAGGGGGCTGAAAACTCATGCTTGATGCCTTCTTCATCCAAGTATTCTTCCACTTGAGTGTTCTTGAACTCGGTGCCATTATCGCTCCTTCTGTTCTTGATTCTTAAGGAGAACTCGTTTTGAGCTCTTCTCAAGAATTTCTTGAGCACACCTTGAGTTTCGCCTTTGTCATGCAAAAAGAACATCCAAGTGAAGCGAGAATAATCATCTACAACAATAAGTCCATATTTGTTACCGCCGATGCTTATGTAGGCGACTGGAGTGAAGAGGTCCATGTGAAGTAGCTCCAAAGGTCTTTTAGTCGTCATGACATTTTTGGATGGATGTTGAGCTCCAACTTGTCTTCCGGCTTGACAAGCACTACATGGTCTGTCCTTATCAAAAACAACATTTTTCAAGCCTCGAATGTGTTCTCCCTTAAGAAGTTTTTGTAAGTTTCTCATCCCAACATGGGCTAGCCGTCTATGCCAAAGCCATCCCATGTTGGACTTCGCCATTAAGCACGTGTCAAGTTGAGGTTTATCCGTGGTGAAATCCACAAGGTAGAGCTTTCCCTTGAGCACACCCTTAAAAGCGATTGAGTCATTGCTTCTTCTTAAGACAGTTACACCCTCGTTAGTGAAAATACAATTATAACCTTTATCACATAGTTGGGATATGGATAGAAGGTTATAATCAAGGGAGTCAACATACAAAACATTTGAAAGAGTATGGTGGGGAGAAATAGCAATTTTACCGGTGCTAAGGATTTTCCCTTGGCTATTGTCCCCAAAGTATATTCCTTCACTTGGATCTTTGTTTTCTTCATATTCCACAAACATCCTTCTCTCTCTGGTCATATGGTTTGTGCATCCACTGTCGAGCACCCATTTTGATCCACTGGAGATATATTCCTACAAAATAGAGTTATGCCTTACCTTTTGGTACCCAAACGGAGTTGGGTCCTTTCATGTTAGTCAAGAGGCACTTGGGCACCCACACACAAGGTTTTGGACTCTTGCGGAGTGACCCAACATACCTAGCATAGATCTTTCCAAATTTGTTTCTCAATAAAACATATGAAGCATCAAAGTCATGGAACAGAGGATGAGGTTCATTTTTAGGTATGTTAGATGAGTTTGCAATGTTCTTTACATTTTCTTGGTTGGATGAACCCTCGTTTACAAATACAATCAAGTCTTTCCCATTCTTGGGAGTTTTAGCATGTTGCTTCCACTCCCGAGAATAGCCAAGACCATCTTTGACATGTGGAGGTCTTACATTGATATATGCACTTCGTGCATATGCCAATTTTTCCTTGTCAAAGATCCAATCTTTCGGTGATTGCTTGTTGTGTTCCAACTTGAGTTCATCTTTAAGTTTTAGGATTAAGTTTGAGCACTTGCAAGTTTGAGTCGCTTCGGAAGATTTCTTTGAGGAGGGTGGAATCATAGAGGAAGAAGGTTCATTGATCTTGAGTGACTCAACTTGTGTTTAAAAGATCTTGTTGACTTTTGTCAAGTTAACAATTTCATCCTTGAGCACAATAGTTGTGTCCTCAAGATTTGAGCAAGTTTCCTTGCTCAAAGCGAGTTCTCGCTCAAGTGCCTTGCTTCTTTGCCTTTCAACCTCAAGGAGCTCTTCAATCTCATGACATCTCTCCTTTTCAAGGATGAGCATGTCTTCTTGACGGTTGATGAGTTCATCCTTCTCAAAGATTTCATCCGACAACAATCTCATCTTTTTCAATGTGCTCCTACTTAGATCCTTAAGCATGGATTCATTTTCACTACTACTATCACAGCTATCAAGTGAAGAAGTAGAGGAGGATGGTTTAGATTTAACCTTTCTTCTTCCCTCCTTAGCCATGAGACATGTAGACTTGAAGTCTTCGAGGTTTGGGAAGAGATTGCTCCTTCCAATGGCAAGTGTTGCCACTTTCTCTTCATCCTCGGAGGATGAGTCTTCGTTTGAGTGCCATTCCTTCCCAAGGTGAGCATGTCCTGATGGCTTCTTCTTCTTGAAGAATTTATTATCTTGGGACTTGCCACCTCTCTTCTTCTTACTCTCTTCGTATGGACAATCCACAATGAAGTGTCCATATTCACCACAGTTGTGGCATGCTCTTTTCTTCTTGGGCTTGGACCTTTCCTTGTTCTTGTTCTCATAATGGTTGCTCCCCTTCGTTCTTCTCATCATCCTCTTGAATTTGTTGATAAAGAGCGGATCTTCTTCATCGGTGTCGAGACCCTCATCATTACTTGCTTTGAAGTCTTGTGATGAGGATGTTGCTTTGAAAGCAACATCTTTCTTCTTGGAGGAGGCGAGCCTTTGGAGGTCGCCGTAGAACATGGCTTCCTTCTCCATCATCTCATTGTTGATGATTCTTCCAAGCACTTCCTCCGGGGTCATTTGAGCATATCCCGGGCTTTCACGGATCAAGGAGCAAAGAGCAATGTTTCGAGGCATGAATGCCCGAAGCATCCTCTTCACCACCTCATGATCCATCCACCGGGTACATCTATAAGATCGGATCTTGTTGACGAGGACCTTGAGACGGTTGTACATGTCTTGAGGGGACTCACCGTCCATGATGGTGAACCTCCCAAGCTCTCCTTTGATCATCTCGATCTTGGCCTCCCTAGTGACTCGGTTGCCTTCATGCGCCGTCTTGAGTGTGTCCCATATGTCTTTGGCCACCTGCAATCCATCGACTCGGTTGAACTCTTCTCGGATCAAGGATGAGGTGATGACCCCAACTGCTTGAGCATTGCGATGAAGTAGGATGGCTTGCTCCGGGGTAACGTCTTCTTCATTTCTTGGAAGATGGACACCTGTTAGAACAATTTGCCACAAGCTAGGGTTTAAGGAGATTAGATGCATCTTCATATTATGCTTCCACATTGTGACACCCTCAATTTTGATTGTTTGCATGCATTCATATTTTATATGTAGAAAAACATTTTAAAAGAAGTTGAAACAGAAAAGGAATCAAAAAGATATCCAAAATGAGCCAAATCCAATCCATAGAGAGCGCCGAAGACAATTTCCGCGACCCACTGGCCACGTGGCGCCTTCGGAGCTCATCCCCGCAAAAGGCGGAGAGGTCTGCTGATAACTGGCTATGTGGCAGGCTCGGGGCTCGTCTCTGTGAAAAAGGGCGAGGTCCAACCCCGTGGGACACGTGTTGCCCCAGGAGCTAGCCTCTGTAGAAGGAGAGAGGCCAGTCCCGTAGGACACGTGTCGTCACTAGAGCAGTCACCACGGAAGAGAGAGGACCAACCGCGCGGGACACGTGTCACTCTCGGAGCTCACTTCCGAGAGGTCCGGTCCTACTAGACACGTGTCACCTCCGGAGCTCGCCTCCGGGAGGTCCGACACTACCGGACACGTGTCACCTCCGGAGCTTACCTCCGGGAGGTCCGATGCTGATGGACACGTGTTGACCTCGGAGCTCACCTTCGGGAGGTCCATCACTTTTGGACACGTATCAAAGTCGGAGCTCATTCCTGAGCAGAAAGGAAGTATGGAGCTACTGGACACGTGGCAACCCCAGAGCCACCTCCGAAGAGAGGGGAGGTCCGACTCTAACATGTGGCACTATCGGAGCTCACCTCCGCAGAGAGGGGAGGTCCGGCACTGACACGTGGTGCACGCGGAGCTCACCTCTGAGGGAGAGGGAGATCCCGCCCGTCAGGACGCGTGGCGCACGCGGAGCTCGCCTCTAAGGAGGGGGAGGTCTCGCCCGTCTGACACGCGGCAAACCCGGAGCTCGCCTCTGTGGAAAAGGGGAGCCAGGCCCCCGAAGGACACGTGGAGCCTCCGGAGCTCACCACCGGGAAGGAAACGAGATTTGAAGCGGTTCTTGTTCTGTACGCGCGGGAATACCGGTACGGGAGGAAACCGACATGAATTCCACATTGCTACCGCACCAAATCAACTAAAGATAAGTTGTTAAGATCCAAAAACAATTTGAATAGGACCCTTATTCGAATTCCGATCAGATTAGGACTCTTCGTTTCCCTCTTATAAATAGAACCCGAAACAACCCCTTGGTCGTAACATCTTTTCTAAGCCGACAACATAGAAGCCCTAGTCCCTGATCTCGCCGAGCTAAACCCCTTCGCCGGAGTTTGACCACCGGAGAGACCGCCGACGAGCCAGACACGATCGCCGCCGCAGGAAGAGAGCCCCAACGATCTGTTCTGCTAGGAGGGAGGACCCGAAGGAAGCAAGGTAGGTTTCCGATACCACCTTACGACATCATCGCGTTTTATTTGCATCTGTTCTTCGATTCCTTCTGAACAGAAGCTTTTTGTGGACAGATCACGTGTTTATCGTCAGATCTAGATCTTGAGTCAAGATCATCGCCACGTCCACATATGATCCCTACACCCCTGTTCATCATAAAACCCCAGGCAAAGCTATTAAAACATGCAAAGCCATGCAAGAACACGTACAAAATGATCTAATAAAAACAGCATCATAGGATTAGCATGAATATGCATCATCGCATCTTGATTAAAGTTTGTGCATGGTGATTGATTGCTATATATTTTATATATGTGTGATCATGAATAGAGGAACAAGTTCAGGGAGCTACCTACGACGGATTACAACAGCAAGAATTTAAGCAACAGGAACCACAACAACAAGGCAAGTGCCCCTTGACCATATTGATCCCATGTTTTGGAAAACTGTTTTGTTTGCGAAAAGGTTTGTGTGCTTGAGTCAACTTGATGGGAAACCCTTTCATAGGAGTTTACTAGTTTTGTTAACCACCCTTGTCACCGGGAAAGTTAATGAGTCGGGTATGATTTTTTTGCTTTTATGCTTCGCTGAGTCCATGGGATACGGGAAGCGAGATAGATGTGTCTAGCTAACTGCACTCGTATGAATAATGTTAATGAGAAACTGATGTTGATAATAGACATGAATCGGAGGGAGATCTAGGCAAGCTTGGTTTGTGAATGAGGTAGAATGCGATGGTGGTTACTTGTCGTAGATCTAAGGACCGGTTCATGCAAGCAAATGACAGGATAATAGTGCCACCACAAGGCCAAGTATGGGTGCGGCTTAGCTGAGTAATTAGGTAAGTTACTAGATTGTTATGGACCGTGGAAGGCGCGGGGAATAGGAGTCGAGCGAGGACTGCCCAGGGAACTGCATGGCACAAGAGGGGGCCCGTGGGTGGGAGAATTGGAGATTCTAGCCTGCTGGTGAAACCTTAGTAAGTCCATACATCTAGTAACCCCTTTGTAAAGGCTATTTTGTGATCTCTTGGCCATACACCGACGTTTTTGTACTGGTATAATGGAGGTTCTGCAGTCGCCGACGGCTGACGAAATCACAAACTTGTGAGTAAAGTGGTACAAACTCTGCAGAGTGTAAAACTATCATGATAGCCGAGCTTACGGTCACGAGCGCCTGGACAACTTCCATGATTAGATGGGATGGTTTTTGATTTGGTTATGGTTTTGTCTTTGGATTTGGTTTTCGGGACTGTTGAGTCCGGGTAATGAGATTTGTTGCATGACTGTTGAGCCATGGCAACGAGATTTTGTCTCGGTATGAGACGGAATTGCATATGAGATGAAATGGTAGTAAATACGAGATGGTATTCATGAGATGGTAGTGAATACGAGATGGTATTCATGAGCATGAGGAAAAGTTGAGAAAGATTAATGTCTGGAAGAGACATGAAAAGTGGTAAATCATGATGGAGGTATGTTGATGTTTAAATACATGTTGGGATTACATTCACTTAAAGCTAGTTGCTGTTTTTATCCAGTTTTGTGAAATAAACTTTGCTTTCTGCAATGAGCCTTTTTATACCTTCCTTGCTGTGAGCTACATATCATATTTTTCACGCACTTGTTGAGTACATCATGTACTCAAACTTGCATTATCATACATCATCAGCAACAGGAGAGGAGTACTATGAAGACCACGTGGAGTACTAGAACTGTGATTCCCCGTCAACTTGCCTGTGGGGATGGAGTATAGATGGAGCCACTGCTGCTGCTTATTTGCTCCCGCAATAGTTTAGAAGACTTCCACTGCTAGAATAAAGATTTCAGCTGCTAAGATAGACTTCCACTGCAATAAAGATTGATGTAATAAAGTACTTGAATCGATTCATCCGTGGTTATATATATTCTGAATTCAGTTTGTGAATTATATGTATGTGTGATGAACATCCTGGGAACATGTAACACCCCAAAACCTGTTAAAGATGGGAATTTAAAATTTTTGGACGTAATGCATGTGGTCGAACAATTCAAATTCAAACTGGAAATTAAATTTGAATCAAAACAGAAAAGGAAAAGGAAAAAAGAAAAACGGCCAGTGGGCCGAAACCCACCTCAGCCGGCCCAACAGCCCACGGCTCTTTCCCCCTCCCCTTCTCTCTGCCGCGCGGTACCCACCTGTCGGCACCTTCGTCTCCAACCGCCACCCGGTTTTCTTACGAGCTCCCGCGCCCGATCGCACCCACCCTCTCCGGATTCTGCGCACCCAGAGCCGCGATCTCCAGTCCACGCATGCGGCACCATCTCAACCGACCCCGCCGCCCTCCCTCTCCCATTTAAACGCCAAAATCCACCCCTTTTTCCTCCCCGATCGGCCCGCCTCAGTTCCCGTTGAGAACCGAAGCTCCCATCATCGTTTTCTTTCGATCTCCGTCCGTTCTCTCCGATCTAATGCGTGTAGTGCGTCCTGCCACCGCCGGGGAGTCTTGCAGGTGAAGGAGACCCGGTGTTTTGCGCTTTAGACACAGCTCCGGTGAGCACCGCCGCGTTTTCCCCTCGGACCTCGTCGCCAACCGCCTTCCAGGGCCTCCGAGCTCAAGAAAAACCCCGAGGTGAGATCCCCTACCTCCCCTCTTCCGTTCTATGCCAAGAAATCCAAGTTTTAGGAAATATAGACGAAAACCCAAAACTCTCTGGCGAGATCGCCGCCTACCGCCGCCGCGCGCCGCCGGGCAGCGCCGCCTGCACACGGCCTGTAAGGGCCTCAGTTTTTGACACACATTTGCAGTGTTCATCACCACACCACACACCTCATTTGAGGAAGGATGATGAACACAAATGAAGAACAAGTAACAATTATCAACATGCTCATTAGAGAACAAACTCACACATTGCCAAAGTGGTATTCCACACATGTGATATAAGGGGGCTGGACATATGAAAACTCCTATACATTGCTAAGGATGTCCATGCCAAGTTTCACCCAAATTCAAAACCTTTTTGAGGTCATTTTGGGTATAGTTAGGAAGAGGGCAGTTTGAAACCATATTCAAATTCAAACTGTTTTTATCCCATGAATTTAAAAGTGGGAGGCATATTCTTACTCAGCACATTTTTGTGAGCCCACACACCAATTTTCACTCCATTTGGAGTTGATCTTGACATGAGCTAAGTGGGACAAATTCAAACTTCATTTGAATTCAAAACTGCACTTGTGCTGAAATTCACTCAAACCAAACCCAATTTGAACTTTGATCAATTCAAATGGTTCATGGATGAATAATTTGAATTACCAGGGGTACTATGGGGTTCACTGTTTACAACTGTGATTAGGAGTAAATTTCAGAGGTTAAAAATGGAAGTGGGACCCACATGTCAGCCACTGCTCAGATCAAACCGACTGAGACTTTTCTCACTCGGGTCGCCGAGCCGCAGCTGCGATCGCCACCGAGGGGAGCCGCCGCGCCAGCAGCTGCTTGCCCACGCGCGGGCGTGAGGCGGTGCAGAGCCTTCTTAAGGCGCCTCTCCCCTCCCGGGCCGGAGCCTCACCCAGTTCTCCCCACAAGAACTCAGCGCCGGCAAACAATTTCCGCAGCCCGGAGTCGATCGAAGAGCGCCGATCACAGCTTCCTCCGTCCCCTCCAGAGCCACGGCAAGGTACTAGAGACCTTCCTCCGTCCTCCCCGCTGCTAGAATTCAGTTGAAACCGATTGATATCGGCTGTGCCGAAAGATCAAATTCGGGACTTGGAACCGCCGCACCTCGGGCTCCCGTGGACAGCCCAACCAGGGTGTTGTCACGCCCGAGCCAAGGCACCCTTGGACGTGCCGGTGACCGGTGCTGCTCACCCCCGAGCCACAGCTCGAGTGGTTGCTCACCGGCGGTGAATTTCCGTTTTTCCCCTTTCTGTGTGCAGAACGACCTTCTGGTGTGGTTCTGTCAAATTCTTTCTCTAGAAAAGATTAGAGGGCCTCAATCCGCTCTCACACAAGCTAGACACGGTAACGCACAAGTTGCCTTCACAACTCTTGGCCGGAGAACCTCTGTACCCGGCGTAATTCGAGGTCTACCAATGGCGGAATGAACGGGCGGCATCGGGCGCACGGTGAGGACCTATTTCGGGCCTTCCCCGAGCTGTCTCGAGCTCATGTCGACCTTCTCTGAGGTCCACTGATGCTTCCTGACCAGTTCCTCGAGTAGTTGGGGTGCTAGGGAAGTCAGCCGACGTGGCCGAAGTCTTTCCGAGGTGGTGGCTCGTCGCCGACCATGCTCCGGCCATTGTCATGAGCAGCTGACCCTAGAATCCTGTTCCCCGAGTAAAAGTAGGCAGGGGCGGCCAGAATCGTGAAGTTTGGAGCTGTACAGAAGCCGGCGGCGAGCTCTCCGGCAAGGTCCCTCGGCGGCAGAGCGCGGGCGTCGGGAGGTTGACGAAGGGGTGGACCCCAGCTGTCAGCGGGAGATATTTTGAATCGGGATCCGGCTCCGGCTGGGATCGGGTGTGCTGGCGCGCAAAATCCTTGTGGGCCGCGGTGTGCTGTTGCCTCGGCGTGCGACGCGTGTCCCCTGGGCCCACGCGAGAGTTTAAATTTTTCCCCGATTTTCAGAATTCTTCCAAACTTCAAATCCTCATAACTTTGGCTAGAAAGCTCCAAATTGAGTGAACCAAATTTTGCTGGATTCAGCTCTCTGAGTACTTTCGAGCAAATCAAGTTTCACTTCATGAAATTCCTTAATTCTCCAGAATTAAATCCTCAAATTTTAAACAGTTTGGAATTTTAACTGGAGAATCCTGTGGAGGAAAATCCTGAAATTTTGCTGGGATGTTCACCAAAATATCCCTGAACTACCATGAATATTTCAGACCCATTGGAGCTTATTTGATCCACCTAATGGTGTGATTAGTGAAACTGTTCCAGAGAAAATAGAAAATGTTCAGAAACATTTTCAGAATTTTCTCTGAAATTGTTTAGCTCATATCTTTAGTTAGGAACTTCCAAATTAAGTGAGACCAACTCCATTAGAACCCTCTGAAAATCTAGTTTTCAGAAAGTCATAGTTTGTTTCATGAAAATCCCTAGAACACCCTAAGAGTTCCAATTAAGGTCAAGGACATAATTAATTGTGGAGGGCTCAAATGAGCTTTACTGCAACTAAAACTTGACCAAATCTCTGTTTAGGTTGTAACCAAGCCCCAGTAAAAGTTTCACAGTCATTAGGTCTGTCTAGCAAGGATTATATACTTCACAACTTCAAACTTAATACAAATGCATTTAAATTGATACATGTATTCCTTCCATCATGTAGTCGCTAAGGTCGAGGAGGAACCCAAAGTCCTAGACTTCGTTACTCCGGAGGAACAGCTAGCCTACGACCAAGAGCAGCAAGGCAAGCTCCGGTTTGCATTAACCTTTTTACAAATTTTATTGTTTTCAGCACATACTTGTTTACTTTATTCTTTGCATTAGAGTCTTGTTTGGAAACCCAATTGCATAGCCAAGAACACCATGGGTTGGGTTTAGGATTGTAAACCCCGTTAGCTACTGCGATGCTAAGATAGAGTAGGATTCGGTACAAGTCGAGTAGTTGGAACTACTCGTGAGCATAGGCTAGAGGCACTCGACTCGGGTAGAGATAGCACATGATACACATGGCAAGAAAATGAGACCAAGCGGAGGGTAAGGGCAGCAGGACTTTGGGGCCTGTGTGCTGTAGCTCCACTTGTGTCGATTGAGGACCGAGCCGTGTGCGGGCCTGTTGAACAAGCTAGAACAGTACCGAAGACCTACCGGATATATGGGAACCGGGAAACCGATGTAACTCGGGTAGCTGGGTATTGAGGCATTGCCCGTCGTTCAGAGGGTAGGTTGAGAGCTCGAGGTGTAAATCGGCTGGCGGCACGGAGATGCGCGTGCAGAGACCTCTTGCTCGGGACGATGGGACCGGTTCAATATTTGGCTGACGTGTGAAAGGTAGTTGCGTATGGCGTCTGTGATGGTTGTTGTAGGCAACATCGAGTACGGGCGTACGTGACGGGTTGTTTGGGTAACCCTGCAGGTGTAAATCGATTATAATCGCCGTCCCTCGCGGTCAGTGAGTACCACTTGTTCACTGTACCGTGACGTAGAAAGAATAGGCTAGTTGCATGTTAAAATGTTGCTGGTTGAAAGATGGACATGATTGGTAATGATTTGCTACAGTCTAGATCTAACTAAAGTTCTTTTCAACTTTGAGCAAAGTACATGAGAGAAATGCGTTTCTTGTTTGATTGCGGCTCTCTCATGTGCCTTAGCGTAACGTTCTCCACCACCTGTTGCTAAAACTTGAAAGTAAGGTTCCACTAATTAGGCGAGTCCTTTGCAAATGATTTTTATCTCATGTACCCATTACCCTTCATGTAGAAGTTCCATGTTCAGGTGAGACGGGTCAGACTTGCTGAGCCTTCGTGCTCACTGCTTGTGTTTGAAGCTTTTGCAGGGTTCTATGAGGAAGGGACTCCCGAAGAGGAGACGGAACCCCAGGAGGGGAACCCCGTCGAGTGGGAGTCGTGCACGCCGCAGAGTTAGTGTGCGTGTGTGCTAGCAAGGACACGTTCAAGGGCTGAACGTGCACTTCATGCTTAGTCTACGCCCGCGAGTGTAGACTGAACTTATTTTGATGTAAACATGTTTATAACTTGTTAATGTAATAAAATTTCGCTTCCGCTTTGTACCTTTGACGTGTGTTATACGGTGCTGTGCAACGCAGCACCCCTCAGCGTGATCCTGGCTCGACAAGACCAATGGGGTCGTGTCACGGCCAGGGCGACGTGGCCCCCTGAGGCCCATCCATTTTAAATCGTGCGGTCCCGAATAGATCTAACCCGTACCGCTTCGCGTTATAATCTCAGCCGTCTGTTTTAAATCCAACGGCCCACGTCATCCCCGTGTTATAAAGGCAGGGAATCTTACGCGCTACCCTCTAGGGACCTCGGAAAACACGAGCTAGCCCCGGAAACTTCTGATCTAGCCCGTGGACCCTTAGAAATTCATGTAAATTCATTTAAAAATCAGTTTTAGCCCCTGGACTTAATAAGAATTAGGAAGACCTCCCTGTTTTGCACACTTAGACCCCTGAAAATTTAGAAAATGAGAAAGGGGGCCCCCACAGCAGTGTGGATTTGCACATCAGCCCCTGAGGGTTATTAATTTTAGGAAATTGAATATGTGAATAGGATTTAAAATTCAAAAATAGGTATATGTTCAGTTTAATTATTATAACCCTGTTGAGAATTGGTAGAACAATCTGAGATCTGAATTTAGAGGGGAAATAAACATTTAAACTCAATGGGATTGCTGTTTTGTAATTTATATCTGAAATATACCCTTTAGGCATAAAACAAATTTAAAATGTGGGAAAATGAATCTAAGTAACCAAAAAGGAGTAGGAAAAACTTATAAAGGTTCTGTTTAGGTAATTGGAACAGTAGAAATTTTTGTATGAATTTAGGTTTTTGTTTTATTGGTAGAAATTCATTTTTAGGCTAGAAAATAATTCTGTAAATGGGTAAAAATAAATTTAAATTAATTCTCATCAGAGAGGAAGTCCGAAGATATTTTATTGAATATTTTAGATCAGAACATATTCTGTTTAGGTGATATATCTTACTATTTTAATATTAAAGTTCACTTTTAGGCATAGAAAATAAATATGAAAATGTAGGAAAATAGGTATGCATAATTAGAAAATGTTAAATAAGGTCCCCAAATCCAAAACTTCAAATTAAGATTTTGTAGAAGATCTGAGAATCTATTTGGAGTAGGAAGTTACCTTTTATACAAATTTTGTGGCTAAGAGGTGTAGTACCCAATATAGAAAAGTTGTGCAAATTGGAAATTCACATATTGTGTGCACTTAGGAATCTAAATATTAAAGCTAGAAATAATATATATGTTTAAAAGTGCATGAATGCTTAGGATCAATATATTTAGGGTAAACACAACACTTAAATATGTGTATGACTTTCATATGTATGCATGTGTGATTTGCATGAGTGGAAATATGGACTATGGCTTATGGAATATTGTTTGCTTTTGCTATGTGTATTGGCATGAGTAGAACCATCCCTAGAGCAGGTTCTCACCTTTCAAGATCAAGACTTTTCATTCCCAGAGCAGCAGGAAGAAGGCAAGTGTCCTTGACCACTTTGATCCTATACTAGGATGTGTAGTTAGAATTATTTGCATTGTCAATTAAAATATGGAACCCATGCTAGGAAGTTTCCCTAGATTTTCATTATCTTACTTCCTTGTAGCCTGGGTTGGGAGTTAATTTATTATGTCATTCATTTATACTACTTATGCTTAGCCATGCTTAGAATGGGATAAATGGGATATGAGATCATCAACTTGTTTACTTTATCCTTGAATGAGATGTTATGAATTATGTAGAGGTAGGGATCGAGGCAACTTGGATGCTTTGGTTGGTGTTGTGTGCACGAGACTCGGGTTTGTGTTTAGTGCTTGCCTGGATCCTAAGGACCGGTTCATGGAGCATGTAACCTGGCTTTACCGTGCCAACCACATGCTGAGATGGGGCAGCTTGGCCAATTAATTAGGAGCATCTCCGGCGTAGTATGGGTGTTTGGATGGTGCGGGGAATAGGTGTCAGCTTGACTACCATATGAACCGCAAGGCTCAAGAGGGGGTCATTGCAGCGGGGTTGGAGCCTCTTGTATGCTGTTAGGGGTGAAACCTCAGTGGGTCCATGCTCGTCGGAAATCCCTTTGTAAAGGCCTCGTAGTGATCTCCTAGCTACACACCTCGGAAGTGTGAACGTGGTTCGTGACCACTGGCATAATGGAGGTTCTTCTAGTCCACCCGGCAACGGGGGATGAAATTACTACATGTGGGTACAGTGGTGCAAACTCTGCAGAGTCAAAACTGTCATGACAGCCGTGCTCACGGTCAAGAGCGGCTTGGACTTATTCATGATTAGAGGATGATGGATCAGGAAGTTGAGGATGTTAAGCGGGAAGCTTAACATTGGAGATGAGACTATGTTTACTTGATATTGGTGATGGGTTGAGGGATTGGGACCATTTCACCTATGTAGTAAAGTAGGTACTTATAAGCTAAGGTGATAGGTATTATTTGCGTAGTGGTTTAACTATGAGTACAACCTCTCCTTGCTCTAGCCATGCATGACATAACTTTCCCACACTTGCTGAGTACCAACGGTACTCAAGCTTGCTTTTCTATTGGTTTAAATTGCTGCTCAGGTCAAGGGATGATGTGGCGTTCAATGACCAAGACTTCGGACCCGAAGAAGGATTCTAGGTTCACGGAGTCCCCGGGGCAATGCCTGTGACGGAGCTCACAAGATTTATATTCCGTTGTTGTTTTATTTACATGTTATAAACATATTATCATCAATCGAGACGTATGCTATGTAAGACTTATTTATATTCGAACACTTGGCTTGTAATAAATGATGCTTCACTATTTATCGTTACATGTATGAGAAAATGATCCTAGCATACATGTGATATTCACTCGGTTGCTCTTTGGAGAAACCGGGTGTTACAGAAGTGGTATCAGAGCCAAGGTTGCCCGTAGGAACGTGAACCTAGGTAGAAATGGACGTATTTAAGGACCCTATTTTCTTAAAAACTATTTTACAAAAGGTGTGGGTTGGAAGTGTTATTTAATGGGGTCACTTTATTTGTTCATCTTGCCCCAACTTTTATTCAAAATACAATCTTTATTTAATTCTTATCTAACTTGATTTTAAATGCTTTATGTTTTAGATTGTTCGCATGGTTCGCACCGCCCGCAAGTCCACCAGAGGGAGAGTTTCTGTAGCTGCCCTTGCCTTGAGAGAGGAGAACTGTCCGGTGACGTACCGCTCCTACGGGTTGGCAATAGGAGGCTTGCTGCACCGTCTTCGGCGTATGCTCCACGCCGCCGGCAATGTTGGCAAGCTGATCATACACTACAGCTCCACCAGGACCATCCGTGAGAAGCGGGAAGAATGGAGCTCAGAGATGAGGATTATCCATGAAAACCAGCTGCTCAAGATCCACCACTCTCCAGCTTGTCGGGCGACTCAGACCGATGCTGAGAAGGAAGTCACCTGGGAGGCCATCACCTGCCAGAGTTACATCAACCGTCGCCACCTGGACAGGACTGAGTACATGTATGTCCTCCAGCGTGAGAGTGGCACCCCGGAGTACAAGTACCTGCCAGTGCAGCAGGGGACTTCCCACGAGCACATGGACCTGTGCTTGGAGGATGCAGCTATGCTCAGCACTCGACTGCAGGAGTGCCAACAGGAGCTTCAGGATGTTCGTGACACCCTGAAGGAGACTGAGGTGTTGCTTCGCGCCAGCTTGAGGGCGAGAGAAAGAGGAGATGGGAATGAACTGTGTGTCACCGTGAATGGCACATGGACTCCTGACTTCCCAGACCGCCGGGTGAGCAAGCGTCGCCGCACTTCTACACCAGCAGCTTCCCCACCTAAAGCGGAATCAGAGGGCAGCCGCAATGATGAGGAAGACCCCGACGAGCCAGCTTAGTGATATGAGTTGTTTAGAGTCATTTCCCTTATTTCAGCAGGTTATCGAGTAGTCGAGTCAATACCCTATTTATTTGTTTGTTAATGTTTGGTGTGTGACGTGAGTTGTGGAAGCCATGGGCATTTGTCCACAACCTCGTCTTTAAGATTGCTTTGCTTTAGTGTGTGAACCCCTATGAATCAATAGTGCATTTATTTTCTCGTGAGACATGACGCCCAAAGATCTATGTGAAATCTTTAGAAATTGTCTAGATATTAAGGCCTCAAAAGTTTAAGTTTACACAAGCAATTTGGGAAGTTAATGCATAATGATTAAAGTTAACATTTGGTTGATCATGATAGATGGCTGGAAGAGGAAAAGGTCGTGGTGCCAACTCCAACAACAACAACGATGAGGCCGCCAATCCTCACCTTCCTGGAGGGCAAGACAGGGGTGATCGCCATGAAGGAGCTGATCCTATCTACCAAATGATCGAAAATCAGAATCAGCTCATCCAGAGCTTAACTCAAGTGGTGGCCAGCTTACACCAAGCTCCACCCCCACAAGGTGCACCACGTCAACCAAGGTTGAGTGAGTTTCTGGGAACTCAACCCCCAAAGTTTGCAAGTGCTGCTGAACCTCTGGAGGCAGATGATTGGCTAAAGACCATTGAGAGCAAGATGAGGATAATACAATGCCAAGGGTATGAGAGGGTGCTGTTTGCCTCTCACCAATTGCATGGACCTGCCGCTGATTGGTGGACCGCTTACGTGGCAGCCCATCATTACCCCGGGAAGAGTTCAAGCGCAGTTTCCGCAACCACTACATACCAAGGGGTGAACTCAAAAATAAGAGAAAGGAGTTCTTGGGACTGCACCAAGGCAACATGACTGTGAGAGAATACCTTACTAAGTTCACCCAACTATCCCATTATGCACCACGGGACATCAAAACGGATGAGCAGAAATATGACTGTTTTGTGGAAGGACTTACCATGGAAATGCAATGTGCAATGTCTTCCAACGAATATGAAAGCTTCCAAAAGATGGTAGACCGAGCGTTTGTCGTGGAAAGGAAGCTGAAGGCCTTGGAGAATGAAAACAAGAGGAAGATGGGATGGTCACACCAAGCATCAAGCAGCAACACACGTCCACGTCTGATGCAGCAACCTGCAGGGCAGACGAGCCGTGCTGTGGTACCCTACCCGACACCGAGAGGGTACAACCCGAACGTCAGGCCTCCATCAGCACCAGTACAGCCGCAGCGTCAGTTTGTGCAGCAGCCACGCCCCACTTATCAACCTCGACGAGCAGGACAAGGGCCACAGAACCAACCCCAAGACAACAAAGGCCAAGCACCTAAAGTTGGGGTGCAATGCTTCAACTGTGGTGAAGTGGGGCACTATGCTCATAAGTGCCCAAAGAAGAAGCCTATGCAGCCACAGCAGCAGAATGTGATGCGAGGACGGGTGAACCACGTGACCATGGAGGAAGCGCAAGAGGCACCTGACGTGGTAATTGGTAAGTTCTATGCAAATTTACACATTGCAACCCTATTGTTCGATTCTGGTGCTACCCACTCATTCATTGCTCAAGGATTTGTTAAGAAGCATGATCTAGCAACAACACAAATGAATCATATGTTAGCAGTGAGCTCTCCAGGGGGAGAAATAAGAACAAGACAAGTGTGTCCCAAGGTGAATCTAGACATCAATGGGGTAGTATTTACTGCAAACCTCATAGTGATAGACTTGCAAGGGATAGATATTATTTTTGGTATGGATTGGTTGACCAAACATAAAGGTATCATCCACTGTTCGACAAGAACGGTGGAACTAACTCACACGAGTGGCACAAAAGTGAAGTTCATAGCCGTGCAAGAACCTAGGAGGGACATTAAACTCAATCAAATTGAGGTGGAAGTGGAAGAGATAAGGATTATCAGGGAATATCCAGATGTTTTTCCGGAGGAGTTGCTAGGTATGCCCCCAGATCGTGAAGTGGAATTCGCGATTGAACTAGTACCTGGAACGGCCCCAATATACAAGAGGCCTTATCGGATGGACTCCAAACAGCTGGAGGAGCTCAAAGAACATATAAGAGAATTGACGAAGAAGGGGTATATTCGTCCTAGTTCCTCACCATGGGGAGCTCCAGTGATATTCGTACCCAAGAAGGACGGAACCCAAAGGTTATGCGTAGACTACCGTGCGTTGAATGAAGTAACCATCAAGAACAAGTACCCATTACCCCACATTGAAGACTTATTTGATCAGTTGAGGGGATCTTCTGTATTATCAAAGATTGATCTCAGGTCGGGATACCACCAACTGAAGATAAGGAAAACTGACATTCCAAAGACAACTTTCGTATCTCGGTACGGGCTGTATGAATACACCGTCATGCTGTTCGGGCTAACTAATGCCCCGGCGTATTTCATGTATCTCATGAACAAGGTATTCATGGAATATCTGGACAAATTTGTGGTGGTTTTCATTGATGACATTCTCGTCTTCTCCAAAGATGAAGAAGAACATGAGGGACATTTAAGATTGGTGTTGCAAAAGTTGAGAGAACACCAACTATATGCCAAGTTGAGCAAGTGTGAGTTTTGGCTGAAGAGAGTTCCCTTCTTAGGACATATAATCTCAGAGGGAGAAATCTTCGTAGATCCCGCCAAGATCGAGGATGTGCAGAAGTGGAAGACCCCTGAAAATGTCGGGGAAATTCGAAGCTTTTTAGGATTGGCTGGGTATTATCGACGGTTCATTGAGGGTTTCTCCAAGATCTCGAGACCCCTCACCAAATTGTTAGAGAAGGGAATCACATTCACATGGACACCGGAGTGTGAGACGAGTTTCCAAGAGCTGAAGAAAAAATTGACAACAGCCCCAGTGCTAGTTATGCCAGATATGCAGAAGAATTTTTCGATGCACTGCGATGCATCTGGACACGGGTTGGGATGTGTTCTCATGCAAGAGGGGCATGTCGTTGCCTATGCGTCCCGGCACCTCCGAAGACACGAGAAGAACTATCCTACGCATGACCTAGAACTAGCCGCAGTGGTCCACACATTGAAGATTTGGCGGCATTACTTGATGGGAAAGAGGACAGAGATATATACAGATCATAAGAGCTTAAAGTACATTTTCACACAGCCAGATCTGAACCTCAGACAAAGGAGATGGTTAGAGCTAATCAACGACTTTGATGTGGGCATCAACTATCATCCTGGGAAAGCGAACGTTGTAGCTGATGCTTTAAGCCGGAAGGTGCATGTCAATATGTTGAGCTTAAAGGACATGCCTATGGAATTGAAGGGAGAAATTACAAAACTCAATCTATGTCTGGTAAATAGTGGTGAGGCCATCGCCATGGAAGTGGACTCCACATTAGAGCAAGACATACGCAACGGTCAGAAGAATGACGAGAAGATACAAGAAATTAGAGAACTCATCAAAGAAAATAAAGCCCCTGGGTTCAGAGAGGATGAGCAAGGTACGGTGTGGCATGGGAGAAGAACCTGTGTGCCTCAAGTGAAGGAGATCCGTGAACTGATTTTGAAGGAGGCTCATGATTCTGACTATTCCATTCATCCTGGGAGTACGAAGATGTATCATGACCTCAAGAGCAGATATTGGTGGTATGGCATGAAGCGAGATGTCGCGGAACATGTTGCCCTATGTGACACATGTCAGTTGGTGAAAGCAGAACATCAACGACCCGTGGGACTATTGCAACCACTCAAAGTGCCTGAATGGAAATGGGAAGAAATCGGTATGGGCTTCATAGTGGGACTACCTAGGACCCAATCGGGATATGATTCGATAGGGGTCATCATCGACAGGCTGACTAAGATAGCTCATTTCATCCCCGTGAAAGAAAGCTACAGCGGATCCAAATTGGCAGAATTGTACATGTCAAGAATCGTGTGTTTTCATTGAGTGCCAAAGAAGATAGTGTTAGATCGAGGAACACAGTTCACCTCAAGGTTCTGGCAGAAGTTACATGAGACCATGGGAACTCATCTGAATTTTAGTTCTGCCTATCACCCCCAGACTGACGGGCAAACAGAAAGAACCAATCAAATCCTTGAGGATATGCTGAGAGCTTGTGCACTCAAGAACAATAGGAGTTGGGATAAGAACTTACCGTATGCGGAGTTCTCCTACAACAACAGTTATCAGGCTAGTATGAAGATGTCACCATTTGAGGCGTTGTATGGGAGGAAGTGCAGAACTCCACTATTTTGGAACCAAACAGGGGAAAATAAAATGTTTGGGACTGAGGTACTACAAGAAGCCGAGGCAAAAGTGAGGGAAATCGACAACAACTTGAGGATAGCCCAGACCCGACAAAAGAGCTATGCCGATGTACGGAGAAGAGAGCTCATTTTCAACGTGGGGGACTATGTTTATCTCAAGGTGTCCCGTATCCGAGGGCTTCGTCGGTTCAAGGTGAAAGGGAAGTTATCACCTCGATACATCGGACCCTTCCAGGTTCTGAAGAGGAAAGGCGAAGTGGCATATAACTAGAACTACCGGCTCGCCTATCATATGTGCACGATGTATTCCATGTATCACAACTCAAGAAATGTTTAAGAACACCCGGAGAGATGTTACCCATGAATGAGGTGGACTTACGGGAGGATCTTTCTTATGCCGAGCAACCGATTAAGATTTTGGAGACAATGGAACGCCTCACAAAAAAAAAGAATCCGAATGTGCAAGGTGCAGTGGAAGCATCACTCGGAAGCAGAAGCCACATGGGAGCGAGAAGACGAGCTCAAGGCGCAGTTCCCGGATCTGTTTTCCTAGAGTCACCAATCTCGAGGACGAGATTTCTTTTAAGGGGTAGAGTTGTAACACCCCAAAACCTGTTAAAGAGGGGAATTTAAAATTTTTGGACGTAATGCATGTGGTGAAATAATTCAAATTCAAACTGGAAATTAAATTTGAATCAAAACAGAAAAGGAAAAGGAAAAAGAAAAAGAAAAATGGGCAGTGGGCCGAAACCCACCTCAGCCGGCCCAACAGCCCGCGGCCGTTTCCCCCTCCCCCTCTCTCTGCCGTGCGGGACCCACCTGTCGGCACATTCGTCTCCAACTGCCACCTGGTTTTCTTCCGAGCTCCCGCGCCCGATCGCACCCACCCTCTCCGGATTCTGCGCACCCAGAGACGCGATCTCCAGTCCACGCGTGCGGCACCATCTCAACAGACTCCGCTGCCCTCCCTCGCCCATTTAAACGCCGAAATCCGCCCCTCTCCCAGATCGGCCCGCCTCAGTTCCCGTTGAGAACCGAAGCTCCCATCGCTATTTTCTTTCGATCTCCGTCCGTTCTCTCCGATCTAATGCGTGTAGTGCGTCCTGCCGCCACCGGGGAGTCTTGCAGGTGAAGGAGACCTGGTGTTTTGCGCTCTAGACACAGCTCCGGTGAGCACCGCCGCGTTTTCCCCTCGGACCTCGTCGCTGACCGCCTTCCAGGGCCTCCGAGCTCAAGAAAAACCCCGAGGTGAGATCCCCTACCTCCACTCTTCCGTTCTATGCCAAGAAATCCAAGTTTTAGGAAGTATAGATGAAAACTCAAAACTCTCCGGCGAGATCGCCGCCTCCCGCCGCGCGCCGTACGCACACGGCCAGGGCGACGTGACCCCCTGAGGCCCGTCCATTTTAAATCGTGCGGTCCCGAATAGATCTAACCCGTACCGCTTTGCGTTATAATCTCAGCCGTCTGTTTTAAATCCACCGGCCCATGTCAGCCCCACGTTATAAAGGCTGGGAATCTTACGTGCTACCCCCTAGGGACCTCGGAAAACACGAGCTAGCCCCGGAAACTTCTGATCTAGCCCGTGGACCCTTAGAAATTCATGTAAATTCATTTAAAAATCAGTTTTAGCCCCTGGACTTAATAAGAATTAGGAAGACCTCCCTGTTTTGCACACTTAGACCCCTGAAAATTTAGAAAATGAGAAAGGGGGCCCCCACAGCAGTGTGGATTTGCACATCAGCCCTTGAGGGTTATTAATTTCAGGAAATTGAATATGTAAATAGGATTTAAAATTCAAACATAGGTATATGTTCAGTTTAATTATTCTAACCCTCTTGAGAATTGGTAGAACAATCTAAGATCTGAATTTAGAGGGGAAATAAACTTTTAAACTCAATGGGATTGCTGTTTTGTAATTTATATCTGAAATATACCCTTTAGGCATAAAACAAATTTAAAATGTGGGAAAATGAATCTAAGTAACCAAAAAGGAGTAGGAAAAACTTATAAAGGTTCTGTTTAGGTAATTGGAACAGTAGAAATTTATGTATGAATTTAGGTTTTTGTTTTATTGGTAGAAATTCATTTTTAGGCTAGAAAATAATTCTGAAAATGGGTAAAAATAAATTTAAATTAATTCTCATCAGAGAGGGAGTCCGACGATATTTTATTGAATATTTTAGATCAGAACATATTCTGTTTAGGTGATATATCTTACTATTTTAATATTAAAGTTCACTTTCAGGCATAGAAAATAAATATGAAAATCTAGGAAAATAGGCATGCATAATTAGAAAATGTTAAATAAGGTCCCCAAATCCAAAACTTCAAATTAAGATTTTGTAGAAGATCTGAGAATCTATTTGGAGTAGGAAGTTACCTTTTATACAAATTTTGTGGCAAAGAGGTGTATTACCCAATATACAAAAAGTTGTTTAAATTGGAAATTCATATATTGTGTGCACTTAGGAATCTAAATATTAAAGCTAGAAATAATATATATGTTTAAAAGTGCATGAATGCTTAGGATCAACATAATTAGGGTAAACACAACCCTTAAATATGTGTATGACTTTCATATGTATGCATGTGTGATTTGCATGAGTGGAAATATGGACTACGGCTTATGGAATATTGTTTGCTTTTGCTATGTGTATTGACATGAGTAGAACCAGCCTCAGAGCAGGTTCTCACCTTTCAAGATCAAGACTTTTCATTCCTAGAGCAGCAGGAAGAAGGCAAGTGTCCTTGACCACTTTGATCCTATACTAGGATGTGTAGTTAGAATTATTTGCATTGTCTATTGAAATATGGAACCCATGCTAGGAAGTTTCCCTAGATTTTCATTATCTTACTTCCTTGTAGCCTGGGATGGGAGTTAAGTTATTATGTCATTCATTTATACTACTTATGCTTAGCCATGCTTAGAATGGGATAAATGGGATATGAGATCATCAACTTGTTTACTTTACCCTAGAATGAGATGTTATGAATTATGTAGAGGTAGGGATCGAGGAAAGTTGGATGCTTTGGTTGGTGCTGTGTGCACGAGACTCGGGTTTGTGTTTAGTGCTTGCCTGGATCCTAAGGACCGGTTCATGGAGCATGTAACCTGGCTTTACCGTGCCAACCACATGCTGAGATGGGGCAGCTTGGCAAATTAATTAGGAGCATCTCCGGCGTAGTATGGGTGTTTGGATGGTGCGGGGAATAGGTGTCAGCTGGACTACCATATGAACCGCAAGGCTCAAGAGGGGGCCACTACAGCGGGGTTGGAGCCTCTTGTATGCTGTTAGGGGTGAAACCTCAGTGGGCCCACGCTCGTCTGAAATCCCTTTGTAAAGGCCTCATAGTGATCTCCTGACTACACACCTCGGAAGTGTGAACGTGGTTCGCGGCCACTGGCATAATGGAGGTTCTTCTAGTCTACCCGGCAACGGGGGATGAAATCACTACATGTGGGTACAGTGGTGCAAACTCTACAGAGTCAAAACTGTCATGACAGCCGTGCTCATGGTCAAGAGCGGCTTGGACTTATTCATGATTAGAGGATGATGGATCAGGAAGTTGAGGATGTTAAGCGGGAAGCTTAACATTGGAGATGAGACTATGTTTACTTGATACTTATGATGGGTTGAGGGATTGGGACCATTTCACCTATGTAGTAAAGTAGGTACTTATAAGCTAAGATGATAGGTATTATTTGCGTAGTGCTTTAACCATGAGTACAACCTCTCCTTGCTCTAGCCATGCATGACATAACTTTCCCACACTTGTTGAGTACCAACGGTACTCAAGCTTGCTTTTCTGTTGGTTTAAATTGCTGCTCAGGTCAAGGGGATGATGTGGTGTTCAATGACCAAGACTTCGCACTGGAAGAAGGATTCTAGGTTCACGGAGTCCCCCGGGCAACGCCTGTGACAGAGCTCACAAGATTTATATTCCGCTGCTGTTTTATTTACATGTGATGAATATATTATCGCCCATCGAGACGTATGCTATGTAAGACTTATTTATATTCGAACACTTGGCTTGTAATAAAATGATGCTTCACTATTTGTCGTTACATGTATGAGAAAATGATCCTGGCATACATGTGATATTCACTAGGTTGCTCTTTGGAGAAACCGGGTGTGACAGCACACATATGCATCAGTCTCAGTTCCAAGAGGTTCCCTCTCAGAACAGGGGCGTCACAGATTGGTATCAGAGCCACGGTTGATGGTAGGTCACACGCCTGATAGGTCACAGATTGATATTAGAGCTGCCATGCCTAGTCATAGATTGGTATCAACCTACCACGGTTGATCGTAGGTCACACACCTAGATAGAGATCACAGATTGGTATAGATACCACGTTGACTGTAGGACGCACCCCTAGTAACAGATTAGTACTAGAAGCCACGCTGACCATAGGATGCAAGCTTAGGTAAAATGCATAGATTGGCATTGGAACCACCTTGACTATAGGACTTCCATTGAATAAGCTTGAATAGGACATGTGTGAAACTTTTGTGATGATTGCTTGTGACTGTGTGCTTGGTGTGAGTTGTGGGACGTTTCAGCGTTGTCCATATCCACACATATTAGAGAGATGTGAGAGGTTTCAGCACTTGTTCACATCGTCATATAAGGCTAATATATGTAGCCGATCCACCTTTATACATATAGTTAGGGGGATCCATATAACCTTCTAATCTCTATTCTATCCAACCCTCTCTCACAGATGGTGAGGGGAAACGCCGTCCGTCAAGGGAGGAACGTCCGTGGCAACCAAGAAGAGGACCACATTGAAGTTCCTGAGAATGACAACTCCGGGGCTGGTGCAAACAACCTGGAACGGTTGATGGCTATGTAGAATCAGCTTATGCAAACTATGATCCAAACTTTGGGTCACTTGCAAGCCAACAACAACAACAACCCCGTTCCTGCACCACCGCCACCACCACCACCACCAGCGCTAGCTCACAACAGACTGGGAGAGTTCATGAGAACTCAACCACCCACTTTTGCTCAAGCTAATGATCCCATGGAGGCCGATGACTGGTTGAAGTCCATGGAGAAGAAGCTTGCCATAGTTCAGTGCAATGACCGAGAGAAGGTTCTCTTTGCATTGCACCAACTCATGGCAGCTGCCGCTGATTGGTGGGATGCTCTCTGCAACGCTCATGTCGACCCGGAGACTATTACTTGGACTGAATTTAAGGAGAGTTTCCGCTCTCATTACATCCCTGCTGGAGTAATAATGCTCAAGAGGCAAGAGTTTGAGGGTCTCCGCCAAGGACAGAAGAGCGGGAATGAGTACCTTAACAAGTTCACGCAGCTGTCAAGGTATGCCCCTGAAGATGTCAACTCGGACCAACGGAAGCAGTACCTGTTCATGAGAAGGTTGAACAATGAGATCCAGGTTCAGCTCCTCAACAATGACTATGCGAGCTTCCAAAAGCTAGTTGACAAAGCCATAGTGGTTGAGAGCAAGATCCGAGAGATCGAGCAAGAGGGCAAAAGAAAGATGCCATACCAGCCACAAGGGAGTAATGTACGCCCTCGGTACATGCCCCCAACTGCACCACAGTATGGATCGTCCGCTCCTGCTTTTCGCCCAAATCAACCACCACAGCAACGCCCTGCCATGTAAGCACCTCGTGTGCCTTTGCCTCCTTCGCCCCGACCCAACATGGGCGCTCCTGTTCAAAACCCCCGCCCCAACGTCCCCGCCGTCGTGGGCAACAAGGCATGCTTTGCATGCGGAGAGACGGGACACTTTGCCAGCCAGTGCCCGAAGAGAGGTCCCGGACAGCAAGGCAACGTGCCCAAGCAGAACCCACGGCCGAACGGAGGAGACAATCAAGGAAACCGTGGACAGCAGAACTACGCTTGCGGCAACGTGAACCATGTCTCTGCTGAGGAAGCGCAACAGGCTGAGGACGTCGTGATTGGTATGTTCCTTGCCAACTCCAACCCAGCCACCATACTATTTGATTCTGGAGCATCACATTCCTTCATATCATCCAAGTATGTTGCCAACTATAATCTACCCATATCACACTTGAAATATACTATGTTGGTTAATTCTCCCGGTGGAGAGATGAGGACTAATATAGTATGTCCGAAAGTAAACCTTAAAATAGGGGGGTAGACTTCCTTGTCAACCTCATTGTCTTAGATTCCCAAGGGCTTGACATAATACTCGGAATGGATTGGTTAAGTAAGCACAACGGAGTAATCCAATGTGCTAAGAGGAGCGTGCAGTTGACAAACGAGCACGGAACTCGTATCGAGTTCGAGTCAGCCCAGCCAGCAACCGAGAAGGCGACGTTGAACCATGTTGAAGGAGCAACCTTGGATAGCATTCCGGTAGTTCAAGAGTTCTCGGACGTGTTCCCGGAAGAACTTCCAGGTATGCCACCTGACCGGGACATTGAGTTTTCCATTGACTTGGTACCCGAAACTGCACCCATAGCAAAGAGACCATATAGGATGCCCGTCAACGAACTAGTGGAGCTCAAGAAGCAAATTCAGGAGCAGCTGGAGAAGGGTTTTATACGTCCAAGCTCGTCACCATGGGGAGCACCCATGCTCTTCGTAGACAAGAAGGATGGGACCCAAAGGATGTGCGTGGACTATAGGTCTCTCAATGAGGTGACAATTAAGAACAAGTACCCCCTTCCCCGTATAGAGGACCTATTTGACCAAATGAAGGGAGCCCGAGTCTTTTCCAATATTGATCTCCGGTCGGGATATTTCCAACTGAAGATTAAGCCCTCCGACATACCCAAGACTTCCTTTTGGACACGGTATGGTTCGTATGAATATACCGTTATGTCTTTTGGGTTAACGAATGCACCCGCATACTTCATGTACCTCATGAACAAGGTTTTCATGGAGTACTTGGACAAGTTCGTCATGGTTTTCATTGACGATATCATGGTGTATTCAAAAAATGAGGAGGAACATGAAGAACACTTGAGATTGACATTGCAAAAGCTGCGAGAGCATCAGTTGTATGCCAAGCTCAACAAATGTCAATTTTGGCTAAAGGAGATATCATTCCTAGGCCACATCATCTCCGAGGAAGGAGTATCGGTTGATCCCGGAAAAGTGGGAGATGTTCTGAAGTGGAACCAACCGCAAAACGTGAGGGATATTCGGAGTTTTCTTGGTATGGCTGGATACTACCGCCGGTTCATCAAGGACTTCTCTAAGATAGCAAAGCCTATGACGGAGTTGCTAACAAAGGGAAAAGCCTTCCAATGGACACCAACGTGCCAAGAAAGCTTTGAGGAGCTCAAGAAGAGGCTAACCACAGTGCCGGTTTTGGTATTGTTGGACGTGAGCAAGAGCTTTGACATATATTGTGACGCATCTAGACAAGAGCTTGGATGTGTGATCATGCAAGAAGGACAAGTGATAGCCTATGCCCCACGACAATTAAAGAAGCACGAGCTGAATTGCCCTACACATGACTTGGAACTCGCAGCCGTAGTGCATGCATTAAAGATTTGGAGACATTATATCCTTGGCCACCGATGTGAGATCTATACGAATCATAAAAGCCTCAAGTACATATTCACCAAAACGGAATTGTATTTGAGGCAACGTTGATGGTTGGAGCTTATCAAGGATTATGATGTTGGAATCAACTATCACCCTAGAAAGGCCATTGTAGTAGCCGATGCATTGAGCCAGAAGGGAGCATGTCACCAACTTATGGTTCGGGAGCTACCACCCGAGCTACACAAGGAGTTCAAATGGTTACATCTCAGATTCTTGAACGAGATGAAAGTGATGGAACTCCACTCTTCATTGGAACAAGAGATAAGAGATGGCCAAGCTACGGATGAGGAGATCAAGGAAAGGATCCAACAAGGAATAGAGAAGGACTTCAAGGAAGACGAGAAGGGTACGCTTTGGCTAGGAAAAAGGATTTGTGTGCCTAACATGAAGCACATCCACGACACGATATTAAAGGAGGCACATGACTCACTTTATTCCATACATCCCGGAAGTACCAAGATGTACAAGGACCTGAAGACTTGTTATTGGTGGGATGGTATGAAGAGGGACATAGCCGAGTATGTTGCCCTATGCGACACATGCCAACGGGTGAAGGCCGAACATCAAAGACCCGCTGGACTGTTGCAACCCTTGAAGGTACCCGATTGGAAGTGGGAAGATATCAGTATGGATTTCATCGTCGAATTGCCACGTATTAAGTCGGGTTACGACTCCATCTGGGTTATCATGGACCGATTGATGAAAACTGCCCATTTTCTTCCTGTAAAGATCAAGTACAACGTTGCACAACTAGCCGAGCTGTACATGGAGCAAATCGTGTGCCACCATGGAGTCTCGAAGAGGATAGTCTTAGATCGGGGTTCTCAGTTTACCTCTAGATTTTGGAGGAAGCTGCAGAAAGCTATGGGTACACGACTAGATTTTAGCTCCGCTTACCACCCGTAGACTGATGGACAAACCGAAAGGACAAACCAAATTTTGGAGGACATGTTGAGAGCTTGCGCCTTGAAACATGGGCGTAGTTGGGATAGGAGCTTGCCATATGCCGAATTCTCCTATAACAATAGCTATTAAGCTAGCTTGAAGATGTCACCTTTCGAAGCATTGTACGGTAGACGGTGTAGAACGCTGTTGTTTTGGAACGAGACCAGAGAGAAACAAGTGTTTTGACCCAAGTGCTACAAGAGGTTGAGAAGCAAGTCCAAACAATACGGCAGAACTTGAAGGCTGCTCAGTCACGACAGAAAGGCTATGCAGACAATAGGCGAAGGAAGTTGACTTTCGAAATAGGAGACTTCGTATACCTTAAGGTATCGCCTATCCGAGGCCAACGATGTTTCAACGTCAAAGGCAAGTTAGCACCTCGCTACATCGAGCCATTTATGATTTTGGATAAGCGAGGAGAAGTAGCCTATCAACTAGAGCTCCCAACGCACCTCTCCGACGTGCATGACGTGTTTCATGTATCTCAGCTCAAGAAGTGCTTGAGAGTACCAGAAGTGCAAGTACCGATGGAAGAGCTCGAACTTCAAGAGGATCTGACCTATGTGGAGAACCCTGTCCGAATTTTGGACGTAAAGGAAAGGGTCACGAGGAACAAAGTGATCCGTTGGTGCAAGGTACAATGGAGTCATCATACGGAACCTGAAGCCACATGGGAGCGTGAAGAAGACATCAAGGCAGAATTCCCTCATCTATTCTGCATTAGCGAATCTCGAGGGCAAGATTTAATTTAAGGGGGGTAGATTTTTGACACCCTCAATTTTGATTTTTTGCATGAGTTCATATTTTATATGTAGAAAAACATTTTAAAGGAAGTTGAATTAGAAAAGGAATCAAAAGATATCCAAAATGAGCCAAATCCAATCCACAGAGAGCGCCGAAGACAATTTCCGCGGCCCACTGGCCACGTGGCGCCTTCGGAGCTCATCCCCGCAAAAGGGGGAGAGGTCCGCCGATAACTGGCTACGTGGCAGGCTCGGGGCTCGTCTCGGTGAAAAAGGGTGAGGTCCGACCCCATGGGACACATGTTACCCCAGGAGCTAGCCTCTGCGGAAGGAGCGAGGCCAGTCCCGCAGGACACGTGTCGTCCCTGGAGCTAGTCACCGCGGAAGAGAGAGGACCAGCTGCACGGGACACGTGTCGCTCTCGGAGCTCACTTCCGAGAGGTCCAGTCCTACTGGACACGTGCCACCTCCGGAGCTCGCCTCCGGGAGGTCCGACACTACCGGACATGTGTCACCTCCAGAGCTTACCTCTAGGAGGTCCGACGCTGATGGACACGTGTCGACCTCGGAGCTCACCTTCGGGAGGTCCATCACTTTTGGACACGTGTCAACCTCGGAGCTCATTCCTGAGCAGAAAGGAAGTTTAGCGCTACTGGACACGTGGCACCCCCAGAGCCACCTCCCAAGAGAGGGGAGGTCCGGCTCTGACATGTGGCACTATCAGAGCTCACCTCCGAAGAGAGGGGAGGTCCGGCACTGACACGTGGCGCACGCGGAGCTCGCCTCTAAGGGAGAGGGAGGTCCCGCCCGCCAGGACGCGTGGCGCAAGCGGAGCTCGCCTTTGAGGAGAGGGAGGTCTTGCCCGCCTGATACGCGGCACACCCGGAGCTCGCCTCTGCGGAAAAGGGGAGCCAGGCCCCCGCAGGACACGTGGAGCCTCGGAGCTCACCGCCGTGAAGGAAACAAGATTAGAAGCGGTTCTTCTGCTGTACGCGCGGGAATACCGGTATGGGAGGAAACCGACACGAATTCCACGTTGCTACCGCACCAAATCAACTAAAGATAAGTTGTTAAGATCTAAAAACAATTTGAATAGGACTCTTATTCGAATTCCGATCAGATTAGGACTCTTTGTTTCCCTCTTATAAATAGAACCCAAAACAACCCCTTGGTAGTAACATCTTTTCTAAGCCAACAACTTAGAAGCCCTAGTCCCCGAACTCGCCGAGATAAACCCCTTCGCCGGACTTTGACCACCGGAGAGACCGCCGACGAGCCAGACACAATCGCCGCCGCAGGAAGAGAGCCCCGACGATCTGTTCTGCTAGGAGGGAGGACCCGAAGGAAGCAAGGTAGGTTTCCAATACCACCTTACGACATCATCGCGTTTTATTTGCATCTGTTCTTCGATTCCTTCCGAACAGAAGCTTTTTTGTGGACAGATCACGTGTTGATCGGTCTGATCTAGATCTTGAGTCAAGATCATCGCCACGTCCACATATGATCCCTACACCTCTGTTCATCATAAAATCCCAGGCAAAGCTATTAAAACGTGCAAAGCCATGCAAGAACACATACAAACTGATCTAATAAAAACAGCATCATAGGATTAGCATGCATATGCATCATCGCATCTTTATTAAAGTTTGTGCATGGTGATTGATTGCTATATGTTTTGTATATGCGTGATCGTGAATAGAGGAACAAGCTCAGGGAGCTACCTACGACAGACTACAACAGCAAGAATTTAAGCAACGGGAACCGCAAGAACAAGGCAAGTGCCCCTTGACCATATTGATCCCATGTTTTGGAAAACTGTTTTGTTTGCGAACAGGTGTGTGTGCTTGAGTCAACTTGATGGGAAACCCTTTCATAGGAGTTTACTAGTTTTGTTAACCACCCTTGTCACCGGGAAAGTTAATGAGTCGGGTATGTTTTTTTGCTTCTATGCTTCGCTGAGTCCATGGGATATGGGAAGCGAGATAGATGCGTCTAGCTAACTGCACTCGTATGAATAATGTTAATGAGAAACTGATGTTGATAATGGACATGAATCGGAGGGAGATCTAGGCAAGCTTGGTTTGTGAATGAGGTAGAATGAGATGGTGGTTACTTGCCGTAGATCTAAGGACCGGTTCATGCAAGCACGTGCCAGGATAACAGTGCCACCACAAGGCCAAGTACGGGTGCGGCTTAGCTGAGTAATTAGGTAAGTTACTAGATTGTTATGGACCGTGGAAGACGCGGGGAATGGGAGTCGAGTGAGGACTGCCCTGGGAACTGCATGGCACAAGAGGGGGCCCGTGGGTGGGAGAATTGGAGATTCTAGCCTGCTGGTGAAACCTTAGTGAGTCCATATATCTAGTAACCCCTTTGTAAAGGCTATTTTGTGATCTCTTGTCCATACACCGACGGTTGTGTACTTGTATAATGAAGGTTCTGCAGTTGCCGACGGGTGACGAAATCACAAACTTGTGGGTAAAGTGGTACAAACTCTGCAAAGTGTAAAACTATCATGATAGCCGAGCTTACGGTCACGAGTGCCTGGACAACTTCCATGATTAGATGGGATGGTTTTTGGGATGGTTTTTGGTTTGGTTATGGTTTGGTATTTGGATTTGGTTTTCGGGACTGTTGAGTCTGGGTAATGAGATTGGTTGCATGACTGTTGAGTCATGGCAATGAGATTTGGTCTTGGTATGAGACGGAATTGAATATGAGATGAAATGGTAGTGAAACGAGATGGTATTCATGAGATGGTAGTGAATACGAGATGGTATTCATGAGCATGAGGAAAAGTTGAGAAAGATTAATGTTTGGAAGAGACGTGAAAAGTGGTAAATCATGATGGAGGTATGTTGATGTTTAAATACATGTTGGGATTACATTCACTTAAAGCTAGTTGCTGTTTTTATCCAGTTTTGTGAAATAAACTTTGCTTTCTGCAATGAGCCTTTTATATCTTCCTTGCTGTGAGCTATATATCATATTTTTCCCGCACTTGCTGAGTACGTCATGTACTCAAACTTGCATTATCATACATCATCAGCAACAGGAGAGGAGTACTATGAACACCACGTGGAGTACTAGGAGTGTGATTCCCTGTCAACTTGCCTGTGGGGATGGAGTAGAGATGGAGCCGCAACTGCTGCTTAGTTGCTTCGACAATAGTTTAGAAGACTTCCGCTGCTAGAATAAAGATTTCCGCTGCTAAGATAGACTTCCGCTGCAATAAAGATTGATGTGATAAAGTACTTGAATCTATTCATCCGTGGTTATATATATTCTGAATTCAGTTTGTGGATTATATGTATATGTGTGATGAACATCCTGGGCACACATATGCATCAGTCTTAGTTCCGAGAGGTTCCCTCTTAGAACAGGGGCGTCACACACATTGAGTAATCATTTCCATCGAATTGAGGAGGTTTACCAAGAGGAAAAGACAAGTAATGATTGTTACAAGTTAATCACTCATAGTCGAAAGGATATTGGGAGTAGTCCAGTTGACCACTCCTTTCTTGATCCTTCGCCTTCTTCTTCTCCTCTTTACTTGAGTGACCTAGCTTCTCGCGAAGTCGTGCCTTGAGCTGGCGAACTTCTTCATCGTCACTCGAGTGGTCTTGCAGCACATCCGTGTTCTTTTTCTTGTCATATGTGTTTTCACCTTGCGACGTTGGCGGAATCTCGTATTCCTCTACTCCGGCCATCTTCTCTTTGAGTGGTTAGACTCTTGATGGAGAGACCTGCTCTGATACCAATTGAAATTGCCTAGAGGGGGTGAATAGGCTAAAATACCTGAAATGACTTAATTAAACGAGATTACACCACAAGGGCCGGACTAGTCTGGCTCACGTGCGGACTAGTCTGGTCAGCTTGCTGGAAAAGCCTAAAAAGGCCGGACTAGTCTGGCTCAAGGGCAGACTAGTCTGGTCAAACTGCTGGAAAGGCCTAAAACTTGATTTTTATGGGTGCTTCTTCAGATTTTAGTTTAATGAAATGCGGATAAAATAACTAGCAATCTAATATGACAGGTGTGATAGAATATTGAAATAAATTGCAAGATTGTAATGATGTATACTCTAATAGCGAAATAATCAAAACAAACCCTAAGCAATTTTGACGTTCAAGAAAATGTAAATGCAGGAGAGACTCTGAGATTTTTCCTGAGATTCAATTCCACTCAGGAATATACGTCCCCGTTGAGAAGTCCACAAAGGACCGGGTCTAGCAACCGTTTCCTCATCAAGTCGCCACTAAGGCCAACCCGGTTCTTCACTATCTCAAGGGTGAACTTACAAAGTTTTCAGGCTGCTCACAATCTGAGGCTCCGACTTGATCACTTCCACAAAACTTCACGGATCTCACAAGACACAGGTCACAAAGACTCACATCAAGTGCACGAGATCACTCGAAGAGTCTAAACGTGAAGTTCCTCCTTCTCCTCTCCTCACACACCCAAATCCACACAAGAATTTGTTCTAGAGGTTGAATAGGCAACAGAGAAGGCTTGGAGAGGCTCTAGGATGGATATGGTGACGCTAGGGTTCTAGAGAGGTCTAAATGAAGTTGGGGCATATCCTTTTATAGAAGTCCCGACCGCCAACCGTTGTCACCTACCACATGTCCGGACTAGTCTGCCTCACACCGGACTAGTCCGATCTCACACAGGAACTATTCGTCTGGGTGAGAACAGACAAGTCTGGAGGACCCAGACTAGTCTGGCCACTAAGGCGGACAAGTCCGGTCCACCAAGACTTAGTCATGGGAGCTCTCATCTCACAACCATACGGACTAGTCTGCCTCATAACGGACTAGCCCGAACTCACACAGGAAATCTTTGTCCGGTTGTGAACGGACACGTCTGGAGGACCTGGACTAGTCCGGCCACTGAGGCGGACAAGTCCAGTCCACCATGACTTAGCCGTGGGAGCTCTCATCTCACAACCATATGGACTAGTCCGCCTCAGAACGTACTAGCCCGAACTCACATAGGAACTCTTGGTCCGTGTGAAAACGGACAAGTCTGGCTAGCCCAGACTAGTCCAGCCACTGAGGCGGACAAGTCCGATCTACCAGGACTTAGTCCCAAAAAACTCTCACCAAAAGAGAAACGGACTAGTCCGCCCCAAAACGGACAACTCCAAACTCAGTCAGGAACTCTTAGTCCGCCCCAAGATGTACTAAGCCGTAGGACTTCCGGACTAGTCCGGCCTCTTGCCCGGACAAGTCCGGCCTGCCCGTGTTTACCTCACTAGCACTCTCCACTAAGGATTCGACACTTATAATATTTTGAGCTCTCTTCTATGATCTCAATGCACTTGACACACACACACACTTTTACTCTTACACGGCTAGCCTACTAAAGACTCAAATGAAACCCTAATTTCTATTCTTCAAGTCTTCGACGCCGTTCTTCATCCTTTTCCTTTTTGAGAGTTTAGGTGTCCGCCTTGGAAATATCCTGTGCTTATGATCATCTCTGCTCATTAGTCTCTTAATTGTCGTCATCAATCATCCAAAACCCATGGGGATACCTAGATGCACTTACACATAGGTAACTACTAAATGGTTTTTTATTACAACCTATTCATCACACTAATAAGTCCATAGGGTTCTACACGACTGAGACTACAACCGCGGGACCTTCTTAGCCGTATCATCCCTTTAGCAATGGTAACTTCTTGTAACATCCCATTTTTTTACAAGTTAAAAAACAAGCTTTATACCAATAATTCCAAGCATGTGTATATAAATTTATATGCATATGCACATATGTTTAAGAAAAACCAAGAGTTGGAAACAAGAAAGAGAAGAAGAAAAGGAAATATAATTGACATCAACCAAATAATTCTTAATATACTGACAAATATAATCATGCCTCACTCCTATCCCTTTCTTCCCCTCACGCACACACCGTCCTACTGTCTGACTCGTTTCTTTACTCAATCGATATCAAACTTGCATGTTCCATCCCATTATCTTAGTTGCAAGATCAGCTACACAACACACATCTCTATAGACCTCCTCACTGCTCGTGCATTAATGACGCTCAATACCATTAATGCCCACTGCTTGAGTCGTTGTCTCACCTATGTACCTCTACGAGCCGCTGAGTGTAGTCCCATTGACTAAGCCACACCACATGCTAGGACCCACCAAGTAGCTTGCTCAGGGCGCAGTAGCGAGCAACATTCTGTCACATCACTATTACCATCGTCTGCAATGAGTGTTGGCCATCCCTGTCCCTTTTGTGTCGTCTTTAAAAGGCACTCACGAGCTCGCCAGCTGAGCACCAGTGTTTGCATCGCCCTCCCACAAGCACAGGGTCAATCTTCTATGAGGAGCCCTCCCTGCCCGAGTCATGGCGTGAGCACCCCCAGTGTCGACTCTTCTTCCACGACCCTGTCCCCGAGCCATCTCCCTCTCTCCTCGGGCCTAGCCGCGACCACCCCTTCCCATGGACATCCTTCCATGAAGTTATCCTACTTCCTCTATCCACTACCGAAATCAAAGGCTCAATCGAGTGAGCCATAGCGTCGGCTTTCGATTCCTTGCTCTTTGGCCACCCTCTCTCCTGTTCCCTCCCTGATTTGAGCTCCCAAAGGTCATCTATGGTGGTTGGGGGGAGAGGACATTGAACAAAAGAGGGAAGAATGAAGACTCTTATGCCTCTGTTGGGCTAAAGATTAGCTAGTCAAATATTAATTAATTAGGTATTTGGTCCACATGTTGAGCGCAAGCCCAAGCAATCACTTTATCAGCCTTACACCATATCCCACCCATACAAACACCATTTAAACCGATTCTTCTTCTAAAATTTATCAAACGTTATAATATATATAATGCAAGCAAGTTTGAATGATGTATTGATGTATCTTTGCTTTGCTTATATGTTTGCTTGCACGTGACGCTTTTTGATGTAGAACCAGTTCCGGAAGAGAACCCAGAGCAGCCGCGAGACCAGGAGCATGACGCCGCAGGCGATAGCAAGCACAAGTTTCATCGATCCCTATTTGATCATATTATACCTATATAATGCTCATTAATTGTGGCCAATAGGGTTGGTTCTTGCATTTGTTGAGCATTAGCTATTTGAGTGAAAAAGCAGAGCCATGCTAGTTTTCTAATGTTGCACATTGACATGATGAGATTGTGCATGATGATGTTGCTTGTTGCATGTCTTGGTGAGAGCGTACATGAGTTGAGACCTGGACAAACAGGGCAGTGTTAGTGTAAGCGCTACCGTGGTGGTAGACTTACGATCGAGAGCTATTTTTTTGATAGACTTGAGTGTTATGACTCTAGGTATGGAGGCTGTCTTGGTGAGCCTTAAGGACCAAGTTATTTTGACATCTCACCTAACTTATTGCTAGTGCGACCACATGATCTTGTATGGGCAGGGCTTAGTCTAATCCCACTAGCTAGTTTGACAGTCGTCCACGGTGGACAGTTCTGTATGGTGTAGACTGAACGGAGTCATGACCCGGATTTTGGGGGCGACTGGACAGGTGAAGTTATGGCTAGGTGTCGGCTATGACGGGTTGTGATCGACAGTTCGTGCATGTGGATATAACGCACAACCCCTGCAGAGTATATAATCTGTTCGAACGGCTGTGTCCTCGGCATAGGACAGGTTATGTGTGGTCCTAACAACTAGAGAACCACATGCTGTGAGATCGAGAGGGGGAATGTCTTTGGGTGAGGCAATTGATTGCATTGGATTGATTTTTAATTATCCTTGTGCATGACATGTAAATTTGATTCATCTACTCCTAAAGGACGTGTTGGAGCTTGATGAGTACTTTTGTACTCAACCGTTGTTGATATCTTTAGAGAATCCTGACTTCGGACCGGAAGACTTCGAGTAGGGTCGTGTCCGCACCCAAGTCATGACCATGGAACCATGTACGAGGAGGAGTTAGTCGTCCATGTGTTTATGATGTTAGTTATCATCATTTTAGTTTTCATGATTGTTATACTAAAGTGTATGCCATTGTAATAAACCTTATTTGGTTTTAGTTCCACTTATATTTTAGTATGTTGTAGCGAAAACTGCTTCTGGTATAATATTACGTGTTTAGTTTTGACTGCTAGGTCGGGACGCTTCACTTCTACATAATCTTTTCACCATCTTTAATTCGTAGAACACTTAATTTACATCCTAATAATGATGGACATAGGTTTCCTCAGTGTGACGTTGTTGCACAATGTTGGCTTCAAGGTCAACGACCTAAATGATGAAGACCTGTAACACCCCAAAATGTGTCAACAATGTGAATTCGAAATTTTTGGGCGTAATGCATGTGGAGAAAAATTCAAACTCAAACTGGAATTCAAATTTGAATCAAAAACAGAAAAGAAAAAGAAAATCAGCCAATCGGCCGAAACCCACCTCAGCCGGCCCAGCAGCCTGCAGCTTCTTCCCCCCCCCCCCTCTCTGCCGTGCGGGACCCACCTGTCGGCACCTTCGTCTCCAACCGCCACCCAGTTTTTTTTCCGAGCTCCCGCGCCCGATCACGCCGCCTCCTCCGAATCAGGCGCACGTACCCCACGATCTCCGGTTTCGTTCGGTTCCACATGATCCCAACCGACCTCCGCCGCCCTCCTTCGCCCGTTTAAATGCCGAGATCCGCCCTTTTTCCTCCCCGATCAACTCGCTTCAGTTCCCGGTGAGACCGAGACCCCCTCTGTCGTTTTCTCTCAACCTTCGTCCGCTTTCTCTGATCTAACGCGTGTAGGGTGTTCCACCGCCGCTGGGGAGCTCGCAGGTGACGGAAGTTCCGGGAGTTTGTGCCCCAGCCACTGCTTTGACTAGGACCGAAGGCCATCGCCGTTGAAGCTCGCCGCCGACCGCTATCTAGCCACGTAGGGATCAAGAAAACCACTGAGGTGAGGCCCCGTACTCCCCCTCCTTCGAATTGTGCCAAGAAAGCGCGAGTTTGGGGCCGCTAGAGCAGAATTCACGAGAATCCGACGAGATCGCTGGCGAACTCGTCGTGCGCCGCCGGGCTGCGCCGCTAGCGCTTGTCTGAGCTACGTGGCTCATTGTGGCTCGTCCGTTTTAAATCGTGCGGTTACGAATAGATCCACCCCGTACCCCTTCGCGATATGATCTCGGCCCTCCATTTTAAATCCGACGGTCCACATCAGCCCCGCATATTAAACGCCGAGAAACTTACGCGCTACCCCCTGGGGTTCTGAGGAAAAAGAATCTAGCCCCGGAAAACTTCTGATCTAGCCCCTGGACCCTCGGGAATTTATGCAAACCTGTTTAAACATCAGTTTTAGCCCCTGGACTTAATAAAAATTAGGAAAGCTCTCTGTTTTGTGTATTTAGGCCCCTGGAAATTTAGGAAATAGTAAATGGGACCCTGCAGTAGGGTGGATTTGCACTTCAGACCCTATAGGATATTAAATTCAGAAATTGGAACATATGAGAAGAATTTAAATTCAAATGGTGATGCAAACACATGTGCAAATACAAATTTAAATTTTCCTAAAACTTGAAAAACATTTAGAATGAGTTGAGAACTGATTTTAGGCTGAAATGAAATCTGACTAAGTGCTGTTTACTTTTACTATTGCTGGAAATTCATTTTTAGGCTAGAAATGACTCTGAAAAATAGGTGAAAACAAATACAAATTGATACCATCAGAGAGGAAGTCAAAAGATATTTTGTTGGACACTTTAGATCAAATTATATTCTGGTTAGGTGATATATTTTGCTATTTTAGTATTAAAGTTCACTTTTAGGTATGGAAAATAAACCTGAAAATATAGGAAAATAGGTATACATAATTAGAAAATATCAAATAAGGTCCCCACATTTATAACTTCAAGTTAAGAATAGTGTAGAAGATCTGAAAACCCATTTGGAGTAGGAAATCATCTTTCATGCACCTTTTGTGGCTAAGAAGGGTATTATCTAATATAGAAACTTTGTTCAAATTGTAAATTCATATATATGGTGCACTTAGGAACCTGAATATCAAAGAGTAGAAGTAAAATATATGTTTAAAAGTGCATGTGTGCATAGAATCAACATAGCTAGGGTAAACACCAAACTTAAATATGTGTATGACTTCAATGTGTATGTATGTGTGGACTGTTGCTTATGGAATGTTGTTTTCTTTTGCTATGTGTGTATTGGCATGAGTAGAACCAGCCCCAGAGCAGGTTCTCACCTTTCAAGATCAAGACTTTCCATTCCCGGAGCAGCAGGAAGAAGGCAAGTGTCCTTGACCACTTTGATCCTATACTAGGATGTGTAGTTAGAATTTAATTGCATTATCAATTTGAAATATGATACCCAAGCTAGGAAGTTTCCCTAGAATTGCATTATCTTGTTTCCTTGTAGCCTTGGGTTGGGAGTTACTTTATTATATCTTTCATTTATGCCACTCATGCTTAGCCATGCATAGAATGGGATACATGGGATATGAGATCATCACCTTGATCACTTTACCTTTGAATGAATTATTATGAATTGTGTAGAGATAGGGATCTAGCCAAGTTGGATGCTTTGGTTGGTGTTGTGTGCACGAGACTGTAAAGGTCCCAAAAATATGAATACAAATAAACACTTGTTTGCAAAAGTTTGTTTCATATGTATGAAATTTAGGGACTTGTTAAAACTTTTCCACATGTGATAACACACATGAGGGTTTCCTTCACACAAGTTCAAATGTTTATTTGAAAACTTGGAGCCCAAGAGGGGTCTGAAACAAAGATGGGAAGTTCCCATAGGTGTGAGGAAACAAAACTCAGATTTGGAACAATTGTTCAAACTCAAAATTCAAATGAGAGCAACAATGGAATTTCAAAACTGTTGTGCTACAAATCTCATTTGCAGCAGCCAAAATTTAAATCAGATTTCATATTTGAATTCCTTGAGTCCAAATTACGGGGTGTGCAAAGTTTCATGATTTATGGAAATGAATTGCAACACATTTTCCAAAATGGACTTTAAATGACAAAGAATTCAAATGCATATTTGAATTTGGATAAAACTTGCCCAATTATCCAAATGCCTCTCAGATTTAAACTTCCACAATTGAATTCCATCAATATTCAAATTGGGGATATATTTTAGAAGAGATAAGGACGACTGACATGTGGGGCCCACATGTCATTGGGAGGACTGAAAATTTGCAAAAAGATCTTCAGTGAAGCAGCCAGTCGCTGTTTGTTTTCCTCCCACGCGAAGCAACGGCCGAAGCCGACTTCCCTCCGCTCGACACCGAGGGACAGCCAGCAGCCAGCTCCTGGTGATTTCCGGCGCGTTGGCGAGCTGCTCCTCCCGGTTCTCGCCCCCTCGGCCACGCCCTTATCCCTCACGGGACCGAAGCCGAGTCCTCTTTCTCTCCCTCGCACCGAAAGACAGAGACGCAGCCGCTTTTCTTCGATCGCTCGGGAGCCCGGGCAATTCGAGTGAGCAGCGCCTCTGAGCAGAAAAACCATACCACCACACCTCCCTCGACCTCCTCGAGCAATCGCCAAGTGCGTTCGTGCCCTCTACGCCGAGAACATCGAGTTCCCGCGGCGGCCGAACACCCCGGCGGCGACGTGCTCCCGTGGACAGAATCCTCCAGAGCGTTTCACGACCAAGTAAGACCACCGTTGGACGCGCGAGTTCTTCCTGCAGCTTCCATACGAAGCTCAGCTCCAGCCGTTGCCTCTCAACGGTGAATTTCGAAGATCCTCTCCGGTCGGGGAAAACTGACCTTCCGGTATGATTATGCAAAATTCCTGATCGATTGTTGTTTAGACACCACGAAACTTCGCACACACAAGCCAGACATGTAGGCGCACCAGTTCTCTTTTGAAACCTCGCATGAAACACCCTGTGCACGGTGCAATTTCAAGCTTTCCGAAGACGGCTATGGCGGGAAGGTGCGAGTGCACGGTGAACCCTAGGGTAGAGCCGTCCCCGAGCCCCTATGCGGCCATGCCGAGCTTGGCCAACCTCCACATGTTCTGTAGAATCTTTCTAGGGAGCTTTTTGCGGGCTATAGCGCCGGGGCGACATCGCCGGACTTCATCCGAGCCGATGCGCCGTCGCGGGCTAGTTTAGGGGCCCTGCCAGCTCGAGAAAACCCCACCAGCGTGTTTCTCGCGTGGAATTAGGGTCTGGCGGCGAGTTTCAGCGGCAGGGGTGGCCGGACGACCGATCCCGGAGCTACTCCGGCGAGCCCGGCGGCGGGATCGCGCGGGAGCGGAAGGTGGAAGAAGACCTCGCTGGGCCCGCCTGTCAGTCGCACGGCAACAGCGGGCTGGATTCGCTGTGGCGTGGGATCAATTGTGACAGCGTGGTAAATGACCCTGTGACCCCGTGTGGCACTCCCTCAGCAGCTGACACGTGCCCCGTGGCCCCACAGTCAGGTTTAAACATTTTCCGGATTTATTCAAATTCCTGGTTTTTCCCTAAACTTTAGAAGAGCATAAATTTTGTTTGGAACCTCCAAATTTAGTGATTCAAATTGGGTTAGATTAAGATTGACAAACTCTATCGAATTATGCAACCCAATTTGTGTGAAAGGTTTTACTTAATTCTAGAAAATTCTTTAAACTTTCCAGAAAAAGAATTTTATAGGGTGTTTGGCTTATCCAAAAATTCCCAAATTTTGCCAGAACATTATTTAGGTTGTTCTTAGACTCCTGTAAAAGTTTCAGCTCATTTGGAGTTGAATTGATCAGGGTAATTCAGATTGTGAGTTCCTGTATTTAAATGAATACAGAAACATTTTCAGAGAATTTCCAAAACTTGTAAATTCAGTTCTGGGAAATTCTTAGCTCCAAAAATCCTAGAAAAATTCATGTAGACTCTATGAACTATAATTTAAATTGTGGTTCACTGAGTTTGACATGAACATGGGTGTTACCTCAGAATTTATTCATCTTTGACTAAACACTTAGAGAATTATTCTGAATAAACCACTCCATGAAAAGTGCTAAATTTTGGTCCAGAGGACTTTCTTGTGACAAGGAACTCACATAAAAATTCCCAGCTCTATTGGAGCTCTGGATCACCACTGTCATAGGTAACCTCTTAAGGTGATCAACACTTAAGTGGGAAAAGCACTTAACATTTGATCTTAGTGTTTAAGCCCAACCCAAACCACTAGCACCAGTGTCATTTTAAATTCCTGAACAGAGTTCTAGTTTTAAAACTGTCATTAGATCTTATTAGCAAAAGCTTTTCAATTAAATACATATGCCTGATCATATCGTGTAGCATATACGTGAAGAAGGTGAGAAGGACTTGAAGTGAAGATCAAGGAGGGAGGAAGACAAGTGATCAAGCTCCAAGTGATGGTCACTAACTGATTGTAACATTAGTCACCTACAAAACAGGCAAGCCCCGGTTTGCATTTGAACAGTTTTATAAAGCATTTTCATTTGTAGAGAGCATAGCTTTGCATCGTTGATTGCATTAAGTCTAGATGATATTGAAAACCCCACTTGCATGACCAGAAATACCTAAGAGAGAAAGGGTAAAATAGCACCTCCTCGAGGGAACTTGGCTACACTAATGTTAGTAGGGAAGGTCCGGTAGAAGACGAGTAGTTGGAATCTACTCGCGAGTTTAGGGCTGGTTTACTTGGGAATGGGTCCAATTTAGAAAATGATGAGGAAAGTTCACACATAAGAAATGGAGACCGGGCAGGGAGGTTTAGATGCAGCAGGTTACAGGCCGTGCGTGCATAGCCCTGCCTATGTTGGTTAAGGCCCGTCCGTGCTTGGCCCTGTTGGACAAGTTTGAGTTGTGTACCGAGCGCATACTGGCTATATGGGACCCTGGAAACCGATGTACCTTGGGAGATCCATAGTGGAACTTTTCCAACTGCCTTAGGCTTTCGGCGTCAGGGTAGCAGGAGGTACCTCGCTTAAGAACATACCACTGCGGGTATGTACCTTGAGGGAGCTTGCGTACTCGGGGCAGTTGTACTGCATCCAATGTTGAAGATCTTGGGAAAGGTGGCCACGTACAACGTCAGTCGAGGTTGCTGCCGGCAACTCGGAGTACGGGTGTACGTGTCGTGTAGTCCGGGCGTGTACTGATTCGAATCACCATCGCTCGCGGTCATATGAGCATACTTGCCCACTGCGTCTTGACGTAGTAACAACTGGAATTGGTTATCTTTGAACTTGATAAGGCTGTGCTGTAACTTGTATTGCAACCATGATTGAATTAGAGATAGTTCATTAAACTTTACTTTCACTTTGTGCAAGGGGCATCGCAACAAAGCGTTTCTTGTTTGATTGTGGAGTTGCGATGCTTTTCGGCTCAAGGTTTGCACAATGAGGCTTAAAATCTGAAAGTTAAGGATCAACTTTAGGCGAGTCCTTTATGCAAATCTAGCCAAACAAATTGCAACCTTCGTGCATGTAGAGTTTCTTGTTTAGGAGAGACGGGTCAGACTTGCTGAGCCTATGTGCTCACGCTTGCTATATAAGTGGTTTTGCAGGTTAACATTGATGCTAAGATGGAGGTTGTCCGGTGAGGCTCGGAGACTTCCGAGTCGTTTAAACACAGGGGGAACCCAGCCGCTGCTGTTGTCTTCGTGTTGCTAGCGAGAGGAGTCCGCGGGCTGGACTTCATCTTGAGTGCTCTTAGTTATTCGATGTGAGTTGTTATAGACTTCCGCTGTAGCTATTTGATGTAAATTATTTACAAAGAAAAATTTGTAAGCTTCCGCTATTGTTTTATGTAATACATTGTTCCTCATATGCGTGCTGTTGGGTGCCGCACAACATGGCACCACCCAATGCGATTCCCGGGCGAGTGGCCTGTCTCGGCTGAGCGGGTCCGCGTCAGAGACTCGGGTTTGTGTTTAGTGTTTGCCTGGATCCTAAGGACCGGTTCATTGAGCATGTAACCTGGCTTTACCGTGCCAACCACATGCTGAGATGGGGCAGCTTGGCCAATTAATTAGGTGTATCTCCGGCGTAGTATGGGTGTTTGGATAGTGCGGGGAATAGGTGCCAACTGGACTACCATATGAACCGCAAGGCTCAAGAGGGGGCCACTGCAGCGGGGTTGGAGCCTCTTGGATGCTGTTAGGGGTGAAACCTCAGTGGGCCCACACTCGTCGAGAATCCCTTTGTAAAGGCCTCGTAGTGATCTCCTGGCTACACACCTCGGAAGTGTGAATGTGGTTCGCGGCCACTGGCAAAATGGAGGTTTTCTAGTCCACCCGGCAACGGGGGATGAAATCACTACATGTGGGTACAGTGGTGCAAACTCTGTAGAGTCAAAACTGTCATGACAGTCGTGCTCACGGTCAAGAGCGGCTTGGACTTATTCATGATTAGAGGATGATGAATTAGGAAGTTGAGGATGTTAAGCGGGGAGCCTAACATTGGAAATGGAGCTATGATTGCTTGATATTGATGATGGGTTAGGGGATTGGAACCTTTTCACCTAGGTATTAATGTAGGTGCTTAATAAGCTAAGGTGATAGGTATTAATTGCGTAGTGCTTTAACCATGAGTTCAACCTCTCCCACACTTGTTGAGTACCAACGGTACTCAAGCTTGCTTTTCTGTTGGTTTAAATTGCTGCTCAGGCCAAGGGAATGACGTGGTGTACAACGACCAAGACTTCGGACGCGAAGAAGGATTTTAGGTTCACGGAGTCCCCCGGGCAATGCCTGTGACGGAGCCCACAAGACTTATCTTTCGCTGCTGTTTTGTTTACATGTTATGAATATATTATCGTCCATCGAGATGTTATGTTATGTAAGACTTATTTATATTCAAACACTTGGCTTGTAATATAATGATGCTTCGCTATTTGTCGTCACATGTATGAGAAAATGATCCTAGCATACATGTGACATTCACTCGGTCGTTCTTCGGAGAAACCGGGTGTGACAAGACCCCAGCGTCTTTGACCCTTCAAGTTAGAAGACACACCAGGTCTAGAGACTTACGACATGACCTACACCATACCAGCCTCTCTCCGTCGTCCACCCGTCAGACGTTACATGCAAATAGACTGACGTATTCAAAGGACCAATGGACCACATACAAGTGGGAAGTAGGGTTAGGAGCAAGAGATTACAGAGAGCCGAACCAGCTAGTTAGTTATAACAAATTAAATACTGCATTGTTTATTTACTTCAATCAAAATTTTGTTCATGATATGATCACTTAGTATACTTCTGTTATTGCTCAAAGTTAAAATTGTTTCCTGATTACAAATTAAAAATCAGTAAACAGGACAAGCAAAAACCTCTCTCTAAATCGTCTAGTGAGAGGGCGATTTTGGCTAGTAGGTTCCTAGCAAATTTCATGTAAAGTAAAAAATGTAAAATGGTCTCTGGCAATGTGGGGGTGGGGTGGGGTGGGTTGCTACGGCTGTTAAGTCGCCCCCAAATGGTGGTAGGGCCCATTTTGTACTTTTTTACTTCGTACCCCATTTTTGTAATATAGTTTTAAAATAACCTTTTTAAAAAATTGGCGAATGTGATGCTGCCTAGCCATGCAGGTAATATTACTGTCATTTGGATCAACACAAGCATATATCTATTTTGGAGCTGTCACATGGATAGGGACACAAATAAAGCAATTTTATTAATTTATATGTTGTAATAACATAGCCGGTCCCAAGCCCGGGTAAAGGAGGAGGGGTTGTGATAGGCTTGGCGAGCCAATAACTACACTTAGCCATTCTCATGGAAATAAAACCCAATAGAAATTAGTTGGGGCGTAACCCTCTTAGCGACGCGCCATATCGGAACCCGGGTATGGTGTTAAGTGGGCAAGGGCCGGGTCGCCACCTCCTTAGTGGCGCGCCATATCGGAACCCGGATATGGTGTTAAATGAGCAAGGGCCGGATCGCCACCACCTTAGTGGCGCGCAACATCATCGCCCGAATGTAGTGATAAGTGAGCAAGAGTCTTTGCATATTACTCGACGGGTGCAAAGCGTAAGGAAGCTAGCCGAGGAACATAGATTTCGGGTGGGTAGTTGGAATGTAGGATCCTTGACGGGGAAGCTACATGAGTTAGTAGATGTTGCCATTAGGAGACAAGTAAATATTCTTTGTGTACAAGAGACTAGATGGGCGGGTCAAAGGCGAGAGAAGTCGAGAATAGCGGTTTCAATCTTTGGTATTCTGGATCGGCTGGGACTAAAAATGGCGTAGGTGTTCTAATAGATAAGAGTCTTAAGGATGGAGTAGTGGATGTTCGAATACGAGGGGATAAGATTATCTTAATCAATATAGTAATTGGGGACATTGTCTTGAACGTCATTAGTGCTTATGCCCCACAAGTTGGGCTCAACATGAATGCTAAGAGGCAATTTTGGGAGGACTTGGAGGATATGGTTAGTAGTGTACCGATAACCGAGAAACACCTCATAGGAGGAGATCTCAATGGTCATGTGGGTGCAACTAACCTAGGATTTGAGGGAGTACATGGAGGCTTTGGATGCGGCCATAGAAATCAAGAGGGTAAGGACATCCTAGACTTTGCCATAGCCTATGATCTGTTGGTAGCTAACACCCTCTTTAGGAAGAGGCAATCTCACCTAGTGAGCTTTAGTAGTGCCTAACACTCTAGCCAGATTGACTTTGTCCTCACTAGGAGAGGGATAGACGGGAGTGTCTAGATTGTAAGGTGATCCCTGGGGAGTGTGTTGTGACACAACATAAGCTTGTGGTAGTTGACTTTCGCTTCCACATGTTCTTTGCGGGACAAAGGTGTCAAAATCACAAGAACAAAGTGGTGGAAGTTGAAAGGAGAATCACAAGAATCCTTTAAAAATAAGGTGACCACAGAAGGACCCTGGGCAAAAAATGGAGATGCAGATAGTATGTGGGTGAAGATGGCAACTTGCATTAGGAAGGTAGCTAGTGAGGTGTTCGGTGTGACAAAAGGAATGAAACTTGTAGATAAAGACACTTGGTGGTGGAATGAGGATGTACAAAAAGCCATTAAGGAGAAGGAGTGTTTTAAGAGTTGACATAATGATAGAAGCGCAAGCAACATGCTTAAGTACAAAGAGGCCAAGAAAAATGCAAGGCGGGCTGTGAGTAAGGCAAGAGGACAGGCCTATGATGAGTTATATGAGAGACTAGAGACAAAAGAAGGTGAAAAGGACATATACAAGATAGCAAAAATCCGTGAGAGAAAGATGAGGGATTTCAATCAAGTTAAATGCATCAAAGATGAGACTGACCGCATTCTAGTGAAGAATGAAGAGATTAAGAATAGATGGCGGGATTACTTTAATGGGCTATTCAATGATGGGAATGGGAGCACTACGGTTGAGTTGGATGACTCCTTTGATGACTCCAATAGGCGGTTCGTGCGGAGGATACAAGAGTTTGAGGTTAAGAAGACCTTAAAAAGGATGAAAGGAGGAAAGGCTATCGCCCTGATGATGTCCCTATTGAGGTGTGGAGATGCCTTGGAGACGTGGCAATAGTATGGCTTACAAAACTATTCAACCATATTTTTTCAGTCAAACAAGATGCGTGAAGAATGGAGGAAAAGTATATTAGTACCTACCTTCAAAAATAAAGGAGATATTTAAAGTTGTACTAATTATCGAGGGATTAAGCTTATGAGTCATACTATGAAGCTTTTGGAGAGAGTGATTGAACATTGCCTGAGGAAAGTGACTAATGTCACTAAAAACTAGTTTGGTTTTATGCCTGGGAGGTCTACAATGGAGGCGATTTTCTTGCTTTGTCATCTTACGGAGAGATATAGGGAGCAGAAGAAGGACTTGCATATGGTGTTCATTGACTTGGAGAAGGCGCACGACAAGATACCAAGGTCAGTCATTTGGTGGGCACTAGAGAAACATAAAGTGCCAACAAAGTACATTACCCTTATCAAGGATATGTACAATAATGTTAGGACAAGTGTGCGCGTAAGTGATAGTGAGACTGATGCATTTCCTATCACGGTAGGACTACATCAAGGATCAGCTTTGAGCCCATACATCTTTTCCTTGGTGATGGATGAGGTGTCGAAGGATATACAAGGGGATATCCCTTGGTGCATGCTCTTTGCCGATGATGTAGTGCTGGTAGATTAAACTAGGGATGGTGTTGATAAGAAATTAGAGTTATGGAGACAAACCTTAGAGTCCAAGGGGTTTCGACTTAGTAGGACCAAGACCGAGTATATGAGGTGTGACTTTAGTGGTGTTGCTCGTGAAGAGGAAAATGTTAGTCTACAAGGACAAATAGTACCTAGAAGGGACTCTTTCCGATACTTAGGATCAATGTTACAAAGCAGTGGTGATATTGATGAGGATGTTTGCCACAGGATCAAGGTAGGGTGGATGAAATGGCGACAAGCCTCTGGAATCCTATGTGATAGGAAGGTCCCATAAAAGCTAAAAGGGAAGTTCTATACGACGGTGATCAGACCCGCGATGCTTTATGGGACGGAATGTTGGTCAACTAAACGCTAACATGTCCAACAAATGAGTGTCGCAGAGATGCGTATGCTATGGTGGATGTGCGGGCACACGAGAAGAGACCAAATAAGAAATGAGGCGATTCGTGATAAGGTAGGGGTGGCGCCGATTGAATAGAAGTTAGTCCAACATCGACTAAGGTGATTTGGACATATCCAGCGAAGACCTCCAAAAGCACCGGTTAACAGTGAGATTTTAAGAGGTAGAAAAAATATTAGGAGAGCTAGAGGACGACCAAGGTTGACTTGAGAGGAGGCGGTAAAACGAGATTTGAGAGATTGGAATGTATCCAGAGACTTAGCTCATGATAGGACCGCATGGAATATAGCAATTCATATGCCAGAACCTTAGTCTTGTTTCTTTTTCTTCTTTTTTTTTTCTCTTTTTTGTCTTTTTTTCTTTTATCTCTTTATTTCTTTTTTTCTTTTTTCTTGTTCATATATCTCTTCCTCTCTTTTACTTCATTGATATTGGGTTTCGTGTCTAGCCGACCCCAACATGATTGGGATAAAGGCTTGGTTGTTGTTGTTGTATATTCTCCATACATCTTTACATGCGCATCCTGTGGGCAACAAGGTGTACCGCGTACAACAAAAAAAACACGCTGATGACACATTTCTGTAATTTACCCTCACAATTCTTATCTTGATTATAAGAGAACTATTAACTAGGTCCATTTTAATTTCAGAAAAGGACAGATCTACTACTGTTACCAACAGCATGAGCTCCTCAAGGGTGCCATTTGATGCTGCATCCGACACTGCATTAAAAGAAATTTAATAAGCAAATAGGTAAAATTACAGATGTGATATCAAAGAAAATTCAATTCTAGTGTAGATAGGGATACCTGGGCTTTGGCACAAAAGACAATTCTTGGCCACTGAGGGCACAGTCAATTGCACGGCTTAAATCCCTGCAAAGTTTAAAGTGAGGATGGCTACTCGGTAGAAGATCACTGTGTAATAATAACATGACATTATAAAATGTACCTCCCAGTTACTGGCACATTGTTACTTGGTCTTGAATCGTCAAACTGTCCATGGTAAAATAGTTGAAAAGGCCTTCGGCCGCCCTGGCATCCGACAAGATTATTGGTTAGTGTTTTGTGGTCACAAGGTGCACAAATATGAGAGCCAACAAAATGAAACATGCAGCAGTAGTAACAGTAGGCATATTGAAGAAAAAGTTGGAATACAGATCACAGATCAATGATGTACTTTCTTGAATAGGTAAAATTCTGGTGTGCAGACGGCTCCAAAAGCCTTGGCAACTTCTTGAGACTATACAAGGTGAAAAATTGATCAGTTTAATTCTGAAGGACTTTATCAGTACATATACCATCTAACTGAAGGCACATTGCATCCAGACCTCATCATATAGGTAGGGAAAAGGATATTTGAAATTTTTTGCTTCATCAGCCATACAGTCTGGACCATCCTGCAGAATTAACGCTTGTTAAAATGAGAAACTCCAGAAAAAATGAGTCATCCATAGGATAAACACGTGCTGATATTGGAACAAGCAAGCAGAACCAAGCAGCAGGAATGAGACATTTCTTTAATTGAACTTATTACCAAAAGGACATATTTATAAAGGCAAAATTCATAAAGGAGCTTAACACAGTGACTTGCTAGTTTTTTGAGAACATAAAGTGACTTGCAACATACTACCACTGTCACTATGCACAAATAGTTTTTGCTATTTCCCTGTCAAATTCTCAGAACATTGATCACCGACACAAAGAATTAGACCAACATGGGTGGACTTAGATAGCATTGGGAATAAGAAGAAATTAATATGCACCCAAAGTTGCATCCAAAGAGGGTTCAAGCTTAGGTGGTCCAGATGTATACCCACACCCGAAACCAACTGAGCTAGGCTCCATTCCTACAATCATGTTAATAGATTTAGCACATAACATTAGCTTTGTCAATATTTTTTTCTTCTATAAAGTACTCATGTATCCCAACTTATTTATTTATAAATGGGTATAAGTATATACCCATTTATTGTTCTGAGTATATTCACATACTCATGTTAAGATACTTTAAAGTGATAACCATGAAAAATTATGAAGTTGCTCCTAATTTTTTAGCATATGATGATATATCGCATTTACTGGCATATAAAAATGAGTATGTCCACATACTCGATGTATGATTGCATTCTCGACTTACATACAACCCTGAACGTTTTGTATGATCACATACTCGATGTGCATATCCTAAATATGATGAGATACTCCCTAGTTTGTAAGATACACACGTGTGAGTAGCTACACCTGAGAGTAGGAAAAACGCTTCCAATGTGTTATATATAACTTCAGAGTCAAACTCTTGCATTGAGATCATGAGAAAAAGAGACAAAAACAACCTATTTATTCAATGTTTCTGGAGAAAAAAGAAAGAAAGAAAAACGACCTACTTATACAATAGGACATGTTTCTAGAGACCATTTCTTTCTCCATAACTACAATTCAAATTATCGATGCTATGTAACATGTTTTAACTAATATTTTAAGGAAAATTGAAACAAAAGAAAGAATCCTGTGGAATCCTACAGTTTGTCAAAGTGAAATTTATAACTGCTAATGGGCCAGCACAAAACTGAGAACTGGATCATTAATTGATCGTCACTCACCTGGGGATGTGTCACAACCGAGTTTGAAGATACGGCAACGACACCAAGTCCTTTCTGCATTTGTATTCAGAAGTCAACATGGATGCAACTGCATCATGAATTTTCACCAGCTCTCCCAAAGTCCTTACCTCCATGTAGAATGACGTGAGCTTTGCAATATCTTTTTTCAGATGTTTTACAAATGGACAGTGATTGCTGATGAACATGACCTTAAAAGGGGGAAATAAGTCATGCAACAAATTCGTTCAAAATGTAAGTAGGGGTCATAGTTTACAGTAGTTTGACTAAGCTATATATTCTATTCATTTAACACAATATCAATAGCTATTATATTTATTTAAAAGAGTCAGAGCGATCATGAACCAAGATGTCTGTTCTACGAATTCACAAGGTGCAGCAAAACATATTTCACACAAAACAAGAATGATGTAACATATATTAACATCGTCAGGTGAGCTGTCCATTTTTGTAGCATCTTGTGAACCTGGAACAATAAAATGTTAAAGCAAATACAAGTACAATGAGCTAGACGTATATTCTGGATTAGAGGGAATAGTAAACAGTGGTATTCTTCCTATTTGATAACGAGCCTGCATACCTGCTGCCTTAGGTTTATTTGTTAGGTTAGACTTGTCATTTTGGGCATGGCCAATCTCCAATGCACACCATTATTCAATAATACATAAAGGTCGTTCTCCTTTTTTTTCCTTCCTAAAGTCAATGTTGTGTGCACACGTCACAATACACGCCGCCATCTACGGAAACACGCTACTAGCAAACGTGTATAAATGTGGAGGCCGAAGATAAATCAATGATTTCAATAGCGCTGAAATAATCTTAGAAGAACTCAAAATTTGAAATTGTGAACGTTCACGTGTTCAAAATTCGAAATTGTGAATATCCGGCATTCAGTTTAGCACAACAACAACTAAGCCTTTATCCCAACATGTTGGGGTCGGCTATCGGGCATTCAGTTTAGCAGAACTAAAACAATTATTCTGGGAAAAATCACTGACCAGCAGGGCAGGGATGCCCTCGAAGTCATCCAACGTCCACAGTTTCCCGCTCAGTGGCTCGGGGAGCTGCACGCCCATCACCAAGGAACCACCAAGACAAGAACACGAGCACCACTTGAGGATCAAATTTTGGTCACTACCTCATCAAACACCAGAATGTTGTCCGGTTCCAGAACGTGAGAGCCAACTGACTGACCTCGAATTGGGGTGCGCGGAACCCAACAGCGATGCCGGTGGACTCCATCCTGGCCGCCCGCACCAGGAAGCGCCTCCTACGGGTTCTTCCCCTGCTTGCGGCAGCCTGCGACGAGGAGAGGGACACGTACGGCCGGCGGGGGCCGGGGAGCGCGAGGAGGCGCGGGCGGGCTGAGCAGGAGGAGGCGGCGTAGTAGGAGAAGGGGAGGGAGGTTCGCGCGCCGGCGGCCATGGAAGTGGCGCGCGCACCCTGCTCTGCTTGGTATGGCCCTGCGGCTGTGGCTACGGACTCGCTGGGAGCGTTCGTGGCGAGGAAAACGGCTGTCAGGTTTTTGTTGTCAGTAACTCCTAGGCGCGACGGGTCGCGCGTGTGGCGGCGCGGGGGTTGCAGCTGGCCTGTTTATACCAGATACGGGGTTTAAAAATCTTGGTCCGTACTACACCGGCGGTATGATAAACAATCGGTCCGTTGGCGCACTTAATTTCAGTGATATTAATTAACAGTTAATAGTTATAAATAATAGAACTAATATTTTTATAATTTATTATTTACAACTAACATAATCCTTATGATTAACAAGATTATCACTTAATAATTAACAAAATTTAATCACCCCTTCTTCTTCCTCACCGGCTGCCGGCTCTATCGCGGGGTTGTCGGGGCAATATAATTTATGGAACCTATCGAGAAAGAATATGTATTAGATACAAGTTATTCAGGTTAGAATCCTCTTGCAACGACAGCTTGGTTGATTCTTCTTCATATCGAGATTTCAAGAATGTATGATGTTCCTATACTATGGTGTCTGAAGCTTGAATGTTTTTTATGCCCCCCTCATATGAAGGAGAGGAGAATTTTGTAAAAAAATAGTCTGTAGGACACCAGTCAATATCTTATAGATGAAAAATGTCTTACAGATGAATATTCTTGAAATCGATGTCATACAAACAATTTTTCTTTATTATTTGAATTAATAATTTTAAAATAATATATGTTTTGCATACATTGCACATTTCCATTTCAGTTTTTAACCATTGTGTTATATGTGAAAAAAACGAACGAAACTAAATTTCACTTGCATATGTTTTGAAAAAAATTAATAACACAAGTTGTTACTATATGTATAATATAAGTTGATACACATCATGTATTTATGATACAAAATTTTTAAATTTAATATAACTTGTATCGATAGCAAATTTGATTATTACTTTAATGACAACTTATATTTTGCACATAAGTAGTTACCTGAATAAATATTAATCTACACTGTCTTCATATAATCAGATGTGATGCATATCCAATAGTACAATTAGTACAAATAATATTACACATCCGATAGCAACATCTATAAGTAAGTTGTGCTAATAGCAACTTATGTAATATGCCTAGTAGCAACTTATGTAACATGCCTAGTAGCAACTTATGTTGAGATAATAGCAACTTAAAAAATAATATGTCTCAGATCTGATTGTGACTTTAGTTAGTGTATGAGTAGCAACTTGTATTTTACACTGTAGGGATTGCAACCCCACCCGCGGGTCAGGGTACCCGACGGATGTGGGTGCGAGTGGGATTTTTCACCCATGGGTCTAACCCGCACTGACCTGACTTGTCGCGGGTGTGGGTGTTTTTTTTCTATTGCGGGTACCTAACCGGTACCCGAAATAACTTATGTTTGTAACTTTAAAATCAAATTTAATTTTTTTCTATAATTTATTTGTTTCATCTTGCTCATCGTGACCTATATTTACAATATTTATAAGCAATGTAACAATTTTTGTTGCATTGACATTTAAAACAGGTGATTTTTGTTAGACTGATTTATTAAACGTTGTAATAAGTTCATAACAATCATATCCTATGGGCACAAGAAACCTGACGAAGACCCGACAATTGTGATTATGGGTGTGAATTCTCACCCACCACTACTACAAAAAATATTTTGACCGGTCACGACGATGCACTCGAGGGGTTGCCTCGGGAACATCTGATGTACTGCGCTACTTTCTTCGAGAACCGTCGTACGTTCCCAAGTTTTTACTCGCTGTCCCGCTAATGTCTGACTGGTGGACCTAGGCCCTACCTGTCATTGGTGGGGGCGAGTGCTAAGACGGCGTGCTCGAGGGGTTGCCTCAGGTCATTTACTGCGGCAACCGATGAGTTGGTCGCACCGCTCTCCTCAGGAACCGCCGGACGTTCCTGAGAGGTTATCCTCGCGGCCCCTAGTGGACTTGGATCCAACCCATCGTTGGGGAAGGCGAATAACCTATGGCGTGTAGTGGTGGAAACCCAATCGCCGCGGCTGGGTATAAAAGAAGGCCTTGCGGTGTAGGATGGCACCCTCCCTCACCATGTGGCCTTTTTCTCCTCTTGCGTTCTAGAAGTCTCTGCTTCCAGGCACTTTCGGCCACCAGATGCTTTCTCACTAGTAGCCGTCTTTGTCCACTTCTGCGAGATGTTCGTGTGTGTGCGGCCTTCGGTGAGGTTCTCTGGTGCATCCCTCTCCTTGACGGACTCGGATAGAAGCACAAGCCATCCTGGTGGTGTGTCGGTGGTCGGGGAGGCCGTCGGGGACAGGGTCCTTGACTCGCAGTGAGCCCCTACGCCAGTGTCGAGTGGGGCATGTCCTCTAGGCGCCTTGCCGGAGGAGGGCTGCCTGCCGGTACCGGAGGAAGGTTAAGTCCAGAGGGATCAAGCCTTCCTCCAGGTACTGTTGTAGACAGCAAAATCTTCCGTAGATGGTGTTCTTCCCACACGACACTGGATGTCACTGTTGCCTTGGTCTAGCATGCATTGCTGTCGTCCTCGGTCTAACAAAAGGTGACCATTTCACTGCGTAGAGATCAGATCGGGGGACGACCAAGCAGGCCACAAAGTAGGAGACTACTCGACTTGTAGCTGCGGAGTTCCTTAGTTGTTGTGTATCCCCTTTTGTATGCCAGAACTCCGTTATTAATGAAAGTATCTTTGTTTCGTCTTTGTGTCTTGTCTTGTATTTTTGTGTTGATGAATAAAAAATCCTTGAGTTGGTCTTCCATCCTTTAGCCACTCGGCGCAGGGTCCGGTAGGCAGAACCACTTTTAGCTTTCGCGAGGCCCCCTGGTCCTTGATGCCGCAAGGACCGGAGGCTCTCTGATTTGCCAAAGTGGTTGATGCTTCCTTGTTGCTTGCTGTAGATGTGTACCCACTTCCTTCTTGCACATTGCAGGGGTCTGGCCGTCTTGCTTGTCTTAACCAGTCGTGATGGCCCCCTGCCAGGTGTGCCCAAGTGTTTGGAGATGCCTGCCAAAAAGGCGCAAGACACCAGCTCCGGACCCTTCGGGAGGTGACCGCTCTAGGATCCGAGAGTGGCCCCTCGGGGAAAGTTGGTGTTCTAGAACCAACCCCACGGACCGGAGCCCTGTGTCCTACACAACGCTAGAAGAAAAGGGGTAACCATGCTGTGTAGTTGTATTTTCTCTGTTCGTTGGCCCCATTATGGCTTATGAGAGGCCCTCTTCCTCCCTTTTTCTGAATCTGGGAGAGAGGGGTCCTCTGCTAAGCTACAGTACCTGGGCAAATTGGTCTAGTAGTGTCTGGACCCTGGTTACCATCCTTCCTAGGGTTGTGTGCCATCCGGGTCCCCAGCACTTGGGTGTTGCGCTGAAGAGGCAGAGTGTGCACGCTTAGGGTACAGGACCAGGCTAAGCAAGCTACATTTCCTGGACCTCCCGCTAGCCAGGCACTCCGAAGGGGGGAGGCGTCCTTCTGGCGCCACCGGACCTGAGCAGGAAGGTAACCAAGGGGTCCGGAGACAACACAGGTGCCCCAGGCGTTTCCTCCTTGTAGCTGGACAGCATAACTTTGGCCAAGAGCGAGACAGAGAAACACAACTATGTACATGTCGAGGGACACGCAAAAATATATGCAAGCTTGAAAGGAAAACTGCAAAAATGTAGACGTGCATAAGGTAGGGCAAGAGAGCCCAAAGGTCCAGAACGACTTAGCTGACGTGGGTAGCTATTTGCCAATGTCTCAATCTTGTTCCTCTGGGCCCATAGAAGCGTAAGGACCCGGGGCGTTCTGGCAGTGTGTCTACCACTCCTTCCGGGTCCCTGGCAACACAATAACCCAAGGGAAGTTCGGCCCTTGTCTTCATCTTATCGTAGCTGGCGCTCCAAGACTTCTGCTCTCTGCTGTAGAGGTCCGATGTCCACCGGATGAGGCAGGAAGTCAAGATCAGGCCCCCTGGAGGGTCCGCGACGCAAAGGATCTGTGCGAACCTACAGACATGATAGAAAAGGGGAGTAGTCATGCTCTTTGGTCACTCCTCCTTGTCCAGTAGCTTTACTGTGGCTTACGGTCCTCAGCCGAACTACGCCGCTTGGGTAATTTGATGTGGGTCGTTCAGGATATGGTTAAAGCCTTGCTCAGGGGTATGGGTCGTCCGGTTCCCCGGTACTGAGCTGTAGCGCTGGAGAGGCAGGATGTGCATGCTAAGGGTACAAAATCAGGCATAGCAGGCTACACACCCTAGACCTCCCGCTGGCGTAAGCCTTTCAGGGGAGGGCCATTCAGCGCCATAGGTCCTCCAAACAATGAGACAAGTACAGAACCCTTGGTACGTCACAGGTACCTCAAGCAGACCCGCCTGCGGAAGGATAGCACGGCTCCTTCTATGGTCGAACACGGGAAAAAGTGACTGGCCGCACGACCGGAGAAGCATGGAAAGAAAACACGAAAAGGATATTGGGGCAATGTCCGGGGTCTGTTACTCCTCTTGTACGCAAGCATGCTCTTTCTAGCCTCAAAGTACTCATTTATAGCACTGGGAGGCAGGATGTGCACGCTAAGGGTTCGGAACCAGGCATAGCAGGCTACACACCCTGGACCTCCCGTGGGCGTTAACCTTTTGGCGGGGAGACCTTCCAGTGGCGTGGGACCTAGGACAAGTGTGTAGGACAGGCTCCGGACATGCCGTTTATGGTTGGTATGCATGAGCTAGCACAAGATGTAAATAAAGTGCGCAGGGTAGGATACATTTTTCTTATGCTGGCTTCCTTCGGACAAAAGGAGGTAACACGCCGTGTAAGAAGGCAGCGACCCGCTCTAGATAACAAGAGTAGCTGGACCCCTCCAGGACTTTAGCTGTTCTAAATGTTGTTCCTAGACACTATGACACACTTACAAGAAAGAGAAAACGAAAAAATTATTCTACCACTGCGCTAAGTGTAGAAATTACAGAGGTGTTCTATGCCTTGTGGTTTGGATAGAGATACCCATCCTTTGTAGCCAAGCAGGCGCACCAGGAGCGGCATACTTGTACTGGTCGGGAGGGACCCTACCAGCTGAGGGGAGGGTTTGTCACCCCTCTTCGGGAAAGCATTGGCCGAGGCACCAGGTTGCCCGACCTTGGGCTGCCTACTCTTCACACAGAAGCAAATCCTACTTGGCCTCGCCATATGTCTAGACGTCGGGTGAGCCCATGTCGCATGACGGAGGGGGAGAACGCCTAGTTAGTCATAGAGTGTCTTGCGTCGCTCGCTGTGGTCGGAGTCGGAGCCCTCTCCTTGGCCATAGATGACCTTCAACGCCCGCTTAGAGTCTTGGAACTCCATCTCCTGGTCGTTGCTGACTTCCGGGTCAGCCTTTTGGTTTCCCTCCCGCTGGCAGAAGGGTGCACCATCCTGGCGCTATTGTCGGAGCCCTCGGAAGTGCTCCGCCAGCTTCTGAATCTCCCGGCACTCGTTGACGCTATGCCGTTTGGTGTTGTGGACCAAGCACCTCTAGTTGCCGTCGTCGTTGTATGATGGCTGTCGTGGGTGCTTGTCGGTGCGCGGCCCCCGGCCCCCTGCGGCTCCTACTGCTACTGCAGTGTGGGCTCCGGCCAGCAGCTTGTCCTTGCCACTGGTCTTCTTCTTCTAGCCGCCAGAGCCCTCCCTGGCGGACTCACTCCCCTTGCCAGGCGGTGTGTGCAAGTTGCGGCCCTCTGCGTCCCTGGCACACTTTTCCGCCAAGCTAAAGAACTCGGAGATGTACTGCACGTCATGCGTGGCCAACTTCTCGAGCATCTTCTTGTCGCGGATGCCCTGCCATAAGGCGACAATGACGGAGTCATTGGAGATGCGGGGGATGGTGTTTCTAACATGGGAGAAACGCTGGATGAAGGAGCGCAGCGACTCTCCTGATTGCTGTTGCAGGGCGTGGAGGTCGACCTCCGTGCCCGGCTGGGTGTTGGAACTCCCAAAGTTGGCCGTGAACTGACGGCACAACTCTTCCCAGGAGGTTATGGACTCCTGGGGCAAGTTCATGAACCATGAACGGGCTGACCCGGTCAAGGCCATGGGAAAGTAGTTGGCCATGATGTCCTCATCCCCTCTTGCAGCTAGGATGGCGGTGGAGTAGATCTGCAGGAACTCGACGGGGTTGACTGTCCCGTCAAACTTCTCCAGCAACTGTGGCCGGAACTTGCGCGGCCACACCGCCATACGAAGGTGTGGGGCCAGAGCCATGCAGCCTCCCGCTGAACCTAGGGAGACGGGGTTCTGGCCTGCGTAGATGGGGCGCATGGTACCCGGGGTACCATATTCCTCCTCAAGGTTGCGACGCCGCTCGCACTGTCGCTCGATGGTGACGTGACCATATTCTTTCTGACGGCGGCAACGGTCCAGCTCGGCTCTGAGGTCTGCGGTGGAGAGCTTGGATACCGCCGTCGAGTGGGTTGCTGCCTTCCTGTAATCCCTTGTTAGGGTACGGGGTGGCAGCTGCACCGCCTCTGGCCGCCGTCTCCGGTGGCATGGCGAGTTGAGCGCGGCGATGACCAGGTGGTTGCCGTCGTTGCACCACTGCTTAGCAGTAGACGGGGAAGCTCCCATGCTCAGGGGGTTCTGAAGGAGCGCGCGAGCTGCTAGCAGCGTGCTCTCCGGCTGGCTTCGGTCGGTGCTTGCGATGCCGTCGCAACCGAAGCCTGCCAGGAGGCAACGGGCACCATCGCTGTAGGGAACGGCCCCGACATAGACGGTTCCACTTTGGGACAAGAGGATGCTTCCTGCTCCCTCAGCTGCTGGCGGCACGAGGGGCGCAAAGAACCTCCGAGAGACTGAATGTTCACCATTGTGAGCTTCACGAACAGCTTCAGAAACCAGTAAGTCCCCTATTTGGCACACCAAACGTCGAAGTGTTTCTTGCAACACTTCCCCTGATCTGCTCAGGAGCAGCCCGCGGAGGTTCTTTTTTAGGAGGGGCTAGTTGTTTCGAAGGTCGGAGCACAAGGGCGACATGAACACGAGGATTTACGTGGTTCGGGCCGCCAGAGCGTAATACCCTACGTCCACGGTGTGGTCATTGTATTGCTTGCGCGTATGAGTGTGTGAGAGAGTCGGGTTTAAAATCCTTTGCCCAGAGGCTGCCCCGATCCTTTTATAGTCCAAAGTCGGGGCAGTTACAATGTGGCCCGGGGCCCAACAGGTTGCCCCGCGGCTATCTGTACCCTATACATGAGCTAGGGCATTTATAGCTATATACATTGTCGCTGTCGATGGAGTTAAGGCGCGCCGCCTATCCCGCCGGATGCCTCTAACCGGGTAGCAGGTGATGATGAAGTACCCATCTTGTCGCCACGTCTCCTCGCTCTGCTGGGCGGCTCTGTGCCTCTGGGCGGCACTGTTCCGCCATCACGCCTCGCCGCCCTGTCTTTCACCGTAATGGTGAATAGACGAAGGAAGGAGGCATGCACCGTGCGCCATGCTTCTGGGGAATGCGTGAACCTTGAATGCACGGCCTGACAGCGCACCTTCCTCTTTACTCCTTGGCCATCTGCCCGTTGCTTGTCGACGTGGCGTCCGGGTGGCTGGCCACCGGGACACGCGTCTCCACCGGAGCTGTCTTGCGGAGTAGCGAGGGGTCCGGAGTCGTTGGACATGCTGCAGCACCGGAGCCCTCCCATGCTGGAGGTCAGGCTCAGAGACGTAGGACATGTGGCATCTCCGGAGCTCTCTTTGCTGGGAAGGGGCGCCTTGAGTCGTTGCTCACGTGGCAGCACCGGAGCCCTCCCATGCTAGAGGTCAGGCCTGGATCGTAGGACACGCGGCGCCTCCGGAGCTCTCTACGGCGAGGGACGCGGCTCGGAGGTTCCGGACACGTGGCCACGCCAGAGCCCTCGCGGGTAGGAGGTCGGGCTCAGCACCATTGGAAACATGACGGCTCCGGAGCCATCCTCGGCTGGTAGTGAGGCCCAGAGGCTGAAGACACGTGGCAGCTCCGGACCTCACCCCAGCTTGGAGGCTCAGACCAGAGCCTAGGGCACGTGTCAGCTCCGTAGCCCAAGCGCACGTGGTAGCCCCAGGGCTGTCCATGGGGCCTAGGGCACGTGGCTTATGCTGGGCCCCGTCTCAGCAGGAAGGCAGGGCCCAGTCTGTCTTTTACCCACTACGCGAGGGGTGCCCGGTCTGCAGGGTACCGAAAATTGTGATTTTAAAAAAGTCGGGCAACAGCAGAGGCAGCCAGGTCCAACAGAGCCGCGAGTGCGCGAATCACTGCAAGCAGGCCAGTCAGGCCCAGCTGCACAAAAGCGCAACAGGCCCATGGGAGAAGCATGGAGTATTGGAGAATAGAGTAGTGACAGTTTAAGTAAGTTCGGTGCGACAGAGGCATCCAAGTTTCTAAGATGGATGCGGGCGAGTTAGTTACCCGAGGTGGGACTAAACCCCACCTCCGGAGAACACCAATTTCACAGGCTGTTCTTATTACGGTCCGCCTAAGAACCGCCTGTGAAGATATTGTGTCGCGCTAATTTCAGCCTATGAATCGGTCATGTGCGCGCCTGCGCCAGGTTGGGAACTTTTTATCCCACATCAGAATATTGATGGCGTCGTGCCTGTCTTATATAGCAAGGTGTGCCAATTCCTTAGAATGTCTAGGAATTCCTTCCAAAGTAGGATCTAAAGATTATATTATAAGGACCCGAATAATCTAGTTTTAGGATCCCCGATCATAATACTCCGGAAGGCATTTTTATTTTGCTCAGAACAACTGAAACTAAAAAGATTTTGTTTCAAATTCAAATATTTTATTTAAATTTCAACTTCAGTTGCCTCTAAAAGCAACCCTCTGTGAAGATAAATTCCCTCCTATCCAATTCAAATATTTTGCAACTCCACAGGTGCCTCTAAAAACAACTATCTGTGAAGATATATTCTCTCCTATATAATTTAAATATTTTATCAACTTCACAGACGGCTACTTTTATTGCCCGCCTGTGAAAATAATTTGACAATTTTTTTATTTTTGTTTCTCTTTTATATGTTTTGTTTTCATAAACTTTTTCATGCATCATTATAACCAATTGAAAATCAGATTTCAATATAATACTCAAAGTTATTTCTTTACTGTTATTTGCTCACTTCCAAATGTCTAAACTTTACAAACAAAATGAGTAGAAGGGATGGCATATAAGATTAAACCTGAAGTATATTATACTTCAATGTTATGTGGACAAATAATAAACTTTAGAGTTAAATGAACTTTAATGATTATAGTGTATGTTTTATATATTTGTAAAAGTACATGGATGATATATAATATAATAATTTAAAATGTCAAGGCATAGTTTCATAGGCGGTTGTTGGTTCAAACCGCATGTGACAATACATCTTCATAGGCGGCTACATTTATTGCCCGCCTGTGAAAATAATTTAGTTTTTTATTATTATTTCTATTTTTATATATGTTTTATTTTCATAAACTTTTTCATGCATCATTATAACCAATAGAAGTTCATATTTCAATAGGATACTCAAAATTATTTGTTTATTGTTATTTGCTCACTTCCAAATATTCAAACTTTACAAACAAAAGAGTAGAAGGGATGGCATATAAGATTAAACCTGAATTATATTATACTTCAGTCTTATGTGGACAAATAATATACTTTAAAGTTAAATACACATTAAGATTATAGTGTATGTTTTATATATTTGTAAAAATATAGGGATGATATATAAGAAAAGAATTTAAAATATCAAGGCATATTTTCACAGACAGCCGTTGGTTAAAACCGCCTGTGATAACACATCTTTACAGGTGCCCCGTTTATAGCTACCTGTGAAAATACTACTTTGCAGGCGGCGCTTATTATGTACCGCCTGTGAAAATGCCAGCTCTATAAAGCCTCACAACCGCACCCCGCTAAATCTAAGTCCTAGTGTTTGAAACGACACCGTTAGGCTGCCAACTTTTTTTACTCGCGCCTTGCAGCCCAGCATCGCTCTGCCGCCGTCTCGGTCGTGCGCTACCGCTGTCTCTGTCGCGCGCCAACGCTGCCTCCCTTCTCCTCCCTCCATCGCCAGGTACACGCTGCCGCCTCCCTCCTCCTCCTTTCCGCCTCTAGGTAAATGTCGCCTCCTCCCCCCTCCCCCATCTAGGGATGAGCACTGAATTGACAGATTCTTCATATTCTTTTGGATTTTTTGGATCCTTACATGGTTTTTTGTGAATTTATTTTGTTGTTTGTCAAATTTTATGTCTGAGAAATCTGTTGTTGTGATCCTTTTTCTATAGCATGAATCGTATTGCGAGTAGAAATCCTTTGTGAGTGACCGACTTAGTGAATTATACGTATGCCAATTATAATTTTGTTAGAGTTTGTTTTGGAGGAAACGTAGTTCTGACATATTGTTTTATTATGCATTTGACTTGAGTGCTGAATTGGAACCATAATATGCATAGTTTACTCATAAAAATGACCTGTTCAAAGTTTTTTTGGGGTGTGTTGTGCTGGAGCCTTATATGTAGGTACTGCACATCAGTACCAGGTGTTTGGCTAGGTGTTGGTACCTTCCTTTGAAACAAAAAATCATATAAGTATGGTTAGATTACCCCTCACTCTCTTTAGAAGAATCTGGTTATGCAACTAGAGTTTGAATCATCCTACACCTAATGCACATACATACTTCAAGCTAAGTGAATATAAAGAAAAACCTGATAAAATTTGTTAAATGCAAACCAGGGCTTGCCTTTCTGCTGCTGGTCAGTGATTAGTGTCTCCTCTGGATGTATGAAGTCCAAGATCTCCGGGGTTTCCTCGCTTTCAGCGACAACACATAATCAAATTAACGATATGTGTCAATTTAATGCAATTTTGTTGAATTGACAACTATAAAGACCCTAACTCTATCTATACATCTCTTTCGGCTCTGGAATTTTTACTGTGGCTTGGTGAGAACCTAACCATAGACTTGGCAAAATTTCATTTGAAACAAAGCTCATTTGAGGCCTATATAAATAAATGTCTAAATGACCATTACTAGAGCTTCTAAGGATTTCCAGGGATTTTCATGGAGCAAGCCATTACTTTCTGGAAACTAGAGTTTGAGATGGTTCTAATGGTGTTGGTTTCATGTAATTTGAAGAATCCTAGAGAAAGTTATTCTCTAATAAAGTTTGAGAAAATTTTTGAAAATGTTTCTGAACATTTTCCATTTACCCTGGTTCAGTTCACTTAATCACACCTTTAGGTGGACATAATGAACTCGGATGGATCTGAAATTTTTCATTTGATTCAAGTATATTTAACTGAACATCCTAGACAAATTTCAGAATTTTCCATAAAGGGAATCTCTAGATAAAATTCCCAACAGTTTAAATTTTGGGGAATTAATTCTGGAAAAATAATGGGTTTCTTAGACTGAAACTTATTTTGCTGGAAAGTACTCGGAGAGCTGAATACAACAAAAATTGGTTCACTAAATTTGGGTACTTCTACATAAAGTTATGGGCTTCTAACGTTTAGGGAAATTCTAGAAAAAGAGAAACCCGCGAAAAGTTCAAAACCCTGCCAGCGGGCCCTCTAGTTGACGTGGCCGCTCCTCGTTGCAGCAACACAGTGGTCCACACACATTTTGCCCGTAGCTACAGCAAATTCAGTAGCCATAGAGGATTCCAGGGACCAGACTTCTGTCGCTGACGACTGGGTCCCGCCGTTCGTGTTCCTCCTCCAGCCGGCGGCGCTCGGTCGCCGGAGAGTGGTGCACCCTCGCCGGAGTAGGGTTTCTGTGCATTCGGGAACTCAGGATTGGCCTCCTATGTGTTTTTGGGGTCACTGAACTCATTGGGAGGGTTGGTTTGGCTGGTAGACGGCCGGAAACTGCAGTGCGACGAGCGGCGGCTCCGAGAAGACTTCGGCAATGTCGGCCACCTCTTCCCCCCCCCCCCAAACACTCGGGTTTTGGGCTCTACAGCACCAGGGAATCGTGAAGAAGGTCGACATGGACGTCTCAAGGTGCGGAAAGGCCGCTAACGAGCTTATCACCGTGCGCCTGAGGTGATTTGCACGGTGGCTAGGAAGAACTCGTCGTACGTGGGCTAGGGTTGATGGATTTGAGCTTTGTTTGATCGAGGGAGATTGTAGGAGGCTAAAGAACGTGATCCTAGAACAGAATTGGGAGCCACTATGTATTGAAGAAGAATTTTGAAGTTTGGCGCCATCGTTCCGAAGAGCCCGCCAGAGGGAATACTCAAATTCCGGCCGGTTCATCCCATGACACGATTCCAAACTTGATGGACAGCAAGAGGAGATCATAAATGACCTTTGTCGAGGCTTGGTTGCGTGTAAAATGCAGTGGAGGCTTGGCTCGACGTCGAGGTGCCAAAGTCGGTTTTGCCGACGGAAATAGAGATCCATCTCGCCTCAAAGTCGGAGAGACTCTCATTCGATCCCGACATGATTTCTGACAAGGAAGGTATAAAGGATATGAATAATCAAGGATGACAAGGGATTGCATTGAATTGACATAAGCTAGGATTCCTTGACAAAATCCCTGAATCAGGGCATACCGGACTAGTCCGGTGTTCAGGGTCGGACTAGTCCGGAGTACCAGACTTGTCCGCCCTAAGAACGGACTAGTCCGTTATGAGGCTTCTCAAGCCCTAATTTGTCAAAATTTGAGGTTCTTCAATGCAAATATGATCTAGGATACATGGAATACATCAATAGAGCATATATTGACTAGAGGAGCTAAGCTAATTGAGCAAGAGCAAGGAAAATTGAAGGTTCTAGGGTTTGGAGAGTAGTTTACCAAATCCTTCGATTCGAGGCGTTGAAGGTGCTCTTGATGCGGACTAGTCCGTGGTCTTTGATCCCTTTGCAATGGAGATCGATTCCCACGGAAATTTGGGTGGTTTTGATGGAGAACTTGTAAATCCGCCTTGGGAGCACTTGAGTGAGGAGAGAGAGAGAGAGTGGGAAGGGTTGTGAGGATGAAGAAGATTAGGTTTGAGCCAGCCTTAGGGTTATGGAGTCGAAATATCGGACTAGTCCGGACCATATCGGACTAGTCTGTTTTCCGGTCAGAGAGAAGATCGGACTAGTCCGTGGTTGTCCGGACTAATGGACCTAGTGCGGACTAGTCCGGGGTATATATATATATATATATATATATATATATATATATATATATATATATATATATATATGTTTTGTACACTTCTGTACAAGGGATCACGGACTAGTCCGTGGTCACCCCGGACTAGTCCGCACTAGGTCCATTAGTCCGGACAACCATATATATATATATATATATATATATGTGTGTGTGTGTGTGTGTGTGTGTGTGTTTTCAACGGTTCCTATTAAGGAATAAGGGACAAAGGCACACATATATTCTTGTTGAATATGATCAGTAAACATACAACAATCAAGCTATGACCATGATTCACCAAGATCAAGTAACTAACATAGTTTTTAGGAGAAAAATAGAGAGAGATGATTTTTCAACACAATTAACATGATTTTCAGGATGGCATACAGGTATTCATGTTCTCAAGCCACGTTTCGACCATCAAGGATATTTAGTTCATTTCAGAGCTCACTAAAGCTTTTTCAATCAAGTGGCTTGGTAGAGATATCGGCTAGTTTTTTTTCAGTGTTGATATGGGAAATGGCTATGTCTCCTTTCATTTCGTGATCTCTCAAAAAATGATGCCGGATATCTATGTGTTTGGTTCTAGAGTGCTCAACAGGGTTATGGGAAATTTTAATTGCACTCTCATTGTCACAAAGGAGTGGAATGCGGCTCATATTGTAACTGTAATCCCTTAGAGTTTGTCGCATCCAAAGGAGTTGTGCACAACAACTCCCGGCTGCAACATACTCTGCTTTGGCTGTGGATAGGGCAGTTGAATTTTGTTTCTTGGAGAACCAAGAAACTAAGGATCTACCTAGGAATTGGCAAATACCGAAAGTACTTTTTCTATCTACCTTGCATCCGGCATAATCTGCATCGGAGTATCCAATGAGATTGAATTTTGAACCTTTGGGATACCAAAGGCCTAGGTTGGGTGTATGAACTAAATATCTCAAGATCCTTTTAACGGCTGTCAAATGACATTCCTTAGGATTAGCTTGAAACCTTGCACACAAACATACACTCAACATGATATCAGGCCTAGACGCACATAAATAGAGTAAGGAGCCAATCATGGAACGATATACCTTTTGATCCACATTTGGTCCGTCTTCATTTAGATCCAAGTGTCCATTTGTCGCCATGGGAGTCTTTATGGGCTTTGCTTTGTCCATTCCAAACTTCTTGAGAATGTCTTGAGTGTACTTTGTTTGGCTTATGAACGTCCTGTCCTTTTGTTGCTTCACTTGGAATCCCAAGAAGTACCTCAACTATCCCATCATGGACATCTCGAATCTATCTGTCATAATCTTGCTAAATTCTTGACAAAAGGATTTGTTGGTTGAACCAAATATAATATCGTCAACATAGATTTGGCAAATGAAGAGATCATCATCAAAGTGTTTAGTGAACAAGGTGTAATCAGCTTTCCAATCTTGAAGTCATTTTCAATAAAAAAACTCTAAGGCACTCATACCAAGCTCTAGGAGCTTGTTTGAGGCCATAGAGAGCCTTACACAGTTTGAACACATAGTCGGGGTGCTCTTGATCTTCAAAACCGGGTGGTTGCTCCACGTACACCTCCTCCTTGATCGGTCCATTGAGAAAGACGCTTTTCACATCCATTTGATAAAGCTTGAAATCATGGTAAGTAGCATATGCAAGTAATATACGAATCGATTCAAGCGTAGCTATGGGAGCAAAAGTCTCATCAAAATCCAAACCTTCGACTTGTGAGTACCCTTTTGCCACAAGTCGTGCCTTGTTCCTTGTTACCATTCCATGTTCGTCTTGCTTGTTGCGGAAGATCCATTTAGTGCCGACGACGTTGGACTTGGGTCTTTCAACAAGCTCCCTGACACGACCCCACTGGTCCTGTCGAGCCAGGATCACGCTGAGGGGTGCTGCGTTGCACAGCACCGTATAACACACGTCAAAGGTACAAAGCGGAAGCGGAAGCTTTATTACATAAACAAGTTTATTAACATGTTTACATCAAAATAAGTTTAGTCCACACTCGCGGGCGTAGACTAAGCATCAAGTGCACGTTCAGCCCTCGAACGTGTCCTTGCTAGCACACACGCACACTAACTCTGCGGCGTGCACGACTCCCACTCGACGGGGTTCCCCTCCTGGGGTTCCGTCTCCTCTTCGGGAGTCCCTTCCTCATAGAACCCTGCAAAAGCTTCAAACACAAGCAGTGAGCACGAAGGCTCAGCAAGTCTGACCCGTCTCACCTAAACATGGAACTTCTACATGAGGGTAATGGGTTGCTTGAGGGAACAAAAATCATTTGCAAGGACTCGCCTAATTAGTGGATCCTTATTTTCAAGTTTTAGCAGCAGGTTGTGGAGAACCTTACGCTAAGGCACACGAGAGAGCCGCAATCAAACAAGAAACGCATTTCTCTCGTGTACTTTGCCCAAAGTTGAAAAGAACTTTAGTTAGCACTAAGCTACAGCATATCATTAACAATCAATGTCCAGCTTTAAATCAGCAACATTTTAACATGTAACTAGCCTGTTCTTTCTACGTCACGGTACAGTGAACAAGTGGTACTCACTGACCGCGAGGGACGGCGATTATAATCGATTTACACCTGCAGGGTTACCCGAACAACCCGTCACGTACGCCCGTACTCGATGTTGCCTACAACAACCATCACGGACGTCGTACGCGACTACCTTTCACCCGTTAGCTAAATATTGAACCGGTCCCATCGTCCCGAGCAAGAGGTCCCTGCACGCGCATCTCCGTGCCGCCAGCCGATTTACACCTCGAGCTCTCAACCTACCCTCTGAACGACGGGCAATGCCTCAACACCCAGCTACCCGAGTTACATCAGTTTCCCGGTTCCCATATAGCCGGTAGGTCTTCGGTACTGTTCTAGCTTGTTCAACAGGCCCGCACACGGCTCGGTCCTCAATCGACACAAGCGGAGCTACAGCACACAGGCCCCAAAGTCCTGCTGCCCTTACTCTCCGCTCGGTCTCATTTTCTTGCCATGTGTATCATGTGCTATCTCTACCCGAGCAATGTGCCTCTAGCCTATCCTCGCGAGTAGTTCCAACTACTCGACTTGTACCGAATCCTACTCTATCTTAGAAATGCAGTGGCTAACGAGGTTTGCAATCCTAAACCCAACCCCTGGTTTTCTTGGCTATGCAGTTGGATTTCCAAACAAGACTCTAATGCACAGAACAAAGGAAACAAGTATGTGCTCAAAACAATAAAAATTTGTAAAAAGGTTAATGCAAACCGGGGCTTGCCTTGCTGCTCTTGGTCGTAGGCTAGCTGTTCCTCCGGAGTAACGAAGTCTAGGACTTCGGGTTCCTCCTCGACCTTAGCGACTACATGATAAGAACAATGTATGTATTAATTTAAATGCATTTGTATTAAGTTTGAAGTTGTGAAGTCCATAACCTTTGCTAGATAGACCTAATGACTGTGAAACTTTTACTGTGGCTTGGTTACAACCTAAACACAGACTTGGTCAAGTTTTAGTTGCAGCAAAGCTCATTTGAGCCCTCCACAATTAATTATGTCCTTGACCTTAATTGGAACTCTTAGGGTGTTCTAGGAATTTTCATGAGACAAACTATGACTTTCTGAAAACTAGATTTTCAGAGGGTCCTAATGGAGTTGGTCTCACTTAATTTGGAAGTCCCTAACTAAAGATATGAGCTAAACAATTTCAGAGAAAATTCTGAAAATGTTTCTGAACATTTTCTATTTTCTCTGGAACAGTTTTACTAATCACACCATTAGGTGGACTAAATGAGCTCAAATGGGTCTGAAAGTTTTATGGTAGCTCAAGGATATTTTGGTGAACATCCCAGCAAAATTTCAGGATTTTCCTCCAAAGGATTCTCCAGTTAAAATTCCTAACAGTTTAAACTTCAAGGAATTAATTCTGGAGAATTAAGGAATTTCGTGGAGTGAAACTTGATTTTCTGGAAAGCATTCAGAGAGCTGAATCCAGCAAAATTTGGTTCACTCGATTTGGAGCTTTCTAGCCAAAGTTATAAGGATTTGAAGTTTGAAGGAAATCTGAAAATCGGGGAAAAGTTTAAACTCGCGCGTGGGCCCAGGGGACACGCGTCGCACGCCGAAGCGACAGCACACCGCGGCCCACAAGGATTTTGCGCGCCAGCACACCCGATCCCGGCCGCAGCCGGATCCCGATTCAAAATATCGGCCGCTGACAGCTGGGGTCCACCCCCTTCTTCAACCTCGCGACACCCGCGCCCCGCCGCCGAGGGACCTCGCCGGAGAGCTCGCCGCTGGCTGCTGTACAGCTCCAAACTTCTTGATTCTGGCCGCCCCTGCCTACTTTTACTCGGGGAACATGATTCTAGGGTTAGCTGCTCATGACAATGGCCGGAGCATGGTCGGCGACGAGCCGCCATATCGGAACGACTTCGGCCATGTCGGCTAACTCTCCTAGTACCTCAGCTACTTGGGAAATCGGTCGGGGAGCATCAGTGGACCTCAGAGAAGGTCGACATGAACTCGAGGCAGCTCGGGGAAGGCCCGAAATAGGTCCTCACCGTGCGCCCGATACCCCCCGTTCGTTCCGCCATTAGTAGACCTTGAATTACGCCGGGCACAGAGGTTCTCCGGCCCAGAGTTGTGAAGGCAACTTGTGCGTCACCGTGTCTAGCTCGTGTGGGAGTGGCCTGAGGCCCTCTAATCCTTTCTAGAGCACAAATTAAACAGAATCGTACCCGAAGGTCGTTCTGCACACAGAAAGGGGAAAAGTGGAAATTCGCCGCCGGTGAGCAACCACTCGAGCTGTGGCTCGGGGATGAGCAGCACCGGTCACCTGCGCGTCCAAGGGTGCCTTGGCTCGGGCGTGACAACGCCCAGGTTGGGCTGTCCACGAGAGCCCGAGGTGCGGCGGTTTCCAGTTCCGATTTTTATCTTTCGGCACAGCCGATAGCACTCGGTTTCAATCGACTTCTAGCGATGGGGAGGATGGAGGAAGGTCTCTAGTACCTTGCTGGGACCCTGGAGTGGAAGGAGGGAGCTGCGATCGGCTTGATCGAGCGGACGCCCGAGCGGCGGTGATGGCAGTGGAGAAATGGATCGTGCACGTCGGCAGCTCGGGGAATGGCGACTGACGCACGCCGGGGAGGGAATAAATAGCCCAGCGGCTGGTCTCCGGCTTGGGGCGCGCAGCAGGAGCTGGCGCCGGCTGCCCCCTTCGGTGGCGCGCGCGCACCGCAGCTGGGAACCGACTGAACTGTGGTTCAGTCGGTTTGTTTTGAGGCAGAGGCTGACATGTGGGTCCCACCCCTCTTTTAACCTCTGAAATTTACTCCTAACAGCTGTGGTAAACAGTGAACCCTATTCTACCCTTGGCAATTCAAATTATTCACCCAAGAGCCATTTGAATTGATCAAAGTTCAAATGAGGTTTGGTTTGAATGAATTTCAGCACAAGTTCAGTTTGAAATTCAAATAAAGTTTGAATTTCTCCCCCTTAGCTCATGTCAAGATCAACCCCAAATGGAGTGAAAATTGGTGTGTGAGCTCACAAAAATGTGCTGAGCAAGAATATGCCTTCCACTTTCAAATTCATGGTATAAAAACAGTTTGAATTTGAATATGTTTTCAAACTGCCCCTTTCCTATCTATACCCAAGATGACCTCAAAAAGGTTTTGAATTTGGGTGAAACTTGGCATGGACATCCTTAGCAAAGTGTAGGAGTTTTCATATGTCCAGCCCATCTATATCACATGTGGGAAATACCACTTTTGCAATGTGTAAGTTTGTTCTCTAATGAGCATGTTGATAATTGTTACTTGCTCTTCATTTGTGTTCATCATTCTTGCTCAAATGAGGTGTGTAGTGTGGTGATGAACACTACAATTGGGTGTCAAAAACTGAGGCCCTTACACTCCCACACTTCGTTCCTTTTGAAGTTGTTCAATTCTTCTTGCATCGCCATCACCCAATCGGGATCTTTTAATGCATCCTCAACCCTGTATGGTTCCAAAGAAGATACAAAGGAATAGTGTTCACAAAGATTAGCTATGCAAGATCGAGTTATTACTCCCTTTCAGATGTCACCGATTATGTTGTCAACGAGGTGATCTCTTTGGATGCTTTGGTGTACTCTTGGATGTGGCACTTGTGGTCTTGAATCTTCATTATCATCTTCTTCTCCCCCTGGATAGTTGCTCTCATTGATGTTTTGGTCTTCTTGATTTTATTGAGGTTGATCTTGTATGGAAGCTCCCCCTTAATCATTTTCCTCCATCTGTGGTTCATTTTCTTCATTCGCATTTGAAGTTGGCACTTGTGGTCGAACATCGCCCAATGCCATTCTTCTCAATGCTTGACATGGAGCTTCTTCTTGATCTAGCACACACTGATCAACTTGCTCTTCTTGAGAGCCGTTAGTTTCATCGAACACTATGTCACGTGCTACTTCAACAAGTCCGGAGGTTTTGTTGAAGACATGATAAGCGTAGGATTTCGAATCATAGCCAAGTAAGAAATCTTCATCAGGCTTTAAAGCAAACTTCGAAGCCCTTGGCTTCTTATTTAAAATATAACATTTTGAACCCAAAACTCGAAAATATGAAATGTTCGTCTTGTTACCCGTGAGTAGTTCATATGAAGTTTTCTTGAGTAACCGATGAAGATATAGTCGGTTTATGGCGTGACAAGCGGTGTTAACCGCTTCAGCCCAAAACCTGTCCGAAGTATTGTATTCATCGAGCATTGTCCTCGTCATCTCAATGAGAGTTATGTTCTTCCTTTCGGCTACTCTGTTTTGTTTAGGAGTATATGGTGCTGAAAATTCGTTCTTTATTCCTTCTTCATCTAGATACTCCTCAACTTGGGTGTTCTTGAATTCTGTCCCATTGTCATGTCGTATGTTCTTGATCTTCACTGAGAATTCATTTTGGGAACGCTTGATGAACTTCTTAAGGGTTCCTTGAGTTTCTGTCCTATCATGCAAAAAGAAAACCCACGTGAAGAGTGAAAAATCATCAACAATGACTAGACCGTATTTGTTACCGTCGATACTTATGTAAGCAATTGGACCAAATAGATCCATGTGGAGGAGCTCAAGTGGTCTTGTTGTAGTCATGACATTCTTCGCGGGATGGGGTGTTCCTACTTGCTTCCCTGCTTGGCACGCTCTACATGGCCTGTCTTTCTCAAAAATAACATCCTTTAAACCTCGGATGTGATCGCCTTTGAGGAGTTTTTGAAGATTCCTCATACCAACATGTGCTAGCCCTCTATGCCACAGCCAACCCATGTTGGTCTTTGCAATCAAGCATGTGTCAAGTTTGGCTTTATCTTTGTTGAAGTCAACTATAATGTTTTCCCTTGAACACACCCTTGAATGCATTTGAGTTATCACTCCTTCTAAAGACAGTCAAACCCTCATTAGTGAATAAGCAATTATAACCCTTGTCACATAATTGAGATATGGACAAAAGGTTATAATCCAAGGAGTCAACGTGTAAAACTTGAGAGAGAGTATGTTGTGATGAAATTGCAATTTTACCGGTACCAAGCACTCTTCCTTGACTATTATCACCAAAGTAAATGCCTTCGCTTGGATCTTCATTTTCATCATATTCCACGAACATTCTTCTTTCTCCGGTCATGTGATTGGTGCATCCACTATCTAGCACCCATTTTTCTCCACCGGATGAATAAGTCTACAAAAACAATTTATGCCTTGGTCTTAGGTACCCAAACATGCTTGGTTCCTTTGAGGTTAGTCATAAGTGATTTGGGCACTCACACATGAGACTTGGTGTTCCCATGGCGTGGCCCAACATATTTAGCATAAACTCTTCCAAGATTACTTTCCATAAGTACATATCAAGTATCAAAAGTTCTAAATAGAAGTTGTTGTCTATATGTGTTCACAGTGTTAGATTTATCAACATTATTAAGTTTTCCATCTTGAGAAGGGTTTCCCTTGACAGAGCCAATGCACCCCTGGTTATTCTTGTGGCTTCTAGCGTTTTTCTTTTCACCATTAGAATATCCAATGCCATATTTGACATTAGGAGGTCTTGTGACTGAGTATGCACTGCGTGCATACTTGATCTTCTCCTTGTCAAATATGCCACTTTGAGAAGATTGCTTGTCCTTTGTCAAGTTTGGCTTTTTCTTCAAGTTAGTGTCACTTTTGGCACAAGCACAAGTGACACTAGTTTCAGATTTTATATGTTGAGAAGGTGAGCTTGAAGTGGATGAAGAACTATTTTGCTTGAGTGACTCAACTTGTACCTCAAGGTTCTCGTTAACTTTGGTTAAGTTAGCAAGTTCATCCTTGATGATGGTGTTTGAGTCTTTTAACTTCAAGCAAGCTTCCTTGCTTGAACCTAACTCAAGCTCTAGTGATTTATTTTGTTCTTTTTCAAGTTCAAGAAGCTTTTCAACCTCAACATATTCCTCCTTTTGGGAGATGATCATATCTTCCTGGCGATTGACTAACTTCTCCATATCAACAAGCTTATCAAATAGAAATTTCATTTTAGCAGTTGTCATTTTGTCTAAACCCCTAAGCATATAATCATTTTCATCACTGCTATCATCCTCACTAGAATTATCACTATCACTAGTAAAAGAATGCGAGAAGGAAGATTTAGTTGGTACCTTTCGTTTACCTTCCTTTTCCATTAGACAAGTGTTGTCGGTGTCCTTCCATGCTTCCATGGATGGGAAGAGAGTGGATTTCTTGGTAGTCTTCTTTATGGCTATGGTGGCCATCTCCTCTTCTTCTTTGCATGAGGACTCATCATTGGAGTCCCACTCCTTGCCTAGATGCACTTGGCCATATTGCTTCTTCTTCTTGAACATTTTCTTTGGTTGAGGCTTGTTGTCTTTTGTCTTCTTCTTGTTTTCATCATATGGACAATCCACTATGAAGTGATCGTATTCTCCGCAGTTATAGCACGGCCGTCTCATCTTGGGTCTTTGTTTGTCCCTTTGTCTTACTTCGTTTGAGCTGCTACCCTTTCTTCTTCTCATCATTTTCTTGAACTTCTTCATGAACAAGATCATGTCTTCTTCATCAATATCACTACTTTCATATCATCGTCACTGTCGTCTTCTCTGTGAGCTTCTCGGGCTTCTTTTGATACGGGTTTACAATTGACTTCAAAGCAACTCCTTTCTTCTTTGCTGAGGTGAGATCGGCAATTTCCTTGACATGCTTGGCTTGCTTCTCCATCATATCAAAGTTGATGATCTTGCCAAGAAGTTCGTCTGGGGTCATTTTCCGGTACCCGGGGCTTTCTCTAATCATAGAGCAAAGAGTCACGTTGCGAGGCATGAATGCTCTGAGAATCAACTTCACGACCTCATGATCATTCCACTTCTAGCAGCCGTAAGCTTGGCTATCATGATAGTTTTAAGACTCTATAGAGTTTGCACCACTTTACCCACAAGTTTGAGATTTCGTCACCCGTCGGCGACTGCAGAACCTCCATTATACCAGTACACAACCGTCGGTGTACGGTCAAGAGATCACAAAATAGCCTTTACAAAGGGGTTACTAGATGTATGGACTCACTAAGGTTTCACCAGCAGGCTAGAATCTCCAATTCTCCCACCCACGGGCCCACTCTTGTGCCATGCAGTTCCCAGGGCAGTCCTCACTCGACTCCCATTCCCCGCGCCTTCCACGGTCCATAACAATCTAGTAACTTACCTAATTACTCAGCTAAGCCGTACCCATACTTGGCCTTGTGGTGGCACTGTTATCCTAGCATGGCTCGGATGAACCGGTCCTTAGATCTATGGCAAGTAAAACCACCATCTCATTCTACCTCATTCACAAACCCAGTCTTACCTAGATCTCCCTCCGATCCATGTTCATTAACAACATCAGATACTCATTATCATTACGAGTGCAGTTAGCTAGACACATCTATCTCGCTTCCCAAAATCCCGTGGACTCAGCGAAGCAAAAAGTAAAAACCATACCCGACTCATAAACTTCCCTGGTGACAAGGGCGGTTTAATCAAAACTAGTAAACTCCTATGAAAGGGTTTCCCATCATGTTTGACTCAGCACACACACCTTTTCGCAAACAAAATAGTTTCCCAAAACATAGGATCAATATGGTCAAGGGGCACTTGCCTTGTTCTTGCGGTTCCGGTTGCTCTTGGATCTCGAAACCTTGTTGTTGCAGCTCGTCGTAGACAGCTTCCTGAGCTTGTCCTTCTATGCACCATCACGCACATACAAGATTCATAGCAATCAATACCATGCACAAACTCTAATCAAGATGCGATGATGCATATGCATGCTAATTCCTATGATGCAAATTTTCGTTAGATCGGTTGTACGTGTCCTTGTATTTTTGCATGGGTTTTACGATGAACAAAGGTATTCGGATCAAATGTGGACGTGGTGATGATCTTGACTTTAGATGAAACCGTTCAACATGTGATCTGTCCATGAAAAAGCTTCTTTTCGAAAGGAATCGAAGAACAGATGCAAATAGAACACGATGATGTCGTAAGGTGGTATTGGAAACCTAGCTTACGTTCTTCGGGATCTCCCTCCTAGCAAACAGATCGTCGGGGCTCCTCCGGCGATGGCAATCGTCTCTGGGCTCGTCAGCGATCTCTCTGGTGGTCAAACTTTGGCGAAGGGTTTTACTCAGCGAGCTAGGGCTAGGGCTCTAAGTTGTCGGCTCAGGAGGTGGAAAAGAAGTTCGTGATTTTGGCCAGAGGTTTTCGGTTCTATTTATAACCGGGAAGAGAAGAGTTCTAATCTGATTGGACTTCGAATAAGAGTCCCATTCAAACTATTTTTAGATCTTAACAACTTATCCTAGATTGATTCGGTGCAGTAACATTGTGGAAATCGTGTCGGTTTCCTCAGTACCGGGGATTCCCACGCGTACAGAGGAAAACAGCTTCAGAATCGCGTTACCTTCACGGCGGTGAGCTCCGGAAGATCCACGTGTCCTGCGGGAACCTGGCTCCCTTTTCCGCAGGGACAAGCTCCGGTTGTGCTGCGTGTTAGGCGGGCGAGACCTCCCCCTTTCTCAGAGGTGAGCTCCGCGTGCGCCACGTGTCCTGGTGGGTCGGGACCTCTCCTTTCAACAGAGGCGAGCTCCGCGAACACCACGTGTCAGTTACAGACCTCCCCTCTCTTCGGAGGTGAGCTCCGAGAATGCCACGTGTGATGTAACACCAGCTTCCTTTCTCCTCAGAGACAAGCTCCGAGGTTTACACGTGTCCAACAGTGACGGTCCTCCCGGAGATGATCTCCGGAGGTGACACGCGTCCATCAGCGTCGGACCTCCCGGAGGTAAGCTCCGGAGGTGACACGTGTCCAATGAGACCGGACCTCCTGGAGGTGAGCTCCGAGAGCGACATGTGTCTAGCGGGGCCGGACCTCTCGAAGTGAGCTCCGAGAGCGACACGTGTCCCACGTGGCTGGTCCTCTCTTTTCTGCAGCGAATAGCTCCGCAGCTGACACGTGTCCTGCGGGGCTGGCCTCGCTTTTTTGCAGTGACTAGCTCCACAGCCGACACGTGTCCTGCGGGGCTGGCCTCACTTTTCTGTGGAGGCTAGCTCTGAGAGAAACACGTGTCCTACGAGTTCGGACCTCTCCCTCTTTGTGGGGATGAGCCCCGAGCCTGCCACGTAGCCAGTTTAGCGGCGGACCTCTCCCCATTTGCGGAGATGAGCTTCGAACACGCCACGTGGCCAGCGAGCCGCGGGAGTTATCTTTGGCGCTCTCTGTAAACTGGAATTTGCTCTTTTTGGCTAACTTTTTTATTCTTTTGAGTTTTCAACTTATTTTAAAAGTGTTTTTCTACATGAAACATGAATGCATGCAGAACCCAAAAATGAGGGTGTCACAGCACTATCCAACTCATGATCTTGAGCTCGCTGCTGTGGTTTTGGCGCTGAAAATGTGGAGGCACTATCTCCTTGGGAATTTGGTGCATCTCTACACCGACCACAAGAGCTTAAAATATATGTCCACCCAAAAGTAGCTGAATATGAGGCAAAGGAGGTGGTTAGAATTAATCAAAGACTATGATATTGAGATTCATTACCACCCCGGCAAGGCAAATGTGGTTGCCGACGCGCTGAGTCGGAAATCACATGTCCATAACCTCACCATTACATCGATGGAAGAGGAAGAACCGAGTTTATACTTGGTTCCACATGGATCCCTCTACAACCTTGCTCTCATCCCTACTATTAGGGAGGATATTATTGCAGCTCAGAAGGATGACAAGGGCATGGCACATCTCCGGAGATGGATAGACAGCGGGGATATCAAATGTTTCCGGAAGGATGATGAGGGGACGCTATGGTTCAATGACCGTATAGTCGTACCCCGGAATATGGAGCTGAGAAAGAAGATCCTTGATGAAGCTCACTTGTCTAAGTTCTCCATTCATCTGGGCAGCAACAAAATGTATCAAGATTTGAAGAGTAAATTTTGGTGGACACGGATGAAGAGGGAAGTTGCAAAGTACATATCTGAGTGTGATACGTGTAGATGAATGAAAGCAGAATTTTATTACATAAACATGTTTATCAACATAGTTACATAAAAATATTGTTAAGTCTACATTCACAAGCGTAGACTAAGCAAAAAAAGTTCACGTTCAGACCGTGAACATGTCCTCACTAGCACACACACCACGCTAACACGGCGGCGTGCACGGCTCCCACTCGACGGTGTTTCCCTCTTGGGGGTCCGTCTCCTCCTCAGGAGCCTCCTCATAGAACCCTGCAAACGCTTCAAACACAAGCAGTGAGCATGATGGCTCAGCAAGACTGACCCGTCTTACCTAAACATGAAACTCTACATGCTGGGTTTGCATTGTATAATCGGAAAACATTTTGCAAAAGACACGACTACTTAGTTGACTCTTACTTTCAAGTTTTATCTGCAAGTTAGTGGGGAACCTTGTGCCAAGACACATAAGAAATCCGCAATCAAACAAGAAACACATTTCTCTTATGTGCTTTGCCTAAGGTTGAAAAGAACTTTGATTTGCTCTAAACTAAAGCATTTCATTAACAAACAACGTAAAGCTTTCAACCAGCAACTTTTAGCATGACAACTAGCCTGTTCTTTATACGTCACGGTACAGTGAACAAGTGGTACTCACTGACCGCGAGGAACGGCGATTATAATCGATTTACACCTGCAGGGTTACCCGAATAACCCGTCACGTACGCCCATACTCGATGTTGCCTACAGAAACCATCACGGACGTCATACGCAACCACCTTTCATCCATTAGGCAAGTGTTGAACCGGTCCTATCGTCCCGAGCAGGAGGTCTCTACGTGGAGCATCCTCGGTGCCTGCTAGCTGATTTACACCTCACTGCTCTCAACCTACCATCTGGACGACAAGCAATGCCTCAACATATCTCTACCTGAATTACATCGGTTTCCCGGTTCCCATATATCCGGTAGATCTTCGGTACTGTTCTAGCTTGTTCAACAGGCCCGCACACGGCTCGGTCCTCAATCGACACAAGCAGAGCTATGGCACCCAAGCCCCAAATTCTTGCTGCCCTTACTCTCCACTCAGTCTCATTTTATTGTCATGTGATTCATTGTCTATCTTTCTAACCGAGTGGTGTGCCACTAGCCTATTCTCGTGAGTAGTTCCAACTACTCGACTTGTACCGAAACCTATACCATTTTAGCATTGCAGTGGCTACTCGAGGTTTAAAACCTAATCCCAAAACCGCTGGTTCTCTTGGCTATGCAATTGGGTTTCCAATCAAGACTCTAATGCACATTTGTAGGAAATACGTAAAGTAAGTGATCAAAACATAAGACTTTGAAAACAGGTTAATGTAAACCGGAGCTTGCCTTGCTGCTGGTAATTGGCTAAATGTTCTTCCGGAGTAATAAAGTTCAGAACCTCAGGGTCTTCTTTGAGTTTAGCGACTACATGAAACAAAAATACGATGTGTGTCAAATTTACATGCATTTGAGTTAATTTGATAGTGTGAAGACTATAAGTGTAGCTAGACAGCCCTTTTGACTCTAACATTTTTACTGTGGTTTGGTGACAACCTAACCAGAGACTTGGCCAAATTTCATTTGAGGTAAAGCTCATTTGAGCCCTGCACAAATAAATATATTTGGCCATATTTAGAGCTCTTATGGTTTTCTAAGGATTTTCATGGAGCAAGCCATGAATTTTTGGAAACTTGAGTTTCAAAGGGTTCTAATGGAATTAGTTTCATCTAGTTTGGAGAATCCTAGCAAAAGATATGAGCTAAACAAGTTCATAGAAAATCTGAAAAATGTTTCTGGACATTTTTCTTTTTCTCTGGACCAGTTTCCTTAATCACACTATTAGGTGAACTAAATGAGCTCGGATGGATCTGAAAATTTTATGGTGACTCCAGGATATTAAAAATAATGTCCTGGCCAAATTTCAGAATTTTCCACCAAAGGAATCTCCAGTTAAAATTCCCAACAGTTTAAATTCTGGAGAAATTCCCAAGCTTCACGATTTTCTCCGCCTCTGCCTAATCCATCAGGGGGGGACAAGATGCTGCACTTAGCTCGACACGAGAATGGCCGGAGCATGGCCGGCGACGTGTGGCAGCTTCGGACAAACTTCGTACGCGTCGGCCGGACTCCCTAGCACCCCAAAAGTTCGAGCAAAGGGTCGTACAGCATCAGTGCACCCTAGGGAAGGTCGCCGTGAACTCAAATGAGCTCGAAAACGGCTCTAAATAGTATGTCACCGTGCGACCTGGGTCAAAAATCAGGAAAAATAGCAAAACTCGGAGAACATCGGCTAAACTCAATGGTTCTCCGAGGTTTCTGATGAGTGGTGCGATGTGTAGCACGAATTTTGGGAAGTTGACCGGCAGTTCATTTTGCACACCGGCGGAAAAACATGAAATTCCAGCGAGAGCAGCCTGGCATGCATTCGAGGTTTGCGGTGAAGGAGTAGGAGACCTTAACGAACCTTTTTGATGTTCACAGTTCGGGAGAAGAGAGGCTGTGGTGGCCGGATGACGTGGTCTTGTGGCGGCGGCTCGGTTTGAACCGAGAAGAAAGAAGAAGCTCGGGGAAGCTTGAAGAAAGCCAATCACACGCTGCCGAGGGCGGAAGCACGTCGAGTGGTTGGCGGTTCCGTTTCCGCCCTTAGCTCGGGGTGACACCTCCGGGTTTGGCCGGTTGACAGTGAGGGTGTGAGCTCGGTTGTGCGGTGAGGTGTGGCGACGATTTTCTGTGCGAGGACGTCGAGGCACCGATGAAAGAATCCTGTGAAGGATCGGGCACGAGGATAAGAGGGCACACAGGCTTCTCGGTGGCCAGGGGCAGCAAGCAGCTGCTGGGAGAGGCATACTTGCCATGGCACTCGTGCTGTTGCGCGTAAGAAACCTGGCAAAGCGGTTTCGGTCGGTTCATTTGGCTGTGAGGCTTACAGTGGGTCCCCCCATTTGAATTTGTCCTCACAAATTTAATTTCTACACTGTTGCAAACTTGTGAGACCCTTCTGCCCTCTAGAATTTGATCAATCACAAAATTGGGATTTGGTGATTAGGTAATCAAATTGTAGAATTGGTTTGATTGGATTTGTAGCAAATGTGAAGTTTGAAATTCGAATTCAGTTTGAATTTGCTACAATTAGCTCATGTCAAGACCAACTGCAAATGGAGTGAAAATTGGTGTGTGAGCTCATAAAAATGTGCTGAGTGTGAATATGAATCCATCTTTTGAATTAATGGGATTAAAGGAGTTTGAATTTGAATTTAAGTTCAGACTAGCCTTTTAATGATTGTACCCAAAAGTACCTCAAATAGGTTTGGATTTGGGTGAAATTTGGCATGAGCATTTCTAACAAAGTTTAGGAGTTAATCATATGCTAATCCCCTATATGGTGCATGTGGGAAATATCACTTTTGCATTTTGTGAGTTCATGTCCTAATAAATCTATTTACGGTGGTTACTTGCTCTTCAAATGTGTTCATGTAATTACCACAAATGAGCTGAGGTGTGGCTGTGATGAACACCTTTAGCCAGTGTAAAACTTGGGCCCTTACAGAGGTTCCCTACACGGAGCATCTCTCTATGCCCGTTAGTGAATTTCCACCTTGCTGCCCTCAACCTACACCTATAAATCGGTGCGTTATGCCTCGACACTCGGAGGTATAGGTTATATCAGTTTATTGGACCCCATATATTCGATATGCCATCGGTACATTCAAACTTGATCAGCGTGGGCTGCACACGGATCGGTCCTCAATCGACACGGGCAGGGCTACGCGCTCAAGACTTCTTCTTGCTGCGTCCTACGCCCTACCTAGTCTCATTTTTCTTACTAAAGTTATCTCACATCTCGAACTTATCCCGTATGTGGCGAATCCTATACTCGCGAGTAGATTCCAACTACTCGACTTGTACCAAAGCATATATTACATTAAGAAAGGCATATGCTACGCGAGGACTTAGACACTACCCTCACACTCTTTAGGAGAATCTGGTTATGCAACTAGAGTTTCAATCATCCTACACCTAATGCACATACATACTTCAAGCTAAGTGAATATAAAGCAAAACTTGATAAAATTTGTTAAATGCAAACCGGGGATTGCCTTGTTGCTGCTGGTCAGTGGTTAGCGTCTCCTACGGAGGCATGAACTCCAAGATCTTCGAGGTTTCCTCGCTTTCAGCGACTACATGTAATCAAATTAACGATATGTGTCAAGTTAATGAAATTTTGTTGAATTGACAACTATAAAGACCCTAAGTATAGCTAGACATCCCTTTCAGCTCTGAATGTTTTACTGTGGCTTGGTGAGAACCTAACCAGAGACTTGGACAAATTTCATTTGAAACAAAGCTAATTTGAGCCCTGCACAAATAAATGTCTAAATGGCCATTACTAGATCTTCTAAGGATTTCCAGGGATTTTCATGGAGCAAGCCATTACCTTCTGGAAACTAGAGTTTGAGATGGTTCTAGCTAATGGTGTTGGTTTCATGTAATTTGGAGAATTCTAGAGAAAGTTATGCTCTAATCAAGTTTGAGAAAATTTTTGAAAATGTATCTGAACATTTTCCATTTTCTCTGGTTCAGTTCACTTAATCACACCATTAGGTGGACTTAATGAACTCGGATGGATCTGAAATTTTTCATGTGACTCAAGAATATTTAACTGAACATCCTAGTAAAATTTCAGAATTTTCCATAAAGGGAATCTATAGATAAAATTCTCAACAGTTTAAATTTGGAGAATTAATTCTGGAAAAAGAATGGGTTTCATGGACTGGAACTTATTTTGCTGGAAAGTACTCGGAGAGATGAATCCAATAAAATTTGGTTCACTAAATTTGGGTACTTCTACACAAAGTTATGGGCTTCTAAAGTTTAGGGAAATTCTAGAAAAAGAGAAACCCGCGAAAAGTTCAAAACCCTGACAGCGGGCCCTCTAGCTGACGTGGCCGCTCCTCGTCGCAGAAACACAGTGGTCCACACGCATTTTGCCCGTAGCCACAGCAAATCCGGTAGCCACAGAGGATCCCGGGGACCGGATTTCTGTCACTGACGACTGGGTCCCGCCGTTCATCTTCCTCCTCTAGCTGGCGGCGCTCGGTCGCCGGAGAGCGGTGGCGCCTTCGCCGGAGTAGGGTTTCCATGCATTCGGGAACTCATAATTTGCCACTTAAGTGTTTTTGGGGTCACTGAACTCATTGGGAGGGTTGGTTTGGCTGGTAGACTGCCGGAAAGTGCCGTGCGACGAGCGGAGGCTCCAAGAAGACTTCGGCAATGTCGGCCACCTCTTCCCGACCCCCAAACGCTCGGGTTTTGGGCTATACAGTACCAGGGAATCATGAAGAAGGTCGACATGGACGTATCAAGGTGCGGAAATGCCGCTAACCAGCTTGTCACCATGCGCCCGAAGTGATTTGCACGGCGGCTAGGAAGAACTCATCGTACGTGGGCTAGAGTTGACGGATTTGAGCTCTGTTTGATCGAGGGAGACCATAGGAGGCTAAAGAACGTGAGCCTAGACTAGAATTGGTAGCCACTACGTATTGAAGAAGAATTCTGATGTTTGGCACCGTCAGTCCGAAGAGCCCGTCGGAGAGAAAACTCAAATTCCGGCCGATTCATCCGATGACACGATTCCAAACTTGATGGACAGCAAGAGGAGATGATAAACGACCTTTGCCGAGGATTGGTTGCGTGTAAAATGCAATGGAGGCTCGGCTCGACGTCGAGGTGCCAAAGTCGGTTTGCCGGCGGAAACAGAGCTCAACGGCGTGGTTCTAGCTTACTGCCCCCTCAGTGATCGCTTGGACAAGGTTGAGGGAGCGTAGGCGACACCGTTTTCACCCTTGGCCAGGTGTCAGAGCTCGTGGACCGGGCTAGCGACGGAAGCTCCGCGTGAGTCTCGGTGGCGGCTGTGTTTTATGTCGTGCGTAGGAGAGCAGAGAAAAGCTTCAGTGTGTGCAGCGAGAGGGTGGCTTCGTGGGAAAGGAGGGCACTGAAATTGTTCACCAGCACGACGGCAACTCGAGGAGGTGTCCGCTCGGAAGCAGCTCGGTGGCGTCCGCGGGAGAGGCCCGGAGAACAGAGCACTTCGTGTGAGAGGCGGTTAACTCAGCGTGTGTCACTGACCAGTGGGCCCCTCTCTCCTCAGTTCTTTTCCATTTGTCCACTGATATTTTCTGAGCTACTCAATTAAATTGGAGACTGAGCCCCAAAGTCATGATATATATTTGAATTTTTCATATTGGAGGTGGTTTGGCTAAATTTGATTCAAACTTGAATTTGAATTCAAATTCGCTTTTGAATTAATTCAAATATAGCTCCCCACAAGGTCAACTCCAATGGGGATGAAAATTGGTGGAGTAACTCAGAAAAATGTGCTGATTTTGAATATGAATCCACCTTTTGAATTCACGGGATAGGAGTAGCTGAAATTTGAATTTACATTGCAACTAGCCCCTTTATTGTAATTGGATCCAAAAGTGCCTCAAAAAGGTTTGGATTTACATGAAACATGGCATGAGGATTCCTAAGAATGTTTAGAACTTAATTATGAGCTCAGCCTCTCATGTTACATGTGGGGTATCCTACTTATGGATATGTGAGTTTTTCCTCTAATCAACCTATTGATGGTGGTTACTTGCTCTTCACATGTGCTCATGAGATCTCCACAAATTAAACTGTGATGTGGGTGATGTGATGAACACTCTAGCAAGCGAAATCTTGGGCTCTACAGTTTCTATCACAGAAACACCATGTTTATCAAAGTTTCGGTGACTAACGCCAAGATTCATCACAAAACAGGCGACCCCAACGATCAATTCACCAATAGAATTGGTGACTCCGCTGGGGAACGACGTCAACTGCATCAAACAACACATCTACTCGATGATCAGCATGTTTTCGTACCGATCAAACCATGAGAATCATGGCCGGTGCATCTAGGAGGAAGGCTGGCAGCAAAGCCGTCGATGTGAGCGACGTCATCGACGTCCAGCTCGAAGATCACTCGCTAGAGGATTGTAACACCCTCATTTTCATCATAATGCATTGTATTCATTCTGATGTAGAGATCATTTAGAAAAGAAGAGGAAAGGAGATAAAACCCCCTGTTGGCTGCGCACCCCTTAGAGATAAACCCTGGGAGATAAATCCTCCTTGGCTGCGTAACCTTGGAGATAAAACCTCCTGTACGAGTAGGATTTTATTCCCCTTCCCAAACCGAGTAGGGCTCACCCCCTTTGCCCAGACCCAGTGGAAAAACCCCACCTAACCCTGGCCGCGCACCCTGTTGGTACCCTGCAGACCGGGTACCCTCGGGTGGAGGGTTGAAGACAGTCCAGGCCTCGCCCCCTGACGAGGCGGACCCTGGCACGACCACATGCCCTTGGCCCCGGACCTGGCCTCCCCGGTAAGACAAGGTCCGGCACTGCCACATGTGCCCAGGCTCTGGGCCGGACCTCCCCGCTGAAGAGGGCTCTGGAGCCGCCACGCGTCCTTGGCCTCAGACCTAGCCTCCCTGCAGAGGCAAGGTCCGGAGCTGCCACGTGTCCCCAGGCTCCGGGCCTGGCCTCCCGGCTGAGGAGGGCTCCGGAGCCACCACGTGTCCTTGGCCCCATACCTGGCCTCCCCGCTGAGGCATGGTCCGGAGCTGCCAGGTTTCCCCAAGCTCCGGGCCTAGCCCCCCGGCTGAGGAGGGCTCCGGAGCCGCCACATGTTCTTGTCCCCAGACCTGGCCTCTCCGCTGAGGCAAGGTATGAAGCCGCCACGTGTCCCCAGGCTCTGGGCCTGGCCTCCCGGCTGAGAAGGGCTCTAGAGCTGCCACATTTCCTTGGCCCTGGATCTGGCCTCCCCGCTGAGGCAAGGTCCAGAGCTGCCACGTGTCCCCAGGCTCCGGGCCTGGCCTTACGGCTGAGAAGGGATCCGGATCCGCCACGTGTCCTTGGCCCCAGACCTGGACTCCCCATTGAGGCAAGGTCCAAAGCTGCCACGTGTCCCCAGGCTCCGAGCCTGACCTCCCAGCTGAGGAAGGCTTCAGAGCCGCCACGTATCCCATGATCAGTAGTAGGCCGTAAGACTTTAAAGTTAAGGAAGACGTGCACTGTCCAGTCAAGCCTTCAAGATGCGCGCCTTACCTAGAAGCATGGCGCACGGCGCATGCCTCCGCCCCCTCCCGTCCGTCATTACAGTGACAAGACAGTGCGGCGAGGCGTGACAGCGGCACAATGCCGCCCAATGGCATGGTGCTGCCTAGCAGATCGAGAGTACACGGCAACAAGAAGGGATCTTCAACATCACCTGCTACACGGTCAGAGGCACCCGACACGTCAGGCAACGCGCCTTAACTCCACCGACAACGTCATTACATGTAGCTGTAAATACCCTTCATTGTGTATAGGGTACGGACAGCCGCGGGGCCACTTATTGGGCTCCGGGCCACAATGTAACTTCCCCGACCATGATCTATAAAAGGATTGGGGCAGCCTCCAGGCAAAAGGTTCACAACCCAGCTAACTCACTCGCTCACACATGCAAGGCAATACAACACTCACTCCTGTGAACATAGGGTTTTATTCTTTGGCGGCCTGAACCATGTAAATCGCTGTGTTCACCTCGTGTTCATCAGCCTCGATCGATCTAGTGACGTTAGCCCCTCCAAACAACGAACCTCCGCTGACTGCTCCAGTAGCAGTACCGGGAAGGGTCGCAGGTCAAACTTTGACATTTGGCACGCCAGGTAGGGGGATTTTACGCTCTCTAGTCGACCGAGTGTCACCACCATGGTGAACATCCACTCCATCGCTGGCTCGACTCGCCCCACTCACGGCCGACTCCAGGGGAGAGACGAGGAGGCCACTTCCCGCTCCAAGGCGGGTAGATCTGGCTGGGCAGGTAACCAGACGGTTGCCATGCCCACGACGCCCATGGAAGCTACCACACGGCGGCCATCTACCTCGATGGCAGCAATCACGCCGCCAGTTGCAAGCCCAGAGAGCATGCTGGCGGCAGCACGCGCTCTTCTCCACAACCCTCTTGGCGAGGGTGCTACCCCAGGGGTGGCAGAGCAGTGGCGCAACGACATCAACCACTTTGTCGCCGCTGCCATGAACACGCCCACCTACAGAAGGCAGCGGGCCGAGCCCTCGCAGGCCTATTCGCATACACCGACAGTGACCCGCGAGACGGCGACGAAGCGCAAGGCGAGTACGGCCAGGCAGGCCACAGCTGACCTCAGGGTTGAGCTAGACCGCTGACACGTGAGCGAAGATGGCAGCATCACCATCAAGCGACGTCGCGAGAGGCGCCGCAACCTTGAGGAGAGTACGGCACTCCGAGTGCTGTACAAGCGGGACGCCCTGCGCAGACCCCTGCCTCTCCAAGAGCGGGCGGGGGCTGCATGGCGCTCACCCCGCACCTTCGCATGATGGTCTGGCCACCCAAGTTCCAGCCGCACTTGCCGAAGAAGTACGACGGGACTGTCAACCCCGCCGAGTTCCTGCATATCTACTCCACCTCCATCCTAGCTGCAGGAGAGAATGAGGCCGTCATGGCCAACTACTTTCCGGTGGCCCTTACCGGCACTGCTTGGTCATGGCTCATGAATCTTCCCCCAGGCTCCATCTCCTTATGGGAAGAGTTGTGCTGGAGATTCGCAGCCAACTTCGGCAGTTCCAACATGCGCCCCGGCAGTGAGCTAGACCTCCATGCCGTGCGTCAGAATGAGGGGGAGTCGTTGCGATCATTCATAAAGCGGTTTTCCTAGGTCAGGAACACCATCCCCCGCATCTCCAACGCCTCCGTCGTTGTCGCCTTCTGGCAGGGCGTTAGGGACAAGAAGATGCTGGAGAAGTTAGCCACGCATGACGTGGAAGACGTCTCCGAGCTCTTCAGCCTGGCGGACAAGTGAGCCAGGGCCGTGGTGGGCCGAGATTAGCACTCATGACCCGTATCCATGGCGGGGAGTGCCGGTGAAGCCGCTGCTCAGGGAAGCGCCAAGAAGAAGAAGAAGGCTGCAGGCAAGGACAATTTTCTAGCCGGGGCACCCACCATCGCCGCAGCTGCAGCTGGTGGGGGCTGCACTCCGCGCACCAACAAGCGACCACGACCGCCGTCCGTCAGCGGCGACGGTCAGTGGTGCCCAGTGCACAACTCTAGCCGCCACGGTGCAAGCGAGTGCCGTGAGATCAAGAAGCTCGTGGAGCGCTTCCGTGAGAAGCAACAGTGCCAGGGCCAAGACGGCGCGCCCTTCCGTCAGCGGGAATGCAAGCAGAAAGTTGACCCTGAGGTCGGCATAGAGCAGGAGATGGAGTATCAGGACACCAAGCGGGCGTTGAAGACCATCCACGTCCACTCCGACTCTGACTCCAGCACCGGCAATGAGTGTCGCAAGATGCTCCACCTGATGTATGGAGGTTCATCTGACATCAGGTCTCGGCATGCCGTCAAGACCCTGCGACGAGCAGTAGCAGCAGCTGCTCCAATCCCCTGGCCGGCGCCCCACCACAAGTGGATGGAGACGTCGATCAGCTTCGACGCCACCGACTGCCCTAAGAACATGGCGGGCAACGGGTAGCTGCCACTCCTTGTTGCCCCCACCATCGCCAACGTGAAGCTCTGCTACGTGCTGATCGATGGTGGGGCATCCCTCAGATTCATCATCCTTGCAGCTTTCAAGAAGTTGCAGATCCCTATGTCCAAGATCACCCCCTCATGTCCTTTCTCGGGGGTGGGCCGGGACCCTATCTTCCCTTGCGATAGCATCTCCCTCCCGGTGACATTGAGGATGTCTGAGAACTACCACACACAGGGCGTCGTCTTTGATGTTGCATAGGTCAGCCTCCCCTTCAATGCCATCATCAGCAGGACAGCCCTGTACCGATTCATGGTGGTAGCCCACTACGGCTACCTGGTCTTGAAGATGCCGACACCTGGAGGCGTCCTCAAGATTCATGGAGACCGCACCACTGCCGCCTCAGCGCTGGAGAAGCTTCAAGCGTTGGCAGCGGCGCAGGAGGACGCTTCCGGCTACGGTGAAGCTAGCAGGCCACCTCCAAGCATGCGCCAGCGAGGGATAACATCTGCACCCCGTGTGCTGCCCTCGAATGGCAAGGACATCCCCGTCAAGGTCATCCAAGTCAGCTCCAACGCCGCTTGTGTGACAAATAGGAAGACACACTAGTCACCTTCTTCCGTGTTAACGTCAATGTGATTGCATGGCAACCATCGGAGATGCCCAAGATCCCCAGGGTGGTGATTGAGCACCATCTGAAGATCTACCCCGACGCCAGGCCAGTACAACAGAAGCTCAAAAGCAGTCTATCGAGTGGAAAGACTTCATCCGTCAAGAAATCAAGATGCTGCTCGACACTGGCTTCATCCGAGAGGTCCACCATCCATGATGGCTGGCCAACCCTGTTGTCATCCCCAAGGCTGGCCGGAAGCTTCGGATGTGCATCGACTACACCAATATCAATAGGACATGTCCAAAGGATCGATTTTCTTTCCCCCGTATAGACCAAATAGTGGATTCTACATCCGGCTGTGATCTATTATGTTTCCTAGACGCTTATTCAGGTTTTCACTAAATACCTACATCTAGATAAGATGAAGAGCATACTTCCTTCATAACAGTAGATGGTCTATATTGTTATGTATCCATGCCTTATGGTCTTAAAATGCTCTTGCCACTTTTGCACGTGCTATGCATAAAACATTTGGGAATCTCATTCGTGACCTAGTAAAGGTGTATGTCAATGACATCGTTGTCAAGGTTAAGTCGCAAGCATCTTTGCTCGACAACCTAGCCCTAGTCACCGACGGGTTGCGTTCGACATGCACGAAGTTGAACTCAGACAAGTATGTCTTTGGGGTCTCTGCCGGAAAGCTACTCGGTTTCCTGGTCTCACACCGGGGAATCGAAGCTAACCCAGAGAAGATTAAGGCAATAGACTTGATGTGGCCACCTGCCCGCATCAAGGACGTGCAGAAGCTTACAGGATGCTTGGTTGCACTCAGCCGGTTTATCTCTAGACTGGCTGAGCGGGCTCTTTCGTTCTTCAAGCTTCTGCGCAAGTCCGGACCTTTTGCCTGGACTGAGGAGGCAAATGAGGTGTTCCAGGAGCTGAATAAGATCCTCACGATGCTGCCAATAATGGTGGCCCCAGAACAAGGCAAGCCTCTACACCTCTATATCACTGCAACAACAAGGTCGTGAGCTTGGTTCTGGTCGCGGAGCGACCGGAACTCCAGCGACCCCAAGTCCTAGACGAGGCTCCTGCTGCTGGTCCAGAGTCCTAGGACTCAGACTCCGTAAGAGACCCAAGGGACGGGGAGCTAGTCAGGTCCCGGCCAGCCGGACCTGAAGACCAATGCACATCTGGGTCCCAGCTCCCGGAGTGTAGTCCCAGACCTGGGGGCCAGGTGTCCCCGAGTCCCGGACCTCTCCAAGAGGGCGCACCGGAACCCTCCGGGAGGATCCTGACCATCCAGTGTCCAGTCTACTTCATCAGCAAGGTCCTCCATGATGCCAAGACAAGATATCTGGAGGTGCACAAACTGCTCTATGCTGTCCTCGTTGCATCAAGGAAGCTGTGCCACTAATTCCAAGCTCACAAGATCTCAGTGGTTACCTCATACCCACTGAAAGCCATCCTCCACAGTCCCAATGCAACTGGGAACGTGGCGAAGTGTGCTGCTGAGCTGGCACAGTTCGAGCTGGAATTTTTGCCGTGCCATGCGGTGAAGAGTCAGGCGCTAGCTGACTTCGTGGCAGAGTGGACACCACCATCGTGCCACCCAGGTAGCCAAGACATCAGTGAACCAGAGCCAAGAGCTCCGGTCTTCACCAGGCCTCATTGGACCCTCTTCTTTGATGGCTCCTCGCGCAAGCAAGGTGCCAGAGCAGCGGTACTGCTCCTCACCCTGATTGGGGAGCAGTTCAAGTACATGGTGCGGCTTGACTTCAAGGCTACCAATAACATGGGGGAGTATGAGACTCTCATCTCCGGGTTAAAAACCGCACTGTCCCTAGGCATCCAGCAGTTGTTGGTCAAGAGTGATTCTCAGCTGATCATCAAGCAAGTCAAGGGAGAATGCTGCTGCAACGACCCTGAGCTTGCAGCATATCTCCTCCAAGTACAGAAGTTGGAGAAGGACTTTCAAGTCTTTGATCTATGCCATGTCCTGCGTGCCAACAACACAATCATCGACGACTTATCAACGAAGGCTTCCACTTGGGCTCCGGTGCCTGAGGGAGTTTTCAAATGTAAGTTGCCACGACCTACCGTCTGGTCTGCCCAACTAGACGAAGGGGGCAAGATCAGTACCTCAAGCTGGCGGTCCTGGCGGTCCTGCTACCATGGAGCCCACCAAGGATCGTAAGCATCACCGGGACTCCATGCAACCCTGCGCTCAAGATCTAGAGGCTCAAGTAGGTACCGACGCATAGATCACGGAGGTCCGGGACTACATGAAGGACAATGTAACGCCCCTGTTCTGAGAGAGAACCTCTCGGAACTGAGACTGATGCATATGTGTGCCAAGGATGTTCATCACACATATACATATGTTCCACAAACTGAATTCAGAATATATATAACCACGAATAACAGGGTTTATTGCAATGTTTCATGAGTCTTAGACTCATTCTAGCAGCGGAAGTCTTATCTTAGCAGCGGAAGTCTTATTCTAGCAGTGGAAGTCTTTATTCTAGCAGCGCAAGTCTTCTATCTATCGCGGAAGCAACTAAGCAGCAGCAGCGGCTCCATCTCCTACTCCACAGGAAAGGTTGAGGACAGATTACACACCTAATACTCCACGTGGTCTTCATAGTACTCCTCTCCTGTTGCTGATGATGAAGTAATAATGCATGTTTGAGTACATGATGTCAGCAAGTGCGGGAAAATATGATATGTAGCTCACAGCAAGGAAGGTATAAAAAGGCTCATTGCATAAAAGCAAAATTTATTTCACAAACACGATAAAAACAGCAACTTAGCTTTAAGTGAATGTAATCCCAACATATATTTAAACGTTAACATACCTCCATCATGATTCATCTCTTTCCATGTCTCAACCAGGCATTAATCTTTCTCAACTTTGCTCATGAATACCATCTCATATTCACTACCATCTCATGAATACCATCTCGTATTCACTACCATTTCATCTCATATTCAATTCCGTCTCATTCCGAGACCAAATCTCGTGGCCATGACTCAACAGTCATGCAACCAATCTCATTACCCGGACTTAACAGTCCCGAAAACCAAATCCAAAGACCAAACCAAAACCAAACCAAATACCATAACCGAATACCATCCCATCCCATCTAATCATTTGAGTTGTCCAGGCGCTCGTGACCGTAAGCTCGACTATCATGATAGTTTTAGACTCTGCAGAGTTTGTACCACTTTACCCACAAGTTTGTGATTTCGTCATCCGTCGGCGACTACAGAACCTCCATTATACCAGTACACAACCGTCGGTGTATGGTCAAGATATCACAAAATAGTATTTACAAAGGGGCTACTAGATGTATGGACTCATTAAGGTTTCACCGGCAGGATAGAATCTCCAATTCTCCCACCCACGGGTCCCCTCTTGTGCCATGCAGTTCCCAGGGCAGTCCTCACTCAACTCCCATTCCCCGCGCCTTCCACGGTCCATAATAATCTAGCAACTTACCTAATTAGTCAGCTAAGCCGCACCCATATTTGGCCTTGTGGTGGCACTGTTATCTTGGCATGGCTAGCATGAACCAGTCCTTAGATCTACGGCAAGTAACCACCATCTCATTCTACCTCATCCACAAACCAAGCTTGCCTAGATATCCCTCCGATTCATGTTCATTAACAATATCCGTTTCTCATTATTTATACGAGTGCAGTTAGCTAGACACATCTGTCTCGCTTCCCATATCCCATGGACTCAGCGAAGCATAAAAGCAAAAACCATACCCGACTCATTAACTTTCCCGGTGACAAGGGCGGTTAACAAAACTAGTAAACTCCTATCAAAGGGTTTCCCATCAAGTTTGACTCAAGCATACACAATTTTTGCAAACAAAACAGTTTTCCAAAATATGGGATCAATATGATCAAGGGGCACTTGCCTTGTTCTTGCGGTTCCTATTGCTCAAATTCTTGCTGTTGTAGTCTGTCGTAGGTTGCTCCCTGAGCTTGTCCTTCTATACACGATGACGCACATACAAGATTCATAGCAATCAATCATTATGCACAAACTCTACTTTAAGATGTGATGATGCATATGCATGCTAATCCCATGATGCAGTTTAGTTTGTACGTGTTCTTGCATGGCTTGCATGAGTTTTACGATGAACAGAGGTGTAAAGATCAATTGTGGACGTGGCGATGATCTCATCTCAAGATCTAGATCAACCCAATCAACACGTGATATGTCCACGAAAAAGCTTCTGTTCAAAAGGATCGAAGAACAGATGCAAAGAAAATCACGATGATGTCGTAAGGTGGTATTGGAAACCTACCTTGCTTCCTTTGGGTCCTCCCTCCTAGCAAAAACAGATCATTAGGGCTCTCTTCCGGCGACGGCAATCGTGTCTGGGCTCATCGGCAATCTCTCCAGTGGTCAAACTTCGGCGAAGGGGTTTAGCTCGGCGAGTTTGGGGCTAGGGCTTCCAAGTTGTCGGCTTGGAAAAGATGTTACGACCAAGGGGTTGTTTCGGGTTCTATTTATAATCGGGAAGAGAAGAGTCCTAATCTGATCGGAACTCGAATAAGAGTCCAATTCAAATTGTTTTTGGATCTTAACAACTTATCTTTAGTTGATTTGGTGCGGTAGCAACGTGGAATTCGTGTCGGTTTCTTCCTGTACCGGTATTCTCGCGCGTACAGAAGAAGAACCACTTCAAATCTTGTTTCCTTCGCGGCGTTGAGCTCCGGAGGCTCCACGTGTCCTGCGGGGGCCTGACTCCCCTTTTCCGTAGAGGCGAGCTCCGGTTGTGCCACGTGTCAGGCGAGCGAGACCTCCCTCTTACTCATAGGTGAGCTCCGCGTGCGCCACGCGTCCTGGCGGGCGGAACCTCCCTCTCTCCAGAGGCGAGCTCCGCGTGCGCCACGTGTTAGTGCCGGACCTCCCCCTCTTTGGAGGTGAGCTCCGATAGTGCCACATGTCAGAGCCGGACCTCCCCTCTTTTCAGAGGTGGCTCTGAGATTGCCACGTGTCTAGTAGTGCCAGACTTCCTTTCTTCTCGGAGATGAGCTCCGAAGTCGACACGTGTCCAACAGCGTCGGATCTCCCGGAGGTGAGCTCCGGAGGTGACACGTGTCCGAAAGTGTCGGACCTCCCGGAGGTGAGCTCCGGAGGAGACACGTGCCTGGCGGGACCGGACCTCTCGGAGGTGAGCTCCGAGAGCGACACGTGTCCCGCGCGGCTGGACCTTTATTTTGCGCAGTGACTAGGTCCGAAGGTGACACGTGTCCTGCGGGCTGACCTCGCTCCTTCCACAGAGGCTAGCTCCTGGGGCAACACGTGTCCCACGGGGTCGGACCTTGCCCCTTCCGCAGAGACGAGCCCCGAGCCTGCCACGTAGCCAGTTAGCGGCGGACCTCTCCCCCTTTTGCGGGAATGAGCTCCGAAGGCGCCACGTGGTATGCGGCCGCGGGAGTTGTCTTCGGCGCTCTCTGTGGATTGGATTTGGCTCATTTTGGCTATCTTTTTTATTTCTTTTCTGTTTCCACTTCTTTTAAAATGTTTTTCTACATATAAAATATGAATGCATGCATAAATCAAAATTGAGGGTGTCACAAATCTACCCCCCTTAAATTGAATCTCGCCCTCGAGATTCGCTAGTGGAGAATAGATGAGGAAATTCTGCCTTCTCGGCTGTTGGTTGGGCTGACTCGAACTCGATACGGGTTCCGTGCTCGTTTGTCAACTGTACGCTCCTCTCAGCACATTGGATTACTCCATTGTGCTTGCTTAACCAATCTATTCCGAGTATTATGTCAATCCTTTGGAAATCCAAGACAATGAGGTTGGCAAGGAAGTCTACCCCCCTTATTTTAAGGTTTACTTTTGGACATACTATATTAGTCCTCATCTCTCCACCCGGAGAATTAACCAACATAGTATATTTCAAGTGTGATATGGGTAGATTATACTTGGCAACATACTTGGATGATATGAATGAATGAGATGCTCCGGAATCAAATAGAATGGTGGCTGGGTTGGAGTTGGCAAGGAACATATCAATCACGATGTCCTCAGATTGTTGCGCTTCCTCAGCAGAGACATGGTTCACGTTGCCATGAGCGTAGTTCTGCTGTCCATGGTTACCTTGATTGGCTCCTCCGTTCGGCCATGGGTTCTGCTTGGGCACGTTGTCTTGCTGTCCAGGACCTCTCCTCGGGTACTGGCTCACGAAGTGTCCGGTCTATCCGCATGCAAAGCATGCCTTGTTGCCCATGACAGCAGATACGTTGGGGGGGGGGGTTTTGAATAGGTGTGCCCATGTTGGGTCGGGGTGCAGGAGGCAAAGGCACACGAGGTGCTTGCATGGCAGGACGTTGCTGTGGTGGTTGGTTAGGAAGAAAAGTCGGGGTGGATGATCCATACTGCGGTGCAGCTGGGGGCATGTACCGAGAGCGTACATTGCTCCCTTGTGGTTGGTATGGCATCTTTCGTTTGCCCTCTTACTCGATCTCTCGGATCTTGCTCTCAACCACTATGGCTTTCTCAACTAGCTTCTGGAAGCTTGCATAGTCATTGTTGAAGAGCTGAACCTGGATCTCATTGTTCAACCCTCTCATGAACAAGTACTGCTTCCGTTGGTCTGAGTTAACATCTTCAGGGGCATACCTTGATAATTGCGTGAACTTGTTGAGATACTCATTCACGCTCTTCTTGCCCTGGCAGAGACCTTCAAACTCTTGTATTTTGAGCATCATTACACCAGCAGGGATGTAATGAGAGCGGAAACTCTCCTTGAACTCAGTCCAAGTAATAGTTTCCGGGTCGACATGAGCGTTGCATAGGGCATCCCACCAATCAGCGGCAGCTCCCATGAGTTGGTGCGATGCAAAGAGAACCTTCTCTCAGTCATTGCACTGAACTATGGCAAGCTTCTTCTCCATGGGTTTCAACCAATCGTCGGCCTCCATGGGATCATTAGCTTGAGCAAAAGTGGGTGGTCGAGTCCTCATGAACTCTCCCAATCGGTTGTGAGCTGGCGGGGGTGGCGGGGGTGGTGGCGGTGGTGCAGGAACGGGGTTGTTGTTGTTGTCTTGCAACTGACCCAAGGTTTGGATCATTGTTTGCATAAACTGATTTTGCATGGCCATCAACCGTTCCAGATTGTTTGCACCAGCTCCGGGATTGTCATTCTCAGGAACTTCGACGTGGTCCTCTTCTTGGTTGCCACGGACGTTCCTCCCTTGACGGCCGGCGTTTCCTCTCACCATCTGTGAGATAAAGTTGGGTATAATAGAGGTTAGAAGGTTAGATGGATATGAGGATGTGAACAAGTGCCGAGACATCTCACATCTCTCTACTATGTGTGGATATGGACAACGCTGAAACGTCCCACAACTCACACTAAGCACACAATCACAAGCAATCATCACAAAAGTTTCACACAACTCCTATTCAAGCTTATTCAATGGAAGTGCTATAGTCAAGGTGGTTCCAATGCCAATCTATGCATTTTACCTAAGCTTGCATCCTATGGTCAGTGTGGCTTCTAATACCAATCTGTTACTAGGGGTGTGTCCTACAGTCAACATGGTATCTATGCCAATCTTGCGATATCTATCTAGGTGTGTGACCTACGATCAAACGTGATAGGTTGATACCAATCTGTGACTAGGCATGGCAGCTCTAATATCAATCTGTGACCTATCTAGGCGTGTGACCTATCGTCAACCGTGGCTCTGATACTAATCTGTGACGCCCCTGTTCTGAGAGAGAACCTCTCGGAACTGAGACTGATGCATATGTGTGCCTAAGATGTTCATCACACATATACATATGTTCCACAAACTGAATTCAGAATATATATAACCACAAATAACAGGGTTTATTACAATGTTTCATGAGTCTTAGACTCATTCTAGCAGCGGAAGTCTTATCTTAGCAGCGGAAGTCTTATTCTAGCAGCGGAAGTCTTTATTCTAGCAGCGGAAGTCTTCTATCTATCGCGGAAGCAACTAAGCAGAAGCAGCGGCTCCATCTCCTACTCCACAGGCAAGGTCGAGGACAGATTACACGCCTAATACTTCACGTGGTCTTCATAGTACTCCTCTCCTGTTGCTGGTGACGAAGTAATAATGCAAGTTTGAGTACATGATGTACTCAACAAGTGCGGGAAAATATGATATGTAGCTCACAGCAAGGAAGGTATAAAAAGGCTTGTCGAAGTGTGCGGTCGACACTTCCCCCGGGCCTGCACTGGGCAGCCCGCGGAGGTTCTTTTTTTGGAGGGGCTAGTTCCTAGCGGAGAGCTTGCGCGGATGGAACGAGTTAGTAAGAGCTTGACACGGCGAGTTTTACGTGGTTCAGGCCGCCGGAGCGTAAAACCCTACGTCCACGGCGAGCTATGGAGCTCGCTGTATTGCTTGCTGCTCAGGGCCGGAGGCCTGAGCTTGGGGGTGAGTTACAGCTTGAGAGTGTGTGACGCCCTCAATTCTGTGGAAAACCACGGAACCGAGAACTAATGCATATGTGTGCCCAGGATGTTTATCACACATACACATACGTTCCACAAACTGAATTCAGATTATATATTACCACGAATAACAGAGTTTATTACAGCACCTCATGAGTCTTGGACTCATGCTCACAGCGGAAGTCCTTATTTCTACGCAGCGGAATTCTTATTTAAATGCGGAAGCAAAACAAATGCGGAAGCAAAACTAAGCAGAAGTGGCTCCATCTCTATTCCCTCCACAGGCAAGGTTGAGAACAGATAACACACCATAATGCTCTACCCGGTCTTCATAGTAGTCTTCTCTTGCTGTTGATGGAGAAATAATAATGCAAGTTTGAGCACAATGATGTACTCAGCAAGTGCGGGAATAACACATGATATGCAGCTTATAAACAAAGTAGGTATAAAAGGCTTATTTGCAGAAAAGCAAATTTATAAAACCATCGATAAAACTGCAACTTAACTTTAGATGAATGTAGTCTCAGCATGTGTTAAATTACCAACATACCTCCACCACTTCCCGTGTTCCATCCGAACATTAACCAATCCTTTACTCATACTCACGAATACCTCCTCGTATTCGCTACCATCTCACCTCATAAAACAACCTTGTCTCGCACTGAGACCAATCTCATGTCATGACCCAACAGTCATGCAACCATCTCATCATCCAGACTTAACAGTTCCAAACCAATAACCATAACCGAGAACCTTCCCAATAACCATTCCAATAACCATCCCAATAATCATCCCAACTAATCATGGCAGTTTAGCCAGGTGCTCATGACCGTAAGCTCGGCTATCATGATAGTTTTAGACTCTGCAGAGTTTGCACCTCTTTACCCACAAGTTTGTGATTTCGTCACCCGTCGGCGACTGCAGAACCTCCATTGTACCAGTACACATCCGTTGGTGTATGGTCAAGAGATCACAAAATAGCCTTTACAAAGGGGTTACTAGATGTATGGACTCACTAAGGTTTCACCGGCAGGCTAGAATCTCCAATTCTCCCACCCACGGGCCCCCTCTTGTGCCATGCGGTTCCCAGGGCAGTCCTCACTCGACTCCCATTCCCCTCGCCTTCCACAGTCCATAAAACTCTAGCAACTTACCTAATTACTCAGCTAAGCCGCACCCATACTTGGCCTTGTGGTGGCACTGTTATCCTGGCATGTGCATGCATGAACCGGTCCTTAGATCTATGGCAAGCGAAACCACCATCTCATGCTACCTCATTCACAAACCCAGTCTTGCCTAGATCTCCCTCCGATCCATGTTCATTATTAACATCAGTTTCCCCTTATTATTATGAGTGCAGTTAGCTAGACACATCTATCTCGCTTCCCAATCCCATGGACTCAGCGAAGCATAAAACAAAAACCATACCCGACTCATAAGACTTCCCAGGTGACAAGGGTGGTTTAACCAAAACTAGTAAACTCCTATAAAAGGGTTTCCCATCATGTTTGACTCAGCACACACACCTTTTCGCAAAACAAAATAGTTTTACCCAAAACATAGGATCAACATGGTCAATGAGCACTTGCCTTGTTCTTGCGGTTCCGGTTGTTCTGGATTCTCAAAACCTTGTTGCTGCAGCTCGTCGTAGACAGCTTCCTGAACCTGTTCTGCTATGTAGGATTTACGTGCATACAAGATTCACAGCAATCAATATCATGCACAAACCCTAAACTAGATGCGATGATGCTCATGCATGCTATCCTATGATTAGATTGATTTGTACGTGTTCTTGCATGGCTAGCATGGTCAGAGGTGTTCGGATCCAAGGTGGTCGTGGCGATGATCTTGTTTTTAGATCAAACTGATCATCGAGTGATCTGTCCACGAAAAGGCTTCTGTTCGAAAGGAATCGAAGAACAGATGCAAAGAGATGAACAACATGATGTCGTAAGGTGGTAATGAAGTCCTACCTCACGTTCTTCTTGTCTTCGAGGTCCTCCTCAGACCACTCGGTTCTTCTCCGATGATCTCCCTTGTTGCGCTTCGGCGATGTTTTGCTCGGCGAGTTAGGGCTAGAGTGCTAAGTCGTCGGCTCAGGAGTTGAAAGAGAAGTTCGTGGTTTCGGCCAGAGGTTTTGGGTTCTATTTATAATCGGGAAGAGAAGATTCCTAATCTGATTGGATCCCGAATAGAAGTTTTATTCAGATCTTGTTGGATCCTGACGTCTTATCTTGGGTAACATTGCGGAGTTTGGATCCGTTTTCGTTGCGTATTGGTATCTTTACGCGTAAAAACCGCTCCAGACTCGTTACCTCCGTGATGATGAGCTCCGGAAGCTCCACGTGTCCTTCCGAGCCTGGTATCTCTTCATCCGCAGAGACGAGCTCCGGTTGTGCCGCGTGTCAATCGATCGAGACCTCCCTCTTTTTTGGAGGTGAGCCCCGCGCATGCCACGTGTGAGTGCCGGTCTTTCCGCCTTTCCTTCCCTCAGGGACATGCCCCGAGGTCGACACGTGTTCAGCAGCGACGGACCTCCGGAGATAAGCTCCGGTGGCGACACGTGTTCAATAGATCCGGACTTCTCGGAGATGGGTTCCGAAATTAACACATATCCCGTGCGACTGGTCCCCTAACTTCCGCGAGGACTAGCTCCGTGGATGACACATGTCCTATGAAAAATGCCTTTGCTTCTTCCGCAGAGGCTATCTCCGCGGGCAGTACGTGTCCCACAGGGTCGGACCTCTTTCCAATTGCGGAGGTGACCCCCGAGCCTGCCACGTATCCAGTTTAGCGTCGGACCTCTCCAATCTCTTTGGGGATGAGTTCCGAACACACCACGTGGTCTGCTGGTCGTGAAAGTTGCCTTCGGTGCTCTCAGAAAGCTTTACTGGCTATCCTTTTGATACTTGTTTCTGTTCTCTCTTTTCTAAAAATGTTCTTCTTCTTCATAAACATGAACATATGCTGACACCCGAGATGAGGGTGTCACAAATCTACCCCCCTTAAATTGAATCTCGCCCTCGAGATTCGTTAGTAGAAAATAGATAGGGGAATTCAGCCTTAATATCCTCTTCACGCTCCCATGTGGCTTCAGCTTCAGTGTGATGGCTCCATTGTACCTTGCACCATCGAATCACTTTGTTTCGGGTGACCCTTTCTTTTACGTCCAAGATTCGGATAGGGTGTTCTGCGTAAGTCAGGTCCTCTTGAAGTTTAAGTTCTCCCATTGATACTTGTTCCTCTGGTATTCTCAAGCACTTCTTGAGCTGAGATACGTGAAACACGTCATGTACGTCGGAGAGGTGGTTTGGGAGCTCTAGTTGATAGGCTACTTCTCCTCGCTTGTCCAAAATCTTAAATGGTCCGATGTAGCGAGGCGCTAGTTTGCCTTTGACGTTAAAACGTCGCTGGCCTCGGATAGGCGATACCTTAAGGTACACGAAGTCTCCAACTTCAAAGGTCAACTTCCTACGCCTGTTGTCCGCATAGCCTTTCTGTCGTGACTGAGCAGCCTTTAAGTTCTCCCGTATCGTTTGGACTTGCTTTTCAGCCTCTTGTAGTACTTCGGGTCCAAACACCTGGTTCTCTCCAGTCTCGTTCCAGAACAGTGGCGTTCTACACCGTCTACCATATAAGGCTTCGAAAGGCGACATCTTCAAGCTAGCTTGATAGCTGTTGTTATAGGAGAACTCTGCATACGGTAAACTCCTATCCCAACTACGCCCACGTTTCAAGGCGCAAGCTCTCAACATGTCTTCCAAAATTTGGTTCGTCCTTTTGGTTTGCCCATCTGTTTGTGGGTGATAGGCAGAGCTAAAATCTAGTCGTGTACCCACGGCTTTCTGCAACTTCCTCCAGAATCTAGAGGTAAACTGAGAACCTCGATCTGAGACTATCCTCTTTGGAACTCCATGACGGCACACGATCTGCTCCATGTACAACTCTGCCAACTGTGTAATGTTGTAACTGGCCTTTACCGGAAGAAAATGGGCGTTTTTCGTCAACCGGTCCATAATGACCCAGATGGAGTCGTATCCTGACTGAGTTCTTGGCAATCCGACAATAAAGTCCATACTGATGTCCTCCCATTTCCATTCAGGTATTTTCAAAGGTTGCAACAATCCAGCGGGTTTTTGATGTTCGGCTTTTACCCGTTGGCATGTGTCGCATAGGGCAACGTATTCGGCTATATCCCTTTTCATACCATCCCACCAATAGCAAGTTTTCAAGTCCTTGTACATTTTGGTGCCCCCCGGATGTATGGAATAGGGTGAATCATGTGCCTCCCTTAATATCATGTCGCGAAGGTGTCTTAGGTTTGGCACACAAATCCTTTTTCCTAGCCAAAGCGTACCCTTTTCATCCTCTTTGAAATCCTTCTCTATCCCTTGTCGGATTCTTTCCTTGATTTCCTTGATCCCCTCGTCCGTTGCTTGTCCCTTTCTTATTTCTTGCTCCAATGAGGAGTGGATCTCCATCATTTCCATGCTATTCAAGAATCCGAGGTGTAACCGTTCGAACTCCTTTCGAAGTTCGGGTGGTAGCTCCCGAACCGTGAGTTGGTGGCATGCTCCCTTTCTGCTCAATGCGTCAGCGACCACATTGGCCTTCCCGGGGTGGTAGTTGATTCCCACATCATAATCCTTTATAAGTTCTAACCATCGACGTTGCCTCAAATTCAAGTCCGTTTGTGTAAATATGTACTTGAGGCTTTTATGATCCGTATAGATCTCACATCGATGACCAAGGATATAATGTCTCCAAATCTTCAATGCATGCACCACTGCTGCTAACTCCAAATCATGTGTAGGATAGTTAAGCTCGTGCTTCTTTAATTGTCGTGAGGCATAGGCTACCACTTGCCCTTCCTGCATGAGTACACACCCGAGCCCTTGTCTGGATGCGTCACAATATATGTCAAAGCTCTTGCTTACGTCTGGCAATACCAAAACTGGTGCTGTGGTTAGCCTTTTCTTGAGTTCCTCAAAACTTTCTTGGCAGGCTTGTGTCCATTGAAAGACTTTTCCCTTCATTAGCAACTCCGTCATAGGTTTTGCTATTTTAGAGAAGTCTTTAATGAAGCGCCGATAGTATCCTGCCATCCCAAGGAAACTCCGAACATCCCTCACGCTCTTCGGTTGGTCCCATTTCAGAACATCTCTCACCTTTCCAGGATCAACCGATACCCCTTCCTTGGAGATGATGTGGCCTAGGAAAGATATTTCCTTAAGCCAAAATTGACACTTGTTGAGCTTGGCATACAACTGATGCTCACGCAACTTCTGCAATGTCAATCTCAGATGTTCTTCATGCTCCTCCTTACTTTTTGAATACACCATAATGTCGTCGATGAAAACCACGACGAACTTGTCCAAGTACTCCATGAAAACCTTATTCATAAGGTACATGAAGTATGCGGGTGCATTCGTTAATCCAAAGGACATAACAGTATATTCATATGAACCATACCGCGTCTGAAAGGCTGTCTTAGGTATATCGGAGGGCTTAATCTTCAGCTGAAAATATCCCGACCGAAGATCAATCTTGGAGAACACTTGGGCTCCTTTCATTTGATCGAACAGGTCCTCTATACGGGGCAGAGGGTATTTATTCTTGATTGTTACTTCGTTGAGAGACCTGTAGTCCACGCACATTCTTTGGGTTCCGTCCTTCTTGTCCACGAAAAGTACCGTGGCTCCCCATGGTGACGAACTTGGCCGGATAAAACCCTTCTCCAACTGTTCTTGAATTTGCTTCTTTAGTTCAACTAACTCGTTGACGGGCATCCTATACGGTCTCTTAGCTATGGGTGCAGTTCCAGGTACCAAATCTATGGCAAACTCAATATCCCGGTCAGGTGGCATACCTGGAAGTTCTTCAGGGAACACATCCGAAAATTCCTGAACCACTGGAATGTTGTCCAATGCTACTCCTTCAACATGGTTCAGATCCGCTCGTTCGGTCGCCTGCGGGGCTGACTCAAACTCAACACGGATACCGTGTTCGTTTGTCAACTGCACGCTTCTCTCAGCGCATTGGATTACTCCATTGTGCTTGCTTAACCAGTCCATTCCGAGTATGATGTCAATTCCATGGGAGTCCAAGACAATAAGGTTGGCAAGGAAATCTACCCCCCTTATTTTAAGGCTTACCTTAGGACATACTATACTAGTCCTCATTTCTCCTCCGGGAGAATTAACTAACATAGCACTTTCTAGGTGGGATACGGGTAGATGATGTTTGGCAACATATTTGGATGATATGAAGGAATGCGATGCTCCGGAATCAAATAAAATGGTGGCTGGGTTGGAGTTGGCAAGGAACATACCAATTGCGACGTCCTCAGCCTGTTGTGCTTCCTCAGCAGTGACATGGTTAACGTGGCCACGAGCATAGTTCTGTGGTCCACGGTTCCCTTGGTTGTCTCCTCCGTTTGGTCGCTGGTTCTGCTTGGGAACGTTACCTTGCTGTCCAGGGCCTCTCTTCGGGCACTGGTTAGCGAAGTGGCCTACTTCCCCGCATGCAAAGCATGCCCTGTTGCCTACGGCAGCAGGTACGTTGGGGCGGGGGTTTTGAACAGGAGTGCCATTGTTAGGCCGGGGCGCAGGAGGCATGGGCACACGAGGTGCCAGTGCAACGGGCCGTAGCTGTGGTGGCTGACCAGGGCGGTACGTAGGAGTGGTCGATCCATACTGCGGTGCAGGGGGCATGTATCTAGGTCGTACGTTGCTCCCTTGGGGCTGGTATGGGATCTTCCTTTTGCACTCGCGCTCGATCTCTCGGATCTTGTTTTCAACCACAATAGCCTTATCAACTAGATTCTTCAAGCTTACGTAGTCATTGTTGAGGAGCTGAACCTGGATCTCATTGTTCAACCCTCTCATGAACAGGTACTGCTTCCTCTGATCTGAGTTGACATCTTCGGGGGCATATCGGGACAGTTGTATGAACTTGTTGAGATACTCGTTCACACTTTTCTGCCCTTGGCGGAGACCTTCAAACTCCTGCCTCTTGATCATCATTACGCCAACAGGGATGTAGTGGGAGCGGAAACTTTCCTTGAACTCAGTCCAAGTGATTGTCTCCGGGTTGGCGTGGACGTTGCTCAAGGCATCCCACCAGTCAGCAGCTGCTCCCATCAGTTGGTGCGATGCAAAGAGAACCTTCTCTCGGTCGTTGCACTGAACAATGGCAAGCTTCTTCTCCATGGATTTCAACCAATCATCGGCCTCCATTGGATCGCTTGCTTGAGCAAAGGTGGGTGGTCGAGTCCTCATGAACTCTCCCAGCCTGTTATGAGCCGGTGGTGGTGGTGGCGGTGGTGCCGGAACGGGGTGTTGGTTGGCCTGCAACTGACCCAAAGTTTGGATCATGGTTTGCATAAGCTGGTTTTGCATGGCCATCAACCTTTCTAGGTTGTTTTCGCCAGCTCCGGGGTTAGCAGGAACTTCCTCGTGGTCATCTTCCTGGACGTTCCTTCGGCTGGCGTTTCCTCTCACCATCTGTGAGGGGGAACGAAATAGAATAGAAGGTTAGATAGGTCCTTTCAACTATACGCATCAAGGTGAGTTGGACTATATATATTAGTCCTTATGAGGATGTGATCAAGTGCCGAAGCATTTCACTCCTCTTTCTTCTTACGTGTGGATATGGACAACGTGTTTGAGACGTCCCACAACTCACACTAAGCACATATTCACAAATAATCATAACAATGGCCCACTCAACTCCTATTCAAGGATGGTTCCCTATGCCAACGTGGTTTCAAGGCCAATCTAAGCTATTCATCCTAGGATGATTCACTTGGTCAGTGTGGCTTAGCTACCTATGACTTCTATTCAGGGGTGTAACTTGTTGTCCACCCGTGGCTCTAATATCAACCTAAGGCTTCTATCTAAGGCGTGTAACCTACTGTCAACCCGTTGCTCTGATACCAATCTGTGACGCCCTCAATTCTGTGGAAAACCATGGAACCGAGAACTAATGCATATGTGTGCCCAGGATGTTTATCACACATACACATACGTTCCACAAACTGAATTCAGATTATATATTACCACGAATAACAGAGTTTATTACAGCACCTCATGAGTCTTGGACTCATGCTCACAGCGGAAGTCCTTATTTCTACGCAGCGAAATTCTTATTTAAATGCGGAAGCAAAACTAAGCAGAAGTGGCTCCATCTCTATTCCCTCCACAGGCAAGGTTGAGAATAGATCACACGCCATAATGCTCTACCCGGTCTTCATAGTAGTCTTCTCTTGCTGTTGATGGAGAAATAATAATGCAAGTTTGAGCACAATGATGTACTCAGCAAGTGCGGGAATAACACATGATATGCAGCTTATAAACAAGGTAGGTATAAAAGGCTTATTTGCAGAAAAGCAAATTTATAAAACCATCGATAAAACTGCAACTTAACTTTAGATGAATGTAGTCTCAGCATGTGTTAAATTACCAACATACCTCCATCACTTCCCGTGTTCCATCCGAACATTAACCAATCCTTTACTCATACTCACGAATACCTCCTCGTATTCGCTACCATCTCACCTCATAAAACAACCTTGTCTCGCACTGAGACCAATCTCATGTCATGACTCAACAGTCATGCAACCATCTCATCATCCAGACTTAACAGTTCCAAACCAATAACCATAACCGAGAACCTTCCCAATAACCATTCCAATAACCATCCCAATAATCATCCCAACTAATCATGGCAGTTTAGCCAGGTGCTCATGACCGTAAGCTCGGCTATCATGATAGTTTTAGACTCTGCAGAGTTTGCACCTCTTTACCCACAAGTTTGTGATTTCGTCACCCGTCGGCGACTGCAGAACCTCCATTGTACCAGTACACATCCGTTGGTGTATGGTCAAGAGATCACAAAATAGCCTTTACAAAGGGGTTACTAGATGTATGGACTCACTAAGGTTTCACCGGCAGGCTAGAATCTCCAATTCTCCCACCCACGGGCCCCCTCTTGTGCCATGCGGTTCCCAGGGCAGTCCTCACTCGACTCCCATTCCCCGCGCCTTCCACAGTCCATAACACTCTAGCAACTTACCTAATTACTCAGCTAAGCCACACCCATACTTGGCCTTGTGGTGGCACTGTTATCCTGGCATGTGCATGCATGAACCGGTCCTTAGATCTATGGCAAGCAAAACCACCATCTCATGCTACCTCATTCACAAACCCAGTCTTGCCTAGATCTCCCTCCGATCCATGTTCATTATTAACATCAGTTTCCCCTTATTATTATGAGTGCAGTTAGCTAGACACATCTATCTCGCTTCCCAATCCCATGGACTCAGCGAAGCATAAAACAAAAACCATACCCGACTCATAAAACTTCCCAGGTGACAAGGATGGTTTAACCAAAACTAGTAAACTCCTATAAACGGGTTTCCCATCATGTTTGACTCAGCACACACACCTTTTCGCAAAACAAAATAGTTTTACCCAAAACATAGGATCAACATGGTCAAGGAGCACTTGCCTTGTTCTTGCGGTTCCGGTTGTTCTGGATTCTCAAAACCTTGTTGCTGCAGCTCGTCGTAGACAGCTTCCTGAACCTGTTCTGCTATGTAGGATTTACGTGCATACAAGATTCACAGCAATCAATATCATGCACAAACCCTAAACTAGATGCGATGATGCTCATGCATGCTATCCTATGATTAGATTGATTTGTACGTGTTCTTGCATGGCTTGCATGGTCAGAGGTGTTCGGATCCAAGGTGGTCGTGGCGATGATCTTGTTTTTAGATCAAACTGATCATCGAGTAATCTGTCCACGAAAAGGCTTCTGTTCAAAAGGAATCGAAGAACAGATGCAAAGAGATGAACAACATGATGTCGTAAGGTGGTATTGAAGTCCTACCTCACGTTCTTCTTGTCTTCGAGGTCCTCCTCAGACCACTCGGTTCTTCTCCGATGATCTCCCTTGTTGCGCTTCGGCGATGTTTTGCTCGGCGAGTTAGGGCTAGAGTGCTAAGTCGTCGGCTCAGGAGTTGAAAGAGAAGTTCGTGGTTTCGGCCAGAGGTTTTGGGTTCTATTTATAATCGGGAAGAGAAGAGTCCTAATCTGATTGGATCCCGAATAGAAGTTTTATTCAGATCTTGTTGGATCCTGACGTCTTATCTTGGGTAACATTGCGGAGTTTGGATCGGTTTTCGTTGCGTATTGGTATCTTTACGCGTAAAAACCGCTCTAGACTCGTTACCTCCGTGATGATGAGCTCCGGAAGCTCCACGTGTCCTTCCGAGCCTGGTATCTCTTCATCCGCAGAGACGAGCTCCGGTCGTGCCGCGTGTCAATCGATCGAGACCTCACTCTTTTTCAGAGGTGAGCCCCGCGCACGCCACGTGTGAGTGCCGGTCTTTCCGCCTTTCCTTCCCTCAGGGACATGCCCCGAGGTCGACACGTGTTCAGCAGCGACGGACCTCCAGAGATAAGCTCCGGTGGCGACACGTGTTCAATAGATCCGGACTTCTCGGAGATGGGTTCCGAAATTAACACATATCTCGTGCGACTGGTCCCCTAACTTCCGCGAGGACTAGCTCCGTGGATGACACATGTCCTATGAAAAATGCCTTTGCTTCTTCCGCAGAGGCTATCTCCGCGGGCAGTACGTGTCCCACAGGGTCGGACCTTTTTCCAATTGCGGAGGTGACCCCCGAGCCTGCCACGTATCCAGTTTAGCGTCGGACCTCTCCAATCTCTTCGGGGATGAGTTCCGAACACACCACGTGGTCTGCTGGTCGTGAAAGTTGCCTTCGGTGCTCTCAGAAAGCTTTACTGGCTATCCTTTTGATACTTGTTTCTGTTCCCTCTTTTCTAAAAATGTTCTTCTTCTTCATAAACATGAACATATGCTGACACCCGAGATGAGGGTGTCACAGAATGTATGGCTAGCGTATGAGTTGCAAAATGCGAACCCTTGCTATCGACGCCTACCCGAGCCTTTTATAGTCCAAGATTCGGGCGGCTTACAAGGGGAGCCGGGGCCCGGCAGGTGGCCCCGGGAAGATTGTCTATTATCTACCGTATCTGCAGTTATGCCGGTAGTTGTCTCTGGTCGAAGGCTTCTGAGTCTTCATCTTGCCGCCCTGCCCATGCCGCATGCCAGTCGTAGCGGTTGATGACGGCACAGGCGGCATGGGTTGTCTTGTCGCGGTGTTTATTGGCTGACAGGTTCTGACACCGCGCGTCAGTCTGTGATGCGACTGGGTGCAACGGCACCTGACAGAAGCGTGCTCCGCGTCTCCGCGCCTTGGGAAGACGCGGGCCTTGAATACCTTGTACGGGCAAGGTATGGGGCGTATTTATGCCCGCTGCCTATCGCTCGGGGCAGGCAGCGTCGCTCTGCTGCCACGTGGCGGGCCCGGAGCCCTTCTCAGAGAAGAGAAGGGTCAGTCCCACGGGGCACGTGGAGCCTCCGGACCTCTCTCCGCGGAGGGAGAGGCTCGGCTTCTGCTGGCCACGTGGCGGGCCCGGAGCTCTCCTCTAAGGAGAGGGAGGTCCGGCTCCGCTGGTCACGCGGCGCCTTCGGACCTCTCTCCCGCGGAGGGGGAGGTCCGGCTTCTGTATGCCACGCGGCGGGCCCGGAGCTCTCCTCTGAGGAGAGGGAGGTCCGGCCCCGCCGGACGCGTGGCGCCTTCGGAGCTCTCCCTGCGGAGAAGGGCGAGTTCCTTAGGCATTTTACCCTGTGCGCGGGGGTACCCCATATCTCAGGTACCGACAGTGGCCCCCAGGCCCATCTCGGGGGAGATAGCGAGCCCGAGGTGGGACCTCCGTCTCTTCCGGTCCGCGCACTTTCTCTAAGTCCCGAATTGACCGCTGCCGGAGCACGAACAGCCACGGGATCGTGGGAGCGTGCGCTCACTTGATGGTTGCTTTTACTGCGGCGGTTCCCAAGACTGCCACTTCTGCACGTTGCGGCGCTTCCTTCGGGAACCGTCGAAGTGCCTTGCCGGCTCATCTTCTTAGGAGACTGACTGCTTGCCCCCACCGCTTCAGTTAGGCGGGTTGGGACCACCCGTCATCGGCATTCGGTCTAGGAACCGAAGCGGTTGCCGGTGCGGGATATTCGAAGAGTTCCGAATCGCTTGGAATTGCACCGGGAAGCTGTTAAATGGAACCTCCATGTGGGTACATTCCTCTTATAAGGCTTCCTGCCCCTGCGCTTCCCTCAGGTCCTGCAGTCTTGTCTTCCTCCATGGCTCTCAACCCGCCTTACTGGGGGAAGAATTGCTCTCAGCTCCCTCCAGCGGTTGCGTCTGCACCAAGCCTGGGACTCAGGGAGCCTGCCTGCCCTGCCCCTGAGGGTGGCGGAGTCTTCAAAGGAACCGCTGAAGCATCGAAGAGAATCCCAGGCGGCAGGGTCTCCAAGAACACCGCTGACTGCCGCGGAGAGGGCCTCAGGAGCACCCTTGACGACTCCAGCTTTTGCGCAGGTGATGAGGGTTGGGGGCTCCTGGGGCACCCTTGATGACACCGGCTTTTGCGCAGGTGATGAGGGAACTTCAGGAGAAGGAAACCACCGATGCACCGTGGAGAATTCCAGGTGGTAGAGTCTCCAAGAAGACCGCTGAATACTGCGGAGGGGGCCTCAGGAGCTCCCGTGGTGTCACTGGTTTTTGCGCCGGTGATGAGGGAGGCGATTCCAGCGCTCTGGTCATAGAGCGAGAGTGTTCCGCCAGGGCTGAAGCCTGGCGACGCGGCCGTTGTTGCAACTTCTGGATTCTGGTCGTGTCAGGAGACCCTTGGGGCTTGTTTCTTTCTTCTTATCGAGTCTGTAGTTCAGCTCATGGAGCCTTGCTTAATTTGACTCTCTTGGATATTTGTGTCTGTGATGCTTTTCCTCTCCTTCTTGGCTTTGCCTGACTGAGTCCATAGCTCCGCAAGGTACTCAGAGGCCATTTCCAATCTCGGAGCCTTGCACAGACACCCTCCCCGGGTCCTAACCGTGTTAGGGGCCCCCGGAGATCTCCAGATCTCGCCCTATGGGGAGCTCCAGATCTGCCTGCCACGTGGCGGGTCCGGAGCTCCTTCCTAAGAGGCGGGAGCTCCGTCCATGTTGGACACATAGGGCTTTCGGAGCCCTCCCACCGAGGGGGAGGTCCGGCTTCCGCCCACCACGTGGCGAGCCCGTAGCCCTCCTCAAGGGAGGAGAGAGTTCCGGGCCCGCTGGACACGTGGGTCCCCCGGGTCCCGCTCCTGCTGGAGGGGCAGGTCCCGGTCCTTCTAGTCCCAGGCCGGAGTAGCTGGTAGCTCCTTTCCCCCCGCTTCATGCAGTCCCTGTTGCCATAACCTGGAGGTCCTGCACACAGGCAGAGGAAACGCAATTCTCCTCGGGGGGTCCTCCCCTCCCATCTCCTAGTCTTATCCGTCTTACGACCCTGATCCGCTATACGGGGCCTGGGCAATTCTGTGCACGAGGCGCCGGAGCTCCGGCTCCCTCCGAGGTCCGGGTACGGCGGTCCGGTCCCTAGTACCGGGCCATGCGCTGGGGAAGCAGAGTGCACGCGCTTTGGGTTCATGACCAGGCAAAGCGGACGTACTCCCCTGGACCTCCGGAGGGCAGGATGCGCATGCTTTGGGCTCTAGGCTGGCTAAGCTGGATACGCACCCTGGACCCCCCATGCACAACGCTGGCCTTTCCTGGAGGTAACCAACTGGCACCGCAACACCTGACTGGGGGAGGCCCGAGAGACTCACTCGGCCAACGGCAGGTGCCTCAAGCGCAGCCGCCTTCGGTAGGATAGCAAATGCCGACTATGGATGAGCGCAGGAGAGGGGGAGCTAGATGTACGATGAACATACAGAGATAGTGCGATCATAAAAATTAATGCATAATTTAAATGAGCGCATGAGAGAGAGCTAAGTAGAACAGGGCTCTGTATTCGTACCCATAGGTGGAATTCTGGCTGTACAGGGAGGCAATGTTCCGCCTTGTCTTCAAGGGAAACAAGACTCTACGCGCTTAGGGTCGGAACCAGGCTAAACTGGACGTAGTCCTGTACCGTCCCTTGAGACTTAGCTGCCCCAAGCGCTGTTCCTAAATTCTATGGGATCTTTTACAGAAGGGAATAACCCTGTCCTACTGATGCTCAGGAAGTAGGACTTACAGTGTTGCTCCATGGCAAGGATTTTTGGGAACGGATCCCACTCTCGGTTGAAAGGCATGTGTACCTGGGGCGGCAGCTTTCGTGTTTCGGAAGGGACCTTCCCTGCTGGGGGAGAGCTTATGGGTCCTTCTTGGAATAGAGCGTGCCGCTTCACCAGGTTGCCCTCCTGCAGGCCCCCGACGCGTTTGGTTCTTTGGCGGTAGTGCTTAGAGCATTAGCCGAGACCGTGCGTTGCGGGGTGTTCGCTGCAGCCGAGTCTTGTCGATGAGGTTGTAATCTTCGCGCTGGATCAGGTCCTGCGCGGCTTCTCCTGGGGGCCCCGGGGAGTTCTCCCCTTCTGGCTAAGGCCTTCAAGGGGTAGGTAGGCCCGGGCTCGTCTTGGATGACCTAAGGCATCTTCCCCTTCTGGCAAGGCCTTCAAGGGGTTGACAGACCTTAGGCGGCCCCCGAGAGGTATGTTCAAAGCACGGAGGCACGCCGCAGTTGGCTAACGCCCTGGCCTGTCACCGTCGGAACTGGAGTCCTCACCGTCATGCACTGTCTTTATGACACGCTGAGGCTCCTGGAACCCCACCTGGTGGGTAGCAGTGACTGGGGCATCGACCTTCTGTTTGCCATCCCTCTGAGGGTAGGGCGGCGCTTCAGCCCTCTGCTGTCTCCCTTTGCGGAAGCGCTCTGCGAGCCTATGGATCTCCCAGCACTCGGCAGCAGTATGGTTGCAGGTGCCATGCACGGGGCATAGCCCGCCTTGGCCACTGTCTGGGGCCGGTGATTGCCGCTGCCTTTTGTCGGGGCGTGGCCCCCGAGCTCCACCGGTCGTCGCTGCTGCGGCGACGGGGGCCGTGAATGGTGACTTCATCTTGCCACCCCCCCGGTTCTTGGTCTTCTTGCCACCCCCATAGGCAGCAGCACCGGACCCGGGCTGTCCTCCTGACTCGGAGGTCGGCAGAGCGTGCCAGTTCCGCCCTTCAGCTGCTCTGGCGCACTTGTCCGCCAGGCTGAAGAGCTCCGAGACGCCGAGGACCTCTCTGGTCGCGAGCTTCTCAAGCATTTTCTCGTCCCGGACACCCTGTCGGAACGCCACCACCACTGAGGCACTTTGGATATGCGGGATGGTGTTGCGTACCTGAGAGAACCGCTGGATGAAAGAGCGCAGCGACTCCCCAGGTTGTTGCTTGACGGCGTGGAGGTCAAGCTCCGTGCCGGGACGGGTGTAAGAGTTGCCGAAGTTGGCGACGAACTGCCGGCAGAGCTCTCCCCAGGAGGTTATGGACCCCTGAGGTAGATTCATGAGCCAAGACCGAGCTCGGCCGGTCAAGGCGACGGGGAAGTAGTTGTCCATGACAGCCTCGTCCCCTCCTGCAGCAAGTACGGCGGTGGAGTAGATCTGGAGGAACTCCGCTGGGTTGATGCTACCGTCGTACTTCTCGGGCAGATGCGGGCGAAACTTGCGTGGCCACCTTGCGAAGTGAAGGTGGGGTGCAAGGGCCGCACATCCTGCACCTGCTGCTGCAGATACTGGCGCTGCGAACGTTTGGTTCGCACCTGGCACCGCGTATCCCGGCATGGGCAAGGCTGCACCATAGGCTGGGGCCGCTACTTGCGGCGCATATAGCTGTGGCATATGCTGCGCAGCATATGCCTGAGGCAGGGCTCGCGTGGCGAAGGCCTGCCCTTCTGGTTGTGTCGAGGCGGACGACATGCTGTCGCCTGCCTCATGGCTGCGACGCCTCTCTCGGCGTCGCTCGAGGTACACCCGGGCGTCCTGGCCCAAGTGGCACCGTTCCAGTTTCCTTCGCAGGTCCGTCGACAGGAGCCTGGAGGAGCTGGAATCCGTCGTTAGCCCGTCAACCGTGGGTGTGCACGTCAGCGACACAGCCGGTTGTCCTGGGCGCCGTCCTCGCCGAAACCGAGGGTTCGCGGCGGCGACGACGAGGCGGTCCACCTCACGGACCCATTGCTGGGTCGCTGAATGGGGCGCATCCCCCGCAGGTGGGTTGCGCAGCAGCGCTCTTGCTGCAGCTAGCGCACCTCCATGGTGTACGCTCAGCGCTGCAGAAGATCTCACACTGGTCTGGGCCTGCATAGCCGGAGTCGGCGTTGCCGGAGTCGGCTGCTGGCTACCAGCTTGTGCCGACACACTCCGTCCTGAGTGTGTCGACATGTACTCCCCAGTGGTCACGGTTCGCCGTGAACGCGGAGGGGGAGAGTTTGCCGCTGAAGGAAGCTTGGTCATCTTCGTCGGCGGAAACTCGTCGCGCTAGGAGAAAAGCCCCCTACCTGGCGCGCCAAATGTCGAAGTGTGCGGTCGACACTTCCCCCGGGCCTGCACTGGGCAGCCCGCGGAGGTTCTTTTTTCGGAGGGGCTAGTTCCTAGCGGAGAGCTTGCGCGGATGGAACGAGTTAGTAAGAGCTTGACACGGCGAGTTTTACGTGGTTCAGGCCGCCGGAGCGTAAAACCCTACGTCCACGGCGAGCTATGGAGCTCGCTGTATTGCTTGCTGCTCAGGGCCGGAGGCCTGAGCTTGGGGGTGAGTTACAGCTTGAGAGTGTATGGCTAGCGTATGAGTTGCAAAATGCGAACCCTTGATATCGACGCCTACCCGAGCCTTTTATAGTCCAAGACTCGGGCGGCTTACAAGGGGAGCTGGGGCCCGACAGGTGGCCCCGGGAAGATTGTCTATTATCTACCGTATCTGCAGTTATGCCGGTAGTTGTCTCTGTTCAAAGGCTTCTGAGTCTTCATCTTGCCGCCCTGCCCATGCCGCATGCCAGTCGTAGCGGTTGATGACGGCGCAGGCGGCATGGGTTGTCTTGTCGCGGTGTTTATTAGCTGACAGGTTCTGACACCGCGCGTCGGTCTGTGATGCGACTGGGCGCAACGGCACCTGACAGAAGCGTGCTCCGCGTCTCCGCGCCTTGGGAAGACGCGGGCCTTGAATACCTTGTACGGGCAAGGTATGGGGCGTATTTACGCTCGCTGCCTATCGCTCGGGGCAGGCAGCGTCGCTCTGCTGCCACGTGGCGGGCCCGGAGCCCTTCTCAGAGAAGAGAAGGGTCAGTCCCGTGGGGCACGTGGAGCCTCCGGACCTCTCTCCGCGGAGGGAGAGGCTCGGCTTCTGCTGGCCACGTGGCGGGCCCGGAGCTCTCCTCTAAGGAGAGGGAGGTCCGGCCCCGCTGGACACGCGGTGCCTTCGGACCTCTCTCCCGCGGAGGGGGAGGTCCGGCTTCTGTATGCCACGCGGCGGGCCCGGAGCTCTCCTCTGAGGAGAGGGAGGTCCGGCCCCGCCGGAAGCGTGGCGCCTTCGGAGCTCTCCCTGCGGAGAAGGGCGAGTTCCTTAGGCATTTTACCCTGTGCGCGGGGGTACCCCATATCTCAGGTACCGACAAGGCTCATTGCATAAAAGAAAAATTTATTTCACAAACATGATAAAAACAGCAACTTAGCTTTAAGTGAATGTAATCCCAACATGTATTTAAACATTAACATACCTCCATCATGATTCATCCCTTTCCATGTCTCAACCAGACATTAATCTTTCTCAACTTTGCTCATGAATACCATCTCGTATTCACTAACATATCATGAATACCATCTCGTATTCACTACCATTTCATCTCATATTCAATTCCATCTCATTTCAAGACCAAATCTCGTTGCCATGACTCAACAGTCATGCAACCAATCTCATTACCCGGACTCAACAGTCCCGAAAACCAAATCCAAAGACCAAACCAAATACCGTAACCGAGTACCATCCCATCCCATCTAATCATGTGAGTTGTCCAGGCACTCGTGACTGTAAGCTCGGCTATCATGATAGTTTTAGACTCTGAAGAGTTTGTACCACTTTACCCACAAGTTTGTGATTTCGTCACCCGTCGGCGACTGCAGAACCTCTATTATACCAGTACACAACCGTTGGTGTATTGTCAAGAGATCACAAAATAGCATTTACAAAGAGGCCACTAGATGTATGGACTCACTAAGGTTTCACCAGCAGGCTAGAATCTCCAATTCTCCCACCCACAGGCCCCCTCTTGTGCCATGCAGTTCCCAGGCAGTCCTCACTCGACTCCCATTCCCCGCGCCTTCCATGGTCCATAACAATCTAGCAACTTACCTAATTAGTCAGCTAAGCCGCACCCATGTGTGGCCTTATGGTGGCACTGTTATCCTGGCATGAACCGGTCTTTAGATCTATGGCAAGTAACCACCATCTCATTCTACCTCATCCACAAACCAAGCTTGCCTAGATCTCCCTCTGATTCATGTTCATTAACAATATCCGTTTCTCATTATTCATACGAGTGCAGTTAGCTAGACAAATCTATTTCGCTTCCCGTATCCCATGGACTCAGCAAAGCATAAAAGCAAAAACCATACCGACCCATTAATTTTCCCGGTAATAAGGGTGGTTAACAAAACTAGTAAACTCTTATCAAAGGGTTTCCCATCAAGTTTGACTCAAGCATACACAATTTTCGCAAACAAAACAGTTTTCCATAATATGGGATCAATATGCTTAAGGGGCACTTGCCTTGTTCTTGCGGTTCCTGTTGCTCAAATTCTTGTTGTTGTAGTCCGTCGTAGGTAGCTCCCTGAGCTTGTCCTTCTATATGCGATCACACACATACAAGATTCATAGCAATCAATCATTATGCACAAACTCTACTTTAAGATGCGATGATGCATATGCATGCTAATCCCATGATGCAGTTTAGTTTGTACATGTTCTTGCATGGCTTGCATGAGTTTTACGATGAACAGAAGTGTAAAGATCAATTGTGGACGTGGCGATGATCTCATCTCAAGATCTAGATCAACCCGATCAACACGTGATCTGTCCACGAAAAAGCTTATGTTCGAAAGGATCGAAGAACAGATGCAAAGAAAATCGCGAAGATGTCGTAAGGTGGTATTGGAAACCTACCTTGCTTCCTTCGGGTCCTCCTTCCTAGCAAAAACAGATCGTCGGGCTCTCTTCCGGCGACGGCGATCGTGTCAGGGCTCGTCGGTGATCTCTCCGGTGGTCAAACTCTGGCAAAGGGGTTTAGCTCGGCGAGTTTGGGGCTAGGTCTTCTAAGTTGTCGGCTTAGAAAAGATGTTACGACCAAGGGGTTGTTTTGGGTTTTATTTATAATCGGGAAGAGAAGAGTCCTAATCTGATCGGAACTCGAATAAGAGTCCTATTCAAATTGTTTTTGGATCTTAACAACTTATCTTTAGTTGATTTGGTGCGGTAGCAACGTGGAATTTGTGTCGGTTTCCTCCCGTACTGGTATTCCAGCGCGTACAGAAGAAGAACCGCTTCAAATATCGTTTCCTTAGAGGCAAGCTCCGGAGGCTCCACGTGTCCTGCGGGGGCCTGGCTCCCTTTTTCCATAGAGGCAAGCTCCGGTTGTGCCATGTGTCAGGCGGGCGAGACCTCCCTCTTACTCAGAGGTGAGCTCCACGTGCGCCACACGTCCTGACGGGTGGGACCTCCCTCTCTCCAGAGGCGAGCTCTGTGTGCGCCACGTGTCAGTGCCGGACCTCCCCCTCTTCGGAGTGAGCTCCGATAGTGCCACGTGTCAGAGCCGGACCTCCCCTCTCTTCGGAGGTGGCTCCGAGATTGCCATGTGTCCAGTAGTGCCAGACTCCCTTTCTTCTCGAAGACGAGCTCCGAGGTCGACATGTGTCCAACAGCGTCGGACCTCCCAAAGGTGAGCTCCGGAGGTGACACGTGTTCGAAAGTGTCGGACCTCCCGGAGGTGCGCTCCGGAGGTGACACGTGCCTAGGGGGGCCGGACATCTCAGAGGTGAGCTCCGAGAGCGACACATGTCCCGCGCGGCTGGACCTTTCTTTTGCGCAGTGACTAGGTCCGAAGGCGACATATGTCCTGCGGGCTGACCTCGCTTCTTCCGCAGAGGCTAGATCCTGGGGCAACACGTGTCCCACGGGGTCGGACCTCGCCCCTTCCGCATAGACGAGCCCCGAGCCTGTCACGTAGCCAGTTAGAGGCGGACCTCTCACCCTTTTGCGGGAACGAGCTCCGAAGGCGCCACGTGGTCTGCGGCCGCAGGAGTTGTCTTCAGCGCTCTCTGTGGATTGGATTTGGCTCATTTTGGCTATCTTTTTTTTTCTTTTCTGTTTCAACTTCTTTTAAAATATTTTTCTACATATAAAATATGAATGCGTGCAGAAATCAAAATTGAGGGTGTCACAGACAATATCCTTCCCGATGAACATGTATTCACTGAACGGATTGTTCGGATGGCTAAGAGATACGCACTGGTAGAAGGGGATCTCTACCGGCGTGGCGCCAATGGCATCCTATTTTGGTGCATAACCCAGGAGGAGGGCTGCGACTTGCTCACAGAGATCCATGGAGGCGAGTGTGGGAACCATGCATCTTCCCGCACGCTGGTCGGTAAAGCCTGTCGGCATGGCTTTTACTGGCCGACATCTCTCAAGGGATGCCGTCGAGCTGGTCAAGAGATGCAAGGCAAACCAGTTCTACGCTAAGCAAATCCACACACCGACGCAGACACAGCAGATAATCCCGCCCTCATGGCCATTCGCTGTGTGGGGGCTGGACATCCTGGGACCATTCTCCAGATCCGTCAGAGGGTACCGGTACCTCTACGTCACAGTAGACAATTTTACCAAGTGGCCGGAAGATTCCCCTGTAGTAACAATCAACAAGCAGTCAGCAGTCAAGTTCATCAAGTCAATCATCTGCCGGTTCAGGGTTCCAAACAGAATCATCACCAACAACGGGACCCAGTTTACGAGTGCAGTGTTTCAAGAGTATTGCGAAGATCTCGGCATCCAAGTTTGCTACGCTTCTGTTGCTCACCCATAGAGCAACGGTAAAGTCGAGAGAGCAAATGCCGAGATACTTAGGGGACTCAAGACGCGCACCTACAACTGCTTGAAAAAGCATTGTGCCAATTGGGTAGATGAGATTTCCAGTGCACTATGGGCTAGCCGGAGATCCCTCAGCCTTGTGACAAGAGAAACACCTTTCTTCCTGGTGTATGGGGTTGAGGCCGTCCTCCCCCTGGAGATCACCATGGGGCCCCTCTTGTGTCCAAGCGTACGACAATGCCATGCAGGACCAGCTCCAGCGTGAGGATATCGACCTTGTCGATGAGCGAAGGTGGCAAGTAGCTGCTCGAAATGCATGGTACCGCCAGGCGCTCCAGTGTTATCATCAGTGGTTCGTCCGGAGTAGACAGCTCGAGATGGGCAACCTGGTATAAAAGTCCCAAAATTGTATATGAAACAAACCGAGGCTTGAAAGTCTATGTGTTGCAAATTCATGAAAATGGGACTTGCTAAAACTTTTCTACATGCAAAAGGGTACATGAATGTTCATCAAAAAGAGGCTCACATGTTCATTTGAATATGTTGAACCCATATGGACTTAAACACCATGGAGAAAATACTCCCTTGCGTCAAGGATATTAAAAATCAGATTTTCAAATTCAAAGGTCACTTCAAACCATTGCCAAACTTTTGAATTCACATGCGGCCTCCTACTTTTGAATTTGAGGAAAGTTAGGATGTCAATTTTCTAATGTTAGGTTGGGCTAAAAAGGAAGTTAATATGAGCATTTTGAAATTCAAACTGAATTCAAATTTGCAATGCAAATTCAAACTGAACTCGGTGAATTCAAATTCTAGCCCACTCAATTTCAGAAATTTTGGAATTTAAGAAATTAAATGAGAAGATCTTTTGTGGAGGAAAAGGGTGGACCCCACAGGTCATTGAGCTAAGTGTGACTTGCACCCTAAGCAACACCTCTGTTATCTGTTTTCCACTGTGACGCCCTCGATTCTGTAGAACACAGAACCAAGAACTGATGCGTATGTGTGGCCAGGATGTTCATCACACATACACATATCATCCACAAACTGAATTCAGAATATATATATAACCACGAATAACAGGGTATATTACAATGTCTCATGAGTCTTGGACTCATGCTAGCAGCGGAAGTCTTATCTTAGCAGCGGAAGTCTTCTAAACTAATGCGGAAGCAACTAAGCAGCAGCAACGGCTCCATCTCTACTCCATCCCCACAGGCAAGGTTGAGGACAGATTACATGGCTAATGCTTCACTTGGTCTTCATAGTACTCCTCTCCTGTTGCTGATGATGAAGTAATAATGCAAGTTTGAGTACATGATGTACTCAGTAAGTGCGGGAAAATATGATATGTAGGTCACAGAAAGGAAGGTATAAAAAGGCTCATTGCAGAAAGCAAAGTTTATTTCTCAAAATATGATAAAAACAGCAACTTAGCTTTAGTGAATGTAATCCCAACATATATTTAAACATTAACATACCTCCATCACGATTCATCCCTTTCCTTGTCTCAACCAGACATTAATCTTTCTCAACTTTTCTCATGAATACCATCTCGTATTCACTACCATCTCATGAATACCATCTCGTATTCACTACCATTCAATCCCATCTCATTCCGAGACCAAATCTCGTTGCCATGACTCAACATTCATGCAACCAATCTCATTACCCGGACTCAATAGTCCCGAAAACCAAATCCAAAAACCAAACCATAACCAAAACCAAACCATCCCAAAAACCATCCCAATAACCATCCCATCTAATCATGTGAGTTGTCCAGCCGCTCATGACCGTAAGCTCGGCTATCATGATAGTTTTAGACTCTGCAGAGTTTGTACCACTTTACCCACAAGTTTGTGATTTTGTCACCCGTCGGTGACTGCAGAACCTCCATTATTCCTGTACACAACCGTCGGTGTATGGCCAAGAGATCACAAAATAGCTTTTACAAAGGGGTTACTAGATGTATGGACTCACTAAGGTTTCACCGGCAGGCTAGAATCTCCAATTCTCCCACCCACGGGCCCCCTCTTGTGCCATGCAGTTCCCAGGGCAGTCCTCACTCGACTCCCATTCCCCGCGCCTTCCACAGTCCATAACAATCTAGTAACTTACCTAATTACTCAGCTAAGCCGCACCCATACTTCGCCCTGTGGTGGCACTGTTATCCTGGCATGGCTGGCATGAACCGGTCCTTAGATATACGGCAAGTAAACCACCATCTCATTCTACCTCATCCACAAACCAAGGCTTGCCTAGATCTCCCTCCGATTCATGTTCATTAACAACATCAGTTTCTCATTATTCTTATGAGTGCAGTTAGCTAGACACATCTATCTCGCTTCCCGTATCCCATGGACTCAGCGAAGCATAAAAGCAAAAACCATACCCAACCCATAAACTTTCCTGGCAACAAGGGTGGTTTAACCAAAACTAGTAAACTCCTATAGAAGGGTTTCCCATCATGTTGACTCAAGCATACTCACGCCTTTTCGCAAACAAAACAGTTTCTCCAAAAACATGGGATCAATATGGTCAAGGAGCACTTGCCTTGTTCTTGCGGTTCCTGTTGCTCAAATTCTTGCTGTTGTAGTCCGTCGTAGGTAGCTTCCTGAGCTTGTACTTCTATACGCGATCACACACATACAAGATTCATAGCAATCAATCATCATGCACAAACTCTACTTTAATATGCAATGATGTATATGCATGTTAATCCTATGATGCAGTTTAGTTTGTACGTGTTCTTGCATGGCTTGCATGGGCTTTATGATGAAAAGAGGTGTAAAGATCAATTGTGGACATGGCGATGATCTTGACTCAAGATCTAGATCAAACCGATCAACACATGGGTCCACGAAAAAACTTCTGTTCGAAAGGATCGAAGAACAGATGCAAAGAAAACACAATGACGTCGTAAGGTGGTATTGGAGACCTACTTTACGTTCTTCATGGTCTCGGGGTCCTTCTCCTAGCAAGACAGATTGCCGGGCTCTCTTCTGGTGATCTCCGGCGAAGGAGTTAGCTTGGCGAGTTTCGGGCTAGGGCTTCTAAGTTGTCGGCTTAGAAAAGATGTTACGACCAAGGGGTTGTTTCGGGTTCTATTTATAAGTGGGAAATGAAGAGTCCTACTCTGATCGGAATTCGAATAAGAGTCCTATTCAAATTGTTTTTGGATCTTAACAACTTATCTTTAGTTGTTTTGGTGCGGTAGCAACGTGGAATTCGTGTCGGTTCCCTCCTGTACTGGTATTCCTGCGCGTACAAAAGCAAAAACCACTTCAGATCTCGTCACCTCCGCGGTGATGAGCTCCGGAGGCTACACGTTGTAAAAGTCCCAAAAATGTGTATGAATAAAAACCAAGGTTTGAGTTCATATGTGTGGCAAAGACATGAAAAATGGGACTTGCTAAAACTTTTCTTTATGCAAAGTAATACATGGAGGACCATCCAAAATGAGGCTCACATTTTTATTTAAAAGTGTTGAACCAATAAGGAGTTAAATACCTCTTTGCAAGTAAGTTTAAAATTCAGATTTGAAATTCAAAGTTCACACATATGGTGACCCAAAAACTTTGAGTTAACATGCAGCCATATAGTTGAGTTTTTAGGGAAAAGTTTGTCACCACCTTTTCATTTGTAGGGTGGGCTCAAAAAGGAGTGTAAGAGAAGCATTTGTAAATTCTAGCCAAATTCAAATTTGTCATACCAATTCAAACTGAATGTGGAGAATTCAAATTCTAACCCACATTTTAAAACTCAGAATTGTGGGAATTAAGAGGATCAGTTTGAGAAGATATTTGGGGAAGAAATGTGGAGTGGGACCCACATGTCATAGAGGTAAAGGAGGAGCCTTGCACCCTAAGTCTTAGCCTCAGTGGGAGATTTCCCCGAACAGCTCACGGGAGCCACCGAGGTGCTTACCGGCGCCACCTCCTGCTGCCTGCCCCCATGCGCTGACAACCGAGGCGGTGCCCTCGTGCTGATCCCTGTGCTCACGTCCCCTCAGCCGAGCAAAAGGCTCAGTTGGGCTTCCCCCCTCGTGAGCGCATGAACGGCAGCCGTTCTCCCCCTCCGCTCTCGGTCCGATCGGAAGATCGGCAAAACCACCACGCATCCTCCTCCCCCGAGCTGCTAAACACTTCCACGAGCTCAACCTCCACCTCCCTGACCCACAAGCAAGTGAGCTGCGGCCTCCGGTGCCCGAGAACGATCGCCGCCGCGGTGACCTAATCTGAAAAAGTGATCGGGCGCTCGTGGACAGCCCTCCACAGCAGGTTTCACGGCCGAGCGATCACACCTACGGACGCGCACGGGTGCGGTGCTGCCCTCAGCCCAAGCTCAGGCCGTGCCGCGAGCTATCGGTGGCGAATTTCGAGGTTTTGCTCCGGCGACCTCACTCCGAGCTTTCAGTATGGATTCAACAAATTCCCGCTCTCTAATCCTTCCTAGGTCCTCAAATCTTGCACGTAGCAGCTGGATTAGCCAGCGATCATTTCCCCTTTTGCATCCAGCGCAAGAAAACGCCTCAGGCCGACGAATTTTGAGCTTTTCTTGGGTGGTTCACGGCGGACCCATTCGGTCGCACGATGACGACCTAGTTTCAGCCCTTTCCGAGCTAGTTTGAAGTCGTACCAATCTTCCTGGAGGTACGCTGGTGCTGTAGGGCTCGTCGGCACAAGTTTTTGAGGGCTGGAGACCTCAGGCGACGCTGCCGAACGGCCACAGAGGCAGTTACACGTCGCCGGCCATGTTCCAGTCGTCGGCGGCCCTGGCAAAGCCCACAGCCGTGTTCCTCGGGGTCACAAACTCCCTGGCGGCGAGTTTCAGCTCAGGCGGTGGCCGGAAACGGCGAGCTGGCGAGCTCCGGCGTCGGGCCGGCGAGGGGCAACGCGGGCGCGAGCGAGGAAGCCGGAGGAAGAAGAAGACGCGTGGGCCCCGGCTGTCAGCAGCTCAAATTTTAAACCCGGGATCGGGTGTGGCCGGGATCCCGTGTGTTGGCGCACAGAGAAGCTGTGGCCCGGTGTGGCTTCACTTCTATTGGCTGGAATTCAAAACAGTGGGTCCAGCCGGATTTTCAACAGGAAAATAATTCCAGACTTAGGTCAATCTTTAGAAATTCATATCTCCCTGTAGAAAACTCCAATTTGAGTGATTCCAATTGGGTTGGATTCATCTCTCTGAGTTCTATCCAAATATGAACTCAGGTTTGTATGAAAGTCAATATTATATTCTGGAAAATTCTTTGAAGTTTTTCTGAAAAAGAATTATTGAGGGAGTTTGGGTTATCCAAAAATCCCCAAATTTTGCCAGAATATTCTTTAGCATATTGTTGACCTACTAGCAAATGCTCAGCTCATTTGAAGATCATTTGGGTAGGAATTTGCTAAATGCAAACTACTGTGTTCAAAAGAGTCCAGAAACATTTTCACAAAAATGTTTCCCACTTCTAAAATCTGTTCTGAGCAATCCATAGCTCCAAAAATCATAGGAAAATTTAGGAAAGCTCTCTGAGACATACTTGGAATTGTAGTTCACTTAATTGGGCATGAAAATGCACATTACTACAGAATTAATTCTGTTGAGTACAAATGCTTAAAGAATTGTTCTGGGAGAACTACCCAAGTAAAAGGGCTGAATTTTGGACCAGATGACTCTCATGTGATCAAGAACTCACATGTAAATTATCAGCCCAAGACGATCCTGGAACTCCCTGTTGTTATTCTCCATACTTGTGTATATGTGGGAATACATAAGAGATATTGTGAGAATTGGGGAGGACACAATATGACTCCACATTAGCTGCAATTTGGCAAGCTAAATCCTTAGGTAGTATAAAACCTGCTGTAAAAGTTTCGAGGCCATTGGAGTTCTTGTTCTTCAGTTGCACTCAAATCTTTTCAGCTTGTCTATTATGATCATTAGGGAAAATGATTAGTGTATAGCTAAGGCCTTAAGGTCAATTTAGTTTATTTCTGTTCTTTGCACAACAGAGGCAAACCAAGCCATGCTTGGCTTTTCCACACAACCTCTGTACTAAGAAATTAATTCCATAACTTCTTTCCATTACATTCTATAAAATATGTGCATATGCATCTCAATAGGAACCACAACGAAGGGGACTCAAAGGAGTGATTCATCGAAGTGGATCAAGCTCCGGAGAGTCAAGGGTGGATCTGCAAGGACACTAACTGGTTATATACGACTACCCTGCAAAACAGGCAAGCTCCGGTTTGCATTTAACAGCGTTAAGTTTTTGTTTTGTATTCACTTTGGTTAAGATTTGAACTGTGCATTAGGTCTAGTGTTTGATACCCCTCTTGCATAGCCAAATGACCCCTGGAGTGTTGGGTAGGTGTCTTCCACCGTGTAGAACTGCCATGCTTAAGTACGGTTCGGTAGAAGTTGAGTGGTGCGATGCTACTGGCAGATTTAGGAACAACAGGGGCATACGGGATTGGTTCGTAATTGAATTAGCAAGTTAAAGTTGAGACCGGAAGGTTGTAGGAGCAGCAGGACATAGGGGCCTGGGTGCTGTAGACCTGTCCGTGTCGGTCAAGGACCGATCCGTATGCGGCCCTGTTGAACAAGTTTGAGTTGTGTACCGGACTCATGCTGGCTATATGGGACCCAGTAAACCGATGTACCTTGGAAAGCTGTCATTGGGACTTTTCGGGTCGCCTCAGGCGGATGGCCGGTGTGCAGTATGTGGGGAATATTCTCATGACATCTCACGTCGGAAGGTGCACCATGAGAGTAGCTACTGTACGGGGCGACTTGATCGATTCAGCGGGGGTGAAACGGGGGAAAGGCTGCCACGTACGACGTCAGTGATGGTTGTTGTAGGTAACGTCGAGTACGGGCGTACGTGTCGTGTAGTCCGGGTGTTATTGATTCGAATCACCGTCGCTCGCGGAATGCACCGAGCATACTTGTTCTCACAGTCGTGACGTAGTAAGAACTTGCATGAGAAAGGAACTAATCATATTGATGTGAAGTATTATACTAGAGTTGTATTGGACCTTGATGAATAGGCTAGTGCAAACTCGATACTTTTATGCCATGAGCAATTTACATCGGGGGAAAGCGTTTCTTGTTTGATTGTGGACTCCCGATGTGGTGTGCCCAGGGTTACTTAAAATGCTGCAATAATTACCTGAAAGTAAGGATTCACTTTTAGGTGAGTAATTATGCTTATGCCATCCTATGTTAGGTTCATAACCTCACTTAGAGTTTCATGTTTAGGTTGATGGTTAAGTCTTGCTGAGTGTTATGCTCACGGTTGCTATACGAGTTGTTTTGCAGGTAATTGACTTGATGCATATGAGAAGGGATGCCGATGAGACTCGGGAACCTCCGAGTGCTTACTCAAAGAGCATCCTCGCCGCTGCAGATTGATCTTCGTGTTGCTAGTAAGAAACATCCGCGGGCTGGACTGTTTCTTTGTTGCTAGTTTAGATATGAGCCGTGAGAGTGATAGTCTTCCGCTGTAGTTTACTCTGATATAACTATTTGTAAAACTTTCCTGTATGCTTCCACTAATTTCATTTATGTAATACGATGTGTGTATATCGACCCGTGTGCTGTTGGTTGCCGCATAACACGGCACCACCCGACGAGGTCCTGGCCGTCTCAGCGTGGTATCAGAGCTGCGTTGGGAACAGAGCACGGATTGAGCATCATATTATGTCAAAAACTTAGGATACGGTGAGATAACGGTACTAGGCCCACATAAGGACTATTATTAGCATATAATGAAGGTGGAAAGCTAACTTATTTGCTATGTCGGAAAACCGTGCATCTCGGGACGTCTATGTCTTGGGGGGTGCACGTATGCGCTGTCCAGCAGTGCGCACAAGCTGAAGGGTGGAGCCCCACGGGTGGCAGGTAACCCGACCCGCTTTAGTATCCTCTACGACTCTTTATGTCGTTTGGGGTATTCGAGCAGCGTCTGTCCCAGGCGTGCGTGGTGCAATTTGGGAGACCCCGTCACGTGGTCAGTAACGTGAACACGTAGCTCAAGGCGTGTTTGGCTTGAGAACACCTGGGCGAGTGATGACGGCCGGGTGTACGAACTGTATGGATACCCGGTTCGGTGTGCAGCGGGGCCTGATGATTGAGTGTGGCTTATGTAGGTGCTAACCACGAAAACCTTAGTGCGTGTAGAACACGTTTGCGAGTGACTGTTTTAGTGCCACCTAATGATACGTATATGCCGGTGTAATCCGGTTAGATTTTTCTTTGGTGAGGCAACGTAGTACCGACATATGTCTTACGGTGCATCGTCACCGTACTACACTTGATAGTATTCTTACCTATGAAGAAATCATTCATGACTAACTTCCAAAATAAAAATGGATGTGATAAAGCACACATTAGTTAATGGGCTCTTCATTTGAACTGAGTTCCAAAGAAGAGACTTGTTAGGCTTCTTTTGATCTCCAAGACAGAGTGCTCTGTTCAGACAGAAATTTTTCTGGGTTTTAACAGAGCGTAACTCTGATTAGCTTGACCCAATGGAGGTGTTTGATACAGTTCTGGAAAGGTTATTAAGTGCTCTACAACGTTTCTGTTGAGCTCTAGAGCCAAATCCGACACCAACTTGGTTGAATGTCCAGATGAATGCAAACTGTTCAGAAAACAGAGCAGCTGCAAACTTCTCTGGATGTTGCTGTAAATTAGTCGTCACAGTCTGTAGAAAAATTTCTAAGGGTCATATGATACACCGTTGGAAAGTTTAGGAAACTTGCAGCGATTTGGTAGTTCATAGTTTTTTCAGAATTGTACTCTGTTTGTATGTAAAACTGTGATGAAAACAACCACATACAAAGGAGGTGCTGGCAAATTTTAGCCAGAAATTCTGTCAACTTTGAAGAATCCTAACTTTTGTTCCATAAATGATCTAGGGGCATATGAGTACTCGTTGAAAAGATACTAAAGTTAACTTTAACTTTGGTATTCAACTTGAGTTTTGAAAATGCTAGTAACTGGATCAAATTCTGGGTTAAGTACAGAAAGGTCTGCTCTGTATAAAATCAGGGACTGAATATGTTGGCTTTAGAAAGATGTGTAAACATGAAATTTTGTTATGCTTTCATAAAAATTTAGCATGTTCATGTTTTACATACTTTCACATACTGCTGAGATCATGTTTTGACTCCCTTCAAAAATGATTATTTTGCAGTATGGTGCGTTCTCAGTCTCCAAGTAGGGCTGAAGGTTCTCGCCGAGACGATGATGACTCGACTCCTCCACGGGCACCGCCATCAACGGTATGGGCGGATATCATGGTTCAGATGGTCGGGTCAAGTCAAGAGAACACAAGACTACTCCATGGACTTACTCCAACGTGCACAACAGGACGTTCCACCTCGGAACGCCTATTTGGACTTCTTGGCGACACAACCACCAATTTTCACGGAAGCCAATGAACCAGTGGAAGCTGATCAGTGGATTCGCGTTATGGAGTCCAAGTTTGGAGTGTTTGAGTGCGACGAATACAGAAGACATTATTTGCAGCTCAACAGCTCCATGGAGCCGCCGGAAACTGGTGGTTTGCCTATCTCGCCACCGTTCCGGAAGGCCATCAAGTGGATTGGACGGAATTTCATGAAGCATTCCGTGCTCGTCACATTCCTATGGGTTTTATCAAGGCCCAATAGCAAGAATTCAGAAACTTGAAGCAGGGGGACATGAGTGTCCTTGATTACGTCAGACGATTCAACCTTCTGGCACAATATGCTCCGGCTTATGCGACGAGCGAAGCTGCAATGTGTGACTACTTTTTCTATGGCTTGAGTGCCATACTAAAAGAGAAGTTAGCTTTGTTCAATCAAGGCAGTTACACCGAGTTGATCAGTGCTGCTCTGCTGCAAGAACAAGCGACACTTGAGTGTCAAGCAGAGAAGAGGGACCGGGAGGATGTGCTAGAAGACACACCAGTTGTTCCTCGCAAGTACCGTGTGGTGTATCGCACACCATCCGATGAAAGATGGCAAGCGCCAGTGAGATCAACTCCGTACAGAATTCCTGCTCAAGAATCTTGTCTTGAAGCAACACCTTTGCCGCAGCAACGAATGACACCTGTGACATCATTGCTGCAGCCGAGTACATCAACTCCTCAACAACAAGTCAACAAAGAACCGGGGAAACCTCTGTGTTCTTATTGCCACAGTTCTGGTCACTTTAGGCAAGAGTGCCGGGAGAAGTTGTTGAACAGCAGACAATCATCATCGTCAGGTGGTATGCCGTCACCTGCTCAAGAAAACATAACAGCATTGCAATCCGGAAGTGTGCAACATCTTGCTATTGAGGATGTCCTGGAGGGAGCACCGGTGTTAGCGGGCATGTTCACTCTCAAGGACGTGCCCATGTTGGTACTTTTTGATTCAGGTGCAACCCACAATTTTATCAGCAAAACATGTGTGGATCAGCACCGATTATCCACCAATACCCCCACAACGAGTTTCCTTATACGATCACCGGGAGGAAATATCTCTGCCAATCAGATTGTGTCCCGAGCAGCATTGTGTTTGGGCGGAAAATTATATCCAACATCGCTGATTATGTTGGATAGGCAGAAGATAGACATTATATTGGGGATGTCTTGGTTAAATTGTCACGGTGCCGTTCTCAATATCGGTAACCGGACTGTCCAGATTGACTCGCCGATTCACGGACAGCACACGCTGTTTTTAGACAGCGAAGACCCAGATATGGTAGAGGCCTACCACACGGAAGCGCTGTAGCTTGAAGATATTCCGGTGGTATGTGATTATCCCGACGTTTTTCCCGATGACTTACCGGGCATGCCGCCCGAACAGAACGTTGAGTTCAAGATTGAACTGGCGTCGGGAACGACGCCTATCTACGAAGGCCTTACAAGATGGCACCTAACGAGCTAGGCGGAGTTGAAAGAGCAACTGAATGAACTCATGAGCAAGGGTTTCATACGACCAAGTTCTTCACCTTAGGGTTGCTCAGCGCTGTTCGTTAAGAAGAAGGACGAAACACTACGGCTATGTGTTGATTACCGTCCTCTAAATGCTGTCACGATCAAGAACAAGTATCCTTTGCCCCGCATCGACATCCTGTTCGATCAACTTGTGGGGGCAAAAGTATTTTCGAAGATGGATCTTCGGTCGGGGTATCATCAAATCAAGATCCGACCGGAAGACGTACCGAAGACAGCCTTCTCGACGAGATACGGACTCTACGAGTACCTCGTCATGTCATTTGGGTTAACCAACGCTCCGGCACACTTCATGTACTTGATGAATTCTATTCATGCCGGAGTTAGACAAGTTCGTCGTGGTATTCATCGACGACATATTGGTTTACTCCAAATCTGAAGAAGAGCACGCTGAACATCTGCGCATCGTGCTACAACGGTCGCGGGAGCACCAATTATATGCCAAGTTCAGCAAGTGCGAATTTTGGATTGATCAAGTGCCTTTCCTAGGCCATATTATTTCAGCAGAAGGTATCGCCGTGGACCCCAGCAAGATTGAACAAGTGCTGAAGTGGGAATCTCCCAAATCAGTCCATGAGGTCCGAAGTTTCCTAGGTTTAGCGGGATATTATCGGAGGTTTATTCCAAGCTTCTCAAAGATTGCTAAACCAATGACGGAGCTGCTGAAGAAGGGCACTAAATACATGTGGAATGCAGCATGTGAAGCCGCATTCAAAACTTTGGTGAAACATCTCACAACGGCTCCAGTTCTTGCTCAGCCGGACACGACGAAGCCATTTGATGTATACTGTGATGCATTTGGCATCGGTCTCGGCTGCGTTCTGATGCAAGAAGGGCGTGTAGTCGCCTATGGGTCTCGTCAACTGCGAAACCACGAGCAGCATTATCCAACTCACGATCTTGAGCTTGCTGCAGTGGTGTTGGCGTTAAAGATGTGGAGGCATTACCTACTTGGTAATCTTGTTCACCTCTACACCGACCATAAAAGCCTGAAGTATATCTTCACGCAGAAGGAGCTGAATATGAGACAACGGAGATGGTTGGAGCTCATAAAAGATTATGAAATTGAGATCCACTATCATCCGGGAAAAGCAAACGTGGTTGCCGACGCGCTTAGTCGGAAAGCCCACGTTCACAACTTGGCGGCTGCTGAGTTAGAAGACGAAGAACCAAGCCTCCGTGTCGTTCCGTATGGCGCGCTTTATAATCTCGTGCTCATTCCAACGATCCGTGAAGAGATTGTTGAGGCTCAAAGAAGAGACAGAGGTATGTCTCACATACGGAGAAGATTAGACAACGGAGAGGTCAAATGTTTCCGGAAGGATGAGAACGGTACGATATGGTTTAATGACCGTATAGTGGTACCGCGCAATATGAAACTCCGGAAGAAGATCTTGGATGAAGCCCACCTGTCAAAGTTTTCCATTCATCCCGGAAGTAACAAGATGTACCAACATTTGAAACAGAAATTTTGGTGGACGAGGATGAAGAGGGAGATTGCTAAATACGTATCCGAATGCGATACGTGTAGACGGGTCAAGGCTGATCATATGCGGAAAGCCGGACCGCTACAACCTTTGAAGATTTCGGTGTGGAAATGGGAGGATGTGAGTATGGACTTCATCGTCGGATTACCGCTCATATCCAGGAAGCATGACTCGATATGGGTGATCGTCGACCGGTTGACAAAGTCGGCTCATTTCATACCGGTGAACACTCATTATCGAGCAAGGCAATATGCGGAGTTATTTATCTCCAGAATTATATGCTCACATGGTGTCCCGAAGACCATTATTTCAGATCGCGGTGCGCTGTTTGTTGCTCATTTTTGGGAACAGTTGCATGCCTCATTGGGCACCAAGCTGATTAGGAGCTCCGCGTATCACCCGCAAACCGATGGACAAACTGAGAGGGTGAATCAAGTGCTCGAGGACATGTTGAGAGCGTGTGCCATCCACCACGGTAAGAATTGGGATGATCACTTACCGTTGGCGGAGTTTTCATACAACAACGGTTATCAAGCGAGTATTAAAATGGCACCGTATGAAGCTCTCTACGGCCGGAAGTGTCGCACACCACTGAATTGGTGTGAGTCCGGCGAAAGAGTTCTGTTTTGGATTGATCTTGTCAACGAAGCCGAAGACCGAGTTCGGTTGATACAAGAGAACTTAAAGGCTGCACAATCCCGACAGAAGAGCTACGCTGATCAACGGCGTAGGCCTTTGCATTTTGACGTCGGAGAGCACGTGTATCTTCGTGTATCTCCGATGAAGGGAATTCACCGGTTCGGTGTAAAGGGGAAACTCGCTCCCCGTTTTATTGGTCCTTTTGCTATCAAGGAGAAGTGCGGACCCGTAGCATACCGGCTGGAATTACCGGCAAGTCTAGCGGGTGTTCATGATGTATTTCATGTTTCACAGCTGCGGAAGTGCCTCAAATTCACTGCTGCTGTTTGCACCGAGGACATCGGCGAATTGAAACCGGACCTGACCTACACCGAGCGACCGGTTCAGATTTTGGATGAAAAGACCCGGGTAACCCGGAACCAAACGATCAGATTCTTCAAGGTGCTGTGGAGTAATCACACCGCGGAAGAGGCGGCATGGGAAAGTGAAGATTACCTCCGCACCAGCTATCCGGAATTTTTAGCGTTGTACAGTTTGTAATTACCTCACCTGTCTCGTTCCTCTTTTGTAATCTCGGGACGAGATTCTTTTAAGGGGGGAAGAATGTAAAAGTCCCAAAAATGTGTATGAATAAAAACCAAGGTTTGAGTTCATATGTGTGGCAAAGACATGAAAAATGGGACTTGCTAAAACTTTTCTTCATGCAAAGTAATACATGGAGGACCATCGAAAATGAGGCTCACATTTTTATTTAAAAGTGTTGAACCAATAAGGAGTTAAATACCTCTTTGCATGTAAGTTTAAAATTCAGATTTGAAATTCAAAGTTTACACATATGGAGACCCAAAAACTTTGAATTAACATGCAGCCATATAGTTGAGTTTTTAGGGAAAGGTTTATCACCACCTTTTCATTTGTAGGGTGGGCTCAAAAAGGAGTGTAAGAGAAGCATTTGTAAATTCTAGCCAAATTCAAATTTCTCATACCAATTCAAACTGAATATGGAGAATTCAAATTCTAACCCACATTTTAAAACTCATAATTGTGGGAATTAAGAGGATCAGTTTGAGAAGATATTTGGGGAAAAAATGTGGAGTGGGACCCACATGTCATAAAGGTAAAGGAGGAGCCTTGCACCCTAAGTCTTAGCCTCAGTGGGAGATTTCCCCGAACAGCTCACGGGAGCCACCGAGGTGCTTACTGGCGCCACCTCCTGCTGCCTGCCCCCATGCGCTGACCACCGAGGCGGTGCCCTCGTGCTGATCCCTGTGCTCACGTCCCCTCAGCCGAGCAAAAGGCTCAGTTGGGCTTCCCCCCTCGCGAGCGCACGAACGGCAGCCGTTCTCCCCCTCCGCTCTCGGTACGATCGTAAGATCGGCAAAACCACCGCGCCTCCTCCTCCCCGAGCTGCTAAACACTTTCACGAGCTCAACCCCCACCTCCCTGACCCACAAGCAAGTGAGCTGCGGCCTCCGGTGCCCGAGAACGATCGCCGCCGCGGCGACCTAATCTGAAAAAGTGATCGGGCGCTCGTGGACAGCCCTCCACAGCAGGTTTCACGGCCGAGCGATCACACCTACGGACGCGCACGGGTGCGGTGCTGCCCTCAGCCCAAGCTCAGGCCGTGCCGCGAGCTATCGGTGGCGAATTTCGAGGTTTTGCTCCGGCGACCTCACTCCGAGCTTTCAGTATGGATTCAACAAATTCCCGCTCTCTAATCCTTCCTAGGTCCTCAAATCTTGCACGTAGCAGCTGGATTAGCCAGCGATCATTTCCCCTTTTGCATCCAGCGCAAGAAAACGCCTCAGGCCGACGAATTTTGAGCTTTTCTTGGGTGGTTCACGGCGGACCCATTCGGTCGCACGATGACGACCTAGTTTCAGCCCTTTCCGAGCTAGTTTGAAGTCGTACCAATCTTCCTGGAGGTACGCTGGTGCGGTAGGGCTCGTCGGCACAAGTTTTTGAGGACTGGAGACCTCGGGCGACGCTGCCGAACGGCCACAAAGGCAGTTACACGTCGCCGGCCATGTTCCGGTCATCGGCGGCCCTAGCAAAGCCCACAGCCGTGTTCCTCGATGTCACAAACTCCCTGGCGGCGAGTTTTAGCTCAGGCGGTGGCCGGAAACGGCGAGCTGGCGAGCTCCGGCGTCGGGCCGGCGAGAGGCAGCGCTGGCGCGAGCGAGGAAGCCGGAGGAAGAAGAAGACGCGTGGGCCCCGGCTGTCAGCTGCTCAAATTTTAAACCCGGGATCGGGTGTGGCCGGGATCCCGTGTGTTGGTGCGCAGAGGTGCTGTGGCCCGGTGTGGCTTCACTTCTATTGGCTGGAATTCAAAACAGTGGGTCTAGCCGGATTTTCAACAGGAAAATAATTCCAGACTTAGCTCAATCTTTAGAAATTCATATCTCCCTGTAGAAAACTCCAATTTGAGTGATTCCAATTGGGTTGGATTCATCTCTCTGAGTTCTATCCAAATATGAACTCATATTTGTATGAAAGTCAATATAATATTCTGGAAAATTCTTTGAAGTTTTTCTGAAAAAGAATTATTGAGGGAGTTTGGGTTATCCAAAAATCCCCAAATTTTGCCAGAATATTCTTTAGCATATTGTTGACCTACTAGCAAATTTTCAGCTCATTTGAAGATAATTTGAGTAGGAATTTGCTAAATGCAAACTACTGTGTTCAAAAGAGTCCAGAAACATTTTCAGAAAATGTTTCCCACTTCTAAAATCTGTTCTGAGCAATCCATAGCTCCAAAAATCATAGGAAAATTTAGACAAGCTCTCTGAGACATACTTGGAATTGTAGTTCACTTAATTGGGCATGAAAATGCACATTACTACAGAATTAATTCTGTTGAGTACAAATGCTTAAAGAATTGTTCTGGGAGAACTACCCAAGTAAAAGGGCTGAATTTTGGAACAGATGACTCTCATGTGATCAAGAACTCACATGTAAATTATCAGCCCAAGATGAGTCCTGGAACTCCCTGTTCTTATTCTCCATACTTGTGTATATGTGGGAATACATAAGAGATATTGTGAGAATTGGGGAGGACACAATATGACTCCACATTAGCTGCAATTTGGCAAGCTATATCCTTAGGTAGTATAGAACCTGCTGTAAAAGTTTCGAGGCCATTGGAGTTCTTTTTCTTCAGTTGCACTCAAATCTTTTCAGCTTGTCTATTATGATCATTAGGGAAAATGATTAGTGTATAGCTAAGGCCTTAAGGTCAATTTAGTTTATTTCTGTTCTTTGCACAACAGAGGCAAACCAAGCCATGCTTGGCTTTTCCACACAACTTCTGTACTAAGAAATTAATTCCATAACTTCTTTCCATTACATTCTATAAAATATGTGCATATGCATCTCAATAGGAACCGCAACGAAGGGGACTCAAAGGAGTGATACATCGAAGTGGATCAAGCTCCGGAGAGTCAAGGGTGGATCTGCAAGGACACTAACTGGTTATATACGACTACCCTGCAAAACAGGCAAGCTCCGGTTTGCATTTAACAGCGTTAAGTTTTTGTTTTGTATTCACTTTGGTTAAGATTTGAACTGTGCATTAGGTCTAGTGTTTGATACCCCTCTTGCATAGCCAAATGACCCCTGGAGTGTTGGGTAGGTGTCTTCCACCGTGTATAACTGCCATGCTTAAGTACGGTTCGGTAGAAGTCGAGTGGTGAGATGCTACTCGCAGATTTAGGAACAACAGGGGCATACGGGATTGGTTCGTAATTGAATTAGCAAGTTAAAGTTGAGACCGGAAGGTTGTAGGAGCAGCAGGACATAGGGGCCTGGGTGCTGTAGACCTGTCCGTGTCGGTGAAGGACCGATCCGTATGCGGCCCTGTTGAACAAGTTTGAGTTGTGTACCGGACTCATGCTGGCTATATGGGACCCAGTAAACCGATGTACCTCGGGAAGCTGTCGTTGGGACTTTTCGGGTCGCCTCAGGCGGACGGCCGGTGTGCAGTATGTGGGGAATACTCTCATGACATCTCACGTCGGAAGGTGCACCATGAGAGTAGCTACTGTACGGGGCGACTTGATCGATTCAGCAGGGGTGAAATGGGGGAAAGGCTGCCACGTACGACGTCAGTGATGGTTGTTGTAGGCAACGTCGAGTACGGGCGTACGTGTCGTGTAGTCCGGGTGTTATTGATTCGAATCACCGTCACTCGCGGAATGGACCGAGCATACTTGTTCTCACAGTCGTGACGTAGTAAGAACTTGCATGAGAAAGGAACTAATCATAATGATGTGAAGTATTATACTAGCGTTGTATTGGACCTTGGTGAATAGGCTAGTGCAAACTCGATACTTTTATGCCATGAGCAATTTACATCGGTGGAAAGCATTTCTTGTTTGATTGTGGACTCCCGATGTGGCGTGCCCAGGGTTACTTAAAATGCTGCAATAATTACCTGAAAGTAAGGATTCACTTTTAGGCGAGTAATTATGCTCATGCCATCCTATGTTAGGTTCATAACCTCACTTAGAGTTTCATGTTTATGTTGACGGTTAAGTCTTGCTGAGCGTTATGCTCACGGATGCTATCCGAGTTGTTTTGCAGGTAATTGACTCGATGCGTATGAGAAGGGATGCCGATGAGACTCAGGAACCTCTGAGTGCTTACTCAAAGAGCATCCTCGCCGCTGCAGATTGATCTTCGTGTTGCTAGTAAGAAACGTCCACGGGCTGGACTGTTTCTTTGTTGCTAGTTTAGATATGAGCCGTGAGTGTGATAGTCTTCCGCTGTAGTTTACTCTGATATAACTATTTGTAAAACTTTCCTGTACGCTTCCACTAATTTCATTTATGTAATATGATGTGTGTATATGGACCCGTGTGCTGTTGGTTGCCGCATAACACGGCACCACCCGACGAGGTCCTGGCCGTCTCACACGTGTCCTGCGGGAACCTGGGCTCCCTTTTCCGCAGAGACCAGCCCCGGTTGTGCCACGTGTCAGGCGGCGAGACCTCCCTCTTCCTCAAAGGTGAGCTCCGCGTGCGCCACACGTCCTGGCGGGCGGGACCTCCCTCTCTCCAGAGGCGAGCTCCGCGTGCGCCACGTGTCTGGTGGGTCGGGACCTCCCCTGTCAACAGAGGCGAGCTCCGTGAACGCCACGTGTCAGTTCTGGACCTCCCCTCTCTTCGGAGGTAGCTCCGAATGTGCCAGGTGTCAGTGCCGGACCTCCCCTTTCTTCGGAGGTGGGCTCCGAGAATGCCATGGGTCCAGCAGCGCCAGACTTCCTTTCTCCTCAGAGACGAGCTCCGAGGTTGACACGAGTCCAATAGTGACGAACCTCCCGGAGATGAGCTCCGGAGGTGACACGTGTCCTGTAGTGTCGGACCTCCCGGAGGTGAGCTCCGGAGGTGACACGTGTCCAGTAGGACCAGACCTCCCGGAGGCAAGCTCCGAAGGTGACACACGTCCAATAGGACCGGACCTCTCAGATGTGAGCTCCGAGAGCGACACGTGTCCTGCGGGTCGGACCTCTCGGAGATGAGCTCCAAGAGCGACATGTATCCCGCGTGGCTGGTTCTCTCTATTCCGCGGTGACTAGCTCCGGTGACGACACGTGTCCTGCGGGACTGGCCTCGCCCCTTCCGCAGAGGCTAGCTCCTGGGGAAACACGTGTCCCACGGGGTCGGACCTCGCCCCTTTCGCAGAGATGAGCCCCGAGTCTGCCACGTAGCCAGTTAGCGGCGGACCTCTCCCCCTTTGCAGGGATGAGCTCCGGACGCGCCACGTGGCCAGCGGGCCGCGGTAGTTGTCTTCGGCGCTCTCGGTAAACTGGAATTGGCTCTTTTTGACTATATTTTTGGTATTTTCTCTGTTTCAACTTATTTTAAAATATTTTTATACATGAAACATGAATACATGCAGAAATAAAAAATAAGGGTGTCACATCCACTGAAGCAACCGAGGGCCCTGTTAGCTGTTTCACTCGAACCGACTGAGCTCGCTCCGGACACCACCGAGAGCTGCTGCCGAGCCATGTTCGCAGTGTTTGTTCGTGTTGGCGACCAGCGTGTGGGGCTGCTTCAGCTCACGGTTTGATCTTTCGCTCAGACACCGAATCTACTCGGCTTTCGCTTCCTTTCTGGCACAGAACAGAGCAACCACGCTGCCGCCTCCTCGGTGATCACCCAGAAACTGGAAAAACTCGCGTTCAACTCCCCTCCGAGCTGTAAAACGGCACATCGCGCTCGTCCCCCACTTCCTCGGCGCAAAAACAGACGAGCTCCGGCTTCCGTCACCATAGAACAGTTCCTCCGGGGCGACCTAACACAAACCGTCGATCGGTGTTCACGTGGACAGATCACCACATAGGCTTTCACGCCTAAGCAAGCACGGCCACGGGAGCGCCCTACCTCAGTGCTGCTCTCCTCCGAAACATGGATTAAAGCGTTGACTATCGAGCGCTAATTCGAGGATTTTGCTCCGGCAGGTGCAAACCGAGTAACCGGTACGAAATCTGCAAATTATCCCACCCTAATTGTTTTTAGATCACCAAAACATGCACATAAGGGCTGTACTAGCCGACGATCATTTCCTTTTTAGCAACCTTGGCTTGAAACCGACTCAGAGCGGAGTATTTCAAGCTTTACCGAGCGCGTTCATGGCGTCATCGATCGGGCGCACGGTGAGGACCTATTTGGAGGCATTTCCGAGCTCCATTGATTCCTTGCAGAGCTAGCCTATAACCCACTAGTGCTGTAGAGCATGTTGGCCGAATGTTTGGAGGGCTAGGTGGGCCGGCCGACGGCGCCGAAGGCGTCCTGAGGCCGCCGCACGCCGCTGATGGTGTTCCAGCCACCGGCATCCCAAGCAAACCCCACCGACGTGTTCCCCGGCCTCCCAAACGCACAGGCCGTGAGATTTGGACCGATACGTGGTCGGGAGCGGCACTCTGGTGAGCTCTGGGTGCGGGCTGGCGAGGGAGCAGCGCGGGCGCGGGAAAGAGTGGGAGGAGGAAGAAGACCTGGCCTGGCCCAGCTGTCAGCGACCTGATTTTAAACAATTGATCAGATGTTGCTCGGGATCCACTGTGGCTGCACGCTGAAACCGTGTGGCCCCGTGTGTCCTCGAATTCTAATGGCTGTGGTTTAAAAACGTGGGCCCAACCGATTTCTAATAGCAAAACAAATTCAGATTTTGCCACAACTTTGCCAAATCATATTTTTGTGTAGGAACCTCCAAATTGAGTGATTCAAAATTGGTTGGATTCCTTTTGCAAAGATCTATCAAAACATGAATCCCAATTTGTATGGAAGTCAATAATAAATTCTGGAAAATTCTTGGAAATGTTTCTGAAAAAAAATTATTGAGGGAGTTTGGTTCGTCCAAAAATCCTCAAATTTTGCTAGAATATTCTTTAGGATATTATTGACCTTCTAGAAAATGTTTAGCTCATTTGAAGATGATTTGAGTAGGAATTTGCTAAATACAAACTGCTGTGTTCAAAGTGGTCCAGAAACTTTTTCAGAAAAGGTTTCTAACTTGTAAAATCCATTCAAGGAAACAAATATCTCTAAAAATCATAGGAAAATTCAGACATGCTCTATGAGTCATACTTGAAATTTTATTCACTTGATTGGGCATGAAAATGCACATTACTTCAGAATTAATTCTGTTAAGTAGAACTGCTTAAGGAATTGTTCTGGAGGAACTACTCAAGTAAAAGGCACAAATTTTGGACCAAAATACTTTAATGTGACCAGAAACTCACCTGCAAATTTTCAACTCAAGTTGAGCCTCAGATCTCCCTGTCCTTGTTCTCCATGCTTATGTATGTGAGCAAAACATAGGGAATTATGGTGGGAAATTATGGGAGACACAGTTTCCTTCCACATTAGCTGCAATTTGGCAAGCTAAGTCTCTGTGTAGTGTATGACTTCCTGTAAAAATTTCGAAGTCATTGGAGTTCAGGATCTTTAGTTATGTCCAAATCATTCTAGTTCATCTCTTATGTTCATTAGGAAACTTAGTTAGTTTATATACTAAACCCCTAAGACAGATTTAGTTTCATTGATGTTTCTTTGCACAACAGAGGCAACAAAGCTATTCTTGGCAATTCCACACAGCCTCTGCTCTTAAGAAGTCAAGTCTTTAATTCTTTCCATTGCATTATAAAAACTTGTGCATATACATGTCGATAGGGTTCACAACGAAGGGGGTTCGAAGGAGTGATTCATTAAAGTTGGATCCGACTCCGGAGGATTAAGGAATCGATAAGCAAGGAACAGCAACACTAACTGCTTATATATTACATCCCTGCAAAACAGGCAAGCTCTGGTTTGCATTTAACAGCTTTTAAGTTTTTACTTTGTATTCACTATCTTGGTTAGGAAATAAAATGTGCATTAGGTCTAGTTGCTTTGATACTCCTCTTGCATGACCAAATAAACCTATGGAGTATTTGGTAGATGCCTTTTCATCGTGTAGAACTGCCATGCTTAAGTAGGGTTCAGTAGAAGTCGAGTGGTGAGATGCTACTCGCATGATCAGGAGAAATAGGGGCATACATGATTGGTTCATAAATTTGTTAGCACGTTGAAGTTGAGACCGGGCAGGTTGTAGGAGCAGCAGGACATAGGGGCCTGGGTGCGTTAGATCTGTCTGTGTTGGTCAAGGACCAATCCATATGCGGCCTTGTTGAGAAAGTTTGAGTTGTGTATCATACTCATGCTGGCTATATGGGACCTAGTAAACCAATGTTCCTCGGGAAGCTTGCGTTGGGACTTTTCCGGTCGCCTCAGGCGAGAGGGCCAGTGTGCAGTATGTGGGTAACACTCTCATGACATCTCATGTTGGTAGGTGCACCATGAGGGTGGCTACTGTACAGGGCGATCGGATCCATTCAATGTCGGTGGAATGGGGGAAAGGCTGCCACGTACGACGTCAGTGATGGTTGCTGTAGGCAACGTTGAGTACGGCGTACGTGTCGTGTAGTATGGGTGTTAATTATTCGAATCACCGTCGCTCGCGGAAGACGATTGAGCATACTTGTTCTCACAGTTGTGACGTAGTAAGAATATGCAATTGAGATAAGAACTAATCATTGTGGATTGAAGTTCATACTAGTTTGTGATGTTATCTTTTATGAATAGTTAGAGCAAACTCGATTCATTTCCACTGTGAGCAATTTACATCGGGGGAAGCGTTTCTTGTTTGATTGTGGACTCCCGATGTGGCGTGCCCAAGGTTACTCTTAATTTGCTGCTAATAAGACTAAACGTAAGAATTCACATTTAGGCGAGTTTATTATGCATTATGCTATCCTACTTTATGTCTACACCCTCATGTAGAGTTTCATGAGTAAGTCTTTCTGAGCGTTATGCTCACGGATACTATACTATCTGTTTTGTAGGTATTGACTTTAATGCTATGAGTATGGTTGTACGATGAGACTCGAAACCTTCCGAGTGGATACTCAGGAGCAACCTCGTCGCTGCTGTTGTTATTTGTGTTGCTAGTAAGAAACGTCCACGGGCTGGACAGTTTTTCTCGCTTTTGGCGTAGCAGGCCTCCCAAAGGGAGGCCCGCGCGACGCTTTGTTGCTGAGTTAGAAATGAGTCGTGAGAGTTATAGTCTTCCGCTGTAGTAGTATTTGAGGTAAAGTATTTGTATGTACTCTTTGTACGCTTCCACAAATGATTTATGTAATATGTTTGTCCTTTACCCGTGTGCTGTTGGGTGCCGCATCGCACGGCACCACCCAATGCGATTTCAAGGCGAGCGTGCATGGACCCGTGGTCCGAGGACGTGCCCATCACAGCGTGGTATCTGAGTCGCGGGAATAGCGCACGTATTGAGGATCATATTACGATACAAACTTAGGATACATTGAGAAAATGGTACTAGGCCCACATAATAACTACTATATTAGCATATTATTAAGGTGGCAACCTAACTTATTTGTCTATATCGGAAAATCATGCATCTCGGGACTTTCCATGTCTTGGGGGTGCATGTAAGCGCTGTCCACCAGTGCGCACAAGCTGAAGGGTGGAGCCCCACTGGTGGTTGGTAACCCGGCCAGCTTAGGTCCTCTACGACTCTTCATGTCGTTTGGGTTATTTGAGAAATGGCCTTCCCTGGCATGCTACGGGCAAGTATGGGAGACCCTGTCACGTGGTTAGTAACGTGAACACATAGCTCAAGGCGTGTTTGGCTTGAGAACAACCGTGCGAGTGATGATGGACGGGTGTATGAAACTATTTTGGGACCGGGTTCGGTTTGCAGCCGAACCTGATGATTGTGTGAGATATATGCAGGTACTAACCACGAAAACCGTAGTCTGAGTAGAACAATTTTGTGAGTGACCGTCTTAGTGCCACCTAAGGATACGTATATGCCGGTGTAAGCAGGTTAGGATTTTCTTTGCTGAGGCAACGTAGTACTGTCATATGTCTTACGGTGCATCGCCACCGTACTACACTTGATAACTTCTTTCCTACGAATAAATCATTCATGATTAACTTTCAACTAAAAATGGAAGTTGGAAAACAAATATTAGTTACTGAGCTCTTCATTCGAACTGTTTCAAACGAGAGAATGGATAGGTTTCTAAGTTTCTCAAAAACAGAGTGCTCTGTTCTCGCAGAAATTTTTGCTCGATTTCAACAGAGCATAACTCTGAGTAGATTTACCCAATGGAGGTTTATGATACAGTTCTGGAAAGTTTTTAAAGTGCTCTACAACGTTTCTGTAGACCTCCAGAGCAAAATCACACGCCAAATTGGTTGAATGTCCAGTTGAATGCAAACTGTCCAGAAACAGGGCAGATGCAAACTTCTCTGATGTTTCTGTAAATTAGCCATAACGTTCTGTGGAAAAATTCCTAAGGGTCATATGATAAGCCTTTAGAAATTTTATGAAATTTTCAACCATTTTTTAGTTCATAGTTTGTTCAGAATTGTACTATATTTTGATGTACAACTGTGATAAAAACAGCCACATTCAGAGGAGATGCTGGGAAATTCTATCCAGAAATTGTGTCAACTTTGGGCAATCATAACTTTTGATCCAGAGATGATCTAGAGTCATATGAGTACTCGTTGGAAAGATACTGAAGTTAACTTTTACTTTGGTATTCAACTTGAGTTATGAAAATGCTAATAACGGGATCAAGATCTGGGTTAAATACAGAAAGGTATGTTCTGTACAGAATAGGGTACTGATTTTGTTGGCTTTAGGAATATATGTAAACATGAATGGTTGTTATACTTTTACAAAGTTTTAGCATGTTCATGTTTTACATGCTTTCACATACTTCTGAGATCAAGTTTTGAATCCCCTAAAAAATTATCCTTTGCAGTATGGTGCGTACTCGTTCTTCGAGTAGGGCTGAAGGTTCTCGCCGAGACGGCGATGATTCGACTCCACCGCGGGCACCGCCATCAATGGTATGGGCGGATTTCATGGCTCAGATGGTCGAGTCGAATCAAGAGAACACAAGACTAGTCCAAGACTTGGTACAGCAAGGCATGCTCCAATGAACACAACAGGTCATTCCACCTCGGAACGCCTATTTGGACTTCTTGCGACTCAACCGCCAATTTTCACGGAAGCTACCGAACCAGTGGAAGCTGATCAGTGTCTTCGGGTTATGGAGTCCAAATTTGGAGTGTTCGAGTGCGATGATTATCAGAAAACATTATTTGCAGCTCAACAACTCCATGGAGCCGCCGGAAATTAGTGGTTTGAATATCTCGCCACTATTCCAGAAGGCCATCAAGTGGAATGGACGGAATTTCGGGAAGCATTCCGTGCTCGTCACATTACTATGGGTTTTATCAAGACCCAGCAGCAGGAATTCAGGAAGTTGAAGCATGGGGACATGAATGTCCTCAATTATGTCAAACGGTTTAACCATTTGGCACAATATGCTTCCGACTATGCGACGAGTGAAGCTGCAAGGTGTGATTACTTTTTCCATGGCCTGAGTGCCATATTAAAGGATACGTTGGCTTTATTCAATCAAGGCAATTACACCGAGTTGATCAGTGCTGCCATACTGCAAGAACAGGCGACACTTGAGTGTCAAGCAGAGAAGAGAGACCGGAGTGATGTGCAAGAAGACACCCCCATTGTTCCTCGTAAATACCGTTTAGTGTATCGCACACCATCCGGTGAAATATGGCAGCCACCAGTAAGATCAACTTATTCAAGCTTTCCTGTTCAAGAATCATGTCTTGAAGCACCACCACAGCCGCAGCAACGATTGATTTCTGGTGCCTCATTGCTGCAGCCAAGTACATCAACTTCTCAACCGCAAGTCAGCGAAGAACCGGAGAAATATCCTTGTTCTTATAGCCACCATTTTGGGCATTTTATTCAAGAATGTAGGAAGAAGTTGTTCAACAGCAGACAACAATCATCATCAGGTGGTATGCCGCCACGTGCTCAACTAGACATAACAGTATTGCGATCTGCTTGTGTGCGACATCTTGCTATTGAGGATGTCGCGGAGGGAGCACCGGTGTTAGCGGGCATGTTCACTCTTAAAGACGTACCCGTGCTCATACTTTTTGATTCCGGTGCTACCCAAAATTTCATCAGCAAATCATACAGGATCAGCACCAACTATCCACCAATACTCCCACGACGAATTATCTTATACGTTCACTGAAGGAAATATCTATGCCAATCAGATTGTGTCCCGAGCAGCTTTTATTTGGGAGGAAAAATATACCCAACATCGCTGATTATGTTGGATGGGCAGAAGATAGATGTAATATTGGGGATGTCTTAGTTAAATCATCACGGTACCGTTCTCTATATTGGTAACCGTACTGTTAAGATTGACTCGCCGATTCACTGACAGCACACACTGTTTTTAGACAGCGAAGATCAAGAAATGGCAGAGGCCTACCACATGGAAGTGATTAAACTTGAAAATATTCCGGTGGTACGTGATTACCCCGATGGGTTTCCCGATGAGTTATCGGGCATGCTGCCCGAACGGGACGTCGAGTTCAAGATCGAACTGGTGCCAGGAACAACACCTATCTTACGAAGGCCTTACAAGATGGCACCTAATGAGCTAGCGGAGTTGAAAGAGCAGCTGAATGAACTCATGAGCAAGGGTTTAATACGACCAAGTTCTTCACGTTGGGGTTGCTCTGCGCTGTTTGTTAAGAAAGGACGAAACACTGAGGCTATGTGTTGACTATCATCATCTAAATGCTGTTACTATAAAGAATAAGTATCCGTTGCCCCGCATCGACATTTTATTCAATCAACTTGTGAGTGCAAAGGTATTCTCAAAGATGGTTCTTCGGTCTGGATATCATTAAATCAAAATACGACCGGAGGACATACCGAAGACAGCTTTCTCAATGAGATACGGACTTTATGAGTACCTCGTCATGTCATTTGGGATAACCGACGCTCCGACACACTTCATGTACTTAATGAATTCGGTATTCATGCCGGAGTTAGACAAGTTCGCCATGGTATTCATCGACGACATTTTGGTTTACTCCAAATCCAAAGAAGAGCACACTGAACATTTGCTTATCATGCTACAACGGTTGAGGGAGCACAAATTATATGCCAAGTTCAGCAAATGTGAGTTCTGGATTGATCAAGTGCCTTTTCTAGGACATATTATTTCAGCAGAGGGCATTGCTGTGGACCCTAGCAAAATTGAACAAGTGCTGAAGTGGGAATCCCCCAAATCTGTCCACGAGGTCAAAAGTTTCCTAGGTTTAGTGGGGTATTATTGGAGGTTTATTCTGAACTTCTCAAAAATTGCTAATCCAATGACAGAGCTGCTGAAGAAGGGCACTAAATATGTGTGGAATGCAGCATGTGAAGCCGCCTTCAAGACATTTGTGAAACATCTCACAACAGCTCCAGTTCTTGCTCAGCCAGACACGACGAAGCCATTTGATGTCTATTGTGATGCATCCGGCATCGGTCTCGGCTGCGTTCTTATGCAAGAAGGGCGTGTAGTCGCATATGGGTCTCGTCAACTGCGAAACCACGAGCAGCATTATCCAACTCACGATATTGAGCTTGCTGCTGTGGTGTTGGCGTTAAAAATGTGGAGGCGTTATTTACTTGGCAATCTTTTTGACCTCTACACCGACCATAAAAGCTTGAAGTATATCTTCACGCAGAAGGAGCTGAATATGAGACAACGGAGGTAGATGGAGCTCATAAAACATTATGTAATCGAGATCCACTACCATCCAAGAAAAGCGAACGTGGTTGCCGACGCGCTTAGTCGGAAAGCCCACGTTCACAACTTGGCGATTGCTGAGTCTTCCTTCACAACTTGGCGATTGCTGAGTTGGAAGACGAAGAACCAAGTCTCCGTGTCATTCCGTATGGAGCACTTTATAATATTGCACTCATTCCAACGATCCGAGAAGAGATTGTTGAGGCTCAAAGAAGAGACCGGGGTATGCCTCACATACGGAGAAGAATAGACAACAGAGAGATGAAGTGTTTCTGGAAGGATGAGAACGGTACGCTATGGTTTAACGACCGTATAGTTGTACCGCGTAATATGAAACCCTAGAAGAAGATTTTGGATGAAGCCCACCTGTCAAAGTTTTCCATTCATCCCGTCAGCAACAAGATGTACCAATGTTTAAAACAAAAATTTTGGTGGCCGCGGATGAAGGTGGAAATTGCCAAGTACATATCCGAGTGTGATACGTGTAGACGGGTCAAGACTGATCATATGCGGAAAGCCGGACAGCTACAACCACTGCAGATACCGGCATGGAAAGGGGAGGATGTGAGTATGGATTTCATCATCGGATTACAGCTCACATCCCGGAAGCATGACTCGATTAGGGTGATTTCAACCGGTTGATGAAATCAGCTCATTTCATACCAGTGAACACTCATTATCGAGCCAAGCAATATGCGGAGTTATATATCTACAGAATTATATGTTCACATGGTGTCCTGAAGACCATTATGTCAGATCGATGTGCGCTGTTCGTTGCTCGGTTTTGGGAGCAGCTGCACGCCTCGTTGGGCACTATGCTGATTAGAAGCTCCGCATATCACCCTCAGACCGATGGACAAACTGAGAGGGTGAACCAAGTGCTTGAGGACATGTTGAGAGCGTGTGCCATCCACCAAAGTATGAATTGGGATGATCACTTACCGTTGGTGGAGTTTTCCTACAACAACGGGTATCAAGCGAGTATAAAAATGGCACCATATGAGGCTCTCTACGGCCGGAAGTGTCGCACACCGCTGAATTGGTGTGAATCCGGTGAAAGGGTACTGTTCAGGGTTGATCTTGTGAACGAAGCCGAAGACCGAGTTCAGTTGATACAAGAGAATTTGAAAGCTGCACAATCCCGACAGAAGAGCTATGCTGATCCAAGGCGTAGGCCGTTGCATTTTGACGTCGGGGAGCACATTTATCTTCGTGTGTCTCCGATGAAGGTAATTCACCGGTTCGGTGTAAAGGGGAACTCGCTCCCCGCTTTATAGGTCCTTTTGCTATCACGGAGAAGTGCTGACCGTAACCTACCGGCTAGAACTACCGGAAAGTTTTGCGGGTGTTCATGACATGTTTCATGTGTCAGAGCTGCGGAGATGCCTCAAAATCACCGCTGTTGTCCACACCGAAGAAATCAACGAGTTAAAACCGGATCTTACCTACACCGAGCAACCGGTTCAGATTATGGATGAAAAGACCCGGATAACCCGGAACCAGATGATAAAATTTTACAAGGTGCTGTATAGTAATCATACCGCGGAAGAGGCAACGTGGGAAAGTGAAGATTACCTCCGCACCAATTATCCAGAACTTCTATCATTGTACAGTTTGTAATTACCTCTCCTGTCTCGTTCTTTTGTAATATCGGGACGAGATTCTTTTAAGGGGGGAGGAATGTAAAAGTCCCAAAATTGTATATGAAATAAACCGAGGCTTGAAAGTCTATGTGATGCAAATTCATGAAAATGGGACTTGCTAAACTTTTCTACACACAAAGTGGTACATGGATGTTCATCATAAAGAGGCTCACATGTCCATTTGAATATGTTGAGCCCATATGGAGTTAAACACCATGGAGGAAATACTCCCTTGCATGAAGGAGATTAAAAATCAGATTTTCGAATTCAAAGGTCACTTCAAACTATTGCCAAACTTTTGAATTCACATGCGGCCTCCTACTTTTGAATTTGAGGAAAGTTAGGATGGCAATCTTCTAATTTTAGGTTGGGCTAAAAAGGAAGTTAATATGAGCATTTTCAATTCAAACTGAATTCAAATTTGCAATGCAAATTCAAACTGAACTTGGTGAATTCAAATGCTAGCCCACTTTTCAATTTCAGAACTTTTGGAATTTAAGAAATTAAATGAGAAGATCTTTTGGGGAGGAAAAGGGTGGACCCCACAGGTCATTGAGCTAAGTTTGACTTGCACCCCACAGTTCCCCCGCGGCGACCTAACACAAACCGGCAATCGGTGATCACGTGGACAGCTCACCACAGAGGCTTTCACGCCCAAGCAAGCACAGCCACGGGAGCACCCTACCTCAGTGCTGCCCTCCTCCGAAACATGGATCAAACCATGGACTACCTAGCGCTAATTCGAGGTTTTTGCTCCGGCGAGTGCAAACCGAGTAACCGGTACGAAATCTTCAAATTCTCCCTTTCTAATTATTGTTAAATCACCAAAACTTGTATATAAGGGCTGGACTAGCCGGCGATCATTTCCTTTTTAGCAACCATGGCTTGAAACCGACTCGGAGCGGCGTATTTCAAACTTTAAGAGCGTGTTCATGGCGGCATCGATCGTGCGCACGGTGATGACCTATTTGGAGGCGTTTTTGAGCTCCGTTGCTTCCTTGCCGAGCTAGCCTATCACCCACTAGTGCTGTATAGAATGTTGGCCGAACGTTTGGAGGGATAGGTGGGCCGGCCGATGGCGTCGAAGGCGTCTCGAGGCCGCCGCACGCTGCCGCTGGTGTTCCGGCCACCGGCTGCCCGAGCAAGCCCCACCGACATGTTCCCCGGCCTCCCAAACTCACAGGCGGTGAGATTTGGACTGATACGTGGTCAGGAGCGGCACTCCAGTGAGCTCCGGGTTCGGGCCGGCAACAGAGCAGCGCGGGCGCGGGAAAGAGCGGGAGGAGGAAGAAGACCCGGCCGGGCCCAGCTGTCAGCGTCGTGATTTTAAACAATTGATCAGCTGTTGCTCGGGATCCACTGGCTGCGCGCTGAAACCGTGTGGCCCCATGTGTCCTCGAATTCTATTGGCTGGGGTTTAAAAACGTGGGCCCAACCGATTTCTAATAGCAAAACAAATCCAGATTTTGCTACAACTTTGCAAAATCATATCTTTGTGTAGGAACCTCCAAATTGAGTGATTAAAAATGGGTTGGATTCCTTTTGCAAAGATCTATCCAAACATGAACCCCAATTTGTATGAAAGTAAATAATAAATTCTGGAAAATTCTTGGAAATGTTTCTGAAAAAAATTATTGAGGGAGTTTGGTTCATCCAAAAATCCTTAAATTTTCCAGAATATTCTATAGGATATTATTAACCTTCTAGAAAAGTTTCAGCTCATTTGAAGATGATTTGAGTAGGAATTTGCTAAATACAAACTGCTGTGTTCAAAGTGGTCCAGAAACTTTTTCAGAAAAGGTTTCCAACTTGTAAAATCTATTCTAGGCAATGCATAGCTCCAAAACTAATAGAAAAATTCAGACATTCTCTATGAGTCATACTTGAAATTGTAGATCACTTGATGGGGCATGAAAATGCATATTACTACAGAATTAATTCTTTTAAATAGAACTTCTTAAGGAATTATTCTGGAGGAACTACTCAAGTAAAAGGCATGAATTTTGGTCCAAAATACTTTCATGTGACCAGGAACTCACCTGCAAATTTTGAGCTCAATTTGATCCTTAGATCTCCCTGTCATTGTTCTCCAAGTTTATGTATGTGAGAAAACATAGGGAATTATGGGAAACACAATTTCCTTCCACATTAGCTGAAATTTGGCAAGCTAAGTCTCTGTGTAGTGTATGACTTCTTGTAAAAATTTCGAAGTCACTGGAGATCAGGATCTTTAGTTATGTCTAAATCATTCTAGTTCATCTCTTATGTTTATTAGGAAACTTAGTTTATAAACTAAACCCATAAGACAGCTTTAGTTTCATTGATGTTTCTTTGCACAACAGAGGCAACAAAGCCATTCTTGGCAATTCCACACATCCTCTTTTCTTAATAAGTCAAGTCTTTAATTTTTTCCATTGCATTATAAAAACTTGTGCATATACATGTCGATAGGGTTCACAACAAAGGAGTGATTCATTAAAGTTGGATCCGACCCCGGAGGATCAAGGAATTGATCAGCAAGGAACAGAAACACTAACTGCTTATATATATTACATCCCTGCAAAATAGGCAAGCTCCGGTTTGCATTTAACAACTTTTAATTTTTTACTTTGTACTCACTATCTTGGTTAGGAAATGAAATGTGCATTAGGTCTAGTTGCTTTGATACTCCTCTTGCATGATCAAATAAACCTATGGAGTATAGGGTAGATGTCTTTTCATCGTGTAGAACTTCCATGCTTAAGTAGGGTTCGGTAGAAGTCGAGTGGTGAGATGCTACTCACATGATCAGGAGAAACAGGGGCATACGGGATTGGTTCATAAATTTGTTAGCAAGTTGAAGTTGAGACCGGGCAGGTTGTAGTAGCAGCAGGGCATAGGGGCCTGGGTGCGTTAGACCTGTCCGTGTCAGTCAAGGACCGATCCGTATGCGGCCCTGTTGAGCAAGTTTGAGTTGTCTACCGGACTCATGCTGGCTATATGGGACCCAGTAAACCGATGTACCTCGGGAAGCTTGCGTTGGGACTTTTCCGGTCGCCTCAGGCAAGAGGGCCGGTGTGCAGTATGTGGGTAACACTCTCATGACATCTCATGTTGGTAGGTGCACCATGAGGATGGCTACTGTATGGGGAGATCGGATCGACTCAACATGGGTGAAACGGCGGGAAGGCTGCAACGTACAACGTCTGTGATGGTTGCTGTAGGCAATGTCGAGTACGGGCGTACGTGTCGTGTAGTCCGGGTGTTATTGATTCGAATCGCCGTCGCTCACGGAAGAGGATTGAGCATACTTGTTCTCACAGTCATGACGTAGTAAGCACTTGCAATTGAGATAATAACTAATCATTGTGCATTGAAGTTCATATTAGTTTGTGATGTTATCTTTTATGAATAGTTCGAGCAAACTCGATTCATTTCACCGTGAGCAATTTACATCGGTGGAAAGCGTTTCTTGTTTGATTGCGGACTCCAGATGTGGCATGCCCAAGGTTACTCTTAATTTGCTGCTAATAAGACTTGAATGTAAGGATTCACATTTAGGCGAGTTCATTATGCATTATGCCATCCTACTTTATGTCTATACCCTCATGTAGAGTTTCATGACTAGCTTTGACGGTTAAGTCTTGCTGAGCGTTATGCTCACGGATACTATACTAGTTGTTTTGCAGGTATTGACTTTAATGCTATGAGTATGGTTGTCCGATGAGACTCGGAACCTTCCGAGTGGATACTCAGGAGCAACCTCGCCGCTGCTGTTGTTATTTGTGTTGCTAGTAAGAAACGTCCGTGGGCTGTACAGTGTCTTTGTTGCGGAGTTAGAAATGAGTCGTGAGAGTTATAGTCTTGCGCTGTACTACTATTTGAGGTAAAGTATTTGTAAAGTACTCTTCGTACGCTTTCACAAATAATTTATGTAATATGTTTGTCCTTTACCCGTGTGCTGTTGGGTGCCGCATCACACGGCACCACCCAATGAGATTCCCGGGCGAGCGTGCACGGACCCATGGTCTGGGGACGTGCCCGTCACACCTGGTGCTTTGGCGAATACTTTCTCTTGAAGGGGCAAACAAACTATCCCTTTGCTGGGAGGGTCCCTTCCAAGTCACACAAGTGTGCCGCCCCGTGTGTGTCAGCCTAGCCATGGAGGATGGGGTACCTTTACCCAATCCATGGAACATAGAGCACCTCCGTAAGTTCTATCCTTAGCACAGAGGTAGGGCTTTTTTTCTCTTTTAGGGTGTCATAGAGTCTAGGAACAGGGCTAGGAACAGCTAAGCTCTAGAGCAGTCCTGCTACTCTTGTCATCTAGAGCGAGTCGCTGCCTTCTTGTAAAGCCCGTAGCCTCCTATGATTGAACCTGATATGAAAAAAACTTATCCTACCCTGTGGGTGCTCTTCCTCCCCTCTCTTTACATTACAGTTTATGCATTACTCTCGCATACCAACTCTATAATGGCATGTCCGGGGGTCGTCCTACCTACTTGTCCTAAGTCCCGTGGCGTTGGAAGGTCCCCTCGCTGAAAGGTTAATGGCTGTGGGAGGTCCAGGGTGTGCAACCTGCTTAGCTTGGTTCCGTACCCTAAGCCTGCCCGCTCTGCCTCACCAGAGCTACAGATGAGTACTTGGGGGCCGGATGGCACACACTTAAATGAACAAGGGGGTAACCGGACCCTTGGCACTACCCCTTTTATTTTTCGTGCTTTCTTTCCATACCGCTCCGGCCATATGGCCAGTCACTTTTCCTTGCGCTTACCCATAGTAGGAGTGTTGCTATTCTTCCGCAGGTGGGTCTGCTTGAGGTACCTATGGTGTACCCGGGGTCCTTTGGTTACTTCCTTGCTTGGGAGCCCTATGGCGCCGAAAGGTCCCTCCCATGAAAGGCTAATGCCAGCGGGAGGTCCAGGGTGTGTAGCATGCTTAGCCTACTTCCATATCCTAAGTGTGCATACTCTGCCTCTCCAGCGCTGCAGCTAAGTACCGGTAAGCCGAACAGCTCATACCTCTGAGCAAATTCATAACCATAACCCGGATGCTCTTACGCCGAATTGCCCAAGCGCCATAGCTCGGCTAAGGACCAAAAGCCACAGTGAGACTAGGAGCAGGGAATTCTGGCCAGTGAGCATAAATCACTCCTTTCCTCTGCATGTCTATGCAGGTCCGAACAAGTCCTTGACGTCTCGAACCTCCCAGGGGGTCCGACGCTGACGTCCTGCCTGATCCTTCTGTGTGGTACGTGCGCCCCAACCTAAGGGCCACATCTACTAGGGGGCCATGCAGTAAACTCTGCGGGCAGGACGTCGGGACCGCCACGGCGACAAGCAGAGACTCGGAGCTTCAACTACAACGAGCTAGCAACATTGCCGGGACTCCATCGGGTCCTTGCGATGCTAAGGACCCGGGGAATGTAGCTAAAAACGCTGCCGGAGCTCCTTCGGGTCCTTGCGCTGCCAAGGATCCAAAGAGACAGGCTCAAGATACCGGCAAAGCAGCTACCTACCTCGGCTAAGTCGTTCCTGGCCATTGCACTGCCAAGGACCCGAAGACGCACGTCAACAACACAAGACATGAAGACTTCAATAATAAGTCTTTATTCAGGGAGAAGTCCTGGAACACAGAGGAGCATACAAGGCTAGCCGGGAGACCTAAGAGCCTACTGGCGCTGGAACCTTGCAGCTACAAGCCGAGCAACCTCCTCCACAGCAGACTTGGTCATCTCCGACATATCTGCACTGAGGCCCTGCGCCACTGGTTCCAAGGAGATGTTGGGGTCACAGCTCCAGAAGCATGAGAGCACATGCTCTGCTACCTGCTGAGCCAGAGCTTTGCCTTCAACTTCCAGATGCCCCCCAACGACGCCCTCCAGCGCCAGCAGCTTGGCTCTGGCTGAGTCAAGATCACGGAGCACCTGGCTCACCTCCTGCACCGTATCGCCAGAGCGCAAAGGACTAAAGCCAAAGGGCTCCAGCGCCGTCTCCACGTGACCGAGGAAGTCCCAGACTTTCTCAGCCTCGATGGCATGAGAAGCCCGGAGCTCCTCAACTGTCTTGGTGATGGCATCCTTCTCCTCAGCCAGGTTCCTGCTCGCCAGCTCCTGCTCCCGGTCAGCCAACTCTTTCTTCTTGGCAGCCACCTCCGCAGCTCGGCAGTCCAGGGAGGCCTCCATGGTCGCAGCGGCGAGCTCCCAGTCCTAGACGCCCTGGATCCGCTTCCTCAGGTGCTCCCGCTCCCCCTCAAGGGCGGCCTGGCAGGTGGAGTGGTCCCTCTCCTTTGCCTGCACCTCCTGCTCTCGCCGGACAAGCAACTCCTGCAGCTCCAACAGAGCTTCAATGCGCACATCGGAGGCAGCGTGGAGCTGCTTGGCCTCAGGCAGGAGGTCCACCGCCCTCTTGTTCAGCTCCCCGACGGCGGCCTGCTTGAACTTGAGGGCCTCCTGCATCACCTCCAGCCGCTCCTCCAACGCCAGGGCCTACTCTTGAGCAGACCGGGCCCGCTCCCTCAGAAGATTGCCCCAGTCCCGGAGGCCTCCGGCATCTGCAGGAGGCGGACCGTCATGACCTCCACCGGCTCTTTATCCTCCAGCAGAGCAGTCCTCACGCCAACCAGCGGAGGAGGAGACAGACTCGGAGCTTGCCTCGTAGCAGCCGCGCCGCTGCCAAGGACGTCCGCGTCTGACGGCCGGCTGGTCTCGGGAGCTCGAGAGTCAGCACCCTGGGACGGCTCAGGCACTGGCTCCAGCACCGGTGCCGGTGCAGAGACTCCAAAAGCCCCAGCGTCGGAGATGCTCTGGTCATTGGGCAGCTGCGAAGGAGGAGGAGTGCTCTGCGGAGAATCCTGCAAGAAAAAGCACGGAAGTCAATCACACAAGCTAAGAATCCTACGTCGCAACCTACCCCAAAGGCTTGCGTCGTACCTGGAAGTTTGGAAGTTCCAGGACGAGTGGAGCTTCTTGCGCGGAGGGCTGGAACCACTCGTCCCCACCGACTTCGGAGCTGGAGATGCGTTGGAGGCCTTCCTCACTGCCGGCCTCGGGGCCAGAGGCACGTCAGTTGCTGGGGCTGCCCCCGTCAGCTTTGGAGTTGGCAGCACCTCAGGAACCTTCACCACAGCAGGCGTCATGGCGGGAGCCTTCCCTGCTGGCGGCCTTGGGGCCGGAGGCACATCTGGTGCCAGGGCTGCCCCCGTTAGCTTCAGAGCCGATGGCGCTGCAGCAACCTTCATCGTCACCGGCGTCATGTCAGAAGCCTTCCCCACTGACACCTTCAGGGTCGGTGGCGCATTAGAGGCCTTCTGTGGCATCGGCGGTGCATCATGGACTCTCCCTGAAGCCGCAGCAGCACCTGGCGTCCTCCAAGTGCCCCCTGAAGCTGACCTGGGTGCATCAGTTCCAGAACTGCAACCGACACCGAACACCGAGCCCGATGCAGGACTGCGAGAGGCTTGGGACCCCTCCGCTCAGGGGCCCGAGACAAAGCTTCCGTTGGGGCAGATCAGCCTCCTCCTCGGCTGCTGCCTCAACTCCACGGCGAGACCACCCTCCGACACCTTCTCCTTCCCCTTGTTACGGGGAGGGACTGGCGCAGGTGTTGGTCGGCCACTGGCACCGCCCCCTCCGGAGATCTCCACGCCATGGGAGGCACCACTGACCTGCCGCACGGTGACATCGATGTCATCCAGCGTTGGAAGCTCCCTCAGCACCTTGACATCGCCGCCTGGTTGAGGCAGATTGGTAAGCAGCACACTGGCGAGTTGATGAAGTCATCGGAGGTCAGGTCGGGGGTCAGCTTCTGCAGCATGAGGCTCAGCATCTCCCTGTCCAGGGACGATCCAGAGCCGCGCTCCAGCCAGGTGAGATCGTTCTCCTTGGTGTACAGCCAGGCTAGCCAGGAGTGCTGCTGTAGAGGAGCGATGCAGCGGGACAGGAAGTCGGCCAGGACCATCAATGATGTCAGGCCCTCCCGCGCCAGGAATCTGATCCTAGACAGCACCGGCTTGTAGGCGTTCTGCAGCTCCGGCACATCATCTCTGACGGGGAAGTCTCTGGATGGGCGCCCGCTAGGCAGCTCCAGGCAGTCGTGGACGTCCATCTGAGCGATCACCCAGTCTTCCCTCCAGTGCTCCCATCTGCCGGAGGAGAAGGGAGTGATGTACGTCACAAAGCTCCTCCCTCGGTGCTGGAAGTAGTACGCCCCCAGGTGGCTTGCGCTTCTCCCCGAGGCGCGCAGCATGAAGAAGACCTGGAACAACCGCACTGATGGCCGCATGCAGACAAACATCTCAAAAAAGTGGACAAAGACTGCCACTAGTGCGAGGGCGTGCGGCGTCAGGTGCTGCAGCTGGAGCCTATACACCTCCAGCAGCGTCAGGAGGAAGGATGACGCCGGGAGTGCGAGCCCCGCCAGCACGTACGAGGTGAAGAGGACGACCTCGCCGGGCTGCAGGATGGAGAGTGGGGTCGTCCCGCGATGGATCTGTCCGTCGTGATCGGCCGACTCCCAGCCAAGCAGGCGCCTTACACGCTCGAGCTCCTTGTCAATGCGAAGCCGGGAAGAACAGAAGCTGGAAGCCATGGCAGCAGGCGGTGGTTGGATTCGCATGGGAGCGGAGGCTTCGAGTGCAAAGGTGGAAGACGGAGAGTACAAGGCACGAGGAGGCAAGTAAGGAAGAAATCACCCTTCGCTGAAAGATTTCCTTTACTACTCCTGCGACCCTTGACAGGGCATCGTGCGCGGCGCCTGGGCTGTCACTGCCCCGCGCTGCCCGCACCCCCAATGACGGGTGGGACCGAGGTCTGCCTGTCAGACACTGGGGCCCAGGCGGGCTACATCCCAGAAACAAGGCTCCGACAGTTCCTGAGAGAAGCGGCATGGTAGAACTGCAGCGGTCAACCCGAGAACTGCTGCAGTAAATGCCTGGAAATGGCTCGTTGAGCACGTAACCATGACCCTCCAGTCAGGGACGGCCACGCATCCACTGTGCCAGAGACGTGCTGCCGTTTCGACTTTCAAGTACGCCCACTATGCCAAGTACGTGCAGCCTTTTCGACTACCAGGTTCAACCACACCCACTACGCCTGCGGCTTGCTGCCACTTCAACCAATGAGGCACAAGTTTAAAGCCACCACGAGGGAAGGAAAAACAGAGGCTCCACATGCAGGATCGTCACCTCCCCCAAGGTGTTCCCGGGAGCCACTGTCGGTACCCTGTAGACCGGGTACCCCCGTGTGGAGGGTTGAAGACAGTCCAGGCCTCGCCCCCCCCCCCTGATGAGGCAGGCCCTGGCACGGCCACGTCCCCTTCGCCCCGGACCTAGCCTCCCTGCTGAAGAGGGCTCCGGAGCCGCCACCTATTTCTTGGCCCCGGATCTGGCCTCCCCGCAGAGGCAGGGTCTGGAGATGCCAGGTGTCCCCAGGCTCCAGGCTTGACCTCTCGGCTGAGGACGACTCCGGAGCCGCCATGTGTCCTTGGCCCCAGAGCTGGCCTCCCCGCTGAGTCAAGGTTCTGAGCTGCCATGTGTCCCCAGGCTCCGGGCCTGGCCTCCCGGCCAAGGAGGGCTCCGGAGCCACCACGTGTCCTTGGCCCCGGACCAAGCCTCCCCGCTGAGGGGAGGTTCAGAGCTGCCACATGTCCCCAGGCTCCATGCCTGGCCTCCCGGCTGAGGAGGGCTCCGGAGCCGCCACGTGTCCTTGGTCCTGGACCTGGCCTCCCCGCTGATCCAAGGTTCTGATCTGCCATGTGTCCCCAGGCTCTGGGTTTGGCCTCCCGGCCGAGGAGGGCATCGGAGCCGCCACATGTCCTGGGCCCCGGACCTAGCCTCCATGCTGAGGCAAGGTCTGGAGCTTCCACGTGTCCCCAGGCTCCGAGCCTGACCTCCCGACTGAGGAGGGATTCGGAGCCGCGACGTGTCCCACAATCAATCATGGGCCGTAAGACTCTGGAGTTAAGGAACATGAGCGCCGTCCAGTCGAGCATTCAAGACTCGCGCCTTCTCCAGAAGCATGGCACATGGTGCACACCTCTGCCCCCTCCCATCCGTCATTACAGTTACAAGACAAGGCGGTGAGGCGCGACAGTGGCACAGTGCCGACCAATGGCACGGTGCTACCCAGTAGATCAAAAGGACACAGCGACAATACGGGGTCTTCATCATCACGTGCTTCCCGGTCAGAGGCGTCCGGTGCGTCACGCGGCGTGCCTTTACTCCACCAAAAGCGACATTGCATGTAGCTGCAAAAGGTAATTAAATGCAAACCGGGGCTTGCCTGGTTGCGAGTCAAAAGGAAAGTTAGCGTCGGCTTAGAGTACTTCCAACGGCTCTGGGGTGTCCTCAACTTCGGTCATTATATGAAATGCAACAAAATATATGTATAAGTGCTAATGTTTTATAAGAAGTAAACTTCCACTCATAGCTACTGCTAATAAGGTTTCTTAATTGGCTTCGGAATTTTTCCAGTGGACACAAGACTCTATAAGGATAATTTGAGAAAAATTTGAGAAATTCTTATGGTAGCTTGTGGTCTCCAAAATTCCCAGAAGTACAAGGCTTCTCTGAATTTTCACCCCAAATATAAAGTTTTAACATGGCTAACAGTAAAATATCTAATTACAGCAGGTCTTTCTGGTTCTAACAAAATTTGTTTCATAATTGTTTGAGTTACCTACAGGGAGAAATGAATTTTTGAAGTTGGTGAACATTTCTGAAAAAGTTTCTGTTTTGGTTTGAAATTTTCAAATGAAGGATGAATTTGGGAAGACAATTTAACCTAACAAATGAAGTCCACTGAGCCTCAAATTTTTACAGGATATTACTAATGTTATGAAGAATCTTCTAGCCAAATTTGAGGAAATTCCATAAAAGGGATCTTCTGGAATTAATTCCCAAAGATTTAAATTTGATGAATTTTGGAGACAATTCCAGAGATCTTCAGATCAAATTCTCTGCATTTCTGCAAAGTACTGACAGAGAGGAATCCAAAAAAATTTGTTTCACAAATATTGGACATTCCTACTAAAAGTTATGCGGTTTCAAAGTTTGACCTAAATCTGAAATTCGGGAAAAGTTTAAACTCTGGTTGTGGGCCCCACTATTTATATCAGGCCACTGAGCTCACGGCCACACAGAAGCCCATGGAGTTTCACCCGCGCTGCCGCACCGGATCACAGCCGCAACTGATCCCCGCGCTAATTCCAGAGACTGACAGGTGGGACCCCGGCCTCTTTCGTCTACCTCGCGCTATGAACTAGGGTTTGGGAAAACTCAAAATTCTAGCTAATGGCAGAACCAAATGAGGAACGGTATTCTGCTACACCATCTAGGCTGTCGCGCGCACCTTTTTCATACAGAGAACCGGAGATGAAGAAGGCTGTAGCGTGCTGGCGAGGTTGAGGCCAAACTGTGCTCCCCCGGTTCACTTCGGCATTCGGCAGCGATCGTCCATTTGCGGCTACTACGAGCAAGCAACCTTGGTGTTGATGTAGTAGACTGATAGAGCACATCGTGTCGCTTCTTTATTGCGTTGGGAGCTCGAGCAACCGAGGAACAACCGAGCCAGACGATCGGAACAGAGACAGCGGCACCACAGTGTGTTCTTCGCGGAAGAGAACGGGAAGAGCTGCGAGCGAGCGAGAGAAGCAAAGAGAAACTTCGGTGCTGAGGCTGTGGCGTGTTGAAAGGATCAAGCAACCGAGGAAGCAGGAGCTGGCACAGTGAAAGTCATCGGCTGAAGAGAGCAACTCTGTTTTGCTCTACTGAGTGGCTGACCAGTGGGCTCCACCCCCTCATTTCTTATTCAATTTTTCCACTGATAATATACCACAGCTACTCACAATTAAAAGCTATACTTCCACACCAAGTCATGATTTGAATTTTTTGAAATTCAAATGGACTTAATTCTGGTGTGAAATTTGAAAGGTATTTGGCTCTTTGAATTTGAATATGCCCCTCCCTCCTTCCATTGCTCTAAAAGCATAGCAAACCAAACTCAAATAATTCTGAATTTTGGCATGGATGATAATTCAAATGTGGGGAACACATTAGTGAAACTAATTTGCCGGTTTGTAGGATTTTGAATTTGAATATGAAATTTGAATTCAAGTTTGAGGGCTTCCTCTCTTAATCCCAAACAACTAGTAGAACCTCTCCAAATGAGCTGAAATTTGAGGGCCCTAATATATGGATTATGGAGACCCAAGTTATGAATTTAGATCTTCATGTTTCGATGTTTTTTGGGAAGTTTGAATAATCACTTTAAACTCACACCGTTATATTTCAAAGTTTTAATTCCCCTCATTTTTCCTAAGTGTGAATGTGCTAAAATTCTTGCTAGCACTTTTGGGGATTTTACATCCCTCCCCCTTTAAGAAGAATCTCGTCCCGAGATTCTAAAAGCAAAGCAAAGTTGGAAAGACTTTACCGGGTATAGGATGATAGCAATTCCGGATAATTTGCTTGTAGGTAGTCCTCGCTTTCCCATGTCGCCTCATCAGCGGTATGGTTACTCCACAAGACCTTGTAAAACCATAAAGTCCGGTTTCTTGTGGCACAAGTCTTTTCATCGATAATCTGGATCGGATACTCCGAATAGGTGAGGTCCGGTTGAAGAGTTTCCATGTCTTCCGTGCGGATTTCCACTGAAGGCTTGAGACATTTCCTCAACTGGAAAATATGGAAAACATTATGAATCCCCGCGAGCAACGCCGGTAACTCCAAGCGATAGGCCACGGGTCCGCATTTTTCAATGACGACGAACGGACTGATGAATCACGGAGAAAGCTTGCCTTTCACTCTGAAACGAGGAAGTCCCTTCACCAGAGACACACGGGCATAAACATGGTCCCCGATGTCGAAGTGGAGAGGACGGCGTCTTTTATCTGCATAGCTCTTCTGACGAGATTGAGCAGCCTTGAGGTTGGCTTGTATTACTCGCACTCGTTCTTCGGCCTCATTCACAAGTTCAATGCCATATATCACTCGCTCACCGGACTCACACCAGTTGAGTGGTGTGCGACATTTCCGGCCGTAGAGAGCTTCATACGGCGCCATCTTGATGCTAGCTTGATAGCCATTGTTATATGAAAACTCCGCCAACGGCAAATGATCATCCCAGTTTTTACCGTGGTGGATGGCACAAGCGCGTAGCATGTCTTCAAGCACTTGATTCACCCGTTCAGTTTGACCATCCGTCTGCAGGTGATACGCGGAGCTTCGGATCAGTTTGGTCCCCAATGACGCGTGCAGCTATTCCCAAAACCGAGCTATGAACAGCGCACCACGATCTGAAATAATGGAGCGAGGAACACTGTGCAAGCACAAGATCCTTGCAATATACAGCTCCGCATATTGCTTGGCCACGTACTTTGTGTGTACGGGAATAAAATGAGCTGACTTGGTTAGTCGATCGACTATTACCCAAATTGAATCATGTTTATGGAAGGTGACAGGTAACCCGACTATGAAGTCCATGCTGACATCCTCCCACTTCCAAGTCGGAATGTTCAATGGTTGCAGCTGTCCGGCTTTAAGCATGTGGTCGGCTTTCACACGCCGACATGTATCGCATTCGGATACGTACTTTTCGATTTCTCTTTTCATCCGCGTCCACCAAAAACTGGCTTTCAGATCATGGTACATCTTGTTGCTGCCCGGATGAATAGAATACTTGGACAAACGAGCTTCATCCAAGATTTTCTTACGAAGCTTCATGTCACGGGGTACCACTATACGGTCATTAACCATACAGTACTGTGTTCATCCCCTCGGAAGCATTTCATATCGCCATTATTCATTCTTCTCCGAATGTGCGACATTCCCATGTCTTTCTTCTGAGCTTCCATAATCTCCTCTCGTATGGTAGGGACGTGAGCAAGATTATATAATGCCACATATGGAACCAAGTATGAACTCGGCTCCTCCTCTACAAGTGGAGTGATGGACAGATGGTTGACGTGAGATTTGCGGCTTAAGGCATCGGCAACCATGTTTGCCTTACCAGGACTGTAGTGAATCTCGATCTCATAGTCTTTGATCAGCTCTAACCATCTCCGTTGCTGCATATTCAGCTCCTTTTGAGTGAAAATATACTTCAAGCTTTTGTGGTCGGTGTAGAGATGCACTAAGTTCCCAAGTAAATAATGCCTCCACATTTTCAATGCCAACACCACAGCAGCGAGCTCAATATCATGAGTCAGATAGTGCTGCTCGTGGTTACGAAGTTGACATGAGCCATAGGCGACCACTCTTCCTCCTTGCATCAATACACAGCCAAGCCCGATACCGGACGCATCACAATATACATCGAAGGGCTTGGTCGTATCCGGTTGAGCTAACACCGGGGCTGTTGTAAGATGCTTCACCAGTGCTTGGAAAGCTCCTTCACATGCTGAGATCCAAACATATTTGATCCCCTTCTCAACAATTCGGTCATCGGTTTAGCAAGCTTGGAGAAGCTCGGAATGAATCTCCGATAATATCCTGCTAAACCGAGGAAACTTCTGACTTCATGGACAGAAGTGGGGGACTTCCATTTCAGCACTTGCTCAATCTTGCTTGGATCAACTGCAATGCCTTCCGCAGAAATAATATGACCTAGAAATGTCACTTGGCTGATCCAAACCTCGCACTTGCTAAACTTGGCATAAAGTGTATGTTCTCGCAATCGTTGAAGCACGATATGCAAGTGTTTGGCGTGTTGTTCTTCAGACTTGGAATAAACCAAGATATCATTGATAAACACCACCACGAACTTGTCGAACTCCAGCATGAACACTGAGTTCATGAGGTACATGAAATGTGCTGGGTGTTGGTGAGACCAAAAGACATGACGAGATATTCATACAACCCATATCTCGTCAAGAAGGCCGTCTTCGGAATATCCTCCGCTCGGATCTTTATTTGGTGATATCCGGAGCGAAGATCCAACTTCGAAAATACAATTGCAGCCACAAGTTGATCGAAGAGAATATCGATGCGGGGCAGTGGATATTTATTTTTGATGGTGGCGGCGTTGAGAGGTCGGTAATCCACACACAACCTCAAGGTTTCATCCTTCTTTTTCACAAACAGCGTTGGGCATCCCCATGGCGAGGAACTCGGTCGAATGAAACACTTATTCATCAGATCATTGAGCCGCTCCTTCAGTTAAGCTAGCTCATTCGGAGCCATCTTCTACGGTCTCCGTGATATCAGTGTCGTCCCGGGTTCAAGTCCGATCTTGAACTCGACATCCCTTTCGGGTGGCATGCCCGGAAGATCATCCGGATATATGTCCGGGTATTCATGGACCACTCGAATATCCTCAAGTTTTGTGGCCTCCGTGTTATATGTGGCTGGGACTTCTTGAACCCAACGGTCAAGAATGAGAACATGTGGTTCGTGAAGTGGAGAGTTTAAACAAACAACACATGGAACGATCTTAAGAACAGCACCATGGCGATGTAGCCATGACATTCCTAAAATGACATTGAGTTTTTGACTCTCTAACATAATTAGGGAAATCGGGTATAGATTCCCACCCAATTGCAATGGTGCTCTATAGACCATCCTATCAGCTGTTATTTTCCCACCCGGAGAGCAAATCAAGTATGAACTATTTGTGGGAATGATAAGAAATTGATATTTAATAACATAAGATTGACTTATTAAATTATGGGTGGCACCGGAGTCAAAAAGTATGACTACAGGATGATCTAAATAAGAAAACGTACCTGCGAGGGCGGATTCACCTTCCGGCACGTCTTCGATGGCTAAGTGGTGGACGTTGCCGGGTTTTTGTACTGGTTTCTTGGGCTGGTTGAGGGGCTGATTTGCACCCGGATACAGTGCTGCACCCCTGCCCCGTCGCTGCTCGGGACAGTCCTTGGCAATATGCCTGGCACGGCCACACGTGAAGTGCGGCATTGACAAGGTCGTTGAACGTACCGTGGTTGCTTTGGGCGTGATAGACCTTAATTTTTGAATTCAGGCCCCGGAAGAATGTGTTTTGCTTCTGTTCTTCCGTCCCCACAAATTCTGGTGCATACTGCGCCAGCTGGTTGAATGCTCTGGAGTACCCATGAGCACTCCTCTCGCCTTGTTTCAGCTCAAGAATCTCCTGGAGCTTCCTCTGCATAACTCCGGGAGTTATATGGTAGGCGCGGATTGCCTCCTGGAACTCTGCCCAAGTGACGGCATGGCCAGCCAGTAATGAGGCGATGTAGTTCGCCCGCCATGTACCGGCTTCCCGTTGAAGTTGTTGCGCTGCATACAGTGCCTTCTGGTGTTTGGTGCACCAAAGTAGACGGAACTTCGCCTCAAGAGTGCAGATGAAGCTTTCTGCCTCGAACTTCGGCCTTCGTAAAGACCGGTGGATGGGTCGCCAAGACATCCGAGTATGAACTCTGTTTTGGCTGGCGTTGCCCATTGTCTTGGCGTCCTCCTGGACGGGACGCATTCTGCTGCACCAGCATCCGCAGCAACTCGGTTTGCTCGTCGCGCGAGCCGAGTACTACGTCGAGAAGCTCCGCGAGATTTCTTGGAAATTCTGGTGGTGGAGGAGGTGGTTGTTGCTGCGTCGTGGTTTGCTCCGGGGGTGGAGACTCATCACCATGACTATGGCTAGTTGCTCCCTCCTGGTGCGTCGAACGTGTACGCAGCATTCTGCATTCACACCATTCAAGCGATCAGCACATGTTTGTTTACTTCATCCAGTCTATACAATAGTAGTGCCAGAATAGAACAAATAATACGCATAACATTCACACATATGGATAAAACATAAACTTTATACAACATATACATCCCTGTACCATGTCACCATAATCGAGTTCCAAAGTAATGAACTTTAGGGATTAGAAGTTCATTTTGACCATCGTGGGTTGCCACGGGATGTTAAGTGCGTTAGTATGCGTAAATCCTCGCTATTGTACTGGACCCAAATATGTCCTCGCTCGAAGTGATATGTTGAATGCATAATATTTTGGAATCAAACTCACTGTTTTACAACAGCCGCTGGATATCGAAATGTGAAACCAAGTGTTTGAATTGAAAACTTCACACATGGTTTTCTCTGTCCAGCTTCTAGTCCAGCAGACCAGTTTGAGGAATTTAACTGTTTTGGCTACCTTGGAGGCAAAATATGGACTAGAGTTCAACAAAAAAGTTGTAGTAGACTCAAAAAGGATTCCAGATTGTTTTTATTTGCCTCCATAACCTTTCTAGTTTATGGGGTATGATTTCTACAAGTTGACAGATTTTTCTCAGGAATTTTGACAGCACCTCCTTTACAAGTGGCTGTTTTGTTCACAAAATTCCAACTATTTCTGCCCCCAATCTAGGAAAACATTGAACTCACCTCCATTGGTTCAACCAATCATATGTTACCCTGTTTAAGTTCAGTAAAAATTTTGCCAAAATCAGGGGACTCTGTTTTGGGCCTCTCTATACTCATATACTAGTGAGTTGAGTCCTAAATACGTTTTAACCAATTCATTTGAACTGTCTTCGTTCATATTTTTACAGAATCTTCAAGTTTATGAGATGAGTGAGGTGTTGATGCAATTTTCAAGACAATGCCGGTACTACGCCCTCACCAAAGAAAAACCTAAGCCGGTATTCCGTCACATACGTGTCAAATGGTGGAACTAAAGATGTCACTCACAAACGATTTCTAAGTGTCATGCTCTAACGTGGTTAATGTACCTGCAGAAAACCACACAATAATGGTGCACACAAGGTTTTAACATTTCAGGCAGGTCCATATCATAGTTAAAACATATAGTCCATATCATTGCCATACAGATCGTTCTTGAGTCAAGCCACGTCTCAAGGTACATGGCCGTGTTTTCACACCACACGACGGGGAACCCGAGTAGAGTGTGAACGGGTCGTCACAGTTTGGAATTTTATCAACCCAACGGATATCACCTACTGCCTCATGACCGTTGAGGCACGCCGATGACGAGCGCTGCGTATGGGCCTTTGAACATTGAACGTTCAAGAGTTGCATACCATAGTGTTGCTTACCACACGATGGGGTATTCTCGCTTTTCCCTAGAGCACGCTGGAGATCAGCGTTTTCATATGCTCTCAGAACCATGAGAAGGTTCAGAGACTCATATTCACTACTGTGCCAAGCCACCGTAAACTGTTCCATACAATTTCTCATATGGCTAGCTTACCACAATTGGTCTACCTGCGGTGGCGTACCTTACCTCTTACCTGACATCAGAGCGTCGTTACAGAATGTATAACACATAAGTTAGCTTTTCCACCTTAATATCTACTACTATCACAGACCTTATGTGGGCATAGTGACTAATTCTAAATCGACTACTTCTAAGTTTTCAAAATAGGATCGTTTCGAGCGTGCTATTCCCAATGCGGCTCTGATACCACGCCTATGGGGACCACCTCGTGGTTCTCCCACTCCAGGATTGCAGACGGTGGTGTCGTGCGATGCGGCACCTAACAGCACACAGGAAAAGATTACGAACAACATACAAACTTTTATTTTACATAAAAGCAGAGGAAGTCTTTTACAAACTTAATTACACAGCGGAAGTATTATTCATAACTATTCACTCATCCTAACGAAGCAAAAGTGCAGCCGTTCAGCCCTGGGAGGCTACACAATAGCAACACTCACACGACGATCATGGCGGCGTGCAGGGCTACAGCTCGGCTGTATACCCCGACGGGGGCATCGCCTCGTCCTCGGACCCTTGCTCATAACTCTCACCTGCAACAGCTCAAATATTGAAACCGTGAGCACGATGGCTCAGCAAGGCTGAACCGACATTCCTAATCATGAAACTCTACATGCAGGGATTATTAAGAAAGGAAAAAGACATTGCGATAAAGACACGCCTACATGTTAATCCTTACTTCCAGTTTTATAGCAGCAGTTTAATGTGTCTTAGGCAGCCCTCACATCATAATTCCACAATCTAACAAGAAACACTTTCCTCCGATGTGGTTCTCACTCATGAATATCTAAGTTATTCTTGCAGCGGAAGACTCTAATGACAGCAGAAAAAGACTAAGACAGCAGGCTCCAACTTCAACTCCACAGGCATGTTGACGGTAGTACGCACGCCTAGTACTCCACCTGAACCTCGAAGTACTCTTCTCCTGTTGCTGAAGCATATGTGGGAATGCAAGGGTGAGTACATGTCGTACTCAGCAAGTGTGGGAAAAGTATGACATGTAGATTACAACAAGGTAGGGAATAAATGGTTTCATTGCAGCAAGCAAATTTAATCTCACAAGCATGATAAAAACAGCAACTATCTCTAGGTGAGTTAAATCCCATCATAACCAAGTAATTCATCAACATTCCTTCATCATAATTCACCATTTATCAAGCCTCAACCAGCCAATAATCTTTCTCAAGTTCATCTCATACTTATAAATATTCATAACTGTCGGTACACTGCAGACCGGGTACCCCCGCGTAGTGGGTAAAAGACAGCCTGGGCCCTGCATCCCTGCTGAGGTGGGCCCCAACAAGGGCCACGTACCCTGGGGCACATGGTCGACCCTAGGGCTGCCACGTGCACCCGAGCTCCAGGGCTGGCATGTGTCCCAGGCCCCAGCCTAAGCCTCCCCACCGAGGACAGATCCGGGGCTGCCAAGTGTCCCTGGCTCCGAGTCACCTTCCAGATGAGGACAACACCGGGGCTGACATGTGTCCTGAGCTCCGACCTAAGCCTCCACACTGAGGAGGGGTCTGGAGCTGACACGTGTCCCCGGGCTCCGAGCCGCCTCCCCGTTGAGGATAACTCTGGTGCTGACACGTGCCCCAGGCTCCGGTCTGGGCCTCCCTGCTGAGGTAAGGTCCGAAGCCGACACGTGTCCCCAGACACCAAGCTCGACGATAAGGGCTCCAGAGCCACCACGTACCCCACGATCCGTCATGGGTAGTGGGTCGACGAAGTCAAGAAGGAAGTGCGCTGGCAGGCTTCGCATTCAAGGCTCGCGCCTTCCCCAGAAGAAGGGCGCACAACACACGCCTCCATCCCTCGCCTATTCGCCATAACGGTGACAAGACAGGACGGAGAGGCATGACAGCAGAACAGTGCCGCCCAACGGCACGCAGCCACCCAAGCAGGGCGACGACATGCAGTGACAAGACGACGTCTTCATCATCACCTGACACACAGTCAGGGGCACTCAGCGCGCCGGACGGAGAGACTTAACTCGTCCGCCGGCAACTCTACTCAGAGGAGGAAGCCCTAGATCATGTATAGGACACTCAAAGCTTTGGGGCCACCTGTCAGGCCCCAAGCGTCATTGTAACCACCCCGTCCTTGAACTATAAAAGGACCGGGGTGACCACCCTGCAAAGGGTTCCGACTCCCCACACTCAAGATCACACAACGCACAAGCGCTCACGCTCGAGCAATAGAACAAGCACACCCATGGACGTAGGGTATTAAGCTCAGGTGGCCCAAACCACGTAAATCCTTGTGTTCATCTGCTCCCTCGAGCACAGGTCACGAAGGGCGCCAAGCCCCCTCTGGAAAAAAGAACCTTGCGGGTTGCTTCTGAGCAGGCCGGGAGGAGTGTCGCAGCTCACACTCTGATATTTGGTGCGCCAGGTAGGGGGGTTTCATGCCCTTTCCTCGTTACCATGGTGAACATCACCTCCCATGGCGGGCCTTCTCGCCTAGCGCACCGTCGTCTCCAGGTGGGAGATGACGAGGCTACCCCCTGCTCCAGAGCGGGCGGGTCTGGCCAAGCGGCCGGCACACTCTGTGTGATGTACGGGGGTTCTTCCGATGTCTCATCCAGGCGAGCTGTAAAGACCGTCCTTCGAGCAGTGGCAGCATCCGCCCCCGTCTCGGGGCCGGCGCCACATTGCAAATGGATGGAGACGCCGATCAACTTCGACGCCTCCAACTGCCCCAAGAACATGGCATGCGTCGGACAGCTGCCTCTCCTCGTCACCCCAACTATATCCAACGTGAAGCTCTACCACATTTTAATCGATGGCGGGGCGGCCATAAGCATCATCAGTCTTGCAGCTTTCAAGAAGCTGCAGATCCCTATGTCCCAGCTTGCCCCTAGAGACCATTCTTGGGGGTAGGTCGGGACCCCATCTTCCCGTGCGGTAGTATCTCCCTCCTGGTGACATTTGGGACGCCTGAGAACTACCGAACGGAGAGCGTCATCTTCGATGTTGTGGAGGTCAGCCTCCCCTTCAATGCCATAATCGGCAGATCATCTCTGTACCGATTCATGGCGGTAGCCCACTATGGCTATTTGGTCTTAAAGATGCCAACTCCGAGTGGCATCCTTAAGATCCGCGGTAACTGCACCGTGGCTGTCTCAGGACTGGCGGCAACACAGGAGGCCACCTCCGGTCACGCTGAAGCTAGCTGGCTGCCTCCAAGCACACGTCACCGAGGGACGACATCTGCACCCCGTGTGCAGCCCTCAGATGGCAAAGACGTACCGGTCAAGGTCGTCCAAGTCGATCTTGATGTCACCCAGACCACTCGGATTGTCGAGAGCCTAGGAGGCAAATAGGAAGATGCGCTTGTCACCTTCCTCTGAGCCAATATCGACGTGTTTTCCTGGCAACCATCGGAAATGCCCGGGATCCGCAAGGAGGTGATTGAGCATCAACTGAAGATTCACTCCGATGCCAGGCTGGTCCAACAGAAGCCTCAAGCAATCCATCGAGCGGCAAGACTTCATTTGTGAAGAAATGACGAAGCTGCTCGATGTCGTCTTCATCTGAGAGGTCCACCATCCACGATGGTTGGCCAACCCTATTGTCGTCCCAAAGGCTGGCGAGAAGCTACAAATGTGCATCAACTACACCACCCTGAATAAGGCATATCCAAAGGACCCGTTCCCTCTCCCCGGTATAGACCAAATAATCGACTCTACGTTTGGCTGTGATCTACTGTGTTTCCTAGACGCATATTCAGGTTTCCACCAAATACCTATGCCTAGGGAAGATGAAGAGCACACTGTGTTCATCACAGTAGATGGTCTATACTGCTATGTGTCCATGCCATATGGTCTTAAGAATGTGCTTCCCACTTTTGTGCGCGTGATGCACAAGACGTTTGGGAACCTCATTCGGGACCTGGTCGAGGTATATGTCGATGACATCATAGTTAAGGTTAAGACGCGAGCATCTCTGCTCGACAACCTGGCCCTAGCCTTCGACAGGCTGTGTTCCACACGCACGAAGTTGAACCCGGACAAATGTGTCTTTGGGGTCTCTACCGGGAATCTGCTCGGTTTCATGGTCTCACACCGAGGGATAGAAGCTAACCCAGAGAAGATGAAGGTGATAGAACTGATGTGACCTCCTGCCCGCATCAAAGACATGCAGTAGCTTACCGGATGCTTGGCTGCTCTCAGTCGGTATATCTCTAGACTGGCCGAGCGGGCTCTTCCGTTCTTCAAGCTTCTGCGCAAAACTGGTCCATTCGTATGGACCAAGGAGGTGGATGAGGCGTTTCAGAAGGTAAAGAAGTTCCTCACAACGCTGCCCGTCATGGTGGCCCCTGAACAAGGCGAGCCATTACTCCTCTACGTCGCTGCCACAACTGAGGTCATGAGCATGGTCTTGGTCGTAGAGCGACCGGAACTCCATCGATCTCAAGTCCCAGGAAAGGTTCCTGATGCTGTCGGTCTGAAGCCCCTAGGCCTAGACTCTGCAGGAAGTCTCTGGGTGACACGGCCCGACGCCGCCAGTTTAGTCACGGGGACGGGGCACTTGCCCGGGAATCGCGTTGTGTGGTGCCGTGTTGTGCGGCACCCAACAACACACATACAAGGAACAATGTATTACATAAAACAATAGAGGAAGCTTACAAATTTTTCTTTGTAAATAATTTACATCAAATAGCTACAGCGGAAGTCTATAACAATTCACGTCGAATAACTAAGAGCACTCGAGATGAAGTCCAGCCCGCGGACTTCTCTCGCTAGCAACACGAAGACAAGCAGAAGCGGCTGGGTTCTCCATGTGTTACCTGACTCGGAAGTCCCCGAGTCTCACCGGACAACCTCCATCTTAGCATCGATGTTAACCTGCAAAACCACTTATATAGAAAGCGTGAGCACATAGTCTCAGCAAGACTGATCCGCCTCTCCTAAACAAGAAACTCTGCATGCACGATGGTTGCAATTGGGTTAGCTAGATTTGCATAAAGGACTCGCCTACAGTTGATCCTTAACTTTCGGATTTTAAGCCTCATTGTGCAGACTTTGAGCCGAAAAGCATCGCAACTCCACAATCAAACAAGAAATGCTTTGTTGCGATGCTCCTTGCACAAAGTGAAAGTAGAGTTTAATGCGCCTATCTCTAATTCAATCATGGTTGCAATACAAGTTACGGCACAGCCTTATCAAGTTCAAAGATAACCAGTTCCAGTTGTTACTACGTCAAGACGCAGTGGGCAAGTATGCTCATATGACTGCGAGCGACGGTGACTCAAATCAGTACACGCCCGGACTACACGACACGTACACCCGTACTCCGAGTTGCCAGGAGCAACCTCGACTGACGTTGTACGCGGCCACCTTTCCCAAGATCTTCCACATTGGACGCAGTCCAACTGCCCCAAGTACGCAAGCTCCCTCAAGGTACATACCCGCAGTGGTATGTTCTTAAGCGAGTTACCTCCTGCTACCCTGACGCCGAAAGCCTAAGGCAGTTGGAAAAGTTCCACTATGGATCTCCCAAGGTACATCGGTTTCCTGGGTCCCATATAGCCAGTATGCGCACAGTACACAACTCAAACTTGTCCAACAGGGCCAAGCACGGACGGGCCTTAACCGACACAGGCAGGGCTATGCACGCACGGCCTGCAACCTGCTGCATCTAAACCTCCCTGCCCGGTCTCCATTTCTTATGTGTGAACTTTCCTCATCTTTTGTTTTTCGGACCCGTTCCGAGTAAACCAGCCCTAAACTCGCGAGTAGCTTCCAACTACTCGACTTCTACCGGACCTTTCCTACTAACATTTAGCGTAGCCAAATCAACTCGAGGAGGTGCTATTCTACCCTTTCTCTCTTAGGTATTTCTGGTCATGCAAGTGGGGTTTTCATTATCATCTAGACTTAAGGAAATCAACGATGCAAAGCTATGACCTCTAAAAATGGAAATTCTTGTAAAACTGTTTAAATGCAAACCGGGGCTTGCCTGTTTTGCATGTGACTAAGGTTACAATCAGTTAGTGACGATCACTTGGAGCTTGATCACTTGTTTTCCTCCCTCCTTGATCTTCACTTCAAGTCCTTCTCACCTTCTTCACGTATATGCTACACGATATGATCATGCATATGTATTTAATTGAAAAGCTTTTGCTAATAAGATCCAATGACATTTTTAAAACTGGAACTCTGTTTAAGAATTTAAAATGACACTGGTGCTAGTGGTTTGGGTTGGGTTTAAATACTATGACCAAATGTTGAGTGCTTCTCCCACTTAAGTGTTGATCCCCTCAAGAGGTTACACATAACAGTGGTGATCCAGAGCTCCAATGGAGCTGAAAATTTTCATGTGAGTTCCTTCTCACAATAAAGTTATCTGGACCAAAAATTAGCACTTTTCATTGAGTGGTTTATTCAGAACAATTTTCTAAGCAATTAAGCAAAGAAGAATTTATTCTGAGGTAACACCTGTGTTCATGTCAAACTCAGCGAACTAAAATTTCAATTATAGTTCATAGAGCTTGAATGAATTTTCCTAGGATTTTTGGAGCTAAGAATTGCCCAGAACTGAATTTATAAGTTTTGGAAATTCTCTGAAAATGTTTCGGTATTCATTTGAACACAGTAACTTACAATCTGAATTCTTCTGACCAAAACAACTCCAAATGAGCTGAACCTTTTACAGGAGTTTAAGAACACCCTAAAGAATATTCTGGCAAAATTTGAGGATTTTTGGATAAACCAAACTCCCTCTAAAATTCTTTTGCTGAAAAGATTTAAAGAATTTTCCAGAATTAAATAAAGACTTTCATACAAATTGGGTTGCTTATTTGGATAGAGTTTCTCAATGTGAATCAAACCCAATTTGAATCACTAAATTTGGAGATTCCTAGCAAAAGTTATGCTTTTCTAAAGTTTGGGGAAATTCTGGAATTTGAATAAATCCGAGAAATGTTTAAACCTGACTGTGGGACCAGGGGGCATGTATCAGTTACCGGGAGCGCGCCACATGAGCTACAGAATCATTTTCCCGCGCTGTCACAGCAGATCCCACGCCACAGAGTATCTGGCCTACGGTTGCCGTGCAACTGACGCGTGGGGCCGGCAGTATCGTCGTCTACCTCCCGCCCCCGCGCTTCTGCGCCGCCGGGCTCACCGGAGTTCGCCGGTTTTCATCGCTCCGGCCAACTCCCGAGCTGCTATTTGCCGCCAGGCCCTACTTTAACTCAAGGAACACGATGGTGTGGCTTCTACAGACCGGCGAAGTTCCTAAACCACCCCGCACCGGTGCAGCGGCTCTGAGGGAGTCCGGCAACGTCGCCCCGACGCTATAGCCCGCCAAAAGTTCCCTGGAAAGGTTCTACAGCACCAGTGGAGGTCGGCAAAGCTAGGCATGGTCGCACATGGGCTCGGGAACGGCTCCAAACCAGGGTTCACCGTGTTCCCAATGCACCTTATTGCTGTAGCCGTGGGAAAAGCTTGGAGCAAGCCTTCTACCATGGGTTTCATACGACGCTTTGTGAAGAAGAAAGGTTGCTACGCCAGTCTAGGTTCTGTGTGCGAAATTTGTAGAGCTCTAAACCACCATAGCATGAGAATTTAAACGATTCTTACCCGCGGCTCCGTTTACACCGGCCGGAGGAAATTTCCAAAATTTGTCGTCGAGCGGCAATAGCTGGAGCTGAGCTTCGGATGGAAGCTGCAGGGAGCTCCTGCGCATCCCAGGGCCCTCTTGCTTTGTCATGAAAGCCGCTCTGTGGAGCTGTCTGCGGGAGCACGTCGCCGCTGGGGGGGTTCGGCCGCCACTGGAACTCGATGTTCTCGGCGTAGAGGGCCCGAACACGCTTGGTGATGGCTCGAGGAGGTTGCGGGAACGATGGTGGTATAGTTTTGTCGATCAGCCGGGGCTCGCACGCGAGCTAGGAGGTGGGCGATCGGTTTAGAGCTCAGCGGCCGTCTCTGCTCGTTTCTCGCGTGGGGAGAGAAGGAACAGCGCCGTGGCTTCGGTAAATAAGGCGAGAGAGGGAGCGCGGCAGCATCTGCCGACGTCCAGCAGCTCTCCAGCGCGAAGGAATTCAACAGGAGGTGGCTTCGGCTGTGCTCGGTGTCACCCGTAGAACAATCGGGTCTGCCGTTGCTTCGCGTGGGAGGAAAGCAAACAGAGACTGTGTACTGAAGATTTTTAGCAAATTTCAGTTCTCCCAATGACATGTGGGACCCACTGTTCAGTTCCTTCTTATCCCTTTCAAAATATCTCCCAAGTTTGAATATTGATAGAATTCAATTGTGGGAATTCAAATCTGGTATGCATTTGGATAATTGGGCAAGTTTCATCCAAATTCAAATGGGTGTTTGAATTCTTTGTTATTTAAAGTCCATTTTGGAAAATGGGTTGCAATTCATTTCCATAAATCATGAAACTTTGCACACCCCCTAATTTGGACCCAAGGAACTCAAATATGAAATCTGATTTTAAAGTTGACTGCTGCAAATGAGATTTTCAGCACAACAGTTTTGAATTCCATTGTTGCTCTCATTTGAATTTTGAGTTTGAAAAAATTGTTCCAAATCTGAGTTTTGTTTTCTCACACATATGGGAACTTCCCATCTTTGTTTTAGACCCCTCTTGGGTTCCAAGTTTTCAAATAAACATTTGAACTTGTGTGAAGAAAACCCTCATGTGTGTTATCACATGTGGGGAAAAGTTTTAATAAGTCCCAAATTTCATACATATGAAACAAACTTTTGCAAACCAGAGTCTCTTTGTATTCATATTTTTGGGACCTTTACATTCCTCCCTCCTTAAAAAGGAATCTCGTCCCGAGATTCAAAAGAAGGACGAGACGGGAGGTAATTAAAAAGTTTATGACAGAAGCTCCGGATAGTTCTTGTGGATGTAATCTTCGGTTTCCCACGTCGCCTCTTCCGGGGTATGATTACTCCACAGGACTTTGTAAAATTTCAAAGTCCGGTTCCGGGTGATCCGGGTCTTTTCGTCGATAATCTGAGTAGGTTGCTCGACGTAGGTGAGATCCGGCTTTAACTCGTCGATGTCTTCAGTGCTGATGGCAGCGGTAAACTTGAGACACTTCCGCAGCTGGGACACGTGAAATATGTCGTGAATACCGGCAAGGCTTGCCGGTAGTTCCAGCCGGTAGGCTACGTCTCCGCACTTCTCCGTTATGGCAAATGGACCGATGAATCGTGGAGCAAGTTTCCCCTTGACACCGAACTGATGAATCCCTTTCATCGGAGACACACGAAGATACACGTGCTCTCCGACATCGAAATGCAGCGGTCGACGTCACTGGTCCGCGTAGCTCTTTTGAAGAGATTGGGCAGCTTTGAGGTTCTCTTGTATTATCCGAACTTTCTCTTCGGCTTCATTGACAAGATCAACCCCGAACGTTACTCGTTCACCGGATTCGCACCAATACAATGGTGTATGGTACTTCCGGCCGTATAGAGCTTCATATGGTGCCATTTAAATGCTCGTCTGATATACGTTGTTGTACGAGAACTCCGCCAGCGGTAAGTGATCATCCCAGCTCTTACCGTGGTGGATGGCACATGCTCTTAGCATATCTTCCAGTATTTGATTCACCCTCTCAGTTTGCCCATCGGTTTGAGGGTGATACGCAGAGCTTCTAATCAACTTCGTCCCCAAGGTTGCGTGTAGCTGTTCCCAGAAACGGGCTACGAACAGCGATCCTCTATCTGACACAATGGTACGGGGAACTCCATGTAAGCACAAGATCCGTGCTATGTACAGCTCCGCATACTGCTTTGCGTTGTACCTAGTATGCACAGGGATGAAATGTGCTGATTTGGTTAACCGGTCCACAATTACCCAAATCGAATCATTGTTGTGGGAGGTCATCGGCAACCCGACGATGAAGTCCATACTCAAGTCTTCCCACTTCCATGCTGGTACTTGCAATGGCTGCAACAGGCCTGACTTCTTCATATGGTCGGCCTTGACTCTTCGACACGTATCACATTCCGAAACGTACTTTGCAACTTCACGTTTCATACGTGTCCACCAAAACTTCTTCCGGAGATCTTGGTACATTTTATTACTGCCTGGATGAATGGAAAACTTTGACAAATGAGTTTCGTCCAAAATTTTCTTCCGTAGTCCCATATCCCGGGGTACTACTATCCGGTCGCTGAACCACAAAATACCTTCATCATCCTTCCGGAAGCACTTCATTTCTCCGTTGTCTATCCTTCGCCGTATGTGAGACATACCCTTGTCTTTTCGTTGAGCTTCCATGATCTCCTCTCGGATAGTAGGAATGAGAGCGAGATTATAGAGAGCTCCATACGGGATGACACGGAGGCTTGGTTCTTCATCATCCATTTCAGCAATAGTTAGGTGATGGATATGCGCCTTACGACTGAGTGCATCGGCGACCACATTCGCCTTTCCTGGATGATAATGAATCTCAAGTTCATAATCTTTAATGAGCTCTATCCATCTTCGTTGCCTCATGTTCAATTCTTTCTGAGTGAAGATGTACTTTAAGCTCTTGTGGTCGGTGTAGAGGTGTACAAGATTTCCGAGCAAGTAATGCCTCCACATATTCAAAGCAAGGACCACGGCAGCTAACTCAAGATCATGAGTTGGATAATGCTGCTCGTGAGTTCTGAGTTGACGAGATCCAAAAGCAACCACTCGTCTATCTTGCATCAGCACACAGCCAAGACCAATGCCAGATGCATTGCAATACACGTCGAAGTCGTATATGGCTGAGCAAGAACTGGGGCGGTTGTGAGTTGCTTCACTAAAGTCTTGAAAGCTTGTTCCCAGGGCCCTCTTGCTTGGTCGTGAAAGCCGCTCTGTGGAGCTGTCCGCGGGAGCACGTCGCCGCTGGGGGGGTTTGGCCGCCGTGGGAACTCGATGTTCTCGGCGTAGAGGTCCCGAACACGCTTGGCGATGGCTCGAGGAGGTCATGGGAACGATGGTGGTATGGTTTTGCCAATCAGCCGGGGATCGCACGCGAGCTAGGCGGTGGGCGATCGGTTTAGAGCTCAGTGGCGGTCTCTGCTCGTTTCTTGCGTGGGGAGAGAAGGAACAGCACCGTGGCTTTGGTAAAGAAGGCGAGAGAGGGAGCGCGGCAGCAGCTGCCGACGTCCAGAAGCTCTCCAGCGCGAAGGAATTCAACAGGAGGTGGCTTCGGCTGTGCTCAGTGTCACCCGGAGAACAATCGGGTCTGCCGTTGCTTCGCGTGGGAGGAAAGCAAACAGAGACTGTGCACTGAAGATTTTTAGCAAATTTCAGTTCTCCCAATGACATGTGGGACCCACTGTTCAGTTCCTTCTTATCCCTTTCAAAATATCTCCCAAGTTTGAATATTGATAGAATTCAATTGTGGGAATTCAAATCTGGTATGCATTTGGATAATTGGGCAAGTTTCATCCAAATTCAAATGGGTGTTTGAATTCTTTGTTATTTAAAGTCCATTTTGGAAAATGGGTTGCAATTCATTTCCATAAATCATGAAACTTTGCACACCCCCTAATTTGGACCCAAGGAACTCAAATATGAAATCTGATTTTAAAGTCGACTGATGCAAATGAGATTTTCAGCACAACAGTTTTGAATTCCATTGTTGCTCTCATTTGAATTTTGAGTTTGAACAAATTGTTCCAAATCTGAGTTTTGTTTTCTCACACATATGGGAACTTCCCATCTTTGTTTTAGACCCCTCTTGGGTTCCAAGTTTTCAAATAAACATTTGAACTTGTGTGAAGAAAACCCTCATCTGTGTTATCACATGTGGGGAAAAGTTTTAATAAGTCCCAAATTTCATACATATGAAACAAACTTTTGCAAACCAGAGTCTCTTTGTATTCATATTTTTGGGACCTTTACACTGGGAAGGGGAAGTAATCAGGCCCCAAACAGGCGGACCTGGTGATCAATGCATATCTGGGTCCAAGCTCCCGGAATGCTGTCCCAGACTCGAGGGCCTAGGGGTCTTGGGTTCCGGATCACCCCAAGGAGAACTAGCCGGGTCTCAGCCATCTAGACCCGGCAACCAGCATGTGTCTGGGTCCGAGCTCCCGGAATGCAGTCTCAGACCAGAAGGCCAGGGACCCCCGTGTCCCGGACCACTCCAAGATGAACCAGTCAGGTCCCAGCTACCTGGATCTGGCAATAGGCATGCACCTGGGGCGGAGCTCCCAGAGTGCAGCCCTGGGCCTGGGGGCCGGAGGCCCCCGAGTCCCAGACCTCTATTAGATGACGCTTCGGACCCCTCCGAGAGGGTCCGAACCATCCAGCATCCGGTCTACTTCATCAGCGAGGTCCTCCATGATGCCAATACAAGATATCTGGAGGTGCACAAACTGCTCTATGCAGTCCTCGTTGCATTAAGGAAGCTGCGCCATTATTTCCAAGCTCACAAGATTTCGGTGGTTACCTCGTACCCACTGAGAACCATCCTCCACAGCCCCAACGCCACTGGAAACATAGCTAAGCGGGCTGCAGAGTTGGTGGAATTTGAGCTGGACTTCTTACCGCGCCATGTGGTGAAAAGTCAGGCGCTAGCTGACTTTGTGGCAGAGTGGACTCCACCACCATGCCAGCCAGAGGGCCAGGACATCGGTGAACCAGAGCCCAGAGCTCCGGTCTTCACTAGGCCCTACTGGACTCTTTACTTCGACGGCTCCTCCCAGAAGCAGGGTGCCGAAGCGGGGGTTCTGCACATTACACCAACCGGAGAGCAGTTCAAGTACGTGGTGCGACTTGACTTCAAGGCGACCAACAACATGGCGGAGTATGAGGCTCTTATCTTTGGGTTGAAAACCGCGCTATCCCTTGGCATCCAGCAGTTGTTGGTCAAGGGTGATTCTCAGCTGATCATCAAGCAAGTCAAGGGAGAGTGTAGCTGAAACGACCCACAACTTGCAGCTTATCTCCTCCAAGTACAGAAGTTGGAGAAGGACTTCTTATCCTTGGACTTGTGCCATGTTCCCCGTGCCAATAAAAAAATAGCCGACAACCTGTCAATGAAGGCTCCACTTGGGCTCCGGTGCCTGAGGGGGTCTTTGAAAGGTAATTGCTGCAACCTACCGCCTGGCTGGCCGAACCAGGTGAAGGGGACAGGACCAGCACCACGAAGCTGGCAGTCCCGGCGGTCATGTTACCATGGTGCCCGCCAAGGATCATAAGCGTCACCGGGGGCTCCGTGCGACCCGGCGCTCAAGATCCAAGTGCTCAAGTAGATCCCGATGCATGGATCACGGAGATCCGAGACTACTTGAAAGACAATTTCCTTCCCGATGAATGTGTGTCCACTGAACAGATCGCTTGGTTGGCTAAGATATACAAACTGGTAGAAGGGGATCTCTACCGGCGTGGCGCTAATGGCGTCCTAGTGCGGTGCATAACCCGGGAGGAGGGCTGTGACCTGCTCATAGAGATCCATGGAGGCGAGTGTGGGAACCATGCAAGTTCCCACACGCTGGTCGGTAAAGCCTTCCGGCATGGCCTTTACTGGCCGACATCTCTCCAAGATGCTATCGACCTAGTCAGGAGATGCAAAGCATGCCAGTTCCACGCTAAGCACATCGACACACCAGCGCAGACGCTGCAGATGATCCTGCCCTCATGGCCCTTCGCTGTGTGGAGGCTGGACATCCTAAGACCATTCCCTAGATCTTTCGGAGGGTACCGGTACCTCTACGTCGCTGTAGACAAATTCACCAAGTGGCCGGAAGCTACCCCTATAGTAACCATCAACAAGCAGTCAGCAGTCAAGTACATCAAGTCAATTGTCTGCCGGTTTGGGGTTCCGCACACAATCATCACTGACAACAGGACCCAGTTCACTAGTGCAGCGTTTCAAGATCACTGTCATGACCTCGGCATCCAAGTTTGCTATGCTTCTGTTGCTCACCCAGCGAGCAATGGTCAAGTCGGAAGGGCTAATGCCGAGATTCTCAAGGGACTCAAAATGTGCACCTACAATAGCTTGAAAAAGCATGGTGCCAATTGGGTAGAAGAGCTTCTGTGCACACTGTGGGCTAGCCGGTCGTCCCTCAATCGCTCGACAGGGGAAACACCCTTCTTCCTAGTGTATGGGGCTGAGGCTGTCCTCCCCCCAGAAATCACCATGGGCTCATCCCGTGTCCGAGCGTACGACAAAGCCACGCAGGACCAGCTCTGGCACGAAGATATGGACCTTGTCGATGAGCGAAGGTGGCAAGCAGCTGTCCGAAACGCCCGATACCGTCAACCTCTCCGGCGTTATCAGCAGCGGTTCGTGCGGAGTAGACAGCTCGAGGTGGGCGACCTGGTGCTGCGGTGGATACTTAATCGAGAAGGGGGGAACAAACTCTCCCCCAGCTGGGAAGGCCCCTTCTGAGTAACACAAGTATGCCATCCCGGGTGCGTGCGCCTAGCCACACAGGATGGGGTACCTCTACCCAATCCTTGGAACATAGAACACCTCCATAAGTTCTATGTTTAGCATAGTAGTAGGGTCCTGTTTTCTCAAAAAAGGGTATCATAGTGTCCAGGGACAACACTTAGAACAGCTAAGTCCCAGAAGAGTCCTATCACTCTCAACATCTGGGGCGGGTCGCTGCCTTCTAAATACGGCCTGATTCCTCCTATGAATAAGAGCCTAAAATGAGAAACTTTGCCTCGCCCTGTGCATTCTCCCTTTGCAGTTTGTGCTTCCTCGAAACACATCAACTGTAAATGGGCAAAGCCACGTACCCTTGGTCCTAAGGTCAGCCCTATGGTTACCGTGTGCACCCGAGCTTCAGAGTTGACACGTGTCCTGGGCTCCGACCTGAGCCTCTCCGCTGAGGAGAGGCCGGGAGCTGCCACGCATCCCGTGGCTCTGAGCCACCTCCCCGAAAAGGACAATACTAGGGTTGGCACGTGTCCTGGGCTCCGGCCTAAGTCTCCTCGCTGAGGCGAGATCGGGGGCTGACACGTGTCCTCCGGCTCTGAGCCGCCTCCCCACTGAGGACAGCTCTGGTGTCGACATGTGCCCTGGGGTCCAGTCAGAACCACCTCCCCGCTGAAGAGGGCTCTGTTGCTGACACATGCTCCGGGCTCCAGTCCAAACCTTCCCGCTGAGGTGAGGTCCGGAGCTGCAACGTATCCCACAGCATCGAGCCTCCTCCCCGATTGAGGACAGCTCTGGAGCGGATACGTGCACTGGGCTTCGGACCGGAACCTCCCTGCTGAAGTGGAACCCGGAGCTGCCGCACGTTGCCTGACACGGAGCCACCACCCAGTTGAGGGAAGCCCCGGAGCACGCACGCAGGCGCAGGCATATCCCCTTTATAGTTTGTGCTCCCTTAGGCATATCAACTGCAAACGGGTAAGTCACGTAGACAAGGCCCCTAGGTTAACCCTAGGGATGTCACGTGCACTAGAGCTCCGGAACCGACGCATACCCTAAGGCTCCGGTCCTAAGCCTCCTAGCTGGGCAGAGTCTGGAACTATCACGTGTCGTCAACCTCCGAGCTGCCTTCCCACTGAGAACAGCCCCAGAGCTGCCACATGTCCCGGGCCCCGGGTGGAGCCTTCCCTCAAGGGAAGAAGACTGGAACTGCCATGTGTTTCCCTGGGAAGATCTGGGGACAAGGGTCAAACCTCCTTCAAATCCTTTCACTGCCAAGGATCTGGAATGGGTGGTAGCTACACTGCCAGAGCACCCTGGGCCCTTACGCTGCTAAGGACCCAGAAGAACAAGCTCGAGGTATCGGCAAAGGAGCTACCCACGTTGGCTAAGTCATCACAGACCCTTGCACTGCTATGGGTCCGAAGTCTAAACCCACGACATAGAACAATGAGAGGCTTGAAACAAAGATGCTTTCATTGATAACGGAGTTCTGACATACAAAAGGGGATACAAGACAACTAAGGAACTCAGCAGCTACAAGTTGAGAAATCTCCTACTCTGTGGCCTGCCTGGTTGTCTCCCGAGCCAATCTCTATGCATAAGACGATCACCTGATATAAGATCAAGGGCGGCAGCAACGCATGCTGGACCGAGGCAACGAAGACCTCCAGTGTCATGTGGGCCAAAATGCCACCTATGGCAGGTTTTGTTGTCCACAACAGTACCAGGAGGAAGGCCAGATCACTCTGGACATAGCCTTCCTCCGGTACGGGCAGGAAGTCCCCCTTCGGTGAGGCGCCTAGAGGACATGCCCAACACGACACTGGCGCAGGGACTCACTTCGAGTCGAGGGCCCTTTCCCTGATGGCCTCCCCTGCCACTAGCGCACCGTCAGGATGGCATGTGCTTCTATCTGAGGCCGTCAACGGGATGGATGTACCAGAGAACCTCACCGAAGGGCGCACACACACGAACATCTTGCAAAAGTGGACAAAGACGGCGACCACTGTGATGGCATCTGGAGGGCGAGAGTGCTGGGAAGCAGAAACTTCCAGCGCGCAAGAGGAGAGCAAAGGCCACATGGTGAGTGAGGATGCCATCCAGCATCGGAAGGCCTCCTTTTATACTCAGCCATGACCTCTGGCAGGGCAATAGGTGTGGCGATTGGGATTAACCTCTGCACGCCACGGGTTAATACCCTCCCCCAACGATGGGTCGGAACCAGGTCCACCCGTCAGACATTTGGGGCTGAGGGGATAACCTTTCGGGAACGTCCGGCAGTTCTCAAGGGAAGCGGTGTGACAAAGTCATCGGTTGCCACAGTAAGTGACCCGAGGCAGCCCCTCGGGCACGATGCCTCAACACTCACCTCCCCCTTTCTATTGGTAGGACCCAGGTCCACACGTCAGACACTGGGGGCCAGGTGAGTAACATCGTGGGGACATCCAATGGTCCCCAAGAAAAGAGACGTGGTGGAGTTTTAGCGACCAACCATGTTGGTTGCCGTAGTAAGTGCACCAAGGCAACCCCTCGAGCACGTCGCCTTAGCATTCGCCCCCACCAATAACAGGTAGGACCCAGGTCCATTAGTCAGGCGCTGGTGGGATAGGCGAGTCGAACCTCGGGAACGTCCGGCGGTTACCGAGGGAAGCAGCGCGGTATTCCTGCGACTCATGGGCTGTTGCAGTAATTACCCCCAGGCAGCCCCTCGAGTGTATTGTCATGACCTTTCAAATCAGGTGTAAACGCGATGGCACACAGCTGCTTCGATTAAAAGCACCCGCTACGCCGAGGTCGTGCAGCCTTTTCAACTCCCAGGTACAACCACTCGTCCACAACATGAAAATCTCGCCACCACTTCAGTTTCCAAAGTATAGGTTAGAAACCACCACGCGGGAGAGATGGGGGCCCCACTTGCGGGCTTAGTGCCTTCCCCGAGACTGGCCCGGGGGCCACTGTCGGTACTCTGCAGACCTGGTACCCCCGCATAGTGGGTAAAAGACAGCTTGGGCCCCGCCTCCTTGCTGAGGTGGGCCCCAACAAGGGCCACGTACCCTGGGGCCCATGATCAACCCTAGGGCTGCCGCATGCACCCGATCTCTGGGGCTGGCACGTGTCCTGGGCCCCAGCCTAAGCCTCCCGGCTGAGGACAGGTCCGGGGCTGCCACGTGTCCCTAGCTCCAAGTCACCTTCCTGAAGAGGACAGCACCGGGGCGGACACGTGTCCCAAGCTCCGACCTAAGCTTCCCCACTGAGGAGGGGTCCGGATCTGACACGTGTCCCCTGGCTACAAGCCGCCTCCCTGCTGAGGACAGCTCCAGTGCTGACACGTGCCCCAGGCTCGGGTTCGGGCCTCCCTGCTGAGGTAAGGTCCGGAGCCGCCACGTATCCCCAAACACCAAGCCCGATGATAAGGGCTCCAGGGCCACCACGTACCCAATGATCCGTCGTGGGCAGTGGGGTGATGAAGTCAAGAAGGAAGTGTGCTGTCAGGCTTCGCATTCAAAGCTCACGCCTTCCCCAGAACGGTGACAAGATGGGACGAAGAGGCTTGACAGCAGAACAGTGCCGCCGAACGCCACGCAGCGGCCCAAGCAGGGATAGGAGACGCGGCGACAAGATGGCGTCTTTATCATCACCTGACACACGGTCAGGGGCGCTCAGCGCGCCAGACAATGGGACTTAACTCCCCCGCCCGTGACTCTACTCATGGGAGGAAGCCCTAGATTGTGTATAGGACACTCAAAGCTTTGGGGCCTCCTGTCGGGCCCCAAGACTCATTGTAACCACCTGGCCTTGAACTATAAAAGGTCTGAGGTGACCACCCAGCAAAGGGTTCCAACTCTCCACCCTCAAGATCACACAATGCACAAACGCTCGCGCTCAAGCAATAGAACAAGCACACCTGTGGACGTAGGGTATTATGCTCCGGCGGCCCGAGCCATGTAAATCCTCGTGTTCATACACTTCCTCGTGCCCAGGTCGCAAAGGGTGCCAAGCCCCCTCCGGAAAAAAAGAACCTTGCGGGCTGCTTCTGAGCAGGCTGGGAGGAGTGTCGTAGCTCACACTCCGACAATAACCATCTCATTTTCATAGAACCAAAACCAAACTCATTGTCACGACCAAAAACAGTCCCAAAACCAATCCCAATGACCATACCCGAATAACCATCCTAAATTTTTCCTCTAATCATGGAAGTTGGGCAGGTGCTTATCACCGGAAGCACGGCTATCATGATAGTTTTACACTCTACAGAGGTGGCACCACTTTACCCACAAGTTTGTGATTGCGTCACCTGTCAGCGACTAAAGAGAACCTCCATTATGCCACTACACATCCGTCGGTGCATGGCCAAGAGATCACAAAATAGCCTTTACAAAGGGGCTACTAGAATGTACGGACCCAGTGAGGTTTCGCCGGCAGGCTCGAATCTCCATTCTCCCACCCACGGGCCCTCTTTTGTGCCATGCAGTTCCTAGGGCAGTCCTCCTCGACTCCCATTCCCTGCGCCATCCAATGGTCCATAACAAGCTAGCAACACACCTAATTAGTCAGCTAAGCCGCTGTAAAAGCCCCAAATTTTAGCATGCATAGCTCTTTGTAGAATTTAAATCTGCGGGGTCAAATTGAATCTTAACTAGGGATTCAAATTCGAACTTCGGCTACACGAAATAGAGGAAAGGTTACAAAAGGAATTTAGCTGAAGAGAAAATAAACCCGACAGTTCAAATTCGAGCACAAACGAGGGTTAACGCCACGGTATCAAATTCAAACTATCGGAATTCGCTGCAACGTTTGAATTTGAATTTAGGAGCCACTGTGCCGGTGGGACCCGCTTGTCATGGGTACAGAAACCACAATTTAGTTCCTTTCTGTAGAGGCTTGCCACCGAGGGGTATTGCATGCACCACAGAGCTGTGTGTGTGTATGCTGCTCCCCGAGGCAGTTTGATCTTTCCTTCAGCTGTCGGTAAACCTCAGTGCACAAACCAATTGGTTCTTCCTCTGCTCACGCGACCACATCCTCAGTCTTTCGTTTCCTCGCTCGCAACCGAAGCAAAACGGCGCCGCGCCCTTGGTTGATCATCGCCGAGCGGGTCCAACGAGTTGGACGCCCGGCTGCGCATCTCAGAGGCTGCGCCGGAGACTCCTCGACATCCTCAAGGTCTCCTCAGCTCATCACCAGCCTTCCTCCGCCATGACCGAGCAGTTCTTCCCCGGAAAAACAGAGCACGACGCCGCCCTCTCGGTTCCACGTCGCCCGGCCGTCTCCGAGCCTCTCCGGCGTGCTCAAAAGCCCACAGAGGTGCGCCATGGTGTCTTGATCCTCCTCCTGTAGTCATTTTGCTTTTCCCCGACGCCGGCGAGCCGGGATTCAACTTTTTGTGCCGGTAGACACGAAGAACCGATCGAAGCCAAGTCGGGAAATTCTTCCAACTTGCTTGATCATCGCCCATGCAATCAAACACTAGCTACTAACAGCCCTAGTGCCCTCCCACGCTGAATCCCGAAGCCAAACGTCCTTCCTCCGCCTCGGGCGACGAAAATTCGCCACCGCCGGCTAAAAACACCGCGGTCCACAGTGACAGCTAGGTTGTCGGCGTTGTCCGCTCAGCTAGGGCAACTTGTATCATCAATTTAGGCTTGGGAAGCCCATTTTACTTGCCAGCGCTGCGCATCCGAGCCATCCCACCGGTACCGACCGTGTTCCCGGCGAATTCCTGGTGTACAACCTTGCCCGGCAGCCGTGCCGTGGTTCAAGGATGGTGTAGCACGAAACCGTAGCCAATTTGGTGGAAAAACAGAGGAGAACGAGCTGCGCCATGATCAGTTCTGTGCGCGCGCGAGTCTCTGTCAAGAGGTTGAAGACGACTGCCCCCTGGGTCCCACTGTCAGCCTGTGAAGAGGGTTTTCTGTGGAAAAATTAATTCCAGAAAATGGTGCAACTTTGCAAACCAATAACTCTGTGTAGGAAACTACAAAAATAGTGAGACAAATTTTGTTGGAATCCTTATGAAGATTACTTTGCAGAGAAACTAATTGCTTGCTATGAAAATGCCTAGAAATTTCTGTAGAATTGTTTTTAGTAAATTCTTTAGGGATTAATTCCAGGAACAATTCTTCATGAAACATTCCCAATTTTGGGCAGTAAATCTTTTTCATAGTTCCTGAGCTCCAGTAAAAATATTAGGAACTTTGGAGATGATTAAGGTGTCTTAATTTGTAGGTTTTCTCAGGTTTATTTAAATGGGCTGAAAAATCACAGAAACATATTCCAGAAAATAGAATTTAACTTCAATCCTCCATTCTGGCCAGCAGAAGACTTAGAAAATTTTGGAACAAATTTTCCTAGGAACCTTAGGTCCAGACCTATTAGGATATCAAATTCTTTAATATGACCAAGTTTAGTTAAATTCCTAGAAATCATTGAAGTTAAATAGGCCAAGAATTTTTGTAGCCATCTCCTTCCTCAAAAGCTTCTGAAAATTTTACCATACTCCTATCATGAGTTTAGAAAGCCTCTGTAAAAATTTTAACCATAGATTCCTCTGTATTTATAGGTTCTGCTTCTGTAGTTTGATATAGCACATTATTTCATAATGTGATGCATTTCTTTAATTGATCATTTCGATAGCGATACATCACGCGAAGACTTTGGAGGCTGCTAACTTGCTCCTGTTTACAGAAACTTTAGTCAGGATCAACACTAAGGCAAGCCCCGGTTTGCATCAAAATTTACAAGCTTCTATTTGTATTCACTTTATAATGTCTAACATTTTGATTATTGCACTAAGTCTAGTTCCACATGCATGACCCAATAAATCCTTGGAGTTTGATTTAGAGTAGGTTTTTACTTAATTATAACTGCTGTGATCAAGTTAAGAAAAGTGGACTAAAAGAGGCATAACTTGAGTAGGCCGTTTCCTACTCGTGAACCGGGATTAGGGGGGATCAATCGGAAGAGTTGAGAATTGATCCACTTAATTGGGAAATGGAGACCGGGCAGTATGGATGGAAGGCTCAAGGACGTGGTCCTGTTAACCTAGTCTCTGTCTGAGTCGATTAAGGCCCTTCTCATGTGCGGCCCTGCTGGACAAGTTTGAGTTGTGTACCGGATGCATACTGGCAATATGAGACCCAGGAAACCGATGTAACATGTTAACATGGGTGTCGAGGCAATCCCCACCGTCTTATGCAGATGCTGAAAGGAGAGAGAAGTTGGATCTACGAGGGTTTGCCATAGTGAGACTTACTCCAAGTCGGTGGGACAGGTTCGACATTTGGGTGTCGTGTGAAAGGTTGCCACATACGACGTTGAGGGGATTGGTTGATCACCGGTCTCGGACGGGCGTATGTGTCGTGTTAGCCAGGTGTTTTTTATTCGAATAAATGTCACTCGCGGTAGTGAGCATACTCGTTCTCTGTGTCGTGACGTAGTAATAAACTAGGGAAAAGAAACATGCTTCATGATTAATCCTCATATTGGAGATGACGGATGAGAAATACCTTCACTAAGTTTACTTTCTACCTTGGGCTAGTAGCGTCGAGACAAAATGTTTCTTGTTTGATTGTGAAGTCTCTACGTTGATGGCGCAAGGTATGTATGGGTCTAGGGTAGCTCACTAAATTTACCTTTTCCTCGGGCAAGTGGCATCGAGATGAAGCTTTTCTTGTTTGATTTTGGAGTCTCGATGTAAATTGTGCGAGGATTATAAAAGATTCTTAAAACTGGAAGCAAGGACTCTCTGTTAGGTCAATATGCAAAATTCTCTATTCAGCCCTCTATTTCCAGCATTTAGAGTTCCATGTGTTTAGGTTTTCAATTAAGTCTTGCTGGACATAAGCTCACGGTTTGTTGATCCATTGTCTTGCAGGTAACGTTGCATAAGGCAACATTAGGGAGGAAGGGAGAGCCGAGCGGGGCAGCACCCAATGGGGGTGTGAGTCTCGCTTGGAACCCTGCACGCCGCCAGGTTTTGATGTGGTTCTAGTGTGAGGCATCCGCGGGCAGGATGGCTTCATTTTGCTTAGTGTAGGCTATAGTCCGTGAGTGTATTCTTATCTTTCTGCTGCAATGTATACTTGTACATTATTTGTAAAATGAGACAATAATATGTATGACAGACATATATTGTTGTGTATGTGTTTTTTTCGGATGTGTGCTGTTGGGTGCCGCATCGCACGGCACCACCCAATGCAATTCCTGGACTGTCGGGATGGGGTCCCCACAAGCGTGGTATCAGAGCCGCATTGGGAATAGCGCACCTGAAAAGACACGTATTTTCAAAAACTTAGAGTCTATGAGTGAGGAATCGGTACTAGGCCAACATAAGGTCTATTAGTAGCATAATGATGTATGGTGGCAAACTAACATACTTGTTACTCTATTCTGTAATGACGCACCGCTGACTAGGTAAGAGGTAAGGTACACCACTGAAAGCGGATCAATTTCGGTTAGCTCTTCTGACGAGGAAAGTGGTTCAGGGTATAGGTCTCATAGCTTGTTGTGAGACGTCAATATGAAACTCTTGAACTCTTCATGTTCCTGAGCTCATATGAAACGCTTATCCCTGGCGTGCATTGGGCAAGAAAGTAAAAACCCCATCGTGTGGTCGGTAACACGCTAGCGTGTTCTTCTGGAAATAGCCTAGGAGGACATACGCAGCGCTCGCCATCGGCGTGCCCTGCAGGACAGTAGGTGGTATCCGTTGGGTTGATAAAATTCTCAACCGTGACGACCCGTTCGCGCTCTACTCGGGTTCCCCGTCGTGTGGTGTGAAAACGCAACCATGTACCTTGAGACGTAACTTGACTCAAGGACGGCCCGTATGGAAATGATACGGGGTGTATGTTTTTATTATGATATGGACCTGCCTGAAATAAGAAACCCTATGTGTGCATCATTATTGAGTGGTTTTCTGCAGGTACACTAACCACTTGTCTGTATTACGAGTAGAACACATTTGCAAGTGCCGTATTACGAGTAGAACACGTTTGCAAGTGAACGATTCTAGTGCCACTAATAGAACGTATATGCCGGATGTAATCCGGTTAGGATTCTCAACTTTTGTGAGGAACATAGTACCGGCATTATCATAAAGATTGCACCAATACCTCGCTTATCTCACGAACTTGAATATTCTGTAGATTTTGCATGAAGACAGTTCAAAGTAATTGTTCAACACTCTTTAGGAACCCACTCAAGAATATGTGAGTATAGAGAGACCCAAAAACAGAGTCCCCTGTTTTGGCAGTACCTTTGCTGAAACTTACATAGGGTGTTACTCATTGTAGAAAAGACCAATGGTGATGTGTGATACAGTTTTGGAAAGGTGGAGAAGTCCTCTAAATTTTTTCTATAAACCTCCAGGACATAAACACACTTAAAGTTGGTCAAAAACCTTAGAAACCAAAAAAGCTACAAATGGTTAGAACCTAAAACAGAGTCTATGTAATTCCACGATAACTCTCGGAGGAAAAATCTCTAAGGGTATTGTGATACATTTATGGAAACGGCATGCGATATTCTACAACTTCGTAATTCAAAGTCTTGCCAAAATTGGAGCAGAATTAATTGGAATTGCTGATTGAAACTAGGTACCTCTGGGGAGGTGCTGTCAAAATCCTGCCAGGAATTCTGTCAACTTTGAACCATCATATCTTTTGATACAGGAATGAAAATAGGTCATATAAATACATTTTGGGAAGACTGGGAAGTTCTTTACAATGTTTCTGTTCATCCTGAGGGCTGAATACTCCTTTAAAGGGGTAAAATTCGCAGTACAATAGAAACTGTCCAGAGTACCAAAGTCTGTACATAGTTTCTGTACTTATTGGAGCTTTGCGGATAACTTCCTGTATAAGGGTTGTAAAATGTGATATCCTACAATTCTGGAAAGCTTATGAATCATGCTTCAACTTTGTAATTATGAGTTGAGTCCATATACGTTTCTAACTCTATGGAAAAGTTGACTCAAAGTGAGCACGTACAGCGGAGATGCTGCTGAAATTCCTCCAGAATTTCTGTCAACCTTAGAAGCTCATAATTTCTGATCTAGAACTTAGCTAGAGGCAAATAACTAATTTATGGAAAGGTACTGAGGTTATCTATAACTTTGGTATTTAACCAAAGTCATGAAACTGTTGTTTTGACAACAGAAATCTGGTTTGTTTGAGGACAGGTCAATCTGAGACAGAGTGACAATAACTGTGACTATTCCAGTTTTTCTTTAAACCCTAAGGGTTAGTTGAATCAATTTGCGTGAAGATCATTTTGCTTACACGTTAAGACTTCATTATAAGTATTTCACTACTTTGTTTATGGAATAAACCAAGTGATGGTATTAAAGCTGATAATGAACTCTTGCAATGCAGAATGGTGCGAACTCCTTCCATGGGTGAAGTGGGTGGTTCCGGTGGTGATAACTTTCCACAGCCGGAGCAGCGAGCTCTGCAATAGCAGCAGCCACCAGGAGGACATTCTGGCTGCCATGACGGGTGCAAGCGATGAGCGAACCGACTTGATCCGCACCCTTGTGATGAATACATCCCATCAAGGGGGTGTCAAAATGAAGAATTTCGCCAACCTCAAACGAGTTCATACGTTGAGTTCTTGGTGACTCAACCACCAGTTTTCATATAAGCCGAGGATCCTCTAGTGGTGGATAGCTGGATCCGTACCATTGAATCTAAGTTCAGGTTGCTCCAATGCACCGAACATCAGAATGTCTTATACGCGGCGCAGCAACTTCACGGGTCCGCCAATGCATGGTGGGCAAATCAACTCGCATCCCTACCAGTTGGACATCAGTTCACATGGACGGAATTCCGGAAGACATTTCTTGCTTATCATGTTCCTTCCAGAATAATTCAACGGAAACTCGAGGAGTTTTTAGTCTTAAAACAAGGAGGGAGGGATGCATACGCACATTCGCAGGTGTTCAACAAATTTGCACAGTATGCACCGGAATATGTGAACACTGAGGCACGAAAGCGCGAATGGTTCTTTCGCAGCCTCAATCCCAAGTTAAAGGAAAGACTCGTCTTAGCAAATCGAAGTAACTTCAACGAATTGATGAGTGCTGCCATCATGGTTGAAGATGCTCAGCAAGAAGTGCAAGCTGAGAAAAGAAATAATAGTGTACCACCGGACAGTAGCAATATTGCTTGTCAGAAATATCGGTGGTAGACAGTACCTTGAACTGTCAGCTGATGCAGCCGGCTAGACGACTCCCACAATATTCAAGTCGTTCATCTTCATATTCTGAATTCGGACAGCTGCAGCAACGGTATATGAAGCCGCAGTATTCTGTTTCTCACGCGTTTGTGCTGCCACAGAATGCACCCAGTATTCGTGCTCAGAGTAACATAGAACTGGTGGCGAAACCGTGCTTCACGTGCGGTTATTTGAGTCACATCAGCAGGAGGTGTCCAGAAAGGATACGGCACAGAAGAAATACACCAGAGCAGGGTATAAATCAATCCCGTGCTCAGCTCCAAGGAACAGCACCAAAGTCCGGGTGCATCTATCATACAGCTCTTGAGGATGTGCCGGAAGGTGTGCCTGTGCTAGCGGGAACGTTCACACTCAATAAACTTCCCGTAGTGATTTTAGTCGAATCTGGAGCCACACACAATTTCATCAGCAGATTATTTGTGTGCAAAGCTGAGCTTTCCATCACTACACCGAAAGATGACTACCTTATTAGCTCACCCGGTGGAAACACAGCTGTTAGTGAAGTAGTGATCAAAGAACCCCTGTGCTTATGTAACACCCCAAATTTTTAGTCAAGATTCAAATTTTGGATTTAGAACCATAAACCATGTTCAGAGGGGGATTTAAAAATTTTTGGACGTGTTGCATGTTTTGCAAAAATTCAAATTCAAACTGGAATTCAAATTAGACTCAAAACAGAAAAGAAATGGAAAAAGAAAAAGGAAAACCGGGAAAAAAACTGGCCAGTGGGCCGAAACCTCAGCCGGCCCAGCTAACCCCGCGCAGCCCGCCCCCGCGCGCGCCGCGCTGCCCCTCGCTGACATGTGGGACCCGCCTGTCATCCCTAACCCCGCGACCCCGGATTCTCCCCCCGCGCGCGCGATCGCAACCGATCGGGAAACCGCGTCCCGCAGCCGAATTCTGGAACCTGAGGACTCTAACTCGATCATAACAGAACCACCGCCCTCCCCCGGCTATAAAAACAACCGATCCGATCAGTTTTTCGCACGCGATCGCCGATTTTCACTCCGGTGAGCACCGAGACTTCGCCGGTGAATTCTGGCCGATCTAAGCTCGGAAACTCTGATCTAACTCGTTGGTCTTGATCCACCGCCTCCGGGGAACTTTGCAGGTGCAGAAAACCCGAAGATATACGGTGCAAATCCAGCTCCGACGAGCTTCGCCGTGGTTTTGCCTCGGACCTCGCCGCAGAGCACTTTCCAGGACTCCCGAGCTCGAGAAAACCCCCGAGGTGAGATCCCTGACCTCCCCTCTACCGATCTAGGCCATAAGATCACAGTTCTAGGCAGAATTCTCGAGGATCCGAAAGTTTCCGGCGAGATCGCCGCTTCCCGCCGCCGTGCGCCGCCGGCAGCGCCGCCCACGCTCGGTCAGAGCGACGTGGCCGCTTGTGCGCCGTTTATTTTAAATCGCACGGTAGACTTTAAAACCCCGCGTACCGGTTCGATGTTATAATCTCAGCCGTCGGTTTAAAATCAGACGGTCCACGTCAGCCCCGCGTTATAAAGACTGGAATTCTTACGTGCTACCCCCTGGGGTTCTCTGGAATTGAGAGCTAGCCCCGGAAACTTCAGATCTAGCCCCTGGAACTCCAGAAAATCATGTAAATTCATTTAAAAATCAGTTTTAGCCCCTGGACTTATTAGAAATTAGGAAAAACACCTCTGACAAGTGTAGCTAGACCCCTGGAAATTATGAAAATAATATTATAGACCCTGTAATGAGGTGAATTCATTATTTTAGCTCTGTTTAGTATTTAATTTAGAAAATTGAATATGTAACTAGTGTTTAAATATTAAAAAGGGGGACAAACATAATTGTCAAATTTATTAAAAACTTTCTCAGTACTTAGAAAACTTTGGAGTGAGATAAAAATATATTTTTAGGCTGAAATAAATCTGTTTCATCTATTATTCACATTTATTAGTATATGGACACATTTTTAAGTAAAGAATAGTTAAAGAAAAATAGGGAAAATAATTATGAAATAGTATACATCAGAAGCTAAGGTCAAAATATGATCTTAAATTATTTAGGACCAGAACCTAATCTGTTTAGGTAGTGTGTATTACTAATTTAATAATAAAATGCACAATTATACATAAGAAGATAAATCTGGAAATATAGAAACTAGTAAATGATAAATGGAGTTTCTAAAGTACAAAGAATTCAGTTTAGGGTTGATAGAAATAATGAAGGCACATATGGAGAAGAAAAATACTTTTCATACATACTTGGTAGTTTAATATATAAGGAATGTATTTAAAACTGAAACACACATATATATACATATATGTATATATATATAGTATGTGAGTATAAATATGAACACCAAAGTAAGAATCATACACATATAAATAAAAGTGTATGCAAGTCCCAAATCAACACACATAAAGTAACCACAACACATATAATGGTAAAGAACTTTCATAAATATGAATGTGTGGTTTGTATGAAGTAGAAGTGTGAACTATGTCTTATGATTGTTGTTTTTCTTTTGCTATGTGTGATGGTATGAAGTAGAACCTGCTCAAGAACAAGTTATTCAATTCCAAGACCAAGACTACCCATTTCAAGAGCAGCAAGAAGGAGGCAAGTGTCCTTGACCACTTTGATCCTATGCTAGGATGTGTAGATAGAATTATTTGCATTGTCAAGTTAAATATGAAACCCATGCTAGGAAAGTTTCCCTAGAATTGCATTACCTTATTTCCTTGAAGCTTGGGTTGGGATTTATTTTGTCATGTCATTTATATACATGCATATGCTTAGCCATGCTTAGAATGGGATATTTGGGACATGAGATCATCAGTTTATATTACCATACTCTTGAATGAGCTATTATGAGTTATGTAGAGGTAGGGATCAAGGCAAGTTGGATGTTTTGGTTGTGTGCTGGGTGCACGAGACTTGGGTTTGTGTTTAGTACTTGCCTGGATCCTAAGGACCGGTTCATGGAGCATGTAACCCGGCTTTACAGTGCCAACCACATGCTGAGATGGGGCAGCTTGGCCAATTAATTAGGTGTATCCCCGGCGTAGTATGGGTGTGTTGGATGGTGCGGGGAATAGGAGTCAGCTGGACTGCCATATGAACCGCAAGGCTCAAGAGGGGGCCACTGCAGCGGGGTTGGAGCCTCTTGTATGCTGTTAGGGGTGAAACCTCAGTGGGCCCACGCTCGTCGGGAATCCCTTTGTAAAGGCTTCGTAGTGATCTCTTGGCCGCACACCTGGGAAGTGTGAATGTGGATCGTAGCCACTGGCATAATGGAGGTTCTTTTAGTCCACCCGGCAACGGGGGATGAAATCACTACTTGTGGGTACAGTGGTACAAACTCTGCAGAGTCAAAACTGTCTTGACAGCCGTGCTCACGGTTAAGAGCGGCCTGGACTTATTCATGATTAGAGGAATGATGGTTTTGGAAGTTAAGCGGGGAGCTTAACATTGGAAATGATGATTATGGTTATTGGTTTATGATGATGGGATGGGAGATTTGGACCATTTCACCTGTGTAGTAATGTAGGTGCTTAATAAGCTAAGGTGATAGGTATTAATTGCGTAGTGCTTTAACCATGAGTTCAACCTCTCCTTGTTCTAGCCATGCATGATATAATTTTCCCACACTTGCTGAGTACCATTGGTACTCAACCTTGCATATTTGTTGGTTTATATTGCTGCTCAGGTCAAGATAATGAGGTGGTGTATAATGACCAAGACTTTGGACCCGAAGAAGGTTTTTAGGTTCATGAAGACCCCCGGGCAACGCCTGTGAAGGAGCCCTAAAGAATAATATTCCGCTGCTAGTTTATTTACTTGTGATGAAGCATTAGTGTTCATTGAGACATTTGTGATGTAAGACTTATTTATATTCGACACCTGGCTTGTAATAAATGATGCTTCACTATTTGTCATCACATGTATGAGAAAATGATCCTGGCATACATGTGATATTCACTTGGTTGTTCTTCGGAAAAACCGGGTGTGACAGAGGTGGTATCAGAGCCAAGGTTGCCCGTAGGAACGTGGACCTAGGTAGAAATGGACGTATTTAAGGGCCCTATTTTCTTAAAAACTATTTTCCAAAAGTGAGGGTTGAAAAATATTATTTAAAGAGTTATTTTCTTCAGCTTACCCCAACTTCCATTCAAAATAGGATTTTTTTTTAGAATTTATCTAACCAAATTTTAAATTCTCTTGTTTTAGATGGTTCGCATGATTCGCACCGCTCGTAAGTCCACAGGAGGGAGAGTTCCCGTAGTTGCCCTTGCCGAAAGAGAGGAGAGTCGTCCAGTGACGTACCTTTCATACGGATTGGCAGTGGGAGATTTGTTGCGCCGTCTTCGACGAATGCTCGAAGCCGCCGGCAATACGGGCAAGCTCATCATCCACTATAACTCCACCAGGACCATCCGTGAGAAGAGAGAAGAATGGAGTTCGGAGATGAGGATTATACACGAGAATCAGCTGCTTAAGATTCACCACTCTCCAGCTTGTCGAGCAACACAAGTTGACGCGGAGAAAGATGTCACCTGGGAGGCCATCACCTGCCAGAGTCACATCTATCGTCGCCACTTGGATAAAACTGAGTACATGTATGTCCTCCAACGTGAGAGTGGTACCACGGAGTATAAGTACCCACCGGTGCAGCAAGGGACTTCCCATGAGCACATGGACTTGTGCTTGGAGGATGCTGCTATGCTCAGCACTCGACTGCAGGATTGTCAACAAGAGCTTCAGGATGTCCGAGATACCCTGAAGGAGACGGAGGCCTTGCTGCGAGCTTGCTTAAAGGCGAGAGAAAGAGGAGATGGGAATGAACTGTGTATCACCGTGAGTGATCCATGGACCCCTGACTCCCCGGATCGCCGAGCAATCAGGCGTCGTCGCACTTCTCCACCAGCAGCCTCCCCACCCAAAGCAGAGTCAGAAGGTAGCCGAAATGAGGAGGAAGATCCCGAGGAGCCAGCTCAAGAGGACGAGTAGTGTAGAGTCTTTCCCCTAGCTAGCAAGAGGTCGAGTAGTCGAGTCGTTACGTAGTTAATGGTGTGATAATGCTTGGTGTGTGACGTGAGTTGTGGAAGCCATGAGCAATTGTCCACAGCCTCGTCTTCAGATTGTTTTGCTTTGGTGTGTAAACCCACAGGAAATAATAGTGCATTTGTTTGGTGTGAGATATAAATCCTCGTAAAATTTTAACAAAACTTCAACACTTCAAAGTACAAACAAGTGAAAGTAGTAAGATGATACTAAATGCTTTCAAATTAACATTGGTTGATTCTGCCAGATGGCCGGAAGAGGAAGAGGACGTGCTGCCAACCCCGCCAACAACAATGATGAGGCATGCAACTCTCATCTTTCTGGAGGCCAGAACCGGGGTGGTCGCCGTGAAGAAGTTGATCCTCTCCACCAAATGCTGGAGAATCAAAATCAGCTCATCCAGAACTTGACTCAAGTAGTGGCCAACTTGCATCAAGTTCCACCTCCACAAGCTGCACCACGCCAACCAAGGTTGAGTGAGTTTCTAGGAACTCAACCTCCAAAGTTTGCAAGTGCTGCTGAACCTCTGGAGGCAGATGATTGGCTGAAGACCATTGAAAGTAAGATGAGAATCATACAATGCCAAGGGTATGAGAGGGTGCTGTTTGCCTCTCATCAATTGCAGGGACCTGCTGCTGATTGGTGGACCGCCTACGTGGCCGCCCATCATGACCCTGAGAGCATCACTTGGGAAGAGTTCAAACGTAGCTTCCGCAACCATTACATCCCAAGAGGTGAACTCAAAAACAAGAGGAAAGAGTTTTTGGGACTGCAGCAGGGAAACATGACAGTGAGGGAATACCTCACTAAATTCACTCAACTATCCCGTTATGCTCCACGAGACATAGAGACAGATGAGCAGAAACAAGATTGTTTCGTGGAAGGACTTACCGCAGAGATGCAGTGTGCAATGTCATCCAATGAGTATGAAAGCTTTCAAAAGATGGTGGACAGAGCATTTGTGGTGGAAAGGAAGCTAAAGGCCCTTGAAAATGAGAATAAGAGGAAGGCTGGGTGGTCACATCAAGCCTCAGGGAGCAACACCCGCCCACGTATGATGCAGCAACCTACGGGGCAGACGAGCCGTGCTGCGGTGCCCTATTCAGCACCAAGAGGGTACAACCCAAACTACAGGCCTCCCGCAGCACCAGCACAGCCGCAACGCCAGTTTGTACAACAGCCTCGCCCCGCATATCCACCTCGACCAGCAGTGCAAGGACCCCCAAACCAACCCCAAGACAACAAGGGCCAAGCATCTAAGATTGGGGTGCAATGTTTCAGCTGTGGTGAAGTGGGGCACTACGCCCATAAGTGTCCAAAGAAGAAGCCCACGCAGCCACAGCAGCAGAACGTAATGAGAGGACGGGTGAACCACGTCACTCTGGAGGAAGCACAAGAGGCACCCGACGTGGTAGTTGGTAAGTTTCCTGCCAATTTACACCTTGCAACTCTGCTGTTTGATTCTGGTGCTACCCATTCGTTCATTGCTCAAGGGTTTGTTAAGAAGCATGACCTAGCAACCACACAAATGAACCATATGCTAGCGGTAAATTCTCCAGGTGGAGAAATAAGGACAAGACAAGTGTGTCCCAAAGTGAACCTAGACATTAATGGGGTAGTATTTACCGCTAACCTCATAGTGATCGATTCACAAGGGATAGATATTATTTTGGGTATGGATTGGTTGACCAAACATAAAGGAATCATCCATTGTTCGACCAGAACGGTGGAACTAACTCACCCTAGTGGCACAAGAGTAAAGTTCATAACGATACACGAGCCTAGGAGGGACATTAAATTAAATCAAGTGGAGGTGAAAGTTGAGGAAATCAGGACTATCAGGGAATATCCAGATGTTTTTCCGGAGGAGTTGCCAGGAATGCCTCCCGACCGTGACGTGGAATTCGCGATCGAGCTAGTACCGGGAACAGCCCCGATATACAAGAGACCTTATCGAATGGACTCCAAGCAGCTAGAAGAGCTCAAGGATCATTTGAGGGAATTGACGGAAAAGGGGTATGTTCGCCCTAGTTCCTCACCATGGGGAGCTCCGGTAATATTTGTGCCTAAGAAAGATGGAACTCAAAGGTTATGCGTGGATTACCGTGCCTTGAATGAGGTGACCATCAAGAACAAGTATCCATTACCCCGCATTGAAGACTTGTTTGATCAGTTGAGGGGAGCTTGCGTGTTCTCGAAAATTGATCTCAGGTCGGGATACCACCAACTCAAGATAAGGCAATCTGATATTCCCAAGACAGCTTTCGTATCTCGGTACGGACTGTATGAATACACTGTCATGCCTTTCGGGCTAACCAATGCCCCGGCATATTTCATGTACCTCATGAACAAGGTATTCATGGAATATCTGGACAAATTTGTGGTGGTTTTCATAGATGATATTCTCGTCTTCTCCAAAGATGAAGAAGAACATGAGAAACATCTAAGGTTGGTGTTACAGAGGCTGAGAGAACACCAACTATATGCCAAGTTGAGCAAGTGTGAGTTTTGGCTAAAGAGAGTTCCCTTTTTGGGACATATAATCTCGGAGGGAGGAATCTCTGTAGATCCCACCAAAATCGAAGATATCCAGAAATGGAAAACCCCTGAAAATGTCGGGGAAGTTCGAAGCTTTTTGGGATTGGCTGGATACTATCGACGGTTTATTGAGGGATTCTCCAAGATCTCGAGACCTCTCACCAAACTGTTGGAAAAGGGAATCACATTCACTTGGACGCCACAGTGCGATACGAGCTTTCAGGAGCTAAAGAAGAGATTGACAACAGCCCCCGTGTTGGTTATGCCAGATATGCAGAAGAATTTCACGGTGTACTGCGATGCCTCTGGAAACGGGTTGGGATGTGTTCTCATGCAAGAGGGACATGTCGTGGCATATGCATCCCGGCAGCTTCGGAAGCACGAGAAGAACTATCCTACACATGACTTAGAACTAGCTGCAGTGGTACACGCGTTGAAAATTTGGCGGCACTATTTGATGGGGAAGAGGACAGAGATATATACGGATCATAAGAGTTTGAAGTACATATTCACACAACCAGATCTCAACCTCAGACAAAGGAGATGGTTAGAGCTAATCAATGACTTTGATGTGGGCATCAACTATCATCCTGGGAAAGCAAACGTCGTGGCCGATGCTTTGAGTCGGAAAGTGCAGGTCAATAAGTTGAGCTTGAAGGATATGCCTGCAGAATTGAAGGACGAGGTTATAAGGCTCAATCTATGTCTAGTAAATAGTGGTGAAGCCATCGCCATGGAAGTGGACTCCACACTCGAGCAAGACATACGCGAGGGCCAAAAGAATGATGAGAAGGTACAAGAGATCAGACAGCTCATCAAGGAAAATAAAGCTCCTGGTTTTAGAGAGGATGAACAAGGAACGGTGTGGCACGGGAAAAGGATCTGTGTGCCAGAAGTAAAGGAGATTCGTAAATTAATTTTGAAGGAGGCTCACGATTCCGACTATTCCATTCATCCTGGGAGTACGAAGATGTATCAGGACCTCAAAAGCAGGTATTGGTGGTATGGCATGAAGCGAGATGTCGCGGAACATGTTGCCCTGTGTGACACATGTCAGTTGGTGAAAGCAGAACATCAACGACCCGCGGGATTGCTGCAACCACTCAAAGTGCCTGAATGGAAGTGGGAAGAGATCAGCATGGATTTTGTCGTAGGATTGCCTAGGACCCAGTCCGGGTATGATTCAATATGGGTTATTATTGATAGGCTAACCAAGGTAGCTCATTTCATCCCTGTGAAAGAAAGCTACAGCGGATCCAAATTGGCAGAATTGTACATGTCAAGGATTGTGTGTTACCATGGAGTGCCGAAGGAGATAGTGTCGGATCGAGGGACGCAGTTCACCTCGAGGTTTTGGCAAAAGTTGCATGAAACCATGGGAACCCATCTGAATTTCAGTTCTGCCTATCATCCCCAAACTGACGGGCAGACGGAGAGAACCAATCAGATTCTTGAAGACATGTTAAGGGCATGTGCGCTCAAAAACAATAGGAGTTGGGACAAGAACTTACCGTATGCGGAGTTTTCTTATAACAACAGTTACCAAGCTAGTATGAAGATGTCACCGTTTGAAGCTTTGTATGGAAGGAAGTGCAGAACTCCCCTATTTTGGAACCAAACAGGAGAAAGTAAAGTGTTTGGTCCCGAAGTGCTACAAGAAGCCGAGGCAAAGGTGAGGGAGATTCGCAACAACTTGAGGATAGCACAGACACGCCAGAAGAGTTATGCCGATGTACGAAGAAGAGAGCTCGTTTTCAACGTGGGAGACTATGTTTATCTCAAGGTGTCCCCTATCAGAGGACTTCGTCGGTTCAAGGTGAAAGGGAAGTTGTCACCTCGATACATCGGACCCTTTCAAGTTTTGGAAAGAAAAGGCGAAGTGGCGTACCAACTAGAGTTGCCGGTTCATCTGTCGGACGTGCACGATGTGTTCCATGTGTCGCAACTCAAGAAATGTCTGAGGACGCCTGAGGAGGTGTTACCCATGAACGAAGTGGATGTAGCTGAGGATTTGTCTTATGCCGAGCAACCATACAAGATTTTGGAGACAATGGAACGCCTCACCAGAAATAAGAGAATCAGGATGTGCAAGGTGCAGTGGAAGCATCACTCAGAAGAGGAAGCCACCTGGGAACGGGAAGATGAGCTTAAGGCACAATTTCCGGAATTATTTCCTTAGAAGCACCAATCTCGAGGACGAGATTTCTTTTAAGGGGGGTAGAGCTGTAACACCCCAAATTTTTAGTCAAGATTCAAATTTTGGATTTAGAACCATAAACCATGTTCAGAGGGGGATTTAAAAATTTTTGGACGTGTTGCATGTTTTGCAAAAATTCAAATTCAAACTGGAATTCAAATTAGACTCAAAACAGAAAAGAAATGGAAAAAGAAAAAGGAAAACCGGGAAAAAAACTGGCCAGTGGGCCGAAACCTCAGCCGGCCCAGCTAACCCCGCGCAGCCCGCCCCCGCGCGCGCCGCGCTGCCCCTCGCTGACATGTGGGACCCGCCTGTCATCCCTAACCCCGCGACCCCGGATTCTCCCCGCGCGCGCGCGATCGCAACCGATCGGGAAACCGCGTCCCGCAGCCGAATTCTGGAACCTGAGGACTCTAACTCGATCACAACAGAACCACCGCCCTCCCCCGGCTATAAAAACAACCGATCCGATCAGTTTTTCGCACGCGATCGCCGATTTTCACTCCGGTGAGCACCGAGACTTCGCCGGTGAATTCTGGCCGATCTAAGCTCGGAAACTCTGATCTAACTCGTTGGTCTTGATCCACCGCCTCCGGGGAACTTTGCAGGTGCAGAAAACCCGAAGATATACGGTGCAAATCCAGCTCCGACGAGCTTCGCCGTGGTTTTGCCTCGGACCTCGCCGCAGAGCACTTTCCAGGACTCCCGAGCTCGAGAAAACCCCCGAGGTGAGATCCCTGACCTCCCCTCTACCGATCTAGGCCATAAGATCACAGTTCTAGGCAGAATTCTCGAGGATCCGAAAGTTTCCGGCGAGATCGCCGCTTCCCGCCGCCGTGCGCCGCCGGCAGCGCCGCCCACGCTCGGTCAGAGCGACGTGGCCGCTTGTGCGCCGTTTATTTTAAATCGCACGGTAGACTTTAAAACCCCGCGTACCGGTTCGATGTTATAATCTCAGCCGTCGGTTTAAAATCAGACGGTCCACGTCAGCCCCGCGTTATAAAGACTGGAATTCTTACGTGCTACCCCCTGGGGTTCTCTGGAATTGAGAGCTAGCCCCGGAAACTTCAGATCTAGCCCCTGGAACTCCAGAAAATCATGTAAATTCATTTAAAAATCAGTTTTAGCCCCTGGACTTATTAGAAATTAGGAAAAACACCTCTGACAAGTGTAGCTAGACCCCTGGAAATTATGAAAATAATATTATAGACCCTGTAATGAGGTGAATTCATTATTTTAGCTCTGTTTAGTATTTAATTTAGAAAATTGAATATGTAACTAGTGTTTAAATATTAAAAAGGGGGACAAACATAATTGTCAAATTTATTAAAAACTTTCTCAGTACTTAGAAAACTTTGGAGTGAGATAAAAATATATTTTTAGGCTGAAATAAATCTGTTTCATCTATTATTCACATTTATTAGTATATGGACACATTTTTAAGTAAAGAATAGTTAAAGAAAAATAGGGAAAATAATTATGAAATAGTATACATCAGAAGCTAAGGTCAAAATATGATCTTAAATTATTTAGGACCAGAACCTAATCTGTTTAGGTAGTGTGTATTACTAATTTAATAATAAAATGCACAATTATACATAAGAAGATAAATCTGGAAATATAGAAACTAGTAAATGATAAATGGAGTTTCTAAAGTACAAAGAATTCAGTTTAGGGTTGATAGAAATAATGAAGGCACATATGGAGAAGAAAAATACTTTTCATACATACTTGGTAGTTTAATATATAAGGAATGTATTTAAAACTGAAACACACATATATATACATATATGTATATATATATAGTATGTGAGTATAAATATGAACACCAAAGTAAGAATCATACACATATAAATAAAAGTGTATGCAAGTCCCAAATCAACACACATAAAGTAACCACAACACATATAATGGTAAAGAACTTTCATAAATATGAATGTGTGGTTTGTATGAAGTAGAAGTGTGAACTATGTCTTATGATTGTTGTTTTTCTTTTGCTATGTGTGATGGTATGAAGTAGAACCTGCTCAAGAACAAGTTATTCAATTCCAAGACCAAGACTACCCATTTCAAGAGCAGCAAGAAGGAGGCAAGTGTCCTTGACCACTTTGATCCTATGCTAGGATGTGTAGATAGAATTATTTGCATTGTCAAGTTAAATATGAAACCCATGCTAGGAAAGTTTCCCTAGAATTGCATTACCTTATTTCCTTGAAGCTTGGGTTGGGATTTATTTTGTCATGTCATTTATATACATGCATATGCTTAGCCATGCTTAGAATGGGATATTTGGGACATGAGATCATCAGTTTATATTACCATACTCTTGAATGAGCTATTATGAGTTATGTAGAGGTAGGGATCAAGGCAAGTTGGATGTTTTGGTTGTGTGCTGGGTGCACGAGACTTGGGTTTGTGTTTAGTACTTGCCTGGATCCTAAGGACCGGTTCATGGAGCATGTAACCCGGCTTTACAGTGCCAACCACATGCTGAGATGGGGCAGCTTGGCCAATTAATTAGGTGTATCCCCGGCGTAGTATGGGTGTGTTGGATGGTGCGGGGAATAGGAGTCAGCTGGACTGCCATATGAACCGCAAGGCTCAAGAGGGGGCCACTGCAGCGGGGTTGGAGCCTCTTGTATGCTGTTAGGGGTGAAACCTCAGTGGGCCCACGCTCGTCGGGAATCCCTTTGTAAAGGCTTCGTAGTGATCTCTTGGCCGCACACCTGGGAAGTGTGAATGTGGATCGTAGCCACTGGCATAATGGAGGTTCTTTTAGTCCACCCGGCAACGGGGGATGAAATCACTACTTGTGGGTACAGTGGTACAAACTCTGCAGAGTCAAAACTGTCTTGACAGCCGTGCTCACGGTTAAGAGCGGCCTGGACTTATTCATGATTAGAGGAATGATGGTTTTGGAAGTTAAGCGGGGAGCTTAACATTGGAAATGATGATTATGGTTATTGGTTTATGATGATGGGATGGGAGATTTGGACCATTTCACCTGTGTAGTAATGTAGGTGCTTAATAAGCTAAGGTGATAGGTATTAATTGCGTAGTGCTTTAACCATGAGTTCAACCTCTCCTTGTTCTAGCCATGCATGATATAATTTTCCCACACTTGCTGAGTACCATTGGTACTCAACCTTGCATATTTGTTGGTTTATATTGCTGCTCAGGTCAAGATAATGAGGTGGTGTATAATGACCAAGACTTTGGACCCGAAGAAGGTTTTTAGGTTCATGAAGACCCCCGGGCAACGCCTGTGAAGGAGCCCTAAAGAATAATATTCCGCTGCTAGTTTATTTACTTGTGATGAAGCATTAGTGTTCATTGAGACATTTGTGATGTAAGACTTATTTATATTCGACACCTGGCTTGTAATAAATGATGCTTCACTATTTGTCATCACATGTATGAGAAAATGATCCTGGCATACATGTGATATTCACTTGGTTGTTCTTCGGAAAAACCGGGTGTGACAGCTTAGGTGGGAAATTATACCCCACAACCCTCATTGTGTTAGAGGGGCAGAAAATCGATGTGATACTAGGAATGGCATGGATGAACTACCACGGGGCTGTTCTTGACATCGGTCCACGGATTGTTCACTTGGACTCTCTGTTCTACGGTCTTTAAACACTCATACTTGAAGACGTGGAGTTTGAAATGTCAGTTGCTTACCACATTGTGACCATGAAACTGGAGGATATTCCAGTGGTATGTGAGTATCCAGATGTGTTTCCCGACGATCTTCCAGGGATGCCGCCTGAAAGAGACGTGGTATTCAAGATAGAGTTAGCACCGGGAACCACACCGATATCTCAGAGTCTGTACAAAATGTCTCCGAATAAATTAGCTGAGCTGAAAGATCAGCTAAAGGACTTAATAGACAAAGGGTTCATCAGGCCAAGCTCATCACCATGGGGCTGTTCAGCTCTCTTTGTAAAGAAAAAGGATGAATCACTGCGGTTATGTTGGATTATCGGCCTCTGAATGCAGTGACGATCAAACATAAATATCCACTGCCGCGGATCGATATATTATTCGATCAGTTGGTGGGTGCCAAAGTATTCTCCAAGATGGACTTGAGGTCCTGTTATCATCAAATAAATATCAGAGCGGAGGATATACCGAAGGCAACATTCTCGACTAGATACTGGCTCTATGAGTATCTAGTCATGTCTTTTAGTCTGACAAATGCACCCGCACATTTCATGTATCTCATGAATTCTGTATTCATGCCAGAGTTGGATCAGTTCGTCGTGGTTTTCATCGACGACATTCTCGTATACTCCAAATCGGAGGAAGAGCACGCTAAACATCTCCATATTGTGCTCCAACGCTTGCGAGAACATAAGCTGTATGCCAAATTCAGCAAGTGTGAATTTTGGATCAGAAAAGTACCATTCTTAGGCCATATTATTTCAGCAGAGAGTGTGGCCGTAGATCCAACCAAAGTTGAGCAAGTCTTGAAGTGGGAGTCTCCGACATCCATTCATCAAATCCGCAGTTTCCTAGGACTAGTGGGGTATTACCGGAGATTTATTCCCAGCTTCTCGAAAGTGGCTAAGCCAATGCAGAATTATTGAAGAAGAGCAGCAAGTATGTGTGGACGGAGGCCTGTGAAGAGGTATTTCAAACTTTAAAGAAACATATCACAACAGCACTAATTCTAGCCCAACCGGATACGACAAAGCCGTTCGATGTTTATTGCGATGCCTCAGGCATTGGACTTGACTGCGTATTAATGCAGGATAGACGTGTATGGATCTCGTCAACTCCACAACCACAAGCAGAACTACCCCACTCATGACCTAGAACTCGCAGCAATGGTGCTCGCATTGAAAATGTGGAGGCACTACTTACTCGGAAATTTAGTGCATCTCTACACCGACCATAAGAGCCTCAAGTATATATTTACTCAGAAGGATATCAATATGAGGCAGCGGAGATAGTTGGAATTGATCAAAGATTATGAATTCGAGATCCATTACCATCCAAGCAAAGCTAACGTGGTGGCTGATGCACTCAATCGCAAGTCCCACATAAATAACGTGTCAGTTATTCCTGATGAGGAAGAGGAACCAAGCTTGAGGGTGATTCCGTATGGGGCATTGTATAATCTTTCTCTCGTTCCTACATTAGAGAGGAGATTGTACAAGCCCAAAAGAGAGATAAAGGAATGTGGAAAATACGAGCAAGAATCAAAGAGGATAAGATGAAATGTTTCTAAGAAGATGATCAAGGTGTGTTATGGTTTAACAACCGTATTGTGGTACCCCGGAACATGAAGCTTGGTAAGAAAATCTTGGATGAATCCCATATGTCCAAGTACTCAATACGTCCAGGAAGTAATAAGATGTATCGAGACCCCAAGACGAAATTTTGGTGGACTTGGATGAAGCGAGAAATTGCCATGTATATATCCGAGTATAATACATGTCGGCGAGTCAAAGCTGATCACATAAAGAAAGCAGGAATGCTGCAACCATTAAGTATCCCGGCATGGAAGTGGGAGGACATCAGCATAGACTTTATTGTGGGACTGCCTCTCACGTCCAAAAAGCATGACTCCATTTGGGTGACTGTTGATCGATTAACAAAATCAGCCCACTTCATCCCAGTGAATACAAGATTTTCAACTAAGCAATATGCAGAGTTGTATCTCTCAAGAATCATGTGCTTACACGGAGTCCCCAAAAACATCATATCCTATCGAGGGTCTATGTTCGTTGCTCGTTTCTGGGAACAACTACATAAGTCTCTGGGAACAAGGTTACATCGAAGCTTAGAATACCACCCTCAGACCGATGGTCAGACGGAAAGGGTGAATCAGATTCTAGAAGATATGCTGAGAGCATGTGCCATATATCATGGAAAGAATTGGGATGACCATTTTCCATTAGCGGAGTTCTCCTACAATAATGGTTATCAATCCAGCATTAAAATGGCGCCATATGAAGCACTATATGGCAGGAAATGCCGCACACCACTCAATTAGTGCGAATCCGGCGAGAGGGTGATTTTCGGCATTGATCTTGAGCAAGACGTCGAAGAGCGGGTCCAGCTTATTCAAGCGAATCTTAAAGCCACTCAATCTCGCCAGAAAATTTATGTGGACAAGCGACGCCGACCCTTGTATTTTGAAGTCAGAGATCACGTCTATCTCCGTGTATCCTCGATGAAGGGAATTCATCGAATCAGGGTCAAGGGAAAGCTAGCTCCTCGTTTTGTTAGTCCGTTTCTTATTACGGAACGGTGTGGACCGGTAGCCTACCGTTTGAGGCTGCCAACATCATTGTTGGGCATCCAGGACATCTTCCATGTCTCACAACTGAGGAAGTGTTTGAAGGAGCTGACGGAGGTTCTTTCGGAAGACATGGAAACATTACAACCGGATCTCACCTAAATCGAGAAGCCGGTACAAATCCTCGATGAAAAGACTCATGAAACAAGGCGTCAATTGTTGCAGTTTTACAAAGTGTTATAGAGTAACCACACCGACGATGAGTGCTACATGGGAAAGCGAGGATTTTCTCCGACGAATTGCCCGGAACTATTATCGAGCTATAATTGGTAACCTTCTTTCCATCTCGTTCTTTTACTAATCTTGGGACGCTATTCTTTTAAGGAGGGAGGATTGTAAAAGCCCCAAATTTCAGGATGCATAGCTCTTTCTAGAATTTAAATCTGCGGAGTCAAATTGAATCTTAACTAGGGATTCAAACTCAAACTTCGGCTACATGAAATAGAGGAAAGGTTACAAAATAAATTTAGCCGAAAGGGAAATAAACCGGCAGTTCAAATGCGAGTACAAACGAGGGCTAACACCACTGTATTGAAATTTAAACTATCAGAATTTGCTGCAACGTTTGAATTTGAATTTAGGAGCCAGTGGGACCCGCATGTCATGGGGACAGAAACCACAATTTAGTTCCTTTCTGTAGAGGCTTGCCACCGAGGGGTATTGCATGCACCACAGATCTGTGTGCGTGTCTGCTGCTCCCCGAGGCGGTTTGATCTTTCCTTCAGCTGCCGGTAAACCTCAGTGCACAAACCAATTGTTTCTTCCTCTGCTCACGCGACCACATCCTTAGTCTTTCATTTCCTTGCTCGCAATAGAAGAAAAACGGCGCCGCGCCCTCGGTTGATTGTCGCCGAGCGGGTGTAATGAATTGGACACCCGGCTGAGCATCTCAGAGGCTGCGCCGGTGACTACTCGACATCCTCAAGCCCTCCTCAGCTCATCACCAGCCTTCCTCCGCCATGACCGAGCAGTTCTTCCCCGGAAAAACAGAGCACGACGCCACCCTCTCAGTTCCACGTTGCCCGGCCGTCTCTGAGCCTCTCCAGCGTGCTCAAAAGCCCATAGAGGTGTGCCATGATGTCTTGATCCTCCTCCCATAGTAATTTTTCTTTTCCCCGATGCCGGCTAGCTGGAATTCGACTTTTTGTGCTGGTAGACACGAAGAACCGATCGGACCCAAGTCGGGAAATTCTTCCAACTTGCTTGATCATCGCCCATGCAATTCAAACACTTGCTACTAGAAGCCCTAGTGCCCTTCCATGCCGAATCCCGAAGCCAAACATCCTTCCTCCGCCTGGGCGATGAAAATTTGCCACCGCCGGCTAAAAACGCCGTGGTCCATGGTGACAGCAAGGTTGCCGGCGTTGTCCGCTCGGCTAGGGCTTTGTTTCACATTCTACACGTACTAGGGATGCTGTAGGGCAACTTGTCTCGTCAATTTAGGCTTTGGAAGCCCATGTTCCACGCCGGCGCCGCACATCCGAGCCGCCCCACTGGTGCCAACTGTGTTCCAGGCGAATTCCCGATGCACAACCTTGCCCAGCAGCTGTGCCGTGGTTTGAGGATGATGTAACACGAAACCATAGCCAATTTGGTGGAAAAATGGAGGAGAACGAGCTGCGCCATGATCGGTTTGTGCGCGCGCGAGTCACTGTCGAGAGGCTGAAGACGACTGCCCCCTGGGTCCCCACTGTCAGCCGGTGAAGAGGGTTTTCTGTGGAAAAATTAATTCCAGAAAATGGTGCAACTTTGCAAGCCATTAACTCTGTGTAGGAAACTCCAGAAATAGTGAAACCAATTTTGTTGGAATCCTTATGAAGAGTACTTTGAAGAGAAACAAATTGCTTGCTGTGAAAACGCCTAGGAAATTCTATAGAATTGTTTTTAGTAAATTCTTTAGGGATTAATTCCAGGAACAATTCTTCATGAAACATTCCCAATTTTGGGCAGCAAATCTTTCTCATAGTTCTTGAAATCCAGTAAAAATATTAGGATTTTTGGAGATGATTAAGGTGTCTTAATCAGTAGGTTTTCTCAGGTTTATTTAAATGGGCTGAAAAATCCCAGAAACAAATTCCAGAAAATAGAATTTAACTTCAATCCTCCATTCTGGCAATCAGAAGACTTAGAAAATTTTGGAACAAATTTTCCTAGGAACTTAGGTCCCGACCTATTAGGATATCAAATTCTTCAATATGACCAAGTCTAGTTAAATTCCTTGAAATCATTGAATGTTAAATCGGCCAAGAATTTTTGTGGCCATCTCCTTCCTCAAAAGCTTCTGAAAATTTTACCATACTCGTATCATGAGTTTAGAAAGCCTCTGTAGAAATTTCAATCATAGATTCCTAAGTCTTCATAGGTTTTGCTTTTGTAGTTTGATATAGCACATTATTTCATAATGTTTCGTATTTCTTTAATTGATCATTTCGGTAGCGATACATCACGCGAAAACTTCGGAGGCCGCTAACTTGCTCCTTTTGACAGAAACTTTAGTCGGGATCAACACTAAGGCAAGCCCCGGTTGGCAGCAAAATTAACAAGCTTCTATTTGTATTCACTTTATAATGTCTAACATTTTGATTATTGCACTAAGTCTAGTTTGTATGACACTCCATATGCATGACCCAAAAAATCCCTGGAGTTTTATTTAGAGTAGGTTTTTACTTAATATAACTGCTGTGATCAAGTTAAGAAAAGTGGATTAAAAGAGGCATAACTCGAGTAGGCGTTTCCGACTCTTGAACCGGAATTAAGGGGGATCAATCGGAAGAGTTGGGAATTGATCCACTTAATTGGGAAATGGAGACCGGGCAGTGTGGATGAAAGGCTCAAGGACGTGGTCCTGTGAACCTAGTCTCTGTCTGAGTCGATTAAGGCCCGTTCTCGTGTGCGCCCCTGCTGGACAAGTTTGAGTTGTGTACCAGATGCATACTGGCTATATGGGACTCAGGAAACAGACGTAACATGTTAACATGGGTGTCGAGGCAATCCCCACCGCGTTATGCAGATGCTGAAAGGAGAGAGAAGTCAGCTCTACGAGGGTTTACCGTAGTGAGACTTACTCCAAGTCGGTGGGACCGGTTTGACATTTGGGTGTCGTATGAAAGGTTGCCACATACGACGTTGAGGGGATTGGTTGATCACCGGTCTCGAACGGGCGTATTGACGTGTCAGCTGGGTGTTTTTGATTTGAATCACCGTCGCTCGAGGTAGTGAGCATACTTGTTCTCTGCATCATGACATAGTAATAAACTGGGGAAAAGAAACATGCTTTGTGATTAATCCTCATATTAGAGATGAGGGATGAGAAATACCTTCACTAAATTTACTTTCTACATTGGGCTAGTAGCGTCAAGACAAAGCGTTTCTTGTTTTATTGTGGAGTCTCTACGTTGATGGCGCGAGGTATGTATGGGTCTAGGGTAGCTCACTAAACTTACCTTCTCCTCGGGCAAGTGGCATCGAGATGAACCGTTTCTTGTTTGATTGTGGAGTCCCAATGTAAATTGTGTGAGGATTATAAAATATGCTTAAAACTAGAAGTAAGGACTCTCTGTTAGCTCATGTTCATCTTTTATACAAAATTCTCTATTCAGCCCTCTATTTCCAGCATATAGAGTTCCATGTGTAAGTTTTTGGTTAAGTCTTGCTGAGCATATGCTCACGGTTTGTTGATCCATTGTTTTGTAGGTAACGTTGCATATGGCAACGTTAGGGAGGAAGGGAGAGCCGAGCGGGGCAGCACCCAATGAGGGGTGTGAGTCTCGCTTGGAACCCTGCACGCCGCCGGGTTTTGATGTGGTTCTAGTGTGAGGCATCCGCGGGCAGGATAGCTTCATTTTGCTTAGCGTAGGCTATAGTCTGTGAGTGTATTCTTATCTTCCACTGCAATGTACACTTGTATATTATTTGTAAAATGAGATAATAATATGTATGACAGACATATATTGTTGTGTATGTGTGTTTTCCGGATGTGTGCTGTTGGATGCCGCATCACAAGGCACCACCCAATGCGATTCTTGGACTGTCGGGACAGGGTCCCCACAGCCGCACCCATCTTTGGCCTTGTGGTGGCACTGTTTTCCTGGCATGTGCTCGCATGAACCAGTCCTTAGACGGCCTGTTGAGTGTGTCCTTCTACTCACGACCATGCAGATACTAAGATTACAGCAATCAATTATCATGCACAAACTTTACTCAAGATGCAATGGGGTGGATGAATGCAATTCCTATGGTGCGGTTTATAAAAATCAGTTTGCACGTGTTCTCGCAAGTTTTTGTAGGCTTCCATGGGGTTTTATGATGAACAAGGCTGCTGAGATCAAGTGTGTACATGGTTATGATCTTGATACAATTTGTAGATCAATTCCACCGTCAGAAATTGACCAAAACATGGTCTATCCACACACAGAAATTTCTGCTCGCAGGGGGTGGGAAAAACGGGTGCGTAGAAACAGCTGCGACTTGGTAATAGGGGTAGCGAAAACCTACCTCACTTCTTCCACCTCTCTTCCTTGCGGCAGGGCCTTCTCCTTGCAATGGCAGCAGGTGGAGATTTACTTGGAGAATTATGCAGCTACGGCTAGGGCAAAATGTCGGGGGCTTCTTCTCTGGCGACGGTGAGGCGTAGTGGAGCTTCGACATTGTCCAAACTCCAGAAGGGGGCGGCAACCTGAGCTTAGCAGCAGGGGAGGGTGTCGTCCAGGGTTTTTGGGGCTGGGGTGGCGGCTAAGGGGGGAGGGTTTTATTTATACGAGGGGAATATAGCTAGGGAGGCTAGGATTTTAGCAACTAAATTATCCAAGGGCTGAGATTTAGTTTTAAAAGAGGTGAGAGCTAGGGGCAGTGATTCTATTATTTATTTTCCACCAATTGCTGAGATTATTTGGGAAAATAAAAGCCCACAAAAAACAAAAAGGGTGGGGCGGCTAGGGTCCCCCCGCTTATGGGCTGCGGCCAAGGAGGGGGACTAGGGTTTTCACCAGCCCCCCTAAGTGGTGCGGCCAAATTGGGGGGAAACCCCCCCCCCCAAATGTGGGGAAAAATTCCCTAGGGGAATTTTGGGGAATTTGGGGAAAATCAGGAAAATTAGGGAAGAGGGGAATTTGGGGAATTTTGGAGAAAATTGGGGATAGCCCAATTTGCCTATTTTATTCATTTTTTCTTTTTGTTTTTAGTTTTATTTCTTTTTTCTTTTCTATTTATTTTCATTATTTCCAATTTTTATTTGCTTTTGTTATTTATTTGCTTCTATATTCCTCTGTTTGTTTTCTTCTTTATTTTAAATGCTTCTCTACATGAAAAATGTATGCAATGCATGGTAGTAAAATTGAGGGTGTTACAAACTCTAACCCCCTTAAAATGAATCTCGCCCTCAAGATTCGATAGAGTGGATAAAAGATGAGGGAATTCCGTCTTGAGGTCTCTCACGTTCCCATGTAGTTTCGGCTTCCGTGTGATGGCTTCATTGTACCTTGCACCAACAGATTACTTTATTCCTTGTGGCCCTTTCCTTTATGTCTGAGATTTTGATGGGGTGTTCCGCATAGGTCAGATCCTCCTGAAGTTCTAGCTCATCCATCGGTACTTGTTCTTTCGGTACTCTTAGGCACTTCTTGAGCTGGGATACATGAAATACGTCGTGCAAGTCAGAGAGGTTCGTTGGCAGCTCTAGTTGATAGGCTACCTCTTCTCGCTTGCCCAAAATCTTGAATGGCCTGATGTAGCGAGGTGCTAAATTTCCTTTGACGTTGAACCGCCGTTGGCCTCGGATAGGTGACACCTTAAGATACACGAAGTCTCCAACTTCAAGGGTCAAACCCCTTCTCCTGTTGTGCGCATAGCCTTTTTGACGTGATTGAGCAGCCTTCAAGTTTTCACGTATTGTTTGGACTTGCTTTTCTATGTCTTGCAGCACTTCGGGTCCAAATACTTGGCTTTCTCCGGTCTCATTCTAGAACAGCGGTGTTCTACACCGTCTACCGTATAGCCCTTCAAAAGGTGACATTTTCAATCTGGCTTGATAACTATTGTTGTATGAGAATTCAGCATACGGCAAGCTCTTGTCCCAACTGCGCCCATGTTTCAAGGCGCAAGCTCTCAACATGTCTTCCAAAATCAGATTTGTCCTCTCAGTTTGCCCATTAGTTTGTGGGTGATATGCAGAGCTGAAATTCAACCGTGTACCCATAGCTTCATGCAGCTTCCTCCAGAACCTAGAGGTAAATTGAGAACCTCAATATGAATCTATCCTCTTCGGAACTCCATGATGACACATGATTTGCTCCATATACAGCTCGTCTAGCTGTGCGATGTACCTGGTCCTAACAGATAAAGTGGGCTGATTTCGTCAATCGGTCCACGATAACCCAAATAGAGTCGTAGCCCGACTGAGTACGTGACAATCCATGAAATCCATGCTGATGTCTTCCCACTTCCACTCGGGTACTTTCAATGGCTGCAATAATCCAGCGGGTCTTTGATTTTTGGCCTTCACTCGTTGGCACATGTCGCATAGGGCAACATATTGAGCTATGTCTCTTTTCATGCCATCCCACCAATACCAAGTTTTCAGGTCCTTGTATATCTTTGTACAGCCGGGGTGTATGGAATAAGGCGAGTCATGTGCCTCCTTTAGTATCGTGTCACGGATGTGCTTCATGTTAGGCACATAAATCCTTTTCCCTAACCAAGCGTGCCATTCTCATCTTCCTTGAAATCCTTTTCTATCCCTTATCGGATGCTTTCCTGGATTTCCTTTATTTCCTCATCCGTTGCTTGGCCATCTCGTATCTCTTGTTCCAGCGTTGAGTTCAGTTCTACCACCTCCATCTCGTTCAAGAACCCGAGATGTAACCGTTCAAACTCCTTACGCAGCTCGGGTGGCAGCTCCCGAACCGTGAGTTGGTGACAAGCTCCCTTTCGGCTCAATGCATCGGCTACTACATTGGCCTTTCCGGGGTGATAGTTGATTCCAACATCATAATCCTTGATGAGCGCCCCAAATTTAGATCTGTTTGCATGAATATATACTTGAGGATGTAATTCCACAAAATCTTCAATGCGTGTACTACGGCTGCAAGTTCCAGTTCGTGCGTAGGGTAATTCAGCTCATAATTTTTTAGTTGCCTCAATGCATAGGCTACCACTTGGCCTTTTTGCATAAGGACACATCCGAGCCCTTGTCTTGAGGCGTCACAATATATACCAAAGCTCTTGCTCACATCCGGCAATACAAAAACTAGTGCTGTTGTCAATCTTTCCTTTAACTTCTCAAAACTGTCTTGACATGCTTGTGTCCACTGAAATATTTTCTCTTTCATCAGCAATTCAGTCATAGGCTTCGCTATTTTGGAGAAATCCTTGATGAACCGGCGGTAGTATCCAGCCATCCCAAGGAAACTCTGAATGTCCCTCACATTCTGTGACACCCTCATTTTTTATTTCTGCATGAATTCAATTTTCATATAGAAAAACATTTTAAAATAAGTAGAAACAGAAAAAAATCAAAAAGATAGCCAAAAAGAGCTAATTCCAGTTTACCGAGAGCGCTGAAGACAACTTCCCGCGGCTCGCTGGCCACGTGGCGTGTTCGGAGCTCATCCCCGCAATAGGGGAGAGGTCCGCCGCTAAAATGGCTACGTGGCAGACTCGGGGCTCATCCCCGCAAAAGGGGAGAGGTCCGACCACGTGGGACACATGTTGCCCCCAGAGCTAGCCTATGCGGAGGAGCGAGGCCAGTCCCGCAGGACACGTGTCGTCACCAGAGCTAGTCACCGCGAAAAAGAAAGTTCTAGCCGCGCGGGACACGTGTCGCTCTCGGAGCTCACCTCCGAGAGGTCCGGCCCCGCCAGACATGTGTCGCTCTCGGAGCTCATCTCCGAGAGGTACCGTCTTAATGGACACGTGTCACCTCCGGAGCTCACCTCCAGGAGGTCCGACACTACTGGACACGTGTCACCTCCGGAGCTCACCTCCGGGAGGTCCGACACTACTGGATACGTGTCACCTCCGGAGCTCATCTCCGGGATGTCCGACACTATTGGACACGTGTCAACCTCGGAGCTCGTCTCTGAAAAGAAAGGAAGTCCGGCGCTGCTAGGACACATGGTAGATTCGTAGCTCACCTCCGAAGAGAGGGGAGGTCCGGCTCTGACACATGGAACATCCGGAGCCACCTCCGAAGAGAGGGGAGGTCCGGAACTGACACGTGGCGTACGTGGAGCTCGTCTTTGGAGAGAGGGGAGGTTCCCGCCTGCCAGGACGCGCGGCGCATGCAGAGCTCACCTCTGAGTAAGAGGGAGGTCTCGCCCGCCTGACACAGGGTACAACCAGAGCTCGCCTCTACGGAAAAGGGAAGCCCAATCCTCTGCAGGACACGTGGAGCCTCCGGAGCTTATCCCTGCGTAAGGATGCGGTTCTGAAGCGGTTTTCCTCTGTACGTGAGTACCCGTTACTGAGGAAACCGACACGAACTCTTCTATGTTGAATACTGCAACTAAATCAACTAAAGATAAGTTGTTAAGATCCAAAAACAATTTGAATAGGACTCTTGTGGGTAAAGAGGTGCAAACTCTGCAGAGTCTAAAACTATCATGATAGCCGAGCTTACGGTCACGAGCGCCTGGCCAACTTCCATGATTAGTTAGGATGGTTTTCGGATGGTTTTTGGTTTGGTTATTGGTTTGGTTTGGGATTTGGTTTTCGGGACTGTTGAGTCCGGGTAATGAGATTGGTTGCATGACTGTTGAGTCATGGCAACGAGATTTGGTCTCGGAATGAGACAGGAATTGAATATGAGATTAAATGGTAGTGAATACGAGATGGTATTCATGAGATGGTAGTGAATACAAAATGGTATTCATGAGCAAAGTTGAGAAAGACTAATGTATATTGAGACATGGAAAGTGATGGAACATGATGGAGGTATGTTGATGTTTAAATACATGTTGGGATTACATTCATTTAAAGCTAAGTTGCTGTTTTTATCATGGTTTTGAGAAATAAACTTTGCTTTCTGCAATGAGCCTTTTTATATCTTCCTTGTTGTGAGCTACATATCATATTTTCTCGCACTTGCTGAGTACATCATGTACTCAATCTTGCATTATTACTTCATCATCAGCAACAGGAGAGGAGTACTATGAAGACCAAGTGGAGCCTTAGGCGTGTAATCTGTCCTCAACCTTGCATGTGGAGTAGAGATGGAGCCGCTGCTACTGCTTAGATTGCTTCCGCTATAGTTTAGAAGACTTCCGTTGCTAGAATAAGACTTTCGCTGCTAGATTAAGACTTCTGCTGCTGGAATGAGTCCAAGACTCATGAGACTTTGTAATAAACCCTGTTATTTGTGGTTATATATATTCTGAATTCAGTTTGTGAGTTATATGTGTATGTGTGATGAACATCCTGGGCACACATACGCATCAGTTCTCAGTTCTGTGTTCTACAGAAACGAGGGCGTCACAAGTTGGTATCAGAGCCACGGTTGACGGTAGGTTACACGCCTAGATAGAAAACACAAATTGATATCAACCTGCCACGGGTTGATCGTAGATCACACAGCCTAGATAGGTCACAGATTTGATATTAAAGCTGCCATGCCTAGTCACAGATTGGTACAATCCACAGATTGGTACCAAGCTACCATGGTTGACTGTAGAACACAAACTTAGAATGATCACAGATTGGTAGCTGAACCACGGTTGACTGTAGGATGCACCCTAGTAACAGATTGGTATTACAAGCCACGTTGACCATAGGATGCAAGCCTAGGATGCATAGATTGGCAATAGAACCACCTTGACATAGGATGCAAGCCTAGGAGAAGCCATAGTTGGATTACAGATTGGTATCACCCCAAACCACCTTGACATAGGGTGAAGTCACAGATTGGTATCACCCTAAACCACATAGGACTCCCATTGAATAAGCCTTGAATAGGAGTTGTGTGCTGAACTTTGTGACGCTTGCTTGTGCTTGAGTGCTTAGTGTGAGTTGTGGGACGTTTCAGCGTTGTCCATATCAACACATAGTAGAGAGATGTGAGATGCTTCGGCACTTGTTCACATCCTCATATAGGACGATATATAGTCCATCCACCTTGATGCATATAGTTAGGGGGGATCTATCTAAACTTCTAACCCCTATTCTCCTCAAGATGGTGAGAAGAAACGCTGGCCGCCAAACGAGGAACGTCCGTGGTAACCAAGAGGAGGATCACGTCAAAGTTCCTGAGAATGACAACCCCGGAGCTGGTGCAAACAATCTAGAACGGTTGATGGCTATGCAGAACCAGCTTATGCAAACCATGATCCAAACTTTGGGTCAGCTGCAAGCCAACAACAACAACCCTGTTCCTGCACCACCGCCACCACCACCGCCACCACCACCAGCTCACAACCGACTGGGAGAGTTCATGAGGACTCGACCACCCACTTTTGCTCAAGCTAATGACCCCATGGAGGCCGACGACTGGTTGAAATCCATGGAGAAGAAGATTGCCATAGTTCAGTGCAATGACTGAGAGAATGTTCTCTTCGCATCGCACCAACTTATGGGAGCCGCCGCTGATTGGTGGGACACCCTTTGTAACGCTCATGTCGACCCGGAGACTATTACTTGGACTGAGTTCAAGGATAGTTTCCGCTCTCATTACATCCCTGCGGGAGTAATGATGCTCAAAAGACAAGAGTTTGAGGGTCTCCGCCAAGAACAGAAGAGCGTGAATGAGTACCTTAACAAGTTCACGCAACTGTCACGGTATGCCCCTGAAGATGTCAACTCGGACCAACGGAAGTAGTACTTGTTCATGAGAGGGTTGAACAATGAGATCCAGGTTCAACTTCTAGACAATGACTACGTGAGCTTCCAGAAGCTGGTTGACAAGGCTATAGTGGTTGAGAGCAAGATCCGAGAGATCGAGTGAGGGGGAAAAAGAAAGATTCTATACCAGCCACAAGGGAGTAATGTATGTCCCCGTTACATGCCCCCAGCTGCACCGCCGTATGGATCGTCCACTTCTGCTTTTCGCCCTAATCAACCACCACAGCAACAACCCGTTGCACAAGCACCTTGTGTGCCTTTGCCTCCTGCGCCTCGTCCAAATATGGGCGCTCCTGCTCAAAACCCCCATCCCAACGAACCTGCTTTCGTGGGCAACAAGGCATGCTTTGCATGCGGAGAAACAGGACACTTCGCGAGCCAGTGCCCGAGGAGAGGTCCTGGACATCAAGGAAACCGTGGACAGCAGAACTACGCTCGCGGCAATGTGAACCATGTCTCTGCTGAGGAAGTGCAATAGGCTAAGGACGTCGTGATTGGTATGTTCCTTGCCACCTCCAACCCAGCCACCATTCTATTTGATTCCGGAGCATCACATTCATTCGTATCATCCAAGTATGTTGCCAAGTATAATCTACCTATATCACACTTGAAATATACTATGTTGGTTAATTCGTCTGGTGGAGAGTTGAGGACTAATATAGTATGTCCGAAAGAAAACCTTAAAATAAGGGGGGTAGACTTCCTTGCCAACCTCATTGTCTTGGATTCTCAAGGGCTTGACATAATACTCGGAATGGATTGGCTAAGTAAGCACAATGGAGTAATCCGATGTGCTGAGATGAGCGTGCAGTTGACCAACGAGCACGGTACGCATATCGAGTTCGAGTCAGCCCAACCAACAACCCACAAATTCCCTCATCTATTCTCCATTAGCGAATCTCGAGGGCGAGATTCAATTTAAGGGGGGTAGATTTGTGACACCCTCATTTTTGATTTCTGCATGAATTTATGTTTCATGTAGAAAAACATTTTAAAATAAGTATAAACAAAAAAAGAATAAAAAATATAGCCAAAAAGAGCTAATTCCAGTTTACCGAGAGCGCTGAAGACAACTTCCCGCGGCTCGCTGGCCACGTGGCTTGTTTGGAGCTCATCCCCGCAAAGGGGGAGAGGTCCGCCGCTAAATGGCTACGTGGCAGGCTCGGGGCTCATCCCCGCAAAGGTACAACCCCGTGGGACACGTGTTGCCCCCGGAGCTAGCCTCTGCGGAGGAGCGAGGCCAGTCCAGCACGACACATGTCGTCACCGGAGCTAGTCACCGCGGAAAAGAAAGTTCCAGCTGTGCGGGACACGTGTTGCTTTAGGAGCTCACCTCCGAGAGGTCCGGCCCCACCAGACAGGTGTCACTCTTGGAGCTCGTCTCCGGGAGGTCCGGTCTTACTGGACACATGTCACCTCCGGAGCTCACCTCCGGGAGGTCCGACACTACTGGACACATGTCACCTCCGGAGCTCACCTCCGGGAGGTCCGACACTACTGGATATGTGTCACCTCCGGAGCTCATCTCCGGGAGGTCCGACTATTGGACACGTGTCAACCTCGGAGCTCGTCTCTGAGAAGAAAGGAAGTCCGGTGCTGCTAGGACACGTGGCAGATTCGGAGCTCACCTCAGAAGAGAGGGGAGGTCCGGCTCTGACACATGGCACATCTGGAGCCACCTCCGAAGAGAGGGGAGGTCCGGAACTGACACGTGGCATACGCGGAGCTCGTCTCTGGAGAGAGGGGAAGTTCCCGCCCGCCAGGACCCGTGGCCCACGTGGAGTTCACCTCTGAGTAAGAGGGAGGTCTCGCCCGCGTGACACGTGGCACAACCAGAGATCGCCTCTGCAGAAAAGGGAAACCCAAGCCTCTGCAGGACACGTGGAGCCTCCGGAGCTTATCCCTGCATAAGGATGCGGTTCTGAAGTGGTTTTCCTCTGTACGTCAGTACCCGTTACTGAGGAAACTGACACGAACTCTTCTACGTTGAATACTGCAACTAAATCAACTAAATATAAGTTGTTAAGATCCAAAAACAATTTGAATAGGACTCTTATTCGAATTCCGATCAGAGGAGGATGCTTCGTTTCTCGGTTATAAATAGAACCAAAAACCTTTGGCTGCAACCACGAACTTCTTTTCCACCTCCTGAGCCGACAACTTAGAGCCCTAGCCCCCAGCTCGTCGAGTAAACCCCTTCGCTGGAGTTTGACCACCAGAGAGATCGCCGACGAGCCCAGAGACGATTGCCATTGCCGGAGGAGAGCCGACGATCTGTTTCGCTGCCATTTCTAGGAGGAAGGACCTGAAGAGAGTAAGGTAGGTCTCCAATACCACCTTATGACATCATCGCATTTTCTTTGCATCTGTTCTTCGATCCCTTTCGAACAAAAGCTTTTTCGTGGGCAGATCACGTGTTGATCGGTCTGATCTAGATCTTGAGTCAAGATCATCACCACGTCCACATTTGATCCGAACACCACTGTTCATCATAAAACTCATGCAAACATGCAAGAACACGTACATACCGATCTAATAAAAACGGCATCATAGGATTAACATGCATATGCATCATTGCATCTTAAAGTAGAGTTTGTGCATGATGATTGATTGCTATGAATCTTGTATGTGCGTGATCGGGTATAGAAGGACAAGCTCAGGGAGCTATCTACGATGAGCTGCAACAACAAGGTTTCGAGATACAAGAGCAATAGGAACCGCAAGAACAAGGCAAGTGCTCCTTGACTATATTGATCCCATATTTTTGGAAAACTGTTTTATTTGCGAAAAGGTGTGTGTGCTGAGTCAAATTGATGGGAAACCCTTTTATAGGAGTTTACTAGTTTTGGTTAAACCACCCTTGTCGCCAGGGAAGTTTATGAGTGGGTTATGGTTTTTGCTTTTATGCTTCGCTGAGTCCATGGGATACGGGAAGCGAGATATATGTGTCTAGCTAACTGCACTCGTATGAATAATGAGAAACGGATATTGTTAATGAACATGAATCGGAGGGAGATCTAGGCAAGCCTGGGTTTGTGAATGAGGTAGAATGAGATGGTGGTTACTTGCCGTAGATCTAAAGACCGATTCATGCGAGCACATGCCGGGATAACAGTGCCACCACAAGGCCAAGTATGGGTGCGGCTTAGATGAGTAATCAGGTAAGTTACTAGACTGTTATGGACCGTGGAAGGTGTGGGGAATGGGAGTCGAGTGAGTACTGCCCTGGGAACTGCATGGCACAAGAGGGGGCCCGTGGGTGGGAGAACTGGAGATTCTAGCCTGCCGGTGAAACCTTAGTGATTCCATACATCTAGTAGCCACTTTGTAATGGCTATTTTGTGATCTCTTGGCCATACACCGACGGTTGTATAATGGTATAATGGAGGTTCTGCAGTCACCGACGGGTGACGAAATCACAAACTTGTGGGTCAAGAGGTGCAAACTCTACAGAGTCAAACTATCATGATAGCCAAGCTTACGGTCACGAGCGCCTGGCCAACTTCCATGATTAGTCGGGATGGTTTTTTGGTTTGGTTATTGGTTCGGTTTTGGATTTGGTTTTCGGGACTCTTGAGTCCGGGTAATGATATTGGTTGCATGACTGTTGAGTCATGGCAACGAGATTTGGTATTGGAATGAGACGGGATTTGAATATGAGATTAAATGGTAGTGAATACGAGATGATATTCATGAGATGGTAGTGAATACGAGGTGGTATTCGTGAGCAAAATTGAGAAAGACTAATGTCTGTTGAGACATGGAAAGTGATGGAACATGATGGAGGTATGTTGATGTTTAAATACATATTGGGATTACATTCATTTAAAGCTAAGTTGTTGTTTTTATCGTGGTTTTGAGAAATAAACTTTGCTTTCTGCAATGAGCCTTTTTATACCTTCCTTGTTGTGAGCTACATATCATATTTTCCTGCACTTGCTGAGTACATCATGTACTCAAACTTTCATTATTACTTTATCATCAGCAACAGGAGAGGAGTACTATGAAGACCAAGTGGAGCCTTAGGCGTGTAATCTGTCCTCAACCTTGCCTATGGAGTAGAGATGGAGCCGCTGCTGCTGCTTAGATTGCTCCGCTATAGTTTAGAAGACTTCCGCTACTAGAATAAGACTTCTGCTGCTAGATTAAGACTTCCGCTGCTAGAATGAGTCCAAGACACATGAGACTTTGTAATAAACCCTGCTATTCATGGTTATATATATTCTGAATTCAGTTTGTGAGTTATATGTGTATGTGTGATGAACATCCTGGGCACACATACGCATCAGTTCTCGGTCCTGTGTTCGACAGAAACGAGGGCGTCACACATTCTGTGGTTGATTCCACTTCAAAACATCCCTCACTTTTCTGGGATCAACCTATACTCCTCCTTCGGAGATGATGTGGCGTAAGAACGATATCCCTTTTAACCAAAAGTGACACTTGCTAAACTTAGCGTATAATTGATGCTCTCGCAGTTTCTGAAATGTCAATCTTAAGTGTTCTTCATGTTCTTCCTCGCTTTTTTAATACACCATGATGTCGTCGATGAAAATCATGACGAACTTGTCCAAGTACTCCATGAAGACCTTATTCATGAGGTTCATAAAGTATGCAGGTGCATTCGTAAACCCAAATGACATAACGGTATATTCATACGAACCATGCCGTGTTTGAAATGCAGTCTTGGGTATGTCGGAGGGCTTAATCTTCAGCTGGAAGTATCCCGACCGAAGATCAATCTTGGAGAAAATTCAGGCACCTTTCATTTGATCGAATAGGTCCTCTATGTGGGGCAGCGGGTATTTATTCTTGATCGTCACTTCGTTGAGAGACCTATAGTCCACACACATCCTTTGGGTTCTATCTTTCTTGTCTATGAAGAGCACGGGGGCTCCCCACGGTGACGAGCTTGGGCGTATAAAACACTTATCTAGCTGCTCCTGAATTTGCTTCTTGAGCTCCACTAATTCATTAGCAGGCATCCTGTATGGCTTCTTTGCTATAGGTGCAGCTCCGGGTAATAAATCAATGGCAAATTCAATGTCCCGGTCAGGTGGCATACCTGGAAGTTCTTCCGGGAACACACCTGAATATTCTCGAACCACCGGAATGCTTTCCAATGTCACTTCCTCGATGTAGTTCAGCACTGTCTTCTCGGTTGTAGGTTGGGCTTCCTCAAAATCAATATGAGTACCGTGCTCACTCGTCAACTGCACGATCCTCTGAGTGCATTTAATTACTCTGTTGTGCTTGCTTTACTAGTCCATTCCAAATTTATGTCAATCCATTGGGAATCCAAGATGATAAGGTTGGCAAGAAAGTCTACCCCCCTTATTTTAAGGTTCACTTTCGGACATACTATATTAGTCCGCATCTCTCCACCGGGAGAATTAACCAACATAGTTTGTTTCATATGGGATATGGGAAGGTTATGCTTGGCAACATACTTGGATGAGATGAATGAATGCGGATGCTCCGGAATTAAGTAAAACAGTGGATGGGTTGGAGTTGGCGAGAAACATACCAATCACGACGTCCTCAGCTTGTTGTGCTTCCTCAGCGGAGACGTGATTCACATTGCCACGAGCATAGTTCTGCTGTCCACGGTTACCTTGTGCTGCTCCTCCATTCGGCCGTGGGTTCTACTTAGGTGCATTGCTCGGCTGTCCAAGGCCTTTCTTGGGGCACTGATTTGCAAAGTGTCCAGCCTCTTTGCATGAAAAGAATGCCTTGTTGCCCATAACAGCAGGAATGTTGGGGCAACGCTGGTTTTGACAATAGGAGACCATGTTGGGATGGGGCGCAGGAGGCATAGGAAAATGGGGTGCATTCATCATAGGGCGTTGCTGCGGTGGCTGATTATAGCGAGGTAGATTTGCCGGGCGGAAAGTAGAAGCGGACGAGCCATAGTGTGGTGCAGCTAGTGGCATGAAGCGGGGACATACATTGCTTCCTTGTGGCTGTCCATGATATGGCATCTTTCTCTTGACCTCTTGTTCAATGTCATGGATCTTTCTCTCCACCACTATAGCTTTGTCAATGAGCTTTTAGAAGATTGCATAATCATTGTTGAGCAGCTGAACTTGATTTTCATTGTTCAATCCTCTCATGAACAAGTACTGCTTCCTGTGATCCAAGTTGACATCTTCTGGAGCAAACCTTGACAGCTGCGAGAACATGTTGAGGTACTCATTCACGCTCTTCCTCCCTTGACGGATACCTTCAAACTCTTGCCTTTTTAAGCATCATGACTCCTTCAGGGACGTAGTGAGAGCGGAAACTCTCCTTGAATTCAGCCCAAGTGACAGTCTCCTGGTTGACACGAGCATTGCAAAGTGCATCCCACCAATCAGCGGCTGCTCCCATAAGTTGGTGTGATGCGAAGAAAACCTTCTCCTGATCACTACATTGAACAATAGCAAGCTTCTTTTCCATAGAATTCAGCCAATCATCAGCCTCCATAAGATCATTGGCTTGTGCAAAAGTAGGCGGCCTAGTCCTCATGAACTCTCCCAATCTGTTGTGACGGTGGCGGCGGTGGGGGTGCAGGAATAGGGTTAGGGTTGTTGTTGTTGTTGTTGTTGGCCTACAGCTGACCCAACGTTTGTATCATAGTTTGCATGAGCTGGTTCTGCATAGCCATCAACCTTTCGAGGTTGCGTGCATCAACCCTGGGATTGGCATTTTCAGGAACTTCCACATTGCCATCCTCATGTGGTTCATTGTTACCACGAGCGTTCCTTCATTGGCAGATGGAATTCTCCCTCACCATATATGAGAGAGTAGAGTAGGAAATAGAAATTTAGATTGATTCCCCCAACTATATGCATCAAGGTGTATGAACTAAGCAACTTCTTTTATTAATTTCATCCTATATGAGGATATGAACAAGTGCCAAAGCATCTCACATCTCTCCACTATGTGTGGATGTGGACATTCGCCGAAGCGTCCCACAACTCACACCAAGCACACAATCAAGCAATCATCATAAAAAATTCAGCACACCACTCTTATTTCAGCCTACTACGTCTAATTGTTCCTATTACAACTTTATTTAATGGGGAACCTAAACTTAATCGTGAGAATCGGTGCTGTTCTCGCCATGTGACGGGAGTGATCCATACATGGGCGCACGCCATGGTGAGTCGGCAGTCCATGTAGGGATAGATGATGCTGGTGCTCCATTTGTTTCCGCGTTGGCACGAGTCTCCTCTTGTTTTTCTAGCAAGTACAGCTTCTTGCGGAGGTAACGGATCTCTTCTTGTGCGCTTGCATAGCGGTTTCCTAACTCCACGAGCAACCTCTGAGACTTGTCAGCAGCTTGTGGGTTGGAATGATCTCCTCCATGGGGTCCAATGATCTCCCTTGTACCACTTTTCCGATACGGTGCAGCTCAAAGGTAGTGTTCTCAAGCTGCTCACGGAAAGCGTAGCACAGTCCGGTGAGTGCATCCCATGCAGCATCATCAATAGATTCTGCCCTTCTCCATGTGGGTGCGAAGTGCTGGGTGACAATGCTACCGTTAGATAGGATGGTTACCTCAGCCTTCCACTCTTCATGTCCAAGACCAGGGACTTTCTTGAGGAGGTACTCCGGGTATAAGCTGCAGCAATCCAGGAACTCTCTAAGCTCCCTTGATATGTGTCCTCCCTCCATCCCGTCAGACCGGAATTCTTGAACTGAATGGTGGTCATTCATCACCTTCATTCTCGGCCTCAGCAGTGGGTGGCTGCTCTTTGGATTCTTCTCCTTCCGACATAGCTTTATGAGGCTCCGCTGGGTATAAGCCCGCGTGAAATTCCTCCTGAGGTTCATACCAATGCTGCGGTTCTTGTGGATCATCTTCCATGTCTTCTTCAATCGGTTCCACCTCTTCCAGATCCTCGTCCTCATGCACGAAGCTACTGACTTCATCTTCCTCATGAGGTTCCATCTTCACCTCCTCCCAATATGGTCCATCAGAAACCTCAATGAGGTTAAGTGCACTCCCAAGTGGTGGTGGACGGGTTCTCATGCGTGATGTGCTCCTAGTCACCGGCATCTATAAATAAGACATGAGAAACTTTAGAGGAGGAAGAAATAACTCCAAAACTTCAGAATCTATGAAGCAAGAAAACAAAAGTGTGTCTGTCCAAAAGAAAAGAAGAAAGAGGGGCTGAAAATAGCACTTTGCGGTGGCTGAATTAACGAGTAAAGTGCAGCAGCAAGCAATTTTTGAAAATAGCAGTTTAGAGGGGTGTTCCTATGTGTTTTATAGTGTGCATTCTACCTAGGCTTGCTTCCTACGGTCAACGTGGCTATGATGCCCATTTGTGACACCCGGTTCCAAAAATGAACCAGTGTGCCCAGGATGTTCATCACACATACATAGCTTTATCACAAACTGAATTCAGAATATAACCACGTACGAACAATATTTAAGTACTTTAATACATTGACTCATTGTCTCACTAATGAATATCTAACTTATTCTTGCAGCGGAAGACTCTACGACAGTAGAAAATGACTAAGACAGTGGACTCCAATTTCAACTCCACAGGCATGTTGACGGTAGTGTGCACGCCTAGTACTCCACCTGTTCCTCGAAGTACTTTTCTCTTTTTGCTGAAGTATATGCGGGAATGCAAGGGTGAGTACATATCGTACTCAGCAAGTGCGGGAAAAGTATGACATGTAGCTTACAACAAGGTAGGGAATAAATGGTTTCATTGCAGCAAGCAAATTTTATTTTACAAGCATGATAAAAACATCAACTTTCTCTAGGTGATTTAAATCCCATCATAACCAAGTAATTCAGCAAAATTCCTTCACCATAATTCACCATTTATCAAGCCTCAACCAGCCAATAATCTTTCTCAAGTTCATCTAATACTCATAAATATTCATCATCGAAACCAAACTCAGTGTCATGACCCAAAACAGTCCCAAAACCAATCCCAATGACCATACCCAAATAACCATCCCAAGTTTTGCCTCTAATCATGGAAGCTGGCCAGGTGCTTGTGACCGGAACCACGGCTATCATGATAGTTTTACACTCTGCAGAGGTGGCACCACTTTACCCACAAGTTTGTGATTTCGTCACCCGTCGGCGACTAAAGAGAACCTCCATTATGCCACTATACATCCGTTGGTGTATGGCTAAGATATCACAAAATAGCCTTTACAAAGGGGCTACTAGAATGTACGGACCCACTTAGGTTTCGCCGGCAAGCTCCAATATCCATTCTCCCACCCACGGACCCCCTCTTGTGTCATGCAGTTCCCAGGGCAGTTCTCCTCGACTCCCATTTTCCGCGCCATCCAATGGTCCATAACAAGCTAGCAACACACCTAATTAGTCAGCTAAGCCGCACCCATATTTGGCCTTGTGGTGGCACTGTTTCCTGGCATGTGCTCGCATGAACTGGTCCTTAGATCTACGGCAATCAAACCACCATCTCATTCAGAAACATCCACGAACCAAGCTCGCCTAGATCTCCCCGATTCCATGCTTATTAACATCATCAAGTTCTCATCATCTTTAGTCTCATGAGTGCAGTAGCTAAACATGTTTTATTCCAGCTTCCCGTATCCGTAAGTTGAGCGAAGCAGAAAGAAAACGACCATACCCGACTTATCAACTTTCCCGGTGACAAGGATGGCTAACAAAACTAGTAAACTCCTATAAAAGGGTGTCCCATCAAGTTGACACAAGCATATAAGTTTTCGCAAGCAAAACAGTTTCAAAAATGTGGGATCAATATGGTCAAGGGGCACTTGCCTTGCTCCCGCGGTTCGTGTTGCTCAAGCGTCTCGAAGTCTTGGTGCTGTAGTTCCTCGTAGACGGCCTCTTGAGTGTGTCCTTCTACTCACGACCATGCACATACAAAGATTACAGCAATCAATTATCAGGCACAAACTTTACTCAAGATGCAATGGGGTGGTTGAATGCAATTCCTATGGTGTGGTTTATAAAAATCAGTTTGCACATGTTCTCGCAAGTGACACGGCCTCTTGGCCTCGTCGAGCCAGGATCACGCTGAGGGGTGCTGCGTTGCACAGCACCGGATAATGCACATAAAAGATACAAAGCGGAAGCAAAGTTTTATTACATAAAAGAGTTTAGAGGCATGTTTACAACAAAATATCTTCAGTCCACACTCGCGGGCGTAGACTAAGCACAGAGTTCACGTTCAGCCCGTGAACGTGTTCCCTCTAGCACGTACACACACTAACACGGCGGCGTGCATGACTCCCATTCGACGGGGTTGCCCTCTTGGGGTTTCGTATCCTCCTCGGGAGTCTCCTCCTCATAACACCCTGCAAAAGCTTCAAACACAAGCAGTGAGCATGATGGCGACTGACCCGACTTTCCTATTCATGAAACTTCTACATGCTGGAGTACAGTGTAAGGGAAAAATAAGTTGCAAAGGACACCTAAATAGTTGAACCTTACTTTCATGTTTTAGCGGCATATTGTGGAGAACCTCACGCTAAGACACATGAGAGAGCCGTAATCAAACAAAAAACACATTTCTCTCATGTACTTTTCCCAAGGTTGAAAATAACTTTAATTAGCTATAAACTACAGAACTTCATTAGCAATCAAGGTCTATCCTTCAAATCAGCAAACTTTTAACATGTAACTAGCCTGTTCTTTCTACGTCACGGTACAGTGAACAAGTGGTACTCACTGACTGCGAGGGACGGCGATTATAATCGATTTACACCTACAGGGTTACCCGAGTAACCCGTCACGTACGCCCGTACTCGATGTTGCCTACAGCAACCATCACGTACGTCGTACGCAACCACCTTTCACCCGTCAGCCAAATGTTGAGCCGGTCCAATCGTCCCGAGCAAGAGGTCTCTGCGCACGCTTCCGCAGTGCCGCCAGCCAATTTACACCTCAAGCTCTCAACCTACCCTCTGAACGACCAGCTATGCCTCAACACCCAGCTACCCGAATTACATCGTTTCCCGGTTCCCATATATCTGGTAGGTCTTCGGTACTGTTCTAGCTTGTCCATGGCGAGCCGCTTCGGGTTCCGCCGGTTGGCTTCGGACGTGCGGCGCTGTTACTCAATTGGTGGCTAACAGCAGCTCACAACGTCGGAGTGGTGGTGATAGGACGATAGAGCATGAGATGGTGATCTTTTTTGCTGTGGAGGGCTCGCTTAATCAGAGTGTGGTGGCGGTGTGCGATCGGCGACACCGAGAGCGAGGTGGCGGTGACGTTTTTCGCGGGAGCAGCACTGAAGGCGAGTGAGCGCGTGAGAACAGAGGAGAACCCGGCTTTGAGCTGCTCGGGGAAGGATATCGACGCCGAATGGTGGCTCCAGCGGGCCGTGGGTGAAGCAGCTGCTGGCGCCAAGGCCTTGGCGCGGTGGCGATCGCGGCTGCAGCCCGAGAACCCGAGTGGTTCTGTTCTTCAGTCGGTTGGCTCAATGAGGGACTGATAAGGGGGCCCCAACCCCTAGTTTAACCCCTGAAATTTAATTTTCCCCACTGCTCTAAACAGTAGAGACACTAATACCCTTGGTGAGTTGATCAAACTTCAAAATGTACAATTGAATTTGAATAATCCAAAGTGGAATTTGACTTGATCAAATTTGCAGCAAAGGTTTAGTTGAAACTCAAACTTGATTTGAATTTAGCCAAAATAGCTCAGGTCAAGATTAACTCCAAATGGAGTGAAAATTGGTGTGTGAGCTCACAAAAATGTGCTGAGTCTGAATATAAATCCCACTTTTGAATTCATGGGCTCCATGTGAAATCACATGCAATGGTGGCTCGCTCTCTTGCAATGATGTGATGGTCAGATTGTTGACGTGTGACTTGCGACTCAGCGCATCCGCCACTACGTTTGCCTTGTCAGGATGATAATGGATCTCTATTTCGTAACCGTTTATCAACTCCAACCATCTTCGCTGCCTCATGTTCAGATCTTTCTGAGTGAATATGTACTTGAGGCTTTTGTTGTCGGTATATAAATGCACGAGGTTACCAAGGCCCTGTTTGGCACGGCTTAAACTTGTTAAAAAAGAAGCTTGTCTGAAAATATGGTGAACAGCAGCTTAAACTTATATCCTGCTTTTAGTTTATTCTGAGGAACAGCTGAACTAATAAGCTGCTGGAGAAGCTGACTGTTTGGTACACCCGCAGCTTATTTTTATAAAAAAGCTGGTTCAAAAGCTGTGCCAAACAGGGCCCAAGTAGGTAGTGCCTCCACATCTTGAGTGCGAGTGCCACGGCAGCGAGCTCCAAGTTGTGAGTTGGATAATTTTGCTCATGGTTCCTGAGCTGCCATGATCCATACACAACCACCCTTCGGTCTTGCATCAGCACATATCTGAGCCCAATGCCGGATGCATCGCAGTACACAGCAAACGGTTTTGTTGTGTCTGGCTGCGCCAAAACCGATGCTGATGTTAAGTGCTTCACTAATGCCTTGAATGCTGCTTCACATGCTGGACTCCAAACATATTTGGTAGCCTTCTTCAGCAGCTCGGTCATAGGCTTGGCAATCTTCGAGAAGTTCAGAATGAACCTCCGATAATATCCCGCGAGTCCGAGGAAACTCCGTACCTTGTGAACAGTCTTCAGGGACTTCCAATTCAGCACTTGTGTGATCTTACTTGGGTCTACAGCGATGCCCTCCGCTGAGATAAATATGCCCGAGAAAAGGCACTTGCAATATCCAGAATTCGCACTTGCTGAATTTCGCGTATAGTTTGTGACCCACAGCCGTTGCAAGACTATACGCAAATGCTTCGTGTGTTCTTCCTCCGACTTGGAATATACCAGTATGTCGTCGATGAAGACCACGACAAACTTGTCCATTTCCGGCATGAATACCGAGTTCATCAAGTACATGAAGTGAGCTAGAGCATTGGTGAGGCCGAAAAACATGACCAGGTACTCATAAAGCCCGTACCTCATCGAGAAAGCCGTCTTCGGTACATCCTTAGCCCGTATCTTAATCTGATGGTACCCAGATTTTAAGTTCATTTTGGAAAAGATCTTTGCTTTGACCAACTGATCAAACAACATGTCAATCCATGGCAACGGGTACTTGTTCTTGATGGTTACAGTGTTTAGTGGACGATAGTCCACGCAAAGACGCAACGTCTCATCCTTCTTCTTCACAAATAATGCCGAACAGCACCATGGCGAGGAGCTCGGCCTAATAAAACCCTTCTCCAGCAGTTCCATTAACTGCGTCTTCAGTTCTGCCAATTCCTTTGGCGCCATCTTGTACGGCCTTCGGGATATCAGCATCGTTCCCGGTGTAAGTTCAACCTTAAACTCCACCTCTCGGTCAGGCGGCATCCATGGCTAATCATCCGGGAACACGTCTGGGAACTCACGGACTACTGGAATGTCTTCCAATCTGATGGTGTTGGATTGGTATACACTTGGAAGTTTTATTTCTGGACTGTCCAGAAATAATGAGTGAGACTCGTGCACTTCTGAGTGCAAATGCACGACTCGGAGGATGGTGTCTAAAATAGCACCGTGGCGGGTTAACCACGACATCCCTAGGATGACATCGACCTTTTGTCCCTCTAAAACTATGAGAGATGTAGGCTATACTCTACCCTCTAAGCATAATGGCGCTTTTAGAACCATCATGCTTGCTGAAATTTTCCCACCAGGTGAACAAATTAAGTAAAGACTTTTGGTGGATAGTATTTGCAAGCTGTATTTAGCAATAAAAGCTTGTCTAATGAAACTATGTGTGACGCCTGAATCAAATAACACTATGGCGGGATGCTGGTGGAGTTGGAACATACCCGCAAGGATTTGCTCCCACTCCGGCACGTCCTCTATGGCGAGTTGGTGGATGGTGCCGGGCTTAAGATTTGCCCGCCGCGCATATTGGGGTTCCGCGGCTGATTTCTCCCCGGAAACTGTGGTGCCACTCCACCGCCTTGCCTCTCAGGACAGTTGTTGGCGAAGTGTCCTGGGCGACCGCATTTGAAGCATGCGGTTGACGACTGGCCCGTGCTTGGGGGACGAAATCCCGGCATGCGCTGCTGAGGTGCAAACGCACGCGGCATCACCCGCTGCTGCTGTTGTTGCTGCGGAGGTGGTGCTGGTAGTGCCGGCCTGAACGCCGGTGGAGAATATGGCCGACTGCGGAATGGCATCGGCCTCTGTGGTGGCTGGCAGCGTTGACCCGATGGTGAGCGATACACCATCCGGTATTTTTGAGAAGGACCACCTCCCTCTCCGCTGCTCTTCGGCGCGCTTCGCATCTTCTTCGCTGCCGCTAACTCCTTGCCAGAGTCCTCCTTAACAATCGCAGCATCAATAATGTCGTTGAGGCTGCCGCGATTGAACATTGCCAGCTTGTCCTTCAGGAGCGGGTTAAGCCCCTAGTAAAAATTATCCTGCTGCTTCTCATCAGTATCGGTGTGGTATGAAGCGTAGAGTGCGAGATCATTGAATTCCCTGGAGTATTCCAGCATGTTCCTGCTTCCTTGCTGCAGGCGAAGGAACTCCTGTGTCTTCCTTTTCATAAGACCCGGCGGTATGTGATAGGCCCTGAAGGCCATCCGGAACTCCGCCCAGATCATAACTCGCTTGGTGGGTTGCGAGGCACAGAAGTTCACCCACCAAGCACTCGCGGACCCTTGAAGCTGTTGGGCCACGAATTGAGTCTTGCGCTGCTTACTCACTTGGAGCAGCCCGAACTTCATCTCCATCGTGCGGAGCCAGTTGTCTGGATCAAGGGGTTCATCCGCCCTTGAGAATACCGGGGGATGAGTAGCCAGAAAGTCAGAGTAGGAGCTTTATTGGTGCTCCTCATGATCTTGACGCCTCTCTGGTCGAGATGTATTTGCAATTAAGGTTTGCAGCAACTCCGTATGCTGCTGATGAGAACCCGCCATAGCCGCAACGATGTCGGCTGATGTAACCGTTGGTGGTGGCGGTGGCGGTTGTTGCTGTTGCTGTCCCGAGGAATCCTCGGGAGGCTGTTAGGAGGCATCTCCCCCCTGACTAGAACCCCCACCTTCCGGGTTGGCACGAGTGCGAGTCAATCTGAAATTCAAAACAGCAGCAATCAGCACATGTCATTCTTAAAATTCCATATAAAAACAGTAGGTATTGAAGTGACACATGAATAACTTGCACAAAATTCACATATATTGATAAAGCATAAACTTTATAAAAGATACATTATTCTCAGGTCTCTGAGAAGTCGTGCTCATGTCGTCACTACCTATACACACGCTACTGTCTACACGACATGTCACAGATTACAAAAGTTTTCATACACCACCCTCGCTGCCCTACTTGGCAACGGTAAACCACTACTTGGAGTAGAACTCGACCTCCTGCGGGCCATCCTCCTCCACTACCTCTATAGCTGGCTCTGGGTCCATGACCTCCTCTTCCGGTTCAGATTCCCACATCGCCGGGATACACAAAACCACGGGTACGACAACTACCATAGGTAGGCCCGCTACCGAGGTACGAGGTCTTGCAAAGAATACACCTGATCCATGGCTTGGTTGTAGTCCTCTTCCCAGCCCTAGATATCCTCAATGGCGTCATCACGCTCTTGAGTGAGGACCTCATTTTTCTGGGTCAAGGCCTGCACTTGCTGTTGTAAATCCATGATGTCGACGCGGCTTTTCTTTTTCGCCTTTTTCAGATGATGCAACTGATTATGTTGTTCGTTCAGTCACTTTATCGTCGGAAGGAGAACATTGCGGAGTGCACTGTTAGCACTCTCAAAGTGTTCTCCACGGCTGGTGCTCTCCTTGAGCTTCACGGCAAGACAATCCGTATGGACAGCTTGGCTGTCCATCACGGTCTTCCCTGCCCTCAACTGGAGGCTGAGGTTCGCCTCCGCGGGGTTGTACCTTGGGCAACCCAGATCTGTTGCCTCCAAGTACCTTTTCCCCCACACGTGATTAGCTCGCCCATCCACCGGGACCAGCACATATGGAGTGCCCTCCATAGCTCTCATGTGTAGTTGGCAGAAACGTGATATGGTGTCGCGGGCTGCCACTTGCCACATTTCCTCCGGCTGTCTACCTCTCACCGTGACGGTGAACGGTGCCCAACCAGGTGGCGTAGGTCCTGCAGGAACTTCGATATGGATGGTCCATGTATTGTTCCCATCCTCGCCTTATTCCTTGGCGAGGTACTGCAGCGTCTCCACGTACCTGAAATATAGAAGCATTTGCTTCAACACTTCCGGATAACCGCCGTGTTGAGAACAGTGGGATACCACCCACCCGTTCCCCAATTGTTGATCCACTGTCATATGTAGAAACATATTTGAATAAAGTCAAATATTCATTTCAACAGTAAATCATTGAGTTATAACATTAAAACATGTCATTGAACTCATAAAAATTGGAAACACAACTCAAACATAGAACAAATTTGACTGCTGGTTTGCTGCCCAAACTGACTGCCCTGACCAGTTTCCATTTCAACCTGATTTAGACCATGCTAAATGCAAAACCAATTCTGGATATCGACATCAAAGTTAAAGATAACTTCAATAGCTTTCCAGAAAGTATTTTCTTGTCCTAATATCTGTCTTGGTTCAAAATTTATGAGATATCAAAGTTGACAGAATTTCTGGAGAAAATTGGACAGCACCTCCCTGCTTGAGGTACTGATTTGATCCAAGAATTCCAGTTAATTCTACACCAAATTTGACAAAACTTTATGTTAAAAAGTTGTAACCTATATCATGAAATTTTCAGAAATTCCTAATTTTCTATTTTTATATTTTTGTGCAGGAAATTGTGCTCAATTTAGAGAGAGTTTTTGCTCTGCCCTATTTTCTGGACAGTTTAACCTTTACTGCATTTTTTCGACTGGTTAAGGGATGAAACACCTCTGGACATCAACAGAAAAGTTGTAAAGCTCTTTCAAAGCTTTCTAGAAATGTATCATAAGACCCCATCCTCGAAAGAACTCAACCTCTAACCTCTGTTTAACTTCAGCTTTATTTCAGCTGAAAACAGAGGACTCTGTCCTTAGTATCCTATATGTTGAAAACTTGTTAACTTTGAACATCCTAATTAAGGGAAGAAGTTATATCAAAGTTTTAGCGCTCTGGATTAAAACCTTCATGTTTTACAATGAGGTTTCTCATTTAGTGGGGCGTGACGTCAAAGCGTCACCAGTTCATGTCGGTACTACGTTCCTCACAAAGAAAAACCTATACCGGACTTAGCTGGCTTCGTTAGTTCAGTGGCACTAAACGTCTCTCACACACGGATGCTACTCGTCTACCGATTCGTGGTTAGACTACCTGCAAATAACTCACAATCATCAGGCCCGGCTGCACACCGAGCCCGGTCCCAATACAGTTCATACAACCGTCCGTCATCACTCGCACGGTTGTTCTCGAGCCAAACATGCCTTGAGCTACGTGTTCACGTTACTAACCATGTGACGGGGTCTCCAAAACTTGCCCGTAGCATGCCAGGGAAGGGCGTTGCTCGAATACTGCAAATGACATGAAGAGTCGTAGAGGATATTAAAGCAGGCCGGGTTACCTGCCACCCATGAGGCTCCACCCTTTAGCTTATGCGCACTGGTGGACAGCGCTTACATGCACCCCCCCCCCCAAGACATATGACGCCCCGAGATGCATGATTTTCCTGACATAAGCAAATAGGTTAGTATTGTCACTTTCTATACACTAATAACATCCTTATATGAGCTACTAAATCGTTCCTCACCGAGTTTTTGAAAAAGATGACCTTTTTAGTGCGTTAAACCTCAAGCGAGCTCTAATACCATGCTGATACGGCCTCTCGGCCACGTCAAGCCAGGATCATGCTGAGGGGTGCTGCGTTGCACATCACCGGATAACGCACATAAAAGATACAAAGCGGAAGCAAATTTTTATTACATAAAATAGTTTAGAGACATATTTACAACAAAATATGTTCAGTCCACACTCGCGGGCGTTGATTAAGCATAGAGTTCACGTTCAGCCCGTGACCGTGTTCCCTCTAGCACACACGCACACACACTAACACGGCGGCGTGCATGACTCTCATTCGACGGGGTTGCCCTCTTGGGGTTCCGTCTCCTCCTCGGGAGTCTCCACCTCATAACACCCTACAAAAGCTTCAAACACAAGCAGTGAGCACGATGGCTCAGCAAGACTGACCCGACTTTCCTATTCATGAAACTTCTACATGCTGGAGTACAGTGTAAAGGAAAATAAGTTGCAAAGGACACACCTAAATAGTTGAACCTTACTTTCAAGTTTTAGCAGCATATTGTGGAGAATCTCATGCTAAGACACATGAGAGAGCCGCAATCAAACAAGAAACGCATTTCTCTCGTGTACTTTGCCCAAGGTTGAAAAGAACATTAATTAGCTCTAAACTATAGCACTTCATTAGCAATCAAGGTCCATCCTTCAAATCAGAAAACTCATGTAACTAGCCTGTTCTTTCTACGTCACGGTACAGTGAACAAGTGGTATTCACTGACCACGAGGGACGGCGATTATAATCGATTTACACCTACAGGGTTACCCGAATAACCTGTCACGTACGCCCGTACTCGATGTTGCCTCTAGCAACCATCACGGACGTCGTATGCAACCAACTTTCACCCGTCAGCCAAATGTTGAGCCGGTCCAATCGTCCCGAGCTAAAGGTCTCTGCGCGCGCATCCGCAGTGCCTCCAGACGATTTACGCCTGAAGCTCTCAACCTATCCTCTGAACGACCAGCTATGCCTCAACACCCAGCTACCCGAATTACATCGGTTTCCCGGTTCCCATATATTCCGTAGGTCTTCGGTACTGTTCTATCTTGTTCAACAGGCCCGCGCACGGCTCGGTCATGTTCCATTTGCTATCTTTACCCGAGTAGTGTGCCTCTAGCCTATTCTCGTGAGCAGTTCTAACTACTTGACTTGTACCAAATCCTACACTATCTTAGCATTGCAATAGCTATTCAAGGTTTAAAAACCTAAGCCCAAACCAGGGTTTTCTTGGCCATGCATTTGGGTTTTCAAACAAGACTCTAATGCATAAATAAAGTGGATACTCAAAGTAAGTTCTCAAAACAGTGAAATTTATAAAATGGTTAATGCAAACCGGAGCTTGCCTTGCTGCTGTTGGTCGTAGGCTAGCTGTTCCTCCGAAGTGATGAAGTCTAAGACTTTGGGCTCCTCCTCAACCTTAGCGACTACATGAAACAAATACATGTATGTATCAATTTAAATGCATGTGTGTTTGGAGTTAATCTTATTAAGGCCATAAGTACTGCTAGACAGGCCCAATGACTCTGAAATTTTTACTGTGGTTTGGATACAACCTATACAGGAACTTGACCATATTTTATTTGCAGCAAAGCTCATTTGAACCCTCCACAAATAATTATGTATTTGGCCTTAATTGGAGCTCTTAGGGTGTTCTATGGATTTTCATGGAGCAAGCCAGGACTTTCTGAAAACTAGATTTTCAGAGAGTTCTAATGGAGTTGGTTTTACTTAATTTGAAGACTCTTAGCCAAAGATATTAGCTAATCAATTTCAGAGAAAATCCGAAAATGTTTCTGGACATTTTCCAATTTCTCTGGAACAGTTTTATTAATCACACCATTAGGTGGATTAAATTAGCTCAAATGGATCTGAGATTTTATGGTAGCTCAGGAATATTATGGTGAACATCCTGGCCAAAATTTCAGAATTTTTCTCCAAACGGTTCTCAAGTTAAAATTCTAAACAGTTTAAACTTTGAAGAATTAATTCTGGAGAAATAAGGATTTTCATAAAGTGAGACTTGATTTGCTCGAAATTACTCAGAGAGTTGAATCCAAACAAATTTGGTTCACTCGATTTGGAGATTCCTAGGCAAAGTTATGTGGGTTTGAAGTTTGAACTAAATCTGAAAATTGGGGAAAAGTTTAAACTTCTGCCGGTGGGCCCTACGACGCAGAGCTTCTTCAACCTCGCACCAACAGAGTTCCCCGGCAGTGCCCTCCTGCGAGACTCGCTGGAACCGAGTTCCCGGCCACCCCTCGGGCCAAAACTCGCTGCCTCCCTGTTTTCCGACCTCGTGAACTCATCTGCGGGCTCGCCGACCGTCGGCGATCACCGGAAACACGTGTGCACCGGCGACAGCGGAACCTAGGGTTCCGGTGAGGTAGGTCATGCTCTACATGGAACCAAATCGGTCGGAAATTGCTCAGAGAGCATCAGTGGAGCATGAGGAACATGAAACGAGACCTTTTGGAAGCTAGAAACGCCGGCAAACATAGTATCAACGGTGAGCCGAGGTGTTCTGCATCAGCGGCGAAGAAAACGGCCATATCTCAGCCGATTCTCAACGGTTTCCCTTGATTCTTCCTTGAGCGTGTGCGCTAGCATGTGTAGAACCTACTGGCCAACAAGCTCGACTAACCAGAGTGTGTGGAATACGAATTTCAGCTTAAGGTGAGCTCGGGCCACATGAACTAGCCTTCGGTATATTTGGAAATTATCGTTCTATGATTGATCACATGCCAAACAGCTTTCGGCTACACCTTATACACATGGTGACGCACCTTTCTTGTGTAGAGAAGTGGAGGTGAGGATGGCTGTAGCGTGCTGTCCATGGGGAGCCGCTTCGTGTTCCGCCGGTTAGCTTCGGACATGCGGCGCTGTTACTCAATTGGTGGCTAACAGCAGCTCACAATGTCGGAGTGGTGGTGATAGCACGGTAGAGCACGAGATGGCGATCGTTTTGTTGTGGAGGGCTCGCTTAATCGGAGTGTGGTGGTGGTGTGCGATCGGCGAAACCGAGAGCGAGGTGGCGGTGACGTTTTTCGCGGGAGCAGCACTGAAGGCGAGTGAGCGCGTGAGAACAGAGGAGAACCTGGCTTTGAGCTGCTCAGGGAAGGATATCGACGCTGAACGGCGGCTCCAGCGGGGCGTGGGTGAAGCAGCTGCTGGCGCCGAGGCCTTGGCACGGTGGCGACCGCGGCTGCAGCCCGAGAACCCGAGTGGTTCTGTTCTTCAGTCGGTTGGCTCAAGGAGGGACTGACAAGGGGGCCCCACCCCCTAGTTTAACCCCTGAAATTTAATTTTCCCCACTGTTCTAAATAGTAGAGACACTAATACCCTTGGTGAGTTGATCAAACTTCAAAATGGCCAATTCAATTTGAATAATCCAAAGTGGAATTTGACTTGATCAAATTTGCAGCAAAGGTTTAGTTGAAATTCAAACTTGATTTGAATTTAGCCAAAATAGCTCAAGTCAAGATTAACTCAAAATGGAGTGAAAATTGGTGTGTGAGCTCACAAAAATGTGCTGAGTGTGAATATAAATCCCACTTTTGAATTCATGGGATGAAAGGAGTTTGAATTTGGATTTGAGTTCAAACTAGCCTCTTTCTAATTATACCCAAAAATACGTCAAAAAGGTTTTGGATTTTGGTGAAATTTGGTGAGCATTCCTAGCAAGTGTATGAGTTTTTCATGTGCTCAGCCCCTATAATATGAATGGGAGAAATACCACTTTTGCATTTTGTGAGTTTAGCCTCTAATGACCTTGTTGATGGTGTTTACTTGCTCTTCAAATGTGTTCATAAGTTTTCCTCAAATGAGGTGTGTGTGGTGTGATGAACACTTTGAATGTGTGCTAAAACTTAGGCCCTTACAGCAAGTTTTTGTAGGCTTCCATGGGGTTTTATGATGAACAAGGCTGCTGAGATCAAGTGTGAACGTGGTTATTATCTTGACACAATTTGTAGATCAATTCCACCGTCAGAAATTGATCAAAACATGGTCTGTCCACACGCAGAAATTCCTGCTCGCAGGGGGTGGGGAAAACGGGTGCGTAGAAACAGCGGCAACGTTGTAAGAGGGGTAACGAAAACCTACCTCACTTCTTCCTCCTCTCTTCCTTGCGGCAGGGCATTCTCCTTGCAATGGCAGCAGCTGGAGATTTTCTTGGAGAATTATGCAGCTCCGGCTAGGGCAGAACGTCGGGGTCTTCTTCTCCGGTGACGGCGAGGCGTGGCAGAGCTTCGACGGCGGCCAAACTCCAGAAGGGGGCAGCGACCTGAGCTTGGCAGTAGGGGAGGGCGGTGGCCAGAGGTGACGGCTAAGGGGGGAGGGAGTTTATTTATAAGAGGGGAAAATAGCTAGGGAGGCTAGGATTTTAGCAACTCAATTATCCAAGAGCTGAGATTTAATTTTAAAAGAGGTGGGAGCTAGGGGCTGTTATTTTATTATTTATTTTCCACCAATGGATGAGATTATTTGGGAAAATAAAAGCGCACAAAAAAACAAAAGGGTGGGGCGGCTAGGGTTTCCCCCCTTATGGGTTGCGGCCAAGGGGTAGGGGCCCACTAGGCTTCCCCCCCCCTAAGTGGTGCGGCCAAATTGGGGGAAAATCCCCCCAGATGTGGAAAAAATTCCCTAGGGGAATTTTGTGGAATTTGGGGAAAATCAGGAAAACTATGGAAAATTAGGGAATTAGGGAAGAGGGTAATTTGAGGGAAATTTGGGGGAATTTTGGGGAAAATTTAGGACAGCCAGGTTTGGCTATTTGATTTATTTATTCATTTCTTTTCTATTTTATTTCTTTTTTTATTTTTTTCATTATTTGCTATTTTATTTCCTTTATTATTTTATTTGCTTCTATATCTCTATTTTTATTTTCTTCTTCATTTTAAATGCTTCTCTACATGAAAAATGTATGCAATGCATGGTAGTAAATTTTAGGGTGTTACATTCTGGGTAAGCTCTGCGTGCTGCTGCAGTTGCATTACTTGGGAGGTCATTGAGAAATGGTTACAGAAGAACGTACTCGATTTTCTCTTGCCTAAGAACGATTCACAGGTTGCGGTACCAATCGATAAAGTTAGCTCCATTGAGCTTTTCCTTTTCAAGCACAGATCACAAATTGAAACCAGAATTGTTACTAGCAGACATGATCTACAATAGAAAATAAATACGCAAGGTTTTAGCACTATGTTATGTATCAATCTTCTATTAACAGTTTAATAAAAGACACCACCACTATATGAGTATCTTCCTCCCTCTAACGTCATGTAGTGTTCCAAGATCCATATTCACTAATTTCTTGTAAGCTTTGGCTTCACTGCTAGAAAATTAGTGACATAGGTAAATTACAATTGTTAATCATATCTCTATATGACTGTTGTTTGTTGGGTGACATCCAATGCTCCGGCTCGCAACTCTATGCCATAAATCTCAAAACTGTTTTTATAGTTTTGTTGAGTAAACCAACAATATGTGTAGGATTGAAGTACACGTGTAAAGCTACCAGAGGGGGGCTGAATGGTAGATAAAAACTTTTCAGAGGAAGCAACAAAACACCCCTCAGCAGAAAACCGATCTGTTAAAGAAACCGTGTGTGCGACTAATATAAAAGTGTTCAACTGTGACAAAACTAGTATATATTGTATAGAATCAAGTCACAAAAACGTCACAACAAGAATCATGAAAATCCGTTGAGAGAAACTCAAATTACGATAAAAAGATCGAACAAAGGTCAATCTGTCCTACGCGAGAAAAACAGTTCTGGAATACTGCAAAGAAACTCGTGTAGATCAGAAACCAAAAATTCAATGACCGTGAAATTTTAACATATGATATATAATCAAGTTGTGAAGACAACCCAAAAATAATCACATCAATTGGATCTGTAAAACTCTAGTTATGATAAAACCACCGAAGCAAGGTAGTGCTGAACAGAAACTCGACGAGAAAAACTTGTCTGAAACAAGTCGGACGAACATGGCACAAAAGTTCCTTTACAATACGAATTTTATTTATCAAAACAAAAGAGGAACAGCCCCAAAGTCGTGCACCCATGAGCCTTGGCCTCCCTTGCTTATATAACCAGCCCTAAGGCTAACCCAATTCAAACTAGGACTCCTACTCCTACTTGGATTCAAACTGTAACTTTCCAATACTGCTCAAGACTCTTCTACACGCAGATAGAAGCAATCTTAAGACTTTCAAACACCTTAGTAACGTCCCAAACATTCCTAAAACAACTCAAATTCGTGACCCACACGAAATCCTATCATAACCAACTCAAAACTTTCCATATTTGAGTCAAACACGACTCAGCCGCAGCCTGAGTCCATAACCTAGTCGGTTGAACCTTTCCGACCAATTCTTTACGTCCACATATCTTTATCACACCTTGGAACCATGCAGCCATGTCCATGCACTCCTTGCACACGTGCAAACATCTTCCAACGACGTCCAAGATACCTTCATATGCATTGTTCTTGATTCAAACATACTGCACAACCTCCCGATCAACTAAACCACAATTCCTCCTGAACTTGGTTGTTGAACCTCATCTTCTCCCTAAGACTAGTTCAATGGATCCCGTCACCAGCCATGTCTTGAACTCAAGCAACACCTGCACATGAATAAACAACCAATACTTCCGAGCACAAGTCCTCGACTTCACTCTCGTTAGTTTCGAAACTACAACATCTTACGTGAGCACCTCATATAAGCATGTTGTAAACCATAGCAAAATGATATCAGCCATAACCACCAAAATACACCAAAAACTTAGTAAAATAATACTAAGCAAACTTCCATAAGAGTAAAGCAAGTTCGAAACATTGCAAGTTAAAAGCAGAACCATTGCAATCAAGCTCCGAACCTTACCAAAGCTAACCGTACCTTGAACCGGAGCACCAAAGCTAGTCAGACCTAGCGCCGGAGCTTACTAAAGCTTAGTCAGACCTAGCACGGAACTTACCAAAGCTAGTCGAACCTAGCACCGGAGCTAGCAAAAACAAGTCGGACCTAGCCAAAATAAGTCAGACCTAGATAAAGCAAGTCGGACCTTACGTCGTACCTATCGTCGGACCTTGCAGGAGCTCGGACCTAGAGTCGGACCTTGTTAAAAAGGTGTTTTGGTAGTATTCAAAACTTTTATCGTCAAAGCCAATGTATTCAGCACACATAGGTCTCACAATCTCCCCCTTGATGAATGCATTGGCAACACCACTTAAAATCCGAACATTGGCTTATTCACATGAAAAGTTTTGAAAACAATTTCTCTCCCTTTGTAAATCAGAAATAAAATGAGAATAAAAACAAAAATACCAAAATTCTCCCCCTGAGAAGAATCGTGCCAAAACACTTGTGAATGTGTGCAATGTGTGATCAATTTCTCCCCCTTTGACAATGTATTCAGCAAGGTACAAAAGAGAAATTTTAATTTGTTATGAGCAAATTATAACATATACATATATAACAAAGCTCATCCAAATCATACTATCAAGTAACTTACACTATCACATCAATCAGATACATAAAGTAGTGTAAGCCATGCTAGAGATCAAGTGTAATTTTCAATTTAAGCAAGTCATGATATCACAAACTTAACTATTTCAAGACCTGAAAGCATGACACTTGTTGCTTCATTTTATTTATCATTTAAAGAACAAATTTTGATCTTATGACATTTGCAAGAGATTATATGCAGCATCAGCCTTATTCTAACCAACCAAGCCAAGCCTATGTCATTAGACAGTCAGAAGCTTAAGGACATGGTTTTAGTCATACACAACTCTTTTCAAGTTCATATCTAAGTGCAATGATAAGCTATCTCAAAAGAAGAAGTGTGATGCATGAATATTCTCTTGATCTTTTCTCATTTTTTATTTGAACATAAAAACTCAACATGTGAGTTGATTACTTGATTAATTCTTTATGATTAAAAGCACTTGTGAGCATGCAACAAGTTCAAAACAGCAAGAAAGTTTGACCATGACCAGATTTAGTGTAAGTAATTATTCCAATTACTAGACATGGTAAAAACTACAAAATGTATAACACGAGTAATGTAGTAAGAACTTTCAGCATGAAAAAGAAATCACAAAATCATATATGCATAAAATACTATGCTCATATTATTTTAATTTTAGATTCACACATAGACTTCCCAAGTTTCAAAATTCTCTCTCAATTTAAGCCATGAGGATGTATAACCCCTATTTCCCTACGAATGTAACAAAAACGAGTGAAATCCAAAGGTTTTGTGAAAATGTCAGCCAATTGTTGTTCGGTATCTACATGGTGAATCACAATGTTCCCTTGTTCGACATTATCACAGAGAAAGTTTTTAGCAATGCAAATGGCACTAGTGTTATCACAAAACAGTGGAACACTATCTAGATCAACCCCATAGTCCTTAAGTGTTTGAACAATCCAAAGAATTTGTGATCAAGCACTAGCAGCAGCTACATATTCAGATTCGGCTGTGGATTGTGCAACTGAACTTTGTTTTCTAGAGGACCAGGCAACAAGTGAATTACCAAGAAAATGACAAGCACCAGAAGTACTTTTCCTATCAATCCTAAAACCCCCAAAATCAGCATCGGAAAAAGCTTTCAAAGTAACGGTTGGGGAAGAAGGAAGAAAAATGCCAAATTCTTGAGTTCCATGTAAGTACCTGAGAATCCTTTTGACGGCTTGACGATGTGAAGCACGTGGGGAGGCTTGAAACCGTGCACAAAAACATACGCTGAATTGTATGTCCGGTCTTGACGCCGTGAGATACAAAAGTGATCCGATCATGCTTCTATATTCTTTTTTATCAACGGGATCACAATCTTCATCAAGTTCAAGTGTTTTTGCTGTTCCCATTGGTGTCTGAAGAGGCTTGCTTTTGTCCATGTTGAAGCGCCTTAGGAGATCTTTTGTATACTTTTTTTGATGCACAGAGGTACACTCCTTGGTTTGCTTGATTTGAAGCCCCAAAAAGTACGTGAGTTCTCCCATCATACTCATCTCAAATTCTGAACTCATCATAGCTGAAAATTTGGACACAAGATCATGAGAAGCACAACCAAAGATAATATCATCCACATACACTTGAACGAATAATGAGTCATTGCCATGCTTAAGCACAAAAAAAGTTTTATCAACCTTGCCCATGGTAAACCCCTTTTCAAGTAAGAATGTTTTTAACCTATCATACCATGCTCTAGGGGCTTGTTTAAGACCGTACAAGGCTTTGGACAGTTTGTAAACATGATTAGGAAAATTTGGATTTTCAAAACCAGGTGGTTGTTTGACATAAACCTCCTCATATATGTAGCCATTAAGAAAAGCACTTTTACATCTATTTGATATAGCTTAAAACCTTTAGATGCAGCAAAAGCTAACAAAATTCTTATGGCTTCTAATCTATCAACAGGAGCAAAAGTGTCATCAAAATCTAGACCTTCAACTTGTCTGAAACCTTGAGCAACCAACCCAGCCTTATTCCTAACCACAACCCCATCCTCACTTTGTTTATTTTTAAACACCCATTTAGTTCCAATTAAAGTGTGACCTTGAGGTGGAGGTACAAGTTTCCAAACATTATTTCTTTCAAAATTTTCTAACTCTTCTTACATGGCAATAATCCAAGATTCATTAGTGAGTGCATGTGATATATCTTTGGGTTCAAAAGAAGCAACAAAAGCAGAATGAGCATGAGAATTGGGGTCGAAAAACCTGGATCTTGTAACTCGTTCATGCAAGCTTCCAATAATTTGTTGTGGAGGACGACTTTTGAGAATCCGGAGGGGAATGGACACTTCACAAGCTTCTTCTTCTTCATGTTTATCACAAATAGATGAGCTTGTGATGTGAGTATGATCTGGACCAGCAATGGTGGTCATCGGTGCTGGCTGTGAATCAAGATCAGGAGCTGGAACAATGTCATTAGCTGCTAAATTTCCGGGCAACAGCACCACTTGTTCCTCTTCTTTAACGAAAATACTCTCCCCCTGCGGATATGGATCCGGACATGCAATATTTGAACTAGTACCTGGGCTAGCTTCATCAAAAGAAATCTTACAAGTCTCCACAATTTTGTTAGTATCAAGTAAAAGCACACGGTAGCCTCTAGTATGAGATGGATAACCAAGAAACATGCCATCAACAGATCTAGCTTCAAATTTATCAAGATTACCATGTTTCTTAACAAAGCATTTGCAACCAAAGACCCTAAAGTGTGTGACACTAGACCTATGTCCAAACCTGAGCTCATATGGTGTTTTACCTAGCTTAGCACGCAAGAAAACACGATTTGAGACATAACAAGCGGTTGCAATTGCATCAGCCCAAAATTTCCTAGGAGTTTGATATTCATCAAGCATAGTCCTAGCCATCTCAACTAAGGTTCTGTTCTTTCTCTCTACATCACCGTTTTGTTGAGGTACATATGGTGAAGAAAATTGATGATCTATTGCATTTTCAGCATAAAAGTGATCAAACGATTGATTTTTAAATTCGGTTCCATTATCACTTCTAATTGCTCTTAAAGATCCTGGGTGATCAATTGATAATCTAAGAAATAAAGTTCTAAAGTGACTAAAAGGTTCATTCTTAGATGCCATAAAGTAAACCCAAGAGTATCTAGAATAGTCATCAACAATCACAAGAACATACCATTTACCTCCGAAGGATTGAACACGTGAAGGTCCTACGGTGTCGAAATGTAAAAGTTGACCCGGTTCAGTTGTCATGGTCATTGTGAGAGGAGCATGTGAACTTGCAACCATCTTAGCATGTCTACAAGAAGAGCACACAATTTCTTTGTCCCCTTTAAGATTAGGCAGCCCACGTATGCGATCAAGAGCACTAACACGCGTGAGATGATCAAAGCCTACGTGACCAAGTCTACGATGCCAAAAATATAAATCTTTGGAATCATTTGCAACTAGACATCTATTCTTAGAGGAAGACATATCAAAATCAGCTTTAAAAACTCTTCCGAACCGAGACATGTTAAAGATAAGCTCACTATTTGAACCTACAACTTTGCAGCAGTTTTTATTGAAAATAATTTCCAGATTTTCATCTAGCAATTGTGAAACAGAAAGCAAGTTGTATTTCAAATTTTTGACAAGTGCCACATTCTTCAAAGTTAGTGATCATTTACTCTAACCGAACCCTTAGCAATTATAGGAGTTGAAGAATTATCGGCAAAAGTAGCATTCTCTACACGTGACACAAAAGAGAGAGAGGAGAACCATTCTTTGTTACCGGTCATGTGGCGTGAGCAACCTGAATCCACAATCCAAATGTTCTCCTTCCTCAAGCGTGTAACCTACATAGAAGCACAATACGTCAATGACTCAATACTGGGGTTAGTTAAAAGGCATTTAAGAATCCAGTACTGAGTCACACAATGTCCAGCAGGAATAACATGCGAAAGCTGAGATAAAACAGCAGGTTTATGAGTCAAAGTTTGAGATTTTTTGTTCTTAACTACTGACCTATGAGGTGTTACTTGTGTAGCACGAAAATCAGTAGCTCCGGAGGCAAAAACAGAAGGTCCAGAGGCAAAAACTGAAGCTCCGGAGGCAAAAACTGAAGCTCCGGAGGTAAACTTTGAATATTTCTGACTCATAACAGCAGGTTGCATGTTCCTGACTTTCGGTTTAGTATGCGCAGCAAATTTTGCATGCGAGTTATAAGATCTAGCTTGCATTCTTTCCTTTTTATGTTGTTTAGCTAGTCTATAACAAAAATCTATGACATGACCATCTCTACCACAATAGATACAATGAAATTTAACTTTGTGTTCATGTCTAGATGAGCATGCAGTATGCTTATTTGAACCCAAATGTGACAACACTCCTACAGATTTAAAAACCACTTCTTTGTGTTTAGGAACTGTTTGAATCAAAACACTTCCTGATGATTTTACAATTTTAGGTGGATGTTCCTTAGCATGAGCATGTGAATCAAAACCTAAACCAGTTTTATCATTGCAAGATTTGGAAGAATTCAGCAGCAAGTTTAGGTTCTTATTCCCATTACAAAACTGATCTAATGTCCTATGCATGTTATCAAGTTTATTTGATAGATCAAGGCAATTTTCACACGAAGTTTTTCCTTTTAATTTGCAATTGGAACAATATTTAACTTCATGAGAATGTAAAGCATTGTTCAATATAGAAATTTCTTTCATAACATCTTGTAGTTTCTTATCAAGATCATCGCAAGTAGAACAACAAACATCTTTCAAGTTTTTATCATTAAGTGCAGCAAGCTTTTTGTTCTTTTCGATTTCAAGTTCAAGTAAATCAAGTGTGGAGGTGTGTGCACTTCTTAGAGAGGACAATTGTTCATATATTAAATCACATGAGGAACAAGAATCATCATTAGGAATCAAGGATTTTAAACGATTAATTTCAGATTCTAGTGACTCAATTTTAACAGCATTGTCCCTAAGTTTTTTGTCCTTTTCTTAACAATAATTGTGGCACGAGAAATAGCATCACACATTTCTTCGCAAGTAGGACGTACCTCTTCGTTGTCACTGTTGTGTTCTGCATCCTCCATACTTGATTTTGATTTGCCCGCCATGAAGCACAAGTTTGCCAGATCATCTTCATCTTCATCACTTCCAATGTCTACATCACTCGAGGCAACTTCTTGAAGTGCGGTGATGAAACTATTTATCAATTTGCGTCCTGTAAAACCCTTTTTTTTCTTGTTGGTGTTGCCAAAAGAGGACTTAACTTTATTCTGCTTTTCATCACGGTTAAAAGGACCTGAAAGGATAGGGCAATCTGTACAAAAGTGTCATGTCTTACCACATTCAAAGCATCGTTGAGGTCCGGAGCTTTCTCTCCTTCTAGTTCTCACATTTTGCAATGCTTTTGAGAACCTAGTAGAAAGAAGTACTAGTTCCTCCTCTGGAAACTCCTCAATCTGTTCCAGGGTTAGTGAAGATAGCAAAGCAAGTATATTGCTAGATGATTGGCCGGAGCTAGGCATATCACGTCGTGAGACAAATGCAATAGTCTTATTTGGGTTCTTACGTGATATAATGTCAATTTCATGAGTTTTTAGCTTAGAATAAAGCACATCTAATGTAAGAGTACTCATGACAGTGGATTCACGTATGGATGTTACTTTCATCTCCCAAATTGACATGTCTAATGCACTTAATAATTGCCTATCATTTTCAGCATCTGAAAAATTAACATTGACTCTACGCAGGTCGCTGAGAATTTTATTAAAGCGAGCAAAGAGGTCATCAATGGACTCACCGGGTTGCATCTCAAAGCGCATGTATTCTTTCTTGAACATATCCTGTCTTACCTCCTTGATCATGTTGGATCCTTCGTGATAGTCACAAAGTGCTCTTCACACATCGTACGCCGATCGGAGGTGTGCAACACGGTCGAAGTCGCTCTGAGTTACTCCTTGTATGATCAAGTTTCGAGCCTTGTTGTTGTTGTCGACATATCTCATGTTTGTAGCCATGACTTGATCGTTTGAAGACACATTGTAAGGCTTGTACACTTTTTCCCATATTGCAAAGCCTTGCGCCTGGATGAAATCTTCCATGCGTGCCTTCCAAACATAAAATTCAATACCACTAAACACACAAGGTTTGGCGGAGTATTTCTCTATGATGATTAGTCAAAACACGTGCAAATCACAAAGATTAGAGAAACCTGGCTCTGATACCAATTTTAGGATCGAAGTACACGTGTAAAGCTAACAGAGGGGGGTGAATGGTAGATAAAAACTTTTTAGCAGAAGCAACAAAACACCCCTCAGCAGAAAACTGATCTGTTAAAGAAACCATGTGTGCGACTAATCTAAACATGTTAAACTGTGACAAAACTAGTATAGATTGTAGACAATAAAGTCATGAAGACGTCACAACAAGAATCATGAAAATCCGTTGAGAGAAACTCAAGTTACGATCGAAAGATCGAACAAAGGTCAATCTGTGCTATGTGAGAAAAACAGTTCTGGAATACTGCAAAGAAACTCGTGTAGATCAGAAACCACAAACTCAATAACCGTGAAATTTTCATAGATAATAGATAATCAAGTTTTGAAGACAACCCAAAAAGAATCACATCAATTGGATCTGTAAAACTCGAGTTATGATAAAACCACCGAAGCAAGGTAGTGCTGAACAGAAACTTGACGAGAAAAACTTGTCTGAAACAAATCGGACGAACAAGGCACAAAAGTTCCTTTAGAATACGAATTTTATTTATAAAAACACAAGAGGAACAGCCCCAAAGTCGTGCACCCACGAGCCTTGGCCTCCCTTGCTTATATAACCAGCCCTAAGGCCAACCCAATTCAAACTAGGACTCCTACTCCTACTTGGATTCAAACTGTAACTTTCCAATACTGCTCAAGACTCTTCTACACGCAGATAGAAGCAATCTTAAGACTTCCAAACACCTTAGTAACGTCACAAATATTCCTAAAACAACTCAAATTCGTGACCCACACGAAATCCTATCATAACTAACTCAAAACTTTCCATATTTGAGTCAAACACGACTCAGCCGCAGCCTGAGTCCATAACCTAGTCGGTTGAACCTTTCCGACCAATTCTTTACGTCCACATCTCTTTATCACGCCTTGGAACCATGCAGCCACGTCCATGCACTCTTTGCACACGTGCAAACATCTTCCAGCGACGTCCAAGATACCATCATATGCATTGTTCTTGATTCAAACATACTGCACAACCTCCCGATCAACTCAACCATAATTCCTTCCGAACTTGGTTGTTGAACCTCATCTTCTCCCTAAGACTAGTTCAATGGATCCCGTCACCAGCCATGTCTTGAACTAAAGCAACACCTACACATGAATAAACAACCAATACTTCTGAGAACAAGTCCTCGACTTGACTCTCGTTAGTTCCGAAACTACAACATCTTACCTGAGCACCTCACATAAGCATGTTGTAAACCATAGCAAAATGATATCGGCCATAACCACCAAAACACACCAAAAACTTAGTAAAATAATACTAAGCAAACTTTCCATAAGAGTAAAGCAAGTTCCAAACATTGCAAGTTAAAAGCAGAACCATTGCAATCAAGCTCCGAACCTTACTAAAGCTAACCGGACCTTGAACCGGAGCTTACCAAAGCTAGTCGGACCTAGCGCCGGAGCTTACTAAAGCTTAGTCGGACCTAGCACGGAACTTACCAAAGCTAGTCGGACCTAGCACCGGAGCTAGCAAAAACAAGTCGGACCTAGCCAAAATAAGTTAGACCTAGACAAAGCAAGTCGGACCTTACGTCGGACCTATCGTCGGACCTTGCAGGAGCTCGGACCTAGAGTCGGACCTTGTTAAAAAGGTGTTTTGGTAGTATTCAAAACTTTTATCGTCAAAGCCAATGTATTCAGCACACATAGGTCTAACACTATGCATGTGAATGTCCAACATTCAACCTATGCATTATGATAGATAATGGTATTTTGCTTTGGCAAACCTACCACACAACGATCAAAACAATATAGGTGCAGCTATTGGTAAATGGCATCAAATACTCAACTTTTACGAGGGAAGGTATTCTATCATGACAAAACATCCACCATATGAAAAGTATGAAAAGAATAGTAATAAATAAACATCACAGGCATATGATCATATCACATTGTGAATAGTATGGCCCTTAGAATCATAGTGGTCTCCATCGTCATGGTTCCATCATGATCTAAGCTGTTGTGCCTCCCTTCTTGTTGTTATCACCACTCCACCATGCTTGAAGACATCTTCATGAATATAAAAGAAGCTAATACAACTAATAGCTACCAAATAAATTACATGAGAGATCAAGCATCACAAGTCGACACGCAGGTCATTATACAATTAAATGACGACCTCAACCCGGTTGTGTTAAATTTGCAAGACGTAGGCTGCATGAATATTACACACAGATCATCATATCACAATAAGGCCATACCATTCACATCATTCCCTACAAAAACGAGTTAAGCATAGAAGGGTTTCAAGCGCAAAACTATATTATGTAATCGCTATAGCAGACACCAAACGGAATTACATAGATCACATCTATGAAATCACTATGAAAATCTCATCGGATTGATTAAATAAACCCTGAATAAGAGTCATTCAGAACGTCTTAATTTTCAATGTGACTGGTTATTTATGAGAAGATCGCGACTCATGACCGTGGTCTGTTGGCTCAATCTATTAGCTATGTAAGCGATTAGTCTCGATGGTGATTCTATCCGGTAGGGACAGATTGCGCACACAACATAGAAAGAGCACGAACCGACCCTTTAGTCATATACGATCCAATCTACTCTAACCAATTCCAAACCCCAAAAACCGTGCAATAGAAATTCATCATATGAACATGTCTGCAGCCACTAATACAACAAGCTTCATCTCAGGCGGTTTAAGTTTCTGCGTGTGAAAATTGCTCAGCCTGTGAAAATAAAGTTACCATAGGTGGTCTGAACCTTCATGAATCTGTCTGTGAAGACTCTTTATCACAGGCGGTTTGTAACGTAAGATTATTCGCCTATGTAACTCCATTATTGCAGGTGGTTCATTATTAGTAGATCGCATCTACTAATAAGATCTAAACTAAAAACTACGCAAGTCGGCTCTGATGCCGCTGTTAGGAAATCGGCGGTCCACTACTCTATCAATTCTACCGCGTCACCTAGGAAATATGCGAGTACAAAGGTCATAGATCTTTACCACTAGACACGCAGCGCAGCGGAACGTAGACGCACGTCAGTGTACACTAGACACACAGCGAAGCGGAACGTAGACGCGTGTCGTTGTAGGGGAAGTAGACTGCCACTTTCATATCTTCCATGTCCTCGTCACGGCAACAGGTAGATGATCACGTTCGTCGTGGTCGATCAGCACAGCAGTAGCAGCAGTGCCTCCAAGGAGTCCACACGTACGGAGAGGAATGCCGTGCGCAGGTGTGCTAGCACCGCACGCGCGGCAAGGGTCTCGGTGTGAGGCCTGCGAGGGGTGGTGGCTAGGGCTGTCACGTGGTGGAGTGATTAGCCTCTAACCCTGACCCTCATATTTATAGGGGTACTAATGGGCTTTTAGGTCGCAGGCCCATTAGTACCCTTAATGCTTATGGATCAATTATCCAACAGGTCTTAACCCGAATTGTTATGATTGCCTCTTGGGCGTATCACCAACATCCGCGCTTGCAGGTAGTTTGACCCGCAGTTCTTGCCTCCTCTTCCAAGATCTGCTATTGAAATGGAAAAATCCGTGTGTTATTTGGATTAATGTGTTTCCAGCCCCGAATAGGTGGTAACGAACCAATTTTACCATGGAAGGATGTTAGGCTCCGCCGAGGAGGAGATGAGATCGGAGAGGAAGAAGATGGAGAAGAAGTGAGGGGAGGGAGAGTTTTTTATAACAAACTGTGTCTTGTGTTACAGCTTGTCCCCCTACTCTCTCTCTCTCTCTCTCTCTCTCTCTCTCTTGCCTCTCCTTTTACAGTTAGAAATGGGAGCACTCTGAGCCCGCAAACTGAGCACTTGGACGCTTGAGCCGTTCTCTCCAACGTGGGTCGAGGGACGAGGAAAGCTGGTTTGAATGATGGCTGGTCGCATGCATAACATACTCTCCCCCTTGAGACGATGCTTGTCCCCAAGCAGGTGCCTGAGGGAATGCCTGTCGGAGATGATCGTTGTCCTTCCATGTGGCGAGTTCTTCCGACATATACAACCATTTAATCAATGCTTTGAAGAATCATGGATCCTCCACGAAGAATCTGACGCTCCTGCAAGATGCATTGGGGAACTTGTAAACCAACAGATTTATCAGGGAGTTCTGGGCTTACCTGATAGGGGCGGTATTTGTCTTCCTTCAACTGTGATACATGGAAAATCGGGTGTAGTGAGGAAGAGGCAGGAAGATCAAGTTTATAAGCTACCTTACCAATTCTGTTGAGTATTTGAAATGGCCAGAAATATTTGAAGGCCAATTTCTGGCAAGAACGCTTGGACAGTGAAGAATGAATGTATGGTTGGAGTTTCAGATAAACCCAGTCGTTGTGTAAGGGCCTCAGTTTTTGACACATATTTGAAGTGTTCATCACCACACACACACCTCATTTGAGGAAAGATGATGAACACAAATGAAGAGCAAGTAACCACCATCAACATGCTCATTAGAGAACAAACTCACACATTGCAAAAGTGGTATTTTCCACATGTGATATAGGTGGGCTGGACATATGAAAACTCCTGCACATTGCTAAGGATGTCCATGCCAAGTTTCACCCAAATTCAAAACCTTTTTGAGGTCATTTTGGGTATAGTTAGAAAGAGGGCAGTTTGAAACCATATTCAAATTCAAACTGTTTTTATCCCATGAATTCAAAAGTGGGAGGCATATTCTTATTCAGCACATTTTTGTGAGCTCACACACCAATTTTCACTCCATTTGGAGTTCATCTTGACATGAGCTAAGTGGGGCAAATTCAAACTTTATTTGAATTTCAAACTGAACTTGTGCTGAAATTCATTCAAACCAAACCCCATTTGAATTCTAACTAATTCAAATGGCTCATAGGTGAATAATTTGAATCACCATGGGTATTTTGGGACTCACTGTTTACAACAGTGATTAGGAGTAAATTTCAGAGGTTAAAATTGGAAGTGGGACCCACATGTCAGCCACTGAAGGAGAACAACTGAGTGGACTTTCAGTACTTGGGTCCCCGAGCTTCTCCCGAGAGCGCCACCGAGGGGAGGCCGCCACGCCACCACCTGCTTGCCGCCCACGGTCTCTGAACCGACTCCCGGGGCCCTTATCTAGGCGTCCGAACAGCCGCCGGTGCTCCCCATCCCTACCCCGACGCGCTCTCGCCCAACAGACTGAAACTCCTCGCCGCCCGAGTGAATTTTCGGTCCCTCATCGCCCGGCTGATCCAGTGACCCTCCCGGCGATCTGAGACCAGCACCGGGTGCGCCAAGGCACCTTCAACACCTTCGCATCGGTTCCTGACCCTGTGCAGTCTTCCCCGAGCTCCACCACGGCGATCTTGTCTCTGCCGGTTCAGCTTGAGCCGCCACTGCGGGAACCGTCCTTCCGGCTACCACAGCCCACCGTTCACGAAGCTGTGAACAGCAAAGAGGTTCGCCTCCAACCCCTCTTTCATTTCCGCAAGCTCCGGCGGTGTGACAAGCACTGCTCCGGCCGGAATTTCATATTTTCACGACGGTGTGCAAAAGTGAGGTCGGTACTGATCCGAGAAATTCGTAAACCACACTGCATCACACATCCTCTGGTGGAGAGGATCACTTCTAGTAGCCCGTACGAATCCATAGGAGCAAGAACCACGAAGAACCGTGGAGGGAAACTGCTGTTCTTCGAGTTTTAGTAGAAATCCCGATTTCCGGCGTAGATCGCACGGTGACAGCCCAACACAGCCCTTCCCGAGCTCCGTAGAGCTCATGTCGACCGTTCCTATGGTCCACTGATGCTTGATGACCCTTAGCTTGATTGGGGGAGGTGCTAGGGAGGCTGGACGACGCGACCAAAGTTCTTCCGAGGTTGCGGCTCGTCGCCGACCAGGTGGCGGCCGTTGTCATGACGAGCTGACCCCAGAATCATGTTCCCCGAATGAAAGTAGGCAGGGGCGGCCAGAATCGTGAAGTTTGGAGCTTTACAGAAGCCGGCGGCGAGCTCTCCGGCGAGGTTCCTCGGCGGCAGAGCGCGGGCGTCGAGAGGTTGAAGAAGGGGGTGGACCCCAGCTGTCAGTGACTGATATTTTAAATCGGGATCGGGCTGCGGCCGGGATCTGGTGTGCTGGCGGGCAAATACCCTGCGGGCCTCGGTGTGCCGGACACCTCCGCGCTCGACACGTGTCCCCGCGGGCCCCCTCGAGTTTAAACTTTTCCCCGATTTTCAGAATTCTTCCAAACTTCAAATCCTCATAACTTTGGCTAGAAATCTCCAAATCGAGTGAACCAAATTTTGTGGATTCAGCTCTTTGAGCACTTTCCAGAAAATCAAGTTTCACTTCATGAAAATCCTTATTTCTCCAGAATTAATTCCTCAAAGTTTAAACTGTTTGGAATTTTAACTGGAGAATCCTTTGGAGGAAAATCCTGAAATTTTGCTGGAATGTTCACCAAAATATCCCTGAACTACCATAAAAATTTCAGATCCATCTGAGCTCATTTGATCCACCTAATGGTGTGATTAGTGAAACTGTTCCAGAGAAAATTAGAAAATGTTCAGAAACATTTTCAGAATTTCCCCTGGAATTGTTTAGCTCATATCTTTAGCTAGGAACCTTCAAATTAAGTGAGACCAACTCCAGTAGAACCCTCTGAAAATCTAGTTTTCAGAAAGTCATAGTTTGTTTCATGAAAATCATTAGAACACCCTAAAAGCCTTCAATTAAGGTCAAGTACAAAATTAGTTGTGGAGGGCTCAAATGAGCTTTGCTGCAACTAAAACTTGACCAAGTCTGTACCTAGGTTGTAACCAAGCCACAGTAAAAGTTTCACAGTCATTGGGTCTGTCTAGTGAGAGTTATAGACTTCACAACTTCAAACTTAATACAAATGCATTTAAATTGATACATGTTTCTTCTATCATGTAGTCGCTAAGGTCGAGAAGGAACCCGAAGTCCTAGACTTCGTTACTCTAGAGGAACAGCTAGACTACGACCAAGAGCAGCAAGGCAAGCTCCGGTTTGCATTAACCGTTTTTCCAAATGTTTATTGTTTTGAGCACATCTTGGAATACTGTTGTGATTCTTTGCATTAGAGTCTTGATTGGAAACCCAACTGCATAGCCAAGAAAACCATGGGTTGGGTTTAGGATTGCAAAACCCCGTTAGCTACTGCAATGCTAAGATAGAGTAGGATTCGGTACAAGTCGAGTAGTAGGAACTACTCGCGAGCATAGGCTAGAGGCACTCGACTCGGGTAGTGATAGCACATGAAACACATGGCAAGAGAATGAGACCAAGCGGAGGATAAGGGAAGCAGGACTTTGGGGCCTGTGTGCTGTAGCTCCGCTTGTGTCGATCGAGGACCGAGCCGTGTGCGGGCCTGTTGAACAAGCTAGAACAGTACCGAAGACCTACCGGCTATATGGGAACGGGGAAACTGATGTAACTCGGGTAGCTGGGTATTGAGGCATTGCCCGTCGTTCAGAGGGTAGGTTGAGAGCTTGAGGTGTAAATCGGCTGGCGGCACGGAGATGCGCATGCAGAGACCTCTTGCTCGGGACGATGGGACCGGTTCAATATTTGGCTAACGGGTGAAAGGTGGTTGCGTACGACGTCCGTGATGGTTGTTGTAGGCAACATCGAGTACGGGCGTACGTGACGGGTTGTTTGGGTAACCCTGCAGGTGTAAATCGATTATAATCGCCGTCCATCGCGGTCAGTGAGTACCACTTGTTCACTGTACCGTGACGTAGAAAGAATAGGCTAGTTACATGTTAAAATGTTGCTGATTGAAAGATGGACTTGATTGCTAATGAATTGCTGTAGTTTAGAGCTAACTAAAGTTCTTTTCAACTTTGGGCAAAGTACATGAGAGAAATGCGTTTCTTGTTTGATTGCGGCCCTCTCATGTGCCTTAGCGTATGGTTCTCCACAACCTGCTGCTAAAACTTGAAAGTAAGGTTCTACTAATTAGGCGAGTCCTTGCAAATGATTTTTACCTCATGTAAGCCATCACCCCTCATGTAGAAGTTCCATGTTTAGGTGAGACGGGTCAGACTTGCTGAGCCTTCGTGCTCACTGCTTGTGTTTGAAGCTTTTGCAGGGTTCTATGAGGAAGGGACTCCTGAAGAGGAGATGGAACCCCAGGAGGGGAACCCCGTCGAGTGGGAGTCGTGCACACCGCAGAGTTAGTGTGCGTGTGTGCTAGCAAGGACACGTTCAAGGGCTGAACGTGAACTTGATGCGTAGTCTACGCCCGTGAGTGTAGACTGGACTTATTTTGATGTAAACATGTTCATAAACCAGTTTATGTAATAAAATTTTGCTTCCGCTTTGTACCTTTGATGTGTGTTATCCGGTGCTGTGCAACGCAGCACCCCTCAGCGTGATCCTGGCTCGACAAGACCGTGGGGTCGTGTCAGCGTTGGTATCAGAGCTCGCTTGAGGTTTAACGCACTACAAAGGTCATCTTTTTCAAAAATCCAGTGAGGAACGAATTAGTAGCCCGTATAAGGATGTTATTAGCATATAGAAAGTGGCATACTAACCTATTTGTCTATGTCGGAAAATCGTGCATCTTGGGACGTTTATGTCTTGGGGGGTGCACGTAAGCGCTCTCCACCAGTGCGCACAAGCTGAAGGGTGGAGCCCCACGGGTGGCAGGTAACCCGACCCGCTTTGATATCCTCTACGACTCTTCATGTCGTTTGGGGTATTCGAGCAACGTCTATCCCTGGCGTGCTTGGTGCAACTTGGGAGACCCTGTCACGTGGTCTGAAACGTGAACACGTAGCTCACGGCGTGTTTGGCTTGAGAACATCCGGGCGAGTGATGACGGCCGGGTGAATGAACTGTATGGATTCCGGGCTCGGTGTGCAGCCGAGCCTGACGATTGTTTGAGTTTCTGCAGGTATCCTGACCACAAAACGGTAGACGTGTAGCATCCGTGTGCGAGTGACATTTAGTGCCACTGAATTAACGAAGCCGGCTAAGTCCGGTATAGGTTTTTCTTTGTGAGGACGTAGTACCGACATAATCTGGTGACGCATCGACGTCACACCCCATTAAATGAACAACTTTATTTAAAACTTGAAGGTTTTTATCCAAATTAGTAAAACTGGATGTAACTCCTTCCCTTGAACAGTATATTCAAAGTTAACAAGTTTTCAACTTATAGGTTGGTAAGGACAGAGCACTCTGTTTTCAGCTGAATCAAGGCTGAAGTTAATCAGAGGTTAGAGGTTGAGTTCTTTCGAGGTTGGGGTCATATGATACATTTATGGAAAGCTTTGGAAAATCTTTACAACTTTTCTGTTGAGGTCACCAGAGGTGCTTCATCCCTTAACCAATCGAAAAATGCAGTAGAGTTGAAACTGTCCAGAAAACAGGACAGAGCAAAGACTTTCTGTAAACTCTCTGTAAATTGAGCATAACTTCCTGCATAAAAATCCAAAAATAGAAAATGAGGTAGTTCTGGAAAGCCTATGAGATGGGTTACAACTTTGTAACAGAAAGTTTTGTCAGATTAAGAACAGAATTAACTGGAATTCTTGGATCAAATCAGTACCTATAGCAGGGAGGTGCTGTCCAATTGTTTCCACCAATTCTGTTAACTTTGACATATCATAACTTTTGAATCAGGACAGATCTTAGGCCAAGCAGATACTGTATGGAAAGCTATTGAAGTTAGATTTAACTTTGGTGTTGAGCTCCAGAATTGGTTTTGCTTTAACATGGCCTAAATCAGGTTGAAATGGAAACTGGTCAGGGCTGTCATGGGAACAGCAGATCAGCAGTCAAATTTGTTTAGAAATTTGAACTATGTTTCCAAGTTTTATGAGTTCAATGACATGTCTTATGTTATAACTCAATGGTTTACTGTTTAAATAAATATTTGACATTTCTCAAATATATTTTTACAGATGACAGCAGATAAACAGTTGGAGAACGGGTGGGTGGTGTCCCACTGTTCTCACTGTAGCGGCTACCCGGAAGCATTGGGGCAAATGCTCCAATATTTCGGGTACAACCAGATGCTGCAGTACTTCGCCAAGGAAGAAGGCGAAGAGGGGAACAAGACGTGGACAATCCATGTCGAGGTCCCTGCAGGACCTACGCCACCCGGTTGGGTGCCCTTCACCGTTATGGTGAGAGGTAGGCAACCGGAAGGGATGTGGCAAGTGGCAGCCCGTGACACCATGTCACGTTTCTGCCAACTACACGTGCAGGCTATGGAGGGCACTCCATACGCGCTCGTTCCGGTGGAGGGACAGGCTCAGAATTTGTGGGAAGAGAGGTACCTGGAGGCAACGGACCTGAGTTGCCCAAGGTACAACCCCACGGAGGCAAATCTCAGCCTCCAGATGAGGGCGGGAAACGCCGTGATGGACAGCCAAGCTGTTCATACGGAGCATCTCGCCACAAAGCTCAAGGAGAGCATGAGCCGTGGAGACCATTTTGAGAGTGCTCACAGCGCACTCCTCAATGTGCTCCTTCCGACGATCAAGCGACTGAATGAACAACACAATCAGTTGCATCGTCTGAAGAAGGCGAAGAGGAAAAGCCGTGTCAACATCGCGGCATTGCAAGAACTGGTACAGAATCTGACCCAGCAGAACGAGGAACTTACTCAAGAGCGGGACGACTCTATTGAGGAAGGGCAAGGCTGGGAAGAAAATTGCAACCAGGCTATGGACGAGGTGCACGCCTTGCAGGACCTCGTACCTCCGGTATTAGGCATAACGGTAGTCTTGGGCCTTCCAGCAATGGGAGAACCCGAGATGGAAGAAGAGGTGGTAGATCCAGAGCCACCAGCAGAGGTACCGGAGGAGGACGATCCGCAGGAGGTCGAGTTCTACTCCGAGTAAGGGGTTACGGTTGCCAAGTAGGGCAGCTAGGGTAGTGTAACCCAACTTTTGTAATCGGTGACATGTCGTGTAGACAGTAGCGTATGTATAGGTAGTGACGACATGAGCACGACTTCTCGGAGACCCGAGAATGATGTATCTGGTATAAAGTTTATACTTTATCAATATATGTGAATGTTGTGCAAATTAATCATGTGTCACTTCAATACCTACTGTTACATATGGAATTTTAAGTAAGACATGTGCTAATCGCTGCTGTTTTGAATTTCAGAATGACGCGTACTCGTGCCAACCCTGATGTTGGGGGTACTAGCCAAGGGGGAGAGACCTCCCAACAGCCTCCCGAGGACTCCTCGGGACAGCAGCAGCAGCAACAGCAACAGCAAACACCGCCACCGCCACTGCCAACGGTTACATTGGCCGACATCGTCGCGGCAATGGCGGGTTCACATCAGCAGCACACGGAGTTGCTGCAAACGCTTATTGCCAATACGTCTCGCCCAGAGAGACGTCAAGGCCATGAGGAGCATCAACAGAGCTCCTACTCCGACTTCCTGGTGACTCATCCCCCAGTATTCTCAAGGGCGGATGAACCTCTTGACGCGGACAACTGGCTCCGCGCAATAGAGATGAAGTTCGGGCTGCTCCAGATAAGTGAGCAGCGCAAGACTCAGTTCGCGGTCCAGCAGCTCCAAGGATCCGCGAGCGCGTGGTGGCCCAACTACTGTGCTTCACAGCCCACCGACCGAGTGATGACCTGGGCGGAGTTCCGGACGGCCTTCAGGGCCTATCATATACCGCCAGGTTTGATGAAGAGGAAGACGCAGGAGTTCATGCACCTGCAACAAGGGAGCCGAAACGCGCTGGAATACTCCAGGGCGTTCAACGATCTCGTGCTCTACGCGTCGTATCACGCAGATACTGACAAGAAGCGGCGGGACCACTTCTACCAGGGGCTTAACCCGCTCCTGAAGGACTAGTTGGCGATGTTCAATCGTGGCAGCCTCAACGACATCATTGATGCTGCGATTGTTCAGGAGGACTCCGGCAAGGAGTTAGCGGCGGCGGAGCGAAAGCGAAGCGCGCCGCAAAGCAGCGGAGAAGGAGGCGGTCCTTCTCAGAAGTTTCGGATGGTGAATCGCCCACCATCAGGTCCACGCTGGCAGCCACCACAGCGGTCGATGCCGTTCCGCAGTCGGCCGTACTCTTCACCGGCATTCAGCACTGCCAGTACCACCTCCGCAACAACAGCAGCAGCGGGCGATGCCGCGTGCGTATGCACCTCAGCAGCGCATGCCGGGCTTTCGTCCCCCGAGCACTACACCAACAGCGGCCACATGTTACAATTGTGGTCGTCCAGGACACTTCGCGAGCAGTTGCCGGAGAGGCAAGGCGGCGGAGTGGCACCGCAGTTTCCTGGGAGGAATCAACCCAGGAACCCTACTAATGCGCGGCGGGCAAACCCTAGGCCCGGCACCGTCCACCAGCTTGCCATAGAGGACGTGCCGGAGGGCGAGCCAATCCTTGCAGGTATGTTCCAACTCCACCAGCATCCCGCTATAGTACTGTTTGATTCAGGCGCCACGCATAATTTTATTAGCCAAGCTTTCATTGCTAAACACAGCTTGCCAATACTACCCACCGATAGTCCATATTTAATTTTTTCACCGGGTGGGAAGATTTCAGCAAGCGTAATGGTTTCCAAAGCACCATTATGCTTAGCGGGTAGAGTGTACCCCATGTCTCTCATTATCTTAGAGGGACAAAAGGTCGATGTCATCCTAGGGATGTCGTGGTTAACCCGCCACGGCGCTGTTTTAGACACCGTCCTTCGAGTCGTGCACTTAAACTCAGAAGTGCACGGGTCTCACTCTTTATTTGTGGACAGTCCAGAAATAAGACTTCCAAGTGTCTATCAGTCCACAACTATCAGATTGGAAGATATTCCAGTGGTCCGAGAGTTCCCTGACATATTCCCGGATGATTTACCGGGAATGCCGCCCGATAGAGAGGTGGAGTTCAAGATTGAACTTGCACCGGGAACCATGCCGATATCCCGAAGGCCATACAAGATGGCGCCCAAGGAGTTGGCTGAACTGAAGACTCAGCTCACGGACCTCCCGGAGAAGGGTTTTATTAGGCCGAGCTCCTCGCCATGGGGTTGTTCGGCATTATTTGTCAAGAAGAAGGATGAGACGTTGCGGCTTTGCATGGACTATCGTCCATTAAATGCCGTAACCATCAAGAACAAGTACCCGTTGCCACGGATCGACATGTTGTTTGATCAGTTGGTCGAAGCAAAGATCTTTTCCAAGATGGACTTAAGATCCGGGTACCATCAGATTAAGATAAGGGCTGAGGACATTCCCAAGACAGCTTTCTCGACAAGGTACGGACTTTATGAGTACCTGGTCATGTCCTTCGGCCTCACCAATGCTCCAGCTCACTTCATGTACTTGATGAACTCGGTATTCATGCCGGAGCTGGACAAGTTTGTCGTGGTCTTCATCGACGACATCCTGGTATATTCCAAGTCAGAAGAACATCACAAGAAACACCTGCGTATAGTCTTGCAACGGCTGCGGGATCACAAGTTATACGCAAAATTCAGCAAATGCGAGTTTTGGATATCGCAAGTGCCTTTCCTCGGGCATATCATCTCAGCGGAGGGTATCGCTGTGGACCCGAGCAAGATCACTCAAGTGCTGAATTGGAAATCCCCGAGAACTGTTCATGAGGAACGGAGTTTCCTCGGACTCGCGGGATACTATCGAAGGTTCATTCCGAACTTCTCGAAGATTGCCAAGCCGATGACAGAGCTGCTGAAGAAGGCTACCAAATATGTTTGGAGTCCAACATGTGAAGCAGCATTCAAGGCTTTAGTCAAGCACCTGACATCAGCACCGGTTTTGGCGCAGCCAGACACAACAAAACCATTCGACGTGTACTGCGATGCATCCGGCATTGGGCTCGGATGTGTGCTGATGCAAGACTGAAGGGTGGTCGCGTATGGGTCACGGCAGCTTAGAAACCATGAGCAAAATTATCCAACTCACGATTTGGAGCTCGCTGCCGTGGTACTTGCACTGAAAATGTGGAGGCACTACCTACTCGGTAACCTCGTACATTTATATACCGACCACAAAAGCCTCAAGTACATATTCACACAGAAGGAGCTGAACATGAGGCAACGAAGATGGTTAGAACTGATAAAGGATTACGAAATAGAGATCCATTATCATCCGGGCAAGGCAAACGTAGTGGAAGATGCGCTGAGCCGCAAGTCACACGTCAACAATCTGACCATCACACCGTTGGAGGAGAGCGAACCACCACTACATGTAATTCCACATGGAGCTCTCTACAACCTAGCTTTGATCCCCACCATCCGTGAAGAGATAGCGGCAGCCAGAAGAATGACAAGGGCATGTCACATTTGCGGAGACGTGTAGACAGTGGGGAGTTGAAATGTTTCCGGAAGGACGGAGACGGCGTCCTATGGTTCAAGGACCGGATCGTCGTACCCCAAAATCCAGAGTTACGGAAGAAATTTTTTGATGAGGCTCACTTATCAAAATTTTCTATTCACCCCGACAGCAACAAGATGTATCAAGAACTCAGAAGCAAGTTTTGGTGTACACGGATGAAGCGTGAGACTGCAAAATACGTGTCCGAGTGTGATACATGTCGAAGGGTGAAGGCAGATCATATGCGGAAACCGGGACCGCTGCAACCACTGGACATCCCTGCCTGGAAATGGGAGGATGTGAGCATGGACTTCATCGTCGGTTTACCCACCACCTTGCAAAAACATGATTCTGTGTGGGTGATCGTCGATCGGCTCACCAAAGTTGCCCATTTCATCCCGGTTAACACAAACTACAACGCCAAGAAGTACGATGAACTGTACATCTCACGGATCCTATGCTTGTACGGAGTACCCCGTACCATCATATCGGATCGGGGCACTTTATTTGTGTCCCGTTTTTTAGAGCAGCTACACGCTGCCTTGGGGACGAAGTTGATCCGTAGTTCAGCATACCACCCGCAGACGGATGGGCAAACCGAGCGGGTAAATCAGATCTTAGAAGACATGCTACGAGCTTGCGCTATCAACCACGGCAAGAATTGGGATGATCACTTGCCGTTAGCCGAGTTCTCGTACAACAATGGATACCAAGCCAGCATCAAGATGGCGTCCTACGAGGCGCTATATGGGAGGAAATGCCGCACACCATTGAATTAGTGTGAGTCTGGCGAAAGGGTTACCTTCGGGATTGACCTTGTCAACAACGCGGAAGAAAAGGTTCGACTGATTCAAGCGAACCTAAAAGCCGCTCAATCCCGACAGAAACAGTATGCGGACCGGAGAAGGCGCCCATTACAATTCGAAGTTGGAGATCACGTATATCTACGCGTGTCTCCAATGAATGGCGTAAACAGATTTGGGGTGAGAGGAAAGTTGGCACCCTGATTCATCGGTCCATTCCAGATTACCGAAAGATGTGGATCGGTGGCATACCGGCTGAAATTACCAGAAGCACTTTCCGGTGTGCACGACGTCTTTCACATTTCCCAGCTGAGGAAGTGTCTTAAGCTATCAACTACCGTTCAGCTGGAGGATATTGAAGAACTGCAACCGGATCTCACCTATCGGGAGGAACCGGTGCAGATTATCGATGAAAAGGCCCGAACCACATGCAACCGTACGTTGTGGTTCTACAAGGTTCTATGGAGTAATCACTCCATGGACGAAGCAACATGGGGGAGCGAAGAATTTCTTCGCGCTAACTACCCCGACTTTTTCACATCGCATATCCGGTAATTTTCCACCGTCCTCTCTCTCATTTTCACCTTATAATCTCAGGACGAGATTCTTTTAAGTGGGGAGGAATGTAAGGCCTCAGTTTTTGACACATATTTGAAGTGTTCATCACCACACACACACCTCATTTGAGGAAAGATGATGAACACAAATGAAGAGCAAGTAACCACCATCAACATGCTCATTAGAGAACAAACTCACACATTGCAAAAGTGGTATTTTCCACATGTGATATAGGTGTGCTGGACATATGAAAACTCCTACACATTTCTAAGGATGTCCATGCCAAGTTTCACCCAAATTCAAAACCTTTTTGAGGTCATTTTGGGTATAGTTAGAAAGAGGGCAGTTTGAAACCATATTCAAATTCAAACTATTTTTATCCCATGAATTCAAAAGTGGGATGCATATTCTTATTCAGCACATTTTTGTGAGCTCACACACCAATTTTCACTCCATTTGGAGTTCATCTTGACATGAGCTAAGTGGGGCAAATTCAAACTTTATTTGAATTTCAAACTGAACTTGTGCTGAAATTCATTCAAACCAAACCCCATTTGAATTCTATCTAATTCAACTAATTCAAATGGCTCATGGGTGAATAATTTGAATCACCATGGGTATTTTGGGACTCACTGTTTACAACAGTGATTAGGAGTAAATTTCAGAGGTTAAAATTGGAAGTGGGACCCACATGTTAGCCATTAAAGGAGATCAACCGAGTGGACTTTCAGTACTCGGGTCCCCGAGCTTCTCCCGAGAGCGCCACCGAGGGGAGGCCGCCACACCACCACCTGCTTGCCGCCCACGGTCGCTGAACCGACTCCCGGGGCCCTTATCTTGGCGTCCGAACAGCCGCTGGTGCTCCCCATCCCTACCCCGACGCGCTCTCGCCCAACAGACTGAAACCCCTCGCCGCCCGAGTGAATTTTCGGTCCCTCATCGCCCGGCTGATCCAGTGACCCTCCCGGCGATCTGAGACCAGCACCGGGTGCGCCAAGCCACCTTCAACACCTTCACATCGGTTCCAGACCCTGCGCGGTCTTCCCCGAGCTCCACCACGGCGATCTTGTCTCTGCCGGTTCAGCTCGAGCCGCCGCTGTGGGAACCGTCATTCCGGCTACCACAGCCCACCGTTCACGAAGCTGTGAACAGCAAAGAGGTTCGCCTCCAACCCCTCTTTCATTTCCACAAGCTCCGGCGGTGTGACAAGCACTGCTCCGGCCAGAATTTCATATTTTTGCGACGGTGTGCAAAAGTGAGGTCGGTACTGATCCGAGAAATTCGTAAACCACACTGCATCACTCATCCTCTGGTGGAGAGGATCACTTCTAGTAGCCCGTACAAATCCATAGGAGCAAGAACCACGAAGAACCGTGGAGGAAAACTGCCGTTCTTCGAGTTTTAGTAGAAATCCCGATTTCCGGCCTAGGTCACACGGTGACAGCCCAACACAGCCCTTCCCAAGCTCCGTAGAGCTCATGTCGACCTTTCCTATGGTCCACTGATGCTCGACGACCCTTAGCTTGATCGGGGGAGGTGCTAGGGAGGGTGGACAACGCGACCGAAGTTCTTCCGAGGTTGCGGCTCGTCGCCGACCAGGTGGCGGCCGTTGTCATGACGAGCTGACCCCAGAATCATGTTCCCCGAGTGGAAGTAGGCAGGGGCGGCCAGAATCATGAAGTTTGGAGCTTTACAGAAGCCGGCGGCGAGCTCTCCGGCGAGGTTCCCCGGCGGTAGAGCGCGGGCGTCGGGAGGTTGAAGAAGCGGGTGGACCCCAGCTGTCAGCGACCGATATTTTAAATTGGGATCGGGCTGCGTCCGGAATCTGGTGTGCTGGCGCGCAAATACCCTGTGGGCCTCGGTGTGCCGGACACCTCCGCGCTCGACACGTGTCCCCGCGGGCCCCGCGAGTTTAAACTTTTCCCCGATTTTCAGAATTCTTCCAAACTTCAAATCCTCATAACTTTGGCTAGAAAGCTCCAAATCGAGTGAACCAAATTTTGTTGGATTCAGCTCTTTGAGAACTTTCCAGCAAATCAAGTTTCACTTCATGAAAATCCTTATTTCTCCAGAATTAATTCCTCAAAGTTTAAACGTTTTGGAATTTTAAATGGAGAATCCTTTGGAGGAAAATCCTGAAATTTTGCTGGAATGTTCACCAAAATATCCCTGAACTACCATAAAAATTTCAGATCCATCTGAGCTCATTTGATCCACCTAATGGTGTGATTAGTGAAACTGTTCCAGAGAAAATTAGAAAATGTTCAGAAACATTTTCATAATTTCCCCTGGAATTGTTTAGCTCATATCTTTAGCTAGGAACCTTCAAATTAAGTGAGACCAACTCCAGTAGAACCCTCTGAAAATCTAGTTTTCAGAAAGTCATAGTTTGTTTCATGAAAATCATTAGAACACCCTAAAAGCCTTCAATTAAGGTCAAGTACATAATTAGTTGTGGAGGGCTCAAATGAGCTTTGCTGCAACTAAAACTTGACTAAGTCTGTACCTAGGTTGTAACCAAGCTACAGTAAAATTTTCACAGTCATTGGGTCTGTCTAGTGAGAGTTATAGACTTCACAACTTCAAACTTAATACAAATACATTTAAATTGATACATGTTTCTTCTATTATGTAGTCGCTAAGGTCGAGGAGGAACCCGAAGTCCTAGACTTCGTTACTCCAGAGAAACAGCTAGCCTACGACCAAGAGCAGCAAGGCAAGCTCCGGTTTGCATTAACCTTTTTCCAAATGTTTATTGTTTTGAGCACATCTTGGAATACTGTTGTGATTCTTTGCATTAGAGTCTTGATTGGAAACCCAACTGCATAGCCAAGAAAACCATGGGTTGGGTTTAGGATTGCAAAACCCCGTTAGCTACTGCAATGCTAAGATAGAGTAGGATTCGGTACAAGTCGAGTAGTTGGAACTACTCGCGAGCATAGGCTAGAGGCACTCGACTCGGGTAGTGATAGCACATGAAACACATGGCAAGAAAATGAGACCAAGCGGAGGGTAAGGGCAGCAGGACTTTGGGGCCTGTGTGCTGTAGCTCCGCTTGTGTCGATTGAGGACCGAGCCATGTGCGGGCCTGTTGAACAAGCTAGAACAGTACCGAAGACCTACCGGCTATATGGGAACCGGGAAACTGATGTAACTCGGGTAGCTGGGTATTGAGGCAATGCCCGTCGTTCAGAGGGTAGGTTGAGAGCTTGAGGTGAAAATCGGCTGGCGGCACGGAGATGCGCGTGCAGAAACCCCTTGCTCGGGACGATGGGACCGGTTCAATATTTGTCTGACGGGTGAAAGGTGGTTGTGTACGGCGTCCGTGATGGTTGTTGTAGGCAACATCGAGTACGGGCGTACGTGATGGGTTGTTCGGGTAACCCTGCAGGTGTAAATCGATTATAATCGCCGTCCCTCGCGGTCAGTGAGTACCACTTGTTCACTGTACCGTGACGTAGAAAGAATAGGCTAGTTACATGTTAAAATGTTTCTGATTGAAAGATGGACTTGATTGCTAATGAATTGCTGTAGTTTAGAGCTAACTAAAGTTCTTTTCAACTTTGGGCAAAGTACATGAGAGAAATGCGTTTCTTGTTTGATTGCGGCTCTCTCATGTGCCTTAGCGTAAGGTTCTCCGCAACCTGCTGCTAAAACTTGAAAGTAAGGTTCTACTAATTAGGCGAGTCCTTGCAAATGATTTTTACCTCATGTAAGCCATCACCCCTCATGTAGAAGTTTCATGTTTAGGTGAGACGGGTCACGTGGTCAACTTGTTTTTTATTCGTTGTTAAGCACGGAGCAGATGCTGATGTACCAAGTTACTTATCAGAGCACGCTCTTGAAGCCATGAGTGTTTGTGTTTAGACATGAATCCTCAGCAGTAATACCGAAGTAATTTGGTTGATGGCCATACAAAACTTCAAATGGAGAACGCCCCAGAGCTGAATGAAGGCTAGTATTATACCAAAACTCTGCCAAAGAGAGCCATTGAATCCATTTGGATGGGCATACATGAGCGAAATATCAAAGAAATGTCTCCATACATTGGTTGACTCACTCTGTCTGGCCATCTGACTGAGGGTGGTTTGCAGAGCTCATTCTTAATTGAACAGCGGACATGGGGAAAAGTTCCTGCCAGAACTTACTAGTAAAGATTGGGTCTCTGTCAGAGATGATCGCCTTAGGCATCCCATGGAGCTTATATATGTTGTCAAGGAACAATCGAGCCACTGAAGATGCGGAGTAAGGGTGATGAGGTAAGGAATGGCCATACTGAGAAAATTTGTCGACAACCACGAGTATACAATTGGCATGCCCTGACGGTGGAAACCTTCAATGAAATCCACTGAGATTACTTGCCATGCAACATTGGGTACTTCGAGTGGTTGGATGAGACCGGGGTAGCGAGACCGATCGGGTTTGTCCTGTTGACAAATGGAACAGGTGTTCACAAATTCTATGACTGAACGTTTCAAGCCACAGCAAGCAAAAGATTGTTTGATCCTCCTGATTGTAACCAGAATACCAGAGTGACCACCAATGGGGCTGTTATGAAGAGAGGAAATGATTCAGAGATGTAATTTGGTGTCTGCTCCCACCTATATTTTCCCTTTTTTGCGAACGATGCCCTGATGTAGGCTCATATTTGAAATGGCAGAAGGATTAATAGTGAGCGCTGTTATCCACTCTTGGGCTTGTTTATCTTCTTGATAGCTCTGTGATATATCAGTTATCCATGATGGAGTAGAGACAAATATTGCCAAAGTTTCAGCATCTGAGTGTGGTCTCCTGGATAAGGCATCCGCTGCCCTATTTCCATTGCCTTGTTTGTAAATGATTTTATACTGCAGACCTAACAGCTTGGTGAATACTTTTTGCTGCCAAGGTATATGGAGTCTCTGGTCGGACAAGTTGGATAGGCTTCTTTGGTCTGTTTTGATCAGAAATTCTTCATATTGGAGGTATGGTCTCCACTGTTCGACTGCCATAAGTATTGCTAAATACTCCTTTTCATACGTGGAAAGACCCAACATTTTTGGCCCCAAAGGTTTCCTAACAAATGCAATGGGTTGGCCTTTTTGCATTCGTACTGCATCTACTCCTTGTCCACTTGCATCAGTTCCTATACAAAATGGCAGATTAAAATCTGGAAGGGAAAGAACTGGTGCTGTAGACAGAGCAACCTTCGGTGTTTGAAAGGCCTGGCTATGACTGTCAGTCCAGGCATAGGTAGTGTTCTTCCTAAGCAAGGAGGTGAGGGGTTTACTTATGATGCCGTAGTTTCTGACAAATTTCCGGTAATGCCCAGCCATCCTAAGAAGCTCCTTAGTTCTTTGACATTAAGTGGTTGTGGCCGAAATTAGTTATAGCTGATATCTTTTCAGGATCGGTTGCAACACCTTCTGAACTAATAATATGACCCAGGTAAGATAACAGTTGTTCTGCAAAAGAATATTTAGAAAGTTTGATCTTCCATTTGTCATTAAGTTGTTCCAGAGTCTGCCGGAGATGGGTCAAGTGAGCATCATAGTTGGGACTATATACTAGGATGCAGGCTTGCGAATGTTAGTATCTGAAGTATTACACTCATGGAGAGGATGACACTAGGAGTTGAGAAATTTTTCCAGGTTCATTTCACACACAATGTCGTGCCCAACCCTGGTTGGGGGGTTACATATTTATAGCTGAGGAAGCCAAGCATATAACTAGATGCTAGTCTAAGATGCCAAGATGTTGTCCTACCAAAGGACTAATATGTTGTCCTAACAAAGGACTAATATACTGTCCTAACAAAGGACTAATATGCTGTCCTCTTGGTCTAAGATGTTGTCCTAACTAGGGGGCCACAGACCAAGAGTACAAGACTTGTTCCATCATTCTCCCCCTAAGTCTTGTGCGCTGTCTTGTGGGAGAGTTTGACCATCTTGATCCTGGAGCAAAACTCAAGGAACTTGATCCTCCCAAGGGGCTTGGTGAGAAGGTACGCAAGCTGGTCCTTGTTGTTGATGTAGCACGTCTTGATGCTCCCTCCAAGCAGCCTTAGAGAAAGTGGTACCTCACTCGGATGTGCTTGCTCCATTCATGAAATACGGGGTTCTTTGCTAGAGCCAGAGCGTACTTGTTATTCACCCTGAGTTCCACCGCTGCGGTGTCTTTACCGAGGAGATCACCAAGCAGTTGAACTAGCCAGAGCGCCTGAGTCGAAGCAGTAGAGGCCGCTATGTACTCGGCCTCGCAGCTGGACAAGGCTACCACCTGCTGCTTGACCGACTGCCAGCTAGCGAGGCACTTGCTGAGGAAGAAGGGAATCCTGCTCGTGCTCTTGCTAGTGTCGATGTCGCTAGCGTGGTCGCTGTCGCTGTACCAGACAAGGTGTGCCTCCCCAGGGCACCTCGGGTAGTAGAGGCCGTGGTCGAGAGTCCCCGCAACATAGTGGATGATCCTCTTCACAACCTGCTGGTGCTCCGTTGTCGGTCGCTGCATGAACCGACTAACGTAGCCGACAGAGAATTCCAAGTCCAGCCGTGTGTGAGCGAGGTAGCGGAGGCTCCCCACAAGACGCTGATACTGCGTAGCGTCCACCTCCTCTGTCGTACTATCGCGGCTCAGCTTCAGTCTCTCCTCCATCAGAGTGAGAGCTTGGTTGCAGTCTGTAAGCGTAGCCAGCTCAACAACGCGCTTGGCGTAGGCAGTCTGTGTAAGCATGATCCCGGAGTCGGCCTGGTGAACCTTGATCCCCAGGTAGAAGGAGAGAGATCCCAGGTCACTCATATGGAAGGTGGCTTTCATCGCTTCCTTGAACGCTGCCACCTCCGCATCCTTGGTGCCGGTGATCACCAAGTCGTCGACGTAGACACCCATAAGTAGGGCATTTCCTCCATTTCCCCATCGGTAGGTGGCTGCCTCGTGCAGGCTTTGCTCGAAGCCCACCCCCTTGAGCGTGGAGTCCAACTTTGCATTCCACGCCCTTGGTACCTGCCGCAAGCCATAGAGGGCATTGCGCAGGCACAACACCTTGCCCTCCTTGCCAGGAATCGCAAATCCCAGCGGCTGGTGCACATAGACCTCCTCCTTTAAATCGCCGTTAAGAAACGCCGACTTGACGTCCATGTGTTGAACCCGCCAGCCTCCTTGGGCATCCAGCGCAAGGAGGAGTTGCACAGATTCCATCCATGCCACGGGCACGAAGGAATCGTTGAAGTCGATCCTCTCCTGTTACATGAAACCACGTGCCACCAAGCGAGCCTTGTGCTTGATGATGGCGCCGGCTTCACCCCTCTTCAGCATGAACACCCACTTAAGGGTGATCGCGCGGCGACCACGAGGGAGGTCAGCAAGCTCCAAACTGTGGTTGTTCTCAACCGCGTCCATCTCCGACTGCATCGAGGCACGCCATGCCGCGTTTCTTTCAGCCTCCATGAAAGACCGAGGCTCGCCATCATCGCATGCAAGATGCAACTGCGCCTCTAGATCACGAGGGACCAGTCCCGGCACTGGCTGGTCATCGAGAAGATCCTCTATCATACGATACCGCAACGGCTCACCATCGTGGTATGTGTCGATGTGCTCCTCGTCGTGGGATAGTGGAGTAGCGAACTCCACCGGGTTGTGCTCGACACGAGCTGGTGTCGGAGTGGACGTACCCGGAGAGATGGTCGTCGGTGCTGGAGTGCATGGGGTGGCCGGCTGTGGTGGTGGTTGCGAAGAACTCGTTGCAGCCATGTTCGTGACTGGGGAGCGTGGTGCTGAAGTCGGTGGAGGCTCGGGGACTGGGGTAGACATCCTCGGTGGAGAAGAGCTGCCTTCTCCCCCAGTTCCCTTGAAGTGGACGTACTCGACGATGAAGTTGTCGTACGTCTGAGTCGAGCCGTCATATACTGCCTTGTCCCATTCCCATCCTCGCCCTTTGTTTAACACTACATCACGTGTCGTCCGCACGCGCTATGTTCCTGGGTCGAGAATGCCCCCGGAGTGCTCCTGTCGTCGTGCTTGCTGATGTGACCAAGCTCCTTGGCGAACGCGAGGCAGCTGAAGACCCGTAGGTGAGACACTGTCGGCTTGCACCCATACCAAGCCGTGTACGGTGTCCTGCCGTTGAGAGCCTTGGTGGGCGGGCGGTTGAGGATGTAGACTGCCGTCACCACCGCCTCTTCCCAGAAGACAGCCGGCATTCCCCTCTGCTTGAGAAGGGTCCGAGCCATCCGCACAACCGTCTGGTTACACCGCTCGATGACGCCGTTCTGCTGCGGGCTGTATGACGCGGAGTAGTGGCGCTGAACACCCTCATCCGTGCAATACGATGCGAACTCAGCCGCCATTGTCGGTGCGCAACACACGCAGCTTGCGACCGCACTCCACCTCTGCAGTTGCCTGCGCACGCCTGATGGCGTTCACAGCCTCTCCCTTGCTGCCGAGGACCATCACCCACATGTAGCGGGAGAGGTCGTCGACAAGCAGAAGAAAGTAACGTCGTCCTCCCGGTGTAGCCGGTGTCACCAGGCCACACAAGTCCCCGTGCACGAGCTCGAGCCACTCCTTGGCTCGGAAGCTCGACACTGGGGAAAAAGGAGCTGCCTATGCTTTTTCAATACGCAGACGTCGAAAAACTGCTCCACATGGTTAAGGCATGGCAGACCCCGTACCATCTCCTTAGCACTGAGCCGCTTCAGGGCCTCGAAGTGAAGATGCCCAAGGCGCTCGTGCCATTGCCACGCCTCATCATCCCGACGAGTAGTAAGGCAGAGGGGTTGTGCTACCTGCACGTTAAGGACGTAAAGTCGATTGGTGCCTCTTGTTACCTTGGCAAGAAAGTGACAATGGCAATCCCAAATCCTCATGACTCCGTCCTTCGTGCGAACCGTTCTCATCCAGCTGTCCCAGGCTGATGATAGAGTTCCTAAACGCAGGGATGTAGTAGACTCCGACGAGCGGCCTATGCTCACCAGACTCGGTGTTGAGGATGACGGAGCCGACACCCTTTATCTCCACACCGGAGGCGTCCCCAAACTTGACGGAGCCTCGGACGTTGGGATCAAACTCAGTGAAGAACTCCCATCGACCGGTCATGTGATGGGTGGCGCAGATGTCGAGGCACCACCCGTCAGTCTTGTCGTCACTAGAGCCATCACCGAGGAAGGCGTGTGCTCTTGGATCATTGAGGTGGAGGAGAGCCGCTGCGTCTCGATACTTGCATGTGCCAGGAGAAGAGCAGTCTCCTCCTCCTCCACCTGTGCGACGTGGGCCTGGCCGCGTCATGGCTTCCGACACTCCTTGGCCCATGACCAAGCTTTCCACAGTTGTGGCAGGTGTTGTCTCGTTCTGGCTTCCGGTTACCAACGGCGCCGCCCTGGGCACCACCCTCGGCACGTCTCTGTGCCCTGGCATGGGCACCTCCGTGCCCCTTGCTTGTCTTGCCGCGCTTGCGGCCGCCTTTCGAGGATGAGGGCTCCCCCTTCTTCCCGTCACCTTGGCAGGCCTCCCACTGCTCCCGAGTGAGATGTAGCTTCCCGCCGATGGTGATAGGCCCCAAGAGAGCCTGAGGTTTATCGCTGTTGACGACTTTGAGGCAGCCTATCGCCTCTTCGATCGACATTGTGGAGAGGTCCAACAGAGACTTGATCGAATGAATGATCTACTTGTACTTCTCGGGGATGCAACAGAATAGCTTTTCGATGGCTCTGTAGTAGTGTGTTGAGACGGAGAGGAAAGTCATCAACGTCCTCACCTGGTTTGAAGGCCAGGTTCTCCCACTCCTTGCGGAGTGCCTGCAGTGTGGTCTTGCGGGCGCGATCGCTTCTGATGCGTGCCACAGTGATGGCATCCCAGGCCTCCTTGGCAGTCCACTTCTTGGAAAGCGAGAACTGCATCTCGGGCGGTATTGCAACAATGAGAGCATCCAGCGTCCGTCGATCCTCGTAGTAGTCGACGTCGCCGTACCGGACTGCTTCCCACATATGCCGCACTTGGGTCCGTATCCTCATCACCTCAGCCCACTCGACGTAGTTGGTCTTGGTGAGGGTAGGCCACCCACCGCCAGGACCGATGTCCCTTACAATGGGCTGGATCCTGTGGTGACCATGGTACCTGTCCCGGGAGGGAGAGAGCGCCGCCTATAAATGTCACGATCTCCGTGGACCCAGCCGCCCCCGCCGGGAGCGCGTCCGTGCCTGTCTGGGGTGCAGCCGCCGCCGCGCCCATGGGGGTGTGCGCCTGCCCACTGCGGCGTCTGTGGTCGTGCTACCTCTCTCGCCAGCCTGTGGTCCTTGTTGGTGCCGCCATCGGTAGAAACAGAGCCTCTGGCGCTACTTCCACACAGAGCCTCAAGCTCTGCTATAGCCCCATGTGCAGTATCCGCAGCTGCTGCTGCTTCTACTTCCGCCCTCGTTGCTGCCAGTTCCGCTGCCGCCAGCCTCGCCGCCGTCGCTGCAGCCTCTGCTGCCTCTTGCTCGCGTTCTTCTGCCGTGGCGACCTCGTCCTCCTGCCGATTCCATGCGCTCGAAGCGACCGAGCACTGAGACTGTCCTACGGACATGGCATGCTAGTGGGGGAGTGCTGTGTGGGGAAGAGGCTGCCTCAGACAGATTGTTGCTCGTCTGTGCAGGAGAGGAGGGATGACCTGAAACAACCGGTGTTCTTGCTGCCGGCTGAGGACAAAGAGAGGCATGGAAAGGAGATGAGAAGGTGATGTGTAGGCTATAGGATAGAACGACTCTGATACCATTTGTTAGTATATGAAGTATTACTCTCATGAAGAGGATGACACTAGGAGTTGGGAAATTTTTCTTGGTTCATTTCACACACAATGCCATGCCCAACCTAGGGGTTGGGGGTTACATATTTATAGCTGAGGCAGCCAAGCATATACCTAGATGCTAGTCTAACCTGCCAAGATGTTGTCCTACCAAAGGACTAATATGTTGTCCTAACAAAGGACTAATATGTTGTTCTAACAAAGTACTAATATGCCGTCCTCTTGGTCTAAGATGCTGTCTTAACAATGACTAAGATGTTGTCCTAACTAGGGGGGCCAAAAAGACCAATAGTACAAGACTTATTCCATCAGCGAATCGGAGCCCGAACGCCGCCTGGGCTAGGCGTCCAGCCAGGCATGGTGGCGCCGGGGGAGGCGGAGGCGAAGGCGGATGTGGAAGGGGTGGGGTTGGAGGCAGAAGGGGGCTAGGGCAGAGGCGCGGGCGAGGCGGGCTCGAGGCAAGCTCGGGGCGAGGTGGGCTCGGGCTGAGTGAGCTGAACCTACATGAACCGTCGGATGAGATCCGATGGTCCACATTTTAGAGGAGATTTATAAAACACGTCACCCTAACCCTATTCCCCACCCCTTTGTCACACCCGGTTTGTCCAAAGAACAACCGTGTGAATATCACATGATGCCAGGATCATTTTCTCATACATGTGATGACAAGTAGTGAAGCATCATTTATTACAAGCCAAGTATTCGAATATAAAATAAGTCTTACATAGCATAATGTCTCGATGGACAATAATATGTTCATAACATGTAAATAGAACAGCAGCGGAATATAAATCTTGTGGGATTCGTCACAGACGTTGCCCGGGGGACTCTGTGAACCTAGAATCCTTCTTCGGGTTCGAAGTCTTGGTCATTGAACACCACATCATCCCTTTGACCTGAGCAGCAATTTAAACCAACAGAAATGCAAGTTTGAGTACCGTTGGTACTCAGCAAGTGTGGGAAAGTTATGCCATGCATGGCTAGAGTAAGGAGAGGTTGAACTCATGCTTAAAGCGCTACGCAATTAATACCTATCACCTTAGCTTATTAAGCACCTACATTACTACATAGGTGAAATGGTCCCAATCCCTCAACCCATCATCAATATCAAGTAAACATAGTCTCATCTCCAATGTTAAGATTCCCGCTTAACATCCTCAACTTCCCAATCCATCATCCTCTAATCATGAATAAGTCCAAGCCGCTCTTGACCGTGAGCACGGCTGTCATGACAGTTTTGACTCTGCAGAGTTTGCACCACTGTACCCACATGTAGTGATTTCATCCTCCGTTGCCGGGTGGACTAAAAGAACCTCCATTATGCCAGTGGCTGCAAACCACGTTCACACTTCCCAGGTGTGTAGCCAGGAGATCACTACGAGGCCTTTACAAAGGGATTCCCGACAAGCGTGGGCCCACTAAGGTTTCACCCCTAACAGCATACAAGAGGCTCCAACCCTGCTGCAGTGGCCCCCTCTTGAGCCTTGCGGTTCATATGGTAGTCCAGCTAACACCTATTCCCCGCACCATCCAAAACACCCATACTACGTCGGAGATACACCTAATTAATTGGCCAAGCTGCCCCATCTCAGCATGTGGTTGGCACGGTAAAGCCAGGTTACATGCTCCATGAACCGGTCCTTAGGATCCAGGCAAGTACTAAACACAAACCCGAGTCTCATGCACACAGCACCAACCAAATCATCCAACTTGCCTCGATTCCTACCTCTACATGACTCATAATATCTCATTCAAGAGTAAGGTAAATAAGTTGATGATCACATATCCCACTTATCCCATTCTAAGCATGGCTAAGCATAAGTATGTAAATAAATGATATAATAAAATAAATTCCAACCCAGGCTACAAGGAAATAAGATAATGAAAATCTACGGAAACTTCCTAGCTTGGGTATCATATTTCAAATTGACAATGCAATTAAATTCTAACTACACATCCTAGTATAGGATCAAAGTGGTCAAGGACACTTGCCTTCTTCTTGCTGCTCTGGGAATGGAAAGTCTTAGTCTTGGAAGGGGAGAACTTGCTCTGGGGCAGGTTCTACTCATGCCAATACACATAACAAAAGAAAACAACAATCCATAAGCCATAGTTCACACTTTCACTCATGCAAACCACACATACATACATACTAAAGTCATTCACATGTTTAGGTGTTGTGGTTACCCTAGATGTGTTGATTTTAAGCCTACATACACTTTTAAACATATATTATTTCTAACTTTTGTATTCAGATTTCTAGTTGCACACTATATATCAATTTCCCATTTGAACAAAGTCTATATTTAATCAATACACTCCTTAGCCAGAAAATTTGCATGAAAGAAAGTTTCCTACTTCAAATAGGTTTTCAGATCTTCTTCAAAATCTCAATTTGAATTTTTTGAAAATAAAGACCTCATTTAATATTTTCAAATTTTGCATACTTATTTTCTTATATTTTCAGATTTATTTTCTATGCCTAAAAGTAAATTACAATATTAATATAGTAAGACATATCATCTAAACAGAATGGTTTCTGATCTAAAATGTTCAATAAAATATTTTTGAACTTCCTCTCTGATGTGAAACAATTTAAATTTATTTTACTAGTTTTTAGAATTATTTCCTATCCTAAAATGTGTCTCAAGAGATAATAAAAAAATGAGCAACACTTAGGCAGATTTCATTTCAGCCTAAAATGTATTTTTAACTCATTCTAAAGGTTTTTCAAGTGCTAGGGGAGTTTAAATTTATATTTGCACATATGTTTGCATCACCTTTTAAATTTAAATCCTAGTCACATGTTCAATTTTCTGAATTTAATATCCTATAGGGTCTAAAAGGTAAATCCACCCTACTGCAGGGTTTAATTTACTATTTCCTAAATTTTCAGGGGCCTAATTACACATAACAGAGGGGTTTTCCTAATTCTTATTAAGTCTAGGGGCTAAAACTGATTTTTAAATGAATTTACGTGAATTTCTGAAGGTCTAGGGGCTAGATCAGAAGTTTCTGGGGCTAGCTCGTGTTTTCTGAGATCCCCAGGGGGTAGCGCGTAAGATTCCCAGCCTTTATAACGCGGGGCTGACGTGGGCCGTTGGATTTAAAACAGGCGGCTGAGATTATAACGCGAAGAGGTACGGGGTAGATCTAATAGGAACCGCACGATTTAAAATGGACGGGCCTCAGGGGGCCACGTCGCCCTGGCCGGATCCAGCCCGCGCGCGCGGCGGCGGGGGCGGTGGTCTCGCCGGCGCAGCTTCGGGTTTTCGTCTATACTTCCTAAAACTTGGATTTCTTGGCATAGAACGGAAGAGGGGGGTCGGGGATCTCACCTCGGGGTTTTTCTTGAGCTCGGGGTTCCTAGAAGGTGGTCGGCGACGAGGTCCGAGATGAAAACGCGGCGGTGCTCGCCGGAGCTGTGTCTAGAGCACAAAACGCCGGGTTTCTTTCACCTGCGAGACTCCTCGGAGGCGGTGGAACATGATCAGCACGTTAGATCAGGAAATCCGAGCGAGGATCGAAGGAAAACGACGGTGGAAGCTTCGGTTCTCACCGGAGAGAAAAATGGAGCGGCGCTGGGGAATTCGGCGAGTTTCCTTGCGTGGAATGCACGAGGAGAGGCGGTGGAGGGTCGGTTTGTATAAGTAGCAGCGCCCGGGGCCGAAAATCGGGGCTGGGAGCGCGGGTTCCGGAGAGTGGTTGTGATCGGGCGCGAGAGAGAGACGGGGCGGTTGGGGCGCGCGGGGAAAGGGATGACATGTGGGCCCCGCGCATCAGAGAGTGGGAGAGGGGGAGGGGGCGCGCGTGGGTTCTGGGCCGGCTGGGTGGGTTTCAGCCCACTGGCCGGTTTGTTTTTCTTTTCTTTTTCTTTTTCCTTTTCCTTTTTCTGTTTTGATTCAAATTTAAATTCTAGTTTGAATTTGAATTGCTACAGCACATGCAATACGTCCAAAAATTTTTAAATTCCCCTCTTGAGCAGGTTTTGGGGTGTTACAGCTTTACCCCCCTTAAAAGAAATCTCGCCCTCGAGATTGGTGATCCTAGAAAAACAAATCTGGAAACTGTGCCTTAAGCTCGTCTTCTCGCTCCCATGTGGCTTCTGCCTCTGAGTGATGCTTCCACTGCACCTTGCACATTCGGATTCTTTTGTTTCTTGTGAGGCGTTCCATTGTCTCCAAAATCTTGACTGGTTGCTCGGCATAAGAAAGATCCTCTCGTACGTCCACCTCATTCATTTTTCCTTTTCCTTTTTCTGTTTTGATTCAAATTAAATTCCAGTTTGAATTTGAATTGCTACACCACATGCAATACGTCCAAAAAATTTTAAATTCCCCTCTTTAGCAGGTTTTGGGGTGTTACACCCTTTCTCTCTCCTCCCTCAAGACGGCGGCCGCGGTGGCTTGCGGCGGCGGTGTCGTCGACGACTGCCCGAGGGATTGGCGGCGGCGGCGGCGCCTGTCCAGAGGCGGCGGCAATGGCGGGCCAAGCGAGGCGAGCCTCCCTGGCATCCTCCCGCCACCGATTGGACGCGTAGGCGCCGCCTAGGAGTCGCCAAGGCGATGCCTTGATAACACTGCTAGGATGTCATAAAAGAAGACCATGACGCATTTCCTGATCATAGGGGACAGAGTGTTGTTCATGGCCCCTTTGAAAGGTAGCTGGTGCCCCTGTTAGTCCAAATGCTAAAATATTGAACTCAAAATTCCCTTCATGAGTGGAGAATGATGTCTTGTATTCTTCCCCTGGTTGATGCCTAATTTGGTGAAATCCGGACCATAAATCCAACTCGAAAAACCATTTAGCATAAGCCAACTCATAAAATGTTTCCTCCATAATTGGAATTGGAAATTGCCATTTAACTGTTAGGGCGTTAAAATGACGAAAATCTACACAGAATCTCCGTGAATTGTCCTTTTTGACAAGGAGTACAGGAGAATTAAACTCACTTTGGCTTGGTTGGACCAATCTTTTCTGCAACATTTCCCTGACTTGGATTTCAATTCCAGACTTAAGCTTTGGAGGATACCTGTATTGTCTCATGTTAAAAGGGGATGCGCCCAGAATAAGTCGTATATGTGACGCCTGGTCCCGTAGAACACGGAACCCAGCTAATGCATATGTGTGCCCAGGATGTTCATCACACATACACATGTAATCCACAAACCGAACTCAGAATATAACCATGAATAAATATTGTTTAAGTACTTTATTATATCGACTAATTGTCTCACTCATGATTGTCTATCTTATTCTGCAGCGGAAGTCTCTAAACAATAGCGGAATTAACTAAATAGCAGCGTCTCCATCTTCAACTCCACAGGCATGTTGACGGTAGTCCGCACGCCTAGTACTCCACATGATCCTCAAAGTACTCTTCTCCTGTAGCCGATGTTTTGTGTGATAATGCAAGGGTGAGTACATGTCGTACTCAGCAAGTGCAGGGAAAGTATGACATGTAGCTTACAACAAGGCAGGAAATAAAAGGCTCATTGCAACAAGCAAATTTTATTTTATAAAACACGATAAAAACAACATCTATTTCTAAGTGAGTCTAATCCCATCATAACCATGTTATAACAGCAACATTCCTTCATCATAATTCACCACTTATCATGTCTCAACCAACCATCAATCTTTCTCAAGTTCATCTCATGCTCATAAATATTCATAACCGTCTCATATTCGTATGACCGAAACCAAAGATCATTGTCATGACTCAAAACCAGTCCCAAAACCAATCCCAATAACCATACCATAACCATACCGAATAACCATACCATAACCATACCGAATAACCATCCCAAGTTTTCCCTCTAATCATGTGAGTTGGCCAGGCGCTTGTGACCGTAAGCACGACTATCATGGTAGTTTTACACTCTAAAGAGGTGGCACCACTTTACCCAAAAGTTTGTGATCTCATCACCCGTCGGCGACTGCAGAACCTCCATTATACCAGTACACAACCGTCGGTGTATGGCCAAGAGATCACAAAATAGCCTTTACAAAGGGGCTACGAGATGTATTGACTCACTGAGGTTTTACCGGCAGGCTCGAATCACCATTCTCCCACCCACGGGCCCCCTCTTGTGCCATGCCGTTCCCAGGGCAGTCCTCTCTCGACTCCCATTTCCCGCGCCATCCACGGTCCATAACAAGCTAGCAACACACCTAATTAGTCAGCTAAGCCGTACCCATATCTTGGTGCTGTAGTCCTTTGTAGATGGCTCCCTGAGCTTGTCCTTCTACTCACAATCACGCACATACAAAATTTACAGCAATCATTCATCATGCACAACTCTACTCAAGATGCAATGGTGTAGATGAATGCAAATCCTATGGTGCTGTTTTATTAAACCAGTTTGTACGTGTTCTTGCATGTTTTACTGGGCTTGAATGGGGTTTTATGATGAACAAGGGTGTAGGGATCAAGTGTGAACGCGGTGACGATCGTGACTCAAGATCTAGATCAATTCCACCATCAAAAACCGATCAAAACATGATCTGTCCACACTTAAAAGTTTCGGTTCAAAGGGAGCGAAGAGAACGGATGCGTAGAAATAGCGAAGATGTCATAAGATGGTAACGAAGACCTACCTTACTTCCTTTTGGTGGCAGGGCCTTCCTCCTAGCAATGGCAGCAGCGGGGGCTCACCGGCGACTGAACTCCGGCGAGGGGGATGTGTCCAACTCGGCGAGTTGAGGGCTAGGACCTCCAAGTTGTCGACTCGGGAGGGTGAAAAAAGAAAGGGGTTACGGCCAAGGGGGTTTTGGGTTCTATATATAAGGGGGAAAAGAGGAGTCCTACTCCGATTGGAGCTCAAATAAGAGTCCTATTCAATTTGTTTTGGGATCTTAACAAACTTATCTCCAACTGATTTGGTGCGGCAGCAATGCGGGAGAAATTGTGTCGGTACCCTCAGTACCAGGTACTCCCGCGTACAAGAGAAAAATCGCCTAAAGACCTCCGCGGTGGTGAGCTCCGGAGGTGCCACGTTTCCGGCGGGGGCTGGGCCTCCCCTCTCCTCAGTGGCGAGCTCCGGGCCTGCCACGTGGCCACTGCCAGGTTGAGCTCCGAGGGCACCACGTGTCCAGCGGGGCCGAGCCTCCCCTCTCCTCAGAGGTGAGCTCCAAGGGCGCCACGTGTCCTACGGGGCTGGACCTCCCCTCTCCTCAGAGGCGAGCTCCCGTGGCGACACGTGTCCAGCGGGCCGGGGCCTCTCCTCTCCTCAAAGGCGAGCTCCGGTGGCAACATGTGTGCAGCGGGCCGGGGCCTCTCCTCTCCTTAGAGGCGAGCTCCGGTGGCGACAAGTGTCCAGCAGGGCCGGGGCCTCTTCTCACAGGCGAGCTCCAGTGGTGACACGTGTCCAGCGGGGCCGGACCTCCCTCCTCCTCAGAGGAGAGCTCCGAGAGCGACACGTGTCCAGCGGGGCCGGACCTCCCCTCTCCTCAGAGGCAAGCTCCGGGGGCGCCACGTGTCTCGTGTAGCCGGACCTCATCCCTTCCGCTGGGGTGAGCTACGAAGGTGCCACGTGTCCCGCTGGGCCGGAGGAAGTGTCGACAGCACCTCGGCAAATTGGAATTGGCTCATCTCAGCTATCTTTCTCCCATTCCCCACCATTTTTATGATTCTTTCTCCATTTCTATTTCTTTTAAAAATGTTTCTCTATGAAAAATGTATGCATGCATGGAAGTGAATTTGAGGGTGTTACAAACCTACCCCCCTTATACTGAATCTCGCCCTCGAGATTCGATAGAGTAGAGAATAGGTGAGGGAATTCTGCCTTAAGGTCTTCCTCATGCTCCCATGTGGTTTCGGCTTCCGTGTGATGGCTCCACTGTACCTTGCACCAACGGATCACTTTGTTCCTCGTGACCCTTTCCTTCACGTCCAAAATTTTGACGGGGTACTCCGCGTAGGTCAGATCCTCTCGAAGCTCAAGCTCATCCATCGGTACTTGTTCTTCCAGTACTCTTAAGCACTTCTTGAGTTGGGATACGTGAAACATGTCGTGTACGTCGGAGAGGTGCGTTGGCAGCTCTAGTTGATAGGCTACTTCTCCTCGCTTGCCCAAAATCTTAAATGGCCCGATGTAGCGAGGTGCTAATTTTCCATTGACGTTGAACCGTCGTTGGCCTCAGATAGACGATACCTTAAGGTACACAAAGTCTCCTACTTCGAAGGTCAATCTTCTTCGCCTATTGTCCGCATAACCTTTTTGTCATGAATGAGCAGCCTTCAAATTTTCTCGTATCGTTTGGACTTGCTTTTCGGTGTCTTGCAGCACGTCGTGTCCAAACACTTGGCTCTCTCCGGTCTCGTTCCAGAACAGCGGCGTTCTACACCATCTACCATACAATGCTTCGAAAGGTGACATATTCAAGCTGGCTTGATAGCTGTTGTTGTATGAGAATTCAGCGTACGGCAAGCTCCTATCCCAACTACGCCCATGTTTTAAGGCGCAAGCTCTCAACATGTCTTCCAAAATTTGGTTTTGTCCTCTCGGTTTGCCTGTCAGTTTGCGGGTGATAAGCAGAGCTGAAATTGAACCGTGTACCCATGGCTTCATGCAGCTTCTTCCAAAACCTAGAGGTAAATTGAGAACCTCGATTTGAAATTATCCTCTTTGGAACTCCATGGCGACACACGATATGTTCCATATACAGCTCGACTAGTTCTGTGACGCGGTACGTTGTTCTAACAGGAAGGAAATGGGCTGTTTTCGTTAATCGGTCCACAATGACCCAAACGGAGTCGTCACCCGACCGAGTACGTGGCAATCCGACAATAAAATCCATGCTGATGTCTTCCCACTTCCACTCGGGCACTTTTAATGGCTGCAACAGTCCAGCGGGTCTTTGATGTTCGGCCTTCACCTGTTGGCACGTGTCGCATAAGGTAACATATTCAGCTATGTCCCTTTTCATACCATCCCACCAATAGCAAGTTTTTAGGTCCTTGTACATCTTTGTACAGCCGGGATGTATGGAATAGTGTGAGTCATGTGCCTCCTTTAATATCATGTCGCGGACGTGCTTCACGTTAGGCACACAAATCCTTTTCCCTAACCAACGCGTGCCCTTCTCGTCTTCCTTGAAATCCTTCTCTATGCCTTGTCGGATTCTTTTCCTTGCTTTCCTCATCCGTTGTTTGGCCATATCGTATCTGTTGTTCCAGCAAAGCGTTGAGTTCTATCACTCCCATCTTGTTCAAGAACCCGAGATGTAACCGTTCGAACTCCTTGCGCAGCTCGGGCGGTAGCTTCCGAACCGTGAGTTGGTGACATGCTCCCTTTCGGCTCAATGCATCAGCTACTACATTGGCCTTTCCAGGGTGATAGTTGATTCCAACATCATAATCCTTGATGAGTTCCAACCATCGACGTTGCCTCAAATTCAAATCCGTTTGCATGAATATATACTTGAGGCTTTTGTGATCCGTATAGATCTCACATCGGTGGCCAAGGATATAATGCCTCCAAATTTTCAAGGCACGTACCACGGCTGCAAGTTCCAAGTCATGTGTGGGGTAATTCAGCTCATGTTTCTTTAGTTGTCTCAACGCATAGGCTACCACTTGTCCATCTTGCATGAGCACACATCCAAGCCCTTGTCTTGATGCGTCACAATATATATTGAAACTCTTACGTCCGGCAATACCAAAACCGGCATCGTGGTTTGTCTTTTCTTGAGCTCCTCAAAGCTTTCTTGGCACACTGGTGTCCACTGAAATGCTTTTCCCTTCATTAGCAATTCAGCCATCCCAAGGAAACTCCGAATATCTCTCACCTTCTGCGGTTGGTTCCACTTCAGAACATCTCCCACTTTTCCAGGATCAACTGATACTCCTTTCTCGGAGATGATGTGGCCTAGGAACAATATCTCCTTTAGCCAAAATTGACATTTGCTGAACTTGGCGTACAATTGATGCTCTCGCAGTTTCTGCAATGTCAATCTCAAATGTTCTTCATGTTCTTCCTCTCTTTTTGAATACACCATGATATCGTCGATGAAAACCACGACGAACTTGTCCAAGTACTCCATGAAGACCTTATTCATGAGGTACATAAAGTATGCGGGTGCATTCGTTAACGCAAAAGACATAACGGTATATTCATGCGAACCATACTGTCGAAGTGTTCGGTCGACACTTCCCCCGGGCCTGCACTGGGCAGCCCGCGGAGGTTCTTTTTTTGGTGGGGCTAGTCCCTTGCGGAGAGCTTGGGCGGATAGACGAGTTAGTAAGAGCTTGACACGGGAGGTTTTATGTGGTTCAGGCCGCTGGAGCGTAAAACCCTACGTCCACAGCGAGCTATGGAGCTCGCTGTATTGCTTGATGCTCAGGGCCGGAGTCCTGAGCTTGGGGGTGAGTTACAGCTTGGGTGTGAATGGCTAGCGTATGAGTTGCAGAGTGCGAATCCAGGGTGCCCCCCTTGCTAACGTCGCCTTCCCGAGCCTTTTATAGTCCAAGACTCGGGTGGCTTACAAGGGGGGGCCGGGACCCGACAAGTGGTCCCGGGGAGATTGACTGATATCTACCGTATCTGCAGTTATGCCGGTAGTTGTCTCTGCCGAAGGCTTCTGAGTCTTCGTCTTGTAGCTCTGCCCATGCCGCATGCTAGTCGTAGTGGATGATGACGGCGGGGGCGGCATGGGATGTCTTGTCGCTGCGTTTATTGGCTGGCAGGCTCTGACACTGCACGCCAGTCTGTGATGCGACTGGGCGCAACGGCACCTGACAGAGGCGTGCTCCGCGTCTCTGCGTCTTGGGAAGGCGCGGGCCTTGAATACCTTGTACGGGCAAGGTATGGGGCGTCTTTACGCCCGCTGCCTACCGCTCGGGGGCAGGCAGCGCCGTTCTGCTGGCCACGTGGCGGCCCGGAGCCCTCCTCAGAAGAGAGGGGGGGCCAGCCCCGCAGGACACGTGGAGCCTTCGGACCTCTCCCCGCGGAGGGGGAGGTTCGACTTCTGTTGGCCACGTGGCGAGCCCAGAGCTCCTCTCTGAGGAGGGGGAGGTCCGGCCTCTCTGGACACGCGGCACCTTCGGACCTCTCTCCCGCGGAGGGGGAGGTCCGGCTTCTGTATGCCACGTGGTGGGCCCGGAGCTCTCCTCTGAGGAGAGGGAGGTCCGGCCCCGCTGGACGCGTGGCGCCTTTGGACCTCTCTCCCGCGGAGGGGGAGGTCCGGCTTCTGTATGCCACGTGGTGGGCCCGGAGCTCTCCTCTGAGGAGAGGGAGGTCCGGCCCCGCTGGACGCGTGGCGCCTTCGGAGCTCTCCCTGCGGAGAAGGGCGAGATCCTTAGGCATTTTCCCCTGTGCGCGGGGGTACCCCATATCGAGGGTACCGACAGTGGCCCCCGGGCCCATCTCGGGGGAGATAGCGAGCCCGAGGTGGGACCTTCGTCTCTTCTGATCTGCGCACTTTCTTGTCTTGAGTACTCCCTGTGCTGGCAGGGTCTTAACGGCTTCGGTGTTCAGCCTCTTAGGAGAGGGTGAAGCCTGGCATCGGAGCTCGGCCCGGCTGTGGGGGCGGAGGTCCGGAAGTCATCGGAGCTCAGGCCAGCGAAGGGCGTGAGGTCCAGCATCAGCGCTCGCCTCTGAAAGGAGGGCAAGGGCTGGCCTCGGAGCTCGGTCTGGCTGGGGGAGGCGGAGTCCGGAAGTCATCGGAGCTCAGGCCAACGAAGGTCGTGAGGTCCGGCATCAGCGCTCGCCTCTGAAAGGAGGGCGAGGGCTGGCCTCGGAGCTCGGCCCAGCTGTGGGGGCGGAGTCCGGCACTGCTCAGTGGTCCCCCCTTTCCTATCCCTTAGTCTCATTTGGCTTACTGTCCCAGGACGGAATATGGGGCTTGGGTAATCCAGTGCAGTCAAGGTGTAACCGCCCGGCCCCCTGGTACTCAGACCGTAGCGCCGGGAGGCAGAGTGTGCATGCTTTGGGTGCAAGACCGGACAAAGCAAGGCTCCTGACCCCCCGTTCTAGCGTAGGTCTTTTCTCGGAGGAGACCAACTGGCGGTGCAGTACCCTTATAGGGGGAGATCCAAAAGGCCACCGGGCCTCTGGCAGGTACCCCAAGCACTACCGCCTTCGGCGGGACGGCAAATATCGACTATGCATGAGATCCGGAAAGAGGAGCCGAGTGTACAATGGACACACACTGTCTAGAGCATGGGGAGGTGTTCATATAAATTAATGCGTAATTTAAATAAACACCTAAGTAAGCATGGTGAACTTACTGGGTAGCGTCGGAGCGCCTGTCTTCACGCAGAGCGGGTCATGCGTGGCTTTGTCGTACGCCGGACACGGGGGGACCCCCATGGCTATATCAGGGGGAAGCATGGCTTCGGCCCCGCATACCATGTGAAAGGGTAGTTCCCGTGACCCGGCTCTGGGAAGTCCGGCTGGCCCTCGACATGGAGGAGCCGGTATCCCCCGACGGCTCTGGGTGCGTGTCTGCACCGGTTGTGTGGGTCTGCTTGGCGTGGACCTGGCACGCATTGCATCCCTAACCGGTTTGACGGCGTCCAGGTGGCTCTCGGTCAGTAGGAGCCATGCCGGGTGGCTTAACCGACCAACGTGCGGGACAATGAGCGTTCCCAGCACTCGCCTCCTTGGACTACTACGAGCTAATCGCAGCCTTCCTCCTGGGTTATGCACCGCAATAGGATGTCGTGGCGCCACGCCAGTAAAGATACCAGTGCGTAGCACTTAGCCATCCGCACCACCCGTTCAGCGGATGCACGTTCATCAGGAAGGATGTCCTTTAAGGAGTCTCGGACCTCCATGGTCCATGCATCGGGACTACTTGAGCTTCTGGATCTTGAGCGCTGGGTTGCACGGAGTCCCCAGTGACTCTTACGATCCTTTGGCGGCATCCAGGGCCGCCGGGACTGCCTAGCTTCGAGGCACTGGTTCATCCCCCTTCGCCCGGCTCGGCGGGCCGGGCTGTGGACCGCAGCATCGTCCTCTCGAAGACTCCTTCGTGCGCAGGGGCTCCGATGGAGGCTTTCGTTGAGAGGTCGTCAGCTGCGGCCGTGCAAGCACACGGTGCATGGCGCAGGTCCAAGGCGAGGAATTCTTTCTCCAACATCCGCACGTGAAGCAGATAAGCAGCTAGCTGTGGGTCATTGCAGGGGCATTCACCCTTAACTTGCTTGATAACTAGCTGGGAGTCGCCCTGTGCCAACAACTGGCGAGCGCCCAGAGACAGGACTGTCTTTTAGGCCAAAGATGAGTGCTTCATACTCTGCCAAGTTGTTGGTTGCCTTGGAATTGAGACGCACCATGTACCCAGACTGCTCCCCCGATGGCATGAGAAGCAGTACGCCGGCACCGGCCCCCTGCTTTCGCGAGGAGCCGTCGAAGAAGAGCGTCCAGTGAGGCCCGGTGAAGACCGGAGCTCGGTACTTTGGTTCACCGTCTTCGCGGCCCCCTGGGTCAGCCTTCGTTGGCGTCCACTCAGCCACGAAGTCAGCCAGTGCTTGGCTCTTGGCTGTCTGACGTGGTCGGGAGCTCAGCTTGAACTCCGCCGTCTTCGGGCTGTCTTCCGGCTTCGGAAGCTGGCAGTGAGTGCCAGCTCCGCCCTCCGGCTGCTCTGGCACACTTGTCCGCCAGGCTGAAGAGCTCGGAGGCATCGCAGACCTCTCTGGTTGCAAGCCTCTCAAGCATCTTCTTGTCCTGGACACTGTCGAAGTGCCACCACCACAGAAGCACTTTGAATATGCGGAATGGTGTTGCGTACCTGGGAGAACCGCTGGATGAAGGAGTGCAGCGACTCCCCAGGTTGTTTCTTGATGGCTTGGAGGTCAAGCTCCGTGCCGGGACGGGTGTAGGAGCTGCCGAAGTTGGCGATGAACTGCCGGCAGAGCTCTCCCCAGGAAGTTATGGAACCCTGAGGGAGGTTCATTAGGCAAGACCGGGCTGGGCCGGTCAAGGCGACGGGGAAGTAGTTTGGCCATGACGGCCTCATCCCCTCCTGCGGCAAGTACGGTGGTGGAGTGGATCTGGAGGAACCCCGCCGGGTTGACGCTGCCGTCGTACTTCCCGGGCAGGTGCGGCCGAAACTTGCGCGGCCACCTCGTGAAGTGGAGGTGGGGCTACAGGGCCGTACATCCTGCCCCTGTTGCTACAGGTGTTGGTGCCGCGAACGCTTGGTTCGCCGCTGGCACAGTGTACCCCGGTATGGGCAAGGCTGCACCATAGACCGGGGGTGCCGTTTGCAGGACATATGGCTGTGGCATATGCTGTGTGGCGTATGTCTGGGGCAGAGTTCGCGTGGCGAAAGTCTGTGCCTCAGGCAGGGTTGAGGCAGTCGTCATGCTGACGCCGGCCTCTTGGCTGCGACGCCTTTCTCGTCGCCGCTCGAGGAACACTCGGGCGTCTTGGCCCAGGTGGCATCGTTCCAGCTCAGTCCTCAGGTCCGTCGATGGAAGCCTGGTGGAGCTGGAATCCGCCGTCTGTCCGTCAACCGTTGGCGTGCGCGTCAGCGACACAGCCGGTTGGCCGGAGCGTCGTCCCCGCCGAAGTCAAGGGTTTGCGGCGGCGACGACAAGACGGTCTACCTCGCGAATCCACTGCTGGGTCGCTGCCTGAGGCGCGTCCCCAGCAGGCGGATTGTGCAGTAGCGCTCTTGTTGCGGCTAGCGCACCCCCGCCGGGTATGCCCAGCGCTACTGAAGACCTGACGCTGGTTGGAGCCTGCATTGCCGGGGTCGGCGCTGCCAGAGCCGGTTGCTGGCTCCCAGTGCAGGTACTGGTGCCGCGAACGCTTGGTTGCGCCTGGCACAGTGTACCCCGGTATGGGCAAGGTTGCGCCATAGGCCGGGGACGCCGCTTGTAGAGCACATGGTTGTGGCTTATGCTGTGCGGCGTACGCCTGGGGCAGAGCTCGCGTAGCGAAGGTCTGCCCTCCAGGCTGGGTCGAGGCCGACGTCATGTTGTCGCCAGCCTCTTGAGTGCGACGCCTTTCTCGACGTCGCTTTCTCAGGTCCGTCGACGGAAGCCTGGTGGAGCTGGAGTCCGCCGTCTGCTCGCCAACCATTGGCGTGCGCATCAGCGACACAGCCGGATGGCCGGAGCGTCGTCCCCGCCGAAGTCGAGGGTTTGCGGCGGCGACGACGAGACGGTCTATCTCGCGAATCCACTGTTGGGTCGCTGCCTGAGGCGCGTCCCCAGCAGGCGGATTGTGCAGTAGCGCTCTTGCTGCGGCTGGCGCACCCCAACCGGGTACGCCCAGCGCTACTGAAGACCTGACGCTGGTTGGAGCCTGCATTGCCGGGGTCGGCGCTGCCAGAGCCGGTTGTTGGCTCCCAGTGCAGATACTAGTGCCGCGAACGCTTGGTTGCGCCTGACACAGTGTATCCCGGTATGGGCAAGGTTGCGCCATAGGCCGGGGACGCCGTTTGCAGAGAACATGGTTGTGGCTTATGCTGCGCGGCGTACGCCTGGGGCATAGCTCGCGTGGCGAAGGTCTGCCCTTCAGGCTGGGTCGAGGCCGACGTCATGTTGTCGCCAGCCTCATGGTTGCGACGCCTTTCTCGACGTCGCTCGAGGTATACCCGGGCATCCTGGCCCAAGTGGCACCGTTCCAGTTCCCTTCTCAGGTCCATCGACGGGAGCCTGGAGGAGCTGGAGTCTGTCATTTGCCCGTTGACTGGGGCGCCGTCCTCGCCGAAACCGAGGGTTCACGGCGGCGACGACGAGGCGGTCCACCTCGCGGACCCATTGCTGGGTCGCGGAATGGGGCGCATCCCCAGCAGGTGGGTTGCGCAGCAGTGCTCTTGCTGCAGCTAGCGCACCCCCATGGTGTACGCTCAGCGCTGCAGAAGATCTCACACTGGTCGGAGCCTGCATCGCCGTTGTCGGCGTAGCCGGAGTCGGCTGCTGGCTACCAGCTTGTGCCGACACACTCCGTCCTGAGTGCGTCGACATGTACTCCCTGCTGGTCACGGTTCGCCGTGAACACGGAGGGGGAGAGTTTGCCGCTGAAGGGAGCTTGGTCATCTTCGTCGGCGGAAACTCATCGCGCAAGGGGAAAAGCCCCCTACCTGGCGCGCCAAATGTCGAAGTGTTCGGTCGACACTTCCCCCGGGCCTGCACTGGGCAGCCCGCGGAGGTTCTTTTTTCGGTGGGGCTAGTCCCTTGCGGAGAGCTTGCGAGGATGGATGAGTTAGTAAGAGCTTGACACGGGAGGTTTTACGTGGTTCAGGCCGCCGGAACGTAAAACCCTATGTCCACGGCGAGCTATGGAGCTCGCTGTATTGCTTGCTGCTCAGGGCCGGAGTCCTGAGCTTGGGGGTGAGTTACAGCTTGGGTGTGAATGGCTAGCGTATGAGTTGCAGAGTGCGAACCCAGGGTGCCCCCCTTGCTAATGTCGCCTTCCCGAGCCTTTTATAGTCCAAGACTCGGGTGGCTTACAAGGGGGGGCTGGGACCCGACAGGTGGTCCCGGGGAGATTGACTGATATCTACCGTATCTGCAGTTATGCCGGTAGTTGTCTCTGCCGAAGGCTTCTGAGTCTTCGTCTTGTAGCTCTGCCCATGCCGCATGCTAGTCGTAGTGGATGATGACGGCGGGGGCGGCATGGGATGTCTTGTCGCTGCGTTTATTGGCTGGCAGGCTCTGACACTGCGCGCCAGTCTGTGATGCGATTGGGCGCAACGGCACCTGACAGAGGCGTGCTCCGCGTCTTGGGAAGGCGCGGGCCTTGAATACCTTGTACGGGCAAGGTATGGGGCGTCTTTACTCCCGCTGCCTACCGCTCGGGGGCAGGCAGCGCCGTTCTGCTGGCCACGTGGCGGGCCCGGAGCCCTCCTCAGAAGAGAGGGGGGGCCGGCCCCGCAGGACACGTGGAGCCTTCGGACCTCTCCCCGCGGAGGGGGAGGTTCGACTTCTGTTGGCCACGTGGCGAGCCTGGAGCTCCTCTCTGAGGAGGGGGAGGTCCGGCCTCTCTGGACACGCGGCACCTTCGGACCTCTCTCCCGCGGAGGGGGAGGTCCAGCTTCTGTATGCCACGTGGTGGGCCTGGAGCTCTCCTCTGAGGAGAGGGAGGTCCGGCCCCGCTGGACGCGTGGCGCCTTTGGACCTCTCTCCCGCGGAGGGGGACGTCCGGCTTCTGTATGCCACGTGGTGGGCCCGGAGCTCTCCTCTGAGGAGAGGGAGGTCCGGCCCCGCTGGACGCGTGGCGCCTTCGGAGCTCTCCCTGCGGAGAAGGGCGAGATCCTTAGGCATTTTCCCCTGTGCGTGGGGGTACTCCATATCGAGGGTACCGATACATACCGTGTTCGAAATGCAGTCTTGGGTATGTCAGAGGGCTTAATCTTCAGCTGGAAGTATCCCGACCGAAGATCAATCTTGGAGAGAATTCGAGCACCTTTCATTTGGTCGAATAGGTCCTCTATACGGGGCAGTGGGTATTTATTCTTGATCGTCACCTCATTGAGAGACCTATAATCCACACACATCCTTTGGGTTCCATCCTTCTTATCTACGAAGAGCACGGGGGCTCCCCAGGGTGACGAGCTTGGGCGTATAAAACCCTTTTCTAGCTGCTCCTGAATTTGCTTCTTAAGTTCCACTAGTTCATCTACGAGCATCCTATATGGCCTTTTTGCTATAGGTGCAGTTGCAGGTACTAAATCAATGGAAAATTCAATGTCCCGGTCAGGTGGCATACCAGGAAGTTCTTCCGGGAACACATATGAAAATTCTTGAACCACCGGAATGCTTTCCAATGTTGCTTCTTCGATGTGGTTCAACGCTGCCTTCTCGTTTGCCGGTTGGGCTGACTCGAACTCAATACGAGTACCGTGCTCATTTGTCAACTGCACGCTCCTCTCAGCACATTGAATTACTCTGTTGTGCTTGCTTAACCAATCAATTCCAAGTATTATATCAATCCCTTGGGAATCCAAGACAATAAGGTTGGCAAGAAAGTCTACCCCCCTTATTTTAAGGTTTACTTTCAGACATACTATATTAGTCCTCATCTCTCCACCGGGAGAATTAACTAGTGTGTTTCATGTGTGATATGGGCAGATTATATTCGGCAACATACTTGGATGATATGAATGAATGTGATGCTCCGGAATCAAATAAAACAGTGGCTGGGTTGGAGTTGGCAAGGAACATACCGATTACAACATCCTCAGCTTGTTGTGCTTCCTCAGAGGAGACATGATTCACGTTTCCACAAGCGTAGTTCTGCTGCCCAAGGTTACCTTGCGTAGCTCCTCCACTTGGCCGTGGGTTCTGTGTTGGTGCGTTGGTCGGCGGCCCAAGGCCTTTCTTCGGGCATTGACTTGCAAAGTGTGCAGCCTCTCCGCATGCAAAGCATTCTTTGTTGCCCAAAACAGCAGGAACGTTGGGGCGAGGGTGGTTTTGAGCATAGGCGCACATGTTGGGACGGGGCGCCGGAGGCAAAGGCACACGAGGTGCTTGCATGACAGGACGTTGCTGCAGTGGCTGATTTGGGCGAGGTGGATTTGCAGGGCGGAAAGTAGAAGTGGACGAGCCATACTGTGGTGCCGCTGGGAGCATGAAAAGGGGACGTACATTGCTCCCTTGTGGCTGGTATGGCATCTTCCTCTTGCCCTCTTGCTCGATCTCACGGATCTTGCTCTCAACCACTATGGCTTTGTCAACGAGCTTCTGGAAGTTTGCATAATCATTGTTGAGCAGCTGAACTTGGATCTCATTGTTCAATCCTCTCATGAACAAGTATTGTTTCCTTTGATCCGAGTTGACGTCCTCGGGAGCATACCTTGACAGCTGTGTGAACTTGTTGAGGTACTCATTCACGCTCTTCCTTCCTTGGCGGAGACCTTCAAACTCTTGCCTTTTTAGCATCATGACTCCAGCAGGGACGTAATGAGAGCAGAAACTCTCCTTAAATTCAGCCCAAGTGATAGTCTCTTGTTTGTCATGAGCATTACAAAGAGCTTCCCACCAGTCAGCGGCTGCTCCCATAAGTTGGTGTGATGCGAAGAGAACTATCTCCCGATCATCGCACTGAACAATAGCAAGCTTCTTTTCCATGGATTTCAACCAATCATCAGCCTCCATGGGATCATTAGCTTGTGCAAAAGTAGGCGATCGAGTCCTCATGAACTCTCCCAACCTGTTGTGAGCCGGCGGTGGTGGCGGTGGTGGTGGTGCAAGAACGGGGTTAGGATTGTTGAGGTTGTTGGCTTGCAGCTGCCCCAATGTTTGTATCATGGTTTGCATGAGCTGGTTCTGCATAGCCATCAACCGTTCAAGGTTGTTTGCACTAGTCCCGGGGTTAACATTTTCAGGAACTTCAACGTTGTGACACGACCCCAAAGGTCTTGTCGAGCCAGGATCACGCTGAGGGGTGCTGCGTTGCACAGCACCGGATAACACACGTCAAAGATACAAAGCGGAAGCGGAATTTTATTATATACACAGGTTTATGAACATGTTTACATCAAAATAAAAGTAGTCTACACTCGCGGGCGTAGACTACGCATCAAGTCCACGTTCAGCCCTCGAACGTGTCCTTGCTAGCACACACGCACACTAACTCTGCGGCGTGCACGACTCCCACTCGACGGGGTTCCCCTCCTGGGGTTCCGTCTCCTCTTCGGGAGTCCCTTCCTCATAGAACCCTGCAAAAGCTTCAAACACAAGCAGTGAGCACGAAGGCTCAGCATGTCTGACCCGTCTCACCTAAACATGGAACTTCTACATGAGGGGTGATGGGTACATGAGGCAAAAATCATTTGCAAAGGACTCGCCTAATTAGTAGAACCTTACTTTCAAGTTTTAGCAGCAGGTGGTGGAGAACCTTACGCTAAGGCACATGAGAGAGCCGCAATCAAACAAGAACGCATTTCTCTCATGTACTTTGCCTAAAGTTTGAAAAGAACTTTAGTTAGCCCTAAGCTACAGCATATCATTAACAATCAATGTCCATCATTCAATCAGCAACATTTTAACATGTGACTAGCCTGTTCTTTCTACGTCACGGTACAGTGAACAAGTGGTACTCACTGACCGCGAGGGACGGCGATTATAATCGATTTACACCTGCAGGGTTACCCGAACAACCCATCACGTACGCCCGTACTCGATGTTGCCTACAACAACCATCACGGACGCCGTACGCGACTACCTTTCACCCGTTAGCCAAATGTTGAACCGGTCCAATCGTCCCGAGCAAGAGGTCTTTGCACGCGCATCTCAGTGCCGCCAGCCGATTTACACCTCGAGCTCTCAACCTAACCTCTCAACGACCAGCTATGCCTCAACACCCAGCTACCCGAGTTACATCAGTTTCCCGGTTCCCATATAGCCGGTAGGTCTTCAGTACTGTTCTAGCTTGTTCAACAGGCCCGCACACGGCTCGGTCCTCAATCGACACAAGCGGAGCTACAGCACACAGGCCCCAAAGTCCTGCTGCCCTTACTCTCCGCTTGGTCTCATTTTCTTGCCATGTGTTTCATGTGCTATCACTACCCGAGTCGAGTGCCTCTAGCCTATGCTCACGAGTAGTTCCAACTACTCGACTTGTACCGAATCCTACTCTATCTTAGCTTTGCAGTAGCTAACGGGGTTTGCAATCATAAACCCAACCCATGGTGTTCTTGGCTATGCAATTGGGTTTCCAAACAAGACTCCAATGCAAAGAATCATAATACTCAAGTAAGTGCTCAAAACAATAAAAATTTGTAAACGGTTAATGCAAACCGGAGCTTGCCTTGCTGCTCTTGGTCGTAGGCTAGCTGCTCCTCTGGAGTAACGAAGTCTAGGACTTCGGGTTCCTCCTCGACCTTAGCGACTACATGATAGAAGGAATACATGTTCAATTTAAATGTATTTGTATTAAGTTTGAAGTTGTGAAGTCTATAATCCTTGCTAGACAGACCCAATGACCGTGAAACTTTTACTGGGGCTTGGCTAAAACCTAAACAGAGATTTGGTAAAGTTTTAGTTGCAGTAAAGCTCATTTGAGCCCTCCACAATTAATTATGTCCTTGACCTTAATTGGAACTCTTAGGGTGTTCTAGGGATTTTCATGAAACAAACTCTGACTTTCTGAAAACTAGATTTTCAGAGGGTTCTAATGGAGTTGGTCTCACTTAATTTGGAAGTTCCTAACTAAAGATATGAGCTAAACAATTTCAGAGAAAATTCTGAAAATGTTTCTGAACATTTTCTATTTTCTCTGGAACAGTTTCACTAATCACACCATTAGATGGATCAAATTAGCTCCAATGGGTCTGAAATATTTATGGTAGTTCAGGGATATTTTGGTGAACATCCCAGCAAAATTTCAGGATTTTCCTCCACAGGATTCTCAAGTTAAAATTCCAAACAGTTTAAACTTTGAGGATTTAATTCTGGAGAATTAAGGAATTTCATGAAGTGAAACTTGATTTGCTGGAAATTACTCAGAGAGCTGAATCCAGAAAAATTTGGTTCACTCAATTTGGAGCTTTCTAGCCAAAGTTATGAGGATTTGAAGTTTGAAGGAAATATGAAAATCGGGGAAAAGTTTAAACTCGCGTGTGGGCCCAGGGGACACGCGTCGCACGCCGAGGCGACAGCACACCGCGGCCCACAATGATTTTGCGCACCAGCACACGCGATCCCGGCCGCAGCCTGATCCCGATTCAAAATATCGGCTGCTGACAGCTGGGGTCCACCCCCTTCTTCAACCTCGCGACGCCCGCGCTCCGCCACCGAGGGACCTCGCCGGAGAGCTCGCCGCCGGCTTCTGTACAGCTCCAAACTTCACGATTCTGGCTGCCCCTGCCTACTTTTACTCGGGGAACAGGATTCTAGGGTCAGCTGCTCATGACAATGGGCGGAGCATGATCGGCGACGAGCCGCCACCTCGGAAAGACTTCGGCCACGTCGGCTGACTTCCCTAGTGTGACGCCCTCAATTCTGTGGAAAACCACGGAACCGAGAACTAATGCATATGTGTGCCCAGGATGTTCATCACACATACACATACGTTCCACAAACTGAATTCAGATTATATATTACCACGAATAACAGAGTTTGTTACAATCACCTCATGAGCCTTGGACTCATGCTCACAGCGGAAGTCTTTATTTCTACGCAGCGGAAATCTTTATCTAAATGCAGAAGCAAAAACTAATGCGGAAGCAAAACTAAGCAGAAGTGGCTCCATCTCTACTCCCTCCACAGGCAAGGTTGAGAACAGATCACACGCCATAATGCTCTACTTGATCTTCATAGTAGCTTTCTCTTGCTGTTGATGAAGAAATAATAATGCAAGTTTGAGCACAATGATGTACTCAGCAAGTGCGGGAATAACACATGATATGCAGCTCATAAACAAGGTAGGTATAAAAGGCTTATTTGCAGAAAAGCAAATTTATAAAACCATGATAAAACAGCAACTTAACTTTAGATGAATGCAATCCCATCATGTATTAAATTACCAACATACCTCCATCACTTCCCATGTTCCATCCGAACATTAACCAATCCTTTACTCATACTCACGAATATCTCCTCGTATTCGCTACCATCTCATCTCATAAAACAACCTCGTCTCGCACTGAGACCAATATCATGTTATGACCCACCAGTCATGCAAACATCTCATCATCCGGACTCAACAGTCTCAAACCGAACCACAATCAATATCCATAACCAAGAACCTTCCCAATGACCATTCCAATAACCATCCCATCTAATCATGGCAGTTTAGCCAGGTGCTCGTGACCGTAAGCTTGGCTATCATGATAGTTTTAATAACTCTGCAGAGTTTGCACCTCTTTACCCACAAGTTTGTGATTTCGTCACCCGTCGGCGACTGCAGAACCTCCATTATACCAGTACACAACCGTCGGTGTATGGTCAAGAGATCACAAAATAGCCTTTACAAAGGGGTTACTAGATGTATGGACTCACTAAGGTTTCACCGGCAGGCTAGAATCTCCAATTCTCCCACCCACGGGCCCCCTCTTGTGCCATGCAGTTCCCAGGGCAGTCATCACTCGACTCCCATTCCCGCGCCTTCCACAGTCCATAACACTCTAGCAACTTACCTAATTACTCAGCTAAGCCGCACCCATACTTGGCCTTGTGGTGGCACTGTTATTCTGGCATGTGCATGCATGAACCGGTCCTTAGATCTACGGCAAGTAAAACCACCATATCATGCTACCTCCTTCACAAACCCAGGCTTGCCTAGATCTCCCTCCGATCCATGTTCATTAACCTCATCAGTTTCTCATTATCATTACGAGTGCAGTTAGCTAGACACATCTATCTCGCTTCCCAATCCCATGGACTCAGCGAAGCATAAAGCAAAAACCATACCCGACTCATAAACTTCCCAAGCGACAAGGATGGTTTAACCAAAACTAGTAAACTCCTATAAAAATAAGGTTTCCCATCATGTTTGACTCAGCACGCACACCTTTTTCGCAAAACAAAACAGTTTTACCCAAAATATAGGATCAACATGGTCAAGGAGCACTTGCCTTGTTCTTGCGGTTCCGGTTGTCCTTGATTCTCAAAACCTTGTTGCTGCAGCTCGATGTAGACAGCTTCCTGAGTTTGTCCTCACGTTCTTCTTGTCTTCGAGGTCCTCCTCCGATGATCTCCCTTGTTGTGCTTCGGCGATGTTTTGCTCGGCGAGTTAGGGCTAGGGCTCTAAGTCATCGGCTCAGGAGTTGAAAGAGAAGTTCGTGGTTTCGACCAGAGGTTTTGGGTTCTATTTATAATCGGTAAGAGAAGAGTCCTAATCTGATTGGATCCTGAATAAGAGTCTTTTTCAGATCTTTGTTAGATCCTGACGTCTTATCTTCGGTAACATCGTGGATGCTAGATCGGTTTCCGTTGCGTACCGGTATCTTTACGCGTAAAAACCGCTCCAGACTCGTTACTTCCGTGGTGAAGAGCTCCGGAAGTTCCACGTGTCCTCCGGGCCTGGTATCTCTTCTCCCGCAAAGATGAGCTCCGGTTGTGCCGCGTGTCACGAGCGAGACCTTCCTCTTCTTCGGAGATGAGCTCCACGCACGCCACGTGTTGACGCCGGTCTTCCTCTTCTTCTTTCCTCAGGGACATGCCCCGCGGTCGACACGTGTCCAATAGAACAGGACCTCTCGCAGGTGAGCTCCTAGATCGACACGTACCCCGCGCGGATAGTCCTCTGATTTCCGCGAGGACTAGCTCTGAGGATGACACGTGTCCTGCGGAAATGCCTTTGCTTCTTTCGCAGAGGCTAGCTCCGTGGGCAACACGTGTCTCACAGGATCGGACCTCTCCCCTTTGCGGAGATGAGTCCCGAGCCTGCCACGTAGCCAGCTTGGCGGCGGCCTCTCCCCACTTCGCAGGGATGAGCTCCGATCACGCCACGTGGCCTGCTGGCCGTGGAAGTTGCCTTCGACGCACTCTAAGGGCTTTATTGGCTATTCTTTTGATAACTCTTTCTGTCCCCATTTTCCATTAAAATGTTTCCGTTTCATAGGATACGAACATATGCTGACACCCGAGATGAGGGTGTCACAAATCTACCCCCATTAAATTGAATCTCGCCCTCGAGATTTGTTTGTAGAAAATAGATGGGGAAATTCTGCCTTGATATCCTCTTCTCGCTCCCATGTGGCTTCAGCTTCAGTTTGATGGCTCCATTGTACCTTGCACCATCGAATCACCTTGTTTCGGGTGACCCTTTCCTTTACGTCCAAGATTCGGACAGGGTGTTCTGCGTAACTCAGGTCCTCTTGAAGTTCAAGTTCTCCCATCGACACTTGTTCCTCTGGTACTCTCAAGCACTTCTTGAGCTGGGATACATGAAACACGTCATGTACGTCGGAGAGGTGGTTTGGGAGCTCTAGTTGATAGGCTACTTCTCCTCGCTTGTCCAAAATCTTAAATGGTCCGATGTAGCGAGGCGCTAGTTTGCCTTTGACGTCGTTGGCCTCAGATAGGTGATACCTTAAGGTATACGAAGTCTCCTACTTCAAAGGTCAACTTCCTACGCCTATTGTCCGCATAGCCTTTCTGTCGTGACTGAGCAGCCTTTAAGTTCTCCCGTATCGTTTGGACTTGCTTTTCAGCCTCTTGTAGTACTTCTGGTCCAAACACCTGGTTCTCTCCAGTCTCGTTCCAGAACAGCGGCGTTCTACACCGTCTACCATATAAGGCTTCGAAAGGCGACATCTTCAAGCTAGCTTGATAGCTGTTGTTATAGGAGAACTCGGCATACGGTAAACTCCTATCCCAACTACGTCCACGTTTCAAGGCGCAAGCTCTCAGCATGTCTTCCAAAATTTGGTTCGTCCTCTCGGTTTGCCCATCTGTTTGTGGGTGATAGGCGGAGCTAAAATCTAGTCGTGTACCCATGGCTTTCTGCAGCTTCCTCCAGAATCTAGAGGTAAACTGAGAACCTCGATCTGAGACTATCCTCTTCGGAACTCCATGACAGCACACGATCTGCTCCATGTACAATTCTGCCAATTGTGCTACATTGTAACTGGTCTTTACAGGGAGAAAATGGGCGGTTTTCGTCAATCGGTCCACAATGACCCAGATGGAGTCGTATCCTGACTGAGTTCTTGGCAATCCGACAATAAAGTCCATACTGATGTCCTCCCATTTCCATTCAGGTATTTTCAAAGGTTGCAACAACCCAGCGGGTTTTTGATGTTCGGCCTTTACCCGTTGGCATGTGTCGCATAGGGCAACGTATTTGGCTATATCCCTCTTCATACCATCCCACCAATAGCAAGTTTTCAAGTCTTTGTACATTTTGGTGCTCCCTGGATGTATGGAATAGGGTGAATCATGTGCCTCCTTCAATATCATGTCGCGAAGGTGTCTTATGTTTGGCACACAAATCCTTTTTCCTAGCCAAAGCGTACCCTTTTCATCCTCTTTGAAATCCTTTTCTATCCCTTGTCGGATTCTTTCCTTGATCTCCTTGATCCCCTCGTCCGTTGCTTGGCCCTCTCTTATTTCTTGCTCCAATGAGGAGTGGATCTTCATTATTTCCATGTTATTCAAGAATCCGAGGTGTAACCGTTCGAACTCCTTTCGAAGTTCGGGTGGTAGCTCCCGAACCGTGAGTTGGTGGCATGCTCTCTTTCTGCTCAATGCGTCAGCTACTACATTGGCCTTCCCGGGGTGGTAGTTGATTCTTACATCATAATCCTTAATGAGTTCTAACCATCGACGCTGCCTCAAATTCAAGTCCGTTTGTGTAAATATGTACTTGAGGCTTTTATGATCTGTATAGATCTCACATCGATGACCAAGGATATAGTGTCTCCAAATCTTCAATGCATGCACCACTGCTGCTAACTCTAAGTCATGCGTAGGATAGTTAAGCTCATGCTTCTTTAATTGTCGTGAGGCATAGGCTACCACTTGTCCTTCCTGCATGAGTACACATCCGAGCCCTTGTCTGGATGCGTCACAATATATGTCAAAGCTCTTGCTTACGTCTGGCAATACCAGAACTGGTGCCGTGGTTAGCCTTTTCTTGAGTTCCTCAAAACTTTCTTGGTAGGCTTGTGTCCATTGAAAGACTTTCCCCTTCATTAGCAACTCCGTCATAGGTTTTGCTATCTTAGAGAAGTCTTTAATGAAGCGACGATAGTATCCTGCCATCCCAAGGAAACTTCGAATATCCCTCACGCTCTTCGGTTGGTCCCACTTCAGAACATCTCTCACCTTTCCGAGGTCAACCGATAACCCTTCCTTGGAGATGATGTGGCCTAGGAAAGATATTTCCTTTAGCCAAAATTGACACTTGTTGAGTTTGGCATACAACTGATGCTCGCGCAACTTCTGCAAGGTTAATCTCACATGTTCTTCATGCTCCTTCTCACTTTTTGAATACACCATAATGTCGTCGATGAAAACTATGACAAACTTGTCCAAGTACTTCATGAAAACCTTATTCATAAGGTACATGAAGTATGCGGGTGCATTCATCAATCCAAAAGACATAACGGTATATTCATATGAACCATACCGCGTCCGAAAGGCCGTCTTAGGTATATCGGAGGGCTTAATCTTCAGCTGGAAATATCCCGACCGAAGATCAATCTTGGAGAACACTTGGGCTCCTTTCATTTGATCGAACAGGTCCTCTATACGGGGCAGAGGGTATTTATTCTTGATTGTTACCTCGTTGAGAGACCAGTAGTCCACGCACATTCTTTGGGTTCCGTCCTTCTTGTCTACGAAGAGTACCGGGGCTCCCCATGGTGACGAACTTGGACGGATAGAACCCTTCTCCAACTGTTCCTGAATTTGCTTCTTGAGTTCAACTAACTCGTTGACGGGCATCCTATATGGTCTCTTAGCTATGGGTGCAGTTCCAGGTACCAAATCTATGGTAAACTCGATGTCCCGGTCAGGTGGCATACCTGGAAGTTCTTCCGGGAACACATCCGAAAATTCCTGAACCACTGGAATGTTGTCTAATGCTACTCCTTCAACATGGTTCAAATCCGCCTGTTCGGTTGCTTGCTGGGCTGACTCAAACTCGACACGGATACCGTGTTCGTTTGTCAACTGCACGCTTCTCTCAGCGCATTGGATTACTCCATTGTGCTTGCTTAACCAGTCCATTCCGAGTATGATGTCAATTCCGTGGGAGTCCAAGACAATAAGGTTGGCGAGGAAGTCTACCCCCTTATTTTAAGGCTTACCTTAGGACATACTATACTAGTCCTCATTTCTCCTCCGGGAGAATTAACTAACATAGCACATTCTAAGTGGGATACGGGTAGGTGATGTTTGGCAACATATTTGGACGATATGAAGGAATGTGATGCTCCGGAATCAAATAAAATGGTGGCTGGGTTGGAGTTGGCAAGGAACATACCAATTGCGACATCCTCAGCCTGTTGTGCTTCCTCAGCAGTGACATGGTTAATGTGACCATGAGCATAGTTCTGCGGTCCACGGTTCCCTTGGTTGTCCCCTCCGTTTGGTCGCTGGTTCTTCTTGGGCACGTTACCTTGCTGTCCAGGGCCTCTCTTCGGGCACTGGTTAGCGAAGTGGCCTACTTCCCCGCATGCAAAGCATGCCCTGTTGCCTACGGCAGCAGGTACGTTGGGGCGGGGGTTTTGAACAGGAGCGCCATTGTTAGGCTGGGGTGCAGGAGGCATGGGCACACGAGGTGCCGGTGCAACAAACCGTTGCTGTGGTGGCTGACCATGGCGGTACGTAGGAGTGGTTGGTCCATACTGCGGTGCAGGGGGCATGTACCTAGGTCGTACGTTGCTCCCTTGGGGCTGGTATGGCACCTTCCTTTTGCACTCGCGCTCAATTTCTCGGATCTTGTTTTCCACCACAATAGCCTTATCAACCAGCTTCTGGAAGCTTACGTAGTCATTGTTGAGGAGCTGAACTTGGATCTCATTGTTCAACCCTCTCATGAACAGGTACTGCTTCCTCTGATCTGAGTTGACATCTTCGGGGGCATACCGGGACAGTTGTATGAACTTGTTGAGATATTCGTACACACTTTTCTGCCCTTGGCGGAGACCTTCAAACTCCTGCCTCTTGAGCATCATTACGCCAACAGGGATGTAGTGGGAGCGGAAATTTTCCTTGAACTCAGTCCAAGTGATTGTCTCCGGGTTGGCATGGGCGTTGCTCAAGGCATCCCACCAGTCAGCAGCTGCTCCCATCAGTTGGTGCGACGCAAAGAGAACCTTCTCTCGGTCGTTGCACTAAAAAATGGCAAGCTTCTTCTCCATGGATTTCAACCAATCATCGGCCTCCATTGGATCGCTTACTTGAGCAAAGGTGGGTGGTCGAGTCCTCATGAACTCTCCCAGCCTGTTATGAGCCGGCGGTGGTGGTGGCGGTGGTGCCGGAACGGGGTGTTGGTTGGCCTGCAACTGACCCAAAGTTTGAATCATGGTTTGCATAAGCTGGTTTTGCATGGCCATCAACCTTTCTAGGTTGTTTTCTCCAGCTCCGGGGTTAGCAGGAACTTCCTCGTGGTCATCTTCCTGGACGTTCCTTCGGCTGGCGTTTCCTCTCACCATCTGTGAGAGAGAACGAAATAGTAATAGAAGGTTAGAAAGTTAGATAGGTCCTTTCAACTATATGCATCAAGGTGAGTTGGACTATATATATTAGCCCTTATGAAGATGTGAGCAAGTGCCGAAACATCTCACACCTCCTTCTTCTTATGTGTGGATATGGACAACGTTTTTGAGACGTCCCACCACTCACACTAAGCACATATTCACAAATAATCATCACAAGGGCCCACTCAACTTCCTATTCAAGGATGGTTTCCCTATGTCAAGGTGGTTTTAAAGGCCAATCTAAGCTATTCACCCTAAGATGTGTAACAGCCCTAACTTTTGTAAAGTTTGATGTCTGCTCATAAAACAAAGTTAAGGCAACAAAAGACTATAATTGTGGCACATGAAATGATGAACACATAAATGGACATGTGAGGGAGTTAAAAATTTTCTCTAGCCCATGCTCAACACATGTTAACCTAGGGGAAAGAACTTCGCTCCCAAAACTCTAACTCATGTGCACCTTCTCTATGAGGAGAGTGGGGGAAATTTAAACACAATTTTGAACCTTTTAAAAGGAATCATATTCATATTTCCAAATACTTGAAAATGAATTCACCAATGCAATTTCTAGGTATTAAGGAGCTTCTGGTCCAAATTGGAATAATTGTGGGGATCATTTGCTATTTATTCCGAGGATTAAATGAGGGCACATTCAAATTCAAACTAAATTTGAATTTTGAACTAAACAAACTCAATTTCAAAATCTGATTTCAGAATTGAGTTACTCATAAATCTTTTGACCTATCCTCCAAGTTTGATCGAATTCGGAGCTCGTTTGCTATTTCAAACGGAATTGGGGGATAAGAGGGAGAATTGTGGCTGTGGACCCCACATGTCATACACACATTCGGGCAAACCGACTCGGTTCTGTTTTCCTCGGCTGAGCACCGATCGCGCACGGCAATCTCCGGTTCCAGCTCCTCCTTTTTCAGTCGGTTTGCCTCTGCCTTTATCTCCCCCGAAGGCTGCACAGGCGAAGTTCTCCTCTTCTTGCTCGCTCGTGCGTATCCCTCTGCTGCTGTCACGCAGAGAAGCACAGCAGCGGCTCTCTCTTCCTCAGACTGCCCAGGCTGAACCGAATTTCATTTGCCCGAGCTTCCAACAGCAAAAACCTCCGCCCATGAGTGCTCTAGCCGGCTAGCAACCTCACCCCGGTGATCCATGCCTGCTGGCGCCTAGAAACAGCTAGGTTTTCTCTGCTCCCGAGTTGAAACTGAAGGAGCCGAAGCTGGACGCCGTGGACAGCCCAAACCAGAAGGGATCACGCCCAAGCAAGCCACCCCATCTGTGCACCAACAAGTCTAGTTTCTCACCTCCAAAGCTCAGCCCCAGCCATTGATCACAGAGGGAGAATTTTAAGTTTTTCTCCCGGGCGGCAGAAACGGACCTTGAGGTAAGGAATTGTAAAATTCGTCCTCAATTCATGTTTGTTGGGTCTCAAACTTCACACACAGGTTGTTAACTGCCTAGCACACCTCCTCCATCGATTTTATACCAAGAAATTGAGTGTAGATTGAGCAATCCGAGCTCTTTTAGAGGGTATGCCGCTGGACCCTATCGGGTGCACGGTGCCGATAGGTTTAGAGCCATCTCCAGCTGGTTTAGACCTCATGCCGGTCTTCTACATGATCCCCTGGTGCTGTAGAGCCCAAGAACCAACCATTTGGTGGAGAATTCACCGTGCAAGACCTCGCCGGAGCTCTAGGGTTTGCTGTGACCGGTGCGCCCTGTTTTCCGGCGAGTTTCAGCCGCCGGCGACCTCACCAACGTGTTCAGCATGGGGAAATATGGGGGGGGCGGCCAGCAGGGGTTCTTGAGCTGGCTGGGAACTTGTTTTCCGGCGACCTCGCCGGAGTGGGCCGCCACTGCCCGGTTGGGCGCGAGTCTGGAGGTTAGGGATGACAGGTGGGACCCACTGTCAGCATTTAAACATTTTCCAGATTTTCCCACTTTAGTTCAAACTTTGGAGAGCCATAACTTTGTGTAGGAGTGTCTAAAAATTGTGAAACAAATTTTGTTGGATTCCTCTCAAAGAGTACTATCCAGGGGTGCAGGCCAATGTTTATGAAAATCTCTGGATTTGGCTCATTAATTCATTTAAATAAAACCTTGTATGAATTTTTACAGGAGTTCTGTTTATTGGAAAATTCCCAACTTTTGACAGGACATTCTTCCAAAATTCCTTGAACTCCAGTAAAAATTTCAGAGGTATTGGACCTAATTTTCTTGGTGAAATAATGTGTTCATTCCTTATGTCTCTGAAAAATAGGAAAATAAACAGAGACAATTTCAGCTTTTCACCATTCTTTGAAAAATCCATATCTCCATGTAGGAAACTCCAAATATGGTAAAACCAATTCCTATGGACTCAGGAAATTTTGTACTTCACAAAAAGTCTACTTTGCAGCATAGGAAAGCTTAATATCTAGGGGGTAAAGGCAGATTAGTGAAAACCACATAAGGATTTGTTGTGCTCACATGAAGCCATTTCATGAGCTCAATTTTTTCACACTGCCTGAATACCTTCCATAGAGGCTGTGGTTAAATTCTCAGCTTCATTGGACCTCTGGAACTTGAGCTACCATCTTTTAGGTTTAAGTGTTCATATAATGGACTTAATCACATGGTGATTATTAGTATCTCTTTTCACCCTAGCTTTCATCATCTCTAAGGTTGTAGATCCAACAACAGAAACCTTGCTGTTGTTTATCTCTCTTATGCGTGAGTTAACTTGAACAACAACAGTTTTGAATCATTTTCTAAATTTCTTGTGAATACATGTGCATAAATCATCTTAATAGCTCACGTGACGTCGACGTTCGACGAGGACTCGACTCTACAGCGAGGATCTCCATCTCGGGACGAGTTTGGCGGATTCTCCGGAGGAAGACTAACTCCTAGCTTCTAACAAAACCGTTGAGCAAGGCAAGCCCCGGTTTGCATATCGTTACCGTTTCAAATTTTGCTTTACTTCACATCATGTTTATTAGACTTGAGTGCATTATGTCTAGGATGATTGAAACCCACTTGCATGCCTATTACATCCCTCATTAGAAGGTTTAGTGTAGGCTTTGCCTCGTTGTAGATGCTAGGCTAATGTTGTAGCTAGCTCGGTAGAAGTCGAGTAGTAAAAAGCTACTCGCGAGAAAGTTCGAGTAATGGAGTTACTCGCGAGAGATAAATGATAAGAGCACCCTCATGAATATGAGATGGGGACGGGGATGTTCCTGTAGGATGGAGCGCTCAAGGTTGGTCTCGACCTGCGATGGGTGTGACAATGCTTGAGACCACATTTGGCCTGGACCGGGATGGTAAGGCAAATGTGGAGGTTGGTTGTAGCCCCGTCCGTGTCGGTTAAGGACCGTATGTATGCGGCCCTGCTGGACAAGATTGAGCTGTACCAGATATATAGTGGGGTATGGGACCCATGAAACCGATGTAACACGATGGACCGTGATATAGAAACTCATCCTTCGCGTGGGAATGGCGTTGAGAAGGCGGGAGGTGTAAATCCTTTAGCGGGCAACTTCGACGTGTCCGGGTAGAGGACCATCCTGCTCAGCGCGAAGCGTTTTTCTATGTCGGGGTGTCGTGTGAAAGGTTGCTGCATACAACGTAAGAAAGAGCTCTTGAGAGAGTCTTTCGAGGCGGGTGTATGTGTCGTGTATTCCGGGTTGTTATTGATTCAAATCACCGTCGCTCGCGGAAGAGGATTGAGCATACTTGCTCACTGCGCCGTGACTTAGTAAGAAGAGAAACTAAGTCTCTTAACTTGCTGTTTGTGGATTAATCACTGTATTGGAACCTTGACTGAAGTAGTTATAGATCCAACTAAATTTCATTTCCACCTTAGGCTAGCAACATCGGGATAAGCGTTTCTTGTTTGATTGTGGACTTCCGATGTTGTGAGGCGTGAGGACCACTAAAATGAAGGCTATAAGAATCTGAATATAAGGATCAAGTTTAGTCAAGATGCATTTTGCAAATTCCTATGCCTACTCTTTTTACTACCCTTGCATGTAGAGTTGCATGTTTAGGAGTGACGGGTAAGTCTTGTTGAGCCTTAGTGCTCACGGTTGCTTCTGAGTTGTTTTTGCAGGTAGAAGGATACCTGCTATGAAGAGGGTTGTTCGGTGAGACGATGAACCTCACAGTTTGTTCAACTCATCGGAAACCTAGCTGCTGCCTTTCTTTGGTGAAGCTAGTAGGAAGCGTTCACGGGCTGAACGGCTTCTCTTCGGCGTAGTTAGGGTCGAGAGTGAGTAGTTTGTCCAGCAAATGTTAATTTCCGCTGCGCGTGTACTTTATGTTGTTAAAGAAATTATCTTGAGTAACAAAATGGTTCCGTTATGTTCTTATCGTCTTTTCGTGCATGCTGTTGGGTGCCGCATCGCACGGCACCACCCACTGTGATTCCCGGGCCGGGCACTCATAGACGTGGTATCAGAGCCGCATTGGGAATAGCACGCATGAAAAGGGTCTATTTTTGAAATCTTAGGAGTATACGAGTGAGGAACGTATAGTATGCCCACATAAGGAGTATTATTAGCATAGTTACTTAAGGTGGCAAGCTAACAGTGTGTTACTCTTCAGTATTTAAATTCAGTAACGACGCACCTACGTGGAGGTAAGAATAGTAAGGAACGCCACCGAAAGCGGATCAATTTCGGTTAGCTCACCCATACGAGGAAAGTAGTGTGGGATGTCCCGTTCAGCGATGGACGGGAAGTTAATATGTTTTCTAAGACTCTTCATGTCTTAGAGACATATGAATGGCACTAGCCTCCAGTGCGCAAACCCAGGGGCAAGAGGAGGAGACCCCATCGTGTGGTTCGTAACACGAAGTGTGTTCTTTAGGACTCTTCATGTCCTATGAGGCATACGAAAGCGCTGTTCCACCGGTGTGCTTTATTGCAAAGGTGTGGAGCCCCCGTCGGGTGGTGAATAACCCGATCATGTACCTTGAGACGTGGCTTGACTCAAGGACGGCCCGTATGGCAATGATACGGGGCGTATGTTTTTACTATGATATGGACCTGCCTGAAATGATAAACCAATGTGTGCATCATTATTGAGTGATTTTCTGCAGGTACCTTAACCACGTTAGAACATGTCGTGTAGAAAACGTTTGTGAGTGATCGTTTTAGTGCCACCACTTGAGACGTATAAGCCGGTATAAAGCCGGATAGGATTTTAATTTGGTGAGGCAACGTAGTACCGTGATGTGTTTTGAACTGCAAGAAAATGAAGGTTTGAAAAGAAAAAGAGGAAATTTGGAGTCTAGGATTTCATTAAGGGTTAATGAACTCCTATATTGAACTAAGAGTCAATTGGGAGTATAGATTTATTCACAAAGACTTAGGAATAACCTCCCCTGTTTTCAGCAAAGAAATTTTGCTGAAGTTGAACAGGACATAACTTTTGTTTGGTTGAACCACTGGAGGTGAGGGATACATTTCTGGAAAGCTATTCAAGTTTTCTACAACTCTTCAGTAGAACTCCAGATTACAATCACCCTCCAAATGGATCAAATTCTCAGATGAGTGTGAACTGTCCAAAAACAGGGCAGACACCAATTTGCTCTCTGGAAATTTTTGTATTTCGACCATAACCTTTTGTAGAAAATCTTCTAAGGGTCAAGTAATACACCGTTGGAAAGCTTAGATATATGCTATGACTTCTTAGTTCAAAGTTTCTCCAGATTTGGAGTTTAGTTGTATGAAATCTTGCGGACAAAACAGCCACTTTCAAAGGAGGTGCTGTCAAAATTGTTCCAGATTTCTGTTAACTTTGAAATATCACAACTTTTGATCCAGAACTGATATGAAGGCAAATGACTACTCGTTGGAAAGATATTAAAGTTAACTATAACTTTTATATTAAACTTGAGACATGAAATTGCCATTGTCATATTCAAATTCTGGGATTAAGACCTATTGGTCATTCTGAACAGAGTAGTACTTATTGTCATTTAGCTTGAGACTTGTTGTGGACAGGGATGTCTTAGACTTCTCTAAGCTCCGTAACATGTTCTCAAGTTATTTTTCAGTTTGTCCTACTGTTGGAATTAAGGGTTTGGACAAACTTTCTCACGTTTGATAGATTCCAGAATTGTCGGAACCCTGGTTAGATTATGTGTGCTGCATTATTGAAGTGATGCTTTGACGGTTAATGTTTTTGAATTCAAGTTGAGTTTGAACTTTGAATTTTAACCGTAAATTGCTCATTCTTGCAGCATGGATCATGCTCATTCCAGGAGTGAGGTTGGTGAGTCGAGTCACGGCGAAAGTAATTTGCCACGACAAGAAGTGCCGACATCATCAACCAGGTTGGCGGAAATCTTGGCAAAGATGGCTGAGTCTCTGGATCTGTTGGTGCGACAAAGCATACGACAGGAGACACTACAGCAAAATCCTCCGCCAAGCACTTATCTGGATTTTCTAGCAAGACAACCACCGGTTTTCTCGGAAGCGAAAGAACCGTTGGAGTCGGCTCATTGGCTTCAATGTATTGAAGCCAAGTTCGATACGCTTGAGTGCGATGAATATCAGAAGACCCTATTTGCCGCTCAACAACTCCACGGAGCTGCTGGAGCTTGGTGGGCGGAGTACATCGCTACTCTTCCAGAAGGTCATCGAGTGACGTGGGATGAATTCCGGAATGTTTTCCGGGCACGTCACGTTTGTTCAGGAATTCTTCGAACAAAGTATCAAGACTTTCTGGAGTTAAAGCAAGGAGAAAGGAGTGCGTACGAGTACTTCAAAGAGTTTGAAGACTTGATGCAATACGCAACTCATATGGTTGACTCGGAAGCGTTGAAGTGCGAGTATTTCTTCCGAGGTTTGAATGTCGAACTTAAGGAACAAGTGACCTTGTTCAATAACGGTATTTACAATGAGTTGGTAAATGCCGCTATCATTAAGGAAGACATGCATCTTCGTTGTGAAGCGGAACTGAAAAGAAGTATACCGCCGGATGGTGACATCGAGGTTCGTCCGAACTATCGAGTGCGGTATTACTCGCCAGTTAGGCAACAAATTCAGCCTGTGGTGCAACTCTCACAACCACGGCTGGAGTTGATCACTTATGAGCCACCACCTCAACAGCAGCGGACAGAAATTATTCGTGCAACCCTACCGCAACCAGCTACGCACGAGTTATCTCCACCTCGTGTTAGTAGAGAGCTGAAGATTTCTACAACACGAAACCGTTGTGATGCTGAGCAGAGTCACACTCGTGTGTTGCCTCGTCCATGCTCAGATCAGCATCGCGAACCTTCACAGAAGAATCTTTCAAAAGCTGGCAGGGTTAATTATACTGCTATTGAGGACATTGCAAAAGGCGAACCAGTTTTGGCGGGCATGTTCACTTTACATGAGCAGCCCACTTTCGTGTTATTTGATTCCGGAGCCACCCACAATTTTATTAGCAGAGACTATGTGCTGAAGAATAATCTTCCATTTAGCACAGTTAAGCATCCGTTTCATATCAGCTCACCCGGAGGCAAGATATCAACAGATGAAATGGTCTCACGGGCACCTTTATGTTTGGGTGGAAATATCTATCCTGCGAGCCTTATCATACTCAAAGGCCAAAGGATTGATATTATCTTGGGGATGTCATGGTTGACACATTATGGAGCTATATTTGACATCAGCTCTCGAACTGTCCAACTGAATTCCCCAATACACGGTTGCAACACATTGAATCTTGTGGATCCATCACAACAAGTTGCAGCAGTGCATCAGATTGAAGCTCCTAAACTTGAGGATATTCCAGTGGTATGTGAATATCTAGATGTGTTTCCCGAAGACTTGTCGGGCATGCCGCCCGAACGTGATGTAGAGTTCAAGATTGAACTAGCACCGGGAACAACACCTATTTCTCGGCGACCATATAAAATGGCACCGAAGGAGCTAGCAGAATTGAAGGAGCAGCTTAATGACCTCATGGACAAAGGTTTTATATGCCCAAGTTCATCACCTTGGGGCTGTTCCGCACTCTTCGTGAAGAAGAAGGACGAGACTTTAAGACTATGCGTAGATTATCGTCCACTGAATGCTGTCACTATCAAGAATAAGTATCCACTACCACGCATCGATATTTTGTTCGATCAACTAGTGGGTGCTAAGGTATTTTCCAAGATGGATCTTCGGTCTGGGTATCACCAGATAAAAATTCGGGCAGAAGACGTACCTAAGACGGCGTTCTCGACAAGATATGGTCTTTATGAATATCTTGTCATGTCCTTTGGGTTGACCAATGCTCCGGCTCACTTTATGTATCTCATGAACTCTGTGTTCATGCCGGAGTTAGATAAGTTTGTGGTGGTTTTCATCGATGACATCTTGGTCTATTCAAAGTCAGATGAAGAACACGCTGAACATTTGCGTATTGTACTCCAACTCTTGAGGGATCACAAGCTATATGCAAAGTTCAGTAAATGTGAGTTTTGGATCAGCAAAGTGCCATTTCTTGGGCATATTATTTCAGCGGAAGGCATCGCTGTGGACCCAAGTAAAATCGAGCAAGTGCTGAATTGGAAATCTTCAACATCTGTTCATGAAGTGAGGAGTTTCCTAGGTTTAGCGGGTTACTACCGGAGATTAATTCCAAACTTCTCCAAAGTCGCTAAACCTATGACGGAGCTGTTGAAGAAAAGCACCAAGTATGATTGGAGCAATTCATGCGAACAAGCTTTTCAAACTTTAGTGAAGTATCTCACTACAGCTCCAGTTTTGGCCTAGCCGGACACTACGAAGCCGTTTGATGTTTATTGTGATGCATCCGGCATCGGTTTGGGTTGTGTGTTGATGCAAGAAGGACGTGTGGTCACGTATGGATCCCGACAACTCAGGGGTCATGAGCAGAATTACCCGACGCACGACCTTGAACTAGCTGCAGTGGTCTTAGCATTGAAAATGTGGAGACATTATCTACTAGGCAATCTAGTACATCTCTACACTGACCACAAAAGCTTGAAGTACATCTTCACACAGAAAGAACTGAATATGAGGCAGCGAAGATGGCTCGAATTGATCAAGGACTATGAACTTGAAATTCATTACCATCCTGGTAAAGCGAATGTGGTTGCCGACGCACTTAGTCGGAAAGCCCACGTTCACCATTTAGCCATGGCTGCACATGAAGAAGGAGAACCAAGCCTGCGCTTAGTTCCCTATGGGTCGCTGTTCAACCTCGCTCTTATTCCTACAATCCGAGATGAGATTGTAGAGGCTCAGAAGAGAGACAGAGGTATGTCTCACATCCGGAGGAGAGCGGACAGTGGTGAATTGAAGATGTTCCGCAAAGATGAAGAGGGTACTATATGGTTTAACAACCGCATAGTGGTACCCCGAAACATGAAATTGCGGAGGAAGATATTGGATGAAGCACATTTATCCAAGTACTCCATTCATCCGGGAAGCAATAAGATGTACCAGGACTTGAAATCTAAGTTCTGGTGGACACGGATGAAAAGAGAGATTGCGAAGTACGTATCCGAGTGTGATACGTGTCGGCGGGTTAAAGCCGACCATATGCGGAAAGCCGGACCACTTCAACCGCTAAAGGTTCCAGCATGGAAGTGGGAAGACATAAGTATGGACTTCATCGTCGGTTTACCCATGACCAGCAACAAGCATGATTCTATTTGGGTAATCGTCGATCGTTTGACCAAGACAGCACATTTTATTCCAGTCCATACAAAATATGTGGCAAAGAAGTATGCGGAGCTGTTCATCTCAAGAATCGTGTGTTTACACGGGGTTCCCCGCACCATCGTGTCTGATCGGGGTGCGTTGTTCGTATCCAGATTTTGGGAGCAACTGCATGCTTCCTTGGGAACCAAGTTAATTCGGAGTTCAGCGTATCATCCGCAAACTGATGGTCAAACGGAGAGGATAAATCAGATTCTGGAGGATATGCTACGGGCATGTGTCATCAATCATGGGAAGAATTGGGATGACCATCTAGCGTTAGCAGAATTCTCATATAATAACGGTTATCAATCCAGCATCAAGATGGCCCCGTACGAAGCTCTTTATGGCCGGAAGTGCCGCACACCACTGAATTGGTGTGAGTCCGGCGAGAGAGTGGTCTACGGGATTGATCTGGTGAATGAAGCCGAGGAACGAGTGCGAGTGATTCAAGCCAATTTAAAGGCTGCTCAATCTCGGCAGAAAAGCTATGCAGACAAAAGACGTCGACCTCTTCACTTTGACATCGGAGACCACGTTTATCTTCGTGTCTCTCCGATGAAAGGAGTTCATCGTTTCGGACTGAAGGGAAAGCTTGCTCCGCGATTCATCGGGCCGTTTGCTGTCACTGAGATATGCGGACCCGTGGCCTATCGTCTGGAGCTACCGACGTCACTTTCGGGTATTCATAATGTTTTCCACGTCTCTCAGCTGCGGAAATGTCTTAAGTACCCAACTGCAGTTCATATGGAGAACATTGAGGATCTTCAACCGGATCTCACTTATTCTGAGTATCCGATACAGATTATTGACGAGAAGACTCGCGCCACAAGAAATCGAACATTGCAATTTTACAAAGTCTTGTGGAGCAACCACACCGCTGATGAAGCCACGTGGGAAAGCGAGGAATTTCTCCGCTTAAATTTTCCGGACTTGTTTGTACCATATGTCCAGTAGTCATTCTCCCTTCTTCTTTCTTTTTGTAATCTCGGGACGATATTCTTTTAAGGGGGGAGGAATGTAACAGCCCTAACTTTTGTAAAGTTTGATGTCTGCTCATAAAACAAAGTTAAGGCAACAAAAGACTATAATTGTGTCACATGAAATGATGAACACATAAATGAACATGTGAGGGAGTTAAAAAATTTCTCTAGCCCATGCTCAACACATGTTAACCTAGGGGAAAGAACTTCGCTCCCAAAACTCTAACTCATGTGCACCTTCTCTATGAGGAGAGTGGGGGAAATTTAAACACAATTTTGAACCTTTTAAAAGGAATCATATTCAGATTTCCAAATACTTGCAAATGAATTCACCAATGCAATTTCTAGGTATTAAGGAGCTTCTGGTCCAAATTGGAATAATTGTGGGGATCATTTGCTATTTATTCCGAGGATTAAATGAGGGCACATTCAAATTCAAACTAAATTTGAATTTTGAACTAAACAAACTCAATTTCAAAATCTGATTTCAGAATTGAGTTACTCATAAATCTTTTGACCTATCCTCCAAGTTTGATCGAATTCGGAGCTCGTTTGCTATTTTAAACGGAATTGGGGGATAAGAGGGAGAATTGTGGCTGTAGACCCCACATGTCATACACACATTCGGGCAAACCGACTCGGTTCTGTTTTCCTCGGCTGAGCACCGATCGCGCACGGCAATCTCCGGTGCCAGCTCCTCCTTTTTCAGTCGGTTTGCCTCTGCCCTTATCTCCCCCCGAAGGCTGCACAGGCGAAGTTCTCCTCTTCTTGCTCGCTCGTGCGTATCCCTCTGCTGCTGTCACGCAGAGAAGCACAGCAGCGGCTCTCTCTTCCTCAGACTGCCCAGGCTGAACCGAATTTCATTTGCCCGAGCTTCCAACAGCAAAAACCTCCGCCCATGAGTGCTCTAGCCGGCTAGCAACCTCACCCCGGTGATCCATGCCTGCTGGCGCCTAGAAACAGCTAGGTTTTCTCTGCTCCCGAGTTGAAACTGAAGGAGCCGAAGCTGGACGCCGTGGACAGCCCAAACCAGAAGGGATCATGCCCAAGCAAGCCACCCCATCTGTGCACCAACAAGTCTAGTTTCTCACCTCCAAAGCTCAGCCCCAGCCATTGATCACAGAGGGAGAATTTTAAGTTTTTCTCCCGGGCGGCAGAAACGGACCTTGAGATAAGGAATTGTAAAATTCGTCCTCAATTCATGTTTGTTGGGTCTCAAACTTCACACACAGGTTGTTAACTGCCTAGCACACCTCCTCCATCGATTTTAGACCAAGAAATTGAGTGTAGATTGAGCAATCCGAGCTCTTTTAGAGGGTATGCCGCTGGACCCTATCGGGTGCACGGTGCCGATAGGTTTAGAGCCATCTCCAGCTGGTTTAGACCTCATGCCGGTCTTCTACATGATCCCCTGGTGCTGTAGAGCCCAAGAACCAACCATTTGGTGGAGAATTCACCGTGCAAGACCTCGTCGGAGCTCTAGGGTTTGCTGTGACCGGTGCGCCCTGTTTTCCGGCGAGTTTCAGCCGCCGGCGACCTCACCAACGTGTTCAGCGTGGGGAAATATGGGGGGGCGGCCAGCAGGGGGTCTGGAGGTGGCTGGGAACTTGTTTTCCGGCGACCTCGCCGGAGTGGGCCGCCACTGCCCTGTTGGGCGCGAGTCTGGAGGTTAGGGGTGACAGGTGGGACCCACTGTCAGCATTTAAACATTTTCCAGATTTTCCCACTTTAGTTCAAACTTTGGAGAGCCATAACTTTGTGTAGGAGTGTCCAAAAATTGTGAAACAAATTTTGTTGGATTCCTCTCAAAGAGTACTATCCAGGGGTTCAGGCCAATGTTTATGAAAATCCCTGGATTTGGCTCATTAATTCATTTAAATAAAACCTTGTATGAATTTTTACAGGAGTTCTGTTTATTGGAAAATTCCCAACTTTTGACAGGACTTTATTCCAAAATTCCTTGAACTACAGTAAAAATTTCAGAGGCATTGGACCTAATTTTCTTGGTCAAATAATGTGTTCATTCCTTATGTCTCTGAAAAATAGGAAAATAAACAGAGACAATTTCAGCTTTTCACCATTCTTTGAAAAATCCATATCTCCATGTAGGAAACTTCAAAAATGGTAAAACCAATTCCTATGGACTCAGGACATTTTGTACTTTACAAAAAGTCTACTTTGCAGCATAGGAAAGCTTAATATCTAGGGGGTAAAGGCAGATTAGTGAAAACCACATAAGGATTTGTTGTGCTCACATGAAGCCATTTCATGAGCTCAATTTTTTCACACTGCCTGAATACCTTCCATAGAGGCTGTGGTTAAATTCTCAGCTTCATTGGACCTATGGAACTTGAGCTACCATCTTTTAGGTTTAAGTGTTCATATAATGGACTTAATCACATGGTGATTATTAGTATCTCTTTTCACCCTAGCTTTCATAATCTCTAAGGTTGTAGATCCAACAACAGAAACCTTGCTGTTGTTTATCTCTCTTATGCGTGAGTTAACTTGTACAACAACAGTTTTGAATCATTTTCTAAATTGCTTGTGAATACATGTGCATAAATCATCTTAATAGCTCACGTGACGTCGACGTTCGACGAGGACTCGACTCTACAGCGAGGATCTCCATCTCGGGACGAGTTTGGCGGATTCTCCGGAGGAAGACTAACTCCTAGCTTCTAACAAAACCGTTGAGCAAGGCAAGCCCCGGTTTGCATATCGTTACCGTTTCAAATTTTGCTTTACTTCACATCATGTTTATTAGACTTGAGTGCATTATGTCTAGGATGATTGAAACCCACTTGCATGCCTATTACATCCCTCATTAGAAGGTTTAGTGTAGGCTTTGCCTCGTTGTAGATGCTAGGCTAATGTTGTAGCTAGCTCGGTAGAAGTCGAGTAGTAAAATGCTACTCGCGAGAAAGTTCGAGTAATGGAGTTACTCGCGAGAGATAAATGATAAGAGCACCCTCATGAATATGAGATGGGGACGGGGATGTTCCTGTAGGATGGAGCGCTCAAGGTTGGTCTCGACCTGCGATGGGTGTGACAATGCTTGAGACAACATTTGGCCTGGACCGGGATGGTAAGGCAAATGTGGAGGTTGGTTGTAGCCCCGTCCGTGTCGGTTAAGGACCGTATGTATGCGGCCCTGCTGGACAAGATTGAGCTGTACCGGATATATAGTGGGGTATGGGACCCATGAAACCGATGTAACATGATGGACCGTGATATAAAAACTCATCCTTCGCGTGGGAATGGCGTTGAGAAGGCAGGAGGTGTAAATCCTTTAGCGGGCAACTTCGACGTGTCCGCGTAGAGGACCATCCTGCTCGGCGCGAAGCGTTTTTCTATGTCGGGGTGTCGTGTGAAAGGTTGCTGCATACAACGTAAGAAAGAGCTCTTGAGAGAGTCTTTCGAGACGGGTGTATGTGTCGTGTATTCCGGGTTGTTATTGATTCGAATCACCGTCGCTCGCGGAAGAGGATTGAGCATACTTGCCCACTGCGCCGTGACTTAGTAAGAAGAGAAACTAAGTCTCTTAACTTGCTGTTTGTGGATTAATCACTGTATTGGAACCTTGACTGAAGTAGTTATAGATCCAACTAAATTTCATTTCCACCTTAGGCTAGCAACATCGGGATAAGCGTTTCTTGTTTGATTGTGGACTTCCGATGTTGTGAGGCGTGAGGACCACTAAAATGAAGGCTATAAGAATCTGAATATAAGGATCAAGTTTAGTCAAGATGCATTTTGCAAATTCCTATGCCTACTCTTTTACTACCCCTGCATGTAGAGTTGCATGTTTAGGAGTGACGGGTAAGTCTTGTTGAGCCTTAGTGCTCACGGTTGCTTCTGAGTTGTTTTTGCAGGTAGCAGGATGCCTGCTATGAAGAGGGTTGTTCGGTGAGACGATGAACCTCACAGTTTGTTCAACTCATCGGAAACCTAGCCGCTGCCTTTCTTTGGTGAAGCTAGTAGGAAGCGTTCACGGGCTGAACGGCTTCTCTTCGGCGTAGTTAGGGTCGAGAGTGAGTAGTTTGTCCAGCAAATGTTAATTTCCACTGCGCGTGTACTTTATGTTGTAAAAGAAATTATCTTGAGTAACAAAATGGTTCCGTTATGTTCTTATCGTCTTTTCGTGCATGCTGTTGGGTGCCGCATCGCACGGCACCACCCACTGCGATTCCCGGGCCGGGCGCTCACAAGATGCTTCCTTTGGTCCGCGTGGCTTAGCTATCTGTGATTTCTATTTAGGGGTGTAACTTGCCGTTAACCCGTGATTCTAATATCAATCTAAGGTTTCTATCTAGGCGTGTAACCTACTGTGAACCCGTGGCTCTGATACCAATCTGTGACGCCCTCAATTCTGTGGAAAACCACGGAACCGAGAACTAATGCATATGTGTGCCCAGGATGTTCATCACACATACACATACGTTCCACAAACTGAATTCAGATTATATATTACCACGAATAACAAAGTTTATTACAATCACCTCATGAGCCTTGGACTCATGCTCACAGCGGAAGTCTTTATTTCTACGCAGCGGAAATCTTTATCTAAATGCGGAAGCAAAAACTAATGCGGAAGCAAAACTAAGCAGAAGTGGCTCCATCTCTACTCCCTCCACAGGCAAGGTTGAGAACAGATCACACGCCATAATGCTCTACTTGATCTTCATAGTAGCTTTCTCTTGCTGTTGATGAAGAAATAATAATGCAAGTTTGAGCACAATGATGTACTCAGCAAGTGCGGGAATAACACATGATATGCAGCTCATAAACAAGGTAGGTATAAAAGGCTTATTTGCAGAAAAGCAAATTTATAAAACCATGATAAAACAGCAACTTAACTTTAGATGAATACAATCCCATCATGTATTAAATTACCAACATACCTCCATCACTTCCCATGTTCCATCCGAACATTAACCAATCCTTTACTCATACTCACGAATATCTCCTCGAATTCGCTACCATCTCATCTCATAAAACAACCTCGTCTAGCACTGAGACCAATCTCATGTTATGACCCACCAGTCATGCAAACATCTCATCATCCGGACTCAACAGTCTCAAACCGAACCACAATCAATATCCATAACCAAGAACCTTCCCAATGACCATTCCAATAACCATCCCATCTAATCATGGCAGTTTAGCCAGGTGCTCGTGACCGTAAGCTCGGCTATCATGATAGTTTTAATAACTCTGCAGAGTTTGCACCTCTTTACCCACAAGTTTGTGATTTCGTCACCCGTCGGCGACTGCAGAACCTCCATTATACCAGTACACAACCGTCGGTGTATGGTCAAGAGATCACAAAATAGCCTTTACAAAGGGGTTACTAGATGTATGGACTCACTAAGGTTTCACCGGCAGGCTAGAATCTCCAATTCTCCCACCCACGGGCCCCCTCTTGTGCCATGCAGTTCCCAGGGCAGTCATCACTCGACTCCCATTCCCGCGCCTTCCACAGTCCATAACACTCTAGCAACTTACCTAATTACTCAGCTAAGCCGCACCCATACTTGGCCTTGTGGTGGCACTGTTATTCTGGCATGTGCATGCATGAACCGGTCCTTAGATCTACGGCAAGTAAAACCACCATATCATGCTACCTCCTTCACAAACCCAGGCTTGCCTAGATCTCCCTCCGATCCATGTTCATTAACCTCATCAGTTTCTCATTATCATTACGAGTGTAGTTAGCTAGACACATCTATCTCGCTTCCCAATCCCATGGACTCAGCGAAGCATAAAGCAAAAACCATACCCGACTCATAAACTTCCCAAGCGACAAGGATGGTTTAACCAAAACTAGTAAACTCCTATAAAAAAAAGGTTTCCCATCATGTTTGACTCAGCACGCACACCTTTTCGCAAAACAAAACAGTTTTACCCAAAACATAGGATCAACATGGTCAAGGAGCACTTGCCTTGTTCTTGCGGTTCCGGTTGTCCTTGATTCTCAAAACCTTGTTGCTGCAGCTCGACGTAGACAGCTTCCTGAGTTTGTCTTCACGTTCTTCTTGTGTTCGAGGTCCTCCTCCGATGATCTCCCTTGTTGTGCTTCGGCGATGTTTTGCTCGGCGAGTTAGGGCTAGGGCTCTAAGTCGTCGGCTCAGGAGTTGAAAGAGAAGTTTGTGGTTTCGGCCAGAGATTTTGGGTTCTATTTATAATCGGGAAGAGAAGAGTCCTAATCTGATTGGATCCCGAATAAGAGTCTTTTTCAGATCTTTGTTAGATCCTGACGTCTTATCTTCGGTAACATCGTGGAGTTTAGATCGGTTTCCGTTGCGTACCAGTATCTTTACGCGTAAAAACCGCTCCAGACTCGTTACTTCCGTGGTGAAGAGCTCCGGAAGTTCCACGTGTCCTCCGGGCCTGGTATCTCTTCTCCCGCAAAGATGAGCTCCGGTTGTGCCGCGTGTCACGAGCGAGACCTTCCTCTTCTTCGGAGATGAGCTCCACGCACGCCACGTGTTGGCGCCGGTCTTCCTCTTCTTCTTTCCTCAGGGACATGCCCCGCGGTCGACACGTGTCCAATAGAACAGGACCTCTCGCAGGTGAGCTCCTAGATCGACACGTACCCCGCGCGGATAGTCCTCTGATTTCCGCGAGGACTAGCTCTGAGGATGACACGTGTCCTGCGGAAATGCCTTTGCTTCTTTCGCAGAGGCTAGCTCCGTGGGCAACACGTGTCCCACAGGATCGGACCTCTCCCCTTTGCGGAGATGAGTCCCGAGACTGCCACGTAGCCAGCTTGGCGGCGGCCTCTCCCCACTTCGCAGGGATGAGCTCCGATCACGCCACGTGGCCTGCTGGCCGCGGAAGTTGCCTTCGACGCACTCTAAGGGCTTTATTGGCTATTCTTTTGGTAACTCTTTCTGTCCCTATTTTCCATTAAAATGTTTCCGTTTCATAGGATACGAACATATGCTGACACCCGAGATGAGGGTGTCACAAATCTACCCCCCTTAAATTGAATCTCGCCCTCGAGATTCATTTGTAGAAAATAGATGGGGAAATTCTGCCTTGATATCCTCTTCTCGCTCCCATGTGGCTTCAGCTTCAGTTTGATGGCTCCATTGTACCTTGCACCATCGAATCACCTTGTTTCGGGTAACCCTTTCCTTTACGTCCAAGATTCGGACAGGGTGTTCTGCGTAAGTCAGGTCCTCTTGAAGTTCAAGTTCTCCCATCGACACTTGTTCCTCTGGTACTCTCAAGCACTTCTTGAGCTGGGATACATGAAACACGTCATGTACGTCGGAGAGGTGGTTTGGGAGCTCTAGTTGATAGGCTACTTCTCCTCGCTTGTCCAAAATCTTAAATGGTCCGATGTAGCGAGGCGCTAGTTTGCCTTTGACGTTAAAACGTCGTTGGCCTCGGATAGGTGATACCTTAAGGTATACGAAGTCTCCTACTTCAAAGGTCAACTTCCTACGCCTATTGTCCGCATAGCCTTTCTGTCGTGACTGAGCAGCCTTTAAGTTCTCCCGTATCGTTTGGACTTGCTTTTCAGCCTCTTGTAGTACTTCTGGTCCAAACACCTGGTTCTCTCCAGTCTCGTTCCAGAACAGCGGCGTTCTACACCGTCTACCATATAAGGCTTCGAAAGGTGACATCTTCAAGCTAGCTTGATAGCTGTTATTATAGGAGAACTCGGCATACGGTAAACTCCTATCCCAACTACGCCCACGTTTCAAGGCGCAAGCTCTCAGCATGTCTTCCAAAATTTGGTTCGTCCTCTCGGTTTGCCCATCTGTTTGTGGGTGATAGGCGGAGCTAAAATCCAGTCGTGTACCCATGGCTTTCTGCAGCTTCCTCCAGAATCTAGAGGTAAACTGAGAACCTCGATCTGAGACTATCCTCTTCGGAACTCCATGACGGCACACGATCTGCTCCATGTACAATTCTGCCAATTGTGCTACATTGTAACTGGTCTTTACAGGGAGAAAATGGGCGGTTTTCGTCAATCGGTCCACAATGACCCAGATGGAGTAGTATCCTGACTGAGTTCTTGGCAATCCGACAATAAAGTCCATACTGATGTCCTCCCATTTCCATTCAGGTATTTTCAAAGGTTGCAACAACCCAGCGGGTTTTTGATGTTCGGCCTTTACCCGTTGGCATGTGTCGCATAGGGCAACGTATTCGGCTATATCCCTCTTCATACCATCCCACCAATAGCAAGTTTTCAAGTCTTTGTACATTTTGGTGCTCCCTGGATGTATGGAATAGGGTGAATCATGTGCCTCCTTCAATATCATGTCGCGAAGGTGTCTTATGTTTGGCACACAAATCCTTTTTCCTAGCCAAAGCGTACCCTTTTCATCCTCTTTGAAATCCTTTTCTATCCCTTGTTGGATTCTTTCCTTGATCTCCTTGATCCCCTCGTCCGTTGCTTGGCCCTCTCTTATTTATTGCTCCAATGAGGAGTGGATCTTCATTATTTCCATGTTATTCAAGAATCCGAGGTGTAACCCTTCGAACTCCTTTCGAAGTTCGGATGGTAGCTCCCGAACCGTGAGTTGGTGGCATGCTCTCTTTCTGCTCAATGCGTCAGCTACTACATTGGCCTTCCCGGGGTGGTAGTTGATTCTTACATCATAATCCTTAATGAGTTCTAACCATCGACGCTGCCTCAAATTCAAGTCCGTTTGTGTAAATATGTACTTGAGGCTTTTATGATCTGTATAGATCTCACATTGATGACCAAGGATATAGTGTCTCCAAATCTTCAATGCATGCACCACTGCTGCTAACTCTAAGTCATGCGTAGGATAGTTAAGCTCATGCTTCTTTAATTGTCGTGAGGCATAGGCTACCACTTGTCCTTCCTGCATGAGTACACATCCGAGCCCTTGTCTGGATGCGTCACAATATATGTCAAAGCTCTTGCTTACGTCTGGCAATACCAGAACTGGTGCCGTGGTTAGCCTTTTCTTGAGTTCCTCAAAACTTTCTTGGCAGGCTTGTGTCCATTGAAAGACTTTCCCCTTCATTAGCAACTCCGTTATAGGTTTTGCTATCTTAGAGAAGTCTTTAATGAAGCGACGATAGTATCCTGCCATCCCAAGGAAACTTCGAATATCCCTCACGCTCTTCGGTTGGTCCCACTTCAGAACATCTCTCACCTTTCCGAGGTCAACCGATAACCCTTCCTTGGAGATGATGTGGCCTAGGAAAGATATTTCCTTTAGCCAAAATTGACACTTGTTGAGTTTGGCATACAACTGATGCTCGCGCAACTTCTACAAGGTTAATCTCAGATGTTCTTCCTGCTCCTCACTTTTTGAATACACCATAATGTCGTCGATGAAAACTACGACAAACTTGTCCAAGTACTTCATGAAAACCTTATTCATAAGGTACATGAAGTATGCGGGTGCATTCGTCAATCCAAAAGACATAACGGTATATTCATATGAACCATACCGCGTCCGAAAGGCCGTCTTAGGTATATCGGAGGGCTTAATCTTCAGCTGGAAATATCCCGACCGAAGATCAATCTTGGAGAACACTTGGGCTCCTTTCATTTGATCGAACAGGTCCTCTATACGGGGCAGAGGGTATTTATTCTTGATTGTTACCTCGTTGAGAGACCTGTAGTCCACGCACATTCTTTGGGTTCCGTCCTTCTTGTCTACGAAGAGTACCGGGGCTCCCCATGGTGACGAACTTGGACGGATAAAACCCTTCTCCAACTGTTCCTGAATTTGCTTCTTGAGTTCAACTAACTCGTTGACGGGCATCCTATATGGTCTCTTAGCTATGGGTGCAGTTCCAGGTACCAAATCTATGGCAAACTCGATGTCCCGGTCAGGTGGCATACCTGGAATTTCTTCCGGGAACACATCCGAAAATTCCTGAACCACTGGAATGTTGTCTAATGCTACTCCTTCAACATGGTTTAAATCCGCCCGTTCGGTTGCTTGCTGGGCTGACTCAAACTCGACACGGATACCGTGTTCGTTTGTCAACTGCACGCTTCTCTCAGCGCATTGGATTACTCCATTGTGCTTGCTTAACCAGTCCATTCCGAGTATGATGTCAATTCCGTGGGAGTCCAAGACAATAAGGTTGGCGAGGAAGTCTACCCCCCTTATTTTAAGGCTTACCTTAGGACATACTATACTAGTCCTCATTTCTCCTCCGGGAGAATTAACTAACATAGCACATTCTAAGTGGGATACGGGTAGGTGATGTTTGGCAACATATTTGGACGATATGAAGGAATGTGATGCTCCGGAATCAAATAAAATGGTGGCTGGGTTGGAGTTGGCAAGGAACATACCAATTGCGACATCCTCAGCCTGTTGTGCTTCCTCAGCAGTGACATGGTTAATGTGGCCATGAGCATAGTTCTGCGGTCCATGGCTCCCTTGGTTGTCCCCTCCGTTTGGTCGCTGGTTCTGCTTGGGCACGTTACCTTGCTGTCCAGGGCCTCTCTTCGGGCACTGGTTAGCGAAGTGGCCTACTTCCCCGCATGCAAAGCATGCCCTGTTGCCTACGGCAGCAGGTACGTTGGGGCGGGGGTTTTGAATAGGAGCGCCATTGTTAGGCTGGGGTGCAGGAGGCATGGGCACACGAGGTGCCGGTGCAACAAACCGTTGCTGTGGTGGCTGACCAGGGCGGTACGTAGGAGTGGTTGGTCCATACTGCGGTGCAGGGGGCATGTACCTAGGTCGTACGTTGCTCCCTTGGGGCTGGTATGGCACCTTCCTTTTGCACTCGCGCTCAATTTCTCGGATCTTGTTTTCCACCACAATAGCCTTATCAACCAGATTCTGGAAGCTTACGTAGTCATTGTTGAGGAGCTGAACTTGGATCTCATTGTTCAACCCTCTCATGAACAGGTACTGCTTCCTCTGATCTGAGTTGACATCTTCGGGGGCATACCGGGACAGTTGTATGAACTTGTTGAGATATTCGTTCACACTTTTCTGCCCTTGGCGGAGACCTTCAAACTCCTGCCTCTTGAGCATCATTACGCCAACAGGGATGTAGTGGGAGCGGAAATTTTCCTTGAACTCAGTCCAAGTGATTGTCTCCGGGTTGGCATGGGCGTTGCTCAAGGCATCCCACCAGTCAGCAGCTGCTCCCATCAGTTGGTGCGACGCAAAGAGAACCTTCTCTCGGTCGTTGCACTGAAAAATGGCAAGCTTCTTCTCCATGGACTTCAACCAATCATCGACCTCCATTGGATCGCTTACTTGAGAAAAGGTGGGTGGTCGAGTCCTCATGAACTCTCCCAGACTGTTATGAGCCGGCGGTGGTGGTGGCGGTGGTGCCGGAACGGGGTGTTGGTTGGCCTGCAACTGACCCAAAGTTTGGATCATGGTTTGCATAAGCTGGTTTTGCATGGCCATCAACCTTTCTAGGTTGTTTTCTCCAGCTCCGGGGTTAGCAGGAACTTCCTCGTGGTCATCTTCCTGGATGTTCCTTCGGCTGGCGTTTCCTCTCACCATCTGTGAGAGAGAACGAAATAGTAATAGAAGGTTAGAAAGTTAGATAGGTCCTTTCAACTATATGCATCAAGGTGAGTTGGACTATATATATTAGCCCTTATGAAGATGTGAGCAAGTGACGAAACATCTCACAGCTCCTTCTTCTTATGTGTGGATATGGACAACGTTTTTGAGACGTCCCACCACTCACACTAAGCACATATTCACAAATAATCATCACAAGGGCCCACTCAACTTCCTATTCAAGGATGGTTTCCCTATGTCAAGGTGGTTTTAAAGGCCAATCTAAGCTATTCACCCAAAGATGCTTCCTTTGGTCCACGTGGCTTAGCTATCCGTGATTTCTATTTAGGGGTGTAACTTGCCGTTAACCCGTGATTCTAATATCAATCAAAGGTTTCTATCTAGGCGTGTAACCTACTGTCAACCCGTGGCTCTGATACCAATCTGTGACGCCCTCAATTCTGTGGAAAACCACGGAACCGAGAACTAATGCATATGTGTGCCAAGGATGTTCATCACACATACACATACGTTCCACAAACTGAATTCAGATTATATATTACCACGAATAACAGAGTTTATTACAATCACCTCATGAGCCTTGGACTCATGCTCACAGCGGAAGTCTTTATTTCTACGCAGCGGAAATCTTTATCTAAATGCGGAAGCAAAAACTAATGCGGAAGCAAAACTAAGCAGAAGTGGCTCCATCTCTACTCCCTCCATAGGCAAGGTTGAGAACAGATCACACGCCATAATGCTCTACTTGATCTTCATAGTAGCTTTCTCTTGCTGATGATGAAGAAATAATAATGCAAGTTTGAGCACAATGATGTACTCAGCAAGTGCGGGAATAACACATGATATGCAGCTGATAAACAAGGTAGGTATAAAAGACTTATTTGCAGAAAAGCAAATTTATAAAACCATGATAAAACAGCAACTTAACTTTAGATGAATGCAATCCCATCATGTATTAAATTACCAACATACCTCCATCACTTCCCATGTTCCATCCGAACATTAACCAATCCTTTACTCATACTCACGAATATCTCCTCGTATTCGCTACCATCTCATCTCATAAAACAACCTCGTCTCGCACTGAGACCAATCTCATGTTATGACCCACCAGTCATGCAAACATCTCATCATCCGGACTCAACAGTCTCAAACCGAACCACAATCAATATCCATAACCAAGAACCTTCCCAATGACCATTCCAATAACCATCCCATCTAATCATGGCAGTTTAGCCAGGTGCTCGTGACCGTAAGCTCGGCTATCATGATAGTTTTAATAACTCTGCAGAGTTTGCACCTCTTTACCCACAAGTTTGTGATTTCGTCACCCGTCGGCGACTGCAGAACCTCCATTATACCAGTACAGAACCGTCGGTGTATGGTCAAGAGATCACAAAATAGCCTTTACAAAGGGGTTACTAGATGTATGGACTCACTAAGGTTTCACCGGCAGGCTAGAATCTCCAATTCTCCCACCCACGGGCCCCCTCTTGTGCCATGCAGTTCCCAGGGCAGTCCTCACTCGACTCCCATTCCCCGCGCCTTCCACAGTCCATAACACTCTAGCAACTTACCTAATTACTCAGCTAAGCCGCACCCATACTTGGCCTTGTGGTGGCACTGTTATCCTGGCATGTGCATGCATGAACCGGTCCTTAGATCTACGGCAAGTAAAACCACCATCTCATGCTACCTCCTTCACAAACCCAGGCTTGCCTAGATCTCCCTCCGATCCATGTTCGTTAACCTCATCAGTTTCTCATTATCATTACGAGTGCAGTTAGCTAGACACATCTATCTCGCTTCCCAATCCCATGGACTCAGCGAAGCATAAAGCAAAAACCATACCCGACTCATAAACTTCCCAAGCGACAAGGATGGTTTAACCAAAACTAGTAAACTCCTATAAAAAAAGGTTTCCCATCATGTTTGACTCAGCACGCACACTGTTTCGCAAAACAAAACAGTTTTATCCAAAACATAGGATCAACATGGTCAAGGAGCACTTGCCTTGTTCTTGCGGTTCCGGTTGTTCTTGATTCTCAAAACCTTGTTGCTGCAGCTCGACGTAGACAGCTTCCTGAGTTTGTCCTCACGTTCTTCTTGTCTTCGAGGTCCTCCTCCGATGATCTCCCTTGTTGTGTTTCGGCGATGTTTTACTCGGCGAGTTAGGGCTGGGGCTCTAAGTCGTCGGCTCAGGAGTTGAAAGAGAAGTTCGTGGTTTCGGCCATAGGTTTTGGGTTCTATTTATAATCGGGAAGAGAAGAGTCCTAATCTGATTGGATCCCGAATAAGAGTCTTTTTCAGATCTTTGTTAGATCCTGACGTCTTATCTTCGGTAACATCGTGGAGTTTAGATCGGTTTCCGTTGCGTACCGGTATCTTTACGCGTAAAAACCGCTCCAGACTCGTTACTTCCGTGGTGAAGAGCTCCGGAAGTTTCACGTGTCCTCCGGGCCTGGTATCTCTTCTCCCGCAAAGATGAGCTCCGGTTGTGCCGCGTGTCACGAGCGAGACCTTCCTCTTCTTCGGAGATGAGCTCCACGCACGCCACGTGTTGGCGCCGGTCTTCCTCTTCTTCTTTCCTCAGGGACATGCCCCGCGGTCGACACGTGTCCAATAGAACAGGACCTCTCGCAGGTGAGCTTCGAGATCGACACGTACCCCGCGCGGATAGTCCTCTGGTTTCCGCGAGGACTAGCTCTGAGGATGACACGTGTCCTGCAGAAATGCCTTTGCTTCTTTCACAGAGGCTAGCTCCGTGGGCAACATGTGTCCCACAGGATCGGACCTCTCCCCTTTGCGGAGATGAGTCCCGAGCCTGCCACGTAGCCTTCTTGGCGGCGGCCTCTCCCCACTTCGTAGGGATGAGCTCCGATCACGCCACGTGGCCTGCTGGCCGCGGAAGTTGCCTTCGACGCACTCTAAGGGCTTTATTGGCTATTCTTTTGATAACTCTTTCTGTCCCTATTTTCCATTAAAATGTTTCCGTTTCATAGGATACGAACATATGCTGACACCCGAGATGAGGGTGTCACACCTAGCACCTCAACTACTCGAGGAACCGGTCGGGAAGCATCAGTGGACCTCAGAGAAGGTCGACATGAGCTCGAGACAGCTCGGGGAAGGCCCGAAATAGGTCCTCACTGTGCGCCCGATGCCTCCCGTTTATTCCGCCATTGGTAGACCTCTAATTACGCCGGGTACAGAGGTTCTCCGGCCAAGAGTTGTGAAGGAAACTTGTGCGTTACCGTGTCTAGCTTGTGTGAGAGAGGATTGAGGCCCTCTAATCCTTTCTAGAGCACGAATTTGACAGAACCGCACCCGAAGGTCGTTCTGCACACAGAAAGGGGAAAAATGGAAATTCGCCGCCGGTGAGCAACCACTCGAGCTGTGGCTCGGGGGTGAGCAGCACCGGTCACCGGCGCGTCCAAGGGTGCCTTGGCTCGGGCGTGACAACGCCCTGGTTGGGCTGTCCACGGGAGCCCGAGGTGCGGCGGTTCCAAGTCCCGAATTTGATCTTTCGGCACAGCCGATATCAATCGGTTTCAACTGAATTCTAGCAGCGGGGAGGACGGAAGAAGGTCTCTAGTACCTTGCCGTGGCTCTGGAGGGGATGGAGGAAGCTGTGATCGGCGCTCTCCGATCGACTCCGGGCTGCGGAAATTGTTTGCCGGCGCTGAGTTCTTGCGGGGAGAACTGGGTGAGGCTCCGGCCCGGGAGGGGAGAGGCGCCTTAAGAAGGCTCTGCACCTCCTCACGCCCGTGCGTGGGCAAGCAGCTTCTGGCGCGGCGGCTCCCCTCGGTGGCGATCGCAGCTGCAGCTCGGCGACCGGAGTGAGAAAAGTCTCAGTCGGTTTGATCTGAGCAGTGGCTGACATGTGGGTCCCACTTCCAGTTTTAACCTCTAAAATTTACTCCTAATCACTGTTGTAAACAGTGAACCCCATAGTACCCCTGGTAATTCAAATTATTCACCCATGAACCATTTGAATTGATCAAAGTTCGAATTGGGTTTGGTTTGAGTGAATTTCAGCACAAGTGCAGTTTTGAATTCAAATAAAGTTTGAATTTGTCCCACTTAGCTCATGTCAAGATCAACTCCAAATGGAGTGAAAATTGGTGTGTGGGCTCAAAAAAATGTGCTGAGTAAGAATATGCCTCCCACTTTTAAATTCATGAGATAAAAACAGTTTGAATTTGAATATGGTTTCAAACTGCCCTCTTCCTAACTATACCCAAAATGACCTCAAAAAGGTTTTGAATTTGGGTGAAACATGGCACGGGCATCCTTAGCAATGTATAGGAGTTATCATATGTCTAGCCCCCTTATATCACATGTGTGAAATACCACTTTGGAAATGTGTGAGTTTGTTCTCTAATGAGCATGTTGATAAAAGTTACTTGCTCTTCATTTGTATTCATCATCCTTCCTCAAATGAGGTGTGTGGTGTGGTGATGAACACTGCAAATGTGTGTCAAAAACTGAGGCCCTTACATTCCTCCCCCCTTAAAAGAATCTCGTCCCGAGATTATAAGGTGAAAATGAGAGAGAGGACGGTGGAAAATTACCGGATATGCGACGTGAAAAATTCGGGGTAGTTAGTGCGAAGGAATTCTTCGCTCTCCCATGTCGCTTCGTCCATGGAGTGATTACTCCATAGAACCTTGTAGAACCACAACGTACGGTTGCGTGTGGTTCGGGCCTTTTCATCAATAATCTGCACCGGTTCCTCCTGATAGGTGAGATCCGGTTGCAGTTCTTCAATGTCTTCCAGCTGAACGGTAGTTGGTAGCTTGAGACACTTCCTCAGCTGGGAAATGTGAAAGACGTCGTGCACACCGGAAAGTGCTTCTGGTAATTTCAGCCGGTATGCCACTGATCCACATCTTTCGGTAATCTGGAATGGACCGATGAATCGGGGTGCCAACTTTCCTCTCACCCCAAATCTGTTTACACCCTTCATCGGAGACACCCGTAGGTATACATGATCTCCAACTTTGAATTGTAATGGGCGCCTTCTCCGGCCCGCATACTGTTTTTGACGGGATTGAGCGGCTTTTAGGTTCGCTTGAATTAGTCGAACCTTTTCTTCCGCGTCGTTGACAAGGTCAATCCCGAAGGTAACCCTTTCGCCAGATTCACACCAGTTCAATGGTGTGCGGCACTTCCTACCGTATAGCGCCTCGTAAGGTTCCATCTTGATGCTGGCTTGGTACCCATTATTGTACGAGAACTCGGCTAACGGCAAGTGATCATCCCAATTCTTGTCGTGGTTGATAGCGCAAGCTCGTAGCATGTCTTCTAAGATTTGATTTACCCGCTCTGTTTGCCCATCCGTCTGCGGGTGGTATGCTGAACTACGGATCAGCTTCGTCCCCAAGGCAGCGTGCAGATGCTCCCAAAAACGGGACACAAATAAAGTGCCCCGGTCCGATATGATGGTACGGGGTACGCCGTATAAGCATAGGATCCGTGAGATGTACAGTTCAGCATACTTCTTGGCGTTGTAATTTGTGTTGACTGGGATGAAATGGGCAACTTTGGTGAGCCGATCGACGATCACCCACACAGAATCATGTTTCTGCAAGGTGGTGGGTAAACCAACGATGAAATCCATGCTCACGTCCTCCCACTTCCAGGCAGGAATGCCCAGTGGTTGTAGCAGTCCCGGTTTCCGCATGTGGTCTGCCTTCACCCTTCGATATGTATCACACTCGGACACGTATTTTGCAGTCTCTCGCTTCATTCGTGTCCACCAAAACTTGCTTTTGAGTTCTTGATACATTTTGTTGCTGCCGGGGTGAATAGAAAACTTTGATAAGTGAGCCTTATCAAAGATTTTCTTCCGTAACTCCGGATTTCGGGGTACGACGATCCGGTCCTTGAACCATAGGACGCCGTCTCCGTCCTTCCGGAAACATTTCAGCTCCCCACTGTCTACACGTCTCCGTAAATGCGACATGCCCTTGTCATGTTTCTGAGCATCCGCTATCTCTTCACGGATGGTGGGGATCAAAGCTAGGTTGTAGAGAGCTCCGTGTGGAATCACATGTAGTGGTGGTTCGCTCTCTTCCAACGGTGTGATGGTCAGATTGTTGATGTGTGACTTGCGGCTCAGCGCATCTGCCACTACGTTTGCCTTGCCCGGATGATAATGGATCTCTATTTCGTAATCCTTTATCAATTCTAACCATCTTCGCTGCCTCATGTTCAGCTCCTTCTGAGTGAATATGTACTTGAGGCTTTTGTGGTCGGTATATAAATGTACGAGGTTACCGAGTAGGTAGTGCCTCCACATTTTGAGTGCAAGTATCACGGCAGCGAGCTCCAAATCGTGAGTTGGTTAATTCTGCTCATGGTTACTAAGCTGCCGTGATCCATACGCGACCACTCTTCGGTCTTGCATCAGCACACATCCGAGCCCAATGCCGGATGTATCGCAGTACACATCGAACGGTTTTGTTGTGTCTGGCTGCGCCAAAACCGGTGCTGATGTCAGGTGCTTGACTAAAGCCTTGAATGCTGCTTCACATGCTGGACTCCAAACATATTTGGTAGCCTTCTTTAGCAGCTCTGTCATTGGCTTGGCAATCTTCGAGAAGTTCGGAATGAACCTCCGATAATATCCCGCGAGTCCGAGGAAACTCCGTACCTCATGAACAGTTCTCGGGGATTTCCAATTCAGCACTTGAATGATCTTACTCGGGTCTACAGCGATACCCTCCGCTGAGATGATATGCCCGCGAAAAGGCACTTGCGATATCCAGAATTCGCATTTGCTGAATTTCGCGTATAGCTTGTGATCCCGCAGCCGTTGTAAGACTATACGCAGATATTTCTTGTGATCTTCCTCCGACTTGGAATATACCAGGATATCGTCGATGAAGACCATGACAAACTTGTCCAGCTCCGGCATGAATACCGAGTTCATCAAGTACATGAAGTGAGCTGGAGCATTGGTGAGGCCGAAGGACATGACCAGGTACTCATAAAGTCCGTACCTTGTCGAGAAAGCTGTCTTTGGAATGTCCTCCGCCCTTATCTTAATCTGATGGTACCCAGATCTTAAGTCCATCTTGGAAAAGATATTTGCTTCGACCAACTGATCAAACAACATGTCGATCCGTGGCAACGGGTACTTGTTCTTGATGGTTACGGCATTTAATGGACGATAGTCCACGCAAAGCCGCAACGTCTCATCCTTCTTCTTGACAAATAACGCCGAACAGCCCCATGGCGAGGAGCTCGGCCTAATAAAACCCTTCTCCAGGAGGTCCGTGAGCTGAGTCTTCAGTTCAGCCAACTCCTTGGGTGCCATCTTGTACGGCCTTCAGGATATTGGCATGGTTCCCGGTGCAAGTTCAATCTTGAACTCCACCTCTCTATCAGGCGGCATCCCTGGCAAATCGTCCGGGAATACATCAGGGAACTCTCGGACCACCGGAATATCTTCCAATCTGATGGTTGTGGCTTGATAGACACTTGGAAGTTTTATTTCTGGACTGTCCAGAAATAAGGAGTGAGGCTCGTGCACTTCTGAGTTCAAGTGCACGACTCGGAGGACGGTGTCTAAAACAGCGCTGTGGCGGGTTAACCACGACATCCCTAAGATGACATCGACCTTTTGTCCCTCTAAGATTATGAGAGACGTAGGGTAAACTCTACCCTCTAAGCACAATGGCGCTTTTGGGACCATCATGCTTGCTGAAATTTTCCCACCCGGTGAACAGATCACATAAGGACTATCGGTGGATAGTATTTGCAAGCTATACTTATCAATGAAAGCTTGGCTAATGAAGCTATACGTGGCGCCTGAATCAAATAATATTATGGCGGGATGCTGGTGGAGTTGGAACATACCCGCAAGGATTGGCTCGCCCTCCGGCACGTCCTCAATGGCAAGCTGGTGGACGGTGCCGGGCCTAGGGTTTGCCCGCCGCGCATTAGTAGGGTTCCAGGGTTGATCCCTCCCCGGAAACTGCGGTGCCACTCCGCCGCCTTGCCTCTCCGGGCAACTGCTCGCGAAGTGTCCTGGACGACCACACTTGTAACATGTGGCCGTTGCTGGTGTAGTGCTCAGGGGACGAAAGCCCGGCATGCGTTGCTGAGGTGCAAACGCACGCGGCATCGCCCGCTGCTGCTGTTGTTGTTGCGGTGGTACTGCCAGTGCCGGCCTGAATGCCGGTGAAGAGTACGGCCGACTGCGGAACGGCATCGACCGCTGTGGTGGCTGCCAGCGTGGACCTGATGGTGAGCGATTCACCATCCGAAACTTCTGAGAAGGACCGCCTCCTTCTCCGCTGCTTTGCGGCGCGCTTCGCTTTCGCTCCGCCACCGCTAACTCCTTGCTGGAGTCCTCCTGAACAATCGCAGCATCAATAATGTCGTTGAGGCTGCCGCGATTGAACATCGCCAACTTGTCCTTCAGGAGCGGGTTAAGCCCCTGGTAGAAGTGGTCCCGCCGCTTCTCGTCAGTATCTGCGTGATATGACGCGTAAAGCTCGAGATCATTGAACGCTCTGGAGTATTCCAGCGCGTTCCGGCTCCCTTGCTGCAAGTGCAGGAACTCCTGCGTCTTCCTCTTCATTAAACCTGGCGGTATATGATAGGCCCTGAAGGTCGTCCGGAACTCCGTCTAGGTCATTACTCGGTCAGTGGGCTGTGAAGCACAGATGTTGGCCCACCACGCGCTCGCGGATCCTTGGAGCTGCTGGACCGCGAACTGAGTCTTGCGCTGCTCGCTTATCTGGAGCAGCCCGAACTTCATCTCTATGGCGCGGAGCCAGTTGTCCGCGTCAAGAGGTTCATCTGCCCTTGAGAATACCGGGGGATGAGTAGCCAGGAAGTCGGAGTAGGAGCTCTGTTAGCGCTCCTCACGATCTTGACGTCTCTCTGGGCGAGACGTATTGGCGATAAGCGTTTGCAGCAACTCCGTGTGCTGCTGATGTGAACCCGCCATTGCTGTGACGATGTCGGCCAATGTAACCGTTGGCAGTGGCGGTGGCGGTGTTTGCTGTTGCTGTTGCTGCTGCTGTCCCGAGGAGTCCTCGGGAGGCTGTTGGGAAGTCTCTCCCCCTTGGCTAGTACCCCCAACATCAGGGTTGGCACGAGTACGCGTCATTCTGAAATTCAAAACAGCAGCGATTAGCACATGTCTTACTTAAAATTCCATAAGCAACAGTAGGTATTGAAGTGACACATGATTAATTTGCACAACATTCACATATATTGATAAAGCATAAACTTTATACAAGATACATTATTCTCGGATCTCCGAGAAGTCGTGCTCATGTCGTCACTACCTATACATATGCTACTGTCTACACGACATGTCACCGATTACAAAAGTTGGGTTACGCTACCCCAGCTGCCCTACTTGGCAACCGTAACCCCCTACTCGGAGTAGAACTCGACCTCCTGTGGGTCGTCCTCCTCCGGTAGCTCTGCTGGTGGCTCTGGATCTACCACCTCTTCTCCCATTCCGGGTTCTCCCATTGCTGGAAGACCCAAGACCGACGGTACGCCTAACACCGGGGGTACGAGGTCCTGCAAAGCATGCACCTCGTCCATAGCCTGGTTATAATCTTCTTCCCAGTCTTGCCCTTCCTCAATAGCGTTGTCCCGCTCTTGAGTAAGTTCCTCGTTCTGCTGGGTCAGATTTTGTACCAGTTACTGTAACGCCGCGATGTCGACACGGCTTTTTCTCTTCGCCTTCTTCAGACGATGCAACTGATTATGCTGTTCATTCAGTCGCTTGATCGTCGGAAGGAGCACATTGCGGAGTGCGCTGTGAGCACTCTCGAAATGATCTCCACAGCTTATGCTCTCCTTGAGCTTTGTGGCGAGATGCTCCGTATGAACAGCTTGGCTGTCCATCACGGCATTTCCCGCCCTCATCTGGAGGCTGAGATTTGCCTCCGCAGGGTTGTACCTTGGGCATCTCGGGTCCGTTGCCTCCAGGTACCTCTCTTCCCACACATGCTGAGCCCGTCCCTCCACCGGAACGAGCGCATATGGAGTGCCTTCCATAGCCTGCACGTGTAGTTGGCAGAAGCGTGACATAGTGTCACGGGCTGCCACTTGCCAACCCCCTTCCGGTTGTCTTCCTCTCACCGTGATGGTGAACGGCACCCAACCGGGTGGCGTAGGTCCTGCAGAGACTTCGACATGGATCGTCCATGTCTTGTTCCCCTCTTCGCCTTCTTCCTTGGCGAAGTACTGCGGCATCTGATTGTACCCGAAATATTGGAGCATTTGCCACAATGCTTCCGGGTAGCCGCTACGGTGAGAACAGTGGGACATCACCCACCCGTTCTCCAACTTCTTATCTGCTGTCATCTGTAAAAATATATTTGAGAAATGTCAAATATTCATTTAAACAGTAAACCATTGAGTTATAACATAGGACATGTCATTGAACCCATAAAACTTTGAAACATAGTTCAAATTTTAAACAAATTTGACTGCTGATCTGCTGTCCCCATGACAGCCCTGACCAGTTTCCAGTTCAACCTGATTTAGGCCATGTTAAACAAAAACCAGTTCTGTAGCTCAACGTCAAAGTTAAAGCTAACTTCAATAGCTTTCCAGAAAGTATTTGCTTGGCCTAAGGTCTGTCCTGGTTCAAAAGTTATGAGATGTCAAAGTTAACAGAATTTCTGGAGAAAATTGGACAGCACCACCCTGCTTTAGGTACTGATTTAATCCAAGAATTCCTGTTAATTCTTTTCCTAATCTGACAAAACTTTCTGTTACAAAGTTGTAACCTATCGCATAAGCTTTCCAGAACTACCTCATTTTCTATTTTTGGATTTTTATGCAGGAAGTTATGCTTAATTTACAGAGAGTCTACAGAGAGTCTTTACTCTGTCCTGTTTTCTGGACAGTTTCAACTCTACTGTATTTTTCGAGTGGTTAAGGGATGAAACATATCTGGACCTCAACATAAGATTTGTAAAGCTCTTCCAAAGCTTTCCAGAAATGTATCATATGAACCCAACCTCGAAAGAACTAAACCTATAACCTCTGATTAACTTCAGCCTTAATTCAGCTGAGAACAGAGTGCTCTGTCCTTAACAACCTATAAGTTGAAAACTTGTTAACTTTGAATATCCTGTTCAAGGGAAGGAGTTACATCAAGTTTTACTACTTTGGATCAAAACCTTCAAGTTTTAACAATGAAGTTGTTCATTTAGTTGGGTGTGACGTCGATGCATCACTAGATTATGTCGGTACTACGTCCTCACAAAGAAAAACCTATACCGGACTTAGCCGGTTTCGTTAATTCAGTGGCACTAAACGTCACTCACACACGGATGCTACACGTCTACCGTTTCGTGGTCAGGCTACCTGCAAAAACTCAAACAATGGTCAGACTCGGCTGCACACCGAGCCCGGAATCCATACAGTTAATACACCTGGCCGTCATCACTCGCCCGGATGTTCTCAAGCCAAACACGCCTTGAGTTACGTGTTCACGTTTCAGACCACGTGACGGGGTCTCCCAAGTTGCACCACGCACGCCAGGGATAGACGTTGCTCGAATACCCCAAACGACATGAAGAGTCGTAGAGGATATCAAAGCGGGTCGGGTTACCTGCCACCCGTGGGGCTCCACCCTTCAGCTTGTGCGCACTGGTGGACAGCGCTTACGTGTACCCCCCAAGACATAAACGTCCCGAGATACACGATTTTCCGACATAGACAAATAGTTTAGTATGCCACTTTCTATACACTAATAACATCCTTATACGGGCTACTAACTCGTTCCTCACTGGATTTTTGAAAAAGATGACCTTTGTACTGTGTTAAACCTCAAGCGAGCTCTGATACCACGCTGACACGACCCCAAAGGTCTTGTCGAGCCAGGATCACGCTGAGGGGTGCTGCATTGCACAGCACCGGATAACACACGTCAAAGATACAAAGCGGAAGCGGAATTTTATTACATACACAGGTTTATGAACATGTTTACATCAAAATAAGAGTAGTCTACACTCGCGGGCGTAGACTACGCATCAAGTCCACGTTCAGCCCTCGAACGTGTCCTTGCTAGCACACACGCACACTAACTCTGCGGCGTGCACGACTCCCACTCGACGGGGTTCCCCTCCTGGGGTTCCGTCTCCTCTTCGGGAGTCCCTTCCTCATAGAACCCTGCAAAAGCTTCAAACACAAGCAGTGAGCACGAAGGCTCAGCAAGTCTGACCCGTCTCACCTAAACATGGAACTTCTACATGAGGGGTGATGGGTACATGAGGCAAAAATCATTTGCAAAGGACTCACCTAATTAGTGGAACCTTACTTTCAAGTTTTAGCAACAGGTGGTGGAGAACCTTACGCTAAGGCACATGAGAGAGCCGCAATCAAACAAGAAACACATTTCTCTCATGTACTTTGCCTAAAGTTTGAAAAGAACTTTAGTTAGCCCTAAGCTACAGCATATCATTAACAATCAATGTCCATCATTCAATCAGCAACATTTTAACATGTGACTAGCCTGTTCTTTCTACGTCACGGTACAGTAAACAAGTGGTACTCACTGACCGCGAGGGACGGCGATTATAATCGATTTACACCTGCAGGGTTACCCGAATAACCCATCACATACGCCCGTACTCGATGTTGCCTACAACAACCATCACGGACGCCGTACGCGACTACCTTTCACCCGTTAGCCAAATGTTGAACCGGTCCAATCGTCCCGAGCAAGAGGTCTCTACACGCGCATCTCAGTGCCGCCAGCTGATTTACACCTCGAGCTCTCAACCTACCCTCTGAACGATCAGCTATGCCTCAACACCCAGCTACCCGAGTTACATCAGTTTCCCGGTTCCCATATAGCCGGTAGGTCTTCGGTACTGTTCTAGCTTGTTCAACAGGCCCGCACACGGCTCGGTCCTCAATCGACACAAGCGGAGCTACAGCACACAGGCCCCAAAGTCCTGCTGCCCTTACTCTCCGCTTGGTCTCATTTTCTTGCCATGTGTTTCATGTGCTATCACTACCCGAGTAGAGTGCCTCTAGCCTATGCTCGCGAGTAGTTCCAACTACTCGACTTGTACCGAATCCTACTCTATCTTAGCTTTGCAGTAGCTAACGGGGTTTGCAATCCTAAACCCAACCCATGGTGTTCTTGGCTCTGCAATTGGGTTTCCAAACAAGACTCCAATGCAAAGAATCATAATACTCAAGTAAGTGCTCAAAACAATAAAAATTTGTAAATGGTTAATGCAAACCGGAGCTTGCCTTGCTGCTCTTGGTCGTAGGCTAGCTGCTCCTCTGGAGTAACGAAGTCTAGGACTTCAGGTTCCTCCTCGACCTTAGCGACTACATGATAGAAGGAATACATGTATCAATTTAAATGTATTTGTATTAAGTTTGAAGTTGTGACGTCTATAATCCTTGCTAGACAGACCCAATGACTGTGAAACTTTTACTGGGACTTGGTTACAACCTAAATAGAGATTTGGTCAAGTTTTAGTTGCAGTAAAACTCATTTGAGCCCTCCACAATTAATTATGTCCTTGACTTTAATTGGAACTCTTAGGGTGTTCTAGAGATTTTCATGAAACAAACTCTGACTTTCTGAAAACTAGATTTTCAGAGGGTTCTAATGGAGTTTGTTTCACTTAATTTGGAAGTTCCTAACTAAAGATATGAGCTAAACAATTTCAGAGAAAATTCTGAAAATGTTTCTGAACATTTTCTATTTTCTCTGGAACAGTTTCACTAATCACACCATTAGGTGGATCAAATGTACTCCAATGGGTCTGAAATTTTTATGGTAGTTCAGGGATATTTTGGTGAACATCCCAGCAAAATTTCAGGATTTTCCTCCACAGGATTCTCCAGTTAAAATTCCAAACAGTTTAAATTTTGAGGATTTAATTCTGGAGAATTAAGGAATTTCATGAAGTGAAAATTGATTTGCTGGAAAGTACTCAGAGAGCTGAATCCAGCAAAATTTGGTTCACTCAATTTGGATCTTTCTAGCCAAAGTTATGAGGATTTGAAGTTTGAAGGAAATCTGAAAATCGGGGAAAAGTTTAAACTCGCACGTGGGCCCCGGGGACACGCGTCGCACGCCGAGGCGACAGAACACCGCGGCCCACAAGGATTTTGCGCGCCAGCACACCTGATCTCGGCCGCAGCCTGATCCCGATTCAAAATATCGGCTGCTGACAGCTGGGGTCCACCCCCTTCTTCAACCTCGCGACGCCCTCGCTCCGCCGCCGAGGGACCTCGCCGGAGAGCTCGCCGCCGGCTTCTGTACAGCTCCAAGCTTCACGATTCTGGCCGCCCCTGCCTACTTTTACTCGGGGAACAGGATTCTAGGGTCAGCTGCTCATGACAATGGCCGGAGCATGGTCGGCGACGAGCCGCCACCTCGGAAAGACTTCGGCCACGTCGGCTGACTTCCCTAGCACCTCAACTACTCGAGGAACCGGTCGGGAAGCATCAGTGGACCTCAGAGAAGGTCGACATGAGCTCGAGACAGCTCGGGGAAGGCCCGAAATAGGTCCTCACCGTGCGCCCGATGCCGCCCGTTCATTCCGCCATTGGTAGACCTCGAATTACGCCGGGTACAGAGGTTCTCCGGCCAAGAGTTGTGAAGGCAACTTGTGCGTTACCGTGTCTAGCTTGTGTGAGAGCGGATTGAGGCCCTCTAATCCTTTCTAGAGCACGAATTTGACAGAACCGCACCCGAAGGTCGTTCTGCACACAGAAAGGCGAAAAATGGAAATTCGCCGCCGGTGAGCAACCACTCGAGCTGTGGCTCGGGGGTGAGCAGCACCGGTCACCGGCGCGTCCAAGGGTACCTTGGCTCGGGCGTGACAACGCCCTGGTTGGGCTGTCCACGGGAGCCCGAGGTGCGGCGGTTCCAAGTCCCGAATTTGATCTTTAGGCACAGCCGATATCAATCGGTTTCAACTGAATTCTAGCAGCGGGAAGGACGGAGGAAGGTCTCTAGTACCTTGACGTGGCTCTGGAGGGGACGGAGGAAGCTGTGATCGGCGCTCTCCGATCGACTCCGGGCTGCGGAAATTGTTTGCCGGCGCTGAGTTCTTGCAGGGAGAACTGGGTGAGGCTCCGGCCCGGGAGGGGAGGGGCGCCTTAAGAAGGCTCTGCACCGCCTCACGCCCGCGCGTGGGCAAGCAGCTGCTGGCGCGGCGGCTCCCCTCAGTGGCGATCGCAGCTGCGGCTCGGCGACCCGAGTGAGAAAAGTCTCAGTCGGTTTGATCTGAGCAGTGGCTGACATGTGGGTCTCACTTCCAGTTTTAACCTCTGAAATTTACTCCTAATCACTGTTGTAAACAGTGAACCCCATAGTACCCCTGGTAATTCAAATTATTCACCCATGAACCATTTGAATTGATCAAAGTTCAAATTGGGTTTGGTTTGAGTGAATTTAAGCACAAGTGCAGTTTTGAATTCAAATGAAGTTTGAATTTGTCCCACTTAGCTCATGTCAAGATCAACTCCAAATGGAGTGAAAATTGGTGTGTGGGCTCACAAAAATGTGCTGAGTAAGAATATGCCTCCCACTTTTAAATTCATGGGATAAAGACAGTTTGAATTTGAATATGGTTTCAAACTGCCCTCTTCCTAACTATACCCAAAATGACCTCAAAAAGGTTTTGAATTTGGGTGAAACTTGGCATGGGCATCCTTAGCAATGTATAGGAGTTTTCATATGTCTAGCCCCCTTATATCACATGTGTGAAATACCACTTTGGCAATGTGTGAGTTTGTTCTCTAATGAGCATGTTGATAATTGTTACTTGCTCTTCATTTGTGTTCATCATCCTTCCTCAAATGAGGTGTGTGGTGTGGTGATGAACACTGCAAATATGTGTCAAAAACTGAGGCCCTTACACGTTGCCATCCTCTTGTGGTTCAGGGTGGCCACGAGCGTTACTCCTTTGGTGGCTGGCGTTTTCCCTCACCATCTGTGAGAGAGAGTTGGGTAGAATAGAAAAGAGAAGTTTAGACTGATTCCTCCAACTATATGCATCAAGGTGTATGAGCTAAATATCTTCTTTTATTAATTTCACCCTAGATGAGGATGTGAACTCGTGTCGAAGCATCTCACATCTCTCTACTATGTGTGGATGTGGACTTTCGCAGAAGCGTCCCACAACTCACACTTGCAAACAAACACAAGCAATCATCACAAAAGTTCAACACACCACTCTTATTCAAACTACTACGATTTAAACGTTTCTATTACGGCTTATTCAATGGGAGTCCTAAACTTAATCATGTGAACTGGTGATGTTCTCGCCGTGTGACGGAGGTGGTCCATACATGGGCGCACGCCATGGTGAGTAGGCAGTGCATGTAGGGTTAGATGGCACTGGTGCTCCTAGTCACCGGCATCTTATAATAAGACATGAGAAATTTTAGAGAAGCAAGAAATAACTCCAAAACTTCAGAAGTTATAGGGCAAGAAAGCAAAGGTGTTGCTGTCCAAAAGAAGAGAAAAAGAGAGGGGCTGAAAATAGCATTTTGCGGTGGCTGAATTAACAAGTAAAGTGTAGCAGTAAGCAATTTTCAAAAATAGCAGTATTAGAGGGGTGTGCCTATATGTTTTAAAGTGTCCATTCTACCTAGACTTGCGTCCTACGGTCAGCGTGGCTCTGATACCAATCTGTGATGCCCGGTCCCGTAGAACACGGAACCTAGCTAATGCATATGTGTGCCCTGGATGTTCATCACACATACACATGTAATCCACAAACTGAACTCAGAATATAACCACAAATAAATATTGTTTAAGTACTTTATTATATCGACTAATTGTCTCACTCATGATTGTCTATCTTATTCTGCAACGGAAGTCTCTAAACAATAACGGAATTAACTAAATAGCAGCGGCTTCATCTTCAACTCCACAGGCACGTTGACGGTAGTCCGCACGCCTAGTACTCCACATGATCCTCAAAGTACTCTTCTCCTGTAGTTGATGTTTTGTGTGATAATGCAAGGGTGAGTACATGTCGTACTCAGCAAGTGCAGGGAAAGTATGACATGTAGCTTATAACAAGGCAGGAAATAAAAGGCTCATTGCAGCAAGCAAATTTTATTTTATAAAACACGATAAAAATAACATCTATTTCTAAGTGAGTCTAATCCCATCATAACCATGTTATAACAGCAACATTTCTTCATCATAATTCACCACTTATCATGTCTCAACCAACCATCAATCATTCTCAAGTTCATCTCATGCTCATAAATATTCATAACCGTCTCATATTCGTATGACCGAAATCAAAGCTCATTGTCATGACTCAAAACCAGTTCCAAAACCAATCCCAATAACCATACCATAACCATACCGAATAACCATACCATAACCATACCGAATAACCATCCCAAATTTTCCCTCTAATCATGTGAGTTGGCCAAAAGCTTGTGACCGTAAGCACGGCTATCATGATAGTTTTACACTCTACAGAGGTGGCACCACTTTACCCACAAGTTTGTGATTTCGTCACCCGTCGGCGACTGCAAAACCTCCATTATACCAGTACACAACCGTCGGTGTATGGCCAAGAGATCACAAAATAGCCTTTACAAAGGGGCTACTACATGTCAAGGGGCACTTGCCTTGCTCCTATGGCTCTCGTTGTTCGAGTGTCTCGATGTCTTGGTGCTGTAGTCCTTCGTAGATGGCTCCCTGAGCTTGTCCTTCTACTCACAATCACGCACATACAAAATTTAAAGCAATCAATCATCATGCACAACTCTACTCAAGATGCAATGGTGTAGATGAATGTAAATCCTATGGTGTTGTTTTATTAAACCAGTTTGTACGTGTTCTTGCATGTTTTACTGGGCTTGAATGGGGTTTTATGATGAACAAGGGTGTAGGGATCACGTGTGGATGCGGTGACGATTGTGACTCAAGATCTAGATCAATTCCACCGTCAAAAACCAATCAAAATATGATCTGTCCACACGTAAAAGTTTCGGTTCAAAGGGAGCGAAGAGAACGGATGCGTAGAAACAGCGAAGATGTCATAAGATGGTAACGAAGACCTATCTTACTTCCTTTTGGTGGCAGGGTCTTCCTCCTAGCAATGGCAGCAGCGGGGGCTCACCGGCGACTGAACTCTGGTGAGGGGGATGTGTTCAACTCGGCGAGTTGGGGGCTAGGACCTCCAAGTCGTCGACTCGGGAGGATGGAAAAAGAAAGGGGTTATGGACAAGGGGGTTTTTGGGTTCTATTTATAAGGGGGAAAAGAGGAGTCCTACTCCGATTGGAGCTCAAATAAGAGTCCTATTCAATTTGTTTTGGGATCTTAACAAACTTATCTCCAATTGATTTGGTGCGGCAGCAATGCGGGAGAAATTGTGTCGGTACCCTCAGTACCAGGTACTCCCGCGTACAAGAGAAAAATCGCCTAAAGACCTCGCATCTCCGCAGTAGTGAGCTCCGGAGGTGCCACGTGTCCGGTGTGGGCCGGGCCTCCCCTCTCCTCAGTGGCGAGCTCCGGGCCTGCCACGCGGCCACTGCTAGGGTGAGCTAGGGTGAGCTCCGAGGGCACCATGTGTTCTACGGGACCGGGCGTCACAGTATAGAATGATCACAGGATCTTTCTGGAGGAATATCTGTTGGAGCCTGAAACAATATAACGAATTCCATTAAGGTCAGAGTTGAGGTGGTCCGTATTAAGAGACTGATCATTCGGTTGCAGAGAGAGCAGTTGCACTACTATATCAGGGGGGAGTTCAGAAAGAATTCCCTGCAGGAGGACTTGTGTGTTGTTGTATGGAATATTCATCCATTTTTTTCTCCAATGAATCTCCATGGGGCTGAACTGTTCAAGCCAGTCCATGCCAATAATCAGGTCATAGTAGTGAAGAGGAAGAATCTTCAGATCTGATACAAAGGTGCAGTTATGAGTGGACCAAAGGGCTCTTAGCAACTGTTAGTGGCAGGACAATTTTTGACCATTTGCACCTGAGACCTGAATAGCCTGTTTTAATGGTGAAATACCAGAGAGTTGGCTCGCCATAGAAGAACTCGGAAACGAATGAGTACTGCCACTATCTATCAATATAAGAATGTCAATGCCCTGAATAATGACTCAGTTTCATAGTCTTTGGAGCATCTGCTCCAACAAATCCTGCTGGAGATAAGGCCATAGAAACCTGGTGGTCAGCAGGGGAATCACTACAGTCAGTAATTCCCGCATCTCTTGAGCTGAATGTAATTGTACTGATGGGGAGCACTTATGGCCCTTGAACCATTTTTCAGCACAAATTTTACAAAGGCCCTTAGCCATACGATATGCCTTTAACGCATCTAGTTGATCTTGAGGATCGGAATTCTTTGTTGTCTCTGCTGAACTTTTGTCTTCAGATGAAGAGATATGCTACTTGTTCTGGTCTAGGCCGGGAGGAGGAATCAGAGGGTAAGCAGTGTGAGGTGGAGGTCTTGCTGTATTGGGAAATTCAGCATTGCTTGGAGAATAGAAATCCAGTCTTCGATGATCTTTCTTCTTGGATGGCTCAGTAACTTCCTACTGCAATGACGCAAAAACACAAGCAGTATCTAGATCGAAGGGGCGTTGAATTAAAACTGCAGAATGAATGTCATCTCGAAGTCCATCAATGAAGCGTTTAACAAAGTGAGGGTCAGTTTGAGTTTCATAAGCGTGCAACTGATAAACCAATGCAGAAAAGTGGTCGATGTTATCCCGTTTGTTTAATGTGAAATAGTTTCCTGATGAGGGTCTCATGCTGGTTACGCCCAAAGCGACCGTAACTAAGAAACAGAATGTTTCCCATGAGCAGAGAAGCAGTTTGCTCTCTACTGATTGCAGCCATCTTGATGCAGCACCTTCAAAGTGCATGGACGTGACTTTGATCCACAGATGTTGGGCGATAGAATACATACCAAAGTAATTCTCACAACGGGAATTTCACAACTTAGGATTCTCGCCCTCAAATACAGGAAAATGTAGTTTGGGCAGGTTGCTTCTGAACCCTCCAGGCGCAAACTGATTGCGATCAAAAGTAGAATTGATGAAACGATGCGTGCGAGGTGAGTCAGAATCAGGCATACTCTTGACCAGGTTATGAGTATGGGTATAGACAGACCCAAACCCAACATCCCGGCGGTGAAGATCAACGCGACGCCCCACTGGGCCATCGGCTAGTGCTCCGGTAGGATGATGATCTGTCGTCGACTCGTAGCAGAGGACTCCTGGTTGGGGTTATTGCGGATCGCGCACATCACGCTCGAAGAATTTGTTCAACTTGGATATCTCGAGCTTGGCGGTGGTGACCGATGCATCGATCTTCAGCTTCCACACCGTGAAGCTCTTACCGAACTCTTCTGCCGATGACTCGAGCGCGACAATGCACTCTGATTGTTGTTTCCCTGACGCGGCGAGCTCGGCGAAGCGTTTCTCCATGGTTTCTTTGTGCTTGGCAAAGCCCCTCGTGATCTTCGAGCGGATTTGCTTCAGCATTTCGTCGAGCAGTAGCTTCGTGTTAGGCTCCATGGCGCCGCTACGGACGAGTGTAGTGGTTGTGGCCTCCAGCTCTGGCAGTATAAAAGAACCTAATACCAGTTGTTAGGAACCGTCGAGGAGGAGAGGAGATCGGATGAGATCGGAGAGGAAGAAGATAAAGAAGAAGCGAGTGGAGGGAGAGTTTTCGATAACATACTCTATCTTCTGTTACAGCTTGTGTCCACACTCTCTCTCTTGCGTCTCCTTTTACAGTTAGGAACAGGACCACTCAGAGCCCATGAAGCTGCACTTGGACGCTTGGGCCGTTCTTTTCGACGTGGGCCGAGCGACGAAGGAAGCTGGTTTGAATGATGGCTGGTCGCGCGCAAAACAAAGGATGATTGGGAACATATCTGTTTAGGGTGACTGCATTTTGAAAGTCATAGCAGTACCTCAAGAACATGGACTGCATTTCAGTGATGCCTTTGCAGACCTGAAATACTTGGTAATGAGCATGCTTTTGCAATTAATTGTTAAACTGGTCATTGCATGTAGTATTGATTCTGGATGTGCATCTGTTTAGGGTTTAGGAAATTTCGTATTGTTTCAATGGCTACATAGTACTGTGATTTATGCACTGCTTGATTTGTGAATTGAGTGCCCAAATGTGTGTACACCATGTACACACATGCATTTATTTATGAAGAAGCAGTCGCTGTGAAACATTATCTCTATAATGTCGAGACTGTACATGGCAATGAATAAAAGTGCTTGGTTTATTATATATCTTTGATTCATACATGCATAGAATTATACATGGCAATGGAACAAGTGCACTATGAACAAATACAATTACATGTACTTAGTGCATATATCATAAGTTAACCCTCAGATATATTGCTTCTTCTCATGTACTCTGCCATCTACCCATATATACATAATCCTTACATCCAAAAATGTTATGATTATATTTGTTCGGTTGGTTTTCTGTTTGCGAGCTGAGTACTACTGCAGCAAGTTTGTTGATTCAGTCCTACATCCTGGTTCTACATTTAGTGATGTCTTACATTCTTCAAATTTGCATACCAATTCTTGGCACCTAGATGTTTTTTCTTGGTAGAATAGTATCCATATGAATTGTTGTCTCATTGTTCCTTCTTTAATGAGCATGGCTTTATGAGTGTATCTCGTTGCATGCTAGGAGTCTTGGTCTTTGTAATCAAATAAAGCTGTTGCATTGCCGTTTGTATTTGTAACAGACGTAGATCGTTCCTCAGGTAGTTCGAGCGACCGGTTCAGGCGGCGAGTCAGTAGAGCAATGATTATAGTCTGTCAGAGTTGGTTTGTGATGCATAAAGACCGGGCAAAGGCTGTTATGGTAGTTCAGTACTCTATTATGAACTCAGTGTATAAATGAAAACTGAACAGAGCAAAGGCCTTAGCGCCAGTCCTCGACATTCTCGTGTTCCTTTGTTTCACATTCTGTCCTTGTGAGATCCTGAGTGCCAACACAAGTCCGGCAAGAGCTCAACGACCTCTTGCGTTGCAGCTGTTCGTGATCGTGTTCCAGCTCCATCACATGGCATCAGAGCCAACACAAGGCAGAAGAGATGGCAGGCGGCCCTTTTCCAACGACAACACCTTGGAGCTCACCGGCGGCAATGGTGATGGCACCCTTGCAAATCCGTTCACCGTTAAGCGGGTGGTGTGGGAGACAAGCAGATCACTCATCTACCCCATGCTAACCCGCACCAATTACAGTCCGTGGACGCTCGTGATGCAGGTCAATTTCGAAGCTCAAGATTTATGGCACGCCGTAGAGAACGACAAGGTCAGATGCTGCGAAGATAGGCTTGCTCTGGCGGCGGCTATCTTGAGAGGGGTGCCCAGTGACAATGCACACGGAACTGATGGCAAAACCCTCGGCAAAGCTGGCCTGGGGGCGGTGAGAAGCATGAGGGTTGGAGATGGTCACGTTCAAGAGGTGAATGACCAACACCTGTTGAGAGAATTCGAGAATATCGAATTCAAAGAAGGGGAGGTTGTTGATGACTTTGCCATGAAGATTTCTGGTATTGCAAGTGGTCTTCGGATTCCGAGAGAGCATCGAAGAAGTGAGAGTGGTGAATAAATTTTTGCATTTGGGGCCCTCGCGCTATATGTAAATCGCCTTGTCAATTGAGACCCTGTTGGATTTAAACAAGTTGTCTGTTGAAGAGATGATGGGATGGCTTAGAGCAGCTGAAGATCGTCTCAGTACTGTGAGTGACACGGTTGATAAGTCGGGTAAATTGCTCATGGCTGAAGAAGATTGTCTAGCAAAGTATAAGCATCAGTTGGCACCAGAGCCTTCTCCAAGCAACAGCAAGACAGACACCTTCACACCATAAACGAACAAGGGTGGAGCACGCCATGACACCACCAAGCTCACTTTAGAGAGAACTCCAAGAAAAAAAGGCAAGTGTCACAATTGTGTAATCTGGGAACACTGGGATAAGGAGTGCAGAAGACCACATCGAGAACACCAAGAAGAAGTTCATCTGAATCGAACAGAGCTTGATCAACCTGCATTGCTACTGGCTTCATCGTGTGAAAACCTCCTGATGATGGCAACTGAGAATCAATCTCTGTCCAAAGAAGCTACTGGTACAAAGTGGTACTTGGACTCAGGTGCAAGTAACCACATGACTGGCACAAGGACTGCTCTGACTACACTTGATGAATCTGTGAGTGGGACTGTCAGTTTTGGAGATGGATCATCAGTCAAGATCAGTGGCCTGGGATCAGTAATCTTCAGAGGACGCAATCAAGAACATAAGGTACTTTCTGAGATCTATTATATACCTAAGTTGAAAACAAATATTATTAGCCGTGGTCAACTTGTTGAGGGTGGAGGGGGTGCAGGGTGATTATAGACAATGATCATCTCTGTATATTTGGTGCTGACAATGTGTTGATCATCAAGGCACCCTGCACATGCAACAGACTTTATTTAGCCACTTTGACAGTTGTGCTACCAGTGTGTTTGATGGCTAAAGCAGATGATGAAGCATGGTTTTGGCATGTCAGATATGGCCATTTAAATTTCAGAGCTCTCAGAGATTTGAGAAAGAAAAAGATGATTCATGGAGTCCCTACAATTGAGTAGATTGAACAAGTATGTGATGGTTGTATGCTAGGAAAACACCACAGAAAACCATTCCCACATTCATCTGAATATATAGCATAAAGAGGCCTTGAGCTGTTTCATGGTGATCTGTGTGGTCAAATTGACCCACCTACCCCTGGTATGAAGAGATTTTTCTTGCTGATAGTTGATGCAACAACAACAACAACCAAGCCTTTATCCCAAGCCTGTTGGGGTCGGCTAGACATGAAACCCAATATCAATGAAGTAAAAGAGAGGAAGAGTTATAAGAACAAGGAAAAAAGAAAAAAAAGAAAAAAAAAGAAAAAGAGAAAAGAGAAAAGAGAAAAGAAAAAAGAAAAAGAAAAAGAAAAAGAAAAGAAAAAAGAAAAAAACAAGACTACGATTCTGGCACATGGATTGCTACTTTCCATGCGGTCCTATCATGAGCTAAGTCTCTGGATACATTCCAATCTCTCAAATCTCGTTTTACCGCCTCCTCCCAGGTCAACCTTGGTCGTCCTCTACCCCTCCTAATATTTTCTCTACCTCTTAAAATCCCACTGTTAACCGGTGCTTCTGGAGGTCTCCGTTGGATATGTCCAAACCACCTAAGTCGATGTTGGACTAACTTCTCTTCAATCGGCGCCACCCCTACCTTATCTCGAATCACCTCATTCCTTATTCGGTCTCTTCTCGTGTGCCCGCACATCCACCGTAGCATGCGCATCTCTGCGACACTCATTTGTTGGACATGTTGCCGTTTAGTTGGCCAACATTCCGCCCCATAGAGCATCGCGGGTCTGATCACCGTCCTATAGAACTTCCCTTTTAGCTTTTGTGGGATTTTACTATCACATAGGATTCTAGAGGCTTGTCGCCATTTCATCCACCCTACCTTGATCCTGTGGCAAACATCCTCATCAATATCGCCATTGCTTTGTAACATTGATCCTAAGTATCGGAAAGAGTCCCTTCTAGATACTATTTGTCCTTGTAGACTAATATTTCCCTCTTCACGACCAACACCACTAAAGTCACACCTCATATACTCGGTTTTGGTCCTACTAAGTCTAAACCCCTTGGACTCTAAGGTTTGTCTCCATAACTCTAATTTCTTATCAACACCATCTCTAGTTCCATCTAACAACACTACATCATCAGCAAAGAGCATGCACCAAGGGATATCCCCTTGTATATCCTTCGACACCTCATCCATCACCAAGGAAAAGATGTATGGGCTCAAAGCTGATCCTTGATGTAGTCCTACCGTGATAGGAAATGCATCAGTCTCACTATCACTTACGTGCACACTTGTCCTAAAATTATTGTACATATCCTTGATAAGGGTAATGTACTTTGTTGGCACTTTATGATTCTCTAGTGCCCACCACATGACTGACCTTGGTATCTTATCGTACGCCTTCTCCATGTCGATGAACACTATATGCAAGTCCTTCTTCTGCTCCCTATATCTCTCCATAAGCTGACGAAGAAAGAAAATCGCCTCCATTGTAGACCTCCCAGGCATAAAACCAAACTGGTTTTTAGTGACATTGGTCACTTTCCTCAGGCGGTGTTCAATCACTCTTTCCCAAAGCTTCATAGTATGACTCATAAGCTTAATGCCTCGATAATTAGTACAACTTTAAATATCTCCTTTATTTTTGAAGATAGGTACTAATATACTTTTCCTCCATTCTTCAGGCATCTTGTTTGACCGAAAAATGTGGTTGAATAGCTTTGTGAGTTATACTATTGCCACGTCCCCAAGACATCTCCACACCTCAATAGGGACATCGTCAGGGCCGAGGGCCTTTCCTCCTTTCATCCTTTTTAAGGCCTCCTTGACCTCAAACTCTTGTATCCTCCGCACGAATCGCCTGTTGGAGTCATCAAAGGAGTCATCCAACTCAACCATAGTGCTCCCATTCCCATCATTGAATAGCCCATTAAAGTAATCACGCCATCTATTCTTAATCTCTTCATCCTTCACTAGAATGCGGTCAGTCTCATCTTTGATGCATTTAACTTGATTGAGATCCCTCATCTTTCTCTCGCGGATTTTTGCTACCTTGTATATGTCCTTTTCACCTTCTTTTGTCTCTAGTCTCTCATATAACTTATCATAGGTCTGTCCTCTTGCCTTACTCACAGCCCGCTTTTCATTCTTCTTCGCCTCTTTGTACTTAATCATGTTGCTTGCGCTTCTATCATTATGCCAACTCTTGTAACACTCCTTCTTCTCCTTAATGGACTTTTGTACATCCTCATTCCACCACCAAGTGTCTTTATCTACAAGTTTCTTTCCCTTTGTCACACCGAACACCTCACTAGCTACCTTCCTAATGCAAGTTGCCATCTTCATCCACATACTATCTGCATCTCCATTTTCTGCCTAGGGTCCTTCTGTGATCACCCTATTTTTAAAGGATTCTTGTGATTCTCCCTTCAACTTCCACCACTTTGTTCTTGTGATTTTGACACCTTTGTCCTGCAAAGAGCATGTATGGAAGCGAAAGTCAGCTACCACAAGCTTATGTTGTGTCACAACACACTCCCCCGGGATCACCTTACAATCAAGACACTCCCGTCTATCCTTTCTCCTAGTGAGGACAAAGTCAATCTGGCTAGAGTGTTGGGCACTACTAAAGGTCACTAGGTGAGATTGCCTCTTCCTAAAGAGGGTGTTAGCTATCAACAGATCATAGGCTACGGCAAAGTCTAGGATGTCCTTACCCTCTTGATTTCTATCGCCGCATCCAAAACCTCCATGTACTCCCTCAAATCCTAGATTAGTTGCACCCACATGACCATTGAGATCTCCCCCTATGAGGAGTTTCTCGGTTATCGGTACACTACTAACCATATCCTCCAAGTCCTCCCAAAATTGCCTCTTGGCACTCATGTTGAGCCCAACTTGTGGGGCATAAGCACTAATGGCGTCCAATATAATGTCCCCAATTACTATCTTGATTAAGATGATCCTATCCCCTCGTATTCGAACATCCACTACTCTATCCTTAAGACTCTTATCTATTAGAACACCTACGCCATTCCTAGTCCCAGCCGAACCAGAATACCAAAGCTTGAAACCGGTATTATCGACTTCTCTCGCCTTTTGACCCGTCCATCTAGTCTCTTGTACACAAAGGATATTTACTCGTCTCCTAATGGCAACATCTACTAACTCACGTAGCTTCCCCGTCAAGGATCCTACATTCCAACTACCCACCCGAAAAATATGTTCCTCGGCTAGCTTCCTTACGCTTTGCACCCGTCGAGTAAGATGCAAAGACCCTTGCTCACTTATCACTACATCTGGGTGATGATGTAGCGCGCCACTAAGGTGGTGGCGATCCGGCCCTTGCTCATTTAACACCATATCCGGGTTCCGATATGGCGCGCCACTAAGGCGGTGGCGACCCGGCCCTTGCCCACTTAACACCATACCCGGGTTCCGATATGGCGCGTCGCTAAGAGGGTTACGCCCCAACGAATTTCTATTGGGTTTCATTTCCATGAGAATGTGTAAGTTGTTGGCTCGCCAAGCCTATCACAACCCCTCCTCCTTTACCCGGGCTTGGGACCGGCTATGTCATTACAACATAGTTGATGATTTTAGCATATTCATGTGGCTTGAACTCCTGGCCGAAAAGAGTGAAGCCTTTCAGACCGTTGTAGAGATGGCAAGATATATGTTGAAGGGAATGAATGTCCCAGCTAGATTCTAGGGTGAAACTGTGAAGACTGCAGTTTATATATTGAACAGATCACCTACTAAAGTCTCTAAGGTAAAACTCCCTATGAGGCTTGGACAGGTAGAAAACCCTCTGTGAAGCATTTCAAAGTTTTTTAGTCGCACTGCTTATGTCGGGAATGCAGAACCAGGTATTACTAAACTATCTGATAGATCAACACAAGGTGTGTTTCTAGGGTATGAGCCATATTCTAAGGTTTATTGAGTATATGATTCTGTAAATAAGAAGATTATAATCTCAAGAGATATCAAGTTTGATGCGAAGAAGCCCTGGCATTGGGATGAGGTTCAGACTGGACAAGAGGAGATGATGTCATTCTTCAAAGTTCAGTGATCAACTACTACTGAAACTCTCAGTATTAAAGGTGATCAATATTGTGAACAGCGCTTGTTGTATTATTGTGGGGGCAATGGACTAAATATATAGAGGTACAGGAGGGGTTACAAGTATGGGAAGCAAAGATTACAATCATAGAGAATATTAAATATCTTTATATCTAACACCCCCCCCCCTCAAACTCAAGGTAAATCATGAACAGAGTCTGGAGAGATAAAGTCTGTGCTGAATCCGGGTTTGTGCCTTCGTGAAGAAATTAGTCAACTGAAGCTCTAAAGGCACATACTGAAGATCAATAACATCATTCTATACCTATGCTCGTGTATAAGAAGCATCGATACCAATATGATTGGTAAGCTCATGCTTGACCGAATCAGAAGCAATACTGATAACACCTGTACTGTCGGACAAAAGAGGAGTCAACATAGAAACAAAAACACCAAATCCCCAAGCAACCACCGTAACCAAGTAACTTTTGTAGTCACAAGAGTCATAGCATGCAACTCAGCCTCTGCACTCGAACGAGAAACTGCTACCTGCTTAGTCTTTCAAGCAAAGAGAGAACCACCAAGAAAAACACAATAAGTAGAAAGAGCTCGAGATCAGAGGAATCACCATCCCAAGTGGCATCACAGTACGCCTTGAGTTGTAAGGAGGTAGAGCGTGGAAAGAACAAGCGTCTAGTGATAGTCCCATGAAGATAACGCAAGACACGAAGCAAATGGCTATAGTGGACCTGAGTCGGAGCCAAAACAAACTAACTCAGAATGTGAACGGGAGTACGAGATGTCAGGACGAGTGACACCGAGATAGACTACACTTCCTACAATATGACGATAACGAGTAGGATCATCAAGCGGGTCACTATCAGTGGGTTGAAGGCGAATGTCGAGCTCCATGAGAGTATCAACAGTGCGGTGATTAGTAAGAGAAGCCCGATCAAGAAGATCTTGAATGTACTTCTCTTGAGAAAGATAAATTCCCTCATTGGTAGAGGAAACCTCAATCCCAAGAAAGTAGCAAAGAGGATGAAGATCTGACACAAGAAGCTGATTACTGAGACGAGCCTTCACGAAGGCTATGTACTCAGAGTCATCTCCAGTGATGATCATATCATCAACATAGAGAAGAAGAAGAGTACGACCACGAGATGAGGTATGCATAAAGAGGGCAGGATCATGAGAACTGGCAGAAAAACCAGCAGCAGTGATCACTGACGCAAACCGCTGAAACCAAGTATGAGGAGACTGCTTGAGGCCATAAAGGGAGCGACAAAGACGACAAACCATACCGTCAGGAACGCAAGGCGTAGGCGTTTGTCTGGAGGTTGGTGCACTGACCGGATATGAAGACCGTGCCACAACCGACCATGCCCCAGATCCAGAGGCAGCCAAGCGTTGTAGCAGGGCGGCGGGCCCCAATCGATCAGCAGATACCAGAAAAAAAAGGCAGAGGCAAAAACACCGATCCGGCGATAGATGTTGTCAGCGATTCTAAAGCGTGTGGGGCTAATGGTGTGGGGTGGGTGTTGGAGCCCGAGCGCAGGGCGGTGGAGGGCGATAGGAAGCGTTGTGTAGACGCTTGTGGATCGAAGAAAAATAGACCGAAAACGGCGGCGACGCTGGGAAAAACGATCCGGCGGCAGAAAAAGAAGTCATGGGCTAGGGTAGAAACGAAACCCTTGGATCTGTTACCATGTTGTGAATAGCGCTTGTTGTATTATTGTGGGAGCAAGGGCCCAAATATATAAAGGTATAGAAACGGTTACAAGTATGGAAAGCAAATATTAAAATCATAGAGAATATAAAATATCCTTATATCTAACAATCAATATCAAGAATTTGCCTCACTTAGAACCCCACTAAATGACTCTAAAAGACCACCACCCACTGGGATCCTGTGGGTCAGGCCATCAACAGGACAGGAAGTCAATAGTGAGGGCCTCAAAGGTTCGGGACAGTAAATGATGTACTTGATGCTACTGAACCTGTCCAAGACTTTGAGTATTCAGTTCTTTGTATACTCTCTGCAGAAGAACCAACTGATATTGAGCAAGCCATCCAAGACAAGAATTGGAGGAATGCTATGCAGGAAGAGTTGAAGGACATACATGAAAACAGACTTGGTCTCTTGAAGAATTGCCAACTGGCATAAATGCCATTGGGCTCAAGTGGATACTCAAAGTGAAAAGGGATCTGTCAGGACATATACTCAGATATAAAGCAAGGTGGTGGTAAAAGGCTATGCACAAAGACAGTGAGTGGACTTTGATGAAGTGTTTGCCACTGTGGCTCGTCTGGAAACTGTAAGAGTACTTCTTGCCGTAGCTACTCATGAAAACTGGGAAATATATCATATGGGTGCAAAATCTGCATTTCTGAACGGAGAACTCCAAGAAGAGATCTATGTATTGCAACCTCGTGGATTTTCTGATGAGAAGCATCCATAGAAGGTATTAAAACTAAAAAGGCACTCTATGGACTTAAACAAGCACCAACAGCCATTGGAATGAGAGGCTTGACAGAGAATTAATAAGACTTGGCTTCAGAAGAATTGATGCAGATCATGCTCTATATAGAAAAGGTAAAAGATCATACATGCTTTTAGTTGGTGTATATGTTGGTGATCTAGTCATATGTGGTCCAAATAAAGAACAGATCAGGGAATTCAAGGATGAAATGAGCAAAAGCTTCATGATGACTGATCTAGGAAAACACAGCTATTATTTCAGCACTGAAGTCAAGCAGGAGCAAGGTGATGTTTTTCTCCGTCAAAAGTCATATGCACTGAAAAACCTAGACATTGCAGGTATGAAACAATGCAATTCTAGTGAAACTCCTACGGAACAACAACTGTATCTTAGGAAGTCAGATGGAAGCAAATAAGTAGATGCCAAAGCCTATAGAAGCATAATTGGTTGTATGAGGTACTTGGTGATGAGGAAAAGTATAGTAGTAGTAGGCCTGATCTTTCGATAGGTAATGGATAAGTCGATTGATGGAGATCTCGATGTTGTTGATCCGAGTCTCTCGAGGAGAACACGAACAACCCCTGCAATCACTACACCAAGTTGGTTATCAACCATGCTTCACACGCTTGACCTCGCCAATAAGACTAATCCCAGCAAGTGCAACCTATAGAGCAAGAACAAAGAAGAAGCAAACTAAATTGCTAAATTGGGGTCCCACAAACCGATGAACGGTGAAACTGTATATAACAGATTAATTAAAGCAAAACCTAATTGTTTATGGTGGCTATTATGGAGTATAAATAGGTGGTAGGATGTCTAAGTGGTGTTGGGTTCGTGACCTAACCTTAAGACACGAAAATAATGGACTTGTACTTGATACAAGGTCCAATAGCCCAATACGGTGGCGCAGCACCCTGACGGATTCTGAACTCGAATTTGTTTCAATGATTTCCGTAGACTCCGGAGGAATTTTGACATAGAACCAGCGGCATTGGAAAGTTTAACCTGTCCCCTTCTCGTGCATATGTAGAACGTCCAAAATGGAGTTCGTATGTGTCCTGGGCGTTTATTTTACTGCAAAGTGTTCCTGGGTTACGAGTTGGACTCGATTTTGAGTTGGGCTCGCCCTCTATCTTCTTTGGATGTATTCTCTGGTCCCTCATGCCCCTAATACTTCCTTCAAGTACTCCTTGAACCTCTCCACGGGTCGCAATTATAATTAAGTCATTAAGTAGCAATCTATTCTCAAAAACATATAAGGAAACAAATAAGAATGAGCTCACCTCTTAATTCAGTTGTTGTGTGTGAACTCTAATGATTGCAACTTATATGTTCAATGTAGTGTTATGTGTATCTATATGAGTGATGTCCTCATCATTTGGTGAACACAAGACCTGACATTGCTTCCTCTGTTGGGCTTGTGAGTCCTTTCATGGAGTTTCCATCTGATTGTCACTAGGGAGCAGTGAAGAGAATACTCAGGTGTACATCTAACACTTTAGATTATGGATACAGATACAGAACAGGAAACTCCATGATTATTGTTGGATACGGTGATAGTGATCTGGCAGGAGATATAGATGATAGAAAAAGCATCACAGGGGTGGCCTATTTCCTTGGTAATAATGTGATTACATGGAATTCTCAAAAGCAGTGTGTTGTGGCTATGGAAAATATTAAAGTATATTAAAGTATAAGTGAATTGCCCACCCTTACTCATCAGCTTAAGCTTTTGAGGTCAATCGGTCGGTGCATACTATCTTAACATGGTATCAGAGCCAGAGGTCTCGAATTCGAATCCTGGCAGACGCAATTAATAAAAAATTAAAATAAAATTGTAGCCGACTCCCATTACACGTTTACGGACTAAAAGAGCTTGCACGTGAGGGGGTATTAAAGTATAAGTGAATTGCCCACCCTTACTCATCAGCTTAAACTTTTGAGGTCAATCGGTCAGTGCATACTAGCTTAACAGAAAATTGTGCAAGCGCCTTCGTGTTTGCTTTTATAGCCTTCGTGTTTGCTTTTATAGTACAAGAGAGAGCCCTTCAGCATCGGCATCCACCTCAGGTGTGTCCATGGATCCCCTCAGTAGAGAGAATTCTTTAGCATCAGCATTCACCTCAGGTGTTGGCACAAACGACGAGATAGAGACAATGTCATCAAGCTGTGGTCCTTATTCCCTCTGCTGCATGCGCGCAATAAAGGATCTGAGCTCACCTTGTCTTCATGTAATAAAGCTGATTGCATGTAATCCAAGGGCAATCTGGTTGTTGGCGGGTGTGCAGAATTAGGCGCTAATTCTGTTGTTGCTTCGATTCTTTGTCCGTGCGGGTGATCACCTTTGAATCTAGAGCTTGGATCTTCTGTGTCCTCTTGTCCAGTGTTGTTCTCCTGCATATAGTATTGACTCCCTTCTTCATTAGAATTAGCCAAATCAGAAATATGTGCCTCTTCTTGAGGATTATTTTGTTGGATATTCACATCTTTTACTCCTGCAGGATTAAGCAACATAGGATGAAGGAGGAGTATCTCAGTTTTGAGACGTGCACCGGCATTGAGATTTAATTTTTCAAAGGGGAAGATGGTTTCATCAAAAATTACATCCCTGGATATGTATACCCTTCCGGTTTGTACTTCAAGACATTTATGTCCCTTGTGCAAGGAATTATATTCAAAGAAGACGCATTGTTTTGAACGGAAGGATAATTTGTGAGTGTTATATGGGCGTAGATTGGGCCAACATGCACAAACAAAGGTTTTGAGCTGAGTATATTTTGGTTTGACACCATATAGCTTTTCCAATGGTGATTGATAGCCGATGGCACGTAATGGGGTCCTATTGGTAAGGTATGCAGCAGTACTAAAAGTTTCATCCCAGAATTTTAACGGCATAAATGCCCTAGCTAGGAGGGAGAGGCCAACTTATACAACATGCCTATACTTTGTTTCGGCACTCTCGTTCAGTTGATGAGAATGAGGGCATGAGACTTGGTGTGAAATACCTAAATGAGGGAAGGAGGTGTTCAATTTCTAATACCCCCCATCGGTTTGCATGAATATTATCTTTCAGTTGAAAGTCATTTCTACCTGAGACCGAAACATGCGAAACTTTTGAAGAACACCAGATTTATGTCGAATTGGATACAATCAAGTAAACTTGCTGAAATCATCGATGAAACTCACATAGTAAAAATTTCTTCCCACGAAAACTGGTGCAGGATCCCATACATCTGAAAATATTAATTCTAATGGATTATTGGAAACACTAGAAGACTTTGGAAAGGAGAGTTGGTGACTCTTCCCTTGTTGGCAAGCGTCAGCAACTCAAAATTCACTTGCCTTGGACAGACAAGGAAAATTATTTGAATTTACTAGTTTGCTAACTATTTCTATGGACGGATGACCAAGTCTCTCGTGCCATCATTCTAATGACGGTTTTACAGATATGAAAGCACACTTTAACAAAGCTGGTTTTTCAATGGACGACCATGGATGAAGTCCTCCCTCACATTTGCCTCGAAGAAACACCTTCTTCATAATTCGGTCCTTTACCAAGAAGCAATTGGAATGATATTCAATAAAGATGGGGTTATCAGAGGTAAGCTTGTGAAAAAAAGATTATTTTGTGCAGATGGAACATGGAGAATGTTAGATAAATGAAGTTTTTTGTGCAGGAGTATGTAGAGATGAATTCCCAACAAAGTTAATCCTCATACCTGAGCCATACTTCTCCTTTTTTGAAAGTTTATCTAATTCTCCCGCAATGTGATCGGTTGCACCTATGTCGGTGTACAATTCGTATCTATGCCATAGAAGTTGTGGTGTTGTTAGCCGACTTCTCTTTAGACTTGAAACTTCTATCAAATCTTTTCCAGCACCGTACCACAGTATGTCCTATCTTCTCACAGAGTTGACATACGGGCTTGTTCTCAGGTGTGTCGTGCCCTCCTCGTGACTGCCAATCACGGCCTCCACGACCATTGCGTCCTCCTCTTCCTCGAGAATTCCCTCGTGAGGCATTGTTAGCACTGAAGTAGTATTGATTGGAGTTCTGCCTCTCCAATTTGGCTTCTGTCGCCAACAACTGGGTGAATAAATCAGAGAAAGAAATTGGTTCAACTCTTGTACTTACATTCGCAATGAGAGAATTGTAATCAGAGTCCAAACTAGCCAGGATATAAGATATGACATTGTCATCTTCTAGCTTTTTCCCAGCAGAAGCTATCTCATCCACAAATTCTTTCATCTTCGCAAAATACGCGGCAGCAGTCAATTCTTCTTTTCAGGTACTGGATAGTTTTGCACATAAGTGCATTATCCGAGCTCTGGATTGTGAGGTGAAACTCTCCTTTATAGCTCTCCATACTTCGGCATAAGAAGTGTACATGACAACTTGTGCTAGAACATCTTTAAATAGTGTTGAATTTAAGTAACTCAACAACTGTTGATCTTACGAACCACGCTGCATAATTTGGATTTGGCACTCGCTCTTGAGTCTTATCTGTCTTCTTGATCACCAGTTCTTCATCTGGCCTCTTCTTGGTTCCATCAATGAACCCATATAACTGCACCTCACGGATAGCAGGAAGAACTTGAGCCTTCCAAAGGAGGTAATTTTCCCTCGTTAGTTTCTCAACATGGTTGCTAAGTGTATTGAACCTGTCGAGCCTGTCGAGGTTGAAGAAGTACTCGACATTGTTTCTCAGTGGAGAATATTGGCTCTGGTTACCATGTGGAAAATTGTGGAAGCGGTACTCTATACCCACCTTCGTGTTTGCTTTTTATAACACAAGATTACACAAGATAAGATGTGATCGGTTCCTGACTTTATTACATGAAACCATAACTGATCTATCTCTATCCTGAACGGGCTCTATCTCTAGTATTATCTCGATCACATTGTTACAACCTGATATTAACTACAATTGTATCTCTTATATCACAACCTAATATTAAATACAACTTTATCTCTTATGTTACAAACTCTAAACGTGACATGATAATAATTCTTTCAACAGTGCCATTGTCCTCTTGTGAAGCTGAATACATAGCTGCAGCCACTACAGTATGTCAAGAAATTTGGCTCAGCAGACTAGTGGGTGAAATACTTGGAGAAGGTCCAATGTAATTCAGGCTGCTGGTGGATAATAAAGATGTTATTGAGTTGAGCAAGAACCCTAAATTGCATGACATAATAAAACACATCAATACAAGATTTTATTACATCTGTGAATGCATTGAAGAAAAGAGGGTGGAACTTGACCATGTGAGCACTGTTTGTCAGCTTGCTGATATTCTGACAAAAGCTCTCCCAAGAGTGAAGCTGGTGGAAAATCGGCAGCAACTAGGGATCGTCAAGATGCAACAAGATTAGGGGGTGAAATATAAGTTAATCTCGTTGCATGCTAGGAGTCTTGGTCCTTGTAATCAAATAAAGCTGTTGCATTGACGTTTGTATCTGTAGCAGATGTTGAACGTTCCTCAGGTAGTTCGGGCGACCGGTTCAAGCGCCGATCATAGTCCGTGAAAGTTAGTTTGTGATGCATAAAGACCGGGCAAAGGCTGTTATGGTAGTTCAGTAATCTGTTCAACTCAGTGTATAAATGAAAACTGAACAGAGCAAAGGCCTTAGCGCCAGTCCTCTACATCCTCGTCTTCCTCTGTTTCACATACTGTCCTTGTGAGATCCTGAGTGCCAACACAATTCCGGCGAGAGCTCGACGACTTCTTGCGTTGCAGCTGTTCGTGATCGTGTTCCAGCTCCATCAGGCTTCAGACAAGGATTGTCTTGGCCAGGACTTAGCACCCGTGACTTTGACGTGGATTAGTTTCAGTGTTTAATTAGGGTTGTTACTTTATAAGTATATTTTAGCTGTTTGTTTTGTAAACTATACAATCTACTATATGTGTTAAATTTGTAACATGTCTTCTTGTTAATTATAAAATACAAAAAATATTCAATATTTTAAATATTATATGTAATTATTAGGAATTAATTATATTTATAATATACTTTTTATAAATAGAGAAAAAAGTGAGATGATATGATAAAAAATAGGTAGTAGTTGATATAGAGATTGGATTTCGAGGTTCACAAATGCAGTGAACTGAATTGTAAAACTGAGAATCTTTTAAAGTCCTCAGTAAAAACCCAAAAATATTCATTTAAAGATTGGATTTAAATGCATGTCCACAACTGTGAGCAGTCTAACCCCTCTCAGCTGGGAGACCAAACTAGCACAGCCGCGAGCCACTACTTTAATGGCCTAGAATATGAATACAAACATCTAGATCATTTACAAGTAAACAAGCATAAGCTATGATACGGTCGAACAGACAACTCTCCTTTTTTTAGTTAGGACATAGTATTCCTTAAGACCCACACGTTGTCTCTTTCATTCACTCCCGTTTTTAAATTATTAGTGTTAGGACAGTAATTCTAGTAAAAAATAAAATTAATATCCTAGCAACAACAATTTAAAAAATAGAAAAATATACATTCAAATAGTATTAATGCTCAAATCCAGACATTGATCCGAGGAGATCCGAGCTGACCTTTCCGTATCACTCTTGCTGCCACAGGTTTTTACTAATCCGTCAACAGCTCCAACTACCTGTGCTCAATAGGACTAGCTGCCATCATCTCATCCAGCTCCTTCAAGCTCCGGCAATGTCATGTTGTCAGTGCACAGGGGAGTGAGGAGTGTGTGCCGAGCACCTTGCCACCAACGTCCGGAAAGCACTCCTGCCCACGTAACGGACCCACCCTCCCATCCTGATCGACCTTCACAGGGTACCTCATGAGGTGGCCCCTCGACTCCACCATCTCTGGCGACACATAGGAGGCCCAATTGTCATCAGCCATCTGGTTCACCAGCCGGACACACTCCACAGACTCTGGCTGGCGGAAGCACTCCTCCACCGTGCCGAGGTGCTCCGCCCACAGCGACATCCTGTACCCATGTACCTGCAGAAGAATATCAATGGACTGCAGCTTTAGCCATTGTGCATAGGGTCTCACATGTAGGCAGAAGCGAGGAGAGGCATGCCTGTCCTCGTGGAGGGCTGCTGCTTCTTGCCCAGCTGTAATGAGGCTGGTAAGCACCCATGGCGATCTCAGTGTCTCGGGAGCCGTCCATCGATCTCTGGTTTATGTTGGCAGATCCGATGATCACATACTCATCGTCAACAATCATCCCTTTTGAGTGCACGTATATCATAAACCTCCTGAACTTCTGGGCCAGTCGCTGGGACAGAATGAAAGTAATTTCCTTATAAATGACGTACTGTGGATATCTGAGCAACTCACTACTAATAAAGAATAAAATATAGTTACCAGGGTAGAATTCTCATTGGAATGGCTCACTGTTGTTGGAACATCACTAGTGATTTCACGCTTACCAAGGCAGTAGAAATTCAGATACTCTTGTGGATGAGTTTCATGCAGACCCTCCTTTCGGAGAGCATCTGCAACGATCTTGTACATCATTGACATGGTATGCCCCTTAAAGAGATCAAATTGGGAATTTAATGTTTCAAGCTCATAAGAGTAACCATTTTTTCCAACTTACTAAGCCCATGATGAAACTGTGAATATGTTTAGGAAAAGAACCTGCCAATATAGGATCTCCTGCATAGCAGCAGTAGTCGGGTTGCCCTCAGGCCACATGGGTATAACAATATAAGCTGCAAATCGCTCCCTTGTCTTAATCTTTCTTGCAATCTTTATAGCCAGTTCAATGGGTATTAGGTTCTCAGCACCTAATCCCACAGGAATATTCTAATCAGTGGCCTTATATTCAGAAAAATGTGTCAAACTCAAATGCTTTCATTTTAAGGTACAGATGTAAATATGCTTAATATCCATTCCTCATATTTTTCAGTAAGTTGCTCAGTAAGTGTTTAGTGATAAAATAGGTAAAGTATTAAGTCATTTCTATCTGAAACTAAATAATATTTCTAGTTGTTGGAGCTTTGAGGCAACTTTTATGTGGGGAAATCATATACCAGGCATCAGAAGAAGCCCAAGGGGGAGTGTTAGACCATGTAATTAGTGTGGTGATTAGGGGGTATTTTAGTCTTTTGGATGTGATTAGGGTTAGGGGTATAATAGTCCTTTTCCCTCCCCTAGTCCCTCTATATATTGTACCCTTTGACACCAGAATTAATCAACTCGTTATCCCTCCTCTAATATGGTATCAGCTAGGTTACTCTAGGATTAGGGCTTAACCCTAACCCTATGGCGCCGCCGCCTCCATCTCCTGTTGCGCCGCTGCCCCCCAACCACCGTGCGCCGCCACCTCCTCTCCCCAGCGCGCCGTCGCCTTCTTCCTTCTCTCCCCAGCGCGCCGCCACTGATGGGTGCCACCGCCGCTGGGTCGCCGCCGCCGCCAGGCTTCGGGGCGCAGCCACTGCCAAGCCTCGGTCGGCCGGCGCTGCAGCCGGCTAGCGCGCATGGGGGGCCGCCGCCGCCGGGCTGGCCAGGGCTGCTCTCGGGCGGGCTACCGCCGCCCCCCTATCCTGGCCGACGGCAGGGGTGGCCAATGCCGACGCAGTTCCCGGGAGGGGGGGTGACTGCCGCCGGGTCGGTCGACGCTCCCCCCTCTCTGGTGGCCACCGCCACCCCTTGGGTCGCCGCCGCCTCTAGCCCTCCGATCCACGGCGCGCCGGCCGGAACCGACGCCCCATATCCTTTGACCGGTCCGGCCGCCGGTGGACCTCTTGTAGGTGCCACCGACAGACCCACCGATGTTGTCTTCATGGCTGGTACTACCTCCGAGCCACACGGTACCACCACCACCTCCGCCTGTCTCGACATCCTGCCAGACGGGACCACCACGACCACCGTCCCGCCGGTGATCCCGTTTTCAGCTGCTGGCGCCGCTACTGACAGCGCGGCTACTGCCTTCCCTCTACGGCACCGACACGGCAGACACCTCTGGCATTGTCGTGGCCCTGGCTGCCTCTCGCGAGCGCGAGAGGGCACTCGCTCTTGCCTGGAGCAGGAGCGTGCCTCTGTGGCTGCTCTATCTCACTATCTCGAGGAGAGTGCTCATCGACCTATGAGTGCTACCTACTAGCCTCCCTGAGATGTTGGTATGTACTCGACTTCACTTGTTGTTGCTCTTCAAGCACAGGCCGCCGGGATTCAGAACATCCGAACGCTCGTGTCGGTTGTCCTCAGTTCTGAATCCACTTTATATATCCGGTAGCGTGACCTGGTGCTCCTCACATTGAGGCGCTTCCGCCTCGACGACAACGTCCTCCAGGATGGTTTTTCGGTGGATGTCTCCTGGGTCAGCATGGACAGCCTGGTACTGTCCTGGATCCTTGGCTCCCTCTCTGAGGAGCTACATGACATCGTCGGGCAGCGCGGTGGCGGCACTGCTCGTCGGGCTTACCTGGTCCTTGAGCAACGCTTTCTAGGGAACCGCGTGACTCGAACCCTCCACATCAGCGTGTGGTTCCAGAACACCGTCTAGGGTGACCGCTTCGTCTCTGTACTGCCAGGAGATGAAGGGCACGATGGATGCTCTACGTGACCTTGGCGAGCCAGTCACTGACAACGCTCTCGTCCTTTGGGTCCTTCAGGGCCTGAACGAGCGCTACTGTCACCTACGGACGTGGCTTCTCCATCTGGAGCCACCCTCTACCTTCGAGAAGGTATGGTCTGATCTTGAGCTCAAGGAGATCGCTGCAGCAGGCTCAGTGTTATCCTAAACGGGTCTAAACGGTTGTTTAAACGGTGAACAGACAGTCACTGTGTAGTTTAGGGGATAAACGGTCCCCTAAATGGTTGACCCGTTTAAACGGGTCATCGAACGTTTAAACGGGCGAAACGGGCTAAACGGAACGGACTTTATTCGGGTTTAAACGTGTTTGGACCCGTTTACCCGAAGTGAGGTTCATTAAACCCTTGCCCGGAGCTGAGCTGCTCAGAAGTGCCTGCCGCCGCACGAGTTCTGGATCTGAGCGGTCTCCAGGTACGGTGCCCGACCCTCCCCCCCACCCCCCCCCCCCGCCCGCCGACGGCGCTCGGCCGTTGCGCCCGGTGCCTGCCGCTGCCCACAGCGCGCGCGGCCGGCCCCCCACCTGCCGCCTATTCGCCCCCGCTGTCCGCGCCAGCGCCGTTGTGCCGGTGTTGGCCGCCTGCCAGAGCGCCCCCCCCCCCTCCCGCCCGCGGCTCGAGCCGCTGCTGCCTGCCAGCCACGCACGCGGCGGCACCCCCCTTCCAGCTGTATTTCAGACTTTCAGTTCAGCACAGTTCAGCATACTCAGAAGTCAGAACTCAGTTTATTGTTGGTTGATTGCTTAATTGATTTGAGATTTGCAGGCTGCAGTCTTGACGTCCTGTATTATGTGAATGTTGTCCTGTTTAATTATAATTTTCTCTCATATTATACATTTATATTTGTACTGTGTAGAATGTCATCTGCTACATCGAATCCATCCTCTGCCACTGTGACCAAGCAACCTCCCCTTAAGAGAAATTCTAATGCTGTAGGTTGGGATTATGGGGTTTTAATTGATCCAATTAATCTGAATGTGATTCAATGCAAATTATGTCCTTTAGTTGTGAAGGCGGGAATTTATAGGTCAGTAAAAAGTATTTTACTTACTGCTACAGTACAAAACCGTTTAATCCGTTTAAAAACCGTCTACACAGCCTAAACGGACCGTTTACCGTTTAGGATAACACTGACTGGCTCCGAGTCTGCCACAGCCTTTTACGGCTCTGGGCAGTCCCCTCGTCCACCTTCGCCAGCTACTGGTAGACCACCGTCGCAACCACCCACCACCCCAGGCACTCCTGCCAGCTCTAGGGGTGATAATCGTCGCCGCCGAGATAAACACGACGGCCGTGATGGAGGTAACAGTGCAGGCGGCACTCCTACTTCTGCTTCTACTCCCGCTACTAGTGATAGTGGTGGTACCGGCCGGGGAGGTGCACCCTGGCCCACACCCTACAACCGTGGACTGGCCAAATCTACATGTGGTCTGGGCCATCTCCGGGTCTTCAGCCTCCACGACCACCACGTCTCCAACCGGCATTCATAGCCACCTCAGGCTACCGTGGACCAGCCTACAGTGCTGGTGGACCACCGACTCAAGCCTACAGTGGGCCTGGCTATCCTTCTGGTGGACAGTGGGTCTCGACCTACGGAGGCACCGACTACCCTGTTGGGTACTCGGAGCCATCGGCACCATACCAGGAGCCACCCTTGACGTGGGATCACCAGTCACTGGCCTCCTCCTTCAGCACCATGCATCTCACTCCATCAGGTGCCGACTAGATCGCTGACTCCGAAGCGTCGTATCATACCACCCTAATGCTGGTATACTCTCTTCTACTCATCCTCCCAACCCCTCTTTTCCTTCATCTATCGTTGTTGGGAATAGGTATGTCCTTCCGGTCACCTCAGTAGGTGACTCTGGGTTCTCGGGTTCCTTCCAGCTTCAAAACATTCTTGTCGCTCCGGATATTATTCAGAATTTGCTTTCTGTCCGTCGTTTTACCACTGACAACAATGTTTCCATTGAGTTTGATCCGTTTGGTTTGTCTGTGAAGGATCTTTCTATCCGGCGACTTCTTTTTCGATATGGTAGCTCGGGACCCCTGTACACACTTCGACTTCCTACTTCCGCTGCATCACCACCTTTTGTCTTGACTACGACGGCTTCATCCACCATTTGGCATCGTCGGCTTGGCCATCCTGATGCAGATGCTATGTCGAAGTTGTCTAGTAGTTCTATTATTTCGTGTACTAGAAGCAAACATGACTCTTTATGTCATGCTTGTCAGCTTGGTCGCCATGCTCGGCTCCCTTTTTGTGACACCCGGTTCTGAAAACAGAACCAAGTTAATGCATATGTGTGCCCAGAATGTTCATCACACATACACATGTAATCCACAAACTGAATTCAGAATATAAACACGAATAAATAGTGTTTAAGTACTTTATTACAACGACTAATTGTCTCACTCATGATTGTCTATCTTATTCTTGCAGCGGAAGTCTCTAAACGACAGCGGAAATAACTAAATAGCAGCAGGCTCCATCTTCAACCCCACAAGCATGTTGACGATAGTTCGCACGCCTAGTACTCCACATGGTCCTCGAAGTACTCTTCTCCTGTTGCTGATGTTTATGTGATAATGCAAGAGTGAGTACATGTCGTACTCAACAAATGCGGGAAAAAGTATGACATGTAGCTTACAACAAGGTAGGAAATAAAAGAGTTCATTGCAGCAAGCAAATTTTATTTCACAACATGATAAAAACAGTAACTATTTCTAAGTGATATTTATCCCAACATGACCAAGTAATTCAGCAACATTTTCTCCATCATGATTCACCATTTATCATGTCTCAATCAACCATTTATCTTTCTCAAGTTCATCTCATGCTCATAAATATTCATAACCGTCTCATATTCATATAACCAAACCAAACTCATTTTCATAACTCAAAACATTCCCAAAACCAGTCCCAATGACCATACCATAACCATACCGAATAACCATCCCAAATTTTCAATCTAATCATGTGAGTTGGTAAGGTGCTTGTGACCGGAAGCACGGCTATCATGATAGTTTAACACTCTGTAGAGGTGGCACCAATTTGGCCACAAGTTCGTGATTTCGTCACCCGTCGGCGACTGCAGAACCTCCATTATACCAGTACACAACCGTCGGTGTATGGCCAAGAGATCACAAAATAGCCTTTACAAAGGGGCTACTAGATGTATGGACTCACTGAGATTTCACCGGCAGGCTCGAATCACCATTCTCCCACCCACGGGCCCCCTCTTGTGTCATGCAGTTCCCAGGGCAGTCCCTCTCGACTCCCATTTCCCGCGCCATCCACGGTCCATAACAAGCTAGCAACACACATAATTAGTCAGCTAAGCCGCACTCATATTTGGCCTTATGGTGACACTGTTTTCCTGGCATGTGCTGACATGAACCAGTTCTTAGATCTACGGCAACTAAACCACCTTCTCATTCAGTAACATCCACGAATCAAGCTTGCCTAGATCTCCCCCGATTCCATGCTCATTAACATCATCAAGTTATCATTATCATTATTCGTATGAGTGCAGTAGCTAACCATATTTTAATTCAGCTTCCCGTATCCAGTAGATTAAGCGAAGCAAAAAAGAAAAAACGATCATATCCGACTCATCAACTTTCCCGGCAACAAGGATGGTTAACAAAACTAGTAAACTCCTATAAAAAGGTGTCCCATCAAGTTGACTCAAGCATACGAGTTTTCGCAAACAAAACAGTTTCAAAACATGGGATCAATATGGTCAAGGGCACTTGCCTTGCTCCCGTGGTTCTTGTTGTCCGAGCGTCACGAAGTCTTGGTGCTGTAGTTCTTCGTAGATGGCTTCCTGAGCTGGTCTTTCTACTCATGACTACGCACATACAAAATTTACAGCAATTAAACATCATGCACAAACTTTACTCAAGATGCAATTGTGTAGATGAATACAAATCCTATGGTGTTGTTTTATTAAACCAGTTTATACGTGTTCTTGCATGTTTTAATGGGCTTTCATGGGGTTTTATGACGAACAAGGGTGTAGTGATCAAGTGTGGACGTGGTGATGATCTTGACTCAAGATCTAGATCAATTCCACCGTCAAAAACCGATCAAAACGTGATATGTCCACACGAGAAAGTTTCTGTTCGAAGGAAACGAAGAAAACGGATGCGTAGAAACAGCGACGACGTCGTAAGATGGGTAACGAAGACCTACCTCACTTCCCTTTTGTGGCAGGGTCTTCCTCCTAGCAATGGCAGCAGCGGGGGCTCACCGGCGACTGAAATCCGGCGAGGGGCGGGGGGTTTAACTCGGCGACTTGGGGGCTAGGGCCTCCAAGTCGCCGACTTGGGAGGAAGAAAAAAGGGAAAGGGGTTACAGCCAAAAGGGGGGTTTTGGGTTCTATTTATAAGGGAAAAAAGAGGAGTCATACCCCAATTGGAGCTCAAATAAGAGTCCTACTCAATTTTGAATCTTAACAAACTTATCTTTTCAGTTAGGTGCGGCAGCAATGTGGGGGAAATTTGGGGAAATTGTGTACCATCAGTACCGGGTACCCCGCGCACAGTAGAAAAACCGCCTAGGGACCTCGCCCCCTCCGCAGGGGTGAGCTCCGAAAGCGCCACGTGCCCAGCGGGGCCGGGCCACCCTCCTCCTCAGAGGCGAGCTCCGGGCCTGCCACGCGGCAAGCGGAGCCGGGCCTCGCCCCCTCCGCAGGGGCGAGCTCCGAGAGCATCATGTGTCCAGCGGGGCCGGGTCACCCTTCTCCTCAGAGGCGAGCCCCGGGCCTGCCACGTGGGCAGCAGTGCCGGACCTCACCCCCCTCCGTAGGGATGAGCTCCGAGGGCGCCACGTGTCCAGCGGTGCCGAACCTCCCCTTTCCTCAGAGGCGAGCTCCGAGGGCGCCATCTGTCCAGCGGTGCCGGACCTCCCCTCTCCTCAGAGGCAAGCTCCGAGGGCGCCACGTGTCCAGCAGTGTCGGACCTCCCCTCTCCTCAGAGACGAGCTCCGAGGGCGCCACGTGTCCAGCGGTGTCGGACCTCCCCTCTCCTGAGAGGCGAGCTCCGAGGGCGCCACGTGTCCAGCGGTGCCAGACTTCACCCCCTCCGCTAAGGTGAGCTTCGAGGGCGCCACGCGTCCAGCGGGGCCGGGGAAAGTGTCGACAGCGCACTTCGGCAAATTGGAATTGGCTCATTTAAGCTATCTTTTTCCCATTCCCACAATTTTTATGATTCTTTCTCCATTTCTATGGTTCATTCCTCCATTTGTACTTCTTTTATAATGTTTCTCTATATGAAAAATGTATGCAATGCATGGAAATGAATTTGAGGGTGTTACAAACCTACCCCCCTTAAACTGAATCTCGCTCTCGAGATTCGATAGAGTAGAGAATAGATGAGGGAATTCTGCTTTGAGGTCTTCCTCACGCTCTCATGTAGTTTCGGCTTCCATGTGATGGCTGCACTGTACCTTGCACTAACGGATCACTTTGTTCCTCATGACCGTTTACTTCACGTCCAAAATTTGGACGGGGTGCTCCACATAGGTCAGATCCTCTTGAAGCTCGAGCTCATCCGTCGGTACTTGTTCTCCTAGTACTCTTAAGCACTTCTTGAGTTGGGATACGTGAAACACGTCGTGTACGTCGAAGAGATGCGTTGGCAGCTCTAGTTGATAGGTTAATTCTCCTTGCTTGCCCAAAATCTTAAATGGCCCGATGTAGCGAAGTGCTAATTTGCCCTTGACGTTGAACCGTCGTTGGCCTCGGATAAGCGATAACTTAAGGTACACGAAGTCTCCTACTTTGAAGGTCAATCTTCTTCGCCTATTGTCCGCATAACCTTTTTGTCGTGACTGAGCAGCCTTCAAATTTTTCTCGTATCGTTTGGACTTGCTTTTCAGCGTCTTGCAGCACTTCGGGTCCAAACAATTGGCTCTCTCTGGTCTCCTTCCAGAACAGCGGCGTTCTACACCGTCTACCATACAATGCTTCGAAAGATGACATTTTCAAGCTAGCTTGATAGCTGTTGTTGTATGAGAATTCAGCATACGACAAGCTCCTATCCCAATTGTGCCCATGTTTCAAGGCGCAAGCTCTCAACATGTCTTCTAAAATTTGATTTGTCCTCTCAGTTTGCCCGTCAGTTTGCGGGTGATAAGCAGAGCTAAAATTTAGCCGTGTACCCATGACTTCATGCAGCTTCTTTCAGAACCTCGAGGTAAATTGAGAACCCCGATCTGAAACTATCCTCTTCGTAACTCCATGACGACACACGATGCTCCATATACAGCTCGGCTAGTTCTGCGACGTGGTACGTTGTTCTAAAAGGAAGGAAATGGGTGGTTTTCGTCAGTCGGTCCACAATAACCCAAATGGAGTCGTAACCTGACCGTGTACGTGGCAATCTGACAATGAAATCCATGCTGATGTCTTCCTACTTCCACTCGGGTACTTTCAATGGCTGCAACAGTCCAGCGGGTCTTTGATGTTCGGCCTTCACCCGTTGGCACGTGTCGCATAAGACAACATATTCAGCTATATCACTTTTCATACCATCCCACCAATAGCAAGTTTTCAGGTCCTTGTACATCTTTGTACAGCCGAGATGTATGGAATAAGGTGAGTCATGTGCCTCCTTTAATATCGTGTCGCGGATGTGCTTTATGTTAGGCACACAAATCCTTTTCCCTAACCAAAGCGTGCCCTTCTCGTTTTCATTGAAATCCTTTTCTATGTCTTGTCGGATTCTTTCCTTGATTTTCTTGATTTCCTCATCCGTTGCTTGGCCATTTCGTATCTCTTGTTCCAGCGAAGAGTTGATCACTTCCATCTTGTTCAAGAACCCGAGATGTAACCGTTCGAACTCCTTGCGCAGCTCGGGCGGTAGCTCCCGAACCATGAGTTCATGACATGCTCCCTTTCCGCTCAACGCATCAGCTACTACATTGGCCTTTCCGGGGTGATAGTTGATTCTAACATCATAATCTTTGATGAGTTCCAACCATCGACGTTGGCTTAAATTCAGATCTGTTTGCGTGAATATATACTTGAGGCTTTTGTGATGTGTGGGGTAATTCAGCTCGTGTTTCTTTAGTTACCTCGACGCATAGGCTACCACTTGTCCTTCTTGCATGAGCACACATCCAAGCCCTTGTCTTGATGCGTCACAATATATATCGAAACTCTTGCTCACGTCCGGCAATACCAAAACCGGCGTTGTGGTTAGTCTTTTCTTGAGCTCCTCAAAGCTTTCTTGGTACACTGGTGTCCACTGAAATGCTTTTCCCTTCATTAGCAATTCAGTCATAGGTTTCGCTATTTTGGAGAAATCCTTGATGAACCGTCGGTAATATCCAACCATCCCAACGAAACTCCGAATATCTCTCACATTCTGCGGTTGGTTCCACTTCAGAACATCTCCCACTTTTCCGTGATCAACCGATACTCCTCTCTTGGAGATGATATGGCCTAGGAACGATATCTCCTTTAGCCAAAATTGACACTTGCTGAACTTGGCATACAATAGATGCTCTCGCAGTTTCTGCAATGTTAATCTCAAATGTTCTTCATGTTCTTCCTCGCTTTTTGAATACACCATGATATCGTCGATGAAAACCTTTCCAAATACTCCATGAAGACCTTATTCATGAGGTATATAAAATATGTAGGTGCATTAGTTAACCCAAAAGACATAACGGTATATTCATATGAACCATACCGTGTTCGAAATGCAGTCTTGGGTATGTCGGAGGGCTTAATATTCAGCTGGAAGTATCGAGACCGAAGATCAACCTTGGAAAAAATTCGGGCACCTTTCATTTGGTCGAATAGATCCTCTATACGGGACAGCGAGTATTTATTCTTGATCGTCACCTCATTGAGAGACCTATAATCCACACACATCCTTTGGGTCCCATCTTTCTTGTCTACGAAGAGCACGGGGGCTCCTCACGGTGACGAGCTTGGACGTATAAAACCCTTTTCTACCTGCTCCTGAATTTGCTTCTTAAATTCCACTAGTTCATTAACGGGCATCCTATACGGCTTTTTCGCTATAGGTGCAGTTCCGGGTACTAAATCAATGACAAATTCAATGTCCCGATCAGGTGGCATACCTGAAAGTTCTTCCAGGAACACATCTGAAAATTATTGAACCACCGGAATGCTTTCCAAAGTTGCTTCTTCGACGTGGTTCAACGCTGCCTTCTCGATCGCCGGTTGGGCTGACTCGAATTCAATACGAGTACCGTGCTCATTTGTCAACTGCATGCTCCTCTCAGCACATTTAATCACTCCGTTGTGCTTGCTTAACCAATCCATTTCAAGTATTATGTCAAACCTTGGGAATCTAAGACAATAAGGTTGGCAAGAAAGTCTACTCCCTTATTTTAAGGCTTACTTTTGGACATACTATATTTGTGGGAGCTAGAATTCAGATTTGAGAGAAATGATTTCCCAACTATATGCATCAAAGTGTATGAACTAAATATCTTCTTTCATTAATTTCAGCCTATGTGAGGATGTGAACACATGCCAAAGCATCTCACATCTCTCTACTATGTGTGGATGTGGACTTTCGCAGAAGCGTCCCACAACTCACACTAGCACACAAACACAAGCAATCATCACAAAAGTTAAACACACCACTCCTATTCACGCTACTACGATTTAAACGTTCCTATTACAGCTTATTCAATGGGAATCCTAAACTTCAGCATGTGAACTGGTGTTGTTCCCGCCGTGCGACGCGGGTGGTCCATCGGACACCTCAATGGGGTTAAGTGCACTCTCACGTGGTGGTGAACGAGTACTTATGCGTGTCGTGCTCCGGATCACCGGCATCTATAAATAGGACATGAGAAACTTTAGAGAAGGAAGAAAATACTTCAAAACTTCAGAAGCTATGAAGCAAGAAAGCAAAAGTGTTGTTGTCCAAAAAAAGAGAAAAGAGGGGCTGAAAATAGCACTTTGCGGTGGCTGAATTGACAAGAAAAGTGCAGCGACAAGCAATTTTCGAAAATAGCAGTTTAGAGGGGTGTCTCTATGTGTTTTAGAGTGTCCATTCTACCTAGCCTTGCGTCCTACGGTCAACGTGGCTCTGATACCAATCTGTGACTCCCGGTTTCGAAAACAGAACCAAGTTAATGCATGTGTGCCCAGAATGTTCATCAAACATACACATGTAATCCACAAACTGAATTCAGAATATAACCACGAATAAATAGTGTTTAAGTACTTTATTACAACGACTAATTGTCTCACTCATGATTGTCTATCTTATTCTTGCAGCGGAAGTCTCTAAACGACAGCGGAAATAACTAAATAGCAGCAGGCTCCATCTTCAACCCCACAGGCATGTTGACAATAGTTCGCACGCCTAGTACTCCACATGGTCCTCGAAGTACTCTTCTCCTGTTGCTGATATTTATGTGATAATGCAAGAGTGAGTACATGTCGTACTCAGCAAGTGCGGGAAAAGTATGACATGTAGCTTACAACAAGGTAGGAAATAAAAGAGTTCATTGCAGCAAGCAAATTTTATTTCACAACATGATAAAAACAGTAACTATTTCTAAGTGATATTTATCCCAACATGACCAAGTAATTCAGCATCATTTTCTCCATCATGATTCACCATTTATCATGTCTCAACCAACCATTAATCTTTCTCAAGTTCATCTCATGCTAATAAATATTCATAACCGTCTCATATTCATATAACCAAACCAAACTCATTTTCATAACTCAAAACATTCCCAAAACCAGTCCCAATGACCATACCATAACCATACCGAATAACTATCCCAAGTTTTCACTCTAATCATGTGAGTTGGCCAGGAGCTTGTGACCGGAAGCACGACTATCATGATAGTTTGACACTCTGCAGAGGTGGCACCAATTTGCCCAAAAGTTCGTGATTTCGTCACCCGTCGGCGACTGCAGAACCTCCATTATACCAGTACACAACCGTCGTTGTATGGCCAAGAGATCACAAAATAGCCTTTACAAAGGGGCTATTAGATGTATGGATTCACTGAGGTTTCACCGGCAGGCTCGAATCACCATTCTCCCACCCACGGGCCCCCTCTTGTGCCATGCAGTTCCCAGGGCAGTCCCTCTCGACTCCCATTCCCCACGCCATCCACGGTCCATAACAAGCTAGCAACACATCTAATTAGTCAGCTAGGCCGCACCCATATTTAGCCTTGTGGTGGCACTGTTTTCCTGGCATGTGTTGGCATGAACCGGTTCTTAGATCTATAGCAAGTAAACCACCTTCTCATTCAGCAACATCCACGAACCAAGCTTGCCTAGTTCTCCCCCGATTCCATGCTCATTAACATCATCAAGTTATCATTATCATTATTCCTATGAGTGCAATAGCTAACCATATTTTAATTCAGCTTTCCGTATCTGGTAGATTAAGCGAAGCAAAAAGGAAAAACGATCATATCCGACTCATCAACTTTCTCGGCGACAATGATGGTTAACAAAACTAGTAAACTCCTATAAAAGTGTGTCCCATCAAGTTGACTCAAGCATACGAGTTTTCGCAAACAAAACAGTTTCAAAACATGGGATCAATATGGTCAAGGGCACTTGCCTTGCTCCCGTGGTTCTTGTTGTCCGAGCGTCTCGAAGTCTTGGTGCGTAGAAACAGCGACGACGTTGTAAGATGGGTAACGAAGACCTACCTCACTTCCCTTTGGTGGCAGGGTCTTCCTCCTAGCAATGGCAGCGGCGGGGGCTCACCGGCGACTGAACTCCGGGGGGGGGGGGGGGGGGGGGGGGTAACTCGGCGAGTTGGGGGCTAGGGCCTCCAAGTCGCCGACTTGGAAGGAAGAAAAAAGGGAAAGAGGTTACAGTCAAAAGGGGGGTTTGGGTTCTACTCCAATTGGAGCTCAAATAAGAGTCCTACTCCATTTTGGATCTCAACAAACTTATCTTTTCAGTTAGGTGCGGCAGCAATGTGGGAAAAATCTTGAGAAATTGTGTCGGTACCCTCAGTACCGGATACCCCCGCGCACAGTAGAAAAACCGCCTAGGGACCACGCCCCCCCCCCCGTAGGGGTGAGCTCCGAAAGCGCCACGTGCCCAGCAGGGCCGGGCCACCCTCCTATCAGAGGCGAGCTCCGGGCCTGCCACGCGGCCAGCGAAGGCAGGCCTCGCCCCCTCCGCAGGGGCGAGCTCCGAGAGCGTCACGTGTCCAGCGGGGCCGGGCCACCCTTCTCCTCAGAGGCGAGCCCTGGGCCTGCCACGTGGCCAGCAGTGCCGGAACTCACCCCCTCCGCAGGGATGAGCTCCGAGGGCGTCACGTGTCTAGCGGTGCCGGGCCTCCCCTCTCCTCAGAGGCGAGCTCCGAGGGCGCCACGTGTCCAGCGGTGCCGGACCTCCCCTCTCCTCAGAGGCGAGGTCCGAGGGCGCCACGTGTCCAGCGGTGCCAGACCTCACCCCCCTCCGCGGAGGCGAGCTCCGAGGGCGCCACGCGTCCAGCGGGGCCGGGGAAAGTGTCGACAGTGCACTTCGCCAAATTGGAATTGGCTCATTTCAGTTATCTTTTTCCCATTCCCCACCATTTTTATGATTCTTTCTCCATTTCTATGGTTCCTTCTTCCATTTCTACTTCTTTTATAATGTTTCTCTATATGAATATGCAATGCATAGAAATAAATTTGAGGGTGTTACACTTTTCCCACTTATATGACTCATGTTCTTATTCATTGTGATTTGTGGACATCACCTATTACCAGTGTATCGGGTTTTAATTATTAATTGGTGATAATTGATGATTTTTCTCAATTTTCGTGGACTTTTCCATTACGACTGAAGACTGAGACTTTCGTTGCTCTTTCTCACTTCTTCATTTGGATATCTACTAAATTTGGGCGCACCATCTAAACTGTCCAGTGCGATAACGGATGCGAGTTCGATAACTCGGCATTTCGTAATTTTTCTCTCCACACACGGGGTACAGCTGTGCATGTCTTGTCCGTATACCTCTTCTCAGAACGGCAAGGTTGAGCGCATGATTTATATCACCAATGACGTCATGCGCTCCCTGATATTTCAGGCATCCAATCCTGCCCGATACTGGGTGGAGGCCCTCCACACTGCCACTCTTCTGATTAATCGCCTTCCGACCAGGCGGTTCGTGCCTCCACCACGTATTTCGCTTTATATGGCACCGATCCTCTTTACGACCATCTTTGAGTTTTTGGGTGTGCTTGCTACCCTAATCTTTTTGCCACCACCCTACATAAGCTTGCACCCCGCTCAACACGGTGTGTTTTCCTCGGGTGTTCCCTTGACCATAAGGGTTACAGGTGCCTAGATATCACCACTCACCGCCTCTTGATCTCTCGACACGTCGTCTTCGACGAGTCCTCCTTTCCCTTCTCCACCACCTTTTCCGGTTCTACCACAGAGCTGGATTCTCTTTTTTCCCACTGACTCCGAGGCTGCTCCTCCCCAGCTGCCTTGGCCTCTTTCTTCTGCAGGCACGACACGCGCTGCACCATGCGCGGCACAGGTGCCCCCGACGTCACCCGCTGCACCACGTGTGGCATCGATGCCTCCAGCATCACCTACTGCACCTTGGGTGGTCCCGACGTCACCAGTTGTGCCACGTGCGGCATCGGCGTCTCCGGCGTCACCCGCTGCACCTCGAGTGGCCCCTACGGCACCAGCCGCGCCACGCGCGGGCTCGGCAACCCTAACGTCAAGTGCGGCGAGCCCGACGTCCCCGACGTCATCAGCCGAGCCATGCGCAGGCCCGACGTCACCGACTGCGACTCTGACTTCTCGTTTCACCAACCCCGCACTTGTCTACCAGCGACGAGCGCGGGATGGTGCCCCAGCTCCAGCTGCGCCACGCGCGGCACCGGAGCTCCCCACACCACTCGTCGCGTCACGCGCGGCCACGAGACCCACTCTCGTCTATCAACGACGGGAGCGGGGCGGTGCTCTGGCTCCTGCTCGCTCCGGACGCCTGGTGTATCATCCTCCTCTCCTCCACAGTGACCTTGGTCACGTTCACCCGATGGTGACTCGACGTGCTGCTAGGGCACTCCGGCCAGTTGAGCGCTTCTCCGAGGCCGTCTTCTCGTCGAGGAGGTCTCCACCGCCCGACTCTTCTTTGATCTAGCCCATACCGACTTCCGTCCGTAGTGCCCTCGCCGATCCTCACTAGCGTCGCGCTATGGAGGAAGAGTATGCGGCCCTGCTTGCCAACCGAACCTGGGACCTGGTTCCCCGACCCGGTCGTGGCAATGTTGTCACGGGCATGTGGGTGTTCACACATAAGAAGGCGGGTGGTACCTTGGAGAGGTACAAGGCCCGGTGGGTACTTCAGGGCTTCACTCAGCGCCTTGGAGTCGACTACAATGAGACCTTCAGTCTGGTGGTGAAGCCGGTGACAGTTCGTACCATTCTGTCGCTGGCTCTCTCGCGTTTTTGGCCCGTCCACCAGTTGGACGTCAAAAATGCATTCCTCCTCAGCACACTGACAGAGACGGTGTACTGCAGTCAGCCGACAGGGTTTGTTGACTCAGCTCATCTAAACATGGTCTGTAAGCTGAACAAGTCCCTGCATGGTCTGAGGCAGGCACCACGGGCCTGGTATAGCCGGGTCACCTCTTTCTTGATCTCACTGGGCTTCGTCGAAGCCAAGTCGGACACTTCAATGTTTGTCTATCGACGTGACAGTGACACTGCTTACCTTCTACTGTGCGTCGATGACATTGTACTGACAGCGTCCAGTCCAGCTCTCCTTCGGCATATTATCTCTGACTTACGGCGGGAGTTCGCTATGAAAGACTTGGCCGCCTTTACCACTTCCTGCGTATTGCGGTCGAGGACCGACCAGGTGGCTTGTTCCTCCACCAGCGACGGTACTGCCTGGACATCCTCCAGCGAGCGGGCATGGATGAGTTCAAGCCGTGCTCCACTCCAGTGGATACCCAGGCAAAGGTCTCCACTACCGACGGTACACCCGTCACTGACCCTACTACTTACAAGAGTCTTGCAGATACCCTTCAGTACCTCACCTTCACCAGGCCAGATATCTCATACGCAGTTCAGCAGGTGTGCCTCCACATGTATGACCCGAGGGAGCCGCACCTCACCGCTGTGAAGCAGATTCTTTGGTACCTGCGCGGCACCCTCGACTACGGCCTCCTCCTTCGGCGTGACTCGACCTCCGAGTTGGTCGTGTACACCGACGCTAACTGGGCAGGCTGCCCGGACACTCGCCGATCTACTTCTGGTTACGCCGTCTTCCTGGACGGTAACCTCGTCTTCTGGTCCTCGAAGCGGCAGCACGTGGTGTCGCGCTTGAGTGCTGAGGCGGAGTACCGTGTCATGGCTAACGGCGTGGCTGAGGCTTCCTGGCTTCACCAGTTACTCCATAAGCTCCACAATCCCGTTGCCAGGAGTACTTTGATCTACTGCGACAACGATCTACTGTGACTACGTCACCGGCGTGTACCTCTCCACCAACCCGGTTCAGCATCAGCGCACGAAGCATGTGGAGATTGACCTCCACTTTGTTCGTGAGCGGGTTGCGCGTGGCGAGATTCGGGTACATCATGTCAGGACGACGTCACAGTTCGCCGACATCTTCACGAAGGGTCTTCCGTCGTCGCTGTTCTCTGAGTTTCGATCCAATCTCAACATCTGCTGTGGCTAGATGTTGGGACTGCGGGGGGTGTTAGAATGTGTAATTAGTATGGTGATTAGGGGGTATTTTAGTCTTTTGGATGTGATTAGGGTTAGGGGCATAATAGTCTTTTTTCCTCTCCTAATCCCTCTATATATTGTACCCTTTGACATCAGGATTAATCAACTCATTATCCATCCTCTAATAGGGAGGACACAGCTTAGATGCCTAGGTTGATTGCTTGGATTTTAAAAAAAAACGGCTGATTGCTTGCCAAGTACTCCCTCGGTACCATTTGAACTCTTTTTCTAGGTTTGGTTGACTATGTTACTTTCTTCTCTTTGACCAATAGTTTATAAATTTGATCAAATTTAACAGCATACAAGTTATATATTATAAAATATATTTCAGGATGAATCTACAAATATAAATCTTAAGTTGTTAAAATTGATTGAATTTATAGAAATCGTTGGTCAAAGACAAGAAGGGAACACAGTCAACTAAACCTAGAAAGAGTTCAAATGGGGCAGAGGGATTAATCAGAGTCCAGAGTTGAATGTGTAGATTTAGTTGTTTTAGAATTCAGTTATCAGAGTCAATTACGCTTGTACTTCAGTCAGCTATAAATGCACCGGCAAGGTCAATGAATAAAGGCAAGCAGTTTATGATTAATGTCTCTCCCTCATCTAAATCTCTTAATCTCTGGGGTGAGCAACAGCCCTATCTTACCGTTGCTATAACACAACATACACTAAACAATCTAAAAGCAAAACCTAGTGTAGAGGGAATTGTGATGTGAATATTTCCATTACGGAAAGGGAGGCTGAAGACTGAAGTGCAATGTAAGAATAAAACAAAAACAATGTAGTGAATGTCAACTTGTGACCTGCACTTCTTTGTGAAGACCAGTAGTATGAAGATCCAATGAAATACTGGTTTTCAATGTAGATAAAGTGCTGCGCAGATCTGATGGCTTTTACGTATGCGTTGTGTATGCTCTTGTCGATCTGCAGATTCTTAGCACAGACAAGATTCTGCACAACAAAGAGTAAAGAGCATCTCATGGCAAGGATAAACCTTCAGACAGAAATATAACATTTAATGTAAAGCTGAATTCTGCCAGTGTGTGAATAGCATTCTGACAATATTTCATTTCGTCCAGTTCAAATGGACCATACCTGGGATTCAGCCTCTTGAACAAGTTTTGGAAATCCTTTTACTGATCCAGAATCAATCGATCGGAAAACCTGACCGGAAAAGAGAAAGTAAACAAACAACCCAAAACCTAATGTAACAGGATGTGGTACACATTTCTGTCAAGTGTCAATACAAATATATAATGGTACCTGTACATGCCAATTCTCAGGATCCTTTTCATCACAAACATGTGCATTTAATTCATCTGAAGAGGGTGAAACAATCCAGGACATTCGATTTATTTTTACCAATGTGTCATGATGCCAACTTACTGCTCTTCTGACACTGACTTTCCACTTTACAGATTTTCTCCATCTCTGTTCAAAATTTGTAAGTATATCATATGCAGCCGGGCCTTCGATTTTGCAATGTAAATCATGCCATGGCTGTCTGGGTCCATACTTATTAGCCTGTAATTTCCGGGAGAAAGATATTCGATTTTTAGCAACGATGCTGAGGATGTCAATACTATTTTAAAACTTCATTAAAGGAATCAGCAGCGCAATTGAGAGTAAAACGGAAAAAGGATGGTAAAAGTACTTACGGGGAATGTGGGATTGTGGAAGTCGTCCTTGAAAACAGTATCAAGATCCTTGAAAAGTCTGTGCTCAGGTGTATCATATCTTCCATCACACAAGTCTAGACCACCAATAAAAGCAGTTATTTTTCGATTGTTTCCTGTTGCTTGGGTGTCTACAATAACACATTTCTGATGGTGTGTAAACAGAGTTCCGACAACCTGGAGAGGAAAATTTGCTTAAGGTCGAATGTGATTTAACAGAACTCACAAAGAAGGTAGTATTGCAGAACAATGAACTATAATTTTCTCTACCAATAACTGAATCAAGACTCAGTACATAAATTCTATTAACAATATGCAACAGTAAATTTAGGCAGATGCACATAAATAAGTACATAAATCATCATCCTTTTATTCATACAGTTGATAATATATAATTCTAGTGTTATCATTCCAATCCAATGTCATTTCCAAAAGAATCCAATAACATATACACTCCTACTTGAGTACTTTTCCAACAGCAGATATGACTTATGAGCTTTCTCTTATCCAAAAAAATGAAGTATATATTTGGATGAAACTAAGTCCAAGAGGGCACCTTCCTTACAAGCCTAAAATAAATTCACCTTTTGCCTTGCCTGGAAAAAATACAAGTTGAAGTGTAGATACGTACATTTCAGTACCTTACAGAAGGATAACATTTAAGACATAAAGACTCTAATAGAGACAATATATGCGAGTGATCAAATGATATGAAAAATCACTACTGTAGTAGTTCAGTACATGAACCCTTGAGCACAATGAAGAAAAACATCCATACCTGCTGCTTGAAAATGCTAAGTTTGTTGCTAGCATAGCGGGGAGCCAAGACACAATGGACACCTGAATGCCTGAAATATTTCCGAGCTTCCTCATCATGTGTATGCATGAGTCCATCCTGCATTTGACCTATATCATCTCCATCAGACTATCCTTCCATGATATAAGAGCAAGCTAATGCATTAAGAACAACAGCAGTACTAACTGAAATTTGCAGGCTTTGTTCTTAGACTATTTATCTTATCAATAGTCCTATTTAGGGTTAGGTATTATAACAACTGACTGAAAATTTTGGTTCTTTGCATATTTATCTTGTCAAAAATCTTAAGATTGACACCAGAAACATCGGCCAAGAGGTGAGAAATAAGATGCATTCTTTAACATTTCAGTTTTTATCTCCACCAGTTACCATTTTTCCATCGTCCTCATGAATAACACAAAGGGAAATTTGAAGAAGGCACTATCCATTCTGGTTTGTTATGTCTACATTTGAATAACCATTTATATGCTAACATTGTGAAAATAATGCATTATCATACAGGTAAAAAATAAGAACAGCAAATTGATATTTTTAAACATTTTGTGGAAGATGTTTAAAGACACAGAAGGTGGTGCAGAAAGAGGGTGAAATGCAAGATAGTGCAGAATAAATCCTACCGTTTTCAACAGAAATTTGTCATGTGACGTTTTGTCGTCCCAAAGCAACACTATAACACGAACTCCCTCATGGACCTTGCTCTTCAAGAGCTCTCCAATGGTTAGTGGGGTTCCGTTTGGTAAATGCTTTGTTGATTCCCTTACAAGCTTGGTGGGATGATACAAGGACCAGCCGACTATGTAAATGAGGTGATGAGCCTCAAGAATTGCATGGCAAATATCTTCCCAACACCTATTCTGTTCATATATCTTCCCACTATCAATTTCAATCGGAGGCCGGAAATCCTCAGGAACATGAGCATCTTGATATAGAGTGACCTTGCCACCCTTCCTAAGAGGAAAATAAGCATTTGGAACACCAACACCCTGAGAAGCATCTGTACCAACTCCATCCTTGTATAATGGATTCTGATCAATTGGCTTGTACTGGATAGACAAATGTAGTTCAGGAGATGGCTTCATAGGATTACTATATTGACCAGAAATCGGAAACCAGCCACTGACCATCTCTCCAGGCGTGATATCTTCAACAGGTATTGAAGCCACACCTATAAGTTCTGCCCCAAAAACATCATTGTCCTTTACATGGAATTCAATTCTGCTAACTGAATGAGCCACTTGAACATAAAAGTGTTCATCCCATTTAGGGTTCTCCGAGTTGGCAATGACACGAGTTTGTGCCACTGTTGCTCCTGAGAGGCAAACCGAAACATAAGGATCACTAGTAATGATCTTTCTCATGTCTGGGTGTGGGTCAGAATTACTACTCCTACAGTCGGTGCTGCAAGCACCATAACCCGTGAAGCATTTTCGCATCCTTTCACTCATGAGATCCATATTGGGAAGACATTTTGCCTCAACTATTTGTATGTCCAAATCCCCATGCAGCAGAATGCTCGTCCCAGCTTCAAAGGAGTTTTTCCCCATTTTGTCAAGGTGTGAGACAAATCCACCAGATGATAACGCGCAGCAGAAGCTAAGATGTCATTATCATGGGTACTATATCATTTCCAAGACAAGTCACATGAAGGGGGCTGAGAATTTATAGATTATTATCCAAATGACCAAATGATACCTGCAGAGTACACTGGACTATTGAGAATAATTAAGAAGACAAATGAAGATAGTAGATGTTATATAATGTTTACCAAACAGACACAGATGCCCTTGGTTGAAAGGGTATTCAGTTTAGTTAGCTATTTGCTGTGAAAGCTCGACTGGAGCTTGTGTGTTTTGTTGGACCGATCAGGGTGGACGCAAGATGGCCGTCCACTTTTTTATGGTATTTGGTTAGACAAGGCCACCCAATTTCAATGAATATCTAATTGAAACAGGACACCAGATTCTGGTTCCAACCAGCTGGGACACTAGATCAGTAATCGACTTTCACCGGTCCAATTTTTATGTGAATCCCAGACTATTAAATTTAAGAGGTCAAATCAATATATTCATCATCCAAGACTGAACTAAGGTTTTGATAATGCAAGAACAAATTCGAAGAAAGCCTTCTAATGCAATGTAGAATCATCCTGAAGGTGCTAATGCGCCTGACATTACAACAACATAGCATCATCAGCTGAGTCTGTTTAGGTGAACAGGCAGATTCCAACCGTATTCACTATTCCAACATTTGTGCATCGAGCGAACCTATTTACTGTGTAATCTCCTAGGCACATGTACCAATATAGGTGGAGGAAGAACCTACATTATCAGAAGATTATCTTCAATTTGGCTAGACGAAGAGGAGGATTTCTGGACCCCCCCCCAACCACAAAATGCACAATATTATGACTTTATAAGCAAAGAACATTGTTACATTACTACAGGTAGTGAGAGGCTTTAACTGTAAGAAGAGAACAATGGATCGAAGCTGCAAGAAAAGAAACATTACCGGAGACGGCTGACGCGCGAGCAAGGAAGAGAGAGGCGCGCGAAAGGGAAAGGAAGAGGAGAGGACGCGCTTAACTGATTAATGCATCGGATGGCCATCAGCGCACAGCGCGCAGAGTTTGCGAGGCAACGAGCGGCGCAGGCGACAGGGGGCGACGGGGGAGGCGCGAGGGCCGGAGGCTCGTTGGCGCCTGTGGCGTGAAGCAAGGTCAACGAGCGGTGGACGCGGGACGCGCAGTTCGGTTTGAGGGCTTCTGGCGCCTCCGCCTCCGCCGCTGCCGCCGGCGGGGCACGCGTCGCGTCCAGATGACCATTTTGTGGGATTTGGCCCATGCCGTGGTAATAAAATTGCTCGATTTGTAGGATCTGGATGACTAATTGAGAATAAAATGGTCCTTTTCCATTATTTTTCAGGTCGGACAGGGCAAGAAAAAAAATGGTCAGGTGGTAGTGTCAAATGGCAAATAGTGGCGGTTCAGACTTCAGAGCGAAATTATAGGTTCTGGATGGCATTTGGAAGTGGAAATTTGGTGTGGTGGCCTTTGAAAGAGCGTAGGTGGCAAAAAAAGTAAATGACCCCACTAACAAAGGTCTCTGCTATGACATGCGGGAGATCCGCTTTCCACATATGGGTCGCGTTCGGTTTCTTTGAGCTACATGGATTGTAGAAAATACCATGTTTGATTGTCTGCCTGCCCCGCAAGTCTGAAGAAACAACAGATGCAAAACCTGTCTCTGAGTCTGGTCCAGGAGACACGTAAAAAATGAGTAGGTTCTCTGATATTAAACATAATCAAGATTCTACATAATTTGTAGAGAAACGAGTTATAAAGCCAACATAATAAGAATCACGTAAATAGGTTAAGTAAAACTCAAGCTATGATAAAAAAAACATGAGCAAATGTGGATCCGAGCAAACAACCAATATGATAAGTTGCTAAAACTTGTGTGTCAGTCGTGAACCGTAACTCTTAACCTCTTTGTACACAGCTACAAGAGTTATGAAAAACAAACAACTCAAAATCTGATCTTAACTTGGACTCTACGGTCCGAACTCGCAACCAACTTGGAATCAACTCTTTTCTATCTAAAACACCCTGATTTCCTAAGAAAACGCACGTGCAAATTCACCCGATTCGGACTCCAACTCAGATTCATAACTGAACCTACCTTAAACCAACCTTTTTCACATCCGAACGTGCTAGAATCATACCGCAAACTTATGCCAACCTCCATATTCAAACACCTTCACCACCTTGTAACAATGTTACCACATTCATGCACTCATTGCAGACATGCACACCTTCCAAACACGTTCAAACTTCAATTTTTATCGTCCAATAATGTTGAAATCATGTCACAGCTTTATGCCATTACTACACCCGTGCCCATAGCTTACACATTTTTCAAACACCATTTGACACGTCTCAAGCACCTTCGTATGCATCATTCTTGATCCAAATATGTTGCATAACACCTCTCATCACCTTAACCACAATTTCTATTGAATTTGATTGTTGAATCTCAACTTCTCTCTAAGTTCAATTCATGCATCACAATCACCAGCCATGTCTTTACCTCAAGCAACACCTGCACTTGAGCAAACAACCATTTTTTTCAATCACAAGTCCAAAACTTGAATCTCGATAGTCCAAACCACAACACTTTGCATGACAAGATCAAACAAACATGTCGCTAACATTCAATCCACAAAAACCATCATATCACATCAAAAACTCACTGCATGAGTAACAATAATACTCTCGTATACGTAAAAAACAAGCTTAACAGGTTCCATGTCACACCACACATCAAGTATAAAGTATATGATCAAAGCTTTATATAAAAACTCCACTTTGAACACCATTTACCAATGTATTCAACACACCTACGCCTCACTAGGGTGGGTGCAGTTAACCGCAAAACCGAACCAAACCGCACCGAACCAAAATGTTTAACTCGGCTTTCATTTTTGGGTATTTCGGTTAACCAAATTTTATTCCAGTTTCATGTAGTATTAAATGAATTAACCGGTTTAACTGAATATTTAATCTACACTACCCATATCCTATAAAAGTAAAGCTTAATAGTATTAATCTTGATCCTCATCAAAACTTTTCACGTAGTCCAATTGAATATTAATAATATCCACACATTACTGGTGCATACATGTCATTTTTACTTATCTTTTGCTATTTTTTAAGTGTTTACTAACATTTTTGTCTTATAAATTATATTGTAGAATAAAATACGGTGAACCGCAAAACCGAATTGAATTAACCGCAACTAGATTTTATGGTTATGACTTTTTTGGATCAAATTTAGTTATCAATTCTCCTTAGCCAAATTTTTCTATAACCGAATTAACCGAACCGATTTAAATTAACCGAACGGCCACCCTAAAGCAAAATTAAAATTTGGATGATTTTAGTATGTAATATGGTAGAAATTATTTTTATAAAACAAAATTTTCAAAAATGTACACACACACATACTAAGTGATAAGAAATTAACAAAGCAAAATTTGAAATTAATTGCTTTAGGAAAATAGTTCAAGAAGAAAAAGGAATTGAAATAAGAATAGGAAAAGGAACTAGTCAGCCGTGGGCTACTTATTTTCTTTTTTCTTCACAGCCACCTCCTCTTTTCTTCTCTCTTTCTTTTTCCCACTTGGCCCTCCTGTTCTCTTCCTTTTCTTTTCCATGTTCTGGTTCCTTAACCACGCAGCCCACCAGTCCTTTCCTTCTCTCGCCATGGCCCACTTGGCCCAACCGCCCTCGTGCAAACCCTAACAGAACCATCGGCACCATCCGCCCCTGGTGTGTGGCTCGCCTGGGATCGTGCCTATATATAGGTAGCCTACATCCTAGAGCCCACGTTTCTGCGTGATTCCACCACCACTTGTGCCTAGCCAAGTGTCATCATCCGACACTAGAGCCGGCCATTAAAGCTCGATGCTCGCACATGAGAGCCGTCCCTCGGCTCCATCGACCCCATAGATGGGTTTCCCGAGTCCCTCTCTCACTTCCCATGCCTTTATATGCGGAATCCAAATTGTAGCACAAGTTTTTGTCAAATGTCGGCGATAGTCCAGTGACTCACAGTCGTACCTATGCTCGCCGGCACTGCTTGAAGCCGTCAAGCTTTCCCTGACCATTGGATCTTAGATGCGCGACCGAAATTAGAAGAGTGAAAGGGTATCAGCCCCTGATCCACAATGAACATGGGCCTACCCCCTCACCTCTCGGTCCATTGCTCATAGACCTGATCCACAAAGTTTGCACGCAAAAATAAATCTAGATATTAGGAGAAAAGCCGAATTTGCAAATAGAACCCTGATCTCATCAAAATTGTTGGATCTAGCCCTTATCCCTGAAGATTGGCCCTTAGATATTAAATTAATTATATTTAGGTTCTGAATTTTACAACAAGGCCCTAGGTAATCTGGTAATTAATAAAGTAACCTTGAATTCATAGTAATTTTTCATTGTAACCCCCAAATAATTTAATAATTATATTTTTGGATTTAGGATAATTTGCATTATTTTTTTAGTTCACGATAGTTATAATAAATTCCCAATTAGCACATCAAACACGGGAGTAATTTTAGAAAATTCTAAGGTGCAACATCCATGGATTGTTATAGTCGGGCCGTGAACTTCATCTCCATCCACCAATTGAGTTATCCATCTCCACCGAAAGATCATACCACCCCACTTCTATCAAGAATCAGGGTAAGACTTCTTGTTCTTGGATATTTTTCATATAGTCCAAAAAACCCTAAATCAGATTATTATAATCCCATAGACTTTTTGAGAATTCTTATACTAGTACGGATCAGTTAGGACTTGCTCAGTTTTCAGCTATATCGATTGTGTCAAGTCGTTTGTCTTAGTATTCAGTCCTTTAAAGTTTTGAGTTCTTGTCACTTTTAGATCATCACAACTATAACCACCGTCACCTCTATTATTTTGTTCTACACCATATAAAATAAGAGTTAAGAGATGTCCACATACTAGTTTGCAACTATAAAAGAAAACAATTTTTGTTTGGGAAGAAAAAGGCCATACTTTTTTCATCCATAACCTGTTTGGAAAGTTTAAGCATAATCTGAAAAGGTTATCTTGTTATCTTTCCAATGAATCTAATCTTGCTTGAAAATTCCATCTGGTGCATTGCAATCAGTAAAAAGATTCTAAAATCTGTTGTGTACATTTTTTTTAAAAAATCTCAATCTACAAGAATATGCAAGAAATCTGAAAAAAAACTGCAAGCTATATATGTTATTTATGACTTATCCTTGGATCTTTGTGTAAACTTTTAGGATTTTTAGGCCTTGCAAAAAAGGAAAAAACAAAACAAAAGAAATGAAAAAATAGAGAAGACAACCGAGCTTTTGTTGTTGTCCTAGGCTTAGTGTGTCATTTATGGGATTCACTTTGTGTCTAGACTTACGTCTCAAGTATGGTCTTGCCTATAACCAGCATGGTACCGGTGTTGTACTATTTCTCAGCTTGCCTTTTGTGACTAGCTAGCGTGGTACTAGAGTGTCCTTGTGCATTATTTTCAGTTCACCTACAGCTCCACATATTCGACTACAGATTGATAGGTGTTGTTGTTGCTGCACCGATACATTTTATTTCTAGGTTGTGATTCCCTCTTGTTCCACAAGGTAATAATTGGTAAGAACTAGTGTGAACAGGCTGAGAGTGAGTGCCTTATTGTAGTTATTTCCTAATAGCCTTAGAGATTTAGTATTCTTCACTTGCTTCCTTATTGTCCCTGTATTTCTAACCGTGACGGGTCTGAGGATCATGAGAGTGTTCAACATCTCCTTGTACAAAGGGCATCATACAATATTTTGAGTGAAAAGTGAAGCTCCACATTGTCGGTTATTCAACTTGGCAGTATATTTTGGAGATGAAAAATGCCAAGAAACATGATGCAGGAGACCATTTTATCATGGAAATCCAAGGTGCAAGCATGCAGGTGGAAGAATCAGCCAGGAACCGGAGTTTACCTTGCGGTAGCGAGATAAAAGCACCGAAACTGCAAGATAACGAAGCCGAAGGAAGACATAGGAAATTTCGGGCTGAATTCGACAATATACGACCTGAATCTTGTACGTATCATTGTAAAATAGGTTCTAGAAGATATAAGCGTGACATATTCGTATGTACGCGCCGGGGAAATATATTAGAGATAGAATAGCTTAGAGCTTAAGATAGAAAACAATCATAGTTAATTAGGATTTCCAAGATGTATCGGGTCTATTTAAAGGCAGCCTTCTGCCGAGATAAAAACAAGTCCAATTCCGATCAATCAATCATATCTTTTACTTTTCATAGTTTTCCTTAGTTTCTTAGCTAGTTCATAGTCCTTTGGTGCTTTGCCGAGGAAAGCATCCGGCCTTCTCCACCAAAGTGAGAAAACGATCCCATTCATCGCTGAAATAACAAGTTTCATCTAAGTTTCAGAGCCTACCACCGAGATACACCAACACACATCGAGGAATTTGATGCTGATTTGTAGGCGACTAATGCAAAGATTGAACAATTAGAGGATATGAGGATTGGAGCCAACACCAAGCTTGCAAGATCGGAGTCATCCGTGGTTGATATAACACCAGCTTTGCTACTCTCCAATGGCATTTTGATGACCTTCATGTTTGGAATGGCAAGTGGTCGGATGCTTTAAAATGGGTAATGCGAGCTTGATTTGTTTCTTCATATTATGCACGTGGTCTGTTACATAAGTTGCAGCAATTGAGGTAAGGTACTAAAAGTGTAGAGGAATATTATCGGGAATTACAAATGGTTTAGTTGTGTTGTAATTCATAGGAGGCTGAGGAAACTGCTATTTCTAGATTTTTGGGTAGTTTAAACTGTAAAATTCAGAATAATCTTTCTTACAAAAACTACAATAGTGAAAGTTTTCTAGATGGGTGGATAGGCTAATAAAACCTGAAGCACACTAAATTGAACAAAATAGGGTAATTTCATACTTAATCGGCTTTACTCTAGACTTGTCCGGTATTTTTGAACAAGTCCATGTAAATTTGGATAAGTCTGGATCAACACGACAAAAATTAAGTATGCTAAACAAGTTTCTAGAGAAATTAAACCTAGGATAATGAAGTCAACAAAACAAGCAACTATTAGCACAAGGATATTGAGCTAGGATTACTCGAATAAGGATGTTACAATGAAGTAATTTCAGAAATAAGTCCAAACCCTAACGAAACCCTAGAATGTGAAGAACACGAAATTAAGACACAAATGGCACACAACATTTTTTACCAAAGTTCAGTTGCACAAAGGAACCTACGTCTCCATTGAGTAATCAATGAAGGGCATGGTTTCTTTCAACCCTAATCTCCACCAATTGATCACAAATATCAAACTCGATTCTCATTATAAAATCTTGGATGATACAAACTTCTCAGGTTTCACCACACTAATTAGGAGCCTCCGGGCGAAGCCTAGCCGTCTAGGGTTTGAATCCCCAAGAGCAACAAACATGAACCCAAGCTGACAATTTATAAATGAATCAAAACTCAATAAAAATGATTTTCCAAACCCAAATCCTCTCTCAAACTAAACTACCTCACAAAGATTAAATTTTGTGCTAGAGGGTGAAAAGAGAGGCTAGAAGAGCTGAGAGGATGCAATTTTGATGCTAGGGTTGTTGCTTGTTAGGGTTAGACCCAGAGTGGAGCCTTTTATACGGTTGCCCTTGATGTGAAAGTTGCACCACTAAAGTTTGGACATGTCCAGGGTTGACACCAGACAAGTTCGGCCTTGGGGATCAATCACTAATGAGTGGCGTTCGTGCCAAACTGTCGTTTGAACTTCAAAAGATTCCAAGTTTGTACATGTCCGACTAACTCAGGACAGGTCCGACCTTGGGGACTAGTCATTAACGAGTGACATCCCTGCCAAACTTTTATTTAAACTCAAAAAGATTCTAAGTCTGGACATGTCCAGACCAATAGAGACAAGTTCGTACTTACACAAAGGGTACTCTTCCGCAACCTCATTCTGATAAATCCGAAAGTCTGGATATGTCCAAACACACATAGGCTTCTTTTCCGCATCTACATCCGGACAAATCCAAGAATCTGAACATGTTAAGACCAAGGTCCAGACAAATCCAGGCCTACACAGATAGCACCTTTCTGTTCTCCAACCCGGACATGTCTGGGATCCATTCTAGACAAGTCTGGATCTACCAAGAGAGCTCTTTTTCGCATAGTAAACCGGACATTTCGGGGTTTCGAACATGTTCGACCTAGTTCAGACAAGTCAGGATCTATACATAGATCACTTATGTGTGGGTATGTTCGGATATGTTTGAACGTTTTATACAAATCCCACTAAGTATTTTGCTAGACTCATATAAGCTTCTATAGATTGAGATTTGACAACTTTTCCATTCATATAGATGTTGTATCCCATTTAATAGTACAACGTACAAGAAAAGTAAAAAACCTAATTCTAAGTATATGTCTTCAACGCCTTTTCTTTTTTCCTTTATGAGAGATTCTACAGTTTTGTCTTTTCAAATATGCATACAATCTTAATAATGCTCATTAGCTCTTCAATTGTTTGTCATGAACCAACCAAAGCTTACAAAAAGGCCTAGTTGCACTTTTAATCTCTACCTTTTTGGTGGTTGATGACAAACAATTAAAGTTCACAAATTGAGATAATGAAATAGTTTTGAAGACAATGAATATATGAATAGACTCCCTCTAAATATGTGCATCACAAAAGATAATCAACTTACACGAGAAGCACACTAAGAGAGAAAATGAGAGCTCTTCATATACACATTGTAATTGTAGGGTGGCTATGTGTGAAAAGGTGATAATCATGTGATGAGCATGACAAAATGAACACAAGGAATAGCAATAACTCATCATAATAAAATAAAGACACTATAGGCATAATAACATAGATAGCAAATATAAATAGATCCACAATTGGAAGCATCACAAACAAATAAAGTACAAGTATAAAGTAGTACTAAAGTCTCATAAGACAAACACAAGTCCAAATAAAATAACTCTATTCTTACCCCCTTTGTCATCAAGACAACAAAAAGAAAAAAAAAGAAGAGACCAACTACTCATCACCATCTTCGTCGTCCTCCTTCTCGTACTCCTCTTCGCCCTCGTCATCATTGCATGGAGGTTCTGTTGGAGGGATGACACTCAAGCTCGCCCCAGTGTCCCCGAATAAGGTGAGCTCGTCTGTTGGGAGCTTGGAGAGCTCCAGAGGTACGTCGTCCTCACTTCCTTTGGAGACGGAAGCATTGGAGGGAGGAACTCAAGCTTCTCCCGAAGCTCATGGACATCGCGTTGGAGCCTCTTCATGGCCCTCTTGCTCTGCTGACCTCGCACTTGTGCACTGCAACAGATGCTGAATATCGAGTGCAGGATCCGAAGAAGACTGATCAAGGAGCCCTGAGGTCTCTAAACTCGTGCTGGAGGTGGAGCAGCCTCTGTCGCTGCCATCGCTGCTGCTTCCCTACCAGCCCTCATGTCCACTGAAGGAGGAAGTGGACGGGCAACTAACTGAGGTTGAAGGCGCCGGTAGAAGGTGCCTTTCACAAAGGTCTTCTCGATCACTGTATCAATCATCTTCATGATGTAGGGGGCGTCGTAACAGCAGGACCTAGAAGGAGTCTATGAGACGGTGTGGGATCTCGTAGTAGATGTAGTCAAAGGCATTAAACCTCTCCTGCCCGTGAACCCATCTCAGAAAATTCTGAACATTTGAGTTGATGTTGCTAGCATCTCCTTATTTTTGGGAAAGAGTGTAGGATCAAAGGGTACTATATCAGCTACCACAGGGGGGTGAATGGTCGATGAAACAAAAATTTAATGGAAGACTTAACCCCTTAACAAAAACTGACCTGTCTGAAAAATACATGTGTGCGAGTAGGTTCTCTGACCTCAAACATGATAAAAACTATATATAAGGTAGATAAACTAGTTAGGAATGCAACACAATGGGAATCACGTTAATAGGTTGAGTAAAACTCAAGTTATGATAAAAACGTGAGCAAAGGTCAGTCTGATATACCCGAGCAAAGATCCAATCTGTAATGCTGCAAAAAATCTTGTTTGATGCATGAAAAATGACTCCAATTACCTTGAAATCTGCACATATGATAGAAAAATTAGTTTTGAAGATAACACAAAAAGAATCACGTCAATTGGATGGTTAGAGCGAAAGTTATGACTGAAAATGTGATCAAAGGTCGGCTGAAGTTAAACGGACGCGAGAAACAGAATATGTGTAAAGAAAAACAACGTCCGGATGGCAAAAAATGAAGTTTTAGGATCACGATGAAATAGCTTGACACAAACAACGACTTTTTTACCTCAAAACACAAGAAAGCCAGCTGCAAAGGATGCCTCTCTCGTAGCCAAGTCCTAAGGAAGACCTTTGGCGTGAGGGTGGGGGCGAGAAAAGTGGATCGGCGACTAGCGATTTGAACAGGGAATGATCGAAGGATCAAATTTTCGTTGATCACTGCCTCACATGCCAATTGCTACGCAAGATCTGGTTGGCTACAGTCCCATGCAACTTTGGTAAGGATGTTAATCCCAAAAGGTAACAATAATTCATTTTTTCTTTTACTGATTCTCGTATTTATTCAAATATGAATATAGTTGGTATTTCCTTGAGAAGAGATGATAATGAGATGAGATCATCTATTCTGTCTATCGAAGATTTAAAGGCCAATAGACTTGCCATGACGGCAAAAAAGAAACTAGGAAATACCACTGAAAAGAAGAAAGATAATATATCAAATGTTAAAGAGGAAGATGAGGATAATAGAATTGATGCGATTCTCAGCCATTTAGATGGGGCTTCACATGAGAATTTGCAGGAGCAGGGTCATGATCAACTATTAGAGGATCAAAACACAGCTACAACAAAAAAGGAATAAGAATAAACCTCTTACTAAGATTAAAGTGGGTACCACTAGAAATACAAATGTTAAAGTGTGTATCGAATGAAAGGAATACTTTGGAATAGCAGAGGTCTTGCAGACTTGGCTAAACATAGATATTTGCCTGAAATGGTTAGAGAAGAGCAAATTGATTTTATTGCACTCTCGGAAACGGGTAGAGAGGAATTTTATGATACAACCTTTAGAAATCTTTGCAATGGTTGAGATTGTATATGGCATAGTATGGCACCCGTCAAAGTGTTTTCTATGACACATCCCCCGGTCTACTCAGGAGCAGCCCACGGAGGTTCTTTTTTAGGAGGGGCTTAGTGGTTTGGAGCATCGTAGCTCGATGGTGAGATGAACACGAGTATTTACGTGGTTCGGGGCCGCCTGAGCGTAATACCCTACGTCCATGGAGTGTTGGATGTTCTTTGTTGCCTGAGTGTGAGCGTTTGTGCGTAAGGTTGCAGGGTTGCGAACCCTTTGCCCGGAGGCTGCCCCGCTCCTTTTATAGCCCAAGGCCGGGGTAGTTACAATGTGTCCCGGGGCTTGACAGATGGCCCAGCAGTTGTCTATACCCTATACCTGAACTAGGGCATTTATAGCTATATGTAATGTCGCTGTCGGAGGAGTTAAGGCGCGCCGCCTGACGCGTCGGGCGCCTCTGACTGGGTAGCCGGTGATGATGAAGACCCCGTCTTGTCGCCACGTCTTCTCGCTCTGCTGAGCGGCTCTGTGCCATTGGGTGGCACTGTTCCGTTGTCACGCCTCGCCGCCCTGTCTTGTCACCGTAATAGTGAACAGGCAGACGATGGAGGTGTGTGCCGTGCACCATGCTTCTAGGGAAGGCACGAGCCTTGAATGCACGGCCTGACAGTGAACCTTCCTCTTTACTCCTTGGCTATTTGCCCGTTCCTTGTTGGCACAGCGTCCGGGAGGCTGGCCCCCGGGACACGCATCGTCACCGGAGCAATCTTGCAGAGTAGTGAGGGGTCCGGAGTTGTTGGAAACATAGAAACACCGGAGCTCCCCCTGGCAGGGGGGAGATCCAGAGTCGTAGGACATACGGCAGCACCGGAGCCCTTCTTGGTGGGAAGGGATGCCTGGAGTTGTTGCCCACGTGGCAGTACCGGAGCCCTCTCATGCTGGAGGTCGGGCCCGGAGCCATAGAACACGTGGCACCTCCGGAGTTCTCTCTGGCACAAGACGTGGCTCGGAGGTTCCGGACACGTGGCAGTGCTGGAGCCCTCCCTGGCGGGAGGTCAGGTCCGGCACCATCGGACACGTGGCGGCTCTAGAGCCATCCTCGGCTGGTAGTGAGACTCAGAGCCTGCGGACACGTGGTAGCCTTGGAGCCCTCCTTAGAAGGTGGCCAGACCCGAGGCATAGGACACGCGCCTTCTCATGAGTGCTCCCTAGCTGGCAGTCGGGCCCAGCCTGCAGGCTGGGTCCCTGTCTTCTGCATACGTGCTGACGTATGTCTTCTTTTGCTCCTATACACGGGGGTACCCGGTCTTGAGGGTACCGACAGTGGCCCCCAGGCCCATCTTAGGGGAGTCTGTGAGCCCGCAGATGGGGCCTCCATCTCTCCCGCGTGGTCGTCTTCTGATCTTGCTTTGGGGAGACACCAGCTCCGGAACCTTCATGGGACGCCAATCTTGGGGGTCCGAGAGTGGTTCTCTGGGAAAGCTGGTGTTCCAAAACCAACCCCACGGACCGGAGCCCTGTGGCCTGCACAATCACTAGAAGAAAGGGGTAATCGTGGCGTGTAGTTGTATTTTTCCTGTTCCCTAGCCCCATTATGGCTTATGGTCCTCTGCTAAGCTACGGGAGCTAGTCAATTCGGTATAGTAGTATCCGGACCATTGTTACCAGCCTGCCCAGGGTAGTGTGCCGTCCGGGCCCCCATCACTTGGTTGCTGCGCTGAAGAGGCAAAGTGTGCACGCTTAGGGTACAGGACCAGGCTAAGCAGGCTACACACCCTGGACCTCCCGCTAGGATGGCGTTCCGAAGGGAGGGGCATCCTTCTGGCACCACAGGACCCGAGCAGGAAGGTAACCAAGGGGGTCCGAAGACAACACAGGTGCCTCAGTCATTTCTGAATTGTAGCAGGATGGCATAATTTTGGCCAAGAGTGAGTCAAAGAAACACAACTATGTACACATTGAGAGGCATGCAAAAATATATGCAAGCTTGAAAGGAAAGCTGCAAAAAATATAGACGTGCATAAGGTAGGGCAAAAGGGCGCAAAGGTCCATAACGACTTAGCCGATGTGGGTAGCTCTTTGCCAAGGACCCGAGGGAAGTTCGGTCCTTATCTTCAGCTTGTCGTAGCTGGCGCTCCGAGTCTCCTGCTAGCTGCCGGAGTGGTCTGACGTCCACTGGATGAGGCAGTACATCAGCATCGGCCTCCCTGGGAGGTCCGAGACACCAAGGACCCGTGCGGACCTGCAGACATGACAGAAAGAGGGAGTAGTCATGCTCTCTGGTCGCTCCTCCTTGTTCAGTAGCTTTACTGTGGCTTACGGTCCTCAGCTGAGCTACGGGTTTTGGGTAATTCAATGTGGGTCGTCCAGGATATGGTTTAAGCCTTGCTCAGGGGTATGAGCCGTTCGGGTTCCTGGTACCGAGCTGTAGCACTGGAGAGGTAGGGTGTGCACGCTAGGGGTACGGAACCAGGCATATCAAGCTACACACTCTGGACCTCTCGCTGGCATAAGCCTTTCAGGGGAGGGACCATTCGACGCCATAGGGCCCCCGAGCAATGAGAAAACCACAGAACCTCGGGTACGCCACAGGTACCTCAAGCAGACCCGCCTGCAGAAGGATAGCACAACTCTTGCTACGATTGAACATAGGAAAAAGTGACTCGCCACACGGCCGGAGCAGTATGGAAAGAAAGCACGTAAAGAGTATTAGGGCAATGTCCGGGGTCTGGGTACTTTTCTTGTCTGTAGGCATGCTCTTTCTGGGTGAAAAGGACATATACAAGGTAGCAAAAATCCGTGAAAGAAAGATGAGGGATTTCAATCAAGTTAAATGCATCAAAGATGAGACTGACCACATTCTAGTGAAGGATGAAGAGATTAAGACTAGATGGCGTGATTACTTTAATGGGCTATTCAATGACGGGAATGGGAGCACTATGGTTGAGTTGGATGACTCCTTTGATGACAACATGCGGTTCGTGTGGAGGATACAAGAGTTTGAGGTTAAGGAGGCCTTAAAAAGGATGAAAGGAGGAAAGGCCCTCGGCCCTGACGATGTCCCTATTGAGGTGTGGAGATGCCTTGGGGACGTGGCAATAGTATGGCTCACAAAGCTATTCAACCACATTTTTCAGTCAAACAAGATGCCTGAAGAATGGAGGAAAAGTATATTAGTACCTATCTTCAAAAATAAAGGACATATTCAAAGTTGTACTAATTATCGAGGTATTAAGCTTATGAGTCATACTATGAAGTTTTGGGAGAGAGTGATTGAACACCGCCTGAGGAAAGTGACCAATGTCACTAAAAACCAGTTTGGTTTTATGCCTGGGAGGTCTACAATGGAGGCGATTTTCTTGCTTCGTCAGCTTATGGAGAGATATAGGGAGCAGAAGAAGGACTTGCATATAGTGTTCATCGACATGGATAAGGCGTACGATAAGATACCAAGGTCAGTCATGTGGTGGGCACTAGAGAATCATAAAGTGCCAACAAAGTACATCACCTTATCAAGGATATGTACAATAATTTTAGGACAAGTGTGCGCGTAAGTGATAGTGAGACTGATGCATTTCCTATCACGGTAGGACTACATCAAGGATCAGCTTTGAGCCCATACATCTTTTCCTTGGTGATGGATGAGGTGTCGAAGGATATACAAGGGGATATCCCTTGGTGCATGCTCTTTGCTGATGATGTAGTGCTGTTAGATGGAACTAGAGATGGTGTTGATAAGAAATTAGAGTTATGGAGACAAACCTTAGAGTCCAAGGGGTTTAGACTTAGTAGGACCAAAACCGAGTATATGAGGTGTGACTTTAGTGGTGTTGGTCGTGAAGAGGGAAATGTTAGTCTACAAGGACAAATAGTATCTAGAAGGGACTCTTTCCGATACTTAGGATCAATGTTACAAAGCAATGGCGATATTGATGAGGATGTTTGCCACAGGATCAAGGTAGGGTGGATGAAATGGCGACAAGCCTCTGGAATCCTATGTGATAGGAAAATCCCACAAAAGCTAAAAGGGAAGTTCTATAGGAAGGTGATCAGACCCGCGATGCTCTATGGGGCGGAATGTTGGCCAACTAAACGGCAACATGTCCAACAAATGAGTGTCGCAGAGATGCGCATGCTACGGTGGATGTGCGGGCACACGAGAAGAGACCGAATAAGGAATGAGGTGATTCGAGATAAGGTAGGGGTGGCGCCGATTGAAGAGAAGTTAGTCCAACATCGACTTAGGTGGTTTGGACATATCCAACGGAGACCTCCAGAAGCACCGGTTAACAGTGGGTTTTTAAGAGGTATAGGAAATATTAGGAGGGGTAGAGGACGACCAAGGTTGATCTGGGAGGAGGCGATAAAACGAGATTTGAGAGATTGGAATGTATCCAGAGACTTAGCTCATGATAGGACCGCATGGAAAGTAGCAATTCATGTGCCAGAATCGTAGTCTTGTTTTTTTTCTTTTTCTTTTTTCCTTTTCCTTTTTTCCTTTTTTTCATTTTTCTTTTCTTTTCTTTTCTTTTTTTTCTTTTTTCTATTTTTTTTGTTTTTTTGTTTTTTTCTTTGTTCTTATATCTCTTCCTCTCTTTTACTTCATTGATATTGGGTTTCATGTCTAGCTGACCCCAACATGCTTGGGATAAAGGCTTGGTTGTTGTTGTTGTAGGCGTGCTCTTTCTGGCCCCTGAGTACTTAGTTGTAGCGCAGGGGAGGCAGGATGTGCATGCTAGGGGTACGGAACCATGTATAGCAGGCTACACACCCTGGACCTCCCGCGGGCGTTAACCTTTCAGCAAGGAGACCTTCCAGTGCCACGGGACATAGGATAAGTATGTGAGACAGGCTTCGGACATGCCATTTACAGTTGATATGCATGAACAAGAACAAACTATAGAGAAGGTACACATGGTAGGATAAGCATTTCTTATTTCTGGCTTCCTTCGGGTGATAGGAGGAAACAAGCCATGCAAGAAGGCAGCGACCCACCCCGGATAACAAGAGTAGCAGGACCCTTCCGGGACTTAGCTGTTCTAAGCGCTGTTCCTAGACACTATGACACTTTTACAAAGAAAGATAAAAAGAAAAAATACCCTACCACCGTGTTAAGGATAGAACTTACCGAGGTGTTTTAGGTTCTGTAGATTGGGTAGAGATACCCATCGCCTGCGGCTAGGCAGGTGCACCTGAGGCAGCATACTTGGGAGGGACCTTCCCAGCTGGGGGAAGGTTTGTCACCCCTCCTCGAAAAAGTATTTTAGCCGAGGCATCAGGTGGCCCTACCTTGGGCTATCTACTCTGCGCGTACCATTGCCGGAGCATTCTGCGGTGTGGCACATTTCGAACAGTCTCTAGCCACATTGCCTCATCGACGAGGTTGATTTTTTCACATAGAAGTTGGTTCTGCGTGGCTTCGTCATATGTCTAGATGTTGGGTAAGCCCCTAGCGTGTTCTGGGGGTAGGGCGGCCTCGATCCCCTACACCAATGTAAGAGGGCGTTTTCCCTCATCACACAACGGAGGGGAGGTAGCCTCATCATCTCCCGTCTGGAGAAGAAGGCGAGCTGGCGAGAAGGCTCGCTATGGGAGGTGATGTTCACCATCGTGAGCTACACGAACAACTTCAAAAACAAGAAACCCCCTTCCTGGCGTGCCAAATGTCGAAGTGTTTTCCATGACACTTCCCCCGGTCTACACAGGAGCAGCCCGCGGAGGTTCCTTTTTAGGAGGCGCTTAGTAGTTTGGAGCGTCGTAGCTCGATGGCGACATGAACACGAGGATTTACATGGTTCAGGCTGCCTAAGCGTAATACCCTACGTCCACGAAGTGTTGGATGTTCTTTGTTGCCTGAGTGTGAGTGTTTGAGCGTAAGGTTGCAGGGTTGCGAGCCCATTGCCCAGAGTCTGCCCCGCTCCTTTTATAGCCCAAGGCCGGGGCAGTTACAATGTGGCTCAGGGACTGACAGGTGGCCCCGCGGCTGTCCGTACCCTATACCTGAGCTAGGGCATCTATAGCTACATGTAATGTCACGGTCGGAGGAGTTAAGGTGCGTCGCATGACGCGCTGGGTGCCTCTGACTGGGTAGCCAATGATGATAAAGACCCCGTATTATCGCCTCGTCTTCTCGCTCTGCTGAGCGGCTCTATGTCATTGGGTGGCACTGTTCCGTTGTCACACCTCGCCGCCCTGTCTTGTCACATAATGGTGAACAGGCAGAGGACAGAGGCGTGTGCCGTGCGCCATGCTTCTGGGGAAGGCGCGAGCCTTGAATGCATGGCCTAACAGCGCAACTTCCTCTTTACTCGTTGGCTATCTGCCCGTTGCTTGTCGGCGCAACGTCCGGGTGGCTGGCTCCCGAGACACGCGTCATCACCGGAGCAGTCTTGTGGAGTAGCGAGGGGTCTGGAGTCGTTGGACACGTGGCAACATTGGAGCTCTCCCTGGCAGGGTAGGGGAGGTCCGGAGCCGTAGGACACATGGCAGCACCGGAGCCCTCCTTGGCGAGAAGGCATGCCTGGAGTTGTTGCCCACGTGGAAGCACCGGAGCCCTCCCATGCTGGAGGTCGGGCCCGGAGCCATAGGACACATGGCACCTCCGGAGCTCTCTCTGGCGCAAGAAGTGGCTCGGAAGTTCTGGATATGTGGCAGTGCCGGAGCCCTCCCTGGCGGGTGGTCGGGTCCGACACCATCGGACACGTGGCTGCTTCAGAGCCATCCTCGGCCGATAGTGAGACTCAGAGCCTGCGGACACGTGGCAGCCTTAGAGCCCTCCTTAGCAGGTGGCCGGACCCGAGGCCTAGGACACGCGCCTTCTCATGAGTGCTCCCTAGCTGGCGGTTGGGCCCAACCTGTAGGCTGGGTCCCTGTCTTCTGCATACGTGCTGACGTGTTTCTTCTTTTGCTCCTATACGCGGGGGTACCCGGTCTTGAGGGTACCGACAGCACCACATGGATGTTCAGGTGGCATCCTTTTGGGTGCAGACATGAATGTGTTTGATATAGGATCCATTGATGAAGGAGAGTTTTATGTCAAATTCTGCCTTTAGAATAAATCAGATGGATTCAAATTTGCGTTGTATACAGTCTATGGACCGGCACAACAATATAATAAAGATGCTTTCTAATTGAATTAACACAAACCTGTTCTCGTGAACAATTACCATATATAGTGAGTGGTTTCAATATCGTGAGACATCCCACGGATAAAAATAAAGATACTTTCGATACGAAATGGCCAAGTTTATTTAATACGGTGATTGAGTCACTTGAACTCAAAGAGATTAAAATGTCTAGACGCCAATATACATGGGCCGGCTCTAGACAGGATCCTACATATGGAAAACTAGATAGAGTTCTAGTAAGTACTTCATGGGAAGATAAGTTCCCATTATCTATGGTACAGGATGAGGATAGGAGTCAATCAGATCACACACCTATTATTCTTAACACCGGCTCTTCTACACATAGTAATAAACATCCAAAATTTATATTTGAAAGAGGATGGTTAATGCGTGATGGATTTCATAGTATGGTTGCTAATGTTTGGCAGTCCAAAAATCAGGGTGCCACAACAATGGAGAGATGGCATAATAAAATAAGGCATCTACATAAATATCTAAGAGGGTGGGCGAAACATACAATAGGCACGTATAAGAAAGAAAAGAAACAAATTATAATGATGTTAGATGTCTTAGATAAAAAGGCGAAAACAAATAATCTTTCTGATAATGAGATAAACACAAAACATTATCTTAAAGAAAGATTGGTTGCCTTACTAAGAGAACAAGAGATAAAATGGTATGAGAGAGCAAAAGTTAAAAACCTTATGGTAGGAGATGATAATACTCATTATTTTCATTTGGTAGCCAACGGTAAACACCGGAAACAACACATCTTCAGATTGGAACAAAAGATGGGGTAGTTGAGAGTGATACCGAATTAAAGAAATATATTACCATTTATTATAAAGGTCTCTCAGGACAACCTCTAGAGAATAATATATCTCTTGTGGAAAGTCAAGTTGATGACATTCCACAGGTGAATGATGTTGAAAATGATACTTTAATTTCTCCATTCACCGAAGAGGAAGTAAAAGAGGTTGTGTTCCAAATGGCACATAACAAAGCTCTGGGACCAGATGGCTTTCCGGTGGAGTTTTACCAAGTTTTTTGGCAAGAGATAAAACATGATTTAATGACATTATTTGAGGAATTCTATGAGAAACGTCTACCGCTTCATAGTCTAAACTTTGGAGTCATTACCTTACCACCAAAGAAAGATAATGCTAATCAAATACAATAATATAGAGCGATTTGATTACTTAATGTCAGCTTCAAGATATTTACTAAAATTGGCGCAAACAGGTTAAATAAAGTTGCTCAAAATATTGTGAGTCCATCCCAAACAACATTCATGTCTGGTAGTAATATAATGGAAGGTGCCATCATTCTACATGAGACCATTCATGACCTACATAGGAAGAAACTTGATGAAGTCATTTTCAAAATAGATTTTGAAAAAGCCTATGATAAAGTTAAATGGTCATTCTTACAACATGCTTAAAGATGAAAGGCTTTACACCTAAATGGTGTAGATGGATTGACAACTTTATTACAAAAGGCAGTGTCCCCGTTAAAGTAAATGATGATATCGGACATTATTTTCAATAAAAAAGGGTTACACCAAGTGGGCCCAATATCACCTATCCTATTTAATATAATGGTAGACATGCTCGCAGTATTAATCAAAAGAGCAAAGGATGGCAAACAAATAAGGGGAGTCATCCCACACCTCATAGACGATGGCTTATCAATCCTGCAATATGCGGATGACACAATCATTTTTATGGACCGTGATTTAGATGAAGCAAGAAATATGAAATTATTATTAACTACTTTTGAAAAGTTATCTGGTCTTAAGATTAACTTCCACAAGACTGAGATCTTTTGTTTTGGAAAAGCAAAGGAGTTTGAAGATGAATATATAGAATTATTTGGATGCAATATAGGTGAATACCCATTTAAATATTTGAGTATTCCAATGCATTATAGAAAGCTACTCAATATGAAATGGAGATGTATTGAATAGCGTTTTGTGAAGAAACTGGCTTGTTGGAAAGCCAAGCATTTATCAGATGGAGGAATATTAGTCCTCCTGAATTTTGTACTTAGTGCTTTACCGATGTTTATGATGTCGTTTTTTGAGATAGGAAAAACAATAGTTAAAAAACTAGATCAATATAGATCTAGATTCTTTCGGCATGGCAACAAAAATAAAAAGAGATATCGTCTTGCCAAATGAGATATATTATGCCGACCAAGAGATCAAGGTGGCCTAGGACCCAGAACAATTGCTTGTTGAGCAAATGAATTGTAAAATTGCTCAATGAGGAAGGGATATGGCACAAACAATAAAGGGCATACCCAGTGCTGAAAGCTCCCACACATTGTGGGGTCTGGGGAAGGGAATTTCTAGGCAGCCTTCCCCTTGCTTATTTTGCAAGGAGACTGATTCGAACCCAGGACCTCCAGGACACAAGTGGAGAGACTCTACCACTGCGCCAGGCCTGCCCTTCATATGGCACAAACAATACTCAGGAAAAAATATCTGAGATCAAAATCGCTCTCACAAGTACAAGTTAAACCAAACGGTTCACAATTCTAGAAGGGTTTAATGAAAGTAAAAGGGGTGTGATTAATTTTGGTTCATTTGATCTCAATAATGGAACACAAATAAGATTCTGGGAAGACTCATGGGTTTGTCATCAGCCACTTAAGAATATATACCCGACTTTATATAACATAGTACACCGTCCACATGCTTTTGTGGCTGAAGTCATGAACTCTAAGCCACTAAATATATCACTTAGAAGACCATTGGTAGGCACAAAATCCTATGAATGGTATGACCTGAAAGCAAAATTGCTTCGAATGAGATTAACTGATGGAAAAGATATTTTTAGATGGAAGCTACATAAGATGGACAATTTACCGTCAATTCGATGAATTACCACCAGATGAATCAAAATATTATTTTTCAGCATAAACTGATTTGGAGGCTTAAAATCCCTTTACAAATAAAAATATTCCTATGGTACTTACAAAGAGGAGTAACTCTAACAAAACATAATCTGGTGAGGAGGAGTTGGAAGGGTAATAAATATTGTTGTTTCTGCAATTGCAATGAAGCAATTAAGCATATCCTATTTGATTGCCAATATGTAAAGGCAATATGGAGAATTGTTCAAATAGCTACTGGGTTAAACCCTCCAAAATCAGTACCTCATATGTTAGGAAGATGGCTACATAATTATGATATAAAAGTTAAATAGATTCTATTGGTTGGGGCTGCTGCCATATGTTGGGCGATTTGGAGATGTAGAAATGATATTATATTTGATAATGTAAAATTTTCTTCATGTTTGCAGGCTGTTGTAATAGCCCTAACTTTTGTAAAATTGTATTTCACTTTATGAAGCAAAGTTGAGGAGAAGTAAGACTATATGTGTCACATGAAATAATGAACACACCATGGACATGTGAGGGAGTTAAAATTTTTCTCTAATTCATGCTGAACATTTGTTAACATGAGGAGTGGATTTCAATACATGATTTAAACTCATGTGATACAACCACTATGAAGAGAGGAGGGAAATTTAAACATAGTTTGAATCTTTTAAAAGGATTCATGTTCAGATTGTCAAAATGCATACATGTGAAATCACCAATGCATTCCCCATGTATTAAAAAGCTTATATTCCAAATTTGGAGAATTTTGGAGCTCATATACCATTTATTCAAAGGATTAATTTAGAGCACATTCAAATTCAAATTTGAATTTAAAATCTGAACCAAACCAGCTCAGTTTGAAAATCTGATTTCATAATTGAGTTCCCCATATTTGGTTGGGCCTACCCTCCTATTTTGGTCAAATTTTGATAACAGCTGTATGGGAACCTCAAAGCACAGTGAGGGAAATAAAATGAGGGGGGTGGACCCCATTTGTCAGCCACACACCACGGCAACGGACTGTGTTCTTTTCTTTTCTTCCCTCGGCTGAGCGCGCGACAGCAGCAGGTGCAACCCTCTCCCGATGCCTTGCCGACGCCAGTTCCTGCTTCCCGATCTTCTGCTCGGCCTAATCTTCCACGCAGCGAGTGCACCGAAGCAAATTCTCTTTTCTCACTCGCTCGCCGCTCGCTCTATTTTTTCTTCCGCAACACACCCGGTGATGCATCTCTGGTCCTCCCGATCACACCACAGCAGTCGAGCTCGGATGATCGATCTCCCCAAGCAAAAAAGCAGCACACAGTCGTGCTCTAGCCGGCTACCTGCTTCACTCCTCGGTTTTGTGATCAGTGAGCTCGGAAATTCAGAGTTTGCCGCCGCACCCGAGTTGATGAACGAAGAAACGAGCTTCGGCTCGCCGTGGACAGCCCACACCGAGCAGGATCACGCTCAAGAAAAGCCACCCCAGCGACTAGAGTTGCTCCTCCCCAAAGATCATCCCTAACGGTGGATCATAGCACAGGAATTTTTTCTCCCGGGTGGCGCAACTCGACCCTGAGGTAGGGATTCAGAAAATTCTCACTCAAATTTTGTTGTTAGTGCTCCAAACTCCACACACGGGTTCTTAACTAGCTAGCGCACGTTCTACTTCGAAGATAGGCCGAGAAATTGGGTGTAGAGGAAGAAAATCCAAGTTTTATCCATGGCAAACCATTGGACCCCGTCGGCCGCACGGTGACGACGTGGTTCGAGGGCTCCCCGGCCCTGTTGGCTTCCAGTTCTAGCTTCCTCACACTTCCCTGTTTCTCTAGAGCCAAAGAACCGACGGTTTAGCATCAAATTGAGGTGTCCTGAGCTCGCCGGAACCCTAGGTTCCACTGTCACCGCCGTGCGCCTATTTCCGGCCATCGCCGGCGGCCGGCGACCCTTCAAATGGGTTCAGCGTCGCAAGTTAGGGAGGGCGGCGAGATTTGGCCCAGGAGGCGGCCGGGAAGTCGCTCCCTGTGACCCTCGCCAGAGGGCGCCGCCGCCCGGCTCTGTTTGGCGCGAGGTTGAAGATGCCTGACGCATGGGGCCCGCTGTCAGCATTTAAACATTTCCAGGAATTTCAGTTTTCTGTTTAAACTTTGAATGGCCACAACTTTGTGTAGGATTGTCCAAAAATTCCCAAATAAATTATGTTGGATTACTATCAGTGAGTACTATCCGTGGGTGCATCCTAATATTTATGAAAATCCCTGGATTTATCTCATTAATACATTTAAAAAATAGGGAATTTATTCCAGGACTTCTGTTAATTGGAAAATTACCAAATTTGGGCAGAACCCTCCTCCAATTGTACTTGAACTCCAGTAAAAGTTTCAGAGGCATTGGACCTCATTTGCTTGGCCAAATGTTGTGTCAATCTTTTATGTCTCTGAAAATTAGGAAAAATGAACATAAATTTTATCAGCATTTCAACCAAACTTATAAAATCCGTATCTCCATGTAGGAAACTCCAAAAATAGTAAAACCAATTCCTATGGAGACAATGTGTACTTCAAAATAAGTCCACTTTATAGCATAGGAAAGCTCAAGAACTAGGAGGTAAAGGCAGAATAGATAAAACCACATAAGGAATTGTTATGATCACATTGAGCCATTCCATGAGCTCAAATTGTGCACACTGCCTACATACCTTCCCTTGAAGCTGTGTTAAAATTTCAGCTTCATTGGACCCCTAGAACTTGAGCTATCATTCTTTAGGTCTAGGTGTTCCTATAAATACTTAATCACATGGTGATTAGTATTATCTTCATTTCACCTAAGTATTTCTTCTCCATTTTAGTAGATCCAACAACAGAAATCTTGCTGTTGTTTTCCCCTCTTAGTTGTAGTTAACTTGTACAACAACTTTAAAGCATTTTCTAAGTTGCTTTTGAAACTATGTGCATAATCATCTCACTAGCACGTGACGTCGATGCTTGACGAGGAGATCAACTCAGGGGCAAGGATCTCCCTCTCGGGATGGACTTGGCGGATTCTCTGTAGGAAGACTAACTCATAAAGTCTCTAACAAAACCGTTGAGCAAGGAAAGCCCCGGTTTACATATAATTACCGTTTTAAATTTTGCTTTACTTACACCTAATGTTTATTAGAGTTGAGATTGTGCATTATGTCTAGGATGTTTGGAACCCACATGCATGGCTATTAAATCCCTGAGTAGAAGGTTTAGTGTAGGATTTGCCTCATCGTAGATGGCTAGGCTAATGTTGTAGATAGCCGGTAGAAGTCGAGTAGTTAAAAGCTACTCGCGAGAAAGGTCGAGTAGCAGAGGCTACTCGCGAGAGAATGTTATTGAGAAGAGCACCCTCATGAAAAGTGAGATGGGGACGGGGAGTTCCTGTAGGATGGAGCGCTCAAGGTTGTCTCGACCCGATGGGTGTGACAATGTTTGGGACCACATTGGGTCTGGGCCGGTTATGGTAAGGCCAATGTGGAGGTTGGGTATTAGCCCCGTCCGTGTCGGTTAAGGACCGCGCCGTATTCGGCCCTGCTGGACAAGTTTTAGCTGTACCGAATTTATAGTGGGGTATGGGACCCATGAAACTGATGTAACTCGATGGACCATGACGCAGAAACTCATCCTTCGTCTAGGAATGGCGTTGAGTGTAAAATTCCCAAAAATGCAAAGTCAATAAAGTGAATGTTGATTCCCATTTGTGTTGGAATGCATGAAAATGGGACTTATAAAAAAATTTTGTACACGTGATGATGCACATGGGTGTCCAACCAAATGAGCTCTCACATTCATTTGAAGGTGTTTAACCAAGGTTGAATTAAACACCATGTGTAAAGTTCTCACATGTAAGGGGGAGTTTAAATTCAGATTTTGAACTCAATTGTTCCCCTCAAGTTGCTGCCAAAAATTTGGAGCACACAGGTATCCTCACATCATTGAATTCGAGTCAAATATGACCATTTTCAAATGTGAGCTAAATTCAAAGTTGAAAGTGAACTTCACACTGAATTCGGTTTATTCAAACTTCACTCCACGTTTAAACCCCTGAAATATCAGATTGAGGGGATTTACTTGAATGAAGACCTTTTGGAAACATTTGGAGGATAAGAAGAGGAGTAAAGGGGGTAGACCCCACATGTCATTGGGCCGCTTTAACTTGCTCCCGAAGACTTCCTCTGTTCGGTGTCGAACACTACCCGAGCCTCCTCAGAGTGCCAACGAGGGCAGCAACCTGCAGCTTCTTGCATCGAGCTGGCGAACTGCTCGTGGCTTCAACCCCTCATGACGTGATCCTCTCACTCACCAAACGAGCTGTAAGCAGAGGCCACCTCCTCGCTATTTTTCATCGCGCTGGCGACCAGCTCGTGGGGTTGAGTAGCTTCCGGCGTGATCTTTTGCTCACAAAACAGCAACCCCGGACGTTATTTTCCCCTAGCACAGGAACTGAACAGAGGCGCCAAATTTAAAGTTTTGAACCTAACGGAAGGTTAACTCCCAGTATTCAAATTCAGTTTGTAGAATTTTCTACAAATTTGAAATTTGAATTTGGGAGCCACTGTTGTTTAGGGGAGAGACTACCAGTGGGACCCGCATGTTAGTGAACAGACACAATAATCAAATTGTGTCTGTGTGCGTGCGCCACCGAGGCAACCGCAGAGCTGCTTCTCGTGTCTTGCTTCCGAAGGAAGTCAACTTCAGTGGGGAGGGCGATAGCCACGGCAGTGCACAACTCAATTGCACCTTCTTCTCTGCTCACAGGACACTCCTCCTCGCTTCGTTGCACACGCGCGCCCAGAAGCAGAAGGAAAATACACTGTGCGCCCTCTGCTCCTCACCCCGATCAACTTCCCGCCACTGTGCCATCTTGCTGAGCCGACCAGATAGTGCGCCAGTCTCCACTGGACGTCATCCACACCTCCACCTCTCGTGCCCGGCCTTCTCCGTCGGTGCCAACCAGTTTTTCCTCCGGCAAAACAGAGCCGACGTCGCACCCCACTGTTCCTCGTCTTCCAGCCGGTCCAGCGCCCCTACCGCACAACCAACATCTCCCTAAGGTGCGCCATGCTGTGTAGATCATGCTCCCGATCTCCCCTTGCTCGTCCCCACTGCCGGCTGGCCGGAATTTGGGTTTTGGCACCGGTGCACGTGAAAAACCGATCAAAACCAAATCGGAAAATTCTCTCCACATGCTGGATCATCTGTACTACAATTCAAACCTCAGCTACTAGAGCTCCCAGCGCCCTCCCATGCCGAATACCAAAGACAACCGTCCATCCAACGCCCCGGGCGACGAGAATTCACCGCCGGCGGTAAAAACGGGTCGGTACTCCGGTGAACCCCCTTTTCCCGCCATTTTCTGCAAGGTTTGGCACGTGTTCCATGTTCCCCGACCATTAATGATACTTTAGGGCAACTTATCTCATCGGGAGAAGCTTGGGACACGCCGGAACGTGTCGATGCCGCGCCGCCGAGCGCCGCCACCGGTGCCGACCAGTTTTCGGCTGTTTTCATGAGTTGAGACCTTGCCCGGCAGCTGAGCCACGTTCCCATGGTCGTGTAGGGCGAAACCGGAGCAAAAATGGTAGAGAAATGAGGGAGAACGAGCCACGCCACAATCTGTGCCGGTGTGCACGCGTGTTCTCTGGCGGGAGGTTGAAGAAACATCTGACCCGTGGGCCCCACGTTTGAGTGCTCTGTGTAAAATCCAAACAGAGAGTTGTTTAAACTTTGGAAATTCATAACTTGGTGTAGGAAACTCCAAATTGGGTGATTCAAATTGGTTAGATTTAGTTTACAAAGATATCCAAATATGCACTCCAATTGGTACGAAAGTCAATAACAAATTCTGGATAATTCTTTTAAGATTTTCTGTAAAAGAATTATGGAGGGAGTTTGGGTAAGCCAAAAATCCCCAAATTTTTCCAGAATATTCTTTAGGGTATTATTGAACTTCCAGCAAAGTTTATGATCATTTGGAGTTGATTTGAGTAGTATTTTTCAGAGTCCAAGCTGCTGTGCTTAAAAGTGTCCAGAAACTTTTCAAAAAAAGTTTCCACTTTGTAAAATTCTTCCTAGGCAATCTTTAGCTCCAAAGATAGTGAAACAACTTTTTCTAGAATCCTTAGGAAGATTACTTTGCAGAGGAACAAAGTGCTTGCTATGAAAATGCCCAGTATTTTCTGTGGAATTCTTTTAAGTAAATCCTTTGGGGATTAATTCCAGGAAGGATACTTAATGAAAAATTCCCAATTTTGGGCACCAGTGCTTTTCATAGTTCCTGATCTCCAGTAAAAAATTTAGGATTTTTGGAGCTGATTTAGAAGGCCTAATCAGTAGGTTATCTCAGGGTTAAATAAATTAGCTAAAAATAATAGAATTGATTTCCAGAAAAATGGTTCAAACTTCATAGCTACATAACTTTCTGTAGGGATGTCCAAAATTTGTGAAACAAATTTTGTTGAATTCCTCCCAGTCATTACTTTGCATAAATGTAAAGAATATGATCTGAACATCCCTGGAATTTTTACCAAAATTCATGAAAAATTAAATATTTGGGAATTAATTCCAGAAGATACCTGTTATGGAATTCCCTCAAATTTGGCCAGAAGATTCCTCATGATATTGGTGATCTTCTGTAAAAAATTTGAGCCTCATTGGAGTTCATTTGCTCGGCCAAATTGCCTTCCAAAGTTCAGCCTTTATTTGGAAATTCAAATTCTAAACAGAAACTTTTCAGAACATCTGTCCAACTTCAAAAATTCATATCTTCCTGTTGGTAGCTCCAAAAATGGTGAAACAAATTTTGTTAGAACCATGGAGATTTACCCTAATTAGATATTCCACTGTTAGCCATGTAAAAGCTCCTTATTTGGGCTCAAAATTCAGAGAATTCTTGTGCTTGTGGGAATTTTGGAGACCACAAGGTTCAATGTAATTTCTCCAAATTTTGCTTAGATCATCCTTAGAGAGTATAGTATCCACTGGAAAAATCACAAAGCCAATTAAGGAACATAAATAGCAGTAGCTATGAATAGAAGATAATTCTTATACTTCATTAGCACTTATACATATATTTTGCTACATCTCATATAGTGACCGAAGTTGAGGACGCACCGGAGCCATTGGACGTCCTGCCACCTGAAGCTAACTTTCCTTTTGACTCGCAACCAGGCAATCCCTTTTTGCATTTAAGTACTTTTGCAAATTCTTCATTTGTATCACTTATGTTTAGTGTGAATTGCTTGTATTAGAGTTAGGGTGATTAAAACCCCACTTGCATAACCTTTAAATCATATGGAGGGTTGGGTAGTTTACAAACTCGACGAGTGGAGAATGCCATGCTAATGTTCTTAGGATCCCGGTAGAAGTCGAGTGGTTGGAATCTACTCGCGAGATAATTATTTATTCACACGGTATGGAAAGAAGTAGATAATGGCTTAAGATTGTGAAACTGAGACCCAGCAGGGGGGATAGGATGCAGTGAGCGGAGGTATCACGTGCGTAGCCCTGTTGGTGTCGATTGAGGACCGAGCCGTGTGCGGCTCTACTGGACAAGTATCGAACAGTACCGGATGCATACTAGCATATGGGAACCAGGAAACCGATGTAATTGGTTAACCTGGGTGCCGAGGCTTACCCAACCGTTTTATAGGAGTGGGTTGAGGGTAGCAAGTTGTAAATCTGCCGGTGGGCACAAACACGCTCCACGCGGGGACCTCCTGCGTGTTACGGATGGACCGGTTCGGCATTTGGGTTGCCTTTGAAAGGTTGCTGCATACAACAGAGTAGGAAGGTGTGAAGCACCACACTTCTGAAAGTGGGTGTATGTGACGTGTTATCCAGGTGCCTCCTGATTGCAATCACTGTCCCTCGCGGTTATTTGAGTACCGCTTGTTCACTGCGCTGTGACATAGTAAGAAGTGAAATAAGCCAACTGAATATGCTGTATTGAACTATTAATGTCTTGAAACCTTGTATGTTGTAGTTGTAGAGCTAATTAAGTTTATCTTCCACTTTGGGCATCACCACATCGTAGGAAAGCGTTTCTTGTTTGATTGTGGACTTCTGATGTGAGGGCTGTCCAAGTCACATGAAACTGTTGCTATAAAACTGAAAGTAAGGATCAACATGTAGGCGTGTCTTTATTGCAAAGTCTTTTTCCTATATTACACATCCCTGCATGTAGAGTTCCATGACTAGGGTTGTCGTTTAAGCCTTGCTGAGCCATCGTGCTCACGGTTGCAATATTTGAGCTGTGTGCAGGTGGGAGTTATGAGGAAGGTTCCGAGGACGAGGCGGTGCCCCCGTCGGGGTACACGGCCGAGCTAGAGCCCTGCACGCCGCCGTAATATCCGGTTCCATGTTACTAGTGTGTAGCGTCCCCGGGATGGACGGCTACATTTTTGCTTAGTTAGGATGAGAGCGTAGTTATAAAGAATACTTCCACTGTATAATTATGTTTTGTAAAGACTTCCGCTGTTTTATATCAAATAAAAGTTTGTATGTTGTTCTTATTCTTTTCTTGTGTGCTGTTGGGTGCCGCATCGCACGACACCACCCTCTACGATCCCGAAGTGAGTGAACCACGGGGTGGTCCCCACAGACATGGTATCAGAGCCACATTGGGAATAACACGCTCGAAAAGAGCCTATTTTGAAAACTTAGAAGTAGTCGAGTGAGAATTAGTCACTATGCCCACATAAGGTCTATTATAGTAGTAGTTACTAAGGTGGAAATGCTAACATATGTGTTATACATTCTATAACGACGCTCCGACGTCAGGTAAGAGGTAAGGTACGCCACCGCAGGCGGATCAATTGCGGTAAGCTCGCCATACGAGCAATAGTATGGAATGGTATACCGTGGCTTGACACGGTAGTTTATATGAGTCTCTGAACCTTCCCATGGTTCTGAGAGCATATGAAAACGCTGATCTCTAGCGTGCTTTAGGCAAAAGTGAGAATACCCCATCATGTGGTAAGCAACACGATAGTATGCAACTCTTGAACGTTCAATGTTCAAAGGGCCATAAGCAGCGCTCACCATCGGCGTGCCTCAACGGTCATGAGGCAGTAGGTGGTATCCATTGGGTTGATAAGATTCCCAACCGTGACGACCCGTTCGCGCTCTACTCGGGTTCCCTGTCGTGTGGTGTGAAAACACGACCATGTACCTTGAGACGTGGCTTGACTCAAGGACGATCCGTATGGGAATGATACGGACCGTATATTTTTACTATGGTATGGAACTGCCTGAAATGTCAAAAACCTTTGTGTGCACCATTATTGTGTGGTCTTATGCAGGTACCTTAACCACGTTATAGCATGACGCTTAGAAATCGTCTGTGAGTGACGTTCTTAGTTCCACCATTTGACACATATATGCCGGAATACCGGCTTAGGATTTTTCTTTAGTAAGGAAACATAGTACTGAGATAAGTTATTAGTTGCATAAAAGTGTATTTTCAAAGAAAAGAGTCAAAATGAAGTTTAGGATTCCATTTAGGGGTTATTGAACTCCCATATTGAACTAAGAGTCAATTGGGAGTGTAGATTCATTTCCAAAGACTTAGGAACAATTTTCCCTGTTTTCGGCAGAAATTTTGCTGAATTTAAATAGGGCATAATATAGGATTGGTTGAACCAATGGATGTGTGTGATAGCATTCTGGTAAGGTTTTGAAGTCCTCTACAATTTTTCTGTAGAGCTCGAGAACAGAATCTCCCTCCAATTGGATGAAAATCTCAGAGGAGTATGTACTGTCCAGAAACAGGACAGACCAAAAATGCTCTCTGGAATTTTCTATATTTCGACCACAACTTTCTGTAGAAAAATTCCTAAGGGTCCGGTAAGACACCTTTGGAAAGGGCATGAGATATGCTACAACTTTGTAATTCAAAGTTTTGCCAAAACTGGAGCAAAATTAATTGGAATTGTGGATTGAAACTAGGTACCTTTGGGGAGGTGCTGTCAAAATCCTGCCAGAAATTCTGTTAACTTTGAACCATCATATCTTTTGATCCAGGAATGAAAATAGATCATATAAATACATTTTGGAGAGCTTGGGAAGTTCTTTACAATTTTTCTGTTCAACCCAGGACAGAATCCTCCTGTAAAGAGGTGAAATTCGCAGTACAAGTGAAACTGTCCAGAGTATCAAAGTCTGTGCATAGTTTCTATACTTAATTGGATTTTGCTTATGACTTCCTGTATAAGAATTGTAAAAGGTGAAATCTTACAATTCTAGAAATCTTATGAATCATGTTTCAAATTTTAAATATGAGTTCGGTCCATACATGTTTCTAACTGTATGGAAAAATTGACCCAAAGTGAGCACTTACAGGGGAGGTGCTGCTGAAATTCCTCCAGAATTTCTGTCAACTGTAGAAACTTATAGCTTTCAATCTAGAAATTAGTTGAAGGAAAATAAATACCAGTTGGAAAGATATGGAAGTCTTCTCCAACTTCTTTGTTCACCCACACAGCAGATTCACACAATAACTTAGTATTTTAAAGCATAGAACAGAAGTTGGTCCAATTTCTGTACCTTTCTGTTTTGGACCATCACTTCCTGTATATATGTTTACCAATGGTTGTGTGATACTACAACTTTGTAGTTGTGAGTTTGACAAACTTGGTCCAGAATTGATATGGAGTCACGTAAATAACCATTGGAAGGATACTCAAGCGATCCAGAACTTAGGTATTCCAATCCAGTTTTTAGTGCAGACCGGTCAGTTGTTAACCGAGTTGTCGGAAAACTGATTGGTCAAGCCCTGATAATTTGTTGGGATTATGAGTGTTTTTCTTTGTACTCTCAGAAGTCCATAACAAGTTCCGAGTCTTCTGTATATCATTATTTTTGACTTCTGTACAAAAGATTTTTATTTACATGACCATACCAAGTGAGGAAGACGGACTACAGTACCACCACTCTCGGTGATCAAAACCAGTGTATTTCGCCCTAGAAGGCTATGGTTGTGCATTACCTTTACACAAGAATAGTATGGATTAAGTTCTCAATATACTACATTGGAACTTAAGGGGGAGGAGTGCATCCAAGTAAACCAAAGCACTGATCCTCACTTGGCTATAACCCGAAGTATGACGTAATCAGGAGATAATAGGAAATTACGTTCTTATGTAATCAAAGTTCAAGTACTACACTAAACTTCGAAGGACTCAGTTAATCTAGACAAGTGTTAGTTATCCATGTCAAGATTAGAACAGTAAAGATCCCAGCCAATTGACCCGGTTAATATGGGTCTACAGAGTTTTACGGACTAATCATACTATCAAGAGAAGCACTATGGAAAAGCTAGAAGATCGTTATATCCGTTCAGTGTGTTATCGTCATATTACCGATAACATTCACTACTTTCCTCTTCTCGTTGGAATCTCGGGACGAGATTCTTTTATGGGGGGAGGAATGTAAAAGTCCCAAAAATGCAAAGTCAATAAAGTGAATGTTGATTCTCATTTGTGTTGGAATGCATGAAAATGAGACTTACAAAAAATTATTGTACACGTGATGATGCACATGGGTGTCCAACCAAACGAGCTCTCACATTCACTTGAAGGTGTTTAGCCAAGGTTGAATTAAACACCATGTGTAAAGTTCTCACATGTAAGGGGGAGTTTAAATTCAGATTTTGAACTCAATTGTTCCCATCAAGTTGCTGCCAAAAATTTGGAGCACACAGGTATCCTCACATCGTTGAATTCGAGTCAAATATGACCATTTCCAAATGTAAGCTGAATTCAAAGTTGAAAGTGAACTTCACACTGAATTCAGTTTATTCAAACTTCACTCCACGTTTAAACCCCCGAAATATCAGATTGAGGAGATTTACTTGAATGAAGACCTTTTGGAAACATTTGGAGGATAAGAAGAGGAGTAAAGGGGGTAGAACCCACATGTCATTGGGCCACTTGAACTTGCTCCCGAAGACTTCCTCTGTTCGGTGTCGAACACCACCCGAGCCTCCTCAGAGTGCCAACGAGGGCAGCTATCTCCAGCTTCTTGCATCAAGCTGGCGAACTGCTCGTGGCTTTAACCCCTCACGACGTGATCCTATCACTCACCAACCGAGTTGTAAGCAGAGGCCACCTCCTCGCTGTTTTTCATCGCGCTGGCGATCAGCTCATGGGATTGAGTAGCTTACGGCGTGATCTTTTGCTCGCAAAAATAGCAACCCCAGGCGTTATTTTCCCCTCGCACAGGAACTGAACCGAGGCGCCAAATTTAAAGTTTTGAACCTAACGGAAGGTTAACTCCTGGTATTCAAATTCATTTTGTGGAATTTGCTACAAATTTGAAATTTGAATTTGGGAGCTACTGTTGTTTAGGGGGAGACTACTGGTGGGACCCGCATGTCAGTGAACAGAGATAATAATCAAATTGTGTCTGTGTGCGTGCACCACCGAGGCAACCACCGAGCTGCTTCTCATGTCTTTCTTCCGAAGGAAGTCAACTTCGGTGGGGAGGGCGATGGCCACGGAAGTGCACAACTCAATTGCACCTTCTTCTCTACTCACAGAACATTCCTCCTCCCTTCGTTGCAAACGCGCACCCAGAAGCAGAAAGAAAACACACTGTGCGCCCTCTGCTCCTCATCCCGATCAACTTACCGCCACTGTGTCGTCTCACTGAGCCGACCAGAGAGTGCGCCGGACTCCACTGGACGTCATCCGCACCTCGACAGCTCGTGCCCGGCCTTCTCCGATCGGTGCCAACCAGTTTTTCCTCTGGCAAAACAGAGCCGATGTTGCACCCTACTGTTCCTCGTCTTCCAGCTGGTCCAGCGCCCCTACTGTAAGACCAACACATCCCTAAGGTGCGCCATGATGTGTATATCATGCTCCCGATCTCCCCTTGCTCGTCCCCACTGCCGGCTGGCCGGAATTCGGGTTTTGGCACCGGTGCACGTAAAGTACCGATCAAAACCAAATCGGGAAATTCTCTCCACACGCTGGATCATTCGCTCTACAATTCAAACCTCAGCTACTAGAGCTCCCAGCGCCCTTCCATGCCGAATACCAAAGCCAACTGTCCATCCAACGCCCCGGGCGACGAGAATTCGCCGCTGGCGGCAAAAACGGGTCGGTCCACCGGTGAACCCCATTTTCCCGCCGTTTGCTGCAAGGTTTGGCATGCGTTCTATGTTCCCCGACCACTAGTGATGCTTTAGGGCAACTTATCTCGTTGGGAGAAGCTTGGGACACGCCGGAACGTGTCGATGCCGCGCCGCCGAGCGCCGCCGCCGGCGCCGACCAGTTTTCGGCTGTTTTCATGAATTGAGACCTTGCCCGACAGCTGAGCCATGTTCCCACGGTCGTGTAGGGCAAAACCGGAGCAAAAATGGTGGATAAATTAGGGAGAACGAGCCACGCCACGATCTATGTCGGTGTGCACGCGCGTTATCTGGCGGGAGGTTGAAGAAACATCTGACCCGTGGGCCCCATGTTTGAGTGCTCTGTGTAAAATCCAAACAGAGAGTTGTTTAAATTGAAAATTCATAACTTGGTGTAGGAAACTCCAAATTGGGTGATTCAAATTGGGTTAGATTCAGTTTACAAAGATCTATCCAAATTTGCACACAAATTGGTATTAAAGTCAATAATAAATTATTGATAATTCTTTAAAATTTTCTGTAAAAGATTTATGGAGGGAGTTTGGGTAAGCCAAAAATCCCCAAATTTTGCTAGAATATTCTTTTGGGTATTATTGAACTTACAGCAAAGTTTCAGATCATTTGGAGTTGATTTGAGTAGGATTTTTCAGAGTCCAAGCTGCTGTGCTTAAAAGTGTCCAGAAACTTTTCAGAAAAAGTTTCCACTTTGTAAAATTCTTTCTAGGCAATCTTTAGCTCCAAAGACAGTGAAACAACTTTTTCTATAATCCTTAGGAAGATTACTTTGCTGAGGAACAAAGTGCTTGCTATGAAAATGCCCAGTATTTTCTGTGAAATTCTTCTTAGTAAATCCTTTTGGGATTAATTCCAGGAAGGATTCTCAATGAAACATTCCCAATTTTGGGCAGCCAGTGCTTTTCATAGTTCCTGATCTCCAGTAAAAATTTTAGGATTTTTGGAGCTGATTTAGAGGGCTTAATCAGTAGGTTATCTCAGGGTTAAATAAATTAGCTAAAAATCATAGAATTGATTTCTAGAAAAATGGTTCAAACTTCATAGCTCCATAACTTTCTGTAGGGATGTCCAAAATTTGTGAAACAAATTTTGTTGAATTCCTCTCAGTCAGTAATTTGCAGAAATGCAAAGAATTTGATCTGAACATCTCTGGAATTTTCGCAAAAATTCATCAAAATTAAATCTTTGGGAATTAATTCCAGAAGATACCTGTTATGGAATTCCCTCAAATTTGGCCAGAAGATTCCGCATGATATTGGTGATCCTCTGTAAAAAATTTGAGCCTCATTGGAGTTCATTTGCTCGGACAAATTGCCTTCCAAAGTTCAACCTTTATTTGGAAATTCAAATTCTAAACAGAAACTTTTCAGAACATCTGTCCAACTTCAAAAATTATATCTTCCTGTTGGTAGCTCCAAAAATGGTGAAAAAAATTTGTTAGAACCATGGAGACTTACCCTAATTATATATTCCACTATTAGCCATGTCAAAGATCCTGATTTGGGCTCAAAATTCAGAGAATTCTTGTGCTTGTGGGAATTTTGGAGACCAGAGGAAGCCAGCATCCACGTCAAGCTCCTGCTCGCCAGCTCCTGCTACCGGGCCGCCAGCTCCAGCTCTCGGGCAACCAGGACCTGCTCCTTGGTGGCCAGCAGTGACACCCGGTTCCAAAAATTAACCAAGTGAATGCATATGTGTGCCCAGGATGTTCATCATACATACACAGCTTTACCACAAACTTAATTTAGAATATAACCACGTACAGATAATGTTTAAGTACATTATTACATTAACTCATTGTCTCACTCATGAATATCTAACTTATTCTTGCAGCGGAAGACTCTAAACGACAGCGGAAAATTACTAAGACGACGGGGCTCCACTCCGACTCCATAGGCATGTTGACGTTAGTGCGCACGCCTAGTACTCCACCTGTTCCTCGAAGTATTCTTCTTCTGTAGCTGATACATATGTGGGAATGCAAGCACTACAGGAAATACATAACCTTATGACGGCCATGTTACTTACGACATCTAGCCGTCGTAAGTAACATAAATTACGACGTACCTGGTCGGTAGTTGTAAGTTACCTAACTTACGACGGCCGTAGGCCATTGGCCGTTGTAAGTAGAAGGCTTGTCGTAATTAAGGCATAACTTATGACGGCTAAAACCCTAAGCCATCGTAAGTTGAAGGCCCGTCGTAATTAAGGCATAACTTACGACGGTCACGCACATGGGCCATCGTAATTAGCGGTTTATATCTACCGTCGCCGCCCCGTGCTCGGACTATTCCGCCCGAGACCATGCCGCCTCCGCCCAGCCGCCACGCCTGAGCCCTGCCGCACCTCGGCCAGCGCCGCCGGCCTCGCCGCCGCACAACACCGCCCATCCGCTCTGCCCTGCCCAGCCCCCGCGCCATCTTGCCCCGCCTTCGCCCAGCCCAGCCCCGCCGCCTGGCCCGCACCGCCGCCGCCACTCTGCCCCGAGCCCGCCCCGCTTCGCCGCCACTTCAAGGTAAGTTTTATTAATTGTATAAATTATTTATTTAGTACATAATTAATTAATTAGTTACTTTATTAATTAGTTTAGTTAATGAGTTAATTTGTTACTTAATTAGGTTACTTATTTCATTTTATTTGATTATTAAGTTAGTTTAATATTTATTTTATAATTTGGTTACTTGATTAATATTAGAGATTGTTTAGTTATTTGATTTGTTAACTATATTACTTAGTGTAAATTTAGGTGTAAATTTTAGTCTAGTTTTCTTATTTGAATATTAATATTTAATTTAGTTTTCTTATGTGAGTATTTAGGTGCAGAATTTCTTTGTTTATTATTTAGTGTGTTTATTTGTTAATTGTTTGTTTTATTTTATAATTTAGTTGAAATTGTTAGAAATTTGAGTTTAATTTGATTGCTTGAGTGTATAATATCGATATGTAAATAAACGGGCTTCAGGCCGGGACAACCCATTTATGGCCCAACAGTTGGGCCATCTAAAAGTCAATTTTCCCCATTGTCGTGCTTAAACAAAGTAGAGCACCGTCGAGAACCCTGTGGAACCATTTTCTTTGTGGTTTCGATCCAGAAGCCCATAGCGGCGAACCTTGGCTCGTACTCATGACTGGCGGGACTCGATGGAGCATTACTTAGGACGGCTAGCCCACTTCCCTGTCTCTCTCTCTCGTTCTTTCCTCCCGTCTCTCGTTCTTACTCTCTCTCTCTCTCTCTCGTAAATCACTCCAAAATGTAAGATTAACATAACTTATACAATATGCGTCACCCGTTTCGGACCAGCCCGTCTCACATGCGTTACGCATGTGAGGCGTGTAGGTTCAGAATTGTCCCTTTTTGGACAGCCTAGGAGTGACCGAAGGGGCGTGCTTATGACGACACGTGGGGTTTGGGTTCGGACGAAATTTCGATGACGTAACTCTAATGTTCTCCGCTGCACCATTATCGGGCGTGCAGTTGGATAACAGCGGGGTTATGCTGCCTAAATTGTGTCTGGATCTGGACCCCACGTCTCGTTATAAGCACGCTCCTCTCGGTCACTCTTCGGTGGGGTTAGGACCTATCCCTTCCAATAGATGTAAACTGAACGTAATTTCTCTGGATTTATACTGCAGAGTAAAACATGGGTGAAGACCGCAGTTGGATGTATACTGGTTGGAAGAGCAGATCTGGTGGTCACTCGGATGAGTGGTTCGCCAAGACAGATGCTTTTGTAGATCGAGCATTTTCGTTGTCAAATACCGATAAGGTGCGGTTCCCATGTATGAAATGCCAGAATGTAAGGGCCTAAGTTTTTGCACACATTCAAAGTGTTCATCACACCACACACACCTCATTTGAGGAAAACCTATGAACACATTTGAAGAGCATGTAAACACCATCAACATGGTCATTAGAGGATAAACTCACAAAAATGCAAAAGTGGTATTTTCCACATGCATCATATAGGGGCTGAGCATATGAAAAACTCCTAAACTTTGCTAGGAATGCTCATGTCAAATTTCACCCAAATCTAAAACCTTTTGAGGTATTTTTTGGGTATAATTAGAAAGAGGCCAGTTTGAACGTCAAATCAAATTCAAACTCCTTTCATCCCATGAATTCAAAAGTGGGATTCATATTCACACTCAGCACATTTTGGTGAGCTCACACACCAATTTTCACTCCATTTGGAGTTAATCTTGACATGAGCTATTTTGGCTAAATTCAAATCAAATTTGAATTTCAACTAAATCTTTGCTGCAAATTTGATCAAATCAAATTCCACTTTGAATTATTCAAAGTCAATTGGCCATTTTGAAGTTTGATTAACTCACAAGGGGTATTAAGGTCCCTACTGTTTTCAACAGTGGAGAAAGTTAATTTGTGAGGTTAAAAATGAGGGGTGGGACCCTCCTGTCAACCTCCTAGTTGATCAACCGACTGAAGAATACAGGGGCTCGGTTTCTCGGGCAGCAGCTGAGCGTGCCACCGAGCGGAGGACCGGTGCCAGATCCTGCTTCGTTTCTCCGCACTGGAGACCAGCTGCCCGACGCCTTATCCCTCCTCGACGTGCTCCGTTTGCTCACAACCTGAATCCACAGCGAGTTTGTCTTCTCTCACGCCGAGCTCAACCGAAAGCGCCCCACCTTCTCGGTCCCACTCGCGAGCAGGCTGATCACTCACGAACAGAGCCTTCCCAGTAGCAAAACATCATCGTGGGTTCGTTAGCAACATCCTCGACGTCTTGTTGCCCCGTGACCGAACTCCCTTGAGCTAACCGAGCATTTTTCCGGCGACCCGAGAGTTGCCACTATTTAGTGCTCCCGCGGACAGCTCGGCACAGCCATCCTTGCCTCCACTTCCCTACACAAGAAAGGTGCATCACCGTGTGTAGAAGGTGTAGCCGAAAGCCGTTTGGCAAATGATCAACCATAGAGCTAGAATTTTACAATTTCCCGAACCCTAGTACAAAATACCCGAGCTTGGTTGTGAGCCAAATTTGGTTCACATGTACCACCAAAAGCCGAGATCGTTTGCAAGTATCTTGTACACTCCCTAGCGCCTCTCCTTGAAGAAAAACCAAGGAAAATCATTGAGAATTGGCTTGGAGAGGGCAGTTCTTTGGGCCGCCATGGAAAACGGTCTCGGTTCACCGTGGAGCTCGGTGTTGCCGACCGTTTCACCAAGGTTGGCTACCATTGCCAGCTTTTTTGTGGTTCCCTGGTGCTATAGAGCCAAAAACCCGAAGCTTCGGTGAAGGACAAAGCCTAACCGACCTCGCGAAACCCCAGTGGGTGCTGTCACCGGTGCGCACAGGTTTCCGGCCATCGCCGGCGGCCAGCGAGCACACAACCGAGTTCAGGAGGTCGGAAAATGGGAAAGCGGCGAGTTTCAGCCCGAGGGGTGGCCGGGGACTCGGTTCTGGCGAGTCTCGCCGGAGACCGCCGCCGTCGGGCGCGTTGGCGAGAGGAGGAAGAAATCGGGTGCGTGGGACCCACCGGCAGGGATTTAAACATTTCCCGAATTTCAGTTTCTAGTTCAAACTTCAAACCCACATAACTTTGGCTAGAAAACTCCAAAGAGTGAACCAAATTTTGTTGGATTCAGCTCTTTGTGTACTTTCTAACAAATCAAGTTTCACTTCATGAAAACCTTTATTTCTCCAGAATTAATTCTTCAAAGTTTGGACTGTTTAGAATTTGAACTGGAGAACCCTTTGGAGGGAAATTCTGAAATTTGGCCAGGATGTTCATCATAATATCCCTGAGCTACCATATAAATTTAAGATCCATTTTAGCTCATTTGATCCACCTAATGGTGTGATTTATAAAACTGTTCCATAGAAAATGGAAAATGTCCAGAAACATTTTCAGAATTTGTCTAAACGTGTTTAGTTCATATGTTTGGCTAGGAATCTTCAAATTATGTGAAACCAACTCCATTTGAACCCTCTGAAAATCTAGTTTTCAGAAATTCATGGCTTGCTCCATGAAAATACTTAGAACACCCTAAGAGCTCTAATTAAGGCCAAATACACAATTATTTGTGGAGGGCTCGAATGAGCTTTGCTGCAAATGAAATTTGGCCAAGTCTCTATTTAGGTTGTATCCAAATCGCAGTAAAATTTCAGAGCCATTGGGCCTGTCTAGCAGTACTTATGGTCTTAACAAATTCAACTGCAAATTCAAACTGCATTCAAATTGACATATACATATGTTTATTTCATGTAGTCGCTAAGGTTGAGGAGGAGGCAAAAGACTTACACTTCATAACTCCGGAGGAACAGCTAGCCTATGACCAACAGCAGCAAAGCAAGCTCCGGTTTGCATTAACCTTTTATAAACTTTATTGTTTTGAGAACTTACATTGAGTATCCACCTTACTTATGCATTAGAGTCTTGATTGAAAACCCAACTGCATAGCCAAGAAAACCAGGGATGTTTGGGTTTTGGTTTTTAAACCTCGATTAGCTACTGCAATGCTAAGATAGTGTAGGATTCGGAACAAGTCGAGTAGTTGGAACTGCTCACGAGAATAGTCTAGAGGCACACTACTCGGGTAAAGATAGCAAATGGAACACATGGCAAGAAAAATGAGACCGAGCAGAGAGTAAGGGCAGCAAGACGTTAGGGCCTAGGTGCCATAGCTCTGCTTGTGTCAGTTGAGGACCGAGCCGTGTGCGGGCCTGTTGAACAAGCTACAACAGTACCGAAGACCTACCGGATATATGGGAACCGGGAAACCAATGTAATTCGGGTAGCTGGGTATGAGGCATAGATCATCGTTCAGAGGGTAGGTTGAGAGCTTGAGGTGTAAATCAGCTGGTGACACTGTGG